>OX438800.1:24745275-27167943 GCA_949316475.1 Hypomecis punctinalis | reverse complement strand
CGAGCGCCCGCTCAGACGCCAAAAAGTGTTGATACCCGGCCATCTCGTAGTACAAACTAATTTTTCGTACGACGAAAGTCTGTCCGATTTCGGTTTGTGGGTCGCTATTTGAACTCGTCTGTGCTCCTGGATCACGCTCCCGCATTCCTGAAACAAAAAGAACACAAATTAATAGCAAAATTATTGTTATTTTGACAAAATAAGTAAAATTGACAGAATTAGTGTAACATTTTTTAGAAAATATTCCAAATTTCGCTTTTAGGTTCGTTTATTTAGTGATTTTGTGTCTCTGGTAGATCGGGGGTGCTGTGCGCCGTCGTTTAAGCCATCTCTCGACGCGCTGCGTCCCACAGGACTCGAGAAAATCGCAAAAAACCGAAATCGAGCGCCCGCTCAGACGCCAAAAAGTGTTGATACCCGGCCATCTCGTAGTACAAACTAATTTTTCGTACGACGAAAGTCTGTCCGATTTCGGTTTGTGGGTCGCTATTTGAACTCGTCTGTGCTCCTGGATCACGCTCCCGCATTCCTGAAACAAAAAGAACACAAATTAATAGCAAAATTATTGTTATTTTGACAAAATAAGTAAAATTGACAGAATTAGTGTAACATTTTTTAGAAAATATTCCAAATTTCGCTTTTAGGTTCGTTTATTTAGTGATTTTGTGTCTCTGGTAGATCGGGGGTGCTGTGCGCCGTCGTTTAAGCCATCTCTCGACGCGCTGCGTCCCACAGGACTCGAGAAAATCGCAAAAAACCGAAATCGAGCGCCCGCTCAGACGCCAAAAAGTGTTGATACCCGGCCATCTCGTAGTACAAACTAATTTTTCGTACGACGAAAGTCTGTCCGATTTCGGTTTGTGGGGTCGCTATTTGAACTCGTCTGTGCTCCTGGATCACGCTCCCGCATTCCTGAAACAAAAAGAACACAAATTAATAGCAAAATTATTGTTATTTTGACAAAATAAGTAAAATTGACAGAATTAGTGTAACATTTTTTAGAAAATATTCCAAATTTCGCTTTTAGGTTCGTTTATTTAGTGATTTTGTGTCTCTGGTAGATCGGGGGTGCTGTGCGCCGTCGTTTTAAGCCATCTCTCGACGCGCTGCGTCCCACAGGACTCGAGAAAATCGCAAAAAACCGAAATCGAGCGCCCGCTCAGACGCCAAAAAGTGTTGATACCCGGCCATCTCGTAGTACAAACTAATTTTTCGTACGACGAAAGTCTGTCCGATTTCGGTTTGTGGGTCGCTATTTGAACTCGTCTGTGCTCCTGGATCACGCTCCCGCATTCCTGAAACAAAAAGAACACAAATTAATAGCAAAATTATTGTTATTTTGACAAAATAAGTAAAATTGACAGAATTAGTGTAACATTTTTTAGAAAATATTCCAAATTTCGCTTTTAGGTTCGTTTATTTAGTGATTTTGTGTCTCTGGTAGATCGGGGGTGCTGTGCGCCGTCGTTTAAGCCATCTCTCGACGCGCTGCGTCCCACAGGACTCGAGAAAATCGCAAAAAACCGAAATCGAGCGCCCGCTCAGACGCCAAAAAGTGTTGATACCCGGCCATCTCGTAGTACAAACTAATTTTTCGTACGACGAAAGTCTGTCCGATTTCGGTTTGTGGGTCGCTATTTGAACTCGTCTGTGCTCCTGGATCACGCTCCCGCATTCCTGAAACAAAAAGAACACAAATTAATAGCAAAATTATTGTTATTTTGACAAAATAAGTAAAATTGACAGAATTAGTGTAACATTTTTTAGAAAATATTCCAAATTTCGCTTTTAGGTTCGTTTATTTAGTGATTTTGTGTCTCTGGTAGATCGGGGGTGCTGTGCGCCGTCGTTTAAGCCATCTCTCGACGCGCTGCGTCCCACAGGACTCGAGAAAATCGCAAAAAACCGAAATCGAGCGCCCGCTCAGACGCCAAAAAGTGTTGATACCCGGCCATCTCGTAGTACAAACTAATTTTTCGTACGACGAAAGTCTGTCCGATTTCGGTTTGTGGGTCGCTATTTGAACTCGTCTGTGCTCCTGGATCACGCTCCCGCATTCCTGAAACAAAAAGAACACAAATTAATAGCAAAATTATTGTTATTTTGACAAAATAAGTAAAATTGACAGAATTAGTGTAACATTTTTTAGAAAATATTCCAAATTTCGCTTTTAGGTTCGTTTATTTAGTGATTTTGTGTCTCTGGTAGATCGGGGGTGCTGTGCGCCGTCGTTTAAGCCATCTCTCGACGCGCTGCGTCCCACAGGACTCGAGAAAATCGCAAAAAACCGAAATCGAGCGCCCGCTCAGACGCCAAAAAGTGTTGATACCCGGCCATCTCGTAGTACAAACTAATTTTTCGTACGACGAAAGTCTGTCCGATTTCGGTTTGTGGGTCGCTATTTGAACTCGTCTGTGCTCCTGGATCACGCTCCCGCATTCCTGAAACAAAAAGAACACAAATTAATAGCAAAATTATTGTTATTTTGACAAAATAAGTAAAATTGACAGAATTAGTGTAACATTTTTTAGAAAATATTCCAAATTTCGCTTTTAGGTTCGTTTATTTAGTGATTTTGTGTCTCTGGTAGATCGGGGGTGCTGTGCGCCGTCGTTTAAGCCATCTCTCGACGCGCTGCGTCCCACAGGACTCGAGAAAATCGCAAAAAACCGAAATCGAGCGCCCGCTCAGACGCCAAAAAGTGTTGATACCCGGCCATCTCGTAGTACAAACTAATTTTTCGTACGACGAAAGTCTGTCCGATTTCGGTTTGTGGGTCGCTATTTGAACTCGTCTGTGCTCCTGGATCACGCTCCCGCATTCCTGAAACAAAAAGAACACAAATTAATAGCAAAATTATTGTTATTTTGACAAAATAAGTAAAATTGACAGAATTAGTGTAACATTTTTTAGAAAATATTCCAAATTTCGCTTTTAGGTTCGTTTATTTAGTGATTTTGTGTCTCTGGTAGATCGGGGGTGCTGTGCGCCGTCGTTTAAGCCATCTCTCGACGCGCTGCGTCCCACAGGACTCGAGAAAATCGCAAAAAACCGAAATCGAGCGCCCGCTCAGACGCCAAAAAGTGTTGATACCCGGCCATCTCGTAGTACAAACTAATTTTTCGTACGACGAAAGTCTGTCCGATTTCGGTTTGTGGGTCGCTATTTGAACTCGTCTGTGCTCCTGGATCACGCTCCCGCATTCCTGAAACAAAAAGAACACAAATTAATAGCAAAATTATTGTTATTTTGACAAAATAAGTAAAATTGACAGAATTAGTGTAACATTTTTTAGAAAATATTCCAAATTTCGCTTTTAGGTTCGTTTATTTAGTGATTTTGTGTCTCTGGTAGATCGGGGGTGCTGTGCGCCGTCGTTTAAGCCATCTCTCGACGCGCTGCGTCCCACAGGACTCGAGAAAATCGCAAAAAACCGAAATCGAGCGCCCGCTCAGACGCCAAAAAGTGTTGATACCCGGCCATCTCGTAGTACAAACTAATTTTTCGTACGACGAAAGTCTGTCCGATTTCGGTTTGTGGGTCGCTATTTGAACTCGTCTGTGCTCCTGGATCACGCTCCCGCATTCCTGAAACAAAAAGAACACAAATTAATAGCAAAATTATTGTTATTTTGACAAAATAAGTAAAATTGACAGAATTAGTGTAACATTTTTTAGAAAATATTCCAAATTTCGCTTTTAGGTTCGTTTATTTAGTGATTTTGTGTCTCTGGTAGATCGGGGGTGCTGTGCGCCGTCGTTTAAGCCATCTCTCGACGCGCTGCGTCCCACAGGACTCGAGAAAATCGCAAAAAACCGAAATCGAGCGCCCGCTCAGACGCCAAAAAGTGTTGATACCCGGCCATCTCGTAGTACAAACTAATTTTTCGTACGACGAAAGTCTGTCCGATTTCGGTTTGTGGGTCGCTATTTGAACTCGTCTGTGCTCCTGGATCACGCTCCCGCATTCCTGAAACAAAAAGAACACAAATTAATAGCAAAATTATTGTTATTTTGACAAAATAAGTAAAATTGACAGAATTAGTGTAACATTTTTTAGAAAATATTCCAAATTTCGCTTTTAGGTTCGTTTATTTAGTGATTTTGTGTCTCTGGTAGATCGGGGGTGCTGTGCGCCGTCGTTTAAGCCATCTCTCGACGCGCTGCGTCCCACAGGACTCGAGAAAATCGCAAAAAACCGAAATCGAGCGCCCGCTCAGACGCCAAAAAGTGTTGATACCCGGCCATCTCGTAGTACAAACTAATTTTTCGTACGACGAAAGTCTGTCCGATTTCGGTTTGTGGGTCGCTATTTGAACTCGTCTGTGCTCCTGGATCACGCTCCCGCATTCCTGAAACAAAAAGAACACAAATTAATAGCAAAATTATTGTTATTTTGACAAAATAAGTAAAATTGACAGAATTAGTGTAACATTTTTTAGAAAATATTCCAAATTTCGCTTTTAGGTTCGTTTATTTAGTGATTTTGTGTCTCTGGTAGATCGGGGGTGCTGTGCGCCGTCGTTTAAGCCATCTCTCGACGCGCTGCGTCCCACAGGACTCGAGAAAATCGCAAAAAACCGAAATCGAGCGCCCGCTCAGACGCCAAAAAGTGTTGATACCCGGCCATCTCGTAGTACAAACTAATTTTTCGTACGACGAAAGTCTGTCCGATTTCGGTTTGTGGGTCGCTATTTGAACTCGTCTGTGCTCCTGGATCACGCTCCCGCATTCCTGAAACAAAAAGAACACAAATTAATAGCAAAATTATTGTTATTTTGACAAAATAAGTAAAATTGACAGAATTAGTGTAACATTTTTTAGAAAATATTCCAAATTTCGCTTTTAGGTTCGTTTATTTAGTGATTTTGTGTCTCTGGTAGATCGGGGGTGCTGTGCGCCGTCGTTTAAGCCATCTCTCGACGCGCTGCGTCCCACAGGACTCGAGAAAATCGCAAAAAACCGAAATCGAGCGCCCGCTCAGACGCCAAAAAGTGTTGATACCCGGCCATCTCGTAGTACAAACTAATTTTTCGTACGACGAAAGTCTGTCCGATTTCGGTTTGTGGGTCGCTATTTGAACTCGTCTGTGCTCCTGGATCACGCTCCCGCATTCCTGAAACAAAAAGAACACAAATTAATAGCAAAATTATTGTTATTTTGACAAAATAAGTAAAATTGACAGAATTAGTGTAACATTTTTTAGAAAATATTCCAAATTTCGCTTTTAGGTTCGTTTATTTAGTGATTTTGTGTCTCTGGTAGATCGGGGGTGCTGTGCGCCGTCGTTTAAGCCATCTCTCGACGCGCTGCGTCCCACAGGACTCGAGAAAATCGCAAAAAACCGAAATCGAGCGCCCGCTCAGACGCCAAAAAGTGTTGATACCCGGCCATCTCGTAGTACAAACTAATTTTTCGTACGACGAAAGTCTGTCCGATTTCGGTTTGTGGGTCGCTATTTGAACTCGTCTGTGCTCCTGGATCACGCTCCCGCATTCCTGAAACAAAAAGAACACAAATTAATAGCAAAATTATTGTTATTTTGACAAAATAAGTAAAATTGACAGAATTAGTGTAACATTTTTTAGAAAATATTCCAAATTTCGCTTTTAGGTTCGTTTATTTAGTGATTTTGTGTCTCTGGTAGATCGGGGGTGCTGTGCGCCGTCGTTTAAGCCATCTCTCGACGCGCTGCGTCCCACAGGACTCGAGAAAATCGCAAAAAACCGAAATCGAGCGCCCGCTCAGACGCCAAAAAGTGTTGATACCCGGCCATCTCGTAGTACAAACTAATTTTTCGTACGACGAAAGTCTGTCCGATTTCGGTTTGTGGGTCGCTATTTGAACTCGTCTGTGCTCCTGGATCACGCTCCCGCATTCCTGAAACAAAAAGAACACAAATTAATAGCAAAATTATTGTTATTTTGACAAAATAAGTAAAATTGACAGAATTAGTGTAACATTTTTTAGAAAATATTCCAAATTTCGCTTTTAGGTTCGTTTATTTAGTGATTTTGTGTCTCTGGTAGATCGGGGGTGCTGTGCGCCGTCGTTTAAGCCATCTCTCGACGCGCTGCGTCCCACAGGACTCGAGAAAATCGCAAAAAACCGAAATCGAGCGCCCGCTCAGACGCCAAAAAGTGTTGATACCCGGCCATCTCGTAGTACAAACTAATTTTTCGTACGACGAAAGTCTGTCCGATTTCGGTTTGTGGGTCGCTATTTGAACTCGTCTGTGCTCCTGGATCACGCTCCCGCATTCCTGAAACAAAAAGAACACAAATTAATAGCAAAATTATTGTTATTTTGACAAAATAAGTAAAATTGACAGAATTAGTGTAACATTTTTTAGAAAATATTCCAAATTTCGCTTTTAGGTTCGTTTATTTAGTGATTTTGTGTCTCTGGTAGATCGGGGGTGCTGTGCGCCGTCGTTTAAGCCATCTCTCGACGCGCTGCGTCCCACAGGACTCGAGAAAATCGCAAAAAACCGAAATCGAGCGCCCGCTCAGACGCCAAAAAGTGTTGATACCCGGCCATCTCGTAGTACAAACTAATTTTTCGTACGACGAAAGTCTGTCCGATTTCGGTTTGTGGGTCGCTATTTGAACTCGTCTGTGCTCCTGGATCACGCTCCCGCATTCCTGAAACAAAAAGAACACAAATTAATAGCAAAATTATTGTTATTTTGACAAAATAAGTAAAATTGACAGAATTAGTGTAACATTTTTTAGAAAATATTCCAAATTTCGCTTTTAGGTTCGTTTATTTAGTGATTTTGTGTCTCTGGTAGATCGGGGGTGCTGTGCGCCGTCGTTTAAGCCATCTCTCGACGCGCTGCGTCCCACAGGACTCGAGAAAATCGCAAAAAACCGAAATCGAGCGCCCGCTCAGACGCCAAAAAGTGTTGATACCCGGCCATCTCGTAGTACAAACTAATTTTTCGTACGACGAAAGTCTGTCCGATTTCGGTTTGTGGGTCGCTATTTGAACTCGTCTGTGCTCCTGGATCACGCTCCCGCATTCCTGAAACAAAAAGAACACAAATTAATAGCAAAATTATTGTTATTTTGACAAAATAAGTAAAATTGACAGAATTAGTGTAACATTTTTTAGAAAATATTCCAAATTTCGCTTTTAGGTTCGTTTATTTAGTGATTTTGTGTCTCTGGTAGATCGGGGGTGCTGTGCGCCGTCGTTTAAGCCATCTCTCGACGCGCTGCGTCCCACAGGACTCGAGAAAATCGCAAAAAACCGAAATCGAGCGCCCGCTCAGACGCCAAAAAGTGTTGATACCCGGCCATCTCGTAGTACAAACTAATTTTTCGTACGACGAAAGTCTGTCCGATTTCGGTTTGTGGGTCGCTATTTGAACTCGTCTGTGCTCCTGGATCACGCTCCCGCATTCCTGAAACAAAAAGAACACAAATTAATAGCAAAATTATTGTTATTTTGACAAAATAAGTAAAATTGACAGAATTAGTGTAACATTTTTTAGAAAATATTCCAAATTTCGCTTTTAGGTTCGTTTATTTAGTGATTTTGTGTCTCTGGTAGATCGGGGGTGCTGTGCGCCGTCGTTTAAGCCATCTCTCGACGCGCTGCGTCCCACAGGACTCGAGAAAATCGCAAAAAACCGAAATCGAGCGCCCGCTCAGACGCCAAAAAGTGTTGATACCCGGCCATCTCGTAGTACAAACTAATTTTTCGTACGACGAAAGTCTGTCCGATTTCGGTTTGTGGGTCGCTATTTGAACTCGTCTGTGCTCCTGGATCACGCTCCCGCATTCCTGAAACAAAAAGAACACAAATTAATAGCAAAATTATTGTTATTTTGACAAAATAAGTAAAATTGACAGAATTAGTGTAACATTTTTTAGAAAATATTCCAAATTTCGCTTTTAGGTTCGTTTATTTAGTGATTTTGTGTCTCTGGTAGATCGGGGGTGCTGTGCGCCGTCGTTTAAGCCATCTCTCGACGCGCTGCGTCCCACAGGACTCGAGAAAATCGCAAAAAACCGAAATCGAGCGCCCGCTCAGACGCCAAAAAGTGTTGATACCCGGCCATCTCGTAGTACAAACTAATTTTTCGTACGACGAAAGTCTGTCCGATTTCGGTTTGTGGGTCGCTATTTGAACTCGTCTGTGCTCCTGGATCACGCTCCCGCATTCCTGAAACAAAAAGAACACAAATTAATAGCAAAATTATTGTTATTTTGACAAAATAAGTAAAATTGACAGAATTAGTGTAACATTTTTTAGAAAATATTCCAAATTTCGCTTTTAGGTTCGTTTATTTAGTGATTTTGTGTCTCTGGTAGATCGGGGGTGCTGTGCGCCGTCGTTTAAGCCATCTCTCGACGCGCTGCGTCCCACAGGACTCGAGAAAATCGCAAAAAACCGAAATCGAGCGCCCGCTCAGACGCCAAAAAGTGTTGATACCCGGCCATCTCGTAGTACAAACTAATTTTTCGTACGACGAAAGTCTGTCCGATTTCGGTTTGTGGGTCGCTATTTGAACTCGTCTGTGCTCCTGGATCACGCTCCCGCATTCCTGAAACAAAAAGAACACAAATTAATAGCAAAATTATTGTTATTTTGACAAAATAAGTAAAATTGACAGAATTAGTGTAACATTTTTTAGAAAATATTCCAAATTTCGCTTTTAGGTTCGTTTATTTAGTGATTTTGTGTCTCTGGTAGATCGGGGGTGCTGTGCGCCGTCGTTTAAGCCATCTCTCGACGCGCTGCGTCCCACAGGACTCGAGAAAATCGCAAAAAACCGAAATCGAGCGCCCGCTCAGACGCCAAAAAGTGTTGATACCCGGCCATCTCGTAGTACAAACTAATTTTTCGTACGACGAAAGTCTGTCCGATTTCGGTTTGTGGGTCGCTATTTGAACTCGTCTGTGCTCCTGGATCACGCTCCCGCATTCCTGAAACAAAAAGAACACAAATTAATAGCAAAATTATTGTTATTTTGACAAAATAAGTAAAATTGACAGAATTAGTGTAACATTTTTTAGAAAATATTCCAAATTTCGCTTTTAGGTTCGTTTATTTAGTGATTTTGTGTCTCTGGTAGATCGGGGGTGCTGTGCGCCGTCGTTTAAGCCATCTCTCGACGCGCTGCGTCCCACAGGACTCGAGAAAATCGCAAAAAACCGAAATCGAGCGCCCGCTCAGACGCCAAAAAGTGTTGATACCCGGCCATCTCGTAGTACAAACTAATTTTTCGTACGACGAAAGTCTGTCCGATTTCGGTTTGTGGGTCGCTATTTGAACTCGTCTGTGCTCCTGGATCACGCTCCCGCATTCCTGAAACAAAAAGAACACAAATTAATAGCAAAATTATTGTTATTTTGACAAAATAAGTAAAATTGACAGAATTAGTGTAACATTTTTTAGAAAATATTCCAAATTTCGCTTTTAGGTTCGTTTATTTAGTGATTTTGTGTCTCTGGTAGATCGGGGGTGCTGTGCGCCGTCGTTTAAGCCATCTCTCGACGCGCTGCGTCCCACAGGACTCGAGAAAATCGCAAAAAACCGAAATCGAGCGCCCGCTCAGACGCCAAAAAGTGTTGATACCCGGCCATCTCGTAGTACAAACTAATTTTTCGTACGACGAAAGTCTGTCCGATTTCGGTTTGTGGGTCGCTATTTGAACTCGTCTGTGCTCCTGGATCACGCTCCCGCATTCCTGAAACAAAAAGAACACAAATTAATAGCAAAATTATTGTTATTTTGACAAAATAAGTAAAATTGACAGAATTAGTGTAACATTTTTTAGAAAATATTCCAAATTTCGCTTTTAGGTTCGTTTATTTAGTGATTTTGTGTCTCTGGTAGATCGGGGGTGCTGTGCGCCGTCGTTTAAGCCATCTCTCGACGCGCTGCGTCCCACAGGACTCGAGAAAATCGCAAAAAACCGAAATCGAGCGCCCGCTCAGACGCCAAAAAGTGTTGATACCCGGCCATCTCGTAGTACAAACTAATTTTTCGTACGACGAAAGTCTGTCCGATTTCGGTTTGTGGGTCGCTATTTGAACTCGTCTGTGCTCCTGGATCACGCTCCCGCATTCCTGAAACAAAAAGAACACAAATTAATAGCAAAATTATTGTTATTTTGACAAAATAAGTAAAATTGACAGAATTAGTGTAACATTTTTTAGAAAATATTCCAAATTTCGCTTTTAGGTTCGTTTATTTAGTGATTTTGTGTCTCTGGTAGATCGGGGGTGCTGTGCGCCGTCGTTTAAGCCATCTCTCGACGCGCTGCGTCCCACAGGACTCGAGAAAATCGCAAAAAACCGAAATCGAGCGCCCGCTCAGACGCCAAAAAGTGTTGATACCCGGCCATCTCGTAGTACAAACTAATTTTTCGTACGACGAAAGTCTGTCCGATTTCGGTTTGTGGGTCGCTATTTGAACTCGTCTGTGCTCCTGGATCACGCTCCCGCATTCCTGAAACAAAAAGAACACAAATTAATAGCAAAATTATTGTTATTTTGACAAAATAAGTAAAATTGACAGAATTAGTGTAACATTTTTTAGAAAATATTCCAAATTTCGCTTTTAGGTTCGTTTATTTAGTGATTTTGTGTCTCTGGTAGATCGGGGGTGCTGTGCGCCGTCGTTTAAGCCATCTCTCGACGCGCTGCGTCCCACAGGACTCGAGAAAATCGCAAAAAACCGAAATCGAGCGCCCGCTCAGACGCCAAAAAGTGTTGATACCCGGCCATCTCGTAGTACAAACTAATTTTTCGTACGACGAAAGTCTGTCCGATTTCGGTTTGTGGGTCGCTATTTGAACTCGTCTGTGCTCCTGGATCACGCTCCCGCATTCCTGAAACAAAAAGAACACAAATTAATAGCAAAATTATTGTTATTTTGACAAAATAAGTAAAATTGACAGAATTAGTGTAACATTTTTTAGAAAATATTCCAAATTTCGCTTTTAGGTTCGTTTATTTAGTGATTTTGTGTCTCTGGTAGATCGGGGGTGCTGTGCGCCGTCGTTTAAGCCATCTCTCGACGCGCTGCGTCCCACAGGACTCGAGAAAATCGCAAAAAACCGAAATCGAGCGCCCGCTCAGACGCCAAAAAGTGTTGATACCCGGCCATCTCGTAGTACAAACTAATTTTTCGTACGACGAAAGTCTGTCCGATTTCGGTTTGTGGGTCGCTATTTGAACTCGTCTGTGCTCCTGGATCACGCTCCCGCATTCCTGAAACAAAAAGAACACAAATTAATAGCAAAATTATTGTTATTTTGACAAAATAAGTAAAATTGACAGAATTAGTGTAACATTTTTTAGAAAATATTCCAAATTTCGCTTTTAGGTTCGTTTATTTAGTGATTTTGTGTCTCTGGTAGATCGGGGGTGCTGTGCGCCGTCGTTTAAGCCATCTCTCGACGCGCTGCGTCCCACAGGACTCGAGAAAATCGCAAAAAACCGAAATCGAGCGCCCGCTCAGACGCCAAAAAGTGTTGATACCCGGCCATCTCGTAGTACAAACTAATTTTTCGTACGACGAAAGTCTGTCCGATTTCGGTTTGTGGGTCGCTATTTGAACTCGTCTGTGCTCCTGGATCACGCTCCCGCATTCCTGAAACAAAAAGAACACAAATTAATAGCAAAATTATTGTTATTTTGACAAAATAAGTAAAATTGACAGAATTAGTGTAACATTTTTTAGAAAATATTCCAAATTTCGCTTTTAGGTTCGTTTATTTAGTGATTTTGTGTCTCTGGTAGATCGGGGGTGCTGTGCGCCGTCGTTTAAGCCATCTCTCGACGCGCTGCGTCCCACAGGACTCGAGAAAATCGCAAAAAACCGAAATCGAGCGCCCGCTCAGACGCCAAAAAGTGTTGATACCCGGCCATCTCGTAGTACAAACTAATTTTTCGTACGACGAAAGTCTGTCCGATTTCGGTTTGTGGGTCGCTATTTGAACTCGTCTGTGCTCCTGGATCACGCTCCCGCATTCCTGAAACAAAAAGAACACAAATTAATAGCAAAATTATTGTTATTTTGACAAAATAAGTAAAATTGACAGAATTAGTGTAACATTTTTTAGAAAATATTCCAAATTTCGCTTTTAGGTTCGTTTATTTAGTGATTTTGTGTCTCTGGTAGATCGGGGGTGCTGTGCGCCGTCGTTTAAGCCATCTCTCGACGCGCTGCGTCCCACAGGACTCGAGAAAATCGCAAAAAACCGAAATCGAGCGCCCGCTCAGACGCCAAAAAGTGTTGATACCCGGCCATCTCGTAGTACAAACTAATTTTTCGTACGACGAAAGTCTGTCCGATTTCGGTTTGTGGGTCGCTATTTGAACTCGTCTGTGCTCCTGGATCACGCTCCCGCATTCCTGAAACAAAAAGAACACAAATTAATAGCAAAATTATTGTTATTTTGACAAAATAAGTAAAATTGACAGAATTAGTGTAACATTTTTTAGAAAATATTCCAAATTTCGCTTTTAGGTTCGTTTATTTAGTGATTTTGTGTCTCTGGTAGATCGGGGGTGCTGTGCGCCGTCGTTTAAGCCATCTCTCGACGCGCTGCGTCCCACAGGACTCGAGAAAATCGCAAAAAACCGAAATCGAGCGCCCACCCACCCGCCCTTTGGTTGCAACAGTAAGGTTTTAAAGTTTTCCATAGGGGCGTACACAGAGTTTAAGATTTTTTTGACTTTTTGTATTGAGTATACACGGTTATTAAGCAACCTATTCCGGACTCGCTCGCAAGGTTTGGGCGAATTTTGACAACCACAGCTTAAGATATACTCAATCCTATTTTTATACGACGACTGTATAAATTTATTTATATATATACCTGTGATTTTTAGGCGTATTTAGGACTTAAACACTGTTTGTCGCCCTTTACACGGCAGCCAGTGTTTACATCAACTTTTAGGTAATTTACATATATAGTTACATTATTGACGCTGCATCCCGACAATGTTTGTCTCCCACACACCCTTAAAAAAGAACGCTGACATGGCCACCCCGGTGTCTCCGAAGGACCGCAAGGAGGCAAGCCCTTCTCTGAAAACCCAGACGCAGGCTCCGAACGTTAGACGGAGCATAGGAGAATGGGAAGGCACAATGGCGGCCCCCAAGCCAACCACCTCGGCGGTGCTCACCATATCTCCACCAAAGAAACTGCCGAAGAAGGCGACCATTCCTGTGCAAAAACCAGCTGCACAAAGGTTGTCTTCCGAAATTGTGCCGCCCAAGTCCACCGACAGAGTGACCGAGAGCCGTTACTTGCTCAAAAGAGTAAAAGACCACCTTAAGGAGTCTCGCAACCTAAAAACAGAGATTAAGGAAGGGATCACTCTGGCGGTGGATAGAATGTATCAGCTTATGAAGGAAGAAGCATCTGCACCTGAAAAGAAAAACAGAAGTGTTAGTACGGAAGAACAGATTGGGAAGCTAGGGGAACGGGGTGGGGAAGAGAACGAAATGCTGAGAAGGATGGAAGAACATTCAAAACTTGTTAGGGAAAATAATGAGAGAATAGATAAACTTACACATATACTACAAGAACAAAAAGAATTTCAGGAAAAAATGACGTACGCAAGTGCTGTGACTACTGGCAAGAAGCCATTAGAGCACACCGCATTACATTCGGTAGTAGTCACAGCCAGCGATGAAACAGAAACAGGGGAAGAGGTTCTTAACAAAATTAGAAAAGCAGTTAACGCAAAGGAAGGACAGGTGGCAGTGGAAAGGATTAGGAAAACAAAGGACAGAAAAGTGATAATAGGTTGTAGAACAGAAGAGGAAAGACAGAAAGTGAAAGACAGGATTAAAAAGTCTGGCTCAGACCTAAGTGTAGAGGAGATACACAACAAGAATCCCCTCATCATGTTGCGAGATGTGCTCAAGTATAACTCCGACGCGGAGGTCCTGAGTGCCTTGCTAGCACAAAATAAGCACATTTTTGATGGCCTCGACACGGAAGCCAAAAAGCTAGAAATAGCCTATAAAAGGCAATCCCGAAACCCCTTGGCAAATCACATTGTAATGAGGGTCCCCCCGAAAATATGGCGGCGCATGGTGGACACCGAATCCGTGCACATTGACCTCCAGCGTGTTAGAGTCGCCGACCAGTCGCCGCTA
The DNA here is from genome assembly GCA_949316475.1 of Hypomecis punctinalis. Lineage (NCBI taxonomy): Eukaryota > Metazoa > Arthropoda > Insecta > Lepidoptera > Geometridae > Hypomecis > Hypomecis punctinalis. Next base: position 27,153,811 of record OX438800.1, on the reverse strand, counting down.
GTGCAATGCTCCCTCTGTCTGGGATATGGGCACGGACGGCGATTCTGCAAAGACACGCTGGAAAAATGCAGCCACTGTGGGGGGCCCCACATGAAAACCGAGTGTCCGGGCTGGCTGGCCAATAGTACCCCTACCTGCTGCAACTGCATGCACGCCAAGCTGAACGACATTGAGCACAATGCGTTCAGCTTGGAGTGCGCGGTGAGGAGAAAATGGGACGCATTGGCCAGAACCAAGATAGCTTATTGCTAAGGTGGTCCCGGTGATTCACTCGGCTGTCGAACAATACTTTGTCGCACAAGCTAACCTGCAACGTAAGGAGCTCGCCACGTGCGAGCTCATGGTCCAGGCCAAAAAGGAGAAAATCGCGCTCGCACTTCTTCAGGAGCCATACGTGGGGAGAATAGGTAGGATGAAAGACTACAATGGCGTTCGAATCTTCCAGAGTCCCAATCAGGGTGAAGGAACCATTAAGGCAGCGATTGCAGTTTTCGACAGTGAAATGGTCGTCGCCTTGTGTCCCGACTTGACCACCAACAACGTCGTGGTGGTCAAGGTGCGGACTGGGACCTGGGAGATTGTGTTTGTCTCATTCTACTTCGAGCCTCACCCCACCCCAATACAGCCATACCTGGAGAAGTTAAAAGAAATCGAGCGCGAGCTCGGGCCTAACTTAATTATAGGAGGGGATGCGAATGCGAAGAGTTCGTGGTGGGGTAGCGCCACAATTGATGACCGAGGGGAAGAAATGGCGGGAACCCTGGAAGAAATCTGCTTGCAGGTGCTCAACGAAGGTGATATCCCAACCTACGATACAATTCGAGGGGGAAAACGCTACACCAGCTTTGTGGACGTCACAGCATGCGCGGTGGACCTCCTGCACTTGATAGACGACTGGAGAGTCAGAGAAGACCTGACCTGCTCGGACCATAACGGAATAACTTTCAAAATTTTCCTAACAAAACCATTAGGCATAAAAATAATTCGGACGACTAGGAAATACAATACTAAAAAAGCACACTGGAACCATTTTCATGAGAAAATGGGACAGTTGTCAATAGAAAATAAAATAAACAACGAAGAAATTCAAAAAATTAAAGATTACATACAACTAGAGGACTTTGTTATTCGCTATACAAATGTAATAATTGAAACATGCAAGAAAACAATACCTGAAATAAAAGAAAAGAAAAAACTTACCATTCCGTGGTGGTCCGAGCAGCTCGCTGTACTGAAGAGAGAGGTCGTCGTGAAGAAGCGTAGAATCCGCTGCGCAGCTCCGGTCCGAAGATGCAAGGTGGTCGCTGAGTACCTGCAAGCAAAAGAAAATTATGAAAGGGAAACAAGACAGGCACAGGTGAAGAGTTGGAAGGAATATTGCGAGAAACAGGACAGAGAGGGACTATGGGAAGGAATATATAGGGTTCTCAGGGGAACAGCTAAGAGGCAGGAAGATCTGCCCCTAGTGAGGAATGGCAGAACTTTGAACGCACAGGAGTCGGTGGCATTGCTGGCTGACACGTTTTATGCTGAAGACCATATCGTGGATGACAATGCGGACCATAGCCGAACTAGAACAGCGGCTGAGCAAGTGAACAACGTGGTGCATAATGAAACCCATGACCCACCGTTCACCTCTGCCGAACTCGCAGCCGCTGTCAATAGTTTTAACCCCAAAAAGGCGCCAGGGTCGGACGGTCTGACGGCTGATATCTGTCGGCATGCCATTGAGCAAAATTCGGGACTTTTCCTGTCACTGGCGAATAAGTGCCTGGCCCTCGGCTACTTCCCAAAGATCTGGAAGAAAGCTACAGTTGTCGCGCTGAGGAAGCCAGGCAAAGACAATTACCTTGTTCCCAAATCCTACCGACCGATCGGATTACTGCCAGTGATGGGAAAAATCGTGGAAAAACTGCTTGTGGGTAGACTGAAGTGGCATATAGTTCCGAAGCTAAGTACTCGCCAGTACGGGTTCATGCCGCAGCGTAGCACCGAGGACTCTCTCTATGTCCTAACAAACCACATACGCGATAAGCTGAGACAAAAGAAGTTAATTGTAGTAATATCACTGGACATAGAGGGAGCATTCGACAACGCATGGTGGCCGGCTATTCGGATCCGACTGGCTGAGGAAGACTGCCCAGTCAACCTTCGTAGAACCGTCGACAGCTACCTACAAGACAGAAAAGTGTGCGTACGGTACGCAGGTGAGGAGCACGAAAAGGCAACATCCAAGGGGTGCGTACAGGGGTCGATTGCGGGGCCGACCTTTTGGAATCTCTTGCTCGATCCGCTGCTCCGGGAATTCGAGGAGCGCGGAGACTATTGTCAGGCCTTTGCCGACGACATCGTACTGGTGATTGACGGGGGCACCGCGCTGGAGGTCCAGCGACAGGCAAATGCCGCTCTCGACCATGCGCTGCGGTGGGGTGTCAAGAACAAGCTCAAGTTCGCACCACAGAAAACCAACGCTATGGTGGTGACTCGCAAACTCCAGTACGACACTCCACAGCTGCGCATGGGCGGAATCGACGTTTGCATGTCGAAGGAAATTAAGATCTTGGGGGTGATCATTGATGATAAATTGACATTCAATGGTCACGTGGCAGCTGTTTGTAAAAAGGCCATTGGCATTTACAAACAGCTGTCACGAGCTGCCAAGATCAGTTGGGGCCTCCACCCGGAGGTGATACGCACCATATATGTCGCGGTGGTGGAGCCAGTAGTGCTTTATGCGGCAAGTGTCTGGGGTCAGGCCGCAGACAAGATCATGGTTCGGCAGCAGCTAGGAGCGGTGCAGAGAGGATTTGCTCAGAAGTTGTGCAAGGCGTACCGCACCGTATCCTTGAACGCGGCGCTGGTGCTGGCTGGACTGCTCCCCCTGGACTTGAGGGTAAAAGAAGCAGCTGCTCTTTACGAAGCCAAGAGAGGGGTGCCCCAGCCAGCGCTAGGGGACCGCAAAGTAGAGGAGATGGTGCCGTATGTCAGCACACCTCACCCGGCGGAGCATAAGGAATGGCAATTCCTGTGCTTGGAAAACCAGGACCAGGTAGACGCTCAAAACAACCAAGCAGTCAAAATCTATACGGACGGCAGTAAAATTACAGGTAGTGTTGGGGCAGCATTGTCTATATGGGACAATGCAGCGGAGACCAGCCACAAGAAGCTGAAACTGTCGTCCTACTGCAGCGTCTACCAGGCTGAATTGCTAGCCATATGCACCGCCACAAAGCAGATCCTCAAGAGCAAAGAGTCCAGTTTCGGGATTTACAGTGACTCCCGCTCCTCGCTAGAAGCAATAGTGAACGGTCGGTCCACTCATCCTCTGGCAGTAGAAACGCGCAAAAATTTGAACGCCATAACGCACCAGAACAAAGTTGTTTCTTTGTTCTGGATCAAAGCACACGCAGGTCTGCCGGGGAATGAGAGGGCTGATGAACTGGCTAAAGAGGCTGCCCAAAGGATAAAAAGAGCGCCTGACTACGACTCGTATCCGATTTCTTTCGTCAAGCGTCTCATTCGAGCGGGCACGATGGGCGAATGGAATCGGAGATATGTTGCGGGGGCCACGGCAGGAACGACAAAGATGTTTTTCCCGGTCGCCACTGACGCCTACAAAGTCGTTAAGTACCTGCGGCCGACAGGAGTTCTGACTCAGGTCTTGACGGGACACGGTGGGTTCTCCGAATACTTACACCGTTTTAAGTGTAAGGGGAACCCATCGTGTATCTGCGAGCCAGACAAAGCGGAGTCGATTGCTCACCTACTTTTCGATTGCCCGGTGTATTCAGCGGAACGGTTTGAGCTGGAACAAAGATTAAATATACATATAAATAGAGATAACGCAAAAGAATTAACGCAAAACAAACAACTTTCAGGCCACTTTTTGGATTTTTGTGTAGAAATAGCAACTAAAGCAATAGTCAGAAATAGAGATAAATAACTTGTGCTGAGAAGCATATATTAAATTATATTCTATCTCAGCACAGATGTATTAAAATGGTAAACAAAAACAGTAAATAATGCGATAAAAGAAAACTTGAAAATAACCCCAAATACATAAACAAATATTTAGAAAAAATAACGTCATTCTACGTACAATAACAAAGCTATGTAAGCAAATGGTACGTTGGACAAGTACTCCAATTAACCACTTGGAGGAAACTTGGTGGAGGAGGTCGGCTAAAAAAAAAAAAAAAAAAAAACCTAACCTAACCTAACCTAACCTAACCTAACCTAACCTAACCTAACCTAACCTAACCTAACCTAACCTAACCTAACCTTTTTTTTTTTTTTTTTTGACCCAGGAAAATCCTTTATGGATACCACCAAACCTGGGGAGGCCGGTGGTTATGTGGGAGTCTCCACCGCTAGTCGGTGGCATACCCACTAAAAACCTGGGGTGTTTCCGCCACTGCGCCGTTATGTCGGGGCTACGGGCACGCTTCCGCACTCCTCCGCGGCCCCGACAACGCTGTCCGCACCCGGACCCACCTCGGGGAGCTCAACCCTCAGGGAGCTTCACCCGGCATAGCGACGATGTGCCGAAACACGGGGCACATCGTGCAGTCTCGGGGAACTCTCGAACGGGTGGAGGGCTTCCCCAAGCCCAGCCACCCAGAGTTCCCCTTATGGAGGCAGTCGGTCATGAGCTAACCGCCTGCCTCGAGGTCGCCTTCTGCGCATGGGGAGGCTCGCTATGTCGTCCTCCCTCGTGCGCTCGTCCGCCTCTTTGCGCCCGAGGACTTCTTCGCAGAAGTCCCGAACCGCGCTCCAGGCGGTCTCGCTCCGCACCATCGCCCTGACAATGGCCGGCAGCGAGAGGTCGACCCCCACAGTGGCCACAAGCTGGGCACGCTGGGTGTTCCACTCTGGACACACCTCCAGCGTGTGCTGCGCCGTGTCCTTGCGGTCGCCACACTGGTGGCACTCCGGTGTGGGCTCTCTCCCGGCGACTCTGTGCAAGTACTCGCCGAAGCAACCGTGCCCCGTAAGCACCTGCACGAGCCTAAAGGAGAGGACCCCATCCTCACGAGCCAACCAGTCCCGGAGGATTGGTCGGAATGCCTCAACGGTGCGGCGACCAGCAGTCGGCTCTTCCAGCCTGTGGTCCCATCGCTCCAAGGACGCTTGCCGGCCACGTCTCCGCCAACGCCTTATCACCTCGGGGGGAGGGAACTCACCCCCGGACCGTGCATCGGCCATTTGGCGGTACACGCCGGCCAGCATCTCGGCGTCCAAGTCCCATGGAGCAGTCCTGGCCAGGACGCACGCCGCCTCATACGATACGGTGCGGTATGCCCGTATTACTCGGAGCGCCATAACTCGTTGCGGCCTCCGTAGAAGTGCAACGTTATGGGCGCTCAGAGCATCCGCCCAGATCGGGGCGCCGTAAAGCGCCATCGACCTCACCACCCCTGTGTAGAGGCGGCGGCATGCAGCGTTCGGCCCACCCACGTTTGGGAGAAGGCTTCCCAAGGCCGAAGCCGCTCCGACGAGCCGCGGAGCCAATCGCTTGAAGTGCTCGCGGAAATTCCATCGACTGTCGAGGACGAGACCGAGATACCTCATCGTCGTCCCGACAGCGATAGGAACACCTCCAACGACTAGCTCCGCTCCGGCTGGCGGCGCGCGCCGAGGTCCGTGGAAGCAGACGGCCTCGGACTTCTCTAGGGCCACTTCTAGCCCTAGGCGCCGGATTCGGCTCACAATCTGAGCCGTGCCCGCCGTGGCCAGGATCGACGCATCCCGATACGTCTCCCCGCGAGCCAACACCAGCGTGTCATCGGCGTAACAGACAACGTCGATGCCACGCAGGCGGCCACCTCGAAGCACCCAGTTGTACCCGAAGTTCCACATGACTGGTCCCAGGACCGAGCCCTGTGGAACTCCGCGGGACATAGCCCACCGGCCCCATCCCTCCCTCGTCGGATAGACTACATCTCTATCCGAGAAGTAGTCGTCGAGGGTCCGGCACAGGTAGGCGGGTGCCTCGTGGCAGCGCAGTGCCGTCTTGATGCAGCCCCAGGGGAGGGTATTGAAGGCGTTTGCGATGTCGAGCGACACCGCAACGACGACCTCTCCCCGGGATACGGCCGCTTCCGCGAAGGCCCTCACCCTCGATATGGCATCGATGGTGGACCTGCCCCTGCGGAAGCCGAACTGCGACTCAGCCAGGTTTGGCCCGACCTGCTCCAGGTGTTTGTTCAGACGGGCGGCAATGACACGCTCCAAGAGCTTGCCAGCCTCGTCCAACAACACAATCGGGCGGTAGGCCCCCGGCGAGTCAGCAGGTCTACCCGCTTTGCGCAGCAGCACAAGTTTACCGCTCTTGTACCGCCGCGGAAAGCGGCCCTGCCTCAAGCAGTCCGTGAGGAAGTCCCTGAACCGCGGCTCCAGAACCTCCAACGACAGCACCCAAGCCCGTCCGGGGATACCGTCCGGGCCAGGAGCCGTGTTTTTGGCCCTGAGCCTCAGGATTGCCGCCGCGAGCTCCCCTTCGGAAACGGGCGGCACTTCCTCAGCCTCTGCGTCTTCGACCCTCCCACGATTAGAGGGGAATGCCATCACTGGGGCCACGTGGTCACCCGCCTGTGGAAACAGGGTGGCAACCACGTTCTCCAACAAGTCCGGCTGCATGGTCTGCGTCAAGGGTGGCGCCCATGCGCGGATCTTGTTCCGGACCCACTTGTACGGCCTTCCCCACGGATCGCGGTCCAAGGCGTCGAGCATGCTCTCACGGCCCCTGTCTTTGGCTCGCGCTATCTCCGTCTGCAGGGAGGTGACCTCTTGCCTGTACAAGGCGTACAGCTCCGCTTCCCGGTCCGGGTCCCAGTGCCGGCGCCGGCGCTGTCTGGCGTATTCACGCCGAGCGGCCACACACTCCTCGCGGAGGTGCGCCAGCTCAGGCGTCCACCAGGACACGCTGCGACGCGGCGGCAGGGAACCCACTCGGGGCATGGAGGCGTCACACACCTGTGTCAACGCCTCGCAGAACCAATCCGCCTCGGCGTCTACCTCCACTGCATCGGATCTCGGGATCCACGCCTTCACTATAGCCGCCTCCAAGAGGACCTCGCTATCCATTCGCTTGAGGGCCCATCGTGGTGACCGCTCCGTTCGGGGGCGGCTCGGACCTCCCGGGACTCCTGGGGGGGAGACGGTCATCCGGATATACCGGTGATCGGACAGCGTCTCCACTCCCTCCAGTACTTCCCAGTCCTGCACACGGCGCGCCAGGGTAGGGGTCGCGAACGCGAGGTCCACAATGGACCCTCCCTGTTGCCGCACACACGTGTGCACCGTCCCCGTGTTGAGCAGCAGCAGACCAAGGGCAGCTGCCCATTCCTCCAATGGCTGGCCTCTCTCATTCGCAACAGGCGATCCCCACAATGCTGATTTGGCGTTGAAGTCGCCAGCAATCAGCACGTGGTTCGGACGACACTGTTGGACGAGAGATTCCAACTCGGAAAGCCAGCCCTCGAACTCGGCGAGGCTCCTGTTGGGGGAGAAGTAAGTGCCTATAAAGGCGACACCCCCCGCCACAACAGCCACACAGCCTCGCCCCCTCACTACCTTCTCGAGTGGAGGAAAGCCCGCCGCTGCTTGGGTGATGATCACCACTCGTCCCTCGTTATCGCCCGACCAATTGTCCCTTGGTGGCACATAATAGGGCTCCGCCACGATTGATATGGGTATCAACCACTCCGCCATACTCTGGACCAAGAGGTCCTGAGCCCTGGCGGAGTGGTTGATATTAGCCTGAAGAACAGTCAGGGCCATATCAATCTGCTTCCATGTGCGAAGCCTCTCCCTGTCTCTGGGGTGGGGAAGGTCGCTGCTGGGACCTGGCCGCGGCAGCTACTCTCCTTCCTTTCTTCGTGGGCATGGCACAGGCCTTGCTCCCCACTCGGTGTCCAGGTGGCTTCCCAGCCGCGGCGCAAACTGCGCAATGCGGCGCACCCGTGCACACACCCGCTTTATGGCCAGGCTGACCGCACCGGTAGCAGATGTCGCTCCGGTCCACCTCTGAAGTGCACTGCTCCCGGACGTGCCCCACTTCGAGGCACCGGAAGCAGCGCATCGGCCGTGCGGTCAGCAGCTTGACCTGGGCTGACACCCACCCCACTTTCAGGCGGCCACCACTCAGCACCTTCTTCGCTACCCCCACTGGGCAGCTTATGAAGGTGGCGCCAATGCCGGCCGGGTTGCGACGAATGTCGCCGACCTTTATCAGGTCCACCTGGCACTCACTGACTCTGGAGACGGCTGCCACTACTTCCTCTTTGGTGACCGAGTCATCCAAGCCGCTAACGCGCAAGTCCGCGCACTTAGTCGGCCTGGAGACCCGGATCTCCTCCGAGTTGTAGATCTCCCTCAGCTTGTTTGCGAGGGAGTCCGCCTTCTCTCCAGTGGTGGTGCCGGGTATCTCTAAGACCCGACCACCCGTTGCCGCCTTGCGAAATTGGAGGTTCGTGATCCCAATCTGGGCAAGATCGACCCTCCTCTTCGCTTCGCCCAAGGCATCCGCGTATGTTACGCCCTTCTTCAAGGCCTCCGGCTGGATCGTGATGATCACAGCCGAGGACCGGGGCACGCGAAGCTTGGGCGCCTCCAAGGTGCGCTGAGTTGCGCGTTTGGGCGGCTGTGGTTGAGCACGCCTCTGCGGTGCAGCCGGAGCTGGAGCCACCTTGGTGGTCGCCTTCTTCTGCTGGGGGGCCTTCCTTGCCACTACTACCCAGCTTTGGTCCGTCGACGTCGAGGGAGTCGACGGTTGCGCCACCACTGCGGGCACTTCGGGCACCACCGGCGTGGCCCCGCCCTTGCCCTTCCCCTTGCCTTTGCCCTTACTCTTTTGGCTTTTGGCTGAGGGGAGAGCTACGGCTGGCAAGTCTGCCACGCTCGTTGGGCCCGGCCCCGACTTGAGGAACTCCTTCCTCCTGTTCGCGGGGGCAACCGCAGGGTCGGCCGTGACTGCCGCCTTTTTATCGGCGGCAAGCGGCGGACGGACTCGCTTCTCCGGAAGAAGACGATCCTCCAGAGCCTCGAACCGCGCGCTCAACATGCCGCCGACTTGTCGCATGATAGACTGCGACAAGTCCTCGGAGTCAGCATTCATGGCCGGCTGCCCAGAAGACGCGGACACAGGAGCCGCACGTGTCTCCATCATCAACGTGCGGAGCTCCGCAATCTCCTTTCGGAGATCGGCCACCTCGGTCTGCAGGCGCTTGTTAGCGGCCTGCAGGTTTCGCGTCTCCTCGGTGGAGGTCCTCTTGTGGAGGTCCTCCACTACCACCTGTATGGTGGACGCCGCCTCTTTGAGGGCCTTCGTAAAGGTCCCCTTTAATTTTCCAGATTTTGTGGCCACGAGATTAATCATGGCCACGCAATCCTGGACCCTCCGATTAAGGTCGGAGGCCAGCTCCCCACTCGTCTCCGAAGATAGAGACAGGAGGCATGGCGCCGATCCAGACGAGCGGAGCCTTTGGGACATCCGAGCGACCTCTTGCTCGACCCTCAGCTCCAACTCGTCGCGCTCTGCGGCCACAAGTGCCGCCTTAGCCTTAGCGAGGCCTACGTATTCGCCCGTTGTGGGCGGACGACCTCTTCCTCGTCTTGGCTCGATGAGGACCTTAACAGCTGGGGCGTCCGATTCGCCGCCAGAGCTGAGGTTGCCCTCATCGCCACTTCCTCCATGGCGCTGGTTGCGCCTGCGCTTGGTAGCGCCCGTCTTCTGTGACGACTGTGATGTCACAGTCATCGTACTCATTACTGAGGAGTCAGACTCCTCAGCCGGACTCAAAAAGAGCCCACAACCCTCTTCATCAATTTTGTTTTTGTTTTTATTTGATCTTTCCATACTGATCCCACGAGAATGGGGGAAATAAAACGTCCACCAAGGTAGTGCCCCCTGTACCAAGGTAAGCCTAAATACACCAAGAGTGTCGGCCGGTACTCTGGCGAGGTACGCACTCGCGACCAACCTACCCAGTGGCCATGCATCCCCTCACGGTGCGCCGCCGCTTGGGATTTGGGGTGATTTTTTATAGAGGTTTTCTTCCTCGCGGTCCGGGCAACCAAGCCAAGACCCTCGGTCCTGCCGCAAGCCACGAGACGTGACCGTAGCCGCAAGCAGGGCTCCGATATACGACGCTGGCTCGCGAAGAGCCTGCTCGGCAGTAGTGTGAGTACATACCCAGCACGTCCCTCCCGGCAGCGGCGAGAGCTCACATCCACTGGCCCCTCTGCTAAACAGAGGGATCCCTGGAGAGCACACATCGCCAACTGCCTGAGACCACAGAAGGCCTCCAACCCCTGTTTGGGACTTATGATTTATCAGTAGAAACTAAAGGTGTAACTACTGATCCATCATAATCCCAAACGAGCTCAGGACAGAACTGAGCTGACCCTCCCAATGTCTTCTGCACGCGCTCCTCATGGTAGAAAGAGGGGCGCGCAGAGAAGACCCCCGACCGGATATCTGCAATCACTTGGCAAGATCCCGCGAAGGAAGTTACCAAGTGATTCCCAGGGTGCACCACGGGGAGGTTTCCGGCCACAGCACCCCAACCTAACCTAACCTAACCTAACCTAACCTAACCTAACCTAACCTAACCTAACCTAACCTAACCTAACCTAACCTAACCTAACCTAACCTAACCTAACCTAACCTTTTTTTTTTTTTTTTTTTTTTTTGACCCAGGAAAATCCTTTATGGATACCACCAAACCTGGGGAGGCCGGTGGTTATGTGGGAGTCTCCACCGCTAGTCGGTGGCATACCCACTAAAAACCTGGGGTGTTTCCGCCACTGCGCCATTATGTCGGGGCTGCGGGCACGCTTCCGCACTCTTCCGCGGCCCCGACAGCGCTGTCCGCACCCGGACCCACCTCGGGGAGCTCACTCCTCAGGGAGCTCTACCCGGCATTGCGACGATGTGCCGAAACACGGGGCACATCGTGCAGTCTCGGGGAACTCTCGAACGGATGGCGGGCTTCCCCAAGCCCAGCCACCCAGAGTTCCCCTTATGGAGGCAGTCGGTCATGAGCTAACCGCCTGCCTCGGGGGCGCCTTCTGCGCATGGGGAGGCTCGCAATGTCGTCCTCCCTCATGCGCTCGTCGGCCTCTTTACGTTCCAGGACCTCTTCGCAGAAGTCCCGGACCGCATTCCAGGATCTTTCGCTACCAACCATGGCCTCAGCAACGGTTGGCAGCGAGAGATCCGCCCCCACTATGGCCACGAGCTGGGCCCGCTGGGTTGTCCACGCAGGACACACCTCCAGCGTATGCTGCGCCGTGTCTATCTGATCGCCACACTGGTGGCAAACCGGTGTGGGTTCTCTCCCGGCGACTCGATGCAGGTACTCACCAAAGCAACCATGCCCTGTGAGCACCTGCACGAGCCTGAACGAGAGAACCCCATCCTCGCGAGTGACCCAATCCCGGAGGATCGGTCGGAAAGCCTCGACAGTGCGGCGACCAGCAGACGGCTCTTCGAGCCTGCGCGCCCAGCGCTCCATGGCCAATTCTCGGCCCCTTCTCCGCCAACGTCTGACCACCTCAGGGGGAGCAAAATCACCCCTGGACCGTGCACAAGACAGTTGGCGGTAGATGTTCGCCAACATCTCTGCGTCCAAGTCCCATGGACATGTCCCGGCCAAAATGCACGCCGCCTCAAATGATACTGTGCGGTACGCACGTATCACTCTGAGCGCCATACACCGCTGCGGTCTTCGCAGCAGCTGGATGTTATGGGCGCTCAGAGCGTCCGCCCAGATTGGAGCTCCGTAGAGCGCCATTGACCTCACCACCCCCGTGTAGAGGCGGCGGCATGCAGCGTTCGGACCTCCCACATTTGGGAGCAGGCTACCCAGAGCCGACGCTGCTCCAACGAGCCTTGGAGCTAGTCGTTTGAAATGTTCCCGGAAGTCCCACCGGCTGTCTAGGACGAGACCGAGGTACTTCATCGTCTTGCTGACGACGATGGGAACACCACCCACGACCAACTCCGCTCCTGCTGGTGGCGCGTTCCGAGGACCGTGGAAGCAAACGGCCTCGGACTTGTCTAGGGCCACCTCTAGCCCTAGGCGCCGGATGCGGCTCACTATCTGAGCCGTGCCCGCCGTGGCCAGGATCGACGCATCGCGGTACGTCGCTCCGCGAGCCAGTACTAGAGTGTCATCGGCGTAGCACACCACGTCGATGCCACTCAGGCGCCCGCCTCGAAGTACCCAATTGTAGCCGAAATTCCACATGACTGGTCCCAAGACCGAGCCCTGTGGAACCCCGCGCGACATCGCCCACCTGCCCCATCCTTCCCTCGTGGGGTAGACTACATCTCTATCAGAGAAGTAGTCATCGAGGGTCCGGCACAGGTAGGGGGGCACTTCGTGGCAGCGCAGCGCCGTCTTAATGCAGCCCCAGGGGAGGGTATTGAAGGCGTTGGCAATGTCTAATGACACAGCCAAGACGACCTCTCCCCGGGATACGGCTACTTCCGCAAAGGCCCTCACCCTCGATATAGCATCGATGGTGGACCTGCCCCTGCGGAAGCCGAACTGCGACTCAGCCAGGTTTGGCCCGACCTGCTCCAGGTGTTTGTTCAGACGGGCGGCAATGACACGCTCCAAGAGCTTGCCGGCCTCGTCCAACAGCACGATCGGGCGGTAGGCCCCCGGCGAGTCAGCAGGTCTGCCCGCTTTGCGCAGCAGCACGAGCTTACCGCTCTTGTACTGCCGTGGAAAGCGGCCCTGCCTTAAGCAGTCCGTAAGGAAGTCCCTGAACCGGGGCTCGAGGACCTCCAACGCCAGCACCCAAGCCCGTCCGGGTATTCCGTCCAGGCCAGGCGCTGTGTTCTTGGCCCTGAGCCTCAGGATTGCCGCCGCAAGTTCCCCTTGGGAAACGGGCGGCACTTCCTCAGCCTCTGCATCTTCGACCCTCCCGCGATTAGAGGGGAATGCCATCCTTGGGGCCACGTGGTCGCCCGCCTGTGGGAACAGGGTGGCCACCACGTTTTCCAACAAGTCCGGCCGCATGGTCTGCGTCAAAGGTGGCGCCCATGGGCGGATCTTGTTCCTGACCCACTTGTATGGCCTTCCCCACGGATCGCGGTCCAAGGCGTCGAGCATGCTTTGCCTGGCACTATCCTTCGCTCGCGCTATCTCGGTCTGCAGGGAGGTGACCTCTTGCCTGTACAGGGCGTACAGTTCCGCCTCCCGGTCCGGGTGCCAGTTCCGGCGCCGGCGCTCTCTGGCGTATTCACGCCGGGCGGCCACACACTCCTCGCGGAGGTGTGCCAGCCCAGGCGTCCACCAGGACACGCTGCGACGCGGCGGCAGGGAACCCACTCGAGGCATGGAGGCGTCACACACCTGTGTCAACGCCTCGCAGAACCATTCCGCCTCGGCGTCTACCTCCACTGCATCCGACCTCGGAATCCAGGCCTGGACTATGGCCGCTTCCAATAAGGCCTCGCTGTCCAGCCTTTTGAGGGCCCATCGTGGTGATCGTTCCATCGGTGGGCGGCTTGGACTACCCGGGACTCCTGGAGGGGAGACGGTCATCCGGATGTACCGGTGATCGGACAGCGTCTCTACTCCCTCCAGTACTTCCCAGTCCTGCACACGGCGCGCCAGGGCAGGGCTAGCGAACGTGAGGTCCACTATCGACCCTCCCTGCTGACGCACGCACGTGTGCACCGCCCCTCTATTGAGCAGCAGCAGACCAAGAGCAGCTGCCCATTCCTCCAATGGCTGGCCTCTCTCGTTCGCAACAGGCGATCCCCACAATGCTGACTTGGCGTTAAAGTCGCCAGCAATCAGCACGTGGTGTGGACGGCACTGTTGGACGAGAGACTCCACCTCGGAAAGCCAGCCCTCGAACTCGACGAGGCTCCTGTTGGGGGAGAAGTAAGTGCCTATATAGGCGACACCCCCCGCCACAACAGCTACGCAGCCTCGCCCCTTCACCACCTTTTCGAGTGGAGGAAAGCCCGCTGCTGCTTGAGTTACGATCACCACTCGTCCCTCATTGTCACCAGACCAATTGTCCCGTGGGGGGACAAAGTACGGTTCCGACACGATTGAAATGGGTATCAACCACTCCGCCATGCTCTGCACCAAAAGATCCTGAGCCCTGGCGGAGTGGTTGATATTAGCCTGAAGCATTGTCAGGGCCATAATCAATCAGCTTCCATTTGAGCCCTCTCTTCCTGTGTTGAGGATAGGGAAGGGTGTTGCTGGGTCATGGCCGCGGCAGCTCCCTTCCTGCCTTTCTTCTTGGAAGGCAGGGCACACGACCTGCTTCCGATGCGATGTCCGGGTGGCTTACCCGCTGCGGCGCATACAACGCAGTGCGGCACACCCGAACAATCGCCCGCCTTATGGCCAGATTGGCCACATCGGTAGCACGTATCGCTACGGTCGTCACTTGAGGTGCATTGCTCCCGGACGTGCCCGACTTCGAGGCACCGGAAGCAACGCATCGGCCTAGGGGTCAGCACCTTGACCTGGGCCGATACCCAACCCACCCTGAGGCGGCCACCACTCGCAACCTTCTTAGCCACCGCCACCGGGCAGCTAACAAAGGCCGAGCCTATGCCGGCTGCGTTTCGGCGGATGTCGCCAGCCTTCACTACGTCGGCTTGGCACCCCGCGACTCCGGAGATGGCAGACACCAGTTCTTCCTTGGTGACAGAGTCATCCAGACCGCTAATGCGCAAATCCGCACATTTAGACGGCCTGGAGACTCGAACCTCCTCCACATTGTATATCTCCCTCAGCTTTGCAGCGAGGGAGTCCGCCTTTCCTCCAGAGGTCACGCCGGGTATTTCCAATACCCGGCCGCCAGTAGCCGCCCTTCGGAACTGGAGGGACGTTATCCCAAGTTGGGATAAGTCGACTCTCCTTTTTGCCTCAGCCAAAGCATCGGCATATGTCGCCCCCTTTTTCAGAGCCTCCGGCTGTAAAGTAATGATGACAGCCGAAGAGCGGGGCACCCGAATCTTTGGCCCGACGGCTGCTGTACCACGTTGGGGTCCACTTTTTTGTGGTTGAGCCCTCTGAACGAGCTGAGTTGGCCGCTTCTGCGGTGCAGCCGGCGCCACTTTGCCGCTCAACTTTTTTGGAGCCTTCGTAACCTGAGCCCAATTGTGGCTCGTCGAAGGAACCGGAACTACCTCTGCTGGCACTGCGGTCGTGGGACCTGTGCCCTTGCCTTTCCCCTTGCCTTTGCCCTTACTCTTCGGGCTTTTGGCAGGGGGGAGGCTTACAGCCGGCAGATCCGCCATGCCTGATGGGCCTGACTCCTGCGATGCGACCGCGGACTTGAGGAACTCTTTCCTCCTGTTCGCGGGGGCGATCGCAGGGTTGGCCTTGGCTGCCACCTTTCTATCGGCAGCAAGCGGCGGGCGAGCTCGTTTCTCCGGAAGAAGGCGATCTTCCAGAGCCTCGAACCGCGCGCTCATCATGCCACCGACTTGCCGCATAATCGCCTGCGACAAGTCTTCGGGGTCTAAGACCCTCTGGACTGATTGTCCGGGAGTCGTGGAGGCAGGAGCCGCACGTGTCTCCATCAGCGAGCGGAGATCGGCGATCTCCTTGCGGAGATCGGCTACCTCGGTCTGCAGGCGCTTGTTAGCGGCCTGCAGGTTCCGCGTCTCATCATTCGAGGTCCTCTTGTGGAGGTCCTCCACCACCGTCTGTATGGTGGATGCCGCCTCTTTGAGGGCCTTTGTGAAGGTACCCTTCAATTTTCCTGACTTTGTAGCCACTAGGTTGATGGTGGCTACGCAGTCCTGAACCCGCTGATTTAAGTCGGACGCTAGCTCTGCGCTCATCTCAGAGGACTGAGCAGACAGAAGGCATGGCGCCGATCCAGATGAGCGAAGCCTCTGGGTCATCCGAGCTACCTCCTGCTCGACCCTCAGCTCCAACTCGTCGCGCTCTGCAGCAACAAGTGCCGCCTTGGCTTTAGCGAGGCCTACGTACTCGCCTGTTGTGGGCGGGCGGCCTCTGCCCCGTCTCGGGACAATTTTTACTGCCGGGGCGTCTGATTCGCCGCCGGAGCTTAATTGGCCTTCGTCACCGCTTCCTCTGTTGCGTGCGGCACGCGTGCGCTTAGAAGCGCCCATCTTTTGTGATGACTCCGAAGCAACAGTCATCAGACTTACAACTGAGGAGTCCGACTCCTCCGCTGGGCTCAAAAAGAGTCCGCAATCCATCTCATCATTATTTTTATTTTGGTTGTTGAAACTTTCCATAATTGTTCCCACGAGTATGGGGGAAATAAGAAGTCCACCCAGGCAGTGCCCCCTGTGCCTAGGTAAGCCTACATACACCAAGAG
The DNA here is from genome assembly GCA_949316475.1 of Hypomecis punctinalis. NCBI lineage: Eukaryota > Metazoa > Arthropoda > Insecta > Lepidoptera > Geometridae > Hypomecis > Hypomecis punctinalis. The sequence goes on along the minus strand of OX438800.1, from coordinate 27,137,469 downwards.
TGTCGGCCGGTACTCTGGCGAGGTACGCACTCGCGACCAACCTACCCAGTGGCCATGCATCCCCTCACGGTGCGCCGCCGCTTGGGATTTGGGGTGATTTTTTATAGAGGTTTTCTTCCTCGCGGTCCGGGCAACCAAGCCAAGACCCTCGGTCCTGCCGCAAGCCACGAGACGTGACCGTAGCCGCAAGCAGGGCTCCGATATACGACGCTGGCTCGCGAAGAGCCTGCTCGGCAGTAGTGTGAGTACATACCGAGCACGTCCCTCCCGGCAGCGGCGAGAGCTCACATCCACTGGCCCCTCTGCTAATCAGAGGGATCCGTGGAGAGCCACATCGCCAACTGCCTGAGACCACAGAAGGCCTCCAACCCCTGTTCGGGACTTATGATTTATCAGTAGAAACTAAAGATGTAACTACTGATCCATCATAATCCCAAACGAGCTCAGGACAGAACTGAGCTGTTCCCCCCCAATGTCTTCTGCACGCGCTCCTCAGGGTAGAGAGAGGGGCGCGCAGAGAAGACCCCCGACCGGATATCTGCAATCAAGTGGCAAGATCCCGCGAGGGAAGTTACCAAGTGATTCCCAGGGTGCACCACGGGGAGGTTTCCGGCCACAGCACCCCAACCTAACCTAACCTAACCTAACCTAACCTTTTTTTTTTTTTTGTCCAGGGGAAATCTTTTAAAGATACCACCGCACCTCGGGACAGGCGGGTGGTTATGTGGGAGTCTCCGCCCATTGCTGGGCGGCATACCCACCAAAACCCCTGGGTGTTCCGCCACTGCGCTTGGTGTCGGGGCTACGGGCACGCTTTCGCACTCCTCCGCGGCACCCGACAGCGCTGGCCCAAACCGGGCCCCACCTCGGAGCTCGAGCTCCCTCCAGAATGACGATGTGCCGAACACCAGACACATCGCCATCCCCCACCTGGGACCAACCAGCACTGGGCGTCGGACAGTACCCGTGTCCGACAGCCCTGGTCCCAATGCAACGGGTCGGTTGAAGTGGCCCCGCGCCTGCCACTACGGCTGCAGAGGATAGGGAGAGCGGCCGACGACATACCGACACTCCTCTTCCCCTGCAGCCCCACCGCGTCCGCCATCAAAACGGTGGCGACCCCGTCGAGGCCGCGGAAGGCAGGGAAAGTGGCAACGACACACCAGCAGTCCTCTCCCGCCGCGGCCTCCAATCCTCAGCCGCAGTGCCTCCCATACGACACTGCAGCCCCCCTCAGTTGCGGTGCCCCCCATAAGGCACGCAACCTACTTTGGCCAGCCTCCGCACGGGCTTGTCGAGGCCCAAGACCCGGAGAGGCGGCCCCACCACGGGTTCCTCTTAGCTTCACCAGGCTGGCGAGACCTGGCTACTAAGCCCCCCCGCCACGACAAGGCGAGAACCCACTCGGGGGGGAACCTAACCTAACCTAACCTAACCTAACCTAACCTAACCTAACCTAACCTAACCTAACCTAACCTAACCTAACCTTTTTTTTTTTTTTTTTTTTTGTCCAGGGGAAATCTTTTAAAGATACCACCGCACCTCGGGACAGGCGGGTGGTTATGTGGGAGTCTCCGCCCATTGCTGGACGGCATACCCACCAAAACCCCTGGGTGTTCCGCCACTGCGCTTGGTGTCGGGGCTACGGGCACGCTTTCGCACTCTTCCGCGGCACCCGACAGCGCTGGCCCAAACCGGGCCCCACCTCGGAGCTTGCGCTCCCTCCAGAATGACGACGTGCCGAACACCAGGCACATCGTCATCCCCCACCTGGGACCAACCAGCACTGGGCGTCAGACAGTACCCGTGTCCGACAGCCCTGGTCCCGATGCGACGGGTCCATTTAAGTGGCCCCGCGCCTGCCACTACGGCTGCAGAGGATAGGGAGAGCGGCCGACGACATACCGACACTCCTCTTCCCCTGCAGCCCCACCGCGTCCGCCATCAAAACGGTGGCGACCCCGTCGAGGCCGCGGAAGGCAGGGAAAGTGGCAACGACACACCAGCAGTCCTCTCCCGCCGCGGCCTCCAATCCTCAGCCGCAGTGCCTCCCATACGACACTGCAGCCCCCCTCAGTTGCGGTGCCCCCCATAAGGCACGCAACCTACTTTGGCCAGCCTCCGCACGGGCTTGTCGAGGCCCAAGACCCGGAGAGGCGGCCCCACCACGGGTTCCTCTTGGTTCACCAGGTTGGCCCTACCTGGCTACTAAGCCCCCCCGCCACGACAAGGCGGGAACCCACTCGGGGGGGAACCTAACCTAACCTTTTTTTTTTTTTTTTTTTTTTTTTTTTTTTTTTTTTTTTTTTTTTTTGTCCAGGGGAAATCTTTTAAAGATACCACCGCACCTCGGGACAGGCGGGTGGTTATGTGGGAGTCTCCGCCCATTGCTGGGCGGCATACCCACCAAAACCCCTGGGTGTTCCGCCACTGCGCTTGGTGTCGGGACTACGGGCACGCTTTCGCACTCTTCCGCGGCACCCGACAGCGCTGGCCCAATCCGGGCCCCACCTCGGAGCTTGCGCTCCCTCCAGAATGACGACGTGCCGAACACCAGACACGTCGTCATCCCCCACCTGGGACCAACCAGCACTGGGCGTCGGACAGTACCCGTGTCCGATAGCCCTGGTCCCAATGCAACGGGTCGGTTGAAGTGGCCCCGCGCCTGCCACTACGGCTGCAGAGGATAGGGAGAGCGGCCGACGACATACCAACACTCCTCTTCCCCTGCAGCCCCACCGCGTTCGCCATCACAACGGTGGCGACCCCGTCTAGGCCGCGGAAGGTAGGGTGGGCAGTAGGCCACACACCGCCAGACCCATCCAGCCGCGGCCCCCGCCCCAAAAGGGGCACGGCCGCAGTGTCGCAAGAGCGATACTGCAGTCCACCTCAGTCGGATATGGTGCCCACCTCAGCAGGGTGCAGAGCGTACCTATGGGGGATGCAGAGGAGGTATGCAGAGCCCACCATGGAGGGTGCAGAGCGGGCTAGGGGGCAGGCACCACTAACAACGACCTACTTACTCGATGGCCGGCCTCCGAACGGACTTGGGGAATAAGTCCGGAGAGGCGGCCCCGCCTCGGATTCCGCTTAGCTTCACCAGGCTGGCTAGACCTGGCTACTAAGCCCCCCCGCCACGACAAGGCGGGAACCCACGGGGGGGAACCTAACCTAACCTTTTTTTTTTTTTTTTTTTTTTTTCCAGGGGAAATCTTTTAAAGATACCACCGCACCTCGGGACAGGCGGGTGGTTATGTGGGAGTCTCCGCCCATTGCTGGGCGGCATACCCACCAAAACCCCTGGGTGTTCCACCACTGCGCTTGGTGTCGGGGCTACGGGCACGCTTTCGCACTCCTCCGCGGCAACCGACAGCGCTGGCCCAAACCGGGCCCCACCTCGGAGCTTGCGCTCCCTCCTGAATGACGATGTGCCGAACACCAGACACATCGTCATCCCCCACCTGGGACCAACCAGCACTGGGCGTCAGACAGTACCCGTGTCCGACAGCCCTGGTCCCAATGCAACGGGTCGGTTGAAGTGGCCCCGCGCCTGCCACTACGGCTGCAGAGGATAGGGAGAGCGGCCGACGACATACCGACACTCCTCTTCCCCTGCAGCCCCACCGCGTCCGCCATCAAAACGGTGGCGACCCCGTCAAGGCCGCGGAAGGCAGGGAAAGTGGCAACGACACACCAGCAGTCCTCTCCCGCCGCGGCCTCCAATCCTCAGCCGCAGTGCCTCCCATACGGCACTGCAGCCCCCCTCAGTTGCGGTGCCCCCCATAAGGCACGCAACCTACTTTGGCCAGCTTCCACTCAGGCTTGGAGGCAAAAGCCCGGAGAAGCGGCCCCACCACGGGTTCCTCTTGGTTCACCAGGTTGGCCCTACCTGGCTACTAAGCCCCCCCGCCACGACAAGGCGGGAACCCACTCGGGGGGGAACCTAACCTAACCTTTTTTTTTTTTTTTTTTTTTTTTTTTTTTTTTGTCCAGGGGAAATCCTTTATGGATACCACCACACCTCGTGGGCAGGCGGGTGGTTATGTGGGAGTCCCGCCACTGGTCGGTATACCCACCAAAACCCCTGGGTGTTCCTCCACTGCGCCTGGTGTCGGGGCTACGGGCACGCTTCCGCACTCATCCGCGGCACCCGACAGCGCTGGCCTTACTGAGGCCCCACCTCGGAGCTTGCGCTCCCTCCAGATTGACGACGTGCCGAACACCAGACACGTCGTCATCCACCACCTGGGACCAACCAGCACTGGGCGTCGGACAGCACCCGTATCCGACAGCCCTGGTCCCGATGCAACGGGTCAATTTAAGTGGCCCCGCGCCTGCCACTACGGCTGCAGAGGATAGGGAGAGCGGCCATCGCGATACCGACACGCCTCTTCCCCTGCAGCCCCACCGCCTCCGCCAACACGTTGGCGGCACCCGTTAGGGCCGCTGGCAGGATGGATAGGCAGCGGCTTCCTCGCCGCCCGTCCATCCCGTCGCCGCCCCCGCCTCGATGGGCTCGGCCGCGGCATCGCGATGAACGCGACACCGCAGTCCTCCTCAGTCGACTAGCGACCTACTGGCCAGCCTCTACAAGGGTTTGGGGAAAAAACCCGGAGAGGCGGCCCCACCTCGGGTTCCTCTTCGTTCACCATGGCCCCGTGTCAACCATGGCTACTAAGCCCCCCCGCCACGACAAGGCGGGAACCCACTCGGGGGGGGAACCTAACCTAACCTTTTTTTTTTTTTTTTTTTTTTTTTGTCCAGGGGAAATCTTTTAAAGATACCACCGCACCTCGGGACAGGCGGGTGGTTATGTGGGAGTCTCCGCCCATTGCTGGACGGCATACCCACCAAAACCCCTGGGTGTTCCGCTACTGCGCTTGGTGTCGGGGCTACGGGCACGCTTTCGCACTCCTCCGCGGCACCCGACAGCGCTGGCCCAAACCGGGCCCCACCTCGGAGCGTGAGCTCCCTCCAGAATGACGATGTGCCGAACACCAGACACATCGTCATCCCCCACCTGGGACCAACCAGCACTGGGCGTCAGACAGTACCCGTGTCCGACAGCCCTGGTCCCGAAGCGACGGGTCAATTTAAGTGGCCCCGCGCCTGCCACTACGGCTGCAGAGGATAGGGAGAGCGGCCGACGACATACCGACACTCCTCTTCCCCTGCAGCCCCACCGCGTCCGCCATCAAAACGGTGGCGACCCCGTCGAGGCCGCGGAAGGTAGGGAAAGTGGCAACGACACACCAGCAGTCCTCTCCCGCCGCGGCCTCCAATCCTCAGCCGCAGTGCCTCCCATACGACACTGCAGCCCCCCTCAGTTGCGGTGCCCCCCATAAGGCACGCAACCTACTTTGGCCAGCTTCTACTCAGGCTTGGAGGCAAAAGCCCGGAGAAGCGGCCCCACCACGGGTTCCTCTTGGTTCACCAGGTTGGCCCTACCTGGCTACTAAGCCCCCCCGCCACGACAAGGCGGGAACCCACTCGGGGGGGAACCTAACCTAACCTTTTTTTTTTTTTTTTTTTTTTTTTTGTCCAGGGGAAATCTTTTAAAGATACCACCGCACCTCGGGACAGGCGGGTGGTTATGTGGGAGTCTCCGCCCATTGCTGGACGGCATACCCACCAAAACCCCTGGGTGTTCCGCCACTGCGCTTGGTGTCGGGGCTACGGGCACGCTTTCGCACTCCTCCGCGGCACCCGACAGCGCTGGCCCAACCGGGCCCCACCTCAGAGCGTAAGCTCCCTCCAGAATGACGATGTGCCGAACACCAGACACATCGTCATCCCCCACCTGGGACCAACCAGCACTGGGCGTCAGACAGTACCCGTGTCCGACAGCCCTGGTCCCGATGCGACGGGTCAATTTAAGTGGCCCCGCGCCTGCCACTACGGCTGCAGAGGATAGGGAGAGCGGCCGACGACATACCGACACTCCTCTTCCCCTGCAGCCCCACCGCGTCCGCCATCAAACGGTGGCGACCCCGTCGAGGCCGCGGAAGGCAGGGAAAGTGGCAACGACACACCAGCAGTCCTCTCCCGCCGCGGCCTCCAATCCTCAGCCGCAGTGCCTCCCATACGACACTGCAGCCCCCCTCAGTTGCGGTGCCCCCCATAAGGCACGCAACCTACTTTGGCCAGCTTCTACTCAGGCTTGGAGGCAAAAGCCCGGAGAAGCGGCCCCACCACGGGTTCCTCTTGGTTCACCAGGTTGGCCCTACCTGGCTACTAAGCCCCCCCGCCACGACAAGGCGGGAACCCACTCGGGGGGGAACCTAACCTAACCTTTTTTTTTTTTTTTTTTTTTTTTTTTTAGCCAGGGGAAATCTTTTAAAGATACCACCGCACCTCGGGACAGGCGGGTGGTTATGTGGGAGTCTCCGCCCATTGCTGGACGGCATACCCACCAAAACCCCTGGGTGTTCCGCCACTGCGCTTGGTGTCGGGGCTACGGGCACGCTTTCGCACTCCTCCGCGGCACCCGACAGCGCTGGCCCAAACCGGGCCCCACCTCGGAGCGTGAGCTCCCTCCAGAATGACGATGTGCCGAACACCAGACACATCGTCATCCCCCACCCGGGACCAACCAGCACTGGGCGTCAGACAGTACCCGTGTCTGACAGCCCTGGTCCCGATGCGACGGGTCAATTCAAGTGGCCCCGCGCCTGCCACTACGGCTGCAGAGGATAGGGAGAGCGGCCGACGACATACCGACACTCCTCTTCCCCTGCAGCCCCACCGCGTCCGCCATCAAAACGGTGGCGACCCCGTCGAGGCCGCGGAAGGTAGGGAAAGTGGCAACGACACACCAGCAGTCCTCTCCCGCCGCGGCCTCCAATCCTCAGCCGCAGTGCCTCCCATACGACACTGCAGCCCCCCTCAGTTGCGGTGCCCCCCATAAGGCACGCAACCTACTTTGGCCAGCTTCTACTCAGGCTTGGAGGCAAAAGCCCGGAGAAGCGGCCCCACCACGGGTTCCTCTTGGTTCACCAGGTTGGCCCTACCTGGCTACTAAGCCCCCCCGCCACGACAAGGCGGGAACCCACTCGGGGGGGAACCTAACCTAACCTAACCTAACCTAACCTAACCAGTCGCAACCCAGCGCCCGCCCGGAGCGCTCACTTCCAACCGGCCTTAAAACCGTTCCGCGACACAAATAATTATTTGGAATTTTTTCGTTCGAGATAGAAGAGCTCTGACGTGCAGTGTGGTGCAAACCTGTGAAGTGTGGTATACTGCTGGATCCGCATTGAAGCGCCCTTTCCAACGGCACCGGTCCTGGGCTCGAGTGTTGAGCGGTTCCTGAGATATTCCTCGGGAAACTGCAGACAACCTCGCCCGGATCACTTTGAAGCCGTGCGCTGCCGAAAAGCGATCGTTGACACCCCGGTTTGAAACCATCATCAGAAGCGCCTAGTCGAGGAGTACCTTCCCCGAAATTTTCGGATTTTTCCGAGAGCGTCCGCCATACAAAATCCTGCGAAGTTCGCCGAATACTTGCCGGCACGTGGCCACGTGCAACCCCTTCCAGGCGGATCCCCCGGGATCTGACAGATAGGGAAGAGAGAAGAGATTGGCCGCTGCCGGGCGCGAATTTTTCCTGCGAAGATACGACGCTCCGGAAAGAAGATACGGGACTTTTAATTTTTAAGGTATTCTGTGACAGCCCTATTTCAAAAACTAGAGAGGCAACCCTGAAGTGTCATATTCTTAAAAACTTGGTTAAATTAGAAGAACATCTGTACCAAAATTCAGAATTTTTGGATAAGTAGTTTTTAAGATATAAATTAAAATATAAAAATTTGTGAAGGCCCCGCCCCCCCGACCCCCCCATTTTTTGATTTCCGAAATTCGGCCTCCTTCTGAGGACCCGGATGGTGAAAACCGTATGCCAATCGGATGAGCCGTTCCAGAGAGATCGACCTTTTTGTCCGAGGTGAATAAGTCGCATTGGTGGCGCCTAAATTCCAAGCGGCCGAGCGACCGTGGGAATAAACACAGTACCGTGAGAAAAAAGGCAGGAGCCGGCGCTCACCATCACACCAGCGGACTGCGACCTCATTTTATACATTGTATAGGTATAAGTTTTGACTGCCATCATCAGAAACCTCCCCGAACACCCTTAACTAAAATTCGTCCAACCGCCGGACATAGGCCTCACTAGTTTCGGGCAAATAACTCGAGAACGGAGGCAGCTAGCTGAACTCTGTTTTTAGAATCGGGGACAGTATCTGACCCTGCACCTACCGGCATCATTCCCCTCCCCCTAACGCCCCCCTTTAACGTTTTCATTACCCCCACCTCTGCCCCCCCCAAAATCATTAACAACCCCAACAGACGGACTAGACATACACCAAGAACCCACTTTTATCAAAATTTTTATTAACACATTTTATTTTTATATTTCTTACAAAATTTTTCAACCGACTCACTTTTGACCGCATTCCTGACCTACATAAATTTGACCTAGTTTGATAGTATTCTGACACCAGGACTGGTCGCCCGGTTTTGCGAAGTATTTAATTTTAAAACAGCCGTAACTTTTGACTCGTACGTCCTACGGCAACGCGGTTTTTTGCGTTAAATAGTGCAAAGAACGCGCTCTCTGGTCTGATCCCTCCCTCCCCTCTCCCCGCTTCCCCTTAAACTTTGAGTCCCTATATCTTGAGAACGGTGCGACATAAAAATATTCTGTTAACGGGGTAGTAGTATAGACCCAATATCCTGTTCGACACATACCCCCCCCTCTACCCCTCTTCTTTCGATTTCCCCTCTTTTGCAAAAACGCACCAAACGAACATACGGACATACTTAGCATCACTTGGCCCTCTTTTCACAAGCCCCCCTACCCCCTCACCCGTAACTTACCGACGTACAGACACTCCGTAGCCCGGTGAGCGCCTGTGGGTTGGCTGGAACGCGCGACCTGTAACAGAAGTAAGTAAGTAAGTATTGAATAAAAATTGACGTTGCTAGTTAATTGTTTGTTTAAAATTGTTTTTGAGACTGTAAACTGTGTCTTTTGACCGGTTTACTTAGGCTTAGTATATTTGTTTGTTTTTAATTGTTTAACTGTACCGTTTTACAACGGTATTTTATTTAGTTGACGTGCGTGTGACTACGTTTATTGACTAGCACACTTACTCGATAGGACGACGATATACCTAGATTGACTATACCTTGACCGATATCGTTCTTTTGACGTATCGACTTATACACATTTACTAGATAGGACCGACTTATACCTAGGTAGACTTATACAGACCGATATTGTTCTATTGACATATCGACTTTACAACCACTGACGAAGCTCCCCCCGACCATGCCTCTTGCGCATACACCCGTCAAGAAGAACTCCAACAGGAGCGTGCCGACATCCCCGATCGACTTGGAAAGAGCAGGACCCTCTCCTGACCGCATGATGCAGCCTCTCAACGTGCGGCGGAGCGTCGGAGAGTGGGAAAGCGGCATGATCGAACCCAAGCCGTGCAGCTCGACGTCGCACGGGCACTCGCAGCGCAAACCGACACCAGAATCGGCCGCGCCCGGCTCGGCCCCGGCCCCGGCTCCGGCCCCGGCCTCGATCCCGGCCCCGGCCCCGGCTCCGGCCCGCCCGAAGAAGGCGGCGCCCCTCATTAACAAGCCGACGGTGCGAACATCCGTAGGGAGTGCGAGCGTGTCCCCGAAGCTGGCCAGCGCCCCCAAGCCCGCCAACAGAGTCGCAGAATGCAGAAGCTGGCTCGTGAAGGCGAAGTCGTTCCTGAGCGAATCTCGGAACCTAAAGGGCGAAATAAAAATCGGCATCGCGGAGGCGCTGGACAAAATGTTCCAGCTGATGAAAGACGAAGCTGCAGCGGCATCTGAAATCAGAAAACCAAACATCAGCAGTGAAACAGTGGAAAAAAAGATTATTAGCGGGCAGGGTAATTTGGAAAACGGGATTAAGGAAAAGGAAAGACTAGATTTAGTAAAAATAATAAAAGAGCAGGGGGTTAAAATTGACAAAACTAATTTGGAAATAGAAAAGCTTAAAGATTCCATTGCGTTACACCACGTAACTGTGCAGCAGCAGGCCACCTACGCGAACATCGCGGCCGCTGCGCCCGCGAGATCGGCGCCGGACCGCAGCGCTCTGCACTCAATAGTAATCTCGTCTAAGGACGAAGCGCACACTGGGGACGAAGTGATGGGTGAGGTGCGTAAAGTGGTGAACGCGAAGGACGGGTGGGTTACAGTAGAGAGAGTCCGAAAGATAAGAAATAAGAAGGTAATCATAGGATGCAGGACGGAAGAGGAAAGGAAGAAGATAAAGGAGCGACTCAAGAGCGCAGGCGATCGCCTTGTTGTCGAGGAGATGAAGAACCACGACCCGATGGTGGTGCTCAGAGATGTTCTCACGTACATCAGCGACGAGGACGTGTTGGTCGCGCTGAGACGCCAGAATGGGGACGTTTTTCAGGGCCTCGACAAGAAGGACGATCGAGTGGACGTCAAGTTCAAAAGACGTGCCAGAAACCCGCTCACAAACCACATAGCGTTGAAGGTGTCCCCGCTAGTTTACAGCCGACTGATGGCCAAAGAGGCGGTCCATATAGACATGCAGAAGGTTAGGGTCGCGGACCAATCCCCCCTTGTGCAGTGCTCTATGTGCTTAGCCTATGGTCACGGTCGGAGGTTCTGCAAGGACACCATTCCAAAGTGCAGCCATTGCGGCGGTCCGCATATGCGAAGCAAATGCGCCGACTTCCTCGCATCCGCAGCGCCGACCTGCTGCAACTGCGTGGCCGCCAAGATGGAGAATGCTGAGCACAACGCTTTTAGCTCCGAGTGCCCGGTGCGTAGGAGGTGGGAGGCACTGGCGAGGGCTAAAGTAGCGTATTGCTAAGGTGGTTCCAGAGCGCTCCAGGGTAGGCAATCACCCCACCAGAAGTTATGCAGTAGCCCAGGCGAACCTCCAGAGGAAGGAGCTAGCTACCACGGAGCTCATGATACACTCCAGCAACCAAAAGGTTGCGTTCGCTCTAGTCCAGGAGCCGTATGTGGGCGGGGTTAGGAGGATGAAGGACTACCGTGGGGCGAGAGTCTTCCAGTGCGCAGCAGTAGGAGAAGGGACTGTGAAGGCGGCAATCGTCGTCTTTGACCACGACCTTGACGTCGTCCAGTGCCCGAAACTCACGACCAACAATATTGTTGTTGTGAAGATCCGAACTTGCGCCTGGGAAATCGCGGCGGTGTCCTTCTACTTCGAACCGGATCAGCCCATTGAGCCATACCTGGAACAGATGAGAGCGATTAGAGAGGAGCTGGGCTCAAGAAGACTGCTGATCGGAGGCGATAGCAACGCCAAGAGTACCTGGTGGGGCAGCACCATAGAAGACCACAGGGGCGTAGAGATGTCCGGGACCCTGGAAGAGTCTGGATTGCATGTACTCAACAGAGGTGATACACCCACGTTCGACACCGTGAGAGGTAACAGAGTGTACACCAGCTTTGTCGATATAACAGCCTGCACGGAGGATCTACTTGAACTAGTAGACAACTGGAGGGTAGACCAGGAGATGACGAGCTCTGACCACAACGCTATAGTATTCGACATAAAACTCCGCAAAAGTAGAGGCCTAAGAGTCCAGAGAACGACAAGGCTCTACAATACGAAACACGCAGATTGGGACTTATTTAACGCGTCACTTTCGGAATCGAAATTTAATCAAAATTTAACTTTGAGCAATATTGGAAATATAAAGACGAAAAACGAATTGGAGCAGATAATTATAAAATATACAGACGCAATTACGAAAGCATGTTCGGACAGCATGCCAATTAAAAAGAGTACAGAGATACTCAAGATCCCATGGTGGAATGACGAGCTCGAAAGGCTGTTTAAAGTTGCCACTACCTTCAGGCGTAAGATCAAAAACGCGGCACCGTACCGCAGAAATATAGTGGCAGCTGAGTACATGAAGAAAAAAGAAGAATATGAGTGCGAAGCCATGAAAGCCCAAACAGAAAGTTGGAAGGAGTTCTGTAGAAGACAGGACAGGGAAGGAGTATGGGACGGTATTTACCGTGTTATCCGTCGGACCACCAGGAGACAAGAAGACTTGACCCTAACCAAAGAAGGTGCATATCTAAACCCAAAAGAGTCGGTGAACTTACTAGCGGAGACATTCTACCCACAAGACCTGGAGGAAACTGACAATGAAGATCATCGCCGCGCCAGAGAAGCGGCAAGGCGGGTAAACGAATGGAAGCATGGTGAGCTCCATGATCCACCGTTTACACTGCTGGAGCTGAAGACCGCGGTGGGGAGTTTCAATCCGAAGAAGGCCCCAGGAGCGGATGGCTTCACGGCAGACATCTGCAGCAGAGCTATCTACCAGGATCTGGACGCATCCCTTGCCCTCTTCAACAAGTGCCTAGAGATAGGCCACTTCCCGGACATCTGGAAGCAGGCAACCGTGGTAGTCCTGAGAAAACCGGGCAAGGACGACTACACGAACCCCAAGGCTTACAGACCCATTGGTCTATTGCCGGTCCTGGGGAAGATCCTGGAGAAGATGACAGTAGCAAGGATTAAATGGCAGTTAGCACCGCGGATTAGTACTCGCCAGTTCGGATTCATGCCCCAGAGGAGCACCGAGGACGCCCTCTATACGCTAATACACCGTATCAAGGGTAAGATTGAGCTGAAAAAGCTGGTAACCCTAGTGTCATTGGATATAGAGGGGGCCTTCGATAGCGCGTGGTGGCCGATCATCAGAATACGTCTGGCTGAGGAAGAGTGCCGGGTCAATACCAGGAGGCTACTGGATAGCTACATGGACTGCAGAAAAGTCAGTGTAAGATTCGCCGGGGAAGAATGCACCAGGAGCACTAACAAAGGATGTGTGCAGGGGTCAATAGGTGGTCCCATCCTGTGGAACCTTCTTCTGGACTCTCTGCTACGGGAACTGGAGGGGATGGGGGTGTATGCGCAGGCATTTGCTGACGATGTTGTGTTGATTTTTGACGGAGACTCTGGACTTGACGTCTCGATACAGGCCAACGCTGCGCTGGCCCATGTGCGGCAGTGGGGCATTCGGAACAAGCTGAAGTTTGCGCCGCACAAAACTTGCGCAATGGTCTTGACCAAGAAGCTGAAGTACGATAACCCACTGCTGACCATGGGAGGAGTGAGCGTCGGTATGTCTCGGGAGGTCAAGATCCTAGGACTGACTATTGACGACAAATTGACCTTTAACACGCACGTCGCATTGCAATGTAGGAAGGCTCTGGATATATATAAGCAGCTTGCTAAGGCCGCCAAAGTGGACTGGGGCTTGCATCCAGACGTTATCCGCTCGATTTATACGGCGGCAGTCGAGCCCGTTATAATGTACGCTGCGCCTGTGTGGGCCTCCGCAGCAAAAAAGATCGGGGTGCGTAAGTTGCTCGATACGGTCCAGAGAGGATTCGCACAGAAGCTCTGCAAATCGTATCGAACTGTCTCCTTGCACTCGGCTCTGGTTTTGGCGGGGATACTACCTCTCGACCTCAGAATACAGGAAGCAGCCGCACTGTACCAGGCGAAGAGAGGGTCGCCCCCTCCATACCTAGGAGACAGAGAGACCGAACGTCCGGTAAGATTTGCAGAAACTCCTCACCCAGCTGAGCATATGGATCTGGAATTCACCCGACTGGTGGATCAAAGCCTTGTAGACAGGTACAACGTGCAGCAGGTGCGAATATTCACCGACGGCAGCAAGATTGAGGGCAAAGTTGGAGCCGCGTTGTCCCTTTGGAACGGCGAGGCCGAGACCAAGCACCTCAAGCTTTGTCTGTCCGCGTACTGCACAGTCTACCAGGCGGAGCTCCTAGCCATATGTAAAGCCTCGGGATTGATCCTCAGCAGGAGGGAGGTGAGCTATGGTCTATACAGCGATTCGAGAGCCGCACTGGAGACGATCGTTAACCATGGCTCCCTCCACCCACTGGCCGTTGAGACGCGGAGAAATCTGCGAATGGCCAAGACTCAGGGCAAGGAGGTATCTTTGTTCTGGGTTAAGGCTCACGCGGGTCTGCCGGGCAACGAACGCGCTGACGATCTGGCGAAGGAGGCTGCACTGACGCTTAAGAGGAAGCCGGATTACGACCAGTGTCCAATCTCGTTCATGAGAAGGTTGATCCGAGGCTCATTCCTGGAGGAATGGGACGCAAGATATAAAACCGGGGACACCGCGTCCACCACTAAACTGTTCCTTCCGAGCGTAGCGAGCGCGTACAGGTTCGTTCGTGAAGCCAAGCCGACGGGTATGCTCACCCAGATCCTCACGGGGCATGGTGGATTCTCCCAATACTTGAATCGATTCAAGTGCAAGGAGAATCCATCATGCATCTGTGACAATAACACTGTAGAGGATGTCCCCCATATCCTGATCCACTGTCCCATCCATGCAGAAGATAGGTTCAACCTCGAGCAAGCGCTAGGAGTGAAAATTGAGAAAGATACACTCGGTGATCTCCTTACCGGCAAATCGAGCAGCTCTGAATTTGTAAACTTCTGCACAAAAATATGTAAAATTGTTAATAAGCGTAACGCTACCCAAGATATATAACTTTGTTAGAATATATATTGTTATATATATATGTATAGCAAATAACGTGTAATAGATGTATAACTAAGATAAGCTAAGTATAGAAGTTTATATAAGAGTTAGAAATAAGAAGCTGGTAAAAGAGATGTACGAAAAATATATTAGATAGATATAAGATATAGATATATATAGATAGTCTAGAATAGATGTATGACAGATAGTATATAGTATAAAGTAAATAGATAAACAGTGTTAAGTAAATTAATTCCAAATTGGTAGTATGGTAGTACAGTTTTAGTATAATATTTTTAAAAGATTAAATGTAACCGATAGATATAGCTATTAATGTAAGAGATAAAGAAATGTATTAGAATAATAAATAAAAACAGTATTACAATCCTGGGAAACATAACCGGGGACAGGAGCTAAAAAAAAAAAAAAAAAAAAAAAAAAAAAAAAAAAAAAAAAAAAAAAAACCTAACCTAACCTAACCTAACCTAACCTAACCTAACCTAACCTAACCTAACCTAACCTAACCTAACCTAACCTAACCTAACCTAACCTAACCTAACCTAACCTAACCTAACCTAACCTAACCTAACTCAGCTTTTGCTTGCTCGTACCGTTCCCTGACCCATGCTCGGCGAGTTGGACCTGCGCAAGAGATTCTGCGTTTTTTGCGCATGACCTCCTTCCGCATCGCTGCCAGCTCAGCTGTCCACCATGGAAACTCTGTTTGTTTCTTGGTTCGCGAACAAAATTTTGCTTTTGGTTTGTTGTTTAGAGATTAATTTGCGACTCAAGCAGAGCTATCTGAATTAGTTTTATTGTAGTTTGACTAGTTTTATTAAACTTAATTTTATGACAAATTATCGTCGGTAAATTATTGTAATAATATTATTTTCTATTTAAACAATTGGTTGAGACTTTTATATTCGTTTTAATATTGGGTAGGTTAGGTTGAAGTAAAAATTCCTTTGACTCCGGAACAATGATGGCTACGTTACGTTCCCCGCGTTCGAAACGGACCCCCAGTGATACCTCTGAAAAGGCCCCTGCGGAGCAGCCGGCGCCTGCAGCGGGTGACGGTTATGTGCAGAGGTTGTCTGGAGAGTTTAACCTGCTGACCACCCCTAAGTCGTCGTCCCCGCAGCGGGCTTCTGCTGCACCAAAACAGGCTGAGAAAGTCAGTAACAGGCCTAAACCCACTTCGTTCACGGTCGTGGTCCCGAGGGCCACTGCCTCAAAAGGCAAGGAGCCAGTACTCTGTACGAAGCGGATGCAGGAGGCTAGGGCGAAAATCAACGAAACTAAAAAGAAAATGGACGAAAACACAAATATGAAAAAAAAGGTTAAGAGTGTGATTCAGGAATGCATTGACACTCTACTTAGACTCTTAAAGGACTCTGAGGAGGAAAAAGAAATGGGTCAGAAGCTTGAAGAAAAGAAGGAAATGACGCCAACTAATAGAATAGGAAAAGACGTAGGAAGAACTGAAGAAGAAAAGAAAATGATATTGCTTATCGAAGGACATAGTAGGCTCCTTAGGGAGAGCAAATATGAGATGGCCAACCTCAAAGATGCGCTAGCAAAGCATAACGAATTGGTGAAGGATAGTTATGCGAGTGTTGCTGCCGCGCCACCTGGACGAGGGTCTGGGGCAGGGGCTACCGTTCACTCAGTAGTGGTCAGCTAAAACGACGACAAGGAGACGGGCGACCAAGTCCTAGAAAAAATCAGGCAGGCAGTAAACGCTAAAGAAGAGGGAGTCCGGATCGAAAATGTTAGGAAGGCAAAGGATAGGAAAGTGATTATAGGATGTGGGTCACGTGAGGAAATAGGAAAGATTAAGGAAAAGTTGAAGGAATCTGGCAGAAATTTAAGTGTGGAAGAGATTAAAAACAAGGACCCTTTTGTAATTTTGAGAGATGTGATGAAATATAATAAGGACGAAGACATAATAAAAGGAATAAGAACACAAAATAGACACTTGTTTGAGGGCATAGAAAAAGAAGAGGACAGAATAGAGGTAAAATATAGAAAAAAAGCGAGGAACTTACTAGTGGAGCACGTGGTTTTAATAGTATCCCCGAAGATCTGGGCTCGCCTGACTAACGCTGGCGCAGTGCACATTGATCTGCAAAAAGTAAGAGTTGCGGATCAATCTCCTCTGATTCAGTGTGCGCGGTGTCTCGGGTACGGCCACGGGAGACGATTCTGTCGCGGCCCTGCGGAAGTACTCGTCTGCAGTCACTGTGGAGGTCCGCACCTAAAGTCAGAGTGCACAAACCGCCTGGATGCACCGAAATGCGTGAACTGCGCGGAGGCCAAGATGGACCGGGTGGATCACAACGCCTTCAGCGAGGAATGCCCTGTCAGAAGGCGTTGGGATGCACTGGCCCGGGCGAACGTACAGTACTGCTAAGGGCACCCAGGCGGATAATGGCGCGCTGGTCAGGGGAGGAAGTGGGCTATACCACGTGATGCAGTCCAACCTGCAGCGCAGTAAGATCGCAACGGTGGAGTTTATATCGGAAGCGGTGACTCGGAAAGCAGCATTCGCATTGGTTCAGGAGCCTTACATCGGGGCGGCGGGTGAGATGAGAGCCTACCCTGGTATAAGAGTTGTCCAATGTCTCAAACGGGCTGCAGACCGAGTCATAAAAGCGGCCATCCCGGTCTTTGACGGGCAAATTGACGTTACCCAATGCCCGACACTAACAACGGAAAACATTGCAGTCGCAAAATTACGTACTAGCGCATGGGAAATTGTGGTGATGTCAATTTATCTAGAAAAAGATAAACCGATCGAACCATATGGCGATCAAATAGCAAAGGCAGTGGAAGGCATAGGGAGGGGTAACGTTGTGTTGGGCGGGGATGTCAATGCCTGGAACACGTGGTGGGGGAGTAGGGAAGTGAACCATAGGGGAGAGGAATTGGCGGGGTTATTGGAAGATTGGGATCTGCAGATCCTCAACCAAGGCACGGAGCCTACCTTCGATACTTACAGGGGAGATGTGAGATACTCCAGTTGCGTTGACATCACCGCCTGCTCCACGGACATGCTTGGACGAATTTGCAACTGGCGAGTAGCTGCCGACATAACAGTCTCCGACCATGGTACGATCCTGTTTGACCTGAAAATAGAAAAAGGCATAAGTATAGATATCAAAAACAACACACGGAAATTTAACACAAAGAAGGCAAATTGGGAACAGTTTCATAAGAAATTGGGACAAATTTGGGAAGTAGAAAATATAAATAAGGAAAAAATCAATAAAATTGATAATATAAATGATTTGGAAAATATAGTCACTAAAATTACAGATACAATCTCTAAAACATGTACACAAATATTAGACAAAATAAAGGTCAAGAAACAAACAGAGTTTCCATGGTGGACAGCTGAGCTGGCAGCGATGCGGAAGGAGGTCATGCGCAAAAAACGCAGAATCTCTTGCGCAGGTCCAACTCGCCGAGCATGGGTCAGGGAACGGTACGAGCAAGCAAAAGCTGAGTACTTGGCGGAGGCCGAAAAGGCCCAGACCGTCAGCTGGAAAGACTTCTGCTGCAAACAGGACAGGGAGACAATGTGGGACGGGATTTATCGAGTTATAGGCCGAACAACTACACGGCATGAGGATGTTCCCCTCGTCTTAAATGGGAAAATCTTGGAGGGCGACGAATCCGCGAGTCTGTTGGCCGACACCTTCTACCCGGAGGATAAACCAGGAGAAGACGCCGCATACCATATGCTGATGAGAGCAGTAGCCGAAAAGGTGAATGAAGGGGAACAAAATGACTCGTTATGTGACCCTCCATTCACGGCGGAGGAGCTAAGATGGTCCGCGGCGAGCTTCAACCCGAAGAAGGCGCCCGGACTCGACGGATTCACTGCCGACATATGTGCGGCGGCAATATCTCGTGATCCCGCGCTGTTCCTCGCCCTGTTCAATAAGTGCCTGTCCCTGTCCCACTTCCCAGTGGCGTGGAAAGAGGCCGTAGTAGTGGTGCTGCGAAAGAGCGGTAAGACCGATTACACGCACCCCAAGTCGTACAGGCCGATTGGACTTTTGCCTATCCTTGGAAAGATCCTCGAGAAGATGATGATAAGGCGTATCAGGTGGCACATTTTACCGGGCATGAGTAAACACCAGTTTGGGTTCACACCACAGCGCAGCACCGAGGACTCCCTCTATGTCATGATACAGCACCTTAGAAAAAAGCTGAAAGAGAAAAAACTTACTGTCGTCGTATCACTTGACATAGAGGGGGCCTTTGATGGCGCGTGGTGGCCCGCGATGAGGTGTAGGCTCGCCGAGACAGATTGCCCACCTAACTTCAGGCGCCTCTCAGACAGCTATCTGAAACAAAGAAAGGTACGGGTTAGATACGCTGGAGAGGAGTGTGTGAGGAACACCACAAAAGGGTGTGTGAAGGGATCAGTGGGAGGTCCAACATTTTGGAATCTTCTGTTGGACCCCCTTCTGGGCGAAATCGAGGAAATGGGCGAGCACATCCAAGCTTTTGCGGACGATGTTGTCCTGATCATTTCCGGTGATACTGGAGCGGAGGTTCAAAGGCGGACCAATGCCATTCTCGCGCGTGTCCGGGAGTGGGGAGTCAAGAGCAAACTTAAGTTCGCCCCTCACAAAACCCAAGCGATGGTCGTGACAAATAAGCTAAAATTTGACTCCCCAATCCTGGACATGGGTGGTGTGGGCATTGAACTGTCTCACTTCATTAAGATCCTGGGCCTCACGGTGGACGACAAGTTGACGTTCAACGCTCACGTGTCGAACGTCTGTCGCAAAGCGCTCAACTTGTACAAACAGCTTGCGAGAGCAGCGAAAATCCACTGGGGCCTGGGACCGGAGGTGATCAGGACGATTTATCTGGCGGTAGTAGAGCCGGTTATTTTGTACGCTGCGCCTGCGTGGGCTCCTGCAGCAGAAAAAATATGCGTGCGTAAACAACTAGACACAGTACAAAGGGGGTTCGTACAAAAGATAATAAAGGCATACCGAACGGTATCTCTGAACTCGGCGCTAGTACTCGCCGGGCTGCTTCCTCTGGATCTAAGAATCCAAGAAGCCTCCGCTCTTTATGAAATTAAGAAAGGATTTTCCCGGCAAGTACTGGGAGACCGAGAAGTCGAGAGGCCGGTGGCCTATGCGGACTCACCTCATCCTGCGCAGCACGTAGAGCTGACATTCGCTAGTATGATGGACGGAGCGGAGCGGGACCGGCCTGAGACCGGTGTTGAGATCTTCACTGATGGTTCCAAAATGGAGGGCAAAGTGGGAGCCGCGCTGTCAGTCTGGAATGGAAATCTGGAGACTCAATATCGGAAACTCTGGCTGGAATCGTTCTGCTCGGTTTATCAGGCAGAGCTCCTGGCTCTTGTGGAGGCCACGGGAATGGCTGTAGATAACCGTTGGGAACAGTGCAGCATTTTTAGTGATTCGAGGTCTGCACTAGAAGCAATAGTGAATAACGTTTCCCTTCATCCTCTAGCAACGAAAGCCAGAACGAATTTACAAACTGCCAAAATTCGGGGGGAAAAGTTAAAACTTTTCTGGGTAAAGGCTCATGTGGGGATTGAGGGGAACGAGAGGGCTGACACTCTCGCTAAAAATGCTGCACTGGAGTTGAAGGATAAAATGGACTACAGCAAGTGTCCGGTTTCATTCGTCAAGCGCCAGATACGTCTGGGTACGCTTGACGAATGGAACCGGAGATATAAGGATGAAGGAACGGCCTCAGGGACGAAGCTTTTCTTCCCGGACGCTGTAAGCGCATATGGTATAGTAAAAAGCATAAGTCTGGACCCTGTTATTGTGCAAATACTGACAGGACACGGCGGGTTCTCCGAGTATCTGAATCGCTTCAAGTGCAAGGAGAGCCCGGCGTGCATATGCGACCCTGGAAAGATAGAAAGTGTTCTGCACATAGTCACTGAATGCCCACAGTTCTGCAAAGAGAGAAGAGAAGTAGAGATGGAAATTGAAATAGAGATAGTTCCGGGGAACATAAAAGTTATAATGGGGGACAAAGAAATAAGGGGAAGATTTTTGGAATTTTGCAACAGAATAGCGACAAAAGTAATTGCAAGAAACAGAACAAGATGACTTACTGCGGTATATAGAAGGTAACTAGTTACGGATTCTGGGTTAAGGCCCACGCGGGTCTGCCGGGCAACGAACGCGCTGACGATCTGGCTAAGGAGGCTGCACTGACGCTGAAGAGGAGGTCTGATTACGACCGGTGTCCAATTTCCTTTGTGAAAAGGTCCATCAGACGAACATTTTTGGAAAAATGGGAAATCAGATATAGAACCGGGGACACTGCGTCAATCACAAAAATGTTTCTTCCGAGCGTAGCAAGAGCGTACAGGTTCGTTAGAGTGGCCAAGCCGACGGGTATGCTCACCCAGATCCTCACGGGGCATGGTGGATTCTCCCAATACTTGAATCGATTCAAGTGCAAGGAGAATCCATCATGCATCTGTGACAACGGTGTTATTGAAGATATCCCTCATATCCTTCTCCATTGTCCCATCCACGAAACGCTTAGGTACGACTTAGAGCAGAAGCTAGGTGTCAGAATTGACATAAGTACTATAAGCGAGCTCCTAGTAAGCAAAGAGACTATGGTAGAGTTCGCAGACTACTGCACTCAAATCTGCAAAATCGTCAACAATAGAAATAAAACAGATAGATAACCTTGCTATAATATATATTGGTACATATATACCTATAGCAAAAAATTGTTCTTGATAAATAATTAGTAAGCTTAGATAAGAGTTAAGTAGTGTAAGTTTTAACTTATTTGGAATGGTGTTATGCGTACCGATGTAAAAACGCACATATACGACCGGCCGACCGTGTCTGTATGCTCATATAGACCATGTGAGAGTACAGACATGGTGCGTGCGTGTGTGTGCGGTGGTTTGTATGTGTAACATAGAAAGTAATATTTAGAAATTGGTAATAGAAATAAGTATAGACAATAAGGAATAGACTGTATACAAAAACAGAGTTAGAAATACATAGATGTAATTTAATTAAGCAATATAAGCATGTCAATTGTTATTCCTAGTTCCAAATTAGTAATAGTGTAAGAGTAGGTATATTTTTGAAAAAGGATTGGAAGAGGTTGAAATAATGGAAGAAATTCCAAGGATAAATGTATTAAATAAAGTAAACGAGAAAGGTATGTAAAATCAAAATTAATAGATAAGCCATTAAATAAGAATAGTGAAAAATTGTAATTAGTCAATAAGAAAATAAAGAAAGTACTATAACCCTGGACAAATACCCGGGGAACAGGAGCTATAAAAAAAAAAAAAAAAAAACCTAACCTAACCTAACCAAAATCCATAAGCTCCGCGTTGAATTTTCAACTATTTATATATTCTCGCTTACCTTGCTGAACCTTGCCAAATCGGCAAGGTTTTCTACCGATAAAGCAAGTCCGGCAATATAGTGCAAGCAACAGATCTCCCAAAAACGTTTAAAAAGTGCTAAGTGCTAGTGCAATCTGCAAGTTAAGTCGGACCTGCAAGGCCACACCTCACCAGCCCTTGCCGCATTTTCGAGGTTCTTGCTGGGCTCCTGCTATTAAAGCAAGGCCGGCAACATAGTGCAAGCAACAAATCCCACCAATGTTTCATCAGTGCTAAGTGCTAGTGCAAATCTGCAAGAAAAGCCGGGCCGGCAAGGCAATACCTTGCCACATTTGCGAGGTTCTTGCTGGGCTCTTGCTCTACAAGCAAGCCCAGCAACAACTACAAGTAACCACCAACCCAAAACGCTCCAAAGCGCGTAGCGCTGGTACAATCGGCAAGAAGTAGTGCAAGATTAAACCTTGCCAGCCCATCCTTGCTCCACATCTCTGACTGAGCAAGGCAACGTTTCGACCGCAAAGGATCTCGGCAAGATTACAGCTACATGTTCAGGACTCCAGATCCCTCTCCTACCCGCAACACAGCTGGGAGAACGTCCGCCTCAGCTGAGCGAGCGCCCGTGACCGCTTCTCAGCAAACCATCCTCAGAGCGGACAAAATCTACCAGGCTGAGAAAACTGCGGTCGAAGCTGCCGGGAACATGAAGAGAGAATGCAAACAGGAAACTTTGCGCTGCCTCCGCGAGCTCCGCGACATGGTGGACCTCCTGCTTGAATCCCGCCCACAAGAAGGGCACAACACCGCTGAGAACTTAGAGAAGATTGAACAATCTCTCTGCAACAAGCTGGAGAAGGCGCTTACAGAAATGAAGACCCGGACTGCTGACGTAAGCAAATATTTTGAACTTTATAACGAGCTCAATCTCCCTGACTCAAATCTTGTCACCATTAGTAACATAGACAAACAAATCAAGACAATTTCACTGGAAAATGCCAATATCCAACTAGCTATTACCGACATTTCTAAAAAAATCTCTCATATACACTCAACTGTTAATAAGGTAGGAGAGCAGACTGATGTCATTTCACCACACACCACAAAGCCACCAACCACAACTTTCAAGCCCGCGCTAATTATCTCTTCCACTAATCCGGTCACCAACTACAACGAAACCCTTACTGCTTGGCATAACAGCATCAATTTCAGGGATACTGACTTTGCTCCCACAAATGTCACCTACATTTCCAACCACAAACTCAAGGTAGAATTTGAAAACCAAGAGCAATGCTCAATAACCCTAGACAAAATTAAAACTTCTAAGTCTACAATAGCTGCGGAACCGGTCAAGAAACTAAAACCCATGATCATTTTAAAGGGCATTTCCAACCGAATCGCCCCTGATCAAATAATACCAATCATGACGTCACAAAATGAGAACATTAAAAATGCTACCTCTATTAATAACGATTTCACCTTAAAATTCAAAAGAACCAATAGGAACCCGGAGCTATACAATGCCATCTTCATTGTCACACCCAAGATCTGGACCGCAATTACCATTTCAGGTCGAGTCAATCTCGACCACCAAAGAGTACACGCGGAAGAATACATCCCCCTGCTCCAATGCTATGGGTGCATGCAGTACGGTCACACTCGCAAACACTGCAAAATTCCATCCTCCTTGGTGTGCTCACACTGCGCTTCCACAGAACATGCATACAAAAACTGCCCTCACAAAGAGGACAAAAATATGCTTGAATGCTATAACTGCAAAATACAATCCAAAAAATTCAACAACTTCGCCCCCAAAACAACGAAAACTGCGCACAGCGCCACTTCTAAGACCTGCCCTCTGGCAATCAGAAAATTAAACGAGGTCCGTGCAAAAACGGACAATGGCCTGTAGTCCACCCCCTCCCAACACCGTTAGGCTGCTCAACCGCGACACTAGACAAGCGCGGCTGAGTGGCCAAAAACTCACCTGCATCCAGGTGAACTTAGGACGCAGCAGAAATGCACTACACGAGCTTAGCGTATTCGCATCGTCTAACGAACCCGATATCATATTTATTAACGAGCCTTATACTGGAAGCAAGGGAATCCTCGGCCAGATACCTGGGTATCAAATCCACCAATTTCCCGACAACAATAACAACCCCCCACTATCCCCTGTTAAATCAGCCATCCTCATTAAAAACAATATCTTCAGCACTATCGGCAATACTGAACACTCAGACCCAAACTTAACCATCATAAAAATAGGCAACTCCTCCAACAAACAAATATTCCTTATATCCATTTACCTAGAACCACGCACTACTGATCATCACTTGCTACAAAAACTCGAACTTTTCATCAAAAGTACATCTGGCGCCTCACATCTCATTTGCGGCGACTTCAACGGCTGGCACACTGCCTGGGGTTCTAAATCCAACAATAGAACAGGCAACAAAATATTCGAATTCATTACCCTAAACAATCTCATCATTTGCAATACCGGCAATGAACCCACCTTTGAAACCATCACACACGGACAGCCTCGAGACTCCATAATCGATCTCACTCTAATAAGCAACAACACTCACACTAACATAGAGAACTGGAGAGTAGACACACTAATATGCCCTTCTTCGGACCATCACGCTATACAGTTTAATCTCACACTGGATAAAAACATCTCGATCACTAAAAACAAAAATTTATCCACATTCAGATATAACACCAGCAATGTAAAGTGGGACCGAATAGGGGACTCACTCACGTCAGAAATCAGCACTCACCTCACAATCAGCCCGGATATGTCCCAGCATAGCACACAGGACATCGACAACACGATCGCTAGTCTCACCGCGACTATTCAAAAAGCATGCGACAGATACCTACCCAGATCATCCCACACGACCACACGTCCCCCATGGTGGAGCGAACAATTAGAAGAGTTAAAACAAAAAGTCATAAAAAATCATCATACACTCAGCCGGTTAGCAAAACATAACTCCTCACTCACAGAAACCATAATAGAACGAGACAAACTGAAAAAAGAGTATGCAGAGGCCATATGCTCAGCAGCCACCACTAATTTCAGAAACTTTTGCAATAAACAACAGAAAGAGGACGTGTGGTCGATTACTAACCGCATCATTCAAACCAAACCCATCGTCAACCCACCCGCTACCTTGAAAAAAGACCACGGCACATTCACCACCAGTCCACAAGACACTGCCACAGCCTTAATCAACAAGTTCTTCCCAGATGACACCCCCAATATAGACTCCCACCACTCAAATCTCCACAGCCAGATGTATCTACCTGTCAATAATTCAACAGAGCCACCATTCACCACAACAGAAATTTTAAACTGCCTAAAATCTATGAACCCTAAAAAAGCCCCAGGACCTGATCATCTCACTGCGGACATTTGCCTACATTTCGCAAAAAACTTCCCCACCATCATCACCAACCTACTTAACAGATGTCTCGAGCTGCACTACTTCCCTAAACCCTGGAAGGAGGCCTGCGCCAAAATCATCCCCAAACCAAATAAAACCAAATACACTGAAACCTCCTCCTACAGACCAATAGGCCTGATAAATGTTTTCGGCAAATTGTTTGAAAAACTCATTATTAACAGACTAACTCACTATATAGAAGTCACAAACCAACAGTGCAACAAACAATTCGGTTTCAAACAACAAATATCCACCAACAATGCCATCCATTCCGCTCTCGAGATTATCAAGCGTGCCAAGCTCAATAATGAACAAGTCATAGCTATCTCTCTCGACATCAAAGCAGCCTTTGACAACGCCTGGTGGCCTGCCATCTTCAAACGCCTCAGAACCATCAATTGCCCGTCAAATATATACCTAACTCTTATTAGTTATACACAAGACAGAAATGTTTACATCAACTTCTCGGACTGTAGCGTCTCCAAAACCCTATCCAGGGGCTGTATCCAGGGATCAGTTTGCGGACCCTCCCTCTGGAACCTCATCTTGGACGACATCTTCCTCATTGATCTGCCCAGCGGATGCCACCTGCAGGCTTACGCTGATGATATTCTCCTCATTGCGCACTCCAAACATACAGACGACCTTGAAAGAATAACCAATACATCCCTCGAAGCTATCACCACATGGGGAGAAAGCGTCAAACTCAAATTCGGTCCAGATAAAACTCAAGCCATTACATTCACCCGCAAATCTAAAAGCTGCAAAATAACCATGTCCAACCAGCCTATACCATTCAAAAATCAAATCAAATATTTGGGACTTATTATTGACCAGGACCTCAAGTTTATCAAACATTCAGAATATGTCATCGAGAAAAGCAAGAAACTATTTAATAAAATCTCCACACTCATCAGACCCACATGGGGAGTCTCACCTGAAAACATCAGAATTATATATCACCAAGTTATACAACCCATTATATGCTATGCGGCAGGAATTTGGGCACACGCCACCAAGTATAAGCACCATCCATCCATCAGCCGAAGGACGTCCACTGCTGGACATAGGCCTCCTCTATGGATCTCCAATAAGACCGGTTGGAAGCGGCTTGCAGCCAGCGCGATCCTGCGGTCTTAATGAGGTCATCCGTCCACCTTGTGGGCGGACGTCCTACGCTGCGCTTGCCGGTACGTGGTCTCCACTCGAGAACTTTTCGACCCCATCGGTCATCAGCCCTCCGCGCTATGTGCCCCGCCCATAGACATCCTTTTAATGTGACAAAAATATAGAGTACAATATACTTAAATTAAACATAATAAATATTAAAACTAAGTAGAATACCACTTATAATCTATATTTCTGTCACAAATCGGCTCCACCTCAGCATATGCTAGCTGTGAACCAGCGCTGGTCTTCCGGTGGAGCCGGCAGGTGACATCACATGGTTATAAAAAAATAAAACATTTACTGAGCTAGTCTAGACAAACAGTTTGATATAAGCAGTATCGGCAAATACAAATACATACCACGCCAAAAAATAAATAAAAAAATTGGTTTGCATGTCAACTTCACATTTTGACAGTGATAGAGCTACTTAATGCATTTGTTCATAATTGATTCTACAATCCAAGATTTGATTTCTAAACATAGATTTGAGTAATATAACCACTAATTAACAAATTACATTACTACTTTAAATGATAAAACTAATAACAATACCTGCAAAAAATACTAATATTATATTACACAAGAACACAAAACTGAAACAACTACAATTATAAGAAAACATTTAAAGGTAAGAGGTCTTGTTTGGTAAACTTTTACGCTTAAGTAATATTACTCACATTTGACAATTTGAACAACAAATGCATGTACAATTGAAAGTACATGGATTATAGTAAGTACATATGGATAATAAACAAAGTTTAACACATTCTAACCTATATAGCACTTGTGTCGTTCTTCATTTGCTCCTCGCGCTTTTGATGTTCAAGAAAGAATTTCTTTAGTTGGAGTCTAAAACTGTGAATACACTGTGAATCCCATTGCCATTTCAACTTGCCAATCCGTTGGGCTATGTCGGTAACTTTGGTTCGTCTACGGATCTCCTCATTTCTGATTCGATCTCGCAGAGAGACTCCGAGCATAGCCCTCTCCATAGCTCGTTGGGCTACTTGGAGCTTACTAATAAGGCCCATAGTGAGAGACCACGTTTCTGTGCCATAAGTCATCACTGGCAACACACATTGGTCGAAAACTTTCGACTTGAGGCACTGAGGTATGTCGGACGAGAAGACACTACGCAATTTTCCGAACGCTGCCCAGCCGAGTTGGATTCGGCGATTGGCCTCTTTGTTGAAGTCGGACCTACCTAACTGGACTACTTGTCCTAGGTAGACGTACGAGTCAACGACTTCAAGAACCGAGTTTCCAACAGAAATCGGGGTGGGTAAAATATGGGAATTACACATGACTTTCGTCTTGTCCATGTTCATCTTAAGACCCACCTGTTGAGAAACCCGATTGAGGCCTTCGAGCATCGTGCTGAGCTCTTCCATCGATTTTGCCATGACTACTATATCGTCGGCAAACCGAAGGTGAGTGAGGTATTCGCCATTGATGTTGATGCCGAATCCTTTCCATTCCAGGAGCTTGAAGGCGTTCTCCAAAGTAGTTGTAAACAGTTTCGGAGAAATTACGTCTCCCTGTCTTACGCCTCTTTTTAAAGGGATCGCCTTGGAGCTTTCTTCCTGTACTCGGACCGACATAGTGGCTTTATTATACAAGCACTTCAACACTTCGATGTACCGATAGTCAATACGGCATCGATGGAGAGACTCGAGCACAGCCCATGTCTCGACCGAATCAAAGGCTTTTTCATAGTCCACAAACGCTAAGCAAAGTGGCAGATTATATTCTTCGGTCTTCTGTATAACCTGCCGCAGCGTATGAATGTGGTCCATGGTGCTAAAGCCTTTTCGGAAACCGGCTTGTTCGCAAGGCTGGAAGTCATCAAGCCTGCGCTCGAGACGGTTCGTAATGACCCTTGAAAACAGTTTATAAACATGGCTCAGAAGTGAGATGGGTCTGTAGTTTTTCAATAAGGTGTTGTCGCCTTTCTTGGAAAACAACACCACCACGCTTCTGTTCCATGCTTCTGGCGTGATGCCCTCGAGGACGACGGTGTTGAAAAGCTTCTGGAGGACTTTTTGTACCGGTGTTCCACCCGCTCTCAGCAGCTCTGATGTGATACCGTCATCACCCGGCGCCTTGTTGTTCTTAAGCTGATTCAGGGCCATTCTAATCTCGTACAGGCTGATGTCCGGGATATCTTCGGTGAAGTGTCGGGTCAGCTTGGCTCTTGGATCTTTGGCCGCGCTGCCAACAGGCTTAGCGACCGAAGCATATAGCTGTCCATAGAACCTTTCGATTTCCTCTAATACCTCTGCCTTGGTCGACGCTACACTGCCATCTTCTCTCTTCAGCTTTGTCAATTGGCTTTGTCCAACAGACAAATCTCTTGCGAACACTTTGGAGCCTTTGTTCCGCTCTATTGTCTTTTTAATATGTTTAGTATTAAAAAGACGGATGTCGTGTCGCAAGGATTTTGAAATTTGTCTATTAAGCCGCCTGTATGACTTTGCATCATCGGAAGACTGCAGTCTTAGCGAGCGTCGTTCGGCCATGAGATTTAGAGTATGATCGGAGAATTTCTGAGGTTTATTTGAACGGCGGGGTCTAAAGAACTTAGCACCCACCGTTTGGACAGTTTCTACGAGCCCGTTGTTGATCTCGTCCACCGACGCAAGGTTCTCTAGGCAAGTAAAACGATTTGAGAGCTCGAGCTGAAAGTCTTCGGGGTTTTGGATATGTTCAAGAGTGGGTCGGAGCGTGGACTTCATCAGGCGAGACCTTTCAAGCTTAACATTAATATCTAATATGCCTCGTACAATTCTGTGATCGCTGCCGGTTTACACCCTGTGGATCACAGAGACATCATTAAATATACGTCTCTCGGTGGTCATCATGAAGTCTATCTCGTTTTTCGTGGAACCATCAGGGCTCATCCAGGTCCATTTCCTGTGAGGCGGCTTCTGGAAGAAAGAGTTCATCATAAAGAGTTCCTCTCTCTCCAGAAAGTCAGCCAGCTTCTGGCCCCTAGGGTTCCGTTGCCCATATCCAAATTTCCCCACCCTCAGCTCATCATCGTTTTTTCTGCCCAACTTTGCGTTAAAATCCCCCATAACAACAGTGAAGTGGGTCTTAGACATATGAATGGCCCGACTTACGTCCTCATACATAGTCTCCACTTCATCATCTGGGTGTGCCGAGGTCGGTGCGTATACCTGAATGACCTTCAACGAATACCTCTTGGATATTCTAAGTATTAGGTATACCACCCTGTTCGACACACTTTCGATGGTAATAATGTTGTTGGTGAGGGACTTGTGAACGAGAAAGCCAACACCACCTTGGGACCGTTGGTCACCTTCCCGGTAGTAAAGTAGGTTGCCGGATTTTAAGGTTATCGTGTCCTCTCCCTCTCTACGGACTTCAGACAACCCCACAATATCCCAGCGCAACCTACTCAACTCTTCTTCCAACTCAGCAATCTTCTCGTCAGTCCTCAACGTGCGTACGTTGTGTGTTACCAGGGCCAGTCGTCTTTTGCGGGAGTGGTAGCCGGGCGTCTGCCAGCGATTCTTAGCACCCCCTTCTCCGCCGTTACCGGGGCCGCTACCGTAGCCTCGGGCTAACGGAGCTGCTGGGGACTGGGGGCCTGGTCTTTTTTGTTGTTCCATATTGGGTATTTGCCCGTAATCGCCGCGCTGGGCAGGCGTGGTGGCGATCGCAGAAACGTAGCTTCGCGACAGAGATGCTGCTCCCCATCCCTGCCCTGTGCCATTTTAGCTACGTTTTTATTTGAATGGTTATACCGCCATTAGTCGGTTCCGCTGTACCTCAGTCGGCTCTTACGACACCTGGTACTAGAGGGAGGTGCTATTCTACTCTGCCGGCACCCCACGGCCAAATAAGCACGTCTGCAATAAATTCCTTTCACTACAAAGATTATTCGCTATTAAAATAATACAAGGATTCAGAACAATACGCACTGCGACTGCAATCTCGTTGGCCCAACTGACACCTCTACCGGACAAGATCCGAGAAATCGCAGACATTGAACAATCTAAAATTCAAGGATACTCGAAGTTCCTGCCGCATGACATTCCCATAGAAAAACCCGCATCTCCATCTACCCTACTCCACCCAGCCACCAGAACTGGTATAGAGTTCAGGGAAATTAACGATATCCAGGAATACGATGCCTTCTGCACTGAAACCCACGACCATATCCAAATATTTACCGATGGCAGTAAGCACGATGACAGAGTCGGCGCCGCATTTATAGTTGTAATCGAATATGGAACCACACTTAAAACTAAAAAACTTAAATTACACCACCATTGTTCAGTTTTTCAGGCTGAAATGTTAGCCCTAAAATATGCAACAGACTGGATCATCTCATACAACAACACAAACAAATTCTGTCTTCTCTCAGACAGTAAATCTGGCCTCACCGAACTAATGAACCCCAACACCAGAAACTATTTAGGCAACAATATTCTCGTCAACTACAACCATATCAAACAACAGGGTAAAGTCGTTCAGTTTGCATGGGTAAGGGGCCACATTGGAGTGGGCGGCAACGAACTGGCGGACATCGCAGCAAAATCGGCTGCAAATCTACACAAATCCCCGGACTATCTACAGATCCCCATTAGCTATGTAAAACACAGAAACCAAATCATCTCCCGAGAAAAATCTCAAACCTTTTATACACAAGCAAGCCCACATACCCTAGAACTTCTCCCCGACTATGCCTCTCTCATAGAATACTTCGAGAAAATAAACAACAAACCAAATTTCTGCATCACGCAAATCCTTACTAACCACGGCTTTCATAAAGAATACCTTCACAGATTTAAAATAACCGATAACGACTGCTGCCCCTGCAATAACTCCTCCACTCAATCAATCAAGCACCTCATAGAACGGTGCCCTAGATTTGCAAATACAAGACTAGAACACCGCATAGCCGCATCCAAACTCACTAACCCATACTGCCTTACTGAAATTACTAGCTCTAACCATACCATCGAAACATTCCATACTCACCTAGCATACATCATCAAGCAGCTAAAACACTTTAATAATACTTAACGCTCAATCAACTCGCACCTTCTACCAGCATATACCCAAGTTAACACAAACTAAGTCTAATCCCCCCTTCAACCTATCACTCAACAACTATAACCGCATATTAATTGCCGCTACACACGAACAGGAAATCAGTCTGCGTTAAGCAACGTACTGTTCATCTTGCTAAGATAGTGGTTTCGGCAAGGGCAGTTTATTCAGCAAGCCTTGCCCGCCTTGCGGATCTTGCCAAGTTAAGAATATCGGCTGAGCAACTTTTAATTTTTCGCTGGCTGCTTAGCGGAGAATCCTTGCCGTGCTTGCGGATCTGCTGGCTAGCTTGCCGATTGTTGCGAACCTTGCAGACCTTGCAATATCGTACCTTTTGTCTCTGCTTAATTGGTGACCGTGTCAGTGAAGTGTTGTAGGCCTACACTGCAAGCTCTGCAAGCTCTGCGGGCAAGCCCGCAAGCTTGGCAAGCTCCACAGGCTCTGCCGGGCAAGGCAGGATAAGACCCACCACACGGACTCTCACCAAAATGATGTCACCACCACCACCCACATCATCACCCGAAGCCCCACAGGACTTCAGCCTAATTAAAATACACGAACTCTTGGAGGGACCCGAGGGACCCACAGCAACTCCCGCAAATGCACCACAAGACCCGCAAGCGACCCTGGACGCTCCCCATGGATATCGCCCTCCCGCTCCATCGGCACCATTGCCGCTACAACAACTTCAAACTCAGGAAAATCCTCATTCCAACCCCATATCACATGAGACCCATCAATGGAACTCCTCCTCGGCTTTTAATATCTACCGGCCTCAAGCCACCGCACCAGAGCCTAATCATCAAGCACACCAACTCATACATGTGCCTTTGAGTTACCCACCACCCATCACAACTCAACCGTGCTCAAATTGTGAACATCTTCAAAGAGAGCTGGACGCCACTCGCGCACAACTCGCCACTGTCACAAGGACACTAGACTTCCTCCACAATAGCCTTGTAGACAGTACCCATACTATCAGGAGCCAGGCCGACACCATCAGCAAGCTCACCACCTCCACCTCCACCCACACCCACATGCAAGATTTCGACCAAGACCCAAAGAAAATCATTGAAGATCACGTGCATTACATAATGGGACGACATCGACACCGTCATACCACCCCGACTAACTGCAGCGCACCAACTCGAAATAACGGTGAGTCCTCACAGGCCATCTACTCCCCTATATCTGCTGCGACCCCGCGACCCTCACCCACTCGGGACATCCCTGAACAAAGGGTGGCCGATTCCACCTCCGGCTGCTCGCCCCCCCCACTCCTCACTGGCCAGGGGGCTCACCGAAAAGGCATCAAGCAATGCCTCTTCTGTAGGAAGACGTTTAGAGGTGCATACACCATCAATAGACATTTAAAAATGCAACACCGCATAGACGGGAGAAACAACCTTAGTGACGACCCCGAGTTCCCCACTAGATTTTACATCAAAACCATCGCTTCACACAAGAAATGCCCCTCGCAACACAGGCTCCCGGAGGAACTGCTGCGCAACACCTCGGGAGTCAAGTGGAGCTTCGTCGGAAATGATGCGGACTAATAAAAGAACACCCCACACTAAGACCTATTACTTACCTTTAATCATCTGTCAATTGTAAATATAAATAAATAAAAATAAATATAAGTAATTAATTAAGAGCTACAAATACTTGCAAAATTATGCCAAAAAAAAAAAAATTACATTATAATAATCTAACATTAATAATAAATATGTAAATATACATATGTACGTATTTGTGTATGTGTGTATATGTGTATATGTATACATTTGTATGGGTATATATATATACATACATAATAATAATAATAATAAATAATTAAATAATTTGTCTCACTGCATATTTTCACCCACCATTGTAAATCATCCCATTCTGTAACGTAAGTTAAACAATAAATTTCTATCAAACTGATCATACCATCTATTATTGATAATCTATATATAACCACTTCACCGCGATTCAATATTAATCCCATCTATTTTGCCCATTAGTAAACAACCACCTCACCACTAATCAATACAAATCAACATTAATCACCTTTCTACTGCAAATCTGTAAATAGCTTACACCCCACCTCATATCACCTAGACATAATATCCTCCCTTGCCTCGCATTGCCAAGCTTGCCAATCGCCACTACAAACACCTAATGCCGGCAAGACCGGCAACACCGGCAGCGGAACTGGTCACAAAAACAGGCCTTGCTGGACTAGCAGACCCCGCTAATAACGGAACACAAAATCTAACCAATATACACTACCCCTTGCAAACCTTGCGAACCTTGCAGACCTTGCTCGCCTTGCCAACCTTGCTTGAAGCAACCTTGCAAGAGTGGCAAGACTGGCAACTGGACTCAATAACATCTACACACCTAAACCCCTGCTTGTTTTTTTTTTTTAACCTACTTATCTCTTGGCCCATACCTAAGTTTAAACTCACATTAAATAATTAACTGCTAAAATTGTAGATACAATCATAACATTTATTATGCATATTATCGGATTTTGCTAGAAGAGAAAATTATCTGATGGCCCTCTACTTACCGTCAATATCAGGCCATACACACACTTGCGGAAAATCAGTCTGTCTCTCCAACCTTAATAAGCTAACGAAACTGTAAGCTAACCACTGCCCACGTGACTTTAATATAATAATAAATTAATTCTATATATTCTATATTAATTCTCATTTCTTTCTTCACTCGTATCCTTATTGTAATTTATGCTATAGGTTAATAATTAGTTAATTTATGGTAAGTTAGTTAATTGTAAGCTTTAATATAAGGGAAATTCTATAATAATTGTAAATACACTATATTACCATTTGTTAACACTAAGCTGTAATTAATAATTTGTTAACATTAACATTAAGCTGTAAATAATAGTTAATCTAGTTAAGTTCCAAATCACCTAGATTAGATATCTAGGTGATTTGGAATTTATCGATCATCACCATAAACTCAATGTTAATATTAGATATAATAACTACGTCTATGTGAGTGTGGTTGGATTTGGGTGGATCAGTTGTTATCTGATCTAGCCAAATCTAACCACACATATAAGCATCTTTTCTCACTAATCTTTGCTCTCGCCAAACCATACACTCTTTCACTCTTTTAAAATCTTCTCATACATAAACTTATATCACTCAAAAGCGACACAACCCACAACCAACTCAGTCTATGGGTAGTGCGAAGTATACCGGTAGCATCAAACTCCCATTGACTTGAGCATATAAAAACAAACAAAAAAAAAAAAAAAAACCTTACCTAACCTAACCAGAATGCTGAGCACAACGCTTTTAGCTCCGAGTGCCCGGTGCATAGGAGGTGGGAGGCACTGGCGAGGGCTAAAGTAGCGTATTGCTAAGGTGGTTCCAGGGCGCTCCAGGGTAGGCAATCACCCCACCAGAAGTTATGCAGTAGCCCAGGCGAACCTCCAGAGGAAGGAGCTAGCTACCACGGAGCTCATGATTCACTCCAGCAACCGAAAGATCGCGTTTGCTCTAGTTCAGGAGCCGTATGTGGGCGGGGTTAGGAGGTTGAAGGACTACCGTGGGGCGAGAGTCTTCCAGTGCGCAGCAGTAGGAGAAGGGACTGTGAAGGCGGCAATCGTCGTCTTTGACCACGACCTTGACGTCGTCCAGTGCCCGAAACTCACGACTAACAATATTGTTGTTGTGAAGATCCGAACTTGCGCCTGGGAAATCGCGGCGGTGTCCTTCTACTTCGAACCGGATCAGCCCATTGACCCATACTTGGAACAGATGAGAGCGATTAGAGAGGAGCTGGGCTCAAGAAGACTGCTGATCGGAGGCGATAGCAACGCCAAGAGTACCTGGTGGGGCAGCACCATAGAAGACCACAGGGGCGTAGAGATGTCCGGGTCCCTGGAAGAGTCTGGATTACATGTACTCAACAGAGGTGATACACCTACGTTCGACACCGTGAGAGGTAATAGAGTGTACACCAGCTTTGTTGACATAACAGCCTGCACGGAGGATCTACTCGAATTAGTAGACAACTGGAGGGTAGACCAGGAGATGACGAGCTCTGACCACAACGCCATAACATTTGAAATTAAACTCCGCAAAAGTAGAGGCCTAAGAGTCCAGAGAACGACAAGGCTCTACAACACTAAACACGCAGACTGGGATATATTCGATGCGTCACTTTCGGAATCGAAATTTAATCAAAATTTAACTTTGACCAATATTGGGAATATAATGACGAAAAGCGATTTGGAACAAACAATTATAAAATTCACAGACGCAATAACGAAAGCATGTACGGACAGCATGCCAATTAAAAAGAGTACAGAGATACTCATGATCCCATGGTGGAATGACGAGCTCGAAAGGCTGTTTAAAGTTGCCACTACCTTCAGGCGTAAGATCAAAAACGCGGCACCGTACCGCAGAAATATAGTGGCAGCTGAGTACATGAAGAAAAAAGAAGATTATGAGTGCGAAGCCAAGAAAGCCCAAACAGAAAGTTGGAAGGAGTTCTGTAGAAGACAGGACAGGGAAGGAGTATGGGACGGTATTTACCGTGTTATCCGTCGGACCACCAGGAGACAAGAAGACTTGACCCTAACCAAAGAAGGTGCATATCTAAACCCAAAAGAGTCGGTGAACTTACTAGCGGAGACATTCTACCCACAAGACCTGGAGGAAACTGACAATGAAGATCATCGCCGCGCTAGAGAAGCGGCAACGCGGGTAAACGAGTGGAAGCATGGTGAGCTCCATGACCCACCGTTTACACTGCTGGAGCTGAAGACCGCGGTGGGGAGTTTCAACCCTAAGAAGGCCCCAGGAGCGGATGGCTTCACTGCGGACATCTGCAGCAGAGCTATCTACCAGGATCTGGACGCAACCCTTGCCCTCTTCAACAAGTGCCTAGAGATAGGCCACTTCCCGGACATCTGGAAGCAGGCAACCGTGGTAGTCCTGAGAAAACCGGGCAAGGACGATTACACGAACCCCAAGGCTTACAGACCCATTGGTCTATTGCCGGTCCTGGGGAAGATCCTGGAGAAGATGACAGTAGCAAGGATTAAATGGCAGTTAGCACCGCGGATTAGTACTCGCCAGTTCGGATTCATGCCCCAGAAGAGCACCGAGGACGCCCTCTATACGCTAATACACCGCATCAAGGGTAAGATTGAGCTGAAAAAGCTGGTAACCCTAGTGTCATTGGATATAGAGGGGGCCTTCGATAGCGCGTGGTGGCCGATCATCAGAATACGTCTGGCTAAGGAAGAGTGCCGGGTCAATACCAGGAGGCTACTGGATAGCTACATGGACTGCAGAAAAGTCAGTGTAAGATTCGCCGGGGAAGAATGCACCAGGAGCACTAACAAAGGATGTGTGCAAGGGTCAATAGGTGGTCCCATCCTGTGGAACCTTCTTCTGGACCCTCTGCTGCGGGAACTGGAGGGGATGGGGGTGTATGCGCAGGCATTTGCTGACGACGTCGTGTTACTTTTTGACGGAGACTCTGGACTTGACGTCTCGATACAGGCCAACGCGGCGCTGGCCCGTGTGCGGCAGTGGGGCATTCGGAACAAGCTGAAGTTTGCGCCGCACAAAACTTGCGCAATGGTCTTGACCAAGAAGCTGAAGTACAATAACCCACTGCTGACCATGGGAGGAGTGAGCGTCGGTATGTCTCAGGAGGTCAAGATCCTAGGACTGACTATTGACGACAAAATGACTTTTAACACGCACGTCGCATTACAATGTAGGAAAGCGCTAGATATATACAAACAGCTTGCTAAGGCCGCCAAAGTGGACTGGGGCTTGCATCCAGACGTTATCCGCTCGATTTATACGGCGGCGGTCGAGCCCGTTATTATGTACGCCGCGCCGGTGTGGGCATCCGCAGCAAAAAAGATCGGGGTGCGTAAGTTGCTCGATACGGTCCAGAGAGGATTCGCACAGAAGCTCTGCAAATCATATCGAACTGTCTCCTTGCACTCGGCACTGGTCTTGGCGGGGATACTACCTCTCGACCTCAGAATACAGGAAGCAGCCACACTGTACGAGGCGAAGAGAGGGTCGCCCCCTCCAGACCTAGGAGACAGAGAGACCGAACGTCCGGTAAGATTTGCAGAAACTCCTCACCCAGCTGAGCATATGGATCTGGAATTCACCCGACTGGTGGACCAAAGCCTTGTAGACAGGCACAACGTGCAGCAGGTGTGAATATTCACCGACGGCAGCAAGATTGAGGGTAAGGTCGGAGCCGCGCTGTCCCTTTGGAACGGTGAGGCCGAGACCAAGCACCTCAAGCTTTGTCTGTCCGCGTACTGCACAGTCTACCAGGCGGAGCTCCTAGCCATATGTAAAGCTTCGGGATTGATCCTCAGCAGGAGGGAGGTGAGTTATGGTCTATACAGCGATTCGAGAGCCGCACTGGAGACGATCGTTAACCATGGCTGCCTCCACCCACTGGCCGTCGAGACGCGGAGAAATCTGCGAACGGCCAAGACTCAGGGCAAGGAGGTATCTTTGTTCTGGGTTAAGGCCCACGCGGGTCTGCCGGGCAACGAACGCGCTGACGATCTGGCTAAGGAGGCTGCATTGACGCTGAAGAGGAAGCCGGATTATGACCGGTGTCCAATCTCATTCGTGAGAAGGTTAATCCGAGGCTCATTCCTGGAGGAATGGGATATAAGATACAAAACCGGGGACACTGCGTCCACCACTAAACTGTTTCTTCCAAGCGTAGCGAGGGCGTACAGGTTCGTTCGTGTAGCCAAGCCGACGGGTATGCTCACCCAGATCCTCACGGGGCATGGTGGATTCTCCCAATACTTGAATCGATTCAAGTGCAAGGAGAATCCATCATGCATCTGTGACAATAACACTGCAGAGGATGTCCCCCATATCCTGATCCACTGTCCCATCCATGCAGAAGATAGGTTCGACTTTGAGCAGACGATAGGAGGAAAAATAGAGATAGACACACTTGGTGATCTTCTTACCAGTAAGTCGAGTAGCTCGGACTTTATAAACTTTTGTATAAAAATTTGTAATAAAGTTAATAAGCGTAATGCGACGCCGAGGTAAATAACTTTGTTAGAGTATATATTATTACATATATATATATATATATATAGCAAAAGATAGCATAAGAAATATAAAATTATTAGATAAGTATGTATAGTATTAAAGGTTTATGTATGAGTTAAGACTGGTAACACAGATTTAATATCATCATTCATCATTCATATTATATAAAGTTAAATTACCACTGACTGACTGACTGACTGACTGACTCACTCACTTAGATAGTTGTTTAGGGGGATGGAGAAGTGGTGGGTAAAAAATAATTATAGATTTGTATAGAGATAAAAAATTGATCGAGAGGAAAAATCCCAAAATCTTCAAAAGTCTTCTCTTCAACCTGGACTCCTAAGGGATCTCAAAAACGGTGAGGTTTAGGGGTATACTGTTTGAACTAAATAGAGAGTACTACCTTGGTACTTTTTGGAAAAATGAAAAAAAACATGGCTCCCATACAAAAAAACATGGCCGCCATACAAATTTGACATGCTTATAACTTGGAAACGGTTATACTTAGGTATAGACTGTTTGAACAAATGTTATAGCCAATCGATAGGGGCAACTGCCCATGATGACAAAAATCCAAGATGGCGGATTCAAGATGGCGGCCATTTTTCAAAATGGTCCGAGGGGGCTGATTTTTTGCATCCGGGGGTTTTTGGGGTCCCTTATTTCAATGGCGAAAAAAAATTTTGAAAAAGTTTTTTTTTAAAGATGGCCGCCATACATTGAATCTTTTACATCTTTAGAGAGTTGTTTTGAAGAAACTATTAGCAATAACGAAAAACTGATTGCATATTCGTATATAAATAAAACAGTGGTTTAAGGAATAAATGATGAAACTTCGGAAGGTCAACTCCTCATATTGGACCCCCAACGGATCTCAAAAACGGTGAGGTTTAGATATGTACTTTGTTCACAAGATATTGTGTACTACCTTGGCACTTTTTGAAAACGTTAAAAAAATTCATAGCTCTCATACAAAAAAACATGGTCGCCATACAAATTAGTCGAAGTATTTAGGTATGAAATTTTTGAACAGCAGTTGTAGCCAATTTACTGAACCGATTTCGATTTTTTTTTCACTACTGGAATTGGTATTTAATACTCAATGATAATTGCAATGTATTCTATTCAATTATAGTACAAGTTCAACCTAATATTTCGAAAATTGTAAAAAAAGTCGGCAAAAAATGCAAATTTTCGACCTTTGAGACGCATGCGCTGACTACATAGTGCATAATACATAAAAATGATGTACTACAAAAATAACAGGCTTTACTTGGTCTACAAAAAAGTCCGCGACAGCATATGTCTATCTCCTAAGATTTTTGAACTATGACAGTTTTTATAACTATAATTAGAGAGCGAAATAGCAGGTATTTTTAAAATGTTTTTTTACAAATAGTGTATGAATCCTTATCCAAATAAACACTTTAGTTAGCTTGGTCATTTCATACAGATCAAAATTGTCACTTACATCAAATAATTTCAAGGAATAGTTTCGAAGATATCGTAAGATTAAAATTACAACGCAATAAAAAATATTGCCGCTGTAGTAACTGTGTACATATTCTGTGCCATGACTTCTATTTATAACGTAGGTACACTAGAATACAAAGCTTTACTTTATCTAAGAGAGATAAGGTATTTAAGATTGAGATAAGAGCAAGTTTTGTCTTAGTTACAGTAAAAGCTATATTTGAGATTGAACTATACCTACACCGCTCGAATACGACTTGTCATATCTTTCAAGTAGAAAGCGGAAGCACTATTTTGAACCTTATTGTCATAGAAATAAAATTGATAAAATTCATCATTCAGCCTATACTTACCAGTATAGGGAAGTTATGCAAAAGCCGAACACCCGCCCGCCGACCTCATGCCTCCCGCGCGCACTCTACTCCCGTGTTCAATAGTACTCAATACTACGGTTTTTTTTAGGATGGAAACTGTTGTACGATTAGTACTAAAGTCGCGTTTTGAACAAGCCGCCATACATTGGTTCTTTTTCATCTTTAGATGATTGTTTTGAGGAAACCATTTGCAATGACAATAAACTGATGGCAGATTCGTATAAAGATGGAATAATGATTTTAGAAAAAAATGGTGAAACCTCCGAAGGTCATGTCTTGGTATTGGACCCCCAAGGGATCTCGAAAACGGTGGGGTTTAGAGATATACTTTCTTCGCAAAATATTGAGTACTACCTTGGTACTTTTTGAAACAATTAAAAAAAACATGACTCCCATACAAAAAAACATGGTTGCCATACATTGCCTCTTTCAATCATTTAGATCGTTGTTCTGAGAAAACCATTAGCAATGACAAAAAACTGAGTGCATGCAGATTCGTATAAAGATAAAATAATGATTTAAGGATTAAATGGTAAAACCTCCGAAGGTCAACTCCTGGTATTGGACCCCGACGGATCTCGAAAACGGTGGGGTTTAGAGATATACTTTCTTCGCAAAATATTGAGTACTACCTTGGTACTTTTTGAAACAATTAAAAAAAACATGGCTCCCATACAAAAAAAAATGGCCGCCATACATTTTATTTTTCACTCAGTTTTGTTTTGTTTTTTGTTTAGTTGTTATAAAGAAACTATCAGAGATGGGAAATATAGAGGTGAGAATATGATCGTGAGAAGAAATAAAA
This sequence comes from Hypomecis punctinalis, assembly GCA_949316475.1. Taxonomy (NCBI): domain Eukaryota; kingdom Metazoa; phylum Arthropoda; class Insecta; order Lepidoptera; family Geometridae; genus Hypomecis; species Hypomecis punctinalis. The sequence continues at coordinate 27,096,032 of OX438800.1, read as the reverse complement.
TCTCGGAAGGTCAATTCTTCAACCTGGACCCCTTAGGGATCTCAATAACGGTGAGGTTTAGAGATGTACTTCTTTCACAAAATAATGAGTACTACCTTGGTACTTTTTGGAACAATTAAAAAAAACTTGGCTCTCATACAAAAAAAAACATGGCCACCATACTTTGCATTTTTCACTCATTTAGATGGTTGTTTCAAGGAAACTATTAGGAATGACAAAAACTGAACCCATTTTGACATTAAAGATGGCGGATGTCAATTAAGTTAAAAAGTCGTCATGGGTATCGATTTCGAGGTTTTCGGGGGTGTAGATTTCATATATGGCATCCATTTCGACATTACAGATGGCGGATGTCACTTTTTTCAAAAAGTCGTCATGGGTATCGTTTTCGAGGTTTTCGGGGGTGTAAATTTGGAAAATGGCATCCATTTTGAAATTCAAGATGGCGGAAGTCATTTATTTGCAAAAAGTCGTCATGGGTGTCGTCGTCGAGGTTTTTGGGGGTGTAGATTTCAAAAATGGCATTCATTTTGAAATTCAAGATGGCGGAAGTCACTTTTTTGAAAAAGTCGTCATGGGTACCGTTTTCGAGGTATTCGGGGGTGGGAATTTCAAAAATGGAATCCATTTTGAAATTCAAGATGGCGGATGTCACTTATGTGCAAAAAGTCGTCATGGGTGTCGTTGTCGAGGTTTTTGGGGGTGTAGATTTCAAAAATGGCATCTATTTTGAAATTCAAGATGGCGGATGTCACTTATTCGCAAAAAGTCGTCATGGGTGTCGTTTTCGAGATTTTCGGGGGTGTAGATTTCAAAAATGGCATCCATTTTGACATTAAAGATGGCGGATGTCACGTTTTTGCAAAAAGTCGTCATGGGTATCGATTTCGAAGTATTCGGGGGTGTAGATTTCAAAAATGGCATCCATTTTGAAATTCAAGATGGCGGAAGTCACTTTTTGCAAAAAGTCGTCATGGGTATCGTTTTCGAGGTGTTCGGGGGTGTAGATTTCAAAAATGGCATCAATTTTGAAATTTAAGATGGCGGATGTCACTTTTTTGCAAAAAGTCGTCATGGGTGTTGTTGTCGAGGTTTTCGGGGGTGTAGATTTCAAAAATGGCATCCATTTTGAAACTCAAGATGGCGGAAGTCACTTTTTTGCAAAAAGTCATCATGGATGTCGTTTTCGAAGTTTTTGAGGTCGTAAAGTCATCGCAAAAATGAAACCCATCCAAAAAATACTCTCGCGGGCCGCATGCGGCCCGCGCACCGCCCAAAATACTAGTTCATATTATATAAAGTTAAATTACCACTGACTGACTGACTGACTGACTGACTCACTCACTTAGATAGTTGTTTAGAGGGAAGGAGAAGTGATGGGAAAAAAATAATTATAGATTTGTGTAGAGATGAGAAATTCATCGGGAGGAAAAATCCTAAAATTGACCTGAACGTAACCTGGACCTGGATCCTCAACGGATCTCAGAAACGGTAGGGTTTAGAGGTGTACTGTTCGAACAAAGTAGAGAGTACTACCTTGGTACTTTTTGGAAAAATCAAAAAAAACATGGCTCCCATACAAAAAAACATGGCCGCCATACAAATTTGACATGCTTATAACTTCGAAACGGTTATACTTAGGTATGAACTGTTTGAACAAATGTTATAGCCAATCGATAGGAGCAACTGCCTATGATGACAAAAATCCAAGATGGCGGATCCAAGATGGCCGCCATTTTTCAAAATGATCCGAGGGGGCTGATTTTTTGCATCCGGGGGTTTTTGGGGTCCTTCATTTTATTGGCGAAAAAAAATTTTGAAAAAGTTTTTTTTTAAAGATGGCCGCCATACATTGAATCTTTTTCATCTTTAGAGAGTTGTTTTGAGGAAACTATTAGCAATAACGAAAAACTGATTGCAGATTCGTATATAAATACAATAGTGGTTTAAAGAATAAATGACGAAACTTCGGAAGGTCAACTCCTCATATTGGACCCCCAACAGATCTCAAAAACGGTGGGGTTTAGAGATGTGCTTTCTTCACAAGATATTGAGTACTACCTTGGCACTTTTTGAAAACGTTAAAAAAATCATGACTCTCATACAAAAAAACATGGTCGCCATACAAATTAGTCGTTGTACTTAGGTATGAAATTTTTGAACAGCAGTTGTAGCCAATTTACTGAACCGATTTCGATTTTTTTTTCACTACTGGAATTGGTATTTAATACTCAATGATAATTGCTATGTATTCTACTCAATTATAGTACAAGTTCAACCTAATATTTCGAAAATTGTAAAAAAAGTCGGCAAAAAATGCAAATGTTCGACCTTTGAGACGCATGCGCTGACTACATAGTGCATAATACATAAAAATTAAGTACTACAAAAATAACCGGCTTTACTTGGTCTACATAAAAGTCCGCGACAGCATATGTCTATCTCCTAAGGTTTTTGAACTATGACAGTTTTTATAACTATAATTAGAGAGCGAAATAGTAGGTATTTTTCAAATGTTTTTTTACAAATAGTGTATCAATCCTTATCCAAATAAACACTTTAATTAGCTTGGTCATTTCATACAGATCAAAATTGTCATTCACATCAAATAATTTCAACGGATAGTTTCGAAGATATCGTAAGATTAAAATTACAACGCAATAAAAAAATATTGCCGCTGTAGTAACTGTGTACATATTCTGTGCCATGACTTCTATTTATAACGTAGGTACATGGTATCTAAGATAGATAAGGTATTTAAGATTGAGATAAGAGCAAGTTTTGTCGTAGTTACAGTAAAAGCTATATTTGAGATTGAACTATACCTACACCGCTCGTATACGACTTGCCATATTCTTGAAGTAGAAAGCGGAAGCACTATTTTGAACCTTATAGTCATGGAAATAAAATTGATAAAATTCATCATTCAGCCTATACTAAGGGAAGTTATGCAAAATCCGAACACCCGCCTGCCGACCTCATGCCTCCCGCGCGCACCCTACGTCCGTGTTCAATAGTACTCAATAATACGGTTTTTTTTTAGGATGGAAACTATTGTACTTTAATATGGCCGCCATACATTGATTCTTTTTCATCTTTAGATAATTGTTTTGAGGAAACCATTTGCAATGACAATAAACTGATGGCAGATTCGTATAAACATGAAATAATGATTTTAGAAAAAATTGGTAAAACCTCCGAAGGTCAACTCCTGGTATTGGACCCCCAAGGGATCTCGAAAACGGTGGAGTTTAGGTATGTACTTTCTTCGCAAAATATTGAGTACTACCTTGGTACTTTTTGGAACAATTAAAAAAAACATGGCTCCCATACAAAAAAACATGGCCGCCATACAAATTTGACATGCTTATAACTTCGAAACGGTTATACTTAGGTATGAACTGTTTGAACAAATGTTATAGCCAATCGATAGGAGCAACTGCCTATGATGACAAAAATCCAAGATGGCGGATCCAAGATGGCCGCCATTTTTCAAAATGATCCGAGGGGGCTGATTTTTTGCATCCGGGGGTTTTTGGGGTCCTTCATTTTATTGGCGAAAAAAAATTTTGAAAAAGTTTTTTTTTAAAGATGGCCGCCATACATTGAATCTTTTTCATCTTTAGAGAGTTGTTTTGAGGAAACTATTAGCAATAACGAAAAACTGATTGCAGATTCGTATATAAATACAATAGTGGTTTAAAGAATAAATGACGAAACTTCGGAAGGTCAACTCCTCATATTGGACCCCCAACAGATCTCAAAAACGGTGGGGTTTAGAGATGTGCTTTCTTCACAAGATATTGAGTACTACCTTGGCACTTTTTGAAAACGTTAAAAAAATCATGACTCTCATACAAAAAAACATGGTCGCCATACAAATTAGTCGTTGTACTTAGGTATGAAATTTTTGAACAGCAGTTGTAGCCAATTTACTGAACCGATTTCGATTTTTTTTTCACTACTGGAATTGGTATTTAATACTCAATGATAATTGCTATGTATTCTACTCAATTATAGTACAAGTTCAACCTAATATTTCGAAAATTGTAAAAAAAGTCGGCAAAAAATGCAAATGTTCGACCTTTGAGACGCATGCGCTGACTACATAGTGCATAATACATAAAAATTAAGTACTACAAAAATAACCGGCTTTACTTGGTCTACATAAAAGTCCGCGACAGCATATGTCTATCTCCTAAGGTTTTTGAACTATGACAGTTTTTATAACTATAATTAGAGAGCGAAATAGTAGGTATTTTTCAAATGTTTTTTTACAAATAGTGTATCAATCCTTATCCAAATAAACACTTTAATTAGCTTGGTCATTTCATACAGATCAAAATTGTCATTCACATCAAATAATTTCAACGGATAGTTTCGAAGATATCGTAAGATTAAAATTACAACGCAATAAAAAAATATTGCCGCTGTAGTAACTGTGTACATATTCTGTGCCATGACTTCTATTTATAACGTAGGTACATGGTATCTAAGATAGATAAGGTATTTAAGATTGAGATAAGAGCAAGTTTTGTCGTAGTTACAGTAAAAGCTATATTTGAGATTGAACTATACCTACACCGCTCGTATACGACTTGCCATATTCTTGAAGTAGAAAGCGGAAGCACTATTTTGAACCTTATAGTCATGGAAATAAAATTGATAAAATTCATCATTCAGCCTATACTAAGGGAAGTTATGCAAAATCCGAACACCCGCCTGCCGACCTCATGCCTCCCGCGCGCACCCTACGTCCGTGTTCAATAGTACTCAATAATACGGTTTTTTTTTAGGATGGAAACTATTGTACTTTAATATGGCCGCCATACATTGATTCTTTTTCATCTTTAGATAATTGTTTTGAGGAAACCATTTGCAATGACAATAAACTGATGGCAGATTCGTATAAACATGAAATAATGATTTTAGAAAAAATTGGTAAAACCTCCGAAGGTCAACTCCTGGTATTGGACCCCCAAGGGATCTCGAAAACGGTGGAGTTTAGGTATGTACTTTCTTCGCAAAATATTGAGTACTACCTTGGTACTTTTTGGAACAATTAAAAAAAACATGGCTCCCATACAAAAAAACATGGCCGCCATACAAATTTGACATGCTTATAACTTCGAAACGGTTATACTTAGGTATGAACTGTTTGAACAAATGTTATAGCCAATCGATAGGAGCAACTGCCTATGATGACAAAAATCCAAGATGGCGGATCCAAGATGGCCGCCATTTTTCAAAATGATCCGAGGGGGCTGATTTTTTGCATCCGGGGGTTTTTGGGGTCCTTCATTTTATTGGCGAAAAAAAATTTTGAAAAAGTTTTTTTTTAAAGATGGCCGCCATACATTGAATCTTTTTCATCTTTAGAGAGTTGTTTTGAGGAAACTATTAGCAATAACGAAAAACTGATTGCAGATTCGTATATAAATACAATAGTGGTTTAAAGAATAAATGACGAAACTTCGGAAGGTCAACTCCTCATATTGGACCCCCAACAGATCTCAAAAACGGTGGGGTTTAGAGATGTGCTTTCTTCACAAGATATTGAGTACTACCTTGGCACTTTTTGAAAACGTTAAAAAAATCATGACTCTCATACAAAAAAACATGGTCGCCATACAAATTAGTCGTTGTACTTAGGTATGAAATTTTTGAACAGCAGTTGTAGCCAATTTACTGAACCGATTTCGATTTTTTTTTCACTACTGGAATTGGTATTTAATACTCAATGATAATTGCTATGTATTCTACTCAATTATAGTACAAGTTCAACCTAATATTTCGAAAATTGTAAAAAAAGTCGGCAAAAAATGCAAATGTTCGACCTTTGAGACGCATGCGCTGACTACATAGTGCATAATACATAAAAATTAAGTACTACAAAAATAACCGGCTTTACTTGGTCTACATAAAAGTCCGCGACAGCATATGTCTATCTCCTAAGGTTTTTGAACTATGACAGTTTTTATAACTATAATTAGAGAGCGAAATAGTAGGTATTTTTCAAATGTTTTTTTACAAATAGTGTATCAATCCTTATCCAAATAAACACTTTAATTAGCTTGGTCATTTCATACAGATCAAAATTGTCATTCACATCAAATAATTTCAACGGATAGTTTCGAAGATATCGTAAGATTAAAATTACAACGCAATAAAAAAATATTGCCGCTGTAGTAACTGTGTACATATTCTGTGCCATGACTTCTATTTATAACGTAGGTACATGGTATCTAAGATAGATAAGGTATTTAAGATTGAGATAAGAGCAAGTTTTGTCGTAGTTACAGTAAAAGCTATATTTGAGATTGAACTATACCTACACCGCTCGTATACGACTTGCCATATTCTTGAAGTAGAAAGCGGAAGCACTATTTTGAACCTTATAGTCATGGAAATAAAATTGATAAAATTCATCATTCAGCCTATACTAAGGGAAGTTATGCAAAATCCGAACACCCGCCTGCCGACCTCATGCCTCCCGCGCGCACCCTACGTCCGTGTTCAATAGTACTCAATAATACGGTTTTTTTTTAGGATGGAAACTATTGTACTTTAATATGGCCGCCATACATTGATTCTTTTTCATCTTTAGATAATTGTTTTGAGGAAACCATTTGCAATGACAATAAACTGATGGCAGATTCGTATAAACATGAAATAATGATTTTAGAAAAAATTGGTAAAACCTCCGAAGGTCAACTCCTGGTATTGGACCCCCAAGGGATCTCGAAAACGGTGGAGTTTAGGTATGTACTTTCTTCGCAAAATATTGAGTACTACCTTGGTACTTTTTGGAACAATTAAAAAAAACATGGCTCCCATACAAAAAAACATGGCCGCCATACAAATTTGACATGCTTATAACTTCGAAACGGTTATACTTAGGTATGAACTGTTTGAACAAATGTTATAGCCAATCGATAGGAGCAACTGCCTATGATGACAAAAATCCAAGATGGCGGATCCAAGATGGCCGCCATTTTTCAAAATGATCCGAGGGGGCTGATTTTTTGCATCCGGGGGTTTTTGGGGTCCTTCATTTTATTGGCGAAAAAAAATTTTGAAAAAGTTTTTTTTTAAAGATGGCCGCCATACATTGAATCTTTTTCATCTTTAGAGAGTTGTTTTGAGGAAACTATTAGCAATAACGAAAAACTGATTGCAGATTCGTATATAAATACAATAGTGGTTTAAAGAATAAATGACGAAACTTCGGAAGGTCAACTCCTCATATTGGACCCCCAACAGATCTCAAAAACGGTGGGGTTTAGAGATGTGCTTTCTTCACAAGATATTGAGTACTACCTTGGCACTTTTTGAAAACGTTAAAAAAATCATGACTCTCATACAAAAAAACATGGTCGCCATACAAATTAGTCGTTGTACTTAGGTATGAAATTTTTGAACAGCAGTTGTAGCCAATTTACTGAACCGATTTCGAATTTTTTTTCATTACTGGAATTGGTATTTAATACTCAATGATAATTGCAATGTATTCTATTCAATTATAGTACAAGTTCAACCTAATATTTCGAAAATTGTAAAAAAAGTCGGCAAAAAATGCAAATTTTCGACCTTTGAGACGCATGCGCTGACTACATAGTGCATAATACATAAAAATGATGTACTACAAAAATAACAGGCTTTACTTGGTCTACAAAAAAGTCCGCGACAGCATATGTCTATCTCCTAAGATTTTTGAACTATGACAGTTTTTATAACTATAATTAGAGAGCGAAATAGCAGGTATTTTTAAAATGTTTTTTTACAAATAGTGTATGAATCCTTATCCAAATAAACACTTTAGTTAGCTTGGTCATTTCATACAGATCAAAATTGTCACTTACATCAAATAATTTCAAGGAATAGTTTCGAAGATATCGTAAGATTAAAATTACAACGCAATAAAAAATATTGCCGCTGTAGTATGTAACTGTGTACATATTCTGTGCCATGACTTCTATTTATAACGTAGGTACACTAGAATACAAAGCTTTACTTTATCTAAGAGAGATAAGGTATTTAAGATTGAGATAAGAGCAAGTTTTGTCTTAGTTACAGTAAAAGCTATATTTGAGATTGAACTATACCTACACCGCTCGAATACGACTTGTCATATCCTTCAAGTAGAAAGCGGAAGCACTATTTTGAACCTTATTGTCATAGAAATAAAATTGATAAAATTCATCATTCAGCCTATACTTACCAGTATAGGGAAGTTATGCAAAAGCCGAACACCCGCCCGCCGACCTCATGCCTCCCGCGCGCACTCTACTCCCGTGTTCAATTATAGTACTCAATACTACGGTTTTTTTTAGGATGGAAACTGTTGTACGATTAGTACTAAAGTCGCGTTTTGAACAAGCCGCCATACATTGGTTCTTTTTCATCTTTAGATGATTGTTTTGAGGAAACCATTTGCAATGACAATAAACTGATGGCAGATTCGTATAAAGATGGAATAATGATTTTAGAAAAAAATGGTGAAACCTCCGAAGGTCATGTCTTGGTATTGGACCCCCAAGGGATCTCGAAAACGGTGGGGTTTAGAGATATACTTTCTTCGCAAAATATTGAGTACTACCTTGGTACTTTTTGAAACAATTAAAAAAAACATGACTCCCATACAAAAAAACATGGTTGCCATACATTGCCTCTTTCAATCATTTAGATCGTTGTTCTGAGAAAACCATTAGCAATGACAAAAAACTGAGTGCATGCAGATTCGTATAAAGATAAAATAATGATTTAAGGATTAAATGGTAAAACCTCCGAAGGTCAACTCCTGGTATTGGACCCCGACGGATCTCGAAAACGGTGGGGTTTAGAGATATACTTTCTTCGCAAAATATTGAGTACTACCTTGGTACTTTTTGAAACAATTAAAAAAAACATGGCTCCCATACAAAAAAAAATGGCCGCCATACATTTTATTTTTCACTCAGTTTTGTTTTGTTTTTTGTTTAGTTGTTATAAAGAAACTATCAGAGATGGGAAATATAGAGGTGAGAATATGATCGTGAGAAGAAATAAAATCTCGGAAGGTCAATTCTTCAACCTGGACCCCTTAGGGATCTCAATAACGGTGAGGTTTAGAGATGTATTTCTTTCACAAAATAATGAGTACTACCTTGGTACTTTTTGGAACAATTAAAAAAAACTTGGCTCTCATACAAAAAAAAATATGGCCACCATACTTTGCATTTTTCACTCATTTAGATGGTTGTTTCAAGGAAACTATTAGGAATGACAAAAACTGAACCCATTTTGACATTAAAGATGGCGGATGTCAATTAAGTTAAAAAGTCGTCATGGGTATCGATTTCGAGGTTTTCGGGGGTGTAGATTTCATATATGGCATCCATTTCGACATTACAGATGGCGGATGTCACTTTTTTCAAAAAGTCGTCATGGGTATCGTTTTCGAGGTTTTCGGGGGTGTAAATTTGGAAAATGGCATCCATTTTGAAATTCAAGATGGCGGAAGTCATTTATTTGCAAAAAGTCGTCATGGGTGTCGTCGTCGAGGTTTTTGGGGGTGTAGATTTCAAAAATGGCATTCATTTTGAAATTCAAGATGGCGGAAGTCACTTTTTTGAAAAAGTCGTCATGGGTACCGTTTTCGAGGTATTCGGGGGTGGGAATTTCAAAAATGGAATCCATTTTGAAATTCAAGATGGCGGATGTCACTTATGTGCAAAAAGTCGTCATGGGTGTCGTTGTCGAGGTTTTTGGGGGTGTAGATTTCAAAAATGGCATCTATTTTGAAATTCAAGATGGCGGATGTCACTTATTCGCAAAAAGTCGTCATGGGTGTCGTTTTCGAGATTTTCGGGGGTGTAGATTTCAAAAATGGCATCCATTTTGACATTAAAGATGGCGGATGTCACGTTTTTGCAAAAAGTCGTCATGGGTATCGATTTCGAAGTATTCGGGGGTGTAGATTTCAAAAATGGCATCCATTTTGAAATTCAAGATGGCGGAAGTCACTTTTTGCAAAAAGTCGTCATGGGTATCGTTTTCGAGGTGTTCGGGGGTGTAGATTTCAAAAATGGCATCAATTTTGAAATTTAAGATGGCGGATGTCACTTTTTTGCAAAAAGTCGTCATGGGTGTTGTTGTCGAGGTTTTCGGGGGTGTAGATTTCAAAAATGGCATCCATTTTGAAACTCAAGATGGCGGAAGTCACTTTTTTGCAAAAAGTCATCATGGATGTCGTTTTCGAAGTTTTTGAGGTCGTAAAGTCATCGCAAAAATGAAACCCATCCAAAAAATACTCTCGCGGGCCGCATGCGGCCCGCGCACCGCCCAAAATACTAGTTCATATTATATAAAGTTAAATTACCACTGACTGACTGACTGACTGACTGACTCACTCACTTAGATAGTTGTTTAGGGGGATGGAGAAGTGGTGGGTAAAAAATAATTATAGATTTGTATAGAGATAAAAAATTGATCGAGAGGAAAAATCCCAAAATCTTCAAAAGTCTTCTCTTCAACCTGGACTCCTAAGGGATCTCAAAAACGGTGAGGTTTAGGGGTATACTGTTTGAACTAAATAGAGAGTACTACCTTGGTACTTTTTGGAAAAATGAAAAAAAACATGGCTCCCATACAAAAAAACATGGCCGCCATACAAATTTGACATGCTTATAACTTGGAAACGGTTATACTTAGGTATAGACTGTTTGAACAAATGTTATAGCCAATCGATAGGGGCAACTGCCCATGATGACAAAAATCCAAGATGGCGGATTCAAGATGGCGGCCATTTTTCAAAATGGTCCGAGGGGGCTGATTTTTTGCATCCGGGGGTTTTTGGGGTCCCTTATTTCAATGGCGAAAAAAAATTTTGAAAAAGTTTTTTTTTAAAGATGGCCGCCATACATTGAATCTTTTACATCTTTAGAGAGTTGTTTTGAAGAAACTATTAGCAATAACGAAAAACTGATTGCATATTCGTATATAAATAAAACAGTGGTTTAAGGAATAAATGATGAAACTTCGGAAGGTCAACTCCTCATATTGGACCCCCAACGGATCTCAAAAACGGTGAGGTTTAGATATGTACTTTGTTCACAAGATATTGTGTACTACCTTGGCACTTTTTGAAAACGTTAAAAAAATTCATAGCTCTCATACAAAAAAACATGGTCGCCATACAAATTAGTCGAAGTATTTAGGTATGAAATTTTTGAACAGCAGTTGTAGCCAATTTACTGAACCGATTTCGATTTTTTTTTCACTACTGGAATTGGTATTTAATACTCAATGATAATTGCAATGTATTCTATTCAATTATAGTACAAGTTCAACCTAATATTTCGAAAATTGTAAAAAAAGTCGGCAAAAAATGCAAATTTTCGACCTTTGAGACGCATGCGCTGACTACATAGTGCATAATACATAAAAATGATGTACTACAAAAATAACAGGCTTTACTTGGTCTACAAAAAAGTCCGCGACAGCATATGTCTATCTCCTAAGATTTTTGAACTATGACAGTTTTTATAACTATAATTAGAGAGCGAAATAGCAGGTATTTTTAAAATGTTTTTTTACAAATAGTGTATGAATCCTTATCCAAATAAACACTTTAGTTAGCTTGGTCATTTCATACAGATCAAAATTGTCACTTACATCAAATAATTTCAAGGAATAGTTTCGAAGATATCGTAAGATTAAAATTACAACGCAATAAAAAATATTGCCGCTGTAGTAACTGTGTACATATTCTGTGCCATGACTTCTATTTATAACGTAGGTACACTAGAATACAAAGCTTTACTTTATCTAAGAGAGATAAGGTATTTAAGATTGAGATAAGAGCAAGTTTTGTCTTAGTTACAGTAAAAGCTATATTTGAGATTGAACTATACCTACACCGCTCGAATACGACTTGTCATATCTTTCAAGTAGAAAGCGGAAGCACTATTTTGAACCTTATTGTCATAGAAATAAAATTGATAAAATTCATCATTCAGCCTATACTTACCAGTATAGGGAAGTTATGCAAAAGCCGAACACCCGCCCGCCGACCTCATGCCTCCCGCGCGCACTCTACTCCCGTGTTCAATAGTACTCAATACTACGGTTTTTTTTAGGATGGAAACTGTTGTACGATTAGTACTAAAGTCGCGTTTTGAACAAGCCGCCATACATTGGTTCTTTTTCATCTTTAGATGATTGTTTTGAGGAAACCATTTGCAATGACAATAAACTGATGGCAGATTCGTATAAAGATGGAATAATGATTTTAGAAAAAAATGGTGAAACCTCCGAAGGTCATGTCTTGGTATTGGACCCCCAAGGGATCTCGAAAACGGTGGGGTTTAGAGATATACTTTCTTCGCAAAATATTGAGTACTACCTTGGTACTTTTTGAAACAATTAAAAAAAACATGACTCCCATACAAAAAAACATGGTTGCCATACATTGCCTCTTTCAATCATTTAGATCGTTGTTCTGAGAAAACCATTAGCAATGACAAAAAACTGAGTGCATGCAGATTCGTATAAAGATAAAATAATGATTTAAGGATTAAATGGTAAAACCTCCGAAGGTCAACTCCTGGTATTGGACCCCGACGGATCTCGAAAACGGTGGGGTTTAGAGATATACTTTCTTCGCAAAATATTGAGTACTACCTTGGTACTTTTTGAAACAATTAAAAAAAACATGGCTCCCATACAAAAAAAAATGGCCGCCATACATTTTATTTTTCACTCAGTTTTGTTTTGTTTTTTGTTTAGTTGTTATAAAGAAACTATCAGAGATGGGAAATATAGAGGTGAGAATATGATCGTGAGAAGAAATAAAATCTCGGAAGGTCAATTCTTCAACCTGGACCCCTTAGGGATCTCAATAACGGTGAGGTTTAGAGATGTACTTCTTTCACAAAATAATGAGTACTACCTTGGTACTTTTTGGAACAATTAAAAAAAACTTGGCTCTCATACAAAAAAAAACATGGCCACCATACTTTGCATTTTTCACTCATTTAGATGGTTGTTTCAAGGAAACTATTAGGAATGACAAAAACTGAACCCATTTTGACATTAAAGATGGCGGATGTCAATTAAGTTAAAAAGTCGTCATGGGTATCGATTTCGAGGTTTTCGGGGGTGTAGATTTCATATATGGCATCCATTTCGACATTACAGATGGCGGATGTCACTTTTTTCAAAAAGTCGTCATGGGTATCGTTTTCGAGGTTTTCGGGGGTGTAAATTTGGAAAATGGCATCCATTTTGAAATTCAAGATGGCGGAAGTCATTTATTTGCAAAAAGTCGTCATGGGTGTCGTCGTCGAGGTTTTTGGGGGTGTAGATTTCAAAAATGGCATTCATTTTGAAATTCAAGATGGCGGAAGTCACTTTTTTGAAAAAGTCGTCATGGGTACCGTTTTCGAGGTATTCGGGGGTGGGAATTTCAAAAATGGAATCCATTTTGAAATTCAAGATGGCGGATGTCACTTATGTGCAAAAAGTCGTCATGGGTGTCGTTGTCGAGGTTTTTGGGGGTGTAGATTTCAAAAATGGCATCTATTTTGAAATTCAAGATGGCGGATGTCACTTATTCGCAAAAAGTCGTCATGGGTGTCGTTTTCGAGATTTTCGGGGGTGTAGATTTCAAAAATGGCATCCATTTTGACATTAAAGATGGCGGATGTCACGTTTTTGCAAAAAGTCGTCATGGGTATCGATTTCGAAGTATTCGGGGGTGTAGATTTCAAAAATGGCATCCATTTTGAAATTCAAGATGGCGGAAGTCACTTTTTGCAAAAAGTCGTCATGGGTATCGTTTTCGAGGTGTTCGGGGGTGTAGATTTCAAAAATGGCATCAATTTTGAAATTTAAGATGGCGGATGTCACTTTTTTGCAAAAAGTCGTCATGGGTGTTGTTGTCGAGGTTTTCGGGGGTGTAGATTTCAAAAATGGCATCCATTTTGAAACTCAAGATGGCGGAAGTCACTTTTTTGCAAAAAGTCATCATGGATGTCGTTTTCGAAGTTTTTGAGGTCGTAAAGTCATCGCAAAAATGAAACCCATCCAAAAAATACTCTCGCGGGCCGCATGCGGCCCGCGCACCGCCCAAAATACTAGTTCATATTATATAAAGTTAAATTACCACTGACTGACTGACTGACTGACTGACTCACTCACTTAGATAGTTGTTTAGAGGGAAGGAGAAGTGATGGGAAAAAAATAATTATAGATTTGTGTAGAGATGAGAAATTCATCGGGAGGAAAAATCCTAAAATTGACCTGAACGTAACCTGGACCTGGATCCTCAACGGATCTCAGAAACGGTAGGGTTTAGAGGTGTACTGTTCGAACAAAGTAGAGAGTACTACCTTGGTACTTTTTGGAAAAATCAAAAAAAACATGGCTCCCATACAAAAAAACATGGCCGCCATACAAATTTGACATGCTTATAACTTCGAAACGGTTATACTTAGGTATGAACTGTTTGAACAAATGTTATAGCCAATCGATAGGAGCAACTGCCTATGATGACAAAAATCCAAGATGGCGGATCCAAGATGGCCGCCATTTTTCAAAATGATCCGAGGGGGCTGATTTTTTGCATCCGGGGGTTTTTGGGGTCCTTCATTTTATTGGCGAAAAAAAATTTTGAAAAAGTTTTTTTTTAAAGATGGCCGCCATACATTGAATCTTTTTCATCTTTAGAGAGTTGTTTTGAGGAAACTATTAGCAATAACGAAAAACTGATTGCAGATTCGTATATAAATACAATAGTGGTTTAAAGAATAAATGACGAAACTTCGGAAGGTCAACTCCTCATATTGGACCCCCAACAGATCTCAAAAACGGTGGGGTTTAGAGATGTGCTTTCTTCACAAGATATTGAGTACTACCTTGGCACTTTTTGAAAACGTTAAAAAAATCATGACTCTCATACAAAAAAACATGGTCGCCATACAAATTAGTCGTTGTACTTAGGTATGAAATTTTTGAACAGCAGTTGTAGCCAATTTACTGAACCGATTTCGATTTTTTTTTCACTACTGGAATTGGTATTTAATACTCAATGATAATTGCTATGTATTCTACTCAATTATAGTACAAGTTCAACCTAATATTTCGAAAATTGTAAAAAAAGTCGGCAAAAAATGCAAATGTTCGACCTTTGAGACGCATGCGCTGACTACATAGTGCATAATACATAAAAATTAAGTACTACAAAAATAACCGGCTTTACTTGGTCTACATAAAAGTCCGCGACAGCATATGTCTATCTCCTAAGGTTTTTGAACTATGACAGTTTTTATAACTATAATTAGAGAGCGAAATAGTAGGTATTTTTCAAATGTTTTTTTACAAATAGTGTATCAATCCTTATCCAAATAAACACTTTAATTAGCTTGGTCATTTCATACAGATCAAAATTGTCATTCACATCAAATAATTTCAACGGATAGTTTCGAAGATATCGTAAGATTAAAATTACAACGCAATAAAAAAATATTGCCGCTGTAGTAACTGTGTACATATTCTGTGCCATGACTTCTATTTATAACGTAGGTACATGGTATCTAAGATAGATAAGGTATTTAAGATTGAGATAAGAGCAAGTTTTGTCGTAGTTACAGTAAAAGCTATATTTGAGATTGAACTATACCTACACCGCTCGTATACGACTTGCCATATTCTTGAAGTAGAAAGCGGAAGCACTATTTTGAACCTTATAGTCATGGAAATAAAATTGATAAAATTCATCATTCAGCCTATACTAAGGGAAGTTATGCAAAATCCGAACACCCGCCTGCCGACCTCATGCCTCCCGCGCGCACCCTACGTCCGTGTTCAATAGTACTCAATAATACGGTTTTTTTTTAGGATGGAAACTATTGTACTTTAATATGGCCGCCATACATTGATTCTTTTTCATCTTTAGATAATTGTTTTGAGGAAACCATTTGCAATGACAATAAACTGATGGCAGATTCGTATAAACATGAAATAATGATTTTAGAAAAAATTGGTAAAACCTCCGAAGGTCAACTCCTGGTATTGGACCCCCAAGGGATCTCGAAAACGGTGGAGTTTAGGTATGTACTTTCTTCGCAAAATATTGAGTACTACCTTGGTACTTTTTGGAACAATTAAAAAAAACATGGCTCCCATACAAAAAAACATGGCCGCCATACAAATTTGACATGCTTATAACTTCGAAACGGTTATACTTAGGTATGAACTGTTTGAACAAATGTTATAGCCAATCGATAGGAGCAACTGCCTATGATGACAAAAATCCAAGATGGCGGATCCAAGATGGCCGCCATTTTTCAAAATGATCCGAGGGGGCTGATTTTTTGCATCCGGGGGTTTTTGGGGTCCTTCATTTTATTGGCGAAAAAAAATTTTGAAAAAGTTTTTTTTTAAAGATGGCCGCCATACATTGAATCTTTTTCATCTTTAGAGAGTTGTTTTGAGGAAACTATTAGCAATAACGAAAAACTGATTGCAGATTCGTATATAAATACAATAGTGGTTTAAAGAATAAATGACGAAACTTCGGAAGGTCAACTCCTCATATTGGACCCCCAACAGATCTCAAAAACGGTGGGGTTTAGAGATGTGCTTTCTTCACAAGATATTGAGTACTACCTTGGCACTTTTTGAAAACGTTAAAAAAATCATGACTCTCATACAAAAAAACATGGTCGCCATACAAATTAGTCGTTGTACTTAGGTATGAAATTTTTGAACAGCAGTTGTAGCCAATTTACTGAACCGATTTCGAATTTTTTTTCATTACTGGAATTGGTATTTAATACTCAATGATAATTGCAATGTATTCTATTCAATTATAGTACAAGTTCAACCTAATATTTCGAAAATTGTAAAAAAAGTCGGCAAAAAATGCAAATTTTCGACCTTTGAGACGCATGCGCTGACTACATAGTGCATAATACATAAAAATGATGTACTACAAAAATAACAGGCTTTACTTGGTCTACAAAAAAGTCCGCGACAGCATATGTCTATCTCCTAAGATTTTTGAACTATGACAGTTTTTATAACTATAATTAGAGAGCGAAATAGCAGGTATTTTTAAAATGTTTTTTTACAAATAGTGTATGAATCCTTATCCAAATAAACACTTTAGTTAGCTTGGTCATTTCATACAGATCAAAATTGTCACTTACATCAAATAATTTCAAGGAATAGTTTCGAAGATATCGTAAGATTAAAATTACAACGCAATAAAAAATATTGCCGCTGTAGTATGTAACTGTGTACATATTCTGTGCCATGACTTCTATTTATAACGTAGGTACACTAGAATACAAAGCTTTACTTTATCTAAGAGAGATAAGGTATTTAAGATTGAGATAAGAGCAAGTTTTGTCTTAGTTACAGTAAAAGCTATATTTGAGATTGAACTATACCTACACCGCTCGAATACGACTTGTCATATCCTTCAAGTAGAAAGCGGAAGCACTATTTTGAACCTTATTGTCATAGAAATAAAATTGATAAAATTCATCATTCAGCCTATACTTACCAGTATAGGGAAGTTATGCAAAAGCCGAACACCCGCCCGCCGACCTCATGCCTCCCGCGCGCACTCTACTCCCGTGTTCAATTATAGTACTCAATACTACGGTTTTTTTTAGGATGGAAACTGTTGTACGATTAGTACTAAAGTCGCGTTTTGAACAAGCCGCCATACATTGGTTCTTTTTCATCTTTAGATGATTGTTTTGAGGAAACCATTTGCAATGACAATAAACTGATGGCAGATTCGTATAAAGATGGAATAATGATTTTAGAAAAAAATGGTGAAACCTCCGAAGGTCATGTCTTGGTATTGGACCCCCAAGGGATCTCGAAAACGGTGGGGTTTAGAGATATACTTTCTTCGCAAAATATTGAGTACTACCTTGGTACTTTTTGAAACAATTAAAAAAAACATGACTCCCATACAAAAAAACATGGTTGCCATACATTGCCTCTTTCAATCATTTAGATCGTTGTTCTGAGAAAACCATTAGCAATGACAAAAAACTGAGTGCATGCAGATTCGTATAAAGATAAAATAATGATTTAAGGATTAAATGGTAAAACCTCCGAAGGTCAACTCCTGGTATTGGACCCCGACGGATCTCGAAAACGGTGGGGTTTAGAGATATACTTTCTTCGCAAAATATTGAGTACTACCTTGGTACTTTTTGAAACAATTAAAAAAAACATGGCTCCCATACAAAAAAAAATGGCCGCCATACATTTTATTTTTCACTCAGTTTTGTTTTGTTTTTTGTTTAGTTGTTATAAAGAAACTATCAGAGATGGGAAATATAGAGGTGAGAATATGATCGTGAGAAGAAATAAAATCTCGGAAGGTCAATTCTTCAACCTGGACCCCTTAGGGATCTCAATAACGGTGAGGTTTAGAGATGTATTTCTTTCACAAAATAATGAGTACTACCTTGGTACTTTTTGGAACAATTAAAAAAAACTTGGCTCTCATACAAAAAAAAATATGGCCACCATACTTTGCATTTTTCACTCATTTAGATGGTTGTTTCAAGGAAACTATTAGGAATGACAAAAACTGAACCCATTTTGACATTAAAGATGGCGGATGTCAATTAAGTTAAAAAGTCGTCATGGGTATCGATTTCGAGGTTTTCGGGGGTGTAGATTTCATATATGGCATCCATTTCGACATTACAGATGGCGGATGTCACTTTTTTCAAAAAGTCGTCATGGGTATCGTTTTCGAGGTTTTCGGGGGTGTAAATTTGGAAAATGGCATCCATTTTGAAATTCAAGATGGCGGAAGTCATTTATTTGCAAAAAGTCGTCATGGGTGTCGTCGTCGAGGTTTTTGGGGGTGTAGATTTCAAAAATGGCATTCATTTTGAAATTCAAGATGGCGGAAGTCACTTTTTTGAAAAAGTCGTCATGGGTACCGTTTTCGAGGTATTCGGGGGTGGGAATTTCAAAAATGGAATCCATTTTGAAATTCAAGATGGCGGATGTCACTTATGTGCAAAAAGTCGTCATGGGTGTCGTTGTCGAGGTTTTTGGGGGTGTAGATTTCAAAAATGGCATCTATTTTGAAATTCAAGATGGCGGATGTCACTTATTCGCAAAAAGTCGTCATGGGTGTCGTTTTCGAGATTTTCGGGGGTGTAGATTTCAAAAATGGCATCCATTTTGACATTAAAGATGGCGGATGTCACGTTTTTGCAAAAAGTCGTCATGGGTATCGATTTCGAAGTATTCGGGGGTGTAGATTTCAAAAATGGCATCCATTTTGAAATTCAAGATGGCG
The DNA here is from genome assembly GCA_949316475.1 of Hypomecis punctinalis. Lineage (NCBI taxonomy): Eukaryota > Metazoa > Arthropoda > Insecta > Lepidoptera > Geometridae > Hypomecis > Hypomecis punctinalis. The sequence continues at coordinate 27,076,705 of OX438800.1, read as the reverse complement.
GAAGTCACTTTTTGCAAAAAGTCGTCATGGGTATCGTTTTCGAGGTGTTCGGGGGTGTAGATTTCAAAAATGGCATCAATTTTGAAATTTAAGATGGCGGATGTCACTTTTTTGCAAAAAGTCGTCATGGGTGTTGTTGTCGAGGTTTTCGGGGGTGTAGATTTCAAAAATGGCATCCATTTTGAAACTCAAGATGGCGGAAGTCACTTTTTTGCAAAAAGTCATCATGGATGTCGTTTTCGAAGTTTTTGAGGTCGTAAAGTCATCGCAAAAATGAAACCCATCCAAAAAATACTCTCGCGGGCCGCATGCGGCCCGCGCACCGCCCAAAATACTAGTTCATATTATATAAAGTTAAATTACCACTGACTGACTGACTGACTGACTGACTCACTCACTTAGATAGTTGTTTAGGGGGATGGAGAAGTGGTGGGTAAAAAATAATTATAGATTTGTATAGAGATAAAAAATTGATCGAGAGGAAAAATCCCAAAATCTTCAAAAGTCTTCTCTTCAACCTGGACTCCTAAGGGATCTCAAAAACGGTGAGGTTTAGGGGTATACTGTTTGAACTAAATAGAGAGTACTACCTTGGTACTTTTTGGAAAAATGAAAAAAAACATGGCTCCCATACAAAAAAACATGGCCGCCATACAAATTTGACATGCTTATAACTTGGAAACGGTTATACTTAGGTATAGACTGTTTGAACAAATGTTATAGCCAATCGATAGGGGCAACTGCCCATGATGACAAAAATCCAAGATGGCGGATTCAAGATGGCGGCCATTTTTCAAAATGGTCCGAGGGGGCTGATTTTTTGCATCCGGGGGTTTTTGGGGTCCCTTATTTCAATGGCGAAAAAAAATTTTGAAAAAGTTTTTTTTTAAAGATGGCCGCCATACATTGAATCTTTTACATCTTTAGAGAGTTGTTTTGAAGAAACTATTAGCAATAACGAAAAACTGATTGCATATTCGTATATAAATAAAACAGTGGTTTAAGGAATAAATGATGAAACTTCGGAAGGTCAACTCCTCATATTGGACCCCCAACGGATCTCAAAAACGGTGAGGTTTAGATATGTACTTTGTTCACAAGATATTGTGTACTACCTTGGCACTTTTTGAAAACGTTAAAAAAATTCATAGCTCTCATACAAAAAAACATGGTCGCCATACAAATTAGTCGAAGTATTTAGGTATGAAATTTTTGAACAGCAGTTGTAGCCAATTTACTGAACCGATTTCGATTTTTTTTTCACTACTGGAATTGGTATTTAATACTCAATGATAATTGCAATGTATTCTATTCAATTATAGTACAAGTTCAACCTAATATTTCGAAAATTGTAAAAAAAGTCGGCAAAAAATGCAAATTTTCGACCTTTGAGACGCATGCGCTGACTACATAGTGCATAATACATAAAAATGATGTACTACAAAAATAACAGGCTTTACTTGGTCTACAAAAAAGTCCGCGACAGCATATGTCTATCTCCTAAGATTTTTGAACTATGACAGTTTTTATAACTATAATTAGAGAGCGAAATAGCAGGTATTTTTAAAATGTTTTTTTACAAATAGTGTATGAATCCTTATCCAAATAAACACTTTAGTTAGCTTGGTCATTTCATACAGATCAAAATTGTCACTTACATCAAATAATTTCAAGGAATAGTTTCGAAGATATCGTAAGATTAAAATTACAACGCAATAAAAAATATTGCCGCTGTAGTATGTAACTGTGTACATATTCTGTGCCATGACTTCTATTTATAACGTAGGTACACTAGAATACAAAGCTTTACTTTATCTAAGAGAGATAAGGTATTTAAGATTGAGATAAGAGCAAGTTTTGTCTTAGTTACAGTAAAAGCTATATTTGAGATTGAACTATACCTACACCGCTCGAATACGACTTGTCATATCTTTCAAGTAGAAAGCGGAAGCACTATTTTGAACCTTATTGTCATAGAAATAAAATTGATAAAATTCATCATTCAGCCTATACTTACCAGTATAGGGAAGTTATGCAAAAGCCGAACACCCGCCCGCCGACCTCATGCCTCCCGCGCGCACTCTACTCCCGTGTTCAATAGTACTCAATACTACGGTTTTTTTTAGGATGGAAACTGTTGTACGATTAGTACTAAAGTCGCGTTTTGAACAAGCCGCCATACATTGGTTCTTTTTCATCTTTAGATGATTGTTTTGAGGAAACCATTTGCAATGACAATAAACTGATGGCAGATTCGTATAAAGATGGAATAATGATTTTAGAAAAAAATGGTGAAACCTCCGAAGGTCATGTCTTGGTATTGGACCCCCAAGGGATCTCGAAAACGGTGGGGTTTAGAGATATACTTTCTTCGCAAAATATTGAGTACTACCTTGGTACTTTTTGAAACAATTAAAAAAAACATGACTCCCATACAAAAAAACATGGTTGCCATACATTGCCTCTTTCAATCATTTAGATCGTTGTTCTGAGAAAACCATTAGCAATGACAAAAAACTGAGTGCATGCAGATTCGTATAAAGATAAAATAATGATTTAAGGATTAAATGGTAAAACCTCCGAAGGTCAACTCCTGGTATTGGACCCCGACGGATCTCGAAAACGGTGGGGTTTAGAGATATACTTTCTTCGCAAAATATTGAGTACTACCTTGGTACTTTTTGAAACAATTAAAAAAAACATGGCTCCCATACAAAAAAAAATGGCCGCCATACATTTTATTTTTCACTCAGTTTTGTTTTGTTTTTTGTTTAGTTGTTATAAAGAAACTATCAGAGATGGGAAATATAGAGGTGAGAATATGATCGTGAGAAGAAATAAAATCTCGGAAGGTCAATTCTTCAACCTGGACCCCTTAGGGATCTCAATAACGGTGAGGTTTAGAGATATACTTCTTTCACAAAATATTGAGTACTACCTTGGTACTTTTTGGAACAATTAAAAAAAACATGGCTCCCATACAAAAAAAAAAAACATGGCCGCCATACTTTGTATTTTCCACTCATTTAGATGGTTGTTTCAAGGAAACTATTAGGAATGACAAATAACTGAACCCATTTTGACATTAAAGATGGCGGATGTCACTTTTGTCAAAAAGTCGTCATGGGTATCGATTTCGAGGTTTTCGGGGGTGTAGATTTGGAAAATGGCATCCATTTTAAAATTCAAGATGGCAGAAGTCATTTTTTTTCCCAAAAGTCGTCATGGGTGTCGTCGTCGAGGTTTTTGGGGGTGTAGATTTCAAAAATGGCATCCATTTTGAAATTCAAGATGGCGAATGTCACTTATTTTCAAAAAGTCGTCATGGGCATCGTTTTCGAGGTATTCGGGGGTGTAGATTTCAAAAATGGCATCCCTTTTGAAATTCAAGATGGCAGATGTCACTTATTTTCAAAAAGTCGTCATGGGCATCGTTTTCGAGGTATTCGGGGGTGTAGATTTCAAAAATGGCATCCATTTTGAAATTCAAGATGGCGGATGTCACTTATTTTCAAAAAGTCGTCATGGGTGTCGTTGTCGAGGTTTTTGGGGGTGTAGATTTCAAAAATGGCATCCGTTTTGAAATTCAAGATGGCGGATGTCACTTTTTTGCAATAAGTCGTCATGGGTGTCGTTGTCGAGGTTTTAGGGGGTGTAGATTTCAAAAATGACACCCATTTTGAAATTCAAGATGGCGGATGTCACTTTTTTGCAAAAAGTCGTCATGGGTGTCGTTGTCGAGGTTTTAGGGAGTGTAGATTTCAAAAATGACATCCATTTTGAAATTCAAGATGGCGGAAGTCACTTTTTTTGCAAAAAGTCGTCATGGATGTCGTTTTCGAAGTTTTTTGGGTCGTAAAGTCATCGCAAAAATGAAACCCAACTAAAAAACACTCTCGCGGGCCGCATGCGGCCCGCGCACCGCCCAAAATACTAGTTCATATTATATAAAGTTAAATTACCACTGACTGACTGACTGACTGACTGACTGACTGACTCACTCACTTAGATAGTTGTTTAGGGGGATGGAGAAGTGGTGGGTAAAAAATAATTATAGATTTGTATAGAGATGAAAAATTTATCGAGAGGAAAAATCCCAAAATCTTGAAAAGTCTACTCCTCAACCTGGACCCCTAATGGATCTCAAAAACGGTGAGGTTTAGGGGTATACTGTTTGAACTAAATAGAGAGTACTACCTTGGTACTTTTTGGAAAAATCAAAAAAAACATGGCTCCCATACAAAAAAACATGGCCGCCATACAAATTTGACATGCTTATAACTTCGAAACGGTTATACTTAGGTATAGACTGTTTGAACAAATGTTATAGCCAATTGATAGGGGCAACTGCCCATGATGACAAAAATCCAAGATGGCGGATTCAAGATGGCGGCCATTTTTCAAAATGGTCCGAGGGGGCTGATTTTTTGCATCCGGGGGTTTTTGGGGTCCCTTATTTCAATGGCGAAAAAAAATTTTGAAAAAGTTTTTTTTTAAAGATGGCCGCCATACATTGAATCTTTTACATCTTTAGAGAGTTGTTTTGAAGAAACTATTAGCAATAACGAAAAACTGATTGCATATTCGTATATAAATAAAACAGTGGTTTAAGGAATAAATGATGAAACTTCGGAAGGTCAACTCCTCATATTGGACCCCCAACGGATCTCAAAAACGGTGAGGTTTAGATATGTACTTTGTTCACAAGATATTGTGTACTACCTTGGCACTTTTTGAAAACGTTAAAAAAATTCATAGCTCTCATACAAAAAAACATGGTCGCCATACAAATTAGTCGAAGTATTTAGGTATGAAATTTTTGAACAGCAGTTGTAGCCAATTTACTGAACCGATTTCGATTTTTTTTTCACTACTGGAATTGGTATTTAATACTCAATGATAATTGCAATGTATTCTATTCAATTATAGTACAAGTTCAACCTAATATTTCGAAAATTGTAAAAAAAGTCGGCAAAAAATGCAAATTTTCGACCTTTGAGACGCATGCGCTGACTACATAGTGCATAATACATAAAAATGATGTACTACAAAAATAACAGGCTTTACTTGGTCTACAAAAAAGTCCGCGACAGCATATGTCTATCTCCTAAGATTTTTGAACTATGACAGTTTTTATAACTATAATTAGAGAGCGAAATAGCAGGTATTTTTAAAATGTTTTTTTACAAATAGTGTATGAATCCTTATCCAAATAAACACTTTAGTTAGCTTGGTCATTTCATACAGATCAAAATTGTCACTTACATCAAATAATTTCAAGGAATAGTTTCGAAGATATCGTAAGATTAAAATTACAACGCAATAAAAAATATTGCCGCTGTAGTATGTAACTGTGTACATATTCTGTGCCATGACTTCTATTTATAACGTAGGTACACTAGAATACAAAGCTTTACTTTATCTAAGAGAGATAAGGTATTTAAGATTGAGATAAGAGCAAGTTTTGTCTTAGTTACAGTAAAAGCTATATTTGAGATTGAACTATACCTACACCGCTCGAATACGACTTGTCATATCTTTCAAGTAGAAAGCGGAAGCACTATTTTGAACCTTATTGTCATAGAAATAAAATTGATAAAATTCATCATTCAGCCTATACTTACCAGTATAGGGAAGTTATGCAAAAGCCGAACACCCGCCCGCCGACCTCATGCCTCCCGCGCGCACTCTACTCCCGTGTTCAATAGTACTCAATACTACGGTTTTTTTTAGGATGGAAACTGTTGTACGATTAGTACTAAAGTCGCGTTTTGAACAAGCCGCCATACATTGGTTCTTTTTCATCTTTAGATGATTGTTTTGAGGAAACCATTTGCAATGACAATAAACTGATGGCAGATTCGTATAAAGATGGAATAATGATTTTAGAAAAAAATGGTGAAACCTCCGAAGGTCATGTCTTGGTATTGGACCCCCAAGGGATCTCGAAAACGGTGGGGTTTAGAGATATACTTTCTTCGCAAAATATTGAGTACTACCTTGGTACTTTTTGAAACAATTAAAAAAAACATGACTCCCATACAAAAAAACATGGTTGCCATACATTGCCTCTTTCAATCATTTAGATCGTTGTTCTGAGAAAACCATTAGCAATGACAAAAAACTGAGTGCATGCAGATTCGTATAAAGATAAAATAATGATTTAAGGATTAAATGGTAAAACCTCCGAAGGTCAACTCCTGGTATTGGACCCCGACGGATCTCGAAAACGGTGGGGTTTAGAGATATACTTTCTTCGCAAAATATTGAGTACTACCTTGGTACTTTTTGAAACAATTAAAAAAAACATGGCTCCCATACAAAAAAAAATGGCCGCCATACATTTTATTTTTCACTCAGTTTTGTTTTGTTTTTTGTTTAGTTGTTATAAAGAAACTATCAGAGATGGGAAATATAGAGGTGAGAATATGATCGTGAGAAGAAATAAAATCTCGGAAGGTCAATTCTTCAACCTGGACCCCTTAGGGATCTCAATAACGGTGAGGTTTAGAGATATACTTCTTTCACAAAATATTGAGTACTACCTTGGTACTTTTTGGAACAATTAAAAAAAACATGGCTCCCATACAAAAAAAAAAAACATGGCCGCCATACTTTGTATTTTCCACTCATTTAGATGGTTGTTTCAAGGAAACTATTAGGAATGACAAATAACTGAACCCATTTTGACATTAAAGATGGCGGATGTCACTTTTGTCAAAAAGTCGTCATGGGTATCGATTTCGAGGTTTTCGGGGGTGTAGATTTGGAAAATGGCATCCATTTTAAAATTCAAGATGGCAGAAGTCATTTTTTTTCCCAAAAGTCGTCATGGGTGTCGTCGTCGAGGTTTTTGGGGGTGTAGATTTCAAAAATGGCATCCATTTTGAAATTCAAGATGGCGAATGTCACTTATTTTCAAAAAGTCGTCATGGGCATCGTTTTCGAGGTATTCGGGGGTGTAGATTTCAAAAATGGCATCCCTTTTGAAATTCAAGATGGCAGATGTCACTTATTTTCAAAAAGTCGTCATGGGCATCGTTTTCGAGGTATTCGGGGGTGTAGATTTCAAAAATGGCATCCATTTTGAAATTCAAGATGGCGGATGTCACTTATTTTCAAAAAGTCGTCATGGGTGTCGTTGTCGAGGTTTTTGGGGGTGTAGATTTCAAAAATGGCATCCGTTTTGAAATTCAAGATGGCGGATGTCACTTTTTTGCAATAAGTCGTCATGGGTGTCGTTGTCGAGGTTTTAGGGGGTGTAGATTTCAAAAATGACACCCATTTTGAAATTCAAGATGGCGGATGTCACTTTTTTGCAAAAAGTCGTCATGGGTGTCGTTGTCGAGGTTTTAGGGAGTGTAGATTTCAAAAATGACATCCATTTTGAAATTCAAGATGGCGGAAGTCACTTTTTTTGCAAAAAGTCGTCATGGATGTCGTTTTCGAAGTTTTTTGGGTCGTAAAGTCATCGCAAAAATGAAACCCAACTAAAAAACACTCTCGCGGGCCGCATGCGGCCCGCGCACCGCCCAAAATACTAGTTCATATTATATAAAGTTAAATTACCACTGACTGACTGACTGACTGACTGACTGACTGACTCACTCACTTAGATAGTTGTTTAGAGGGATGGAGAAGTGGTGGGTAAAAAATAATTATAGATTTGTATAGAGATGAAAAATTTATCGAGAGGAAAAATCCCAAAATCTTGAAAAGTCTACTCCTCAACCTGGACCCCTAATGGATCTCAAAAACGGTGAGGTTTAGGGGTATACTGTTTGAACTAAATAGAGAGTACTACCTTGGTACTTTTTGGAAAAATCAAAAAAAACATGGCTCCCATACAAAAAAACATGGCCGCCATACAAATTTGACATGCTTATAACTTCGAAACGGTTACACTTAGGTATAAACTGTTTGAACAAATGTTGTAGCCAATCGATAGGGGCAACTGCCGGTGATGACAAAAATCCAAGATGGCGGATTCAAGATGGCGGCCATTTTTCAAAATGGTCCGAGGGAGCTGATTTTTTGCATCTGGGGGTTTTTGGGGTCCCTTATTTCATTGGCGAAAAAAAATTTTGAAAAAGTTTTTTTTTAAAGATGGCCGCCATACATTGAATCTTTTTCATCTTTAGAGAGTTGTTTTGAAGAAACTATTAGCAATAACGAAAAACTGATTGCAGATTCGTATATATATAATAAAGTGGTTTAAGGAATAAATGATGAAACTTCGGAAGGTCAACTCCTCATATTGGACCCCCAACGGATCTCAAAAACGGTGTGGTTTAGAGATGTACTTTGTTTACAAGATATTGAGTACTACCTTGGCACTTTTTGAAAACGTTAAAAAAAATCATGACTCCCATACAAAAAAACATGGTCGCCATACAAATTAGTCAAAGTACTTAGGTATGAAATTTTTGAACAGCAGTTGTAGCCAATTTACTGAACCGATTTCGAATTTTTTTTCATTACTGGAATCGGTATTTGATACTCAATGATAATTGCTATGTATTCTACTCAGTTATTGTAGTATTTCAACCTAATATTATGAAAATTGGAAAAAAAGTCGCCAAAAAATGCAAATTTTCGACCTTTGAAGCGCATGCGCTGACTACATAGTGCATAATACTTAAAAATGATGTACTACAAAAATGATCGGCTTTACCTGGTCTACATAAAAGTCCGCGACAGCATATGTCTATGTCCTAAGGTTTTTGAACTATGACCGTTTTTATAACTATAATTATAGAGCGAAATAGTAGGTATTTTTCAAAACTATTTTGACAAATAATGTATCAATCCTTATCCAAATAAACACTTTAATTAGCTTGGTCATTTCATACAGATCAAAATTGTCACTCACATCAAATAATTTCAACGGTTAGTTTCGAAGATATCGTAAGTTTAAAATTACAACGCAATAAAAAAATATTGCCGCGGTACATACTGTTACATAATCTGTGCCACGACTTCTATTTATAACGTACACTAGAATACAAAGCTTTACTTTATCTAAGAGAGATAAGGTATTTAATTGAGATATGAGCAAGTTTTGTCTTAGTTACAGTAAAAGCTATATTTGAGATTGAACTATACCTACACCGCTCGAATACGACTTGCCATAGAAAGCGGAAGCACTATTTTGAACCTTATAGTCATAAAAATAAAATTGATCTGGGTAAGTATAGGCTGAATGATGAAACTTGATGGCGTTTATGAACACGAAGCGAGTCGTTGCGTAGTATCAAATTCATATATCAGAACCGATGCGATGTGGGGTTAAGCGTCACACAAGTCGGCGGATGGGAAGTTACGCAAAAGCCGACTGTTGTACTACCTATTAGTACTAAAGCCGTGTATCGACTTCGCGCTTCAAGAGGACGAACATTGGCGCGCGATGGGTACCATTTTGTCACGCGAGCCAATGTGTTTGTTGGAACGCTCGAACTTGGAGCGGCCCGTTCCATCTAGAGTCGGTTTTTCACCGCGCATCAAAGGAAGCTCGAACACTGGAACTACAATTGGCACGTTAGTTGATATCAAAAGGCCTGAATTCCTCTGTCGCTGACGTCGGTCGCGGACCGTCAGTCGCGTAGCGCGCTGGCCATCAGCGCCAATGAAAAACATCCGTTGTGCGATACCGACCGCTCCACGGTACAGGCGTCTCCAAGTGGATTTGGGATAATTATGAACCCGTTTATAAATTGTTTAGTTGCTGCAGCATACTTACGCAAGCGGAGACGGCGTCAATGTAGAAAAAGATATCACATTCACCTACATAATTGTTGCTGATAGGGTGACGAATGGTGAATTTTCTACATTATTTGAAAAGCTACGTCAGGACGAGGAAAAGTTCTATAATTATTTTCATTAGATAAATCCCACAATACAGGACGTAGGCGCACCTCGGCAATTACACGTTCGGTATCAATATTCATGGCGACCGTCTATCCCGACTATACGCGCGCGCGTACCATCAGTTAGTTAGCCCAGTTGATCGGCAAGTTGAAATGTCAGTGGGCAAGGCACTTAGGTAGCATAGAAGGCTGATGACTAATGAGGTAGAAAAGTACTAGAGTGGAGACAACGTACCGGCAAGTGCAGCGTAGGACGTACATCCATTAGACTCGTTGAGACCACAGAATCGAGCTGAATTCAAGCCGATCTATAGCGGAAACCTATGTCCAGCAGTGCACGTCTTTGGAATAAAAAGGCGGGGGTATTTTGAGGGTGTTACTCGTTGGGAACAAATGGATCAGATGGGCGACTACAAAATATATGACGCCTACTCAGATACGACATGTCTGATCTACATTGCTATATAAATTAACCAGGCGCACTTTTCTACGAAATATGAAACGCGAAAAAAGTTTAATTTAGGTACCTAACACAGACCATAACTGTAATTTTTAAGTGTGCAATTTATAGGTGCATTACCTCCGTGAAAAAACTGATATTTTGGGTATATTAGGGTCTATTTTATTTTTCTACAATATATTACACTAGCTGCTCACACGTCCCGCTTTGCCCGCGTACGATTGGCTAAAGAAGTCAAATAGTAAGGATCTCTCTAATTTTTTTGAAAATTTCATATAGCTTATGTTCACCGGAGATAGCGTAGATTTCCAACAGTGAAATATTTTTTCTAATCAGTTCAGTAGTTTCGGAGCCTATTCGGTGCAAACAAACAAATACCTAATTAAATCATGAATAGGTAGGTCCGGCCAGGCCAAAAAAAAAACATGGCTGCAATACAATACAATAGACATGCTTGTAACTTCGGAACCCAAATGCGAGTTGCAGACCAAGAGCTAAGCTATTCGGGGTTAGCTCGCATAGCTGAAACAGTTTCCATAGATCTGTGCAGACTGCGAGCTAAGCACGATCTATGGAAAACTGCGTCAGCTATGCGAGCTAAACTAACTTAGCTTAGTTCTTGGTCTGCAACCGGCATTAAGCCGATCGTCCACCGCCAGCTAAAGGAACTAAGCTAAGCAAAACTAGGAAATAAGTTGTCCATCCACCAAAAAATAAGCTAAAACTACGTAAGTGATGGTAGTTCGGATCGGCCTACACAACTAAGTTAGTTCGATTTAGCTGTGCTATTTTATGTAACTTAGCTGACATAGTTTGCGGTGGACGCACATGAAAAACTATGCGAGCTAACTTAGCGGTGGACGATCGGCTTTATACTTAGGTATGGAATGTCTCAACTAAAGTTGTAGCAAAAACTTTTATCTAATACTAAATCTAACTTTCCCTAGGAATAAAACTAAGGCACTATCTAAATCTTTATTAAATATTTTGATCCTAATTAGCTACCTAATATATTTGTATTATGTATTTAGAATTAACACTATTCGCACCGCGGCGTGGGCGCTTCATATAAATATACACGAAGCGGGGACGCCTCTTTCCTCGGGGGAGTTTCCTGTTGTCATGTATCTTCAATCACTTCGGAGCTGAAAATATGAAATAAGTCTCAATTAAAATCTTTTTAATACCTTATTATAGAAATAGGTAGGTACCTATTAATTTTTGTTCTACGGCTTTCGTTCATATGAAAGTTAGGTGAGCATTTCGTTCATATATGTATTAATATTAATCTGCTAATTGTTATTGCTCTGAACCATGTTTATAAGTTGTTTTAAAGAGACATTACGAATCGTCTCGAACGCAGGCTTGATGATTACCAGCCTCCCAAACAAGCCGGTTTCTGGAAAGGCTTTGGCACCATGGATCACATACATACGCTGAGGCAGGTTATACAGCAGACCGAGTCATATAACCTGCCACTTTGCTTGGCGTTTGTGGACTATAAGAAAGCCTTTGATTCGGTCGAGACATGGGTTGGCCTTGAGTTTTTCCAACGATGCCGTATTGACTATTGGTACATTGAAGTATTTGTATAATAATGCCAATGGGTGAAGACCACGTACCAGCAAGCGCAGCGTGGGACATCCATACATGTGTACGGATGACCTCATCAAGACCGCAGGGTTGCCTGAATGCAAGCCTCTACCAACCGGTCTTATTGGAGATCAATAGGGGAGGCCTATGTCCAGTAGTGGACCTCCTATGGCTGAAAAGAAGAAGAAGAATTATATTAATAGATCAATTGAAGAATTTCAATCATATTTAATCCTATGTGGGTGAGACTTGGGTCCGAAAGCCATGTTTATTTAACATAAAAAAAAGAATTCTGGTCCTTTTGAGGTTATGCAAATGATGAAAAATTATATGTAATCATCCATATAATTATTATTATCTGAAGAAGCCATGGATAAAAATCTAATATGGTGTCTTAAACCGGATGTCAAAGCTGTGCATGTATCAGCCTTTTTTAATAGTCCACTGCAGGCGTAGATGTAAGCCTACCCACGGAGCCAGTGTCATAGCTAATTTAAAGATAACTTACATAAACTGGATGTATTTTGGAAACTCTTCCATCCATGGAATTTTCTCCCCTTGGTCTTGGTCCTCTTGGTCCTTCATCAGTTGCTCTGGTAATAGCGGATAAGTCAGCTGGAAAAGATTTTTTTTAAATTGATTTTAATCTGTTCTTATTTCATGATGGATAAGACCTGCACTGACATCTCGCATGGGATGTTTTGTGCCCCTCTAGCCTTTGTAGTACAATTAGAACCAGAAAGAGCAAATAGCTACTTGTAATGCTTGTATGTAACTTGAGTTGGCTAAATACATGAAATTAAAATACTAACTACATAGGTACATGTCAAGATGTTCAAATTAATGTGTATGTACTACAGACTACAGCAGAATAAATAAAGTAGGTAATTAATTATAAGTAAATTGCTTTTCATTCAAAACAGGCGGAAAACATACATTTACAGGCCACTTTGGAGTGAAAGTATTGCAGTTTTTTTTAATGATATTTCGAACACTTACCTTCGGTTTGAAGCTTTGTAGTCAATCGATTTTCAACACAGTCCCGTAACGAAGTAGCTCAATAAAATTCGTTTACAACGAATTATAAAATGATATTAAATAACATAATTTGTATATCCAGCAGAGTGCTAATGCCCATTTCTCTAATTCCCCAAATATGAAATAGAAATTTCCTGAATTGGGAAAAACAAAAATAACCTAAATATTCTGCACTGATCCACTCATCCCGTACAAGTAGATATGTTTCCTTCAGGTTCTAATTATTCATTTACTCAATAAAATATTCAAAGGAAGGTAAGCGTTTTCATTTCCTCATCTGATATGGAGGTGAATGGCATAAACAAAGGGAGGCCTATGCCCAGCAGTGGGTTATTAAAGGCTGATGATGATGATGATCTGATATATCAAATTACAGTGTGTTGTTTTTATAATGTAGTCACAAAAAATCACACTCAAGCTTAGTAAAGTTTTATAACGTTTCTTAAAGCCTGAAAATCGTTACCTACGAAAATTGTTTACGTGATAATTAATTTGTGGAAATGGTAATAAACTTGTAACACTGACTACCTCTATTAATTTTTTTTTAATCGATGGTGCCACAGATAAGATGACAAAGGTGCGTTCAGTTTGAGATTTGGGAGTTTTACCCATTTCGCCAATAATGCAACTTTTGCTCACTTCCCAAAAAAAACGAACGCAAAAGTAACAAACTGTGGTGCGTCAAATGTCAAACAACATAAAAGCTCCATCACACACAGGCGGTACTTGCGCTCATATCCGAAATATAGGTAGGCGCGGAAGACAGAGTGACGAGACGCCGAGGCACACCCGCCCGCCGGCCTCATGCCTCCCGCGCGCTCCCTACGCCCCTGCTAAATACTACGTCACGCACGCGGCGTCGGCATTATGCAAACATGCGCAATTATGCTCACTTGGCCATTTCATATAGATAAATTGATAGGTATTTTTGAAGATATTACTATGCAGGCAAAGATTTTAAAAATAATATTATGCTGATTGTTTTTATTATTATCGTATTAATTTTGTTGTATGCTTTTAACCGATTTCATAAAAAGATGTTCTCACTTAGGCATTAGTTTTTTTGTACGTACGAGTATGTTACGCGATTACTCCGTCAATTGTGAACCGATTGTAATGATTTCTTTTTTGTTTGATAGATCAAATTTCAGAATTGATCCCATTTAAATTTTATAAAAATTAGGTGTGTTGTATTTGAAAATAAACATTAGACGAATTTTTAACGATATACAAAATGATTATTTTTCGCAAAAAATAGCAAAACCGCTTTCCATCGTGTACAAAATTAGAATATTTCGCTCGAATCGTTTACGTCATTGTTGATTTTTCAAAAACAGCTCAGCCGATATCCGTAAAGTTTAAATGGGGCCACCACGGGAGTAGGTATATAAATACCCTTTCGAACTAAAAATAATTTTTCGATTCGGTTCACAATTGGCGAAATTATCGATGGACATACACAAAAAATATACATACAGACGAACATAGAACTTCCTCCTTTTTGAAAGTCGGTTGTAAACATAACAATAAATAGGTCCAATAAAAAAATTAATATAATAAGATTGCTGCTACAGTTGACAAATTTCGTCGTCTCCCGTAAGTGATGTCCTGGCCAAGCGGTCAGGGATAGTGGATACGACGTCACCTACGGTACCGGTATCAAATCCCGCCAATCGCACGTCTTCTTTTTGCTTCTTTATGTTGCAAAATATCATTTGGAAGCTCTATTGTTGACTTATAATTTATTTTTGAAAAATAATTATTTATACCACTCATACGATTTCCGCGCCATATTCTTAGAAGAGTAGAAAGCGGAAGTTTTATTTTGAACCTTATGGTCATAGTATAGGTATAGGCTGTAAGATGAAGAACAGACTTGCTGTTAGAGTCGATTTGGATTTTCGCCAGCTATAGAAACGTTACCATTTGATGCTGGGTTTGAATCCGCCCAAGTTCACATTTTTTGTTCATTTTTTTGCATGAAAATATCATTTGGAAGCTCTTGAACAATGTAATTGAGTTAATATGCCTATAGATGCAATCAGATCCATCCATTCATCCAGCAGCCATAAGACGTCCACGGCTGGACATAGGCCTCCCATTTAGATCTGCAAGTAGACCGGTTAATAGAAACTTGCATCCAGCGCGTTCGTGCGGTCTGGTGTGTTTAAATAAAATAATATAAAAAAATAAATTGAAAAAAATAACGTTTGAATTAGAGGGGAAAATCCAAGATGGCGGCCGCCATTAGTTTCCATTTTGAAATTAAAGTTGGCGGATGTCCCTTATTTGAAAAAGTCGTCATGGGTATCGTTTTCGAGGTTTTCGAGGGTGTAGATTTCAAAAATGGCATACATTTTGACATAAAAATGGCGGATGTCACTTTTTGGAAAAAGTCGTCATGGGTATCGTTTTCGAGGTTTTCGGGGGTGTAGGTTTCAAAAATGGCGTCCATTTTGAAATTCAAGATGGCGGAAGTCACTTTTTTGCAAAAAGTCGTCATGGGTATCGTTTTCGAGGTTTTTGGGGGTGTGGATTTCAAAAATGGCATCCATTTTGAAATTCAAGATGGCGGATGTCACTTACTTTCAAAAAATCGTCATGGGTGTCGTTGTCGAGGTTTTTGGGGGTGTAGACTTCAAAAATGGCGTCCATTTTGAAATTCAAGATGGCGGATGTCACTTTTTTTCAAAAAGTCGTCATGGGTATCGTTTTCGAAGTTTTTCTTGAAGATCTTTGCACCTATAAACAAACTCGCGGGCCGCATGCGGCCCGCGCACCGCCCAAAATACTAGTTCATATTATATAAAGTTAAATTACCACTGACTGACTGACTGACTGACTGACTGACTGACTCACTCACTTAGATAGTTGTTTAGGGGGATGGAGAAGTGGTGGGTAAAAAATAATTATAGATTTGTATAGAGATGAAAAATTTATCGAGAGGAAAAATCCCAAAATCTTGAAAAGTCTACTCCTCAACCTGGACCCCTAATGGATCTCAAAAACGGTGAGGTTTAGGGGTATACTGTTTGAACTAAATAGAGAGTACTACCTTGGTACTTTTTGGAAAAATCAAAAAAAACATGGCTCCCATACAAAAAAACATGGCCGCCATACAAATTTGACATGCTTATAACTTCGAAACGGTTATACTTAGGTATAGACTGTTTGAACAAATGTTATAGCCAATTGATAGGGGCAACTGCCCATGATGACAAAAATCCAAGATGGCGGATTCAAGATGGCGGCCATTTTTCAAAATGGTCCGAGGGGGCTGATTTTTTGCATCCGGGGGTTTTTGGGGTCCCTTATTTCAATGGCGAAAAAAAATTTTGAAAAAGTTTTTTTTTAAAGATGGCCGCCATACATTGAATCTTTTACATCTTTAGAGAGTTGTTTTGAAGAAACTATTAGCAATAACGAAAAACTGATTGCATATTCGTATATAAATAAAACAGTGGTTTAAGGAATAAATGATGAAACTTCGGAAGGTCAACTCCTCATATTGGACCCCCAACGGATCTCAAAAACGGTGAGGTTTAGATATGTACTTTGTTCACAAGATATTGTGTACTACCTTGGCACTTTTTGAAAACGTTAAAAAAATTCATAGCTCTCATACAAAAAAACATGGTCGCCATACAAATTAGTCGAAGTATTTAGGTATGAAATTTTTGAACAGCAGTTGTAGCCAATTTACTGAACCGATTTCGATTTTTTTTTCACTACTGGAATTGGTATTTAATACTCAATGATAATTGCAATGTATTCTATTCAATTATAGTACAAGTTCAACCTAATATTTCGAAAATTGTAAAAAAAGTCGGCAAAAAATGCAAATTTTCGACCTTTGAGACGCATGCGCTGACTACATAGTGCATAATACATAAAAATGATGTACTACAAAAATAACAGGCTTTACTTGGTCTACAAAAAAGTCCGCGACAGCATATGTCTATCTCCTAAGATTTTTGAACTATGACAGTTTTTATAACTATAATTAGAGAGCGAAATAGCAGGTATTTTTAAAATGTTTTTTTACAAATAGTGTATGAATCCTTATCCAAATAAACACTTTAGTTAGCTTGGTCATTTCATACAGATCAAAATTGTCACTTACATCAAATAATTTCAAGGAATAGTTTCGAAGATATCGTAAGATTAAAATTACAACGCAATAAAAAATATTGCCGCTGTAGTAACTGTGTACATATTCTGTGCCATGACTTCTATTTATAACGTAGGTACACTAGAATACAAAGCTTTACTTTATCTAAGAGAGATAAGGTATTTAAGATTGAGATAAGAGCAAGTTTTGTCTTAGTTACAGTAAAAGCTATATTTGAGATTGAACTATACCTACACCGCTCGAATACGACTTGTCATATCTTTCAAGTAGAAAGCGGAAGCACTATTTTGAACCTTATTGTCATAGAAATAAAATTGATAAAATTCATCATTCAGCCTATACTTACCAGTATAGGGAAGTTATGCAAAAGCCGAACACCCGCCCGCCGACCTCATGCCTCCCGCGCGCACTCTACTCCCGTGTTCAATAGTACTCAATACTACGGTTTTTTTTAGGATGGAAACTGTTGTACGATTAGTACTAAAGTCGCGTTTTGAACAAGCCGCCATACATTGGTTCTTTTTCATCTTTAGATGATTGTTTTGAGGAAACCATTTGCAATGACAATAAACTGATGGCAGATTCGTATAAAGATGGAATAATGATTTTAGAAAAAAATGGTGAAACCTCCGAAGGTCATGTCTTGGTATTGGACCCCCAAGGGATCTCGAAAACGGTGGGGTTTAGAGATATACTTTCTTCGCAAAATATTGAGTACTACCTTGGTACTTTTTGAAACAATTAAAAAAAACATGACTCCCATACAAAAAAACATGGTTGCCATACATTGCCTCTTTCAATCATTTAGATCGTTGTTCTGAGAAAACCATTAGCAATGACAAAAAACTGAGTGCATGCAGATTCGTATAAAGATAAAATAATGATTTAAGGATTAAATGGTAAAACCTCCGAAGGTCAACTCCTGGTATTGGACCCCGACGGATCTCGAAAACGGTGGGGTTTAGAGATATACTTTCTTCGCAAAATATTGAGTACTACCTTGGTACTTTTTGAAACAATTAAAAAAAACATGGCTCCCATACAAAAAAAAATGGCCGCCATACATTTTATTTTTCACTCAGTTTTGTTTTGTTTTTTGTTTAGTTGTTATAAAGAAACTATCAGAGATGGGAAATATAGAGGTGAGAATATGATCGTGAGAAGAAATAAAATCTCGGAAGGTCAATTCTTCAACCTGGACCCCTTAGGGATCTCAATAACGGTGAGGTTTAGAGATGTACTTCTTTCACAAAATAATGAGTACTACCTTGGTACTTTTTGGAACAATTAAAAAAAACTTGGCTCTCATACAAAAAAAAACATGGCCACCATACTTTGCATTTTTCACTCATTTAGATGGTTGTTTCAAGGAAACTATTAGGAATGACAAAAACTGAACCCATTTTGACATTAAAGATGGCGGATGTCAATTAAGTTAAAAAGTCGTCATGGGTATCGATTTCGAGGTTTTCGGGGGTGTAGATTTCATATATGGCATCCATTTCGACATTACAGATGGCGGATGTCACTTTTTTCAAAAAGTCGTCATGGGTATCGTTTTCGAGGTTTTCGGGGGTGTAAATTTGGAAAATGGCATCCATTTTGAAATTCAAGATGGCGGAAGTCATTTATTTGCAAAAAGTCGTCATGGGTGTCGTCGTCGAGGTTTTTGGGGGTGTAGATTTCAAAAATGGCATTCATTTTGAAATTCAAGATGGCGGAAGTCACTTTTTTGAAAAAGTCGTCATGGGTACCGTTTTCGAGGTATTCGGGGGTGGGAATTTCAAAAATGGAATCCATTTTGAAATTCAAGATGGCGGATGTCACTTATGTGCAAAAAGTCGTCATGGGTGTCGTTGTCGAGGTTTTTGGGGGTGTAGATTTCAAAAATGGCATCTATTTTGAAATTCAAGATGGCGGATGTCACTTATTCGCAAAAAGTCGTCATGGGTGTCGTTTTCGAGATTTTCGGGGGTGTAGATTTCAAAAATGGCATCCATTTTGACATTAAAGATGGCGGATGTCACGTTTTTGCAAAAAGTCGTCATGGGTATCGATTTCGAAGTATTCGGGGGTGTAGATTTCAAAAATGGCATCCATTTTGAAATTCAAGATGGCGGAAGTCACTTTTTGCAAAAAGTCGTCATGGGTATCGTTTTCGAGGTGTTCGGGGGTGTAGATTTCAAAAATGGCATCAATTTTGAAATTTAAGATGGCGGATGTCACTTTTTTGCAAAAAGTCGTCATGGGTGTTGTTGTCGAGGTTTTCGGGGGTGTAGATTTCAAAAATGGCATCCATTTTGAAACTCAAGATGGCGGAAGTCACTTTTTTGCAAAAAGTCATCATGGATGTCGTTTTCGAAGTTTTTGAGGTCGTAAAGTCATCGCAAAAATGAAACCCATCCAAAAAATACTCTCGCGGGCCGCATGCGGCCCGCGCACCGCCCAAAATACTAGTTCATATTATATAAAGTTAAATTACCACTGACTGACTGACTGACTGACTGACTCACTCACTTAGATAGTTGTTTAGAGGGAAGGAGAAGTGATGGGAAAAAAATAATTATAGATTTGTGTAGAGATGAGAAATTCATCGGGAGGAAAAATCCTAAAATTGACCTGAACGTAACCTGGACCTGGATCCTCAACGGATCTCAGAAACGGTAGGGTTTAGAGGTGTACTGTTCGAACAAAGTAGAGAGTACTACCTTGGTACTTTTTGGAAAAATCAAAAAAAACATGGCTCCCATACAAAAAAACATGGCCGCCATACAAATTTGACATGCTTATAACTTCGAAACGGTTATACTTAGGTATGAACTGTTTGAACAAATGTTATAGCCAATCGATAGGAGCAACTGCCTATGATGACAAAAATCCAAGATGGCGGATCCAAGATGGCCGCCATTTTTCAAAATGATCCGAGGGGGCTGATTTTTTGCATCCGGGGGTTTTTGGGGTCCTTCATTTTATTGGCGAAAAAAAATTTTGAAAAAGTTTTTTTTTAAAGATGGCCGCCATACATTGAATCTTTTTCATCTTTAGAGAGTTGTTTTGAGGAAACTATTAGCAATAACGAAAAACTGATTGCAGATTCGTATATAAATACAATAGTGGTTTAAAGAATAAATGACGAAACTTCGGAAGGTCAACTCCTCATATTGGACCCCCAACAGATCTCAAAAACGGTGGGGTTTAGAGATGTGCTTTCTTCACAAGATATTGAGTACTACCTTGGCACTTTTTGAAAACGTTAAAAAAATCATGACTCTCATACAAAAAAACATGGTCGCCATACAAATTAGTCGTTGTACTTAGGTATGAAATTTTTGAACAGCAGTTGTAGCCAATTTACTGAACCGATTTCGATTTTTTTTTCACTACTGGAATTGGTATTTAATACTCAATGATAATTGCTATGTATTCTACTCAATTATAGTACAAGTTCAACCTAATATTTCGAAAATTGTAAAAAAAGTCGGCAAAAAATGCAAATGTTCGACCTTTGAGACGCATGCGCTGACTACATAGTGCATAATACATAAAAATTAAGTACTACAAAAATAACCGGCTTTACTTGGTCTACATAAAAGTCCGCGACAGCATATGTCTATCTCCTAAGGTTTTTGAACTATGACAGTTTTTATAACTATAATTAGAGAGCGAAATAGTAGGTATTTTTCAAATGTTTTTTTACAAATAGTGTATCAATCCTTATCCAAATAAACACTTTAATTAGCTTGGTCATTTCATACAGATCAAAATTGTCATTCACATCAAATAATTTCAACGGATAGTTTCGAAGATATCGTAAGATTAAAATTACAACGCAATAAAAAAATATTGCCGCTGTAGTAACTGTGTACATATTCTGTGCCATGACTTCTATTTATAACGTAGGTACATGGTATCTAAGATAGATAAGGTATTTAAGATTGAGATAAGAGCAAGTTTTGTCGTAGTTACAGTAAAAGCTATATTTGAGATTGAACTATACCTACACCGCTCGTATACGACTTGCCATATTCTTGAAGTAGAAAGCGGAAGCACTATTTTGAACCTTATAGTCATGGAAATAAAATTGATAAAATTCATCATTCAGCCTATACTAAGGGAAGTTATGCAAAATCCGAACACCCGCCTGCCGACCTCATGCCTCCCGCGCGCACCCTACGTCCGTGTTCAATAGTACTCAATAATACGGTTTTTTTTTAGGATGGAAACTATTGTACTTTAATATGGCCGCCATACATTGATTCTTTTTCATCTTTAGATAATTGTTTTGAGGAAACCATTTGCAATGACAATAAACTGATGGCAGATTCGTATAAACATGAAATAATGATTTTAGAAAAAATTGGTAAAACCTCCGAAGGTCAACTCCTGGTATTGGACCCCCAAGGGATCTCGAAAACGGTGGAGTTTAGGTATGTACTTTCTTCGCAAAATATTGAGTACTACCTTGGTACTTTTTGGAACAATTAAAAAAAACATGGCTCCCATACAAAAAAACATGGCCGCCATACAAATTTGACATGCTTATAACTTCGAAACGGTTATACTTAGGTATGAACTGTTTGAACAAATGTTATAGCCAATCGATAGGAGCAACTGCCTATGATGACAAAAATCCAAGATGGCGGATCCAAGATGGCCGCCATTTTTCAAAATGATCCGAGGGGGCTGATTTTTTGCATCCGGGGGTTTTTGGGGTCCTTCATTTTATTGGCGAAAAAAAATTTTGAAAAAGTTTTTTTTTAAAGATGGCCGCCATACATTGAATCTTTTTCATCTTTAGAGAGTTGTTTTGAGGAAACTATTAGCAATAACGAAAAACTGATTGCAGATTCGTATATAAATACAATAGTGGTTTAAAGAATAAATGACGAAACTTCGGAAGGTCAACTCCTCATATTGGACCCCCAACAGATCTCAAAAACGGTGGGGTTTAGAGATGTGCTTTCTTCACAAGATATTGAGTACTACCTTGGCACTTTTTGAAAACGTTAAAAAAATCATGACTCTCATACAAAAAAACATGGTCGCCATACAAATTAGTCGTTGTACTTAGGTATGAAATTTTTGAACAGCAGTTGTAGCCAATTTACTGAACCGATTTCGAATTTTTTTTCATTACTGGAATTGGTATTTAATACTCAATGATAATTGCAATGTATTCTATTCAATTATAGTACAAGTTCAACCTAATATTTCGAAAATTGTAAAAAAAGTCGGCAAAAAATGCAAATTTTCGACCTTTGAGACGCATGCGCTGACTACATAGTGCATAATACATAAAAATGATGTACTACAAAAATAACAGGCTTTACTTGGTCTACAAAAAAGTCCGCGACAGCATATGTCTATCTCCTAAGATTTTTGAACTATGACAGTTTTTATAACTATAATTAGAGAGCGAAATAGCAGGTATTTTTAAAATGTTTTTTTACAAATAGTGTATGAATCCTTATCCAAATAAACACTTTAGTTAGCTTGGTCATTTCATACAGATCAAAATTGTCACTTACATCAAATAATTTCAAGGAATAGTTTCGAAGATATCGTAAGATTAAAATTACAACGCAATAAAAAATATTGCCGCTGTAGTATGTAACTGTGTACATATTCTGTGCCATGACTTCTATTTATAACGTAGGTACACTAGAATACAAAGCTTTACTTTATCTAAGAGAGATAAGGTATTTAAGATTGAGATAAGAGCAAGTTTTGTCTTAGTTACAGTAAAAGCTATATTTGAGATTGAACTATACCTACACCGCTCGAATACGACTTGTCATATCCTTCAAGTAGAAAGCGGAAGCACTATTTTGAACCTTATTGTCATAGAAATAAAATTGATAAAATTCATCATTCAGCCTATACTTACCAGTATAGGGAAGTTATGCAAAAGCCGAACACCCGCCCGCCGACCTCATGCCTCCCGCGCGCACTCTACTCCCGTGTTCAATTATAGTACTCAATACTACGGTTTTTTTTAGGATGGAAACTGTTGTACGATTAGTACTAAAGTCGCGTTTTGAACAAGCCGCCATACATTGGTTCTTTTTCATCTTTAGATGATTGTTTTGAGGAAACCATTTGCAATGACAATAAACTGATGGCAGATTCGTATAAAGATGGAATAATGATTTTAGAAAAAAATGGTGAAACCTCCGAAGGTCATGTCTTGGTATTGGACCCCCAAGGGATCTCGAAAACGGTGGGGTTTAGAGATATACTTTCTTCGCAAAATATTGAGTACTACCTTGGTACTTTTTGAAACAATTAAAAAAAACATGACTCCCATACAAAAAAACATGGTTGCCATACATTGCCTCTTTCAATCATTTAGATCGTTGTTCTGAGAAAACCATTAGCAATGACAAAAAACTGAGTGCATGCAGATTCGTATAAAGATAAAATAATGATTTAAGGATTAAATGGTAAAACCTCCGAAGGTCAACTCCTGGTATTGGACCCCGACGGATCTCGAAAACGGTGGGGTTTAGAGATATACTTTCTTCGCAAAATATTGAGTACTACCTTGGTACTTTTTGAAACAATTAAAAAAAACATGGCTCCCATACAAAAAAAAATGGCCGCCATACATTTTATTTTTCACTCAGTTTTGTTTTGTTTTTTGTTTAGTTGTTATAAAGAAACTATCAGAGATGGGAAATATAGAGGTGAGAATATGATCGTGAGAAGAAATAAAATCTCGGAAGGTCAATTCTTCAACCTGGACCCCTTAGGGATCTCAATAACGGTGAGGTTTAGAGATGTATTTCTTTCACAAAATAATGAGTACTACCTTGGTACTTTTTGGAACAATTAAAAAAAACTTGGCTCTCATACAAAAAAAAATATGGCCACCATACTTTGCATTTTTCACTCATTTAGATGGTTGTTTCAAGGAAACTATTAGGAATGACAAAAACTGAACCCATTTTGACATTAAAGATGGCGGATGTCAATTAAGTTAAAAAGTCGTCATGGGTATCGATTTCGAGGTTTTCGGGGGTGTAGATTTCATATATGGCATCCATTTCGACATTACAGATGGCGGATGTCACTTTTTTCAAAAAGTCGTCATGGGTATCGTTTTCGAGGTTTTCGGGGGTGTAAATTTGGAAAATGGCATCCATTTTGAAATTCAAGATGGCGGAAGTCATTTATTTGCAAAAAGTCGTCATGGGTGTCGTCGTCGAGGTTTTTGGGGGTGTAGATTTCAAAAATGGCATTCATTTTGAAATTCAAGATGGCGGAAGTCACTTTTTTGAAAAAGTCGTCATGGGTACCGTTTTCGAGGTATTCGGGGGTGGGAATTTCAAAAATGGAATCCATTTTGAAATTCAAGATGGCGGATGTCACTTATGTGCAAAAAGTCGTCATGGGTGTCGTTGTCGAGGTTTTTGGGGGTGTAGATTTCAAAAATGGCATCTATTTTGAAATTCAAGATGGCGGATGTCACTTATTCGCAAAAAGTCGTCATGGGTGTCGTTTTCGAGATTTTCGGGGGTGTAGATTTCAAAAATGGCATCCATTTTGACATTAAAGATGGCGGATGTCACGTTTTTGCAAAAAGTCGTCATGGGTATCGATTTCGAAGTATTCGGGGGTGTAGATTTCAAAAATGGCATCCATTTTGAAATTCAAGATGGCGGAAGTCACTTTTTGCAAAAAGTCGTCATGGGTATCGTTTTCGAGGTGTTCGGGGGTGTAGATTTCAAAAATGGCATCAATTTTGAAATTTAAGATGGCGGATGTCACTTTTTTGCAAAAAGTCGTCATGGGTGTTGTTGTCGAGGTTTTCGGGGGTGTAGATTTCAAAAATGGCATCCATTTTGAAACTCAAGATGGCGGAAGTCACTTTTTTGCAAAAAGTCATCATGGATGTCGTTTTCGAAGTTTTTGAGGTCGTAAAGTCATCGCAAAAATGAAACCCATCCAAAAAATACTCTCGCGGGCCGCATGCGGCCCGCGCACCGCCCAAAATACTAGTTCATATTATATAAAGTTAAATTACCACTGACTGACTGACTGACTGACTGACTCACTCACTTAGATAGTTGTTTAGGGGGATGGAGAAGTGGTGGGTAAAAAATAATTATAGATTTGTATAGAGATAAAAAATTGATCGAGAGGAAAAATCCCAAAATCTTCAAAAGTCTTCTCTTCAACCTGGACTCCTAAGGGATCTCAAAAACGGTGAGGTTTAGGGGTATACTGTTTGAACTAAATAGAGAGTACTACCTTGGTACTTTTTGGAAAAATGAAAAAAAACATGGCTCCCATACAAAAAAACATGGCCGCCATACAAATTTGACATGCTTATAACTTGGAAACGGTTATACTTAGGTATAGACTGTTTGAACAAATGTTATAGCCAATCGATAGGGGCAACTGCCCATGATGACAAAAATCCAAGATGGCGGATTCAAGATGGCGGCCATTTTTCAAAATAGTCCGAGGGGGCTGATTTTTTGCATCCGGGGGTTTTTGGGGTCCCTTATTTCAATGGCGAAAAAAAATTTTGAAAAAGTTTTTTTTTAAAGATGGCCGCCATACATTGAATCTTTTACATCTTTAGAGAGTTGTTTTGAAGAAACTATTAGCAATAACGAAAAACTGATTGCATATTCGTATATAAATAAAACAGTGGTTTAAGGAATAAATGATGAAACTTCGGAAGGTCAACTCCTCATATTGGACCCCCAACGGATCTCAAAAACGGTGAGGTTTAGATATGTACTTTGTTCACAAGATATTGTGTACTACCTTGGCACTTTTTGAAAACGTTAAAAAAATTCATAGCTCTCATACAAAAAAACATGGTCGCCATACAAATTAGTCGAAGTATTTAGGTATGAAATTTTTGAACAGCAGTTGTAGCCAATTTACTGAACCGATTTCGATTTTTTTTTCACTACTGGAATTGGTATTTAATACTCAATGATAATTGCAATGTATTCTATTCAATTATAGTACAAGTTCAACCTAATATTTCGAAAATTGTAAAAAAAGTCGGCAAAAAATGCAAATTTTCGACCTTTGAGACGCATGCGCTGACTACATAGTGCATAATACATAAAAATGATGTACTACAAAAATAACAGGCTTTACTTGGTCTACAAAAAAGTCCGCGACAGCATATGTCTATCTCCTAAGATTTTTGAACTATGACAGTTTTTATAACTATAATTAGAGAGCGAAATAGCAGGTATTTTTAAAATGTTTTTTTACAAATAGTGTATGAATCCTTATCCAAATAAACACTTTAGTTAGCTTGGTCATTTCATACAGATCAAAATTGTCACTTACATCAAATAATTTCAAGGAATAGTTTCGAAGATATCGTAAGATTAAAATTACAACGCAATAAAAAATATTGCCGCTGTAGTATGTAACTGTGTACATATTCTGTGCCATGACTTCTATTTATAACGTAGGTACACTAGAATACAAAGCTTTACTTTATCTAAGAGAGATAAGGTATTTAAGATTGAGATAAGAGCAAGTTTTGTCTTAGTTACAGTAAAAGCTATATTTGAGATTGAACTATACCTACACCGCTCGAATACGACTTGTCATATCCTTCAAGTAGAAAGCGGAAGCACTATTTTGAACCTTATTGTCATAGAAATAAAATTGATAAAATTCATCATTCAGCCTATACTTACCAGTATAGGGAAGTTATGCAAAAGCCGAACACCCGCCCGCCGACCTCATGCCTCCCGCGCGCACTCTACTCCCGTGTTCAATTATAGTACTCAATACTACGGTTTTTTTTAGGATGGAAACTGTTGTACGATTAGTACTAAAGTCGCGTTTTGAACAAGCCGCCATACATTGGTTCTTTTTCATCTTTAGATGATTGTTTTGAGGAAACCATTTGCAATGACAATAAACTGATGGCAGATTCGTATAAAGATGGAATAATGATTTTAGAAAAAAATGGTGAAACCTCCGAAGGTCATGTCTTGGTATTGGACCCCCAAGGGATCTCGAAAACGGTGGGGTTTAGAGATATACTTTCTTCGCAAAATATTGAGTACTACCTTGGTACTTTTTGAAACAATTAAAAAAAACATGACTCCCATACAAAAAAACATGGTTGCCATACATTGCCTCTTTCAATCATTTAGATCGTTGTTCTGAGAAAACCATTAGCAATGACAAAAAACTGAGTGCATGCAGATTCGTATAAAGATAAAATAATGATTTAAGGATTAAATGGTAAAACCTCCGAAGGTCAACTCCTGGTATTGGACCCCGACGGATCTCGAAAACGGTGGGGTTTAGAGATATACTTTCTTCGCAAAATATTGAGTACTACCTTGGTACTTTTTGAAACAATTAAAAAAAACATGGCTCCCATACAAAAAAAAATGGCCGCCATACATTTTATTTTTCACTCAGTTTTGTTTTGTTTTTTGTTTAGTTGTTATAAAGAAACTATCAGAGATGGGAAATATAGAGGTGAGAATATGATCGTGAGAAGAAATAAAATCTCGGAAGGTCAATTCTTCAACCTGGACCCCTTAGGGATCTCAATAACGGTGAGGTTTAGAGATGTATTTCTTTCACAAAATAATGAGTACTACCTTGGTACTTTTTGGAACAATTAAAAAAAACTTGGCTCTCATACAAAAAAAAATATGGCCACCATACTTTGCATTTTTCACTCATTTAGATGGTTGTTTCAAGGAAACTATTAGGAATGACAAAAACTGAACCCATTTTGACATTAAAGATGGCGGATGTCAATTAAGTTAAAAAGTCGTCATGGGTATCGATTTCGAGGTTTTCGGGGGTGTAGATTTCATATATGGCATCCATTTCGACATTACAGATGGCGGATGTCACTTTTTTCAAAAAGTCGTCATGGGTATCGTTTTCGAGGTTTTCGGGGGTGTAAATTTGGAAAATGGCATCCATTTTGAAATCCAAGATGGCGGAAGTCATTTATTTGCAAAAAGTCGTCATGGGTGTCGTCGTCGAGGTTTTTGGGGGTGTAGATTTCAAAAATGGCATTCATTTTGAAATTCAAGATGGCGGAAGTCACTTTTTTGAAAAAGTCGTCATGGGTACCGTTTTCGAGGTATTCGGGGGTGGGAATTTCAAAAATGGAATCCATTTTGAAATTCAAGATGGCGGATGTCACTTATGTGCAAAAAGTCGTCATGGGTGTCGTTGTCGAGGTTTTTGGGGGTGTAGATTTCAAAAATGGCATCTATTTTGAAATTCAAGATGGCGGATGTCACTTATTCGCAAAAAGTCGTCATGGGTGTCGTTTTCGAGATTTTCGGGGGTGTAGATTTCAAAAATGGCATCCATTTTGACATTAAAGATGGCGGATGTCACGTTTTTGCAAAAAGTCGTCATGGGTATCGATTTCGAAGTATTCGGGGGTGTAGATTTCAAAAATGGCATCCATTTTGAAATTCAAGATGGCGGAAGTCACTTTTTGCAAAAAGTCGTCATGGGTATCGTTTTCGAGGTGTTCGGGGGTGTAGATTTCAAAAATGGCATCAATTTTGAAATTTAAGATGGCGGATGTCACTTTTTTGCAAAAAGTCGTCATGGGTGTTGTTGTCGAGGTTTTCGGGGGTGTAGATTTCAAAAATGGCATCCATTTTGAAACTCAAGATGGCGGAAGTCACTTTTTTGCAAAAAGTCATCATGGATGTCGTTTTCGAAGTTTTTGAGGTCGTAAAGTCATCGCAAAAATGAAACCCATCCAAAAAATACTCTCGCGGGCCGCATGCGGCCCGCGCACCGCCCAAAATACTAGTTCATATTATATAAAGTTAAATTACCACTGACTGACTGACTGACTGACTGACTCACTCACTTAGATAGTTGTTTAGGGGGATGGAGAAGTGGTGGGTAAAAAATAATTATAGATTTGTATAGAGATAAAAAATTGATCGAGAGGAAAAATCCCAAAATCTTCAAAAGTCTTCTCTTCAACCTGGACTCCTAAGGGATCTCAAAAACGGTGAGGTTTAGGGGTATACTGTTTGAACTAAATAGAGAGTACTACCTTGGTACTTTTTGGAAAAATGAAAAAAAACATGGCTCCCATACAAAAAAACATGGCCGCCATACAAATTTGACATGCTTATAACTTGGAAACGGTTATACTTAGGTATAGACTGTTTGAACAAATGTTATAGCCAATCGATAGGGGCAACTGCCCATGATGACAAAAATCCAAGATGGCGGATTCAAGATGGCGGCCATTTTTCAAAATAGTCCGAGGGGGCTGATTTTTTGCATCCGGGGGTTTTTGGGGTCCCTTATTTCAATGGCGAAAAAAAATTTTGAAAAAGTTTTTTTTTAAAGATGGCCGCCATACATTGAATCTTTTACATCTTTAGAGAGTTGTTTTGAAGAAACTATTAGCAATAACGAAAAACTGATTGCATATTCGTATATAAATAAAACAGTGGTTTAAGGAATAAATGATGAAACTTCGGAAGGTCAACTCCTCATATTGGACCCCCAACGGATCTCAAAAACGGTGAGGTTTAGATATGTACTTTGTTCACAAGATATTGTGTACTACCTTGGCACTTTTTGAAAACGTTAAAAAAATTCATAGCTCTCATACAAAAAAACATGGTCGCCATACAAATTAGTCGAAGTATTTAGGTATGAAATTTTTGAACAGCAGTTGTAGCCAATTTACTGAACCGATTTCGATTTTTTTTTCACTACTGGAATTGGTATTTAATACTCAATGATAATTGCAATGTATTCTATTCAATTATAGTACAAGTTCAACCTAATATTTCGAAAATTGTAAAAAAAGTCGGCAAAAAATGCAAATTTTCGACCTTTGAGACGCATGCGCTGACTACATAGTGCATAATACATAAAAATGATGTACTACAAAAATAACAGGCTTTACTTGGTCTACAAAAAAGTCCGCGACAGCATATGTCTATCTCCTAAGATTTTTGAACTATGACAGTTTTTATAACTATAATTAGAGAGCGAAATAGCAGGTATTTTTAAAATGTTTTTTTACAAATAGTGTATGAATCCTTATCCAAATAAACACTTTAGTTAGCTTGGTCATTTCATACAGATCAAAATTGTCACTTACATCAAATAATTTCAAGGAATAGTTTCGAAGATATCGTAAGATTAAAATTACAACGCAATAAAAAATATTGCCGCTGTAGTATGTAACTGTGTACATATTCTGTGCCATGACTTCTATTTATAACGTAGGTACACTAGAATACAAAGCTTTACTTTATCTAAGAGAGATAAGGTATTTAAGATTGAGATAAGAGCAAGTTTTGTCTTAGTTACAGTAAAAGCTATATTTGAGATTGAACTATACCTACACCGCTCGAATACGACTTGTCATATCCTTCAAGTAGAAAGCGGAAGCACTATTTTGAACCTTATTGTCATAGAAATAAAATTGATAAAATTCATCATTCAGCCTATACTTACCAGTATAGGGAAGTTATGCAAAAGCCGAACACCCGCCCGCCGACCTCATGCCTCCCGCGCGCACTCTACTCCCGTGTTCAATTATAGTACTCAATACTACGGTTTTTTTTAGGATGGAAACTGTTGTACGATTAGTACTAAAGTCGCGTTTTGAACAAGCCGCCATACATTGGTTCTTTTTCATCTTTAGATGATTGTTTTGAGGAAACCATTTGCAATGACAATAAACTGATGGCAGATTCGTATAAAGATGGAATAATGATTTTAGAAAAAAATGGTGAAACCTCCGAAGGTCATGTCTTGGTATTGGACCCCCAAGGGATCTCGAAAACGGTGGGGTTTAGAGATATACTTTCTTCGCAAAATATTGAGTACTACCTTGGTACTTTTTGAAACAATTAAAAAAAACATGACTCCCATACAAAAAAACATGGTTGCCATACATTGCCTCTTTCAATCATTTAGATCGTTGTTCTGAGAAAACCATTAGCAATGACAAAAAACTGAGTGCATGCAGATTCGTATAAAGATAAAATAATGATTTAAGGATTAAATGGTAAAACCTCCGAAGGTCAACTCCTGGTATTGGACCCCGACGGATCTCGAAAACGGTGGGGTTTAGAGATATACTTTCTTCGCAAAATATTGAGTACTACCTTGGTACTTTTTGAAACAATTAAAAAAAACATGGCTCCCATACAAAAAAAAATGGCCGCCATACATTTTATTTTTCACTCAGTTTTGTTTTGTTTTTTGTTTAGTTGTTATAAAGAAACTATCAGAGATGGGAAATATAGAGGTGAGAATATGATCGTGAGAAGAAATAAAATCTCGGAAGGTCAATTCTTCAACCTGGACCCCTTAGGGATCTCAATAACGGTGAGGTTTAGAGATGTATTTCTTTCACAAAATAATGAGTACTACCTTGGTACTTTTTGGAACAATTAAAAAAAACTTGGCTCTCATACAAAAAAAAATATGGCCACCATACTTTGCATTTTTCACTCATTTAGATGGTTGTTTCAAGGAAACTATTAGGAATGACAAAAACTGAACCCATTTTGACATTAAAGATGGCGGATGTCAATTAAGTTAAAAAGTCGTCATGGGTATCGATTTCGAGGTTTTCGGGGGTGTAGATTTCATATATGGCATCCATTTCGACATTACAGATGGCGGATGTCACTTTTTTCAAAAAGTCGTCATGGGTATCGTTTTCGAGGTTTTCGGGGGTGTAAATTTGGAAAATGGCATCCATTTTGAAATTCAAGATGGCGGAAGTCATTTATTTGCAAAAAGTCGTCATGGGTGTCGTCGTCGAGGTTTTTGGGGGTGTAGATTTCAAAAATGGCATTCATTTTGAAATTCAAGATGGCGGAAGTCACTTTTTTGAAAAAGTCGTCATGGGTACCGTTTTCGAGGTATTCGGGGGTGGGAATTTCAAAAATGGAATCCATTTTGAAATTCAAGATGGCGGATGTCACTTATGTGCAAAAAGTCGTCATGGGTGTCGTTGTCGAGGTTTTTGGGGGTGTAGATTTCAAAAATGGCATCTATTTTGAAATTCAAGATGGCGGATGTCACTTATTCGCAAAAAGTCGTCATGGGTGTCGTTTTCGAGATTTTCGGGGGTGTAAATTTCAAAAATGGCATCCATTTTGACATTAAAGATGGCGGATGTCACGTTTTTGCAAAAAGTCGTCATGGGTATCGATTTCGAAGTATTCGGGGGTGTAGATTTCAAAAATGGCATCCATTTTGAAATTCAAGATGGCGGAAGTCACTTTTTGCAAAAAGTCGTCATGGGTATCGTTTTCGAGGTGTTCGGGGGTGTAGATTTCAAAAATGGCATCAATTTTGAAATTTAAGATGGCGGATGTCACTTTTTTGCAAAAAGTCGTCATGGGTGTTGTTGTCGAGGTTTTCGGGGGTGTAGATTTCAAAAATGGCATCCATTTTGAAACTCAAGATGGCGGAAGTCACTTTTTTGCAAAAAGTCATCATGGATGTCGTTTTCGAAGTTTTTGAGGTCGTAAAGTCATCGCAAAAATGAAACCCATCCAAAAAATACTCTCGCGGGCCGCATGCGGCCCGCGCACCGCCCAAAATACTAGTTCATAATATATAAAGTTAAATTACCACTGACTGACTGACTGACTGACTGACTCACTCACTTAGATAGTTGTTTAGGGGGATGGAGAAGTGGTGGGTAAAAAATAATTATAGATTTGTATAGAGATGAAAAATTTATCGAGAGGAAAAATCCCAAAATTGACCTGAACGTAACGTGGACTTGGATCCCGAATGGATCTCAGAAACGGTAGGGTTAAGAGGTATACTGTTTGAACAAAGTAGAGAGTACTACCTTGGTACTTTTTGGAAAAATCAAAAAAAACATGGCTCCCATACAAAAAAACATGGCCGCCATACAAATTTGACATGCTTATAACTTCCAAACGGTTATACTTAGGTATAGACTGTTTGAACAAATGTTATAGCCAATCGATAGGGGCAACTGCCTATGATGACAAAAATCCAAGATGGCGGATTCAAGATGGCGGCCATTTTTCAAAATGGTCCGAGGGAGCTGATTTTTTGCATCCGGGGGTTTTTGGGGTCCCTTATTTCATTGGCGAAAAAAAATTTTGAAAAAGTTTTTTTTTAAAGATGGCCGCCATACATTGAATCTTTTTCATCTTTAGAGAGTTGTTTTGAACAAACTATTAGCAATATCGAAAAACTAATTGCAGATTCGTATATAAATAAAAAATTGAATGTAGGAAAAAATGACAAAATTTTGGAAGGTCAACTCCTCATATTGGACCCCCAACGGATCTCAAAAACGGTGGGGTTTGGAGATGTGCTTTCTTCACAAAATATTGAGTACTACCTTGGCACTTTTTGAAAACGTTAAAAAAAATCATAGCTCCCATACAAAAAAACATGGTTGCCATACAAATTATTCGTTGTACTTAGGTATGAAATTTTTGAACAGCAGTTGTAGCCAATTTACTGAACCGATTTCGATTTTTTTTTCATTACTGGAATCGGTATTTAATATTCAATGATAACTGCTATGGTTTATACTCAGTTATTGTACTATTTCAACCTAATATTTTGAAAATTGTAAAAAAAGTCGGCAAAAAATGCAAATTTTCGACCTTTGAGACGCATGCGCTGACTACATAGTGCAGAATACATAAAAATGATGTACTACAGAAATAACCGGCTTTACTTGGTCTACATAAAAGTCCGCGACAGCATATGTCCATGTCCTAAGGTTTTTGAACTATGACAGTTTTTACAACTATAAATCGAGAGCGAAATAGTAGGTAATTTTCAAAACTATTTTGACAAAAATCGTATAAATCCTTATCCAAATAAACACTTTAATTAGCTTGGTCATTTCATATAGATCAAAATTGTCATTCACATCAAATAATTTCAACGGATAGTTTCGAAGATATCGTAAGATTAAAATTACAACGCAATAAAAAAATATTGCCGCTGTAGTAACTGTGTACATATTCTGTGCCATGACTTCTATTTATAACGTAGGTACACTAGAATACAAAGCTTTACTTTATCTAAGAGAGATAAGGTATTTAAGATTGAGATAAGAGCAAGTTTTGTCTTAGTTACAGTAAAAGCTATATTTGAGATTGAACTATACCTACACCGCTCGAATACGACTTGTCATATCTTTCAAGTAGAAAGCGGATGCACTATTTTGAACCTTATTGTCATAGAAATAAAATTGATAAAATTCATCATTCAGCCTATACTTACCAGTATAGGGAAGTTATGCAAAAGCCGAACACCCGCCCGCCGACCTCATGCCTCCCGCGCGCACTCTACTCCCGTGTTCAATAGTACTCAATACTACGGTTTTTTTTAGGATGGAAACTGTTGTACGATTAGTACTAAAGTCGCGTTTTGAACAAGCCGCCATACATTGGTTCTTTTTCATCTTTAGATGATTGTTTTGAGGAAACCATTTGCAATGACAATAAACTGATGGCAGATTCGTATAAAGATGGAATAATGATTTTAGAAAAAAATGGTGAAACCTCCGAAGGTCATGTCTTGGTATTGGACCCCTAAAGGATCTCGAAAACGGTGGGGTTTAGAGATGTCCTTTTTTCACAAAATATTGAGTACTACCTTGGCACTTTTTGAAAACGTAAAAAAATATCGTGACTCCCATACAAAAAAACATGGTTGCCATACATTGCCTCTTTCAATCATTTAGATCGTTGTTCTGAGGAAACCATTAGCAATGACAAAAAACTGAGTGCATGCAGATTCGTATAAAGATAAAATAATGATTTAAGGATTAAATGGTAAAACCTCCGAAGGTCAACTCCTGGTATTGGACCCCGACGGATCTCGAAAACGGTGGGGTTTAGAGATATACTTTCTTCGCAAAATATTGAGTACTACCTTGGTACTTTTTGAAACAATTAAAAAAAACATGGCTCCCATTAAAAAAAAATGGCCGCCATACATTTTATTTTTCACTCAGTTTTGTTTTGTTTTTTGTTTAGTTGTTATAAAGAAACTATCAGAGATGGGAAATATAGAGGTGAGAATATGATCGTGAGAAGAAATGAAATCTCGGAAGGTCAATTCTTCAACCTGAACCCCTTAGGGATCTCAATAACGGTGAGGTTTAGAGATGTACTTCTTTCACAAAATAATGAGTACTACCTTGGTACTTTTTGGAACAATTAAAAAAAACTTGGCTCTCATACAAAAAAAAACATGGCCGCCATACTTTGCATTTATCACTCATTTAGATGGTTGTTTCAAGGAAACTATTAGGAATGACAAAAAACTGAACCCATTTTGACATTAAAGATGGCGGATGTCAATTAAGTTAAAAAGTCGTCATGGGTATCGATTTCGAGGTTTTCGGGGGTGTAGATTTCATATATGGCATCCATTTCGACATTACAGATGGCGGATGTCACTTTTTTCAAAAAGTCGTCATGGGTATCGTTTTCGAGGTTTTCGGGGGTGTAAATTTGGAAAATGGCATCCATTTTGAAATTCAAGATGGCGGAAGTCACTTTTTTGAAAAAGTCGTCATGGGTACCGTTTTCGAGGTATTCGGGGGTGTGAATTTCAAAAATGGAATCCATACAAGATGGCGGATGTCACTTATGTGCAAAAAGTCGTCATGGGTGTCGTTGTCGAGGTTTTTGGGGGTGTAGATTTCTAAAATGGCATCCATTTTGAAATTCAAGATGGCGGATGTCACTTATGTGCAAAAAGTCGTCATGGGTGTCGTTGTCGAGGTTTTTGGGGGTGTAGATTTCAAAAATGGCATCCATTTTGGAATTCAAGATGGCGGATGTCACTTATGTGCAAAAAGTCGTCATGGGTGTCGTTGTCGAGGTTTTTGGGGGTGTTGATTTCAAAAATGGCATCCATTTTGAAATTCAAGATGGCGGATGTCACTTTTTTGAAAAAGTCGTCATGGGTATCGTTTTCGAGGTATTCGGGGGTGTAGAATTCAAAAATGGCATCCATTTTGGAATTATTCAAATAATTTTATTTATGAAGTTATTATTTTAAATATTTTTTTTTTATTACTTGTCTGCTAAAAAAACAAATCGCGGGCCGCATGCGGCCCGCGCAACGCCCAAAATACTAGTTCATAATATATAAAGTTAAATTACCACTGACTGACTGACTCACTGACTCATTTAGATAGTTGTTTAGAGGGTTGGAGAAGTGATGGGAAAAAAATAATTATAGATTTGTATAGAGATGAGAAATTTATCGAGAGGAAAAATCCCAAAATCGACCTGAACGTAACCTGGACCTGGATCCTCAACGGATCTCAGAAACGGTGAGGTTTAGGGGTATACTGTTTGAACAAAGTAGAGAGTACTACCTTGGTCCTTTTTGGAAAAATAAAAAAAAACATGGCTCCCATACAAAAAAACATGGCCGCCATACAAATTTGACATGCTTATAACTTCGAAACGGTTATACTTAGGTATAAACTGTTTGAACAAATGTTATAGCCAATCGATAGGGGCAACTGCCGGTGATGACGAAAATCCAAGATGGCGGATCCAAGATGGCCGCCATTTTTCAAAATGGTCCGAGGGGGCTGATTTTTTGCATCCGGGGGTTTTTGGGGTCCCTTATTTCATTGGCGAAAAAAAATTTTGAAAAAGTTTTTTTTTAAAGATGGCCGCCATACATTGAATCTTTTTCATCTTTAGAGAGTTGTTTTGAGGAAACTATTAGCAATAACGAAACACTGATTGCAGATTCGTGTATAAATAAAACAGTGGTTTAAGGAATAAATGATGAAACTTCGGAAGGTCAACTCCTCATATTGGATCCCCAACGGATCTCAAAAACGGTGGGGTTTGGAGATGTGCTTTTTTCACAAAATATTGAGTACTACCTTGGCACTTTTTGAAAACGTTAAAAAAAATCATAGCTCCCATACAAAAAAACATGGTTGCCATACAAATTAGTCGTTGTACTTAGGTATGAAATTTTTGAACAGCAGTTGTAGCCAATTTACTGAACCGATTTCGAATTTTTTTTCATTACTGGAATCGGTATTTAATACTCAATGATAATTGCTATGTATTCTACTCAATTATAGTACAAGTTCAACCTAATATTTCGAAAATTGTAAAAAAAGTCGGTAAAAAATGCAAATTTTCGAACTTTGAGACGAATGCGCTGACTACATAGTGCATAATACATAAAAATAATGTACTACAAAAATAACCGGCTTTACTTGGTCTACATAAAAGTCCGCGACAGCATATGTCTATGTCCTAAGGTTTTTGAACTATGACTGTTTTTACAACTATAAATCAAGAGCGAAATAGTAGGTATTTTTCAAATGTTTTTTTACAAATAGTGTATCAATCCTTATCCAAATAAACACTTTAGTTAGCTTGGTCATTTCACACAGATCAAAATTGTCATTCACATCAAATAATTTCAACGGATAGTTTCGAAGATATCGTAAGATTAAAATGACAACGCATTAAGAAATATTGCCGCTGTAGTAACTGTGTACATAACGCCATACATTGAATCTTTTTCATCTTTCGAGAGTTGTTTTGAAGAAACTATTAGCAATAATGAAAAACTGATTGCAGATTCGTATATAAATAAAATAGTGGTTTAAGGAATAAATGATGAAATTTCGGAAGGTCAACTCCTCATATTGGACCCCCAACGGATCTCAAAAACGGTGGGGTTTAGAGATGTACTTTGTTCACAAGATATTGTGTACTACCTTGGCACTTTTTGATAACGTTAAAAAAAATCATATCTCCCATACAAAAAAACATGGTCGCCATACAAATTAGTCGAAGTACTTAGATATGAAATTTTTGAACAGCAGTTGAAGCCAATTTACTGAACCGATTTCGAATTTTTTTTCATTACTGGAATCGGTATTTAATACTCAATGATAGTTGCTATGTATTCTACTCAATTATAGTACAAGTTCAACCTAATATTTCGAAAATTGTAAAAAAATCCGGCAAAAAATGCAAATTTTCGACCTTTGAGACGCATGCGCTGACTACATAGTGCATAATACATAAAAATTATGTACCACAAAAATAACCGGCTTTACTTGGTCTACATAAAAGTCCGCGACAGCATATGTCTATCTCCTAAGGTTTTTGAACTATGTCAGTTTTTATAACTATAATTAGAGAGCGAAATAGTAGGTATTTTTCAAATGTTTTTTTACAAATAGTGTATCAATCCTTATCCAAATAAACACTTTAGTTAGCTTGGTCATTTCACACAGATCAAAATTGTCATTCACATCAAATAATTTCAACGGATAGTTTCGAAGATATCGTAAGATTAAAATGACAACGCATTAAGAAATATTGCCGCTGTAGTAACTGTGTACATAACGCCATACATTGAATCTTTTTCATCTTTCGAGAGTTGTTTTGAAGAAACTATTAGCAATAATGAAAAACTGATTGCAGATTCGTATATAAATAAAATAGTGGTTTAAGGAATAAATGATGAAATTTCGGAAGGTCAACTCCTCATATTGGACCCCCAACGGATCTCAAAAACGGTGGGGTTTAGAGATGTACTTTGTTCACAAGATATTGTGTACTACCTTGGCACTTTTTGATAACGTTAAAAAAAATCATATCTCCCATACAAAAAAACATGGTCGCCATACAAATTAGTCGAAGTACTTAGATATGAAATTTTTGAACAGCAGTTGTAGCCAATTTACTGAACCGATTTCGAATTTTTTTTCATTACTTGAATCATTATTTAATACCTTATGATAATTGTTATGTATTATACTCAGTTATAGTACTATTTTAACCTAATATTTTGAAAATTGTAAAAAAAGTCGGCCAAAAATGCAAATTTTCGACCTTTGAGACACATGCGCTGACTACATAGTGCATAATACTTAAAAATGATGTGCTACAAAAATAACTGGCTTTACTTGGTCTACATAAAAGTCTTTTTAGCAATTTTTTTAGTAATTTTAAGAGCGTTATAGGCGTAGTTATAGTAAAATCTAGATTTAATACTGAAAACACTAGATTTTCAACTTTGACGACGTAAACCTAGGGCCCAAAGAGAACAATCTGCCAATAGTGTATCCAGCCCAGATAGCCAACTTCATTGGCTTTCCTCCAAAACAATTTATAGAAGCCTAGGCTCGATACCGAGGCAGCCCCTGGATGGTCTAATTAGACCTAGATTTGGGAAATTATTCCAGGACATATAACTCGGTAACCGGGGGCCCGAATTATAAGCTGATGCCACAGAAGTCATTTTTATCTGCGGTCGAAGCGACTGAGCCCAAAAAATTGTTCCTGGATCAATTTATGAGGGACCTCGAAATCGTTTTCAAATTACGACAACGAAAATAAAGTACTTCCAAAAATTTTGAAACTTTGAATATAAATACCCCTAGGCTCCACAAATACTGTGTCGAAATTTAGGATTCTCTCGAGCACCGGGAAACCCAAAAATGGGATTTTGATTGGTTTGTTGATAGTAGGATAAATGGTAGGATAACTTCAGAGACTACTAAACACCACATAAGTCGGCGGATGGGAAGTTATCCAACAGATAGTAATAATCCGAAATATAGGTAGGCGCGGAAGATAGAGTGACGAGACGCCGAGGCACACCCGCCCGCCGACCTCATGCCTCCCGCGCGCTCCCTACGCCCCTTCTAAATACTACGTCACGCACGCGGCGTCGGCATTATGCAAACATGCGCAATTATGCTCACTTGGCCATTTCATATAGATAAAAATTGATAGGTATTTTTGAAGATATTACTATGCAGGCAAAGATTTTAAAAATAATATTATGCTGATTTCTTTTATTATTATCGTATTAATTTTGTTGTATGCTTTTAACCGATTTCATAAAAAGATGTTCTCACTTAGGCATTAGTTTTTTTGTATGTACGAGTATGTTACGCGATTACTCCGTCAATTGTGAACCGATTGTAATGATTTCTTTTTTGTTTGATAGATCAAATTTCAGAATTGATCCCATTTAAATTTTATAAAAATTATTAGGTGTGTTGTATTTAAAAATAAACATTAGACGAATTTTTAACGACATACAAAATAATTATTTTTCGCAAAAAATAGCAAAACCGCTTTCCATCGTGTACAAAATTAGAATATTTCGCTCGAATCGTTTACGTCATTGTTGATTTTTTAAAAACAGCTCAGCCGATATCCGTAAAATTTAAATGGGGCCACCTCGGGAGTAGGTATATAAATACCCTTTCGAACTAAAAATAATTTTTTGATTCGGTTCACAATTGGCGAAATTATCGATGAACATACACAAAAAATATATATACAGATGAACATAGAACTTCCTCCTTTTTGAAAGTCGGTTGTAAACATAACAATAAGTCGTTCCAATAAAAAAATTAATATAATAAGATGACCTTTAAGACCTTTTAGACCTTCAAGGGTCTGTGGATGATCCAATTGCTTTCTATGTAGTAGTAATGTAGTATTGTCATTATATTTAAAAAAAAAAAATATAATAAGATTGCTGCTACAGTTGACAAATTTCGCCGTCTCCCGTAAGTGATGTCCTGGCCAAGCGGTCAGGGATAGTGGATACGACGTCACCTACGGTACCGGTATCAAATCCCGCCAATCGCACGTCTTCTTTTTGCTTCTTTATGTTGCAAAATATCATTTGGAAGCTCTATTGTTGACTTATAATTTATTTTTGTAAATTAATTATTTATACCGCTCATACGATTTCCACGCCATATTCGTAGAAGAATAACAAGCGAAAGTTTTGTTTTGAACCTTATGCTCATAGAAATAGAAGTGATCTGGGTATAGGCTGTAAGATGAAGGTCAGACTTGCTGTTAGACTTGCCTATGGATACAATCTGATCCATCCATCAAGCAGCCATATGACGTCCGCGGCTGGACATAGGCCTCCCATATAGATCTGCAATAAGACCGGTTAACAGAAACTTGCATCCAGCGCGTTCTTGCGGTCTTGAGTGTAGTTTTATTGATAAATAAAAAAATAAATATAAATAGGTAATTAGTATGGCATTTTCATTTTTCATTTTGAACTTAAAAATGGCGGCAATCACTATTTTTTTTTTTGGAGATTTTCGGGGGTGTAGATTTCAAAAATGACAGCCATTTTGAAATTCAAGATGGCGAATGTCACTTTTTTTAATAATCGTCATGGGTATCGTTTTCGAGGTTATCGGGGGTGCAGAGTTCAAAAATGGCATCCATTTTGAAATTCAAGATGGCGGAAGTCACTTTTTTGAAAAAGTCGTCATGGGTGTCGTTGTCGGGGTCATTAATTTTGAAATTCAAGATGGCGGATGTCACTTATTCGCAAAAAGTCGTCATGGGTATCGTTTTCGAGGTATTCGGGGGTGTAGATTTCAAAAATGGCATCCATTTTGAAATTCAAGATGGCGGAAGTCACTTTTTTGAAAAAGTCGTCATGGAAGTCGTTGTCGGGGTCATTAATTTTGAAATTCAAGATGGCGGATGTCACTTATTCGCAAAAAGTCGTCATGGGTATCGTTTTCGAGGTATTCGGGGGTGTAGATTTCAAAAATGGCATCTATTTTGAAATTCAAGATGGCGGAAGTCATTTTTTTGCAAAAAGTCGTCATGGGTGTCGTTGTCGAGGTTTTTGGGGGTGTAGATTTCAATAATGGCATCCATTTTAAATTCAAGATGGCGGATGTCACTTATGTGCAAAAAGTTGTCATGGGTATCGTTGTCGAGGTTTTTGGGGGTGTAGATTTCAAAAATGGCATCCATTTTGAAATTCAAGATGGCGGATGTCACTTTTTTGCAAAAAGTCGTCATGGGTATCGTTGTCGAGGTTTTTGGGGGTGTGGATTTCAAAAATGGCATCCATTTTGAAATTCAAGATGGCGGATGTCACTTTTTTGCAAAAAGTCGTCATGGGTGTCGTTTTCGAGGTTTTTGGGGGTGTAGATTTCAAAAATGACAAGAATTTTGATATTTGACATAGCAGCTGTCACTTTTTTGCCAAAAGTCGTCATGGGTATCGTTTTCGAGGTATTCAAGGTTATTGTTTTTGTATTGAAAAAAAATGGTTTTTTATTACTTGTACCACCTATAAACAAACTCGCGGGCCGCATGCGGCCCGCGCACCGCCCAAAATACTAGTTCATATTATATAAAGTTAAATTACCACTGACTGACTGACTGACTGACTGACTCACTCACTTAGATAGTTGTTTAGGGGGATGGAGAAGTGGTGGGTAAAAAATAATTATAGATTTGTATAGAGATAAAAAATTGATCGAGAGGAAAAATCCCAAAATCTTCAAAAGTCTTCTCTTCAACCTGGACTCCTAAGGGATCTCAAAAACGGTGAGGTTTAGGGGTATACTGTTTGAACTAAATAGAGAGTACTACCTTGGTACTTTTTGGAAAAATGAAAAAAAACATGGCTCCCATACAAAAAAACATGGCCGCCATACAAATTTGACATGCTTATAACTTGGAAACGGTTATACTTAGGTATAGACTGTTTGAACAAATGTTATAGCCAATCGATAGGGGCAACTGCCCATGATGACAAAAATCCAAGATGGCGGATTCAAGATGGCGGCCATTTTTCAAAATGGTCCGAGGGGGCTGATTTTTTGCATCCGGGGGTTTTTGGGGTCCCTTATTTCAATGGCGAAAAAAAATTTTGAAAAAGTTTTTTTTTAAAGATGGCCGCCATACATTGAATCTTTTACATCTTTAGAGAGTTGTTTTGAAGAAACTATTAGCAATAACGAAAAACTGATTGCATATTCGTATATAAATAAAACAGTGGTTTAAGGAATAAATGATGAAACTTCGGAAGGTCAACTCCTCATATTGGACCCCCAACGGATCTCAAAAACGGTGAGGTTTAGATATGTACTTTGTTCACAAGATATTGTGTACTACCTTGGCACTTTTTGAAAACGTTAAAAAAATTCATAGCTCTCATACAAAAAAACAT
Source organism: Hypomecis punctinalis (assembly GCA_949316475.1). NCBI lineage: Eukaryota > Metazoa > Arthropoda > Insecta > Lepidoptera > Geometridae > Hypomecis > Hypomecis punctinalis. The sequence continues at coordinate 27,033,606 of OX438800.1, read as the reverse complement.
GGTCGCCATACAAATTAGTCGAAGTATTTAGGTATGAAATTTTTGAACAGCAGTTGTAGCCAATTTACTGAACCGATTTCGATTTTTTTTTCACTACTGGAATTGGTATTTAATACTCAATGATAATTGCAATGTATTCTATTCAATTATAGTACAAGTTCAACCTAATATTTCGAAAATTGTAAAAAAAGTCGGCAAAAAATGCAAATTTTCGACCTTTGAGACGCATGCGCTGACTACATAGTGCATAATACATAAAAATGATGTACTACAAAAATAACAGGCTTTACTTGGTCTACAAAAAAGTCCGCGACAGCATATGTCTATCTCCTAAGATTTTTGAACTATGACAGTTTTTATAACTATAATTAGAGAGCGAAATAGCAGGTATTTTTAAAATGTTTTTTTACAAATAGTGTATGAATCCTTATCCAAATAAACACTTTAGTTAGCTTGGTCATTTCATACAGATCAAAATTGTCACTTACATCAAATAATTTCAAGGAATAGTTTCGAAGATATCGTAAGATTAAAATTACAACGCAATAAAAAATATTGCCGCTGTAGTATGTAACTGTGTACATATTCTGTGCCATGACTTCTATTTATAACGTAGGTACACTAGAATACAAAGCTTTACTTTATCTAAGAGAGATAAGGTATTTAAGATTGAGATAAGAGCAAGTTTTGTCTTAGTTACAGTAAAAGCTATATTTGAGATTGAACTATACCTACACCGCTCGAATACGACTTGTCATATCCTTCAAGTAGAAAGCGGAAGCACTATTTTGAACCTTATTGTCATAGAAATAAAATTGATAAAATTCATCATTCAGCCTATACTTACCAGTATAGGGAAGTTATGCAAAAGCCGAACACCCGCCCGCCGACCTCATGCCTCCCGCGCGCACTCTACTCCCGTGTTCAATTATAGTACTCAATACTACGGTTTTTTTTAGGATGGAAACTGTTGTACGATTAGTACTAAAGTCGCGTTTTGAACAAGCCGCCATACATTGGTTCTTTTTCATCTTTAGATGATTGTTTTGAGGAAACCATTTGCAATGACAATAAACTGATGGCAGATTCGTATAAAGATGGAATAATGATTTTAGAAAAAAATGGTGAAACCTCCGAAGGTCATGTCTTGGTATTGGACCCCCAAGGGATCTCGAAAACGGTGGGGTTTAGAGATATACTTTCTTCGCAAAATATTGAGTACTACCTTGGTACTTTTTGAAACAATTAAAAAAAACATGACTCCCATACAAAAAAACATGGTTGCCATACATTGCCTCTTTCAATCATTTAGATCGTTGTTCTGAGAAAACCATTAGCAATGACAAAAAACTGAGTGCATGCAGATTCGTATAAAGATAAAATAATGATTTAAGGATTAAATGGTAAAACCTCCGAAGGTCAACTCCTGGTATTGGACCCCGACGGATCTCGAAAACGGTGGGGTTTAGAGATATACTTTCTTCGCAAAATATTGAGTACTACCTTGGTACTTTTTGAAACAATTAAAAAAAACATGGCTCCCATACAAAAAAAAATGGCCGCCATACATTTTATTTTTCACTCAGTTTTGTTTTGTTTTTTGTTTAGTTGTTATAAAGAAACTATCAGAGATGGGAAATATAGAGGTGAGAATATGATCGTGAGAAGAAATAAAATCTCGGAAGGTCAATTCTTCAACCTGGACCCCTTAGGGATCTCAATAACGGTGAGGTTTAGAGATGTATTTCTTTCACAAAATAATGAGTACTACCTTGGTACTTTTTGGAACAATTAAAAAAAACTTGGCTCTCATACAAAAAAAAATATGGCCACCATACTTTGCATTTTTCACTCATTTAGATGGTTGTTTCAAGGAAACTATTAGGAATGACAAAAACTGAACCCATTTTGACATTAAAGATGGCGGATGTCAATTAAGTTAAAAAGTCGTCATGGGTATCGATTTCGAGGTTTTCGGGGGTGTAGATTTCATATATGGCATCCATTTCGACATTACAGATGGCGGATGTCACTTTTTTCAAAAAGTCGTCATGGGTATCGTTTTCGAGGTTTTCGGGGGTGTAAATTTGGAAAATGGCATCCATTTTGAAATTCAAGATGGCGGAAGTCATTTATTTGCAAAAAGTCGTCATGGGTGTCGTCGTCGAGGTTTTTGGGGGTGTAGATTTCAAAAATGGCATTCATTTTGAAATTCAAGATGGCGGAAGTCACTTTTTTGAAAAAGTCGTCATGGGTACCGTTTTCGAGGTATTCGGGGGTGGGAATTTCAAAAATGGAATCCATTTTGAAATTCAAGATGGCGGATGTCACTTATGTGCAAAAAGTCGTCATGGGTGTCGTTGTCGAGGTTTTTGGGGGTGTAGATTTCAAAAATGGCATCTATTTTGAAATTCAAGATGGCGGATGTCACTTATTCGCAAAAAGTCGTCATGGGTGTCGTTTTCGAGATTTTCGGGGGTGTAAATTTCAAAAATGGCATCCATTTTGACATTAAAGATGGCGGATGTCACGTTTTTGCAAAAAGTCGTCATGGGTATCGATTTCGAAGTATTCGGGGGTGTAGATTTCAAAAATGGCATCCATTTTGAAATTCAAGATGGCGGAAGTCACTTTTTGCAAAAAGTCGTCATGGGTATCGTTTTCGAGGTGTTCGGGGGTGTAGATTTCAAAAATGGCATCAATTTTGAAATTTAAGATGGCGGATGTCACTTTTTTGCAAAAAGTCGTCATGGGTGTTGTTGTCGAGGTTTTCGGGGGTGTAGATTTCAAAAATGGCATCCATTTTGAAACTCAAGATGGCGGAAGTCACTTTTTTGCAAAAAGTCATCATGGATGTCGTTTTCGAAGTTTTTGAGGTCGTAAAGTCATCGCAAAAATGAAACCCATCCAAAAAATACTCTCGCGGGCCGCATGCGGCCCGCGCACCGCCCAAAATACTAGTTCATATTATATAAAGTTAAATTACCACTGACTGACTGACTGACTGACTGACTGACTGACTCACTCACTTAGATAGTTGTTTAGGGGGATGGAGAAGTGGTGGGTAAAAAATAATTATAGATTTGTATAGAGATGAAAAATTTATCGAGAGGAAAAATCCCAAAATTGACCTGAACGTAACCTGGACTTGGATCTCGAATGGATCTCAGAAACGGTAGGGTTTAGAGGTATACTGTTTGAACAAAGTAGAGAGTACTACCTTGGTACTTTTTGGAAAAATAAAAAAAAACATGGCTCCCATACAAAAAAACATGGCCGCCATACAAATTTGACATGCTTATAACTTCCAAACGGTTATACTTAGGTATAGACTGTTTAAACAAATGTTATAGCCAATCGGTAGAGGCAACTGCCCATGATGACAAAAATCCAAGATGGCGGATTCAAGATGGCGGCCATTTTTCAAAATGGTCCGTGGGGGCTGATTTTTTGCATCCGGGGGTTTTTGGGGTCCCTCATTTCATTGGCGAAAAAAAATTTTGAAAAAGTTTTTTTTTAAAGATGGCCGCCATACATTGAATCTTTTTCATCTTTAGAGAGTTGTTTTGAGGAAACTGTTAGCAATAATGAAAAACTGATTACAGATTCGTATATAAATAAAACAGTGGTTTAAGGAATAAATGATGAAACTTCGGAAGGTCAACTCCTCATATTGGATCCCCATCGGATCTCAAAAACGGTGGGGTTTAGAGACATACTTTGTTCACAAGATATTGAGTACTACTTTGGCACTTTTTGAAAACGTTAAAAAAAATCATAGCTCCCATACAAAAAAACATGGTCGCCATACAAATTAGTCGAAGTACTTAGGTATGAAATTTTTGAACAGCAGTTGTAGCCGATTTACTGAACCGATTTCGATTTTTTTTTCATTACTGGAATCGTTATTTAATACTTAATGATAATTGTTATGTATTATACTCAATTATAGTACAAGTTCAACCTAATATTTCGAAAATTGTAAAAAAAGTCGGCAAAAAATACAAATTTTCGAACTTTGAAGCGCATGCGCTGATCACATAGTGCATAACACTTAAAAATGAAGTACTACAAAAACAACCGGCTTTACCTAATCTACATAAAAGTCCGCGACAGCATATGTCTATGTCCTAAGGTTTTTGAATTATGACTGTTTTTACAACTATAAATCGAGAGCGAAATAGTAGGTATTTTTCAAAACTATTTTGACGAAAATCGTATGAATCCTTATCCAAATAAATACTTTAATTAGCTTGGTCATTTTATACAGATCAAAATTGTCATTCACACCAAACAATTTCAACGGATAGTTTCGAAGATATCGTAAGTTTAAAATTACAACGCAATAGAAAATATTGCCGCGGTACATACTGTTACAGAATCTGTGGCGCGACTTCTACAAAACCTTTACATTATTCGGATAGATCATAAGGTTTAACGAAAAACTGATCGCAGATTTGTATATAAATAAAAAAGTGATTTAAGGAAAATATAATGAAACCTCGGAAGGTCAACTCCTCGTATTAGACCCCCAACGGATCTCGAAAATGGTGGGGTTTAGAGATGTACTTTAATCACAAGATATTGAGTACTACCTTGGCACTTTTTGAAAACCTGAAAAAATATCATGACTCCCATACAAAAAAACATGGTTGCCATACAAGTTGGACGTTGTATTTAGGTATGAAATTTTTGAACTCCAGTTGTTGCCAATCTACTGAACTGATTTAAAAAATTTATTCATTACTGGAATTCATATTTAATACTCAATGATAATTGCTATGTATTATACTCAGTTGTAGTAGTATTTCGACCTAATATTTTGAAAATTGTAGAAAAGGTCGGCAAAAAATGCAATTATTAGACCTTTTAAGCGCATGCGCTGACTACATAGTGCATAATACTTAAAAATGATGTGCTACAAAAATAACCGGCTTTACTTGGTCTACATAAAAGTCATTAACAGTATATGTCTATGTCGTAAGGTTTTTGAACTATGACAGTTTTTGTAACTATAATTAGAGAGCGAAATAGTAGGTATATTTTTCAAAACTATTTTGACAAATAATGTATCAATCCTTATCTAAATAAACACGTTAATTAGCTTGGCCGTTTCATACAGATAAAAATTGTCAGTCACACCAAATAATTTCAACAGATAGTTTCGAAGTTATTGTAAGTTTAAAATTACAACGCAATAAGAAATATTGCCGCGGTACATACTGTTACATAATCTGTGCCACGACTTCTACAAAGCTTTAAATTATTCGGATAGATCATAAGGTCATGAGACAAGAACAATTTTTTTAGTAATTTTAAGAGCGTTATAGGCGTAGTTATAGTAAAATCTAGATTTAATACTGAAAACACTAGATTTTTAACTTTGACGACGTAAACCTAGGGCCCAAAGAGAACGATCTGCCAATAGTGTATCCAGCCCAGATAGCCAACTTCATTGGCTTTCCTCCAAAACAATTTATAGAAGCCTAGGCTCAATACCAAGGCAGCCCCTGGATGGTCTAATTAGACCTAGATTTGGGAAATTATTCCAGGACATATAACTCGGTAACCGGGGGCCCGAATTATAAGCTGATGCCACAGAAGTCATTTTTATCTGCGGTCGAAGCGACTGAGCCCAAAAAATTGTTCCTGGATCAATTTATGAGGGACCTCGAAATCGTTTTCAAATTACGACAACGAAAATAAAGTACTTCCAAAAATTTTGAAACTTTGAATATAGATACCCCTAGGCTCCACAAATACTGTGTCGAAATTTAGGATTCTCTCGAGCACCGGGAAACCCAAAAATGGGATTTTGATTGGTTTGTTGATAGTAGGATAAATGGTAGGATAACTTCAGAGACTGAGTATACTAAACACCACATAAGTCGGCGGATGGGAAGTTATCCAACAGATAGTAATAATCCGAAATATAGGTAGGCGCGGAAGACAGAGTGACGAGACGCCGAGGCACACCCGCCCGCCGACCTCATGCCTCCCGCGCGCTCCCTACGCCCCTTCTAAATACTACGTCACGCACGCGGCGTCGGCATTATGCAAACATGCGCAATTATGCTCACTTGGCCATTTCATATAGATAAAAATTGATAGGTATTTTTGAAGATATTACTATGCAGGCAAAGATTTTAAAAATAATATTATGCTGATTTCTTTTATTATTATCGTATTAATTTTGTTGTATGCTTTTAACCGATTTCATAAAAAGATGTTCTCACTTAGGCATTAGTTTTTTTGTATGTACGAGTATGTTACGCGATTACTCCGTCAATTGTGAACCGATTGTAATGATTTCTTTTTTGTTTGATAGATCAAATTTCAGAATTGATCCCATTTAAATTTTATAAAAATTAGGTGTGTTGTATTTGAAAATAAACATTAGACGAATTTTCAACGACATACAAAATAATTATTTTTCGCAAAAAATAGCAAAACCGCTTTCCATCGTCTACAAAATTAGAATATTTCGCTCGAATCGTTTACGTCATTGTTGATTTTTTAAAAACAGCTCAGCCGATATCCGTAAAATTTAAATGGGGCCACCTCGGGAGTAGGTATATAAATACCCTTTCGAACTAAAAATATTTTTTTGATTCGGTTCACAATTGGCGAAATTATCGATGAACATACACAAAAAATATATATACAGATGAACATAGAACTTCCTCCTTTTTGAAAGTCGGTTGTAAACATAACAATAAGTCGTTCCAATAAAAAAATTAATATAATAAGATTGCTGCTACAGTTGACAAATTTCGCCGTCTCCTGTAAGTGATGTCCTGGCCAAGCGGTCAGGGATAGTGGATACGACGTCACCTACGGTACCGGTATCAAATCCCGCCAGTCACACGTCTTCTTTTTGCTTCTTTATGTTGCAAAATATCATTTGGAAGCTCTATTGTTGACTTATAATTTATTTTTGTAAATTAATTATTTATACCGCTCATACGATTTCCACGCCATATTCTTAGAAGAATAACAAGCGAAAGTTTTGTTTTGAACCTTATGCTCATAGAAATAGAAGTGATCTGGGTATAGGCTAGACTTGCCTATGGATACAATCTGATCCATCCATCAAGCAGCCATATGACCTCCGCGGCTGGACATAGGCCTCCCATATAGATCTGCAATAAGACCGGTTAACAGAAACTTGCATCCAGCGCGTTCTTGCGGTCTTGAGTGTAGTTTTATTAATAAATAAAAAAATAAATATAAATAGGTAATAGTATGGCATTTTCATTTTTCATTTTGAACTTAAAAATGGCGGCTATCACTATTTTTTTTTTGGAGATTTTCGGGGGTGTAGATTTCAAAAATGACAGCCATTTTGAAATTCAAGATGGCGAATGTCACTTTTTTTAATAATCGTTATGGGTATCGTTTTCGAGGTTATCGGGGGTGCAGAGTTCAAAAATGGCATCCATTTTGAAATTCAAGATGGCGGAAGTCACTTTTTTGAAAAAGTCGTCATGGGTGTCGTTGTCGGGGTTTTTGGGGGTGTAGATTTCAAAAATGGCATCTATTTTGAAATTCAAGATGGCGGATGTCACTTACTTTCAAAAAGTCGTCATGGGTGTCGTTGTCGAGGTCATTAATTTTGAAATTCAAGATGGCGGATGTCACTTATTCGCAAAAAGTCGTCATGGGTATCGTTTTCGAGGTATTCGGGGCAGTAGATTTCAAAAATGGCATCTATTTTGAAATTCAAGATGGCGGAAGTCATTTTTTTGCAAAAAGTCGTCATGGGTGTCGTTGTCGAGGTTTTTGGGGGTGTAGATTTCAAAAATGGCATCCATTTTGAAATTCAAGATGGCGGATGTCACTTTTTTGCAAAAAGTCGTCATGGGTATCGTTGTCGAGGTTTTTGGGGGTGTGGATTTCAAAAATGGCATCCATTTTGAAATTCAAGATGGCGGATGTCACTTTTTTGCAAAAAGTCGTCATGGGTGTCGTTTTCGAGGTTTTTGGGGGTGTAGATTTCAAATATGACATCCATTTTGAAATTCAAGATGGCGGATGTCACTTTTTTGCAAAAAGTCGTCATGGGTGTCGTTGTCGAGGTTTTCGGGGGTGTAGATTTCAAAAATGACAAGAATTTTGATATTTGACATAGCAGCTGTCACTTTTTTGCCAAAAGTCGTCATGGGTATCGTTTTCGAGGTATTCAAGGGTATTGTTTTTGTATTGAAAAAAAAATGGTTTTTTATTACTTGTACCACCTATAAACAAACTCGCGGGCCGCATGCGGCCCGCGCACCGCCCAAAATACTAGTTCATTCATTCATATTATATAAAGTTAAATTACCACTGACTGACTGACTGACTGACTGACTCACTCACTTAGATAGTTGTTTAGAGGGAAGGAGAAGTGATGGGAAAAAAATAATTATAGATTTGTGTAGAGATGAGAAATTCATCGGGAGGAAAAATCCTAAAATTGACCTGAACGTAACCTGGACCTGGATCCTCAACGGATCTCAGAAACGGTAGGGTTTAGAGGTGTACTGTTCGAACAAAGTAGAGAGTACTACCTTGGTACTTTTTGGAAAAATCAAAAAAAACATGGCTCCCATACAAAAAAACATGGCCGCCATACAAATTTGACATGCTTATAACTTCGAAACGGTTATACTTAGGTATGAACTGTTTGAACAAATGTTATAGCCAATCGATAGGAGCAACTGCCTATGATGACAAAAATCCAAGATGGCGGATCCAAGATGGCCGCCATTTTTCAAAATGATCCGAGGGGGCTGATTTTTTGCATCCGGGGGTTTTTGGGGTCCTTCATTTTATTGGCGAAAAAAAATTTTGAAAAAGTTTTTTTTTAAAGATGGCCGCCATACATTGAATCTTTTTCATCTTTAGAGAGTTGTTTTGAGGAAACTATTAGCAATAACGAAAAACTGATTGCAGATTCGTATATAAATACAATAGTGGTTTAAAGAATAAATGACGAAACTTCGGAAGGTCAACTCCTCATATTGGACCCCCAACAGATCTCAAAAACGGTGGGGTTTAGAGATGTGCTTTCTTCACAAGATATTGAGTACTACCTTGGCACTTTTTGAAAACGTTAAAAAAATCATGACTCTCATACAAAAAAACATGGTCGCCATACAAATTAGTCGTTGTACTTAGGTATGAAATTTTTGAACAGCAGTTGTAGCCAATTTACTGAACCGATTTCGATTTTTTTTTCACTACTGGAATTGGTATTTAATACTCAATGATAATTGCTATGTATTCTACTCAATTATAGTACAAGTTCAACCTAATATTTCGAAAATTGTAAAAAAAGTCGGCAAAAAATGCAAATGTTCGACCTTTGAGACGCATGCGCTGACTACATAGTGCATAATACATAAAAATTAAGTACTACAAAAATAACCGGCTTTACTTGGTCTACATAAAAGTCCGCGACAGCATATGTCTATCTCCTAAGGTTTTTGAACTATGACAGTTTTTATAACTATAATTAGAGAGCGAAATAGTAGGTATTTTTCAAATGTTTTTTTACAAATAGTGTATCAATCCTTATCCAAATAAACACTTTAATTAGCTTGGTCATTTCATACAGATCAAAATTGTCATTCACATCAAATAATTTCAACGGATAGTTTCGAAGATATCGTAAGATTAAAATTACAACGCAATAAAAAAATATTGCCGCTGTAGTAACTGTGTACATATTCTGTGCCATGACTTCTATTTATAACGTAGGTACATGGTATCTAAGATAGATAAGGTATTTAAGATTGAGATAAGAGCAAGTTTTGTCGTAGTTACAGTAAAAGCTATATTTGAGATTGAACTATACCTACACCGCTCGTATACGACTTGCCATATTCTTGAAGTAGAAAGCGGAAGCACTATTTTGAACCTTATAGTCATGGAAATAAAATTGATAAAATTCATCATTCAGCCTATACTAAGGGAAGTTATGCAAAATCCGAACACCCGCCTGCCGACCTCATGCCTCCCGCGCGCACCCTACGTCCGTGTTCAATAGTACTCAATAATACGGTTTTTTTTTAGGATGGAAACTATTGTACTTTAATATGGCCGCCATACATTGATTCTTTTTCATCTTTAGATAATTGTTTTGAGGAAACCATTTGCAATGACAATAAACTGATGGCAGATTCGTATAAACATGAAATAATGATTTTAGAAAAAATTGGTAAAACCTCCGAAGGTCAACTCCTGGTATTGGACCCCCAAGGGATCTCGAAAACGGTGGAGTTTAGGTATGTACTTTCTTCGCAAAATATTGAGTACTACCTTGGTACTTTTTGGAACAATTAAAAAAAACATGGCTCCCATACAAAAAAACATGGCCGCCATACAAATTTGACATGCTTATAACTTCGAAACGGTTATACTTAGGTATGAACTGTTTGAACAAATGTTATAGCCAATCGATAGGAGCAACTGCCTATGATGACAAAAATCCAAGATGGCGGATCCAAGATGGCCGCCATTTTTCAAAATGATCCGAGGGGGCTGATTTTTTGCATCCGGGGGTTTTTGGGGTCCTTCATTTTATTGGCGAAAAAAAATTTTGAAAAAGTTTTTTTTTAAAGATGGCCGCCATACATTGAATCTTTTTCATCTTTAGAGAGTTGTTTTGAGGAAACTATTAGCAATAACGAAAAACTGATTGCAGATTCGTATATAAATACAATAGTGGTTTAAAGAATAAATGACGAAACTTCGGAAGGTCAACTCCTCATATTGGACCCCCAACAGATCTCAAAAACGGTGGGGTTTAGAGATGTGCTTTCTTCACAAGATATTGAGTACTACCTTGGCACTTTTTGAAAACGTTAAAAAAATCATGACTCTCATACAAAAAAACATGGTCGCCATACAAATTAGTCGTTGTACTTAGGTATGAAATTTTTGAACAGCAGTTGTAGCCAATTTACTGAACCGATTTCGAATTTTTTTTCATTACTGGAATTGGTATTTAATACTCAATGATAATTGCAATGTATTCTATTCAATTATAGTACAAGTTCAACCTAATATTTCGAAAATTGTAAAAAAAGTCGGCAAAAAATGCAAATTTTCGACCTTTGAGACGCATGCGCTGACTACATAGTGCATAATACATAAAAATGATGTACTACAAAAATAACAGGCTTTACTTGGTCTACAAAAAAGTCCGCGACAGCATATGTCTATCTCCTAAGATTTTTGAACTATGACAGTTTTTATAACTATAATTAGAGAGCGAAATAGCAGGTATTTTTAAAATGTTTTTTTACAAATAGTGTATGAATCCTTATCCAAATAAACACTTTAGTTAGCTTGGTCATTTCATACAGATCAAAATTGTCACTTACATCAAATAATTTCAAGGAATAGTTTCGAAGATATCGTAAGATTAAAATTACAACGCAATAAAAAATATTGCCGCTGTAGTATGTAACTGTGTACATATTCTGTGCCATGACTTCTATTTATAACGTAGGTACACTAGAATACAAAGCTTTACTTTATCTAAGAGAGATAAGGTATTTAAGATTGAGATAAGAGCAAGTTTTGTCTTAGTTACAGTAAAAGCTATATTTGAGATTGAACTATACCTACACCGCTCGAATACGACTTGTCATATCCTTCAAGTAGAAAGCGGAAGCACTATTTTGAACCTTATTGTCATAGAAATAAAATTGATAAAATTCATCATTCAGCCTATACTTACCAGTATAGGGAAGTTATGCAAAAGCCGAACACCCGCCCGCCGACCTCATGCCTCCCGCGCGCACTCTACTCCCGTGTTCAATTATAGTACTCAATACTACGGTTTTTTTTAGGATGGAAACTGTTGTACGATTAGTACTAAAGTCGCGTTTTGAACAAGCCGCCATACATTGGTTCTTTTTCATCTTTAGATGATTGTTTTGAGGAAACCATTTGCAATGACAATAAACTGATGGCAGATTCGTATAAAGATGGAATAATGATTTTAGAAAAAAATGGTGAAACCTCCGAAGGTCATGTCTTGGTATTGGACCCCCAAGGGATCTCGAAAACGGTGGGGTTTAGAGATATACTTTCTTCGCAAAATATTGAGTACTACCTTGGTACTTTTTGAAACAATTAAAAAAAACATGACTCCCATACAAAAAAACATGGTTGCCATACATTGCCTCTTTCAATCATTTAGATCGTTGTTCTGAGAAAACCATTAGCAATGACAAAAAACTGAGTGCATGCAGATTCGTATAAAGATAAAATAATGATTTAAGGATTAAATGGTAAAACCTCCGAAGGTCAACTCCTGGTATTGGACCCCGACGGATCTCGAAAACGGTGGGGTTTAGAGATATACTTTCTTCGCAAAATATTGAGTACTACCTTGGTACTTTTTGAAACAATTAAAAAAAACATGGCTCCCATACAAAAAAAAATGGCCGCCATACATTTTATTTTTCACTCAGTTTTGTTTTGTTTTTTGTTTAGTTGTTATAAAGAAACTATCAGAGATGGGAAATATAGAGGTGAGAATATGATCGTGAGAAGAAATAAAATCTCGGAAGGTCAATTCTTCAACCTGGACCCCTTAGGGATCTCAATAACGGTGAGGTTTAGAGATGTATTTCTTTCACAAAATAATGAGTACTACCTTGGTACTTTTTGGAACAATTAAAAAAAACTTGGCTCTCATACAAAAAAAAATATGGCCACCATACTTTGCATTTTTCACTCATTTAGATGGTTGTTTCAAGGAAACTATTAGGAATGACAAAAACTGAACCCATTTTGACATTAAAGATGGCGGATGTCAATTAAGTTAAAAAGTCGTCATGGGTATCGATTTCGAGGTTTTCGGGGGTGTAGATTTCATATATGGCATCCATTTCGACATTACAGATGGCGGATGTCACTTTTTTCAAAAAGTCGTCATGGGTATCGTTTTCGAGGTTTTCGGGGGTGTAAATTTGGAAAATGGCATCCATTTTGAAATTCAAGATGGCGGAAGTCATTTATTTGCAAAAAGTCGTCATGGGTGTCGTCGTCGAGGTTTTTGGGGGTGTAGATTTCAAAAATGGCATTCATTTTGAAATTCAAGATGGCGGAAGTCACTTTTTTGAAAAAGTCGTCATGGGTACCGTTTTCGAGGTATTCGGGGGTGGGAATTTCAAAAATGGAATCCATTTTGAAATTCAAGATGGCGGATGTCACTTATGTGCAAAAAGTCGTCATGGGTGTCGTTGTCGAGGTTTTTGGGGGTGTAGATTTCAAAAATGGCATCTATTTTGAAATTCAAGATGGCGGATGTCACTTATTCGCAAAAAGTCGTCATGGGTGTCGTTTTCGAGATTTTCGGGGGTGTAGATTTCAAAAATGGCATCCATTTTGACATTAAAGATGGCGGATGTCACGTTTTTGCAAAAAGTCGTCATGGGTATCGATTTCGAAGTATTCGGGGGTGTAGATTTCAAAAATGGCATCCATTTTGAAATTCAAGATGGCGGAAGTCACTTTTTGCAAAAAGTCGTCATGGGTATCGTTTTCGAGGTGTTCGGGGGTGTAGATTTCAAAAATGGCATCAATTTTGAAATTTAAGATGGCGGATGTCACTTTTTTGCAAAAAGTCGTCATGGGTGTTGTTGTCGAGGTTTTCGGGGGTGTAGATTTCAAAAATGGCATCCATTTTGAAACTCAAGATGGCGGAAGTCACTTTTTTGCAAAAAGTCATCATGGATGTCGTTTTCGAAGTTTTTGAGGTCGTAAAGTCATCGCAAAAATGAAACCCATCCAAAAAATACTCTCGCGGGCCGCATGCGGCCCGCGCACCGCCCAAAATACTAGTTCATATTATATAAAGTTAAATTACCACTGACTGACTGACTGACTGACTGACTCACTCACTTAGATAGTTGTTTAGGGGGATGGAGAAGTGGTGGGTAAAAAATAATTATAGATTTGTATAGAGATAAAAAATTGATCGAGAGGAAAAATCCCAAAATCTTCAAAAGTCTTCTCTTCAACCTGGACTCCTAAGGGATCTCAAAAACGGTGAGGTTTAGGGGTATACTGTTTGAACTAAATAGAGAGTACTACCTTGGTACTTTTTGGAAAAATGAAAAAAAACATGGCTCCCATACAAAAAAACATGGCCGCCATACAAATTTGACATGCTTATAACTTGGAAACGGTTATACTTAGGTATAGACTGTTTGAACAAATGTTATAGCCAATCGATAGGGGCAACTGCCCATGATGACAAAAATCCAAGATGGCGGATTCAAGATGGCGGCCATTTTTCAAAATGGTCCGAGGGGGCTGATTTTTTGCATCCGGGGGTTTTTGGGGTCCCTTATTTCAATGGCGAAAAAAAATTTTGAAAAAGTTTTTTTTTAAAGATGGCCGCCATACATTGAATCTTTTACATCTTTAGAGAGTTGTTTTGAAGAAACTATTAGCAATAACGAAAAACTGATTGCATATTCGTATATAAATAAAACAGTGGTTTAAGGAATAAATGATGAAACTTCGGAAGGTCAACTCCTCATATTGGACCCCCAACGGATCTCAAAAACGGTGAGGTTTAGATATGTACTTTGTTCACAAGATATTGTGTACTACCTTGGCACTTTTTGAAAACGTTAAAAAAATTCATAGCTCTCATACAAAAAAACATGGTCGCCATACAAATTAGTCGAAGTATTTAGGTATGAAATTTTTGAACAGCAGTTGTAGCCAATTTACTGAACCGATTTCGATTTTTTTTTCACTACTGGAATTGGTATTTAATACTCAATGATAATTGCAATGTATTCTATTCAATTATAGTACAAGTTCAACCTAATATTTCGAAAATTGTAAAAAAAGTCGGCAAAAAATGCAAATTTTCGACCTTTGAGACGCATGCGCTGACTACATAGTGCATAATACATAAAAATGATGTACTACAAAAATAACAGGCTTTACTTGGTCTACAAAAAAGTCCGCGACAGCATATGTCTATCTCCTAAGATTTTTGAACTATGACAGTTTTTATAACTATAATTAGAGAGCGAAATAGCAGGTATTTTTAAAATGTTTTTTTACAAATAGTGTATGAATCCTTATCCAAATAAACACTTTAGTTAGCTTGGTCATTTCATACAGATCAAAATTGTCACTTACATCAAATAATTTCAAGGAATAGTTTCGAAGATATCGTAAGATTAAAATTACAACGCAATAAAAAATATTGCCGCTGTAGTATGTAACTGTGTACATATTCTGTGCCATGACTTCTATTTATAACGTAGGTACACTAGAATACAAAGCTTTACTTTATCTAAGAGAGATAAGGTATTTAAGATTGAGATAAGAGCAAGTTTTGTCTTAGTTACAGTAAAAGCTATATTTGAGATTGAACTATACCTACACCGCTCGAATACGACTTGTCATATCTTTCAAGTAGAAAGCGGAAGCACTATTTTGAACCTTATTGTCATAGAAATAAAATTGATAAAATTCATCATTCAGCCTATACTTACCAGTATAGGGAAGTTATGCAAAAGCCGAACACCCGCCCGCCGACCTCATGCCTCCCGCGCGCACTCTACTCCCGTGTTCAATAGTACTCAATACTACGGTTTTTTTTAGGATGGAAACTGTTGTACGATTAGTACTAAAGTCGCGTTTTGAACAAGCCGCCATACATTGGTTCTTTTTCATCTTTAGATGATTGTTTTGAGGAAACCATTTGCAATGACAATAAACTGATGGCAGATTCGTATAAAGATGGAATAATGATTTTAGAAAAAAATGGTGAAACCTCCGAAGGTCATGTCTTGGTATTGGACCCCCAAGGGATCTCGAAAACGGTGGGGTTTAGAGATATACTTTCTTCGCAAAATATTGAGTACTACCTTGGTACTTTTTGAAACAATTAAAAAAAACATGACTCCCATACAAAAAAACATGGTTGCCATACATTGCCTCTTTCAATCATTTAGATCGTTGTTCTGAGAAAACCATTAGCAATGACAAAAAACTGAGTGCATGCAGATTCGTATAAAGATAAAATAATGATTTAAGGATTAAATGGTAAAACCTCCGAAGGTCAACTCCTGGTATTGGACCCCGACGGATCTCGAAAACGGTGGGGTTTAGAGATATACTTTCTTCGCAAAATATTGAGTACTACCTTGGTACTTTTTGAAACAATTAAAAAAAACATGGCTCCCATACAAAAAAAAATGGCCGCCATACATTTTATTTTTCACTCAGTTTTGTTTTGTTTTTTGTTTAGTTGTTATAAAGAAACTATCAGAGATGGGAAATATAGAGGTGAGAATATGATCGTGAGAAGAAATAAAATCTCGGAAGGTCAATTCTTCAACCTGGACCCCTTAGGGATCTCAATAACGGTGAGGTTTAGAGATATACTTCTTTCACAAAATATTGAGTACTACCTTGGTACTTTTTGGAACAATTAAAAAAAACATGGCTCCCATACAAAAAAAAAAAACATGGCCGCCATACTTTGTATTTTCCACTCATTTAGATGGTTGTTTCAAGGAAACTATTAGGAATGACAAATAACTGAACCCATTTTGACATTAAAGATGGCGGATGTCACTTTTGTCAAAAAGTCGTCATGGGTATCGATTTCGAGGTTTTCGGGGGTGTAGATTTGGAAAATGGCATCCATTTTAAAATTCAAGATGGCAGAAGTCATTTTTTTTCCCAAAAGTCGTCATGGGTGTCGTCGTCGAGGTTTTTGGGGGTGTAGATTTCAAAAATGGCATCCATTTTGAAATTCAAGATGGCGAATGTCACTTATTTTCAAAAAGTCGTCATGGGCATCGTTTTCGAGGTATTCGGGGGTGTAGATTTCAAAAATGGCATCCCTTTTGAAATTCAAGATGGCAGATGTCACTTATTTTCAAAAAGTCGTCATGGGCATCGTTTTCGAGGTATTCGGGGGTGTAGATTTCAAAAATGGCATCCATTTTGAAATTCAAGATGGCGGATGTCACTTATTTTCAAAAAGTCGTCATGGGTGTCGTTGTCGAGGTTTTTGGGGGTGTAGATTTCAAAAATGGCATCCGTTTTGAAATTCAAGATGGCGGATGTCACTTTTTTGCAATAAGTCGTCATGGGTGTCGTTGTCGAGGTTTTAGGGGGTGTAGATTTCAAAAATGACACCCATTTTGAAATTCAAGATGGCGGATGTCACTTTTTTGCAAAAAGTCGTCATGGGTGTCGTTGTCGAGGTTTTAGGGAGTGTAGATTTCAAAAATGACATCCATTTTGAAATTCAAGATGGCGGAAGTCACTTTTTTTGCAAAAAGTCGTCATGGATGTCGTTTTCGAAGTTTTTTGGGTCGTAAAGTCATCGCAAAAATGAAACCCAACTAAAAAACACTCTCGCGGGCCGCATGCGGCCCGCGCACCGCCCAAAATACTAGTTCATATTATATAAAGTTAAATTACCACTGACTGACTGACTGACTGACTGACTGACTGACTCACTCACTTAGATAGTTGTTTAGAGGGATGGAGAAGTGGTGGGTAAAAAATAATTATAGATTTGTATAGAGATGAAAAATTTATCGAGAGGAAAAATCCCAAAATCTTGAAAAGTCTACTCCTCAACCTGGACCCCTAATGGATCTCAAAAACGGTGAGGTTTAGGGGTATACTGTTTGAACTAAATAGAGAGTACTACCTTGGTACTTTTTGGAAAAATCAAAAAAAACATGGCTCCCATACAAAAAAACATGGCCGCCATACAAATTTGACATGCTTATAACTTCGAAACGGTTACACTTAGGTATAAACTGTTTGAACAAATGTTGTAGCCAATCGATAGGGGCAACTGCCGGTGATGACAAAAATCCAAGATGGCGGATTCAAGATGGCGGCCATTTTTCAAAATGGTCCGAGGGAGCTGATTTTTTGCATCTGGGGGTTTTTGGGGTCCCTTATTTCATTGGCGAAAAAAAATTTTGAAAAAGTTTTTTTTTAAAGATGGCCGCCATACATTGAATCTTTTTCATCTTTAGAGAGTTGTTTTGAAGAAACTATTAGCAATAACGAAAAACTGATTGCAGATTCGTATATATATAATAAAGTGGTTTAAGGAATAAATGATGAAACTTCGGAAGGTCAACTCCTCATATTGGACCCCCAACGGATCTCAAAAACGGTGTGGTTTAGAGATGTACTTTGTTTACAAGATATTGAGTACTACCTTGGCACTTTTTGAAAACGTTAAAAAAAATCATGACTCCCATACAAAAAAACATGGTCGCCATACAAATTAGTCAAAGTACTTAGGTATGAAATTTTTGAACAGCAGTTGTAGCCAATTTACTGAACCGATTTCGAATTTTTTTTCATTACTGGAATCGGTATTTGATACTCAATGATAATTGCTATGTATTCTACTCAGTTATTGTAGTATTTCAACCTAATATTATGAAAATTGGAAAAAAAGTCGCCAAAAAATGCAAATTTTCGACCTTTGAAGCGCATGCGCTGACTACATAGTGCATAATACTTAAAAATGATGTACTACAAAAATGATCGGCTTTACCTGGTCTACATAAAAGTCCGCGACAGCATATGTCTATGTCCTAAGGTTTTTGAACTATGACCGTTTTTATAACTATAATTATAGAGCGAAATAGTAGGTATTTTTCAAAACTATTTTGACAAATAATGTATCAATCCTTATCCAAATAAACACTTTAATTAGCTTGGTCATTTCATACAGATCAAAATTGTCACTCACATCAAATAATTTCAACGGTTAGTTTCGAAGATATCGTAAGTTTAAAATTACAACGCAATAAAAAAATATTGCCGCGGTACATACTGTTACATAATCTGTGCCACGACTTCTATTTATAACGTACACTAGAATACAAAGCTTTACTTTATCTAAGAGAGATAAGGTATTTAATTGAGATATGAGCAAGTTTTGTCTTAGTTACAGTAAAAGCTATATTTGAGATTGAACTATACCTACACCGCTCGAATACGACTTGCCATAGAAAGCGGAAGCACTATTTTGAACCTTATAGTCATAAAAATAAAATTGATCTGGGTAAGTATAGGCTGAATGATGAAACTTGATGGCGTTTATGAACACGAAGCGAGTCGTTGCGTAGTATCAAATTCATATATCAGAACCGATGCGATGTGGGGTTAAGCGTCACACAAGTCGGCGGATGGGAAGTTACGCAAAAGCCGACTGTTGTACTACCTATTAGTACTAAAGCCGTGTATCGACTTCGCGCTTCAAGAGGACGAACATTGGCGCGCGATGGGTACCATTTTGTCACGCGAGCCAATGTGTTTGTTGGAACGCTCGAACTTGGAGCGGCCCGTTCCATCTAGAGTCGGTTTTTCACCGCGCATCAAAGGAAGCTCGAACACTGGAACTACAATTGGCACGTTAGTTGATATCAAAAGGCCTGAATTCCTCTGTCGCTGACGTCGGTCGCGGACCGTCAGTCGCGTAGCGCGCTGGCCATCAGCGCCAATGAAAAACATCCGTTGTGCGATACCGACCGCTCCACGGTACAGGCGTCTCCAAGTGGATTTGGGATAATTATGAACCCGTTTATAAATTGTTTAGTTGCTGCAGCATACTTACGCAAGCGGAGACGGCGTCAATGTAGAAAAAGATATCACATTCACCTACATAATTGTTGCTGATAGGGTGACGAATGGTGAATTTTCTACATTATTTGAAAAGCTACGTCAGGACGAGGAAAAGTTCTATAATTATTTTCATTAGATAAATCCCACAATACAGGACGTAGGCGCACCTCGGCAATTACACGTTCGGTATCAATATTCATGGCGACCGTCTATCCCGACTATACGCGCGCGCGTACCATCAGTTAGTTAGCCCAGTTGATCGGCAAGTTGAAATGTCAGTGGGCAAGGCACTTAGGTAGCATAGAAGGCTGATGACTAATGAGGTAGAAAAGTACTAGAGTGGAGACAACGTACCGGCAAGTGCAGCGTAGGACGTACATCCATTAGACTCGTTGAGACCACAGAATCGAGCTGAATTCAAGCCGATCTATAGCGGAAACCTATGTCCAGCAGTGCACGTCTTTGGAATAAAAAGGCGGGGGTATTTTGAGGGTGTTACTCGTTGGGAACAAATGGATCAGATGGGCGACTACAAAATATATGACGCCTACTCAGATACGACATGTCTGATCTACATTGCTATATAAATTAACCAGGCGCACTTTTCTACGAAATATGAAACGCGAAAAAAGTTTAATTTAGGTACCTAACACAGACCATAACTGTAATTTTTAAGTGTGCAATTTATAGGTGCATTACCTCCGTGAAAAAACTGATATTTTGGGTATATTAGGGTCTATTTTATTTTTCTACAATATATTACACTAGCTGCTCACACGTCCCGCTTTGCCCGCGTACGATTGGCTAAAGAAGTCAAATAGTAAGGATCTCTCTAATTTTTTTGAAAATTTCATATAGCTTATGTTCACCGGAGATAGCGTAGATTTCCAACAGTGAAATATTTTTTCTAATCAGTTCAGTAGTTTCGGAGCCTATTCGGTGCAAACAAACAAATACCTAATTAAATCATGAATAGGTAGGTCCGGCCAGGCCAAAAAAAAAACATGGCTGCAATACAATACAATAGACATGCTTGTAACTTCGGAACCCAAATGCGAGTTGCAGACCAAGAGCTAAGCTATTCGGGGTTAGCTCGCATAGCTGAAACAGTTTCCATAGATCTGTGCAGACTGCGAGCTAAGCACGATCTATGGAAAACTGCGTCAGCTATGCGAGCTAAACTAACTTAGCTTAGTTCTTGGTCTGCAACCGGCATTAAGCCGATCGTCCACCGCCAGCTAAAGGAACTAAGCTAAGCAAAACTAGGAAATAAGTTGTCCATCCACCAAAAAATAAGCTAAAACTACGTAAGTGATGGTAGTTCGGATCGGCCTACACAACTAAGTTAGTTCGATTTAGCTGTGCTATTTTATGTAACTTAGCTGACATAGTTTGCGGTGGACGCACATGAAAAACTATGCGAGCTAACTTAGCGGTGGACGATCGGCTTTATACTTAGGTATGGAATGTCTCAACTAAAGTTGTAGCAAAAACTTTTATCTAATACTAAATCTAACTTTCCCTAGGAATAAAACTAAGGCACTATCTAAATCTTTATTAAATATTTTGATCCTAATTAGCTACCTAATATATTTGTATTATGTATTTAGAATTAACACTATTCGCACCGCGGCGTGGGCGCTTCATATAAATATACACGAAGCGGGGACGCCTCTTTCCTCGGGGGAGTTTCCTGTTGTCATGTATCTTCAATCACTTCGGAGCTGAAAATATGAAATAAGTCTCAATTAAAATCTTTTTAATACCTTATTATAGAAATAGGTAGGTACCTATTAATTTTTGTTCTACGGCTTTCGTTCATATGAAAGTTAGGTGAGCATTTCGTTCATATATGTATTAATATTAATCTGCTAATTGTTATTGCTCTGAACCATGTTTATAAGTTGTTTTAAAGAGACATTACGAATCGTCTCGAACGCAGGCTTGATGATTACCAGCCTCCCAAACAAGCCGGTTTCTGGAAAGGCTTTGGCACCATGGATCACATACATACGCTGAGGCAGGTTATACAGCAGACCGAGTCATATAACCTGCCACTTTGCTTGGCGTTTGTGGACTATAAGAAAGCCTTTGATTCGGTCGAGACATGGGTTGGCCTTGAGTTTTTCCAACGATGCCGTATTGACTATTGGTACATTGAAGTATTTGTATAATAATGCCAATGGGTGAAGACCACGTACCAGCAAGCGCAGCGTGGGACATCCATACATGTGTACGGATGACCTCATCAAGACCGCAGGGTTGCCTGAATGCAAGCCTCTACCAACCGGTCTTATTGGAGATCAATAGGGGAGGCCTATGTCCAGTAGTGGACCTCCTATGGCTGAAAAGAAGAAGAAGAATTATATTAATAGATCAATTGAAGAATTTCAATCATATTTAATCCTATGTGGGTGAGACTTGGGTCCGAAAGCCATGTTTATTTAACATAAAAAAAAGAATTCTGGTCCTTTTGAGGTTATGCAAATGATGAAAAATTATATGTAATCATCCATATAATTATTATTATCTGAAGAAGCCATGGATAAAAATCTAATATGGTGTCTTAAACCGGATGTCAAAGCTGTGCATGTATCAGCCTTTTTTAATAGTCCACTGCAGGCGTAGATGTAAGCCTACCCACGGAGCCAGTGTCATAGCTAATTTAAAGATAACTTACATAAACTGGATGTATTTTGGAAACTCTTCCATCCATGGAATTTTCTCCCCTTGGTCTTGGTCCTCTTGGTCCTTCATCAGTTGCTCTGGTAATAGCGGATAAGTCAGCTGGAAAAGATTTTTTTTAAATTGATTTTAATCTGTTCTTATTTCATGATGGATAAGACCTGCACTGACATCTCGCATGGGATGTTTTGTGCCCCTCTAGCCTTTGTAGTACAATTAGAACCAGAAAGAGCAAATAGCTACTTGTAATGCTTGTATGTAACTTGAGTTGGCTAAATACATGAAATTAAAATACTAACTACATAGGTACATGTCAAGATGTTCAAATTAATGTGTATGTACTACAGACTACAGCAGAATAAATAAAGTAGGTAATTAATTATAAGTAAATTGCTTTTCATTCAAAACAGGCGGAAAACATACATTTACAGGCCACTTTGGAGTGAAAGTATTGCAGTTTTTTTTAATGATATTTCGAACACTTACCTTCGGTTTGAAGCTTTGTAGTCAATCGATTTTCAACACAGTCCCGTAACGAAGTAGCTCAATAAAATTCGTTTACAACGAATTATAAAATGATATTAAATAACATAATTTGTATATCCAGCAGAGTGCTAATGCCCATTTCTCTAATTCCCCAAATATGAAATAGAAATTTCCTGAATTGGGAAAAACAAAAATAACCTAAATATTCTGCACTGATCCACTCATCCCGTACAAGTAGATATGTTTCCTTCAGGTTCTAATTATTCATTTACTCAATAAAATATTCAAAGGAAGGTAAGCGTTTTCATTTCCTCATCTGATATGGAGGTGAATGGCATAAACAAAGGGAGGCCTATGCCCAGCAGTGGGTTATTAAAGGCTGATGATGATGATGATCTGATATATCAAATTACAGTGTGTTGTTTTTATAATGTAGTCACAAAAAATCACACTCAAGCTTAGTAAAGTTTTATAACGTTTCTTAAAGCCTGAAAATCGTTACCTACGAAAATTGTTTACGTGATAATTAATTTGTGGAAATGGTAATAAACTTGTAACACTGACTACCTCTATTAATTTTTTTTTAATCGATGGTGCCACAGATAAGATGACAAAGGTGCGTTCAGTTTGAGATTTGGGAGTTTTACCCATTTCGCCAATAATGCAACTTTTGCTCACTTCCCAAAAAAAACGAACGCAAAAGTAACAAACTGTGGTGCGTCAAATGTCAAACAACATAAAAGCTCCATCACACACAGGCGGTACTTGCGCTCATATCCGAAATATAGGTAGGCGCGGAAGACAGAGTGACGAGACGCCGAGGCACACCCGCCCGCCGGCCTCATGCCTCCCGCGCGCTCCCTACGCCCCTGCTAAATACTACGTCACGCACGCGGCGTCGGCATTATGCAAACATGCGCAATTATGCTCACTTGGCCATTTCATATAGATAAATTGATAGGTATTTTTGAAGATATTACTATGCAGGCAAAGATTTTAAAAATAATATTATGCTGATTGTTTTTATTATTATCGTATTAATTTTGTTGTATGCTTTTAACCGATTTCATAAAAAGATGTTCTCACTTAGGCATTAGTTTTTTTGTACGTACGAGTATGTTACGCGATTACTCCGTCAATTGTGAACCGATTGTAATGATTTCTTTTTTGTTTGATAGATCAAATTTCAGAATTGATCCCATTTAAATTTTATAAAAATTAGGTGTGTTGTATTTGAAAATAAACATTAGACGAATTTTTAACGATATACAAAATGATTATTTTTCGCAAAAAATAGCAAAACCGCTTTCCATCGTGTACAAAATTAGAATATTTCGCTCGAATCGTTTACGTCATTGTTGATTTTTCAAAAACAGCTCAGCCGATATCCGTAAAGTTTAAATGGGGCCACCACGGGAGTAGGTATATAAATACCCTTTCGAACTAAAAATAATTTTTCGATTCGGTTCACAATTGGCGAAATTATCGATGGACATACACAAAAAATATACATACAGACGAACATAGAACTTCCTCCTTTTTGAAAGTCGGTTGTAAACATAACAATAAATAGGTCCAATAAAAAAATTAATATAATAAGATTGCTGCTACAGTTGACAAATTTCGTCGTCTCCCGTAAGTGATGTCCTGGCCAAGCGGTCAGGGATAGTGGATACGACGTCACCTACGGTACCGGTATCAAATCCCGCCAATCGCACGTCTTCTTTTTGCTTCTTTATGTTGCAAAATATCATTTGGAAGCTCTATTGTTGACTTATAATTTATTTTTGAAAAATAATTATTTATACCACTCATACGATTTCCGCGCCATATTCTTAGAAGAGTAGAAAGCGGAAGTTTTATTTTGAACCTTATGGTCATAGTATAGGTATAGGCTGTAAGATGAAGAACAGACTTGCTGTTAGAGTCGATTTGGATTTTCGCCAGCTATAGAAACGTTACCATTTGATGCTGGGTTTGAATCCGCCCAAGTTCACATTTTTTGTTCATTTTTTTGCATGAAAATATCATTTGGAAGCTCTTGAACAATGTAATTGAGTTAATATGCCTATAGATGCAATCAGATCCATCCATTCATCCAGCAGCCATAAGACGTCCACGGCTGGACATAGGCCTCCCATTTAGATCTGCAAGTAGACCGGTTAATAGAAACTTGCATCCAGCGCGTTCGTGCGGTCTGGTGTGTTTAAATAAAATAATATAAAAAAATAAATTGAAAAAAATAACGTTTGAATTAGAGGGGAAAATCCAAGATGGCGGCCGCCATTAGTTTCCATTTTGAAATTAAAGTTGGCGGATGTCCCTTATTTGAAAAAGTCGTCATGGGTATCGTTTTCGAGGTTTTCGAGGGTGTAGATTTCAAAAATGGCATACATTTTGACATAAAAATGGCGGATGTCACTTTTTGGAAAAAGTCGTCATGGGTATCGTTTTCGAGGTTTTCGGGGGTGTAGGTTTCAAAAATGGCGTCCATTTTGAAATTCAAGATGGCGGAAGTCACTTTTTTGCAAAAAGTCGTCATGGGTATCGTTTTCGAGGTTTTTGGGGGTGTGGATTTCAAAAATGGCATCCATTTTGAAATTCAAGATGGCGGATGTCACTTACTTTCAAAAAATCGTCATGGGTGTCGTTGTCGAGGTTTTTGGGGGTGTAGACTTCAAAAATGGCGTCCATTTTGAAATTCAAGATGGCGGATGTCACTTTTTTTCAAAAAGTCGTCATGGGTATCGTTTTCGAAGTTTTTCTTGAAGATCTTTGCACCTATAAACAAACTCGCGGGCCGCATGCGGCCCGCGCACCGCCCAAAATACTAGTTCATATTATATAAAGTTAAATTACCACTGACTGACTGACTGACTGACTGACTGACTGACTCACTCACTTAGATAGTTGTTTAGGGGGATGGAGAAGTGGTGGGTAAAAAATAATTATAGATTTGTATAGAGATGAAAAATTTATCGAGAGGAAAAATCCCAAAATCTTGAAAAGTCTACTCCTCAACCTGGACCCCTAATGGATCTCAAAAACGGTGAGGTTTAGGGGTATACTGTTTGAACTAAATAGAGAGTACTACCTTGGTACTTTTTGGAAAAATCAAAAAAAACATGGCTCCCATACAAAAAAACATGGCCGCCATACAAATTTGACATGCTTATAACTTCGAAACGGTTATACTTAGGTATAGACTGTTTGAACAAATGTTATAGCCAATTGATAGGGGCAACTGCCCATGATGACAAAAATCCAAGATGGCGGATTCAAGATGGCGGCCATTTTTCAAAATGGTCCGAGGGGGCTGATTTTTTGCATCCGGGGGTTTTTGGGGTCCCTTATTTCAATGGCGAAAAAAAATTTTGAAAAAGTTTTTTTTTAAAGATGGCCGCCATACATTGAATCTTTTACATCTTTAGAGAGTTGTTTTGAAGAAACTATTAGCAATAACGAAAAACTGATTGCATATTCGTATATAAATAAAACAGTGGTTTAAGGAATAAATGATGAAACTTCGGAAGGTCAACTCCTCATATTGGACCCCCAACGGATCTCAAAAACGGTGAGGTTTAGATATGTACTTTGTTCACAAGATATTGTGTACTACCTTGGCACTTTTTGAAAACGTTAAAAAAATTCATAGCTCTCATACAAAAAAACATGGTCGCCATACAAATTAGTCGAAGTATTTAGGTATGAAATTTTTGAACAGCAGTTGTAGCCAATTTACTGAACCGATTTCGATTTTTTTTTCACTACTGGAATTGGTATTTAATACTCAATGATAATTGCAATGTATTCTATTCAATTATAGTACAAGTTCAACCTAATATTTCGAAAATTGTAAAAAAAGTCGGCAAAAAATGCAAATTTTCGACCTTTGAGACGCATGCGCTGACTACATAGTGCATAATACATAAAAATGATGTACTACAAAAATAACAGGCTTTACTTGGTCTACAAAAAAGTCCGCGACAGCATATGTCTATCTCCTAAGATTTTTGAACTATGACAGTTTTTATAACTATAATTAGAGAGCGAAATAGCAGGTATTTTTAAAATGTTTTTTTACAAATAGTGTATGAATCCTTATCCAAATAAACACTTTAGTTAGCTTGGTCATTTCATACAGATCAAAATTGTCACTTACATCAAATAATTTCAAGGAATAGTTTCGAAGATATCGTAAGATTAAAATTACAACGCAATAAAAAATATTGCCGCTGTAGTAACTGTGTACATATTCTGTGCCATGACTTCTATTTATAACGTAGGTACACTAGAATACAAAGCTTTACTTTATCTAAGAGAGATAAGGTATTTAAGATTGAGATAAGAGCAAGTTTTGTCTTAGTTACAGTAAAAGCTATATTTGAGATTGAACTATACCTACACCGCTCGAATACGACTTGTCATATCTTTCAAGTAGAAAGCGGAAGCACTATTTTGAACCTTATTGTCATAGAAATAAAATTGATAAAATTCATCATTCAGCCTATACTTACCAGTATAGGGAAGTTATGCAAAAGCCGAACACCCGCCCGCCGACCTCATGCCTCCCGCGCGCACTCTACTCCCGTGTTCAATAGTACTCAATACTACGGTTTTTTTTAGGATGGAAACTGTTGTACGATTAGTACTAAAGTCGCGTTTTGAACAAGCCGCCATACATTGGTTCTTTTTCATCTTTAGATGATTGTTTTGAGGAAACCATTTGCAATGACAATAAACTGATGGCAGATTCGTATAAAGATGGAATAATGATTTTAGAAAAAAATGGTGAAACCTCCGAAGGTCATGTCTTGGTATTGGACCCCCAAGGGATCTCGAAAACGGTGGGGTTTAGAGATATACTTTCTTCGCAAAATATTGAGTACTACCTTGGTACTTTTTGAAACAATTAAAAAAAACATGACTCCCATACAAAAAAACATGGTTGCCATACATTGCCTCTTTCAATCATTTAGATCGTTGTTCTGAGAAAACCATTAGCAATGACAAAAAACTGAGTGCATGCAGATTCGTATAAAGATAAAATAATGATTTAAGGATTAAATGGTAAAACCTCCGAAGGTCAACTCCTGGTATTGGACCCCGACGGATCTCGAAAACGGTGGGGTTTAGAGATATACTTTCTTCGCAAAATATTGAGTACTACCTTGGTACTTTTTGAAACAATTAAAAAAAACATGGCTCCCATACAAAAAAAAATGGCCGCCATACATTTTATTTTTCACTCAGTTTTGTTTTGTTTTTTGTTTAGTTGTTATAAAGAAACTATCAGAGATGGGAAATATAGAGGTGAGAATATGATCGTGAGAAGAAATAAAATCTCGGAAGGTCAATTCTTCAACCTGGACCCCTTAGGGATCTCAATAACGGTGAGGTTTAGAGATGTACTTCTTTCACAAAATAATGAGTACTACCTTGGTACTTTTTGGAACAATTAAAAAAAACTTGGCTCTCATACAAAAAAAAACATGGCCACCATACTTTGCATTTTTCACTCATTTAGATGGTTGTTTCAAGGAAACTATTAGGAATGACAAAAACTGAACCCATTTTGACATTAAAGATGGCGGATGTCAATTAAGTTAAAAAGTCGTCATGGGTATCGATTTCGAGGTTTTCGGGGGTGTAGATTTCATATATGGCATCCATTTCGACATTACAGATGGCGGATGTCACTTTTTTCAAAAAGTCGTCATGGGTATCGTTTTCGAGGTTTTCGGGGGTGTAAATTTGGAAAATGGCATCCATTTTGAAATTCAAGATGGCGGAAGTCATTTATTTGCAAAAAGTCGTCATGGGTGTCGTCGTCGAGGTTTTTGGGGGTGTAGATTTCAAAAATGGCATTCATTTTGAAATTCAAGATGGCGGAAGTCACTTTTTTGAAAAAGTCGTCATGGGTACCGTTTTCGAGGTATTCGGGGGTGGGAATTTCAAAAATGGAATCCATTTTGAAATTCAAGATGGCGGATGTCACTTATGTGCAAAAAGTCGTCATGGGTGTCGTTGTCGAGGTTTTTGGGGGTGTAGATTTCAAAAATGGCATCTATTTTGAAATTCAAGATGGCGGATGTCACTTATTCGCAAAAAGTCGTCATGGGTGTCGTTTTCGAGATTTTCGGGGGTGTAGATTTCAAAAATGGCATCCATTTTGACATTAAAGATGGCGGATGTCACGTTTTTGCAAAAAGTCGTCATGGGTATCGATTTCGAAGTATTCGGGGGTGTAGATTTCAAAAATGGCATCCATTTTGAAATTCAAGATGGCGGAAGTCACTTTTTGCAAAAAGTCGTCATGGGTATCGTTTTCGAGGTGTTCGGGGGTGTAGATTTCAAAAATGGCATCAATTTTGAAATTTAAGATGGCGGATGTCACTTTTTTGCAAAAAGTCGTCATGGGTGTTGTTGTCGAGGTTTTCGGGGGTGTAGATTTCAAAAATGGCATCCATTTTGAAACTCAAGATGGCGGAAGTCACTTTTTTGCAACTTTAAGTCAGCTGGAAAAGATTTTTTTTAAATTGATTTTAATCTGTTCTTATTTCATGATGGATAAGACCTGCACTGACATCTTGTATGGGATGTTTGTTGCCCCTCTAGCCTTTGTAGTACAATTTGAACCAGAAAGAGCAAATAGCTACTACTGAACTGTGCAGTAATAGTTTACAATACGGTCTTTATAAATCAAGCTGTAACTTGAGTTGGCTAAATACATGAAATTAAAATACTAACTACATAGGTACATGTCAAGATGTTCAAATTAATGTGTATGTACTACAGACTACAGCAGAATAAATAAAGTAGGTAATTAATTATAAGTAAATTGCTTTTCATTCAAAACAGGCGGAAAACATACATTTACAGGCCACTTTGGAGTGAAAGTATTGCAGTTTTTTTTAATGATATTTCGAACACTTACCTTCGGTTTGAAGCTTTGTAGTCAATAGATTTTCAACACAGTCTCTTAACGAAGTAGTATAAGTACTCAATAAAATTCGTTTACAACGAATTATAAAATGATATTAAATAACATAATTTGTATATCCAGCAGAGTGCTAATGCCCATTTCTCTAATTCCCCAAATATGAAATAGAAATTTCCTGAATTGGGGAAACAAAAATAACCTAAATATTCTGCACTGATCCACTCATCCCGTACAAGTAGATATGTTTCCTTCAGGTTCTAATTATTCATTTACTCAATAAAATATTCAAAGGAAGGTAAGCATTTTCATTTCCTCATCTGATATGGAGGTGAATGGCATAAACAGAGGGAGGCCTATGCCCAGGAGTGGGTTATTAAAGGCTGATGATGATGATGATCTGATATATCAAATTACAGTGTGTTGTTTTTATAATGTAGTCACAAAAAATCACACTCAAGCTTAGTAAAGTTTTATAACGTTTCTTAAAGCCTGAAAATCGTTACCTACGAAAATTGTTTACGTGATAATTAATTTGTGGAAATGGTAATAAACTTGTAACACTGACTACCTCTATTTATTTTTTTCTAATCGATGGTGCCACAGATAAGATGACAAAGGTGCGTTCAGTTTGAGCTCGATAGCGTTTTTGGCATTTGCAAAATTAGCGTTGATGTACCCTTCGATTTGGGAGTTTTACCCATTTCGCCAATAATGCAACTTTTGCTCACTTCCCAAAAAAAACGAACGCAAAAGTAACAAACTGTGGTGCGTCAAATGTCAAACAACATAAAAGCTCCATCACACACAGGCGGTACGAGCGGTAGAGCGGTACGAGCGGTACGAGCGGTAAAGGGCGGTACGGCAGTACCGCGACCGGCCCCCCTACCGCCTAAAGCAATAGTAATCGTAATAGCAATCGTTTATGACTTCATTTTAGTGATTTGGCACAGCCTTTGTGACGTTAGCCATCAAAGTTGTTCATTCAACGATTGCTTTCGCAATCCGCACAAAGCAATTGATGGCTAACGTCACATAGGCGGTGCCAAATGACTAAAATGAAGTCATAAACGATTGCTATTACGATTGCTATTGCTTAAGCGGTAGGGGGGCGGACCTGTGTGAGCCCTTCTTATATAACCAGTACAATACAGATGCCCGCCCGTCTGCTATACCGCTCGTACCGCCTGTGTGTAAAGGAGCCTTAATTATGGCGGCAACACTTCGAAAATTCAGAAATTTGCGTGATGTGATTTTTGTTTTGCTGATTCAAACATACATTCTCTTTGCTTTGCTGTTCGCTCTGATTTAAACATCTGCTTTTGACGGTCTATCACCCACATGTCACTCGTGGCAGTAGTAAGATTGTGGAACACCAAATCACATTACATTACACTACACAATTAGCAATTAATACACAATTTGCTGGCAGTATTTACATTATGTTTGTTTCGCTGTTCTGCCTTAAACACCGTCTATTATTGTACACCGTACAAATTATTAAAAAGCTTGAAACTTTAACATCAAGCATAAAACGTCAGACTCTAATATGTCAGAAAGAGATCACAAAGAACCCACTTCCGTAGGTGGGTCAAAATTAACAGTTCACATGGGCATTTTTAGCTGTTTTTAAACTATCCAAACAATCCGAGCAAATGAAAACAGTTAAAATGCCACTTTTGCTCACACATTCTCAAAACGAACGCTGATCGTGATCGTTGTAACTGTTAAGGCTCCTTTACACACAGGCGGTACGAGCGGTATAGCAGACGGGCGGGCATCTGTATTGTACTGGTTATATAAGAAGGGCTCACACAGGTCCGGGCGCGGTACTGCCGTACCGCCCTTTACCGCTCGTACCGCTCGTACCGCTCTACCGCTCGTACCGCCTGTGTTTGATGGAGCCTTTAATTTTGCCATCAGTAGGCTATCCGAACGCACCTACAATGAAATAAACCATAGACAAGTAGAATATTAGCAGTGCTACCAACGTAAGCTATATTTCGCTAATTAGGCTATTTGGAAGAGAAATGGCGAAAGAAAAATCCAAGAGGTGACCAGTCGCCTATTAAGGCTATTTTAGAAAAAAAATATTACGTAACAAAACAATAAATTATTGTATTTATCGTGAAGTGAATCCTTACTACCACAATGATGGCGTGTATGTAGTATACTGACTAAGTATTTCGAAGATATTATCGTAAACAAAGTTTTTTAAAATGTGATTTTGCCTGTTTGTTTCTTCCATAACTTGTGGTTTTTAAATTTCTCTAGAGGAATTATTGAAAACGCATTTTTTTTTATGAACAATGTGTCTTAGTAACAAAAGTGTTTTCATTATTACCACACTCAAGCGTAGACATAGTGTATGTGCCATGCATGATTGTGGTAAAAATTAAGTAACAATATTTCTTGCACTTGAAACCATAAATCATTTTCTTCAATCACCATCAACGACCGTTCTTCATGTTCGATTACTAATTTTTGAAATAAAATAATTAATATTTAATATTAACTTCCGGACCACGTTTTGAGAGGAATGTCAAATTGAGCGTTTTTATTTATCGTATGTACCATTTAGCGCTTCTGGCGCTTTTTTGACCTGCTGATGGCGCGTTTTTGCCAAAAGGAGTTGGTAGCACTGAAAATCATAATTTTCGTTTGAATTTTCGGCTTGTAACGGCGCAAATTTCATACGAAATTTTTTCTTTTCATTTTTTACTAAATATATTCATATATTTCTTATTTACTTATTCAGGATACAACAACCTATAACTCAATTACACTTTCAAGGTAAGCTTTTATTGTACTTTCACCTGTTTGTAGTCAAATCTTGTAAGTTAGGTAAATTTGATCCACAATTATTTTCCCCTTTTTCGATTGAGCTGAAATTTTGCATACATGTGTAAATCGCGACACAATGCAATATTATGATGATAAGGTGCTGATCTGATTATGAAGCTGGAAGGTGGCCAAAGGAATACTGCAATGAAACGACATAACCTCATCGAGTTTAGGCTCATTTGATCTGCTCTTCCGATTACCTACTACTTGTTCAGTAAAAGCTTGTTTTTTTAATTATACTTATACTGCTGCGCTCATTATAATCACTGTAAGTCGTATTTTTTATTTATGAGTAAGGTGATCAAAATTCTTTTGAATTTTTTAACCTCTTTGCCGCTACTCCTGATGTATGAGGAATTATCAAAATGTTTTTAGTTTGCCATGTACGATTACATTTGCTTGATTTTTTGTATATATTGTTGTGCATATTGAAATATGAGGTTCTGGGTTGAATTTTGATAACCTGAATATACAGAAATGTAGATCTTGTTTCAAGGATTCCGATCATGTAACTAACTCAATACCTCCAAAAACCCGACTTACTGTGATGATGATTAGTGCGGCAGTATAGCTGTCATGTTTTTCCTAAGTATGGGCCTGAAAGAAGGTACCTATTTGGTTGAAGGTGCCTTCATTTCGGGCGACACTGGACCACCACATATTATTTTCTATAGACTATTTAGTAGTCACCAAAGTGAAGTTCACATATGTATCTATAAAAAAATATTTATTTTCAGATGAAGAGAGGATATGAACCATCGAGTTCTGACGATCGTCGCAAGCTATTTAAACCATCCAACGCCTGTGTGGCATCAGGTATTTATTGTATTATTTATTTGCCAGTTATTCTTAAGTAAGTCAATCTTAAGAGCAATTTTGCCCACAAAATTACAAAAATCTGAAAGATTTTATTGTTTTTTTGTTACTTAATACATATGTACATATTTCATAAAGTCTAACAATGTTATCTGGTTTTTTAGTTTAGATATCGAAAAATTGTATATATAAAACTGTATATAGCAGCTCAGATATCTATCAATGAGGGTGCCTGTGTAATAAAAAACCGGACAAGTGTGAGTCAGACTCTTGCACCTAAGGTCCCATACAACCGGTTTACAGCTGTATTATCTTTTGATAGTGTAGGCTTAGAAGTTTAATTTTTTCACAGCTCCAAGGGACTTTAGTAACTGGTATGAATTTACCTCCACGCGTTCCTGAGAAAAAGGTTCGAGATTTAGGGATAGACAGATAGAGGGACAACGAAGTGATCCTATTAGGGTTCTGTCTTTTTTCTTTAGAGGTATGGAACCCTATTAAAACGTTTATGTGATCATAGAATAGAAGTAGTACTACTAGAATATATATTATGTACTCATATCATTCTTTGGCTGCTATGCTGCTTATGATAAATGAGTTAAATAATGTTTGCATTATTCCTTTTCTTTTATTTTGCAAAATCTAAAGAAATATAGTTTTCTACTTACTGTTTTAATTTTTAGGGTTCTGTACCCAAAGCGTAAAGACGGGACCCTTACTCCCTTACTGTTTGTCCGTCTGTCTGTATTTCTGTTGCCGCTATAACAACAAATAGAAAATAATAATAATTAAGGAGCTCCCATACAACAAATCTGAATTTTTACACGTTTTTCGCTTGATATTAAATTTAATTTAATATACACTTTAAATATATATAAAAATAAAAATAAAATAAATATTTAAGGGGAGCTCCTACACAAGTAAAGTAGATGTACAAATACAACTGGAAGATGCTTGAAATATTCACAGAATATTAATTGTATTTTTCTTTTAAAAATAAATAATTAAATAAAAATTTTACATGTTAAGGGGGGCTCCATACGCTACGGAACCCTTGGTGCGCGAGTCCGACTCGCACTTGGCCGGACGTCGTTTTTTTGAAAAAGTTGTCAATGGTGTCGTTTTTGAGATTTTATTTAATTTTAGTTGATACATGTAATATTATCATTCCATATATGTTTATTTACAGGAAATTCGATGACATGAAAAATGAAAAAAAAAAAAACATGGCTCCCTTACAAAAAACATGCCATACTTACCAAAATGTTTCTTAATGTTGTTTTTAAACTTTCGCGATTTGAACACATTATTATTATATACTACGGGACTAATCGCGCACTAAAATTAAGAGATAAATAAATACCTCATCATCCCGACGTTTCGGCCGAGTTGCATCGACCGTGGGCACAGGTAGACACCCGTGTCTACCCGTCTGCGATTAGTCCCGTTGTATATAATAGTAAAATTTTTGTTTATGCTAAAAAAATGTTTATTACTTATAATAATATTGTGTAGAAATAATAATTAATAATGATTGGAGAACATATGATTTGAAATCTGATTGCGTAAAGCACAGCGAAGGATTTTCGAGGTTTTAGGGGGTGCACATTTCATAAATGGTATTGGTTTGAAATTAAAGATGGCGGATGTCACATTTTTGAAAGAAGTCGTCATGGATATCGTTTTCGAGGTTTTTGGGGGTGTAGATTTAAAAAATGGCATCCATTTTGAAATTAAAAATGGCGGATGTCACTTTTTGCAAAAAGTAGTCATGGGTATCGTTTTCGAGGTTTTTGGGTGTGTAGATTTCAAAAATAGCATCCATTTTGAAATTAAAAATGGCGGTTGTCACTTATTTCAAAAAGTCGCTATGGGTATCGATTTCGAAGTTTTTGGGTGTGTAGATTTCAAAAATTGCATCCATTTAAATTAAAGATGGCGGATGTTACATTTTTGAAAAAAGTCGTCATGGGTATCGTTTCCGAGGTTTTTGTGGGTGTAGATTTCAAAAATAGCATCCATTTTGAAATTAAAAATGGCGGTTGTCACTTTTTGCAAAAAGTCGCCATGGGTGTCGATTTCGAAGTTTTTGGGTGTGTAGATTTCAAAAATTGCATCCATTTTAAAATTAAAGATAGCGGATGTCATTTGATGAATGAATCCAGGATGGATTTTGCAAAAAATCGTCAAGGGTGTCGTTTTCGAGATTTTATTACATTTTAGTTGGAAGGACAATGTAATATATCATTCCATGAATGTTTTTCAGGAAATATTCATCAAGGACATGAATCGTTTAAAGGTGCCGGCCGGCAATGCACTGCTATGGCAGTTTGTGCGCTCGCTCATTCTTGCATTGACAACAAAAGACCAGTAATTTCAACATTTGATTTTAATCATGTGTTAAATGCTGGTGACAACCTTTACATAAAATTAGAACCAGATATTCCAGTTGGGGCAGGTGATAGATTTTTATCTCCAGATGAAATTCCCACGGAGATACAAATTGGAGAGAAAATTGTTTCTATCGAGTACAGCTACATAGCTAATGGATTGTATCCAAATCAATCAAGAGATTTAGACATAGCTATATTAGGGCTAGAAAACATACTGAGAGATATGTTTAATGACGATTGGAACGACAATACGGACGGTAGTACTTTCACCGGCGCAAAATACACCGTGTCATTTTGGCGCTACAATGACAAGGTAAAAAAAATAGTAGAACAAAACGAAGTAGAAATAGAAGTAAAAAAATACTATATTTTTAATAGTCACGCGGTTGATGAAAATAATAAACTTGATCCAAATGGTGTGGCAAGGATTTTCGCATATGATTCCTTGAAGGACTTAGCGAGCTCGCTTATAAATTTGTCATGGGCAGGTTTACAATACGAAATCAATAAATTTAAAATAGGTAGCGTTCGTGCGGTAGAATCACATCCGGATGTGCAAATTAATCCGTCGGCACCTGCCACACCATCATTAGATCGTACTCAATGCAGTAAAAGTTCGGTGTCCACCATTGAGGAAGTAAAGCCACTTTCAGTCCCTTCCGGCCTGACGCAAAATACCGATCGTACCGAATGTAGTAGGAGTTCCGTAACTCAACCGATAGACTCGCCTTCTGTTTTGATTGGCTCAATGCAGATTTCACCGTTTGTCGTTCCAACTCAATCGGATGCGAGCCAACGTAGCAACGTTTCTGGCTCTATTCTGAGCGAGTTAAAACCTATACCAAAAAAACTGTCGTATGCAACAGTTGTTAAACAAAAAATGCAAAAATCAACTGAAACTGTTTCCACTGAAATAGCAAAGGCCGCGCAAACAAATATATATAAATCGATGTCAAATTTAAAACCAGTGGTTGTATTAGAAAAAGTAGATGATTTTAAACTAACTCATCTTAAACCCGTAGTTGTGCTCGAACAGTTAGAGTCGTTGCAAAATAAATCTACGCCTGCTGCAAAAAGAGGCCGACCCATTAAATCTAAACGAGGACCTAAAAAAACCAAGGAAAATGCACAACTGGACGCGGTCAAAAAATATAGTAAAAATAATCCACAAGTAAATCGAAAAGCCGTTAAAAAATACACTGATAATAATCGAGATGTAAATCGCGAAGCCGTTAAAAAATACACCGAAAATAACCCAGAAATACATCGCGAAGCCGTTAAAAAATACACGGAAAATAATCCAGAAATACATCGCGAAGCCGTTAAAAAATACACGGAAAATAATCCAGAAATACATCGCGAAGCCGTTAAAAAATACACGGAAAATAATCCAGAAATACATCGCGAAGCCGTTAAAAAATACACGGAAAATAATCCAGAAATACATCGCGAAGCCGTTAAAAAATATGATCAAATAAATCCAGTTGTGCATCGCGAAGCCGTTAAAAAATATGATCAAAATCATCCCGCAGTAAATCAAAGGGCGACTCAACGTTACAACGAAGTTAGTCGTAATGTGGACGTGCCATTACGTAGGTCGCGAAATTTAATAGGTGAAAAACGGGATGACGAGTTAAATTCAGTAGCTTCATTCTCATTAAAAAAACCGTCGCTTAAATCACCGGAAACATATAAATGTCCTCATTGCAACGCGCGTATTTTCGATGAGGAAAAAACTAGGACTCAATGGTGTTGCGGATCTGGGGCTAATAATATTCAAAACTTTGCACCATTGACGGAAGATTTTTATACGCATCCCAGTTTCGTAAACAGACCGCGCGCGTACAATAATTTGTTTGCATTCTCGGCATTAGGGACTTCACACGGTTTCGCCCAGCCGGAGGGCCTATCGTTCCTCAAAATTCAGGGTAGAACGTATCATCGCGTCTTCGATTTAGGGTATAATCAATCTACGAATAACATAGGTTTATATATAAACGATACAACCGAACGCGAAAACATTGCTCGCGAGCGAAGTTTGGATTTACAAGTAATTAGGTCAATAACGCACTTTATGAATAACGTAAATCCATTTATAGAATGGTTTAAGAAATTAAACTCAGAAGCTTCCGACGAAGCATTCATAATGTTTGAAAAAACTTCTCGATCCAGCCACGGAAATATTTTAGGCGACCCGCCCGTGGCCAACGAAGTTTCTGCAATCATTTGCACAGATCGCGATGACTACAAGCCCCGTTGCATTGCTATTTGGAAAGTGGGTGCATGTAAACCTCATGCCGTCGATATCATGCATCCTCTGTATGAAAGTTTTCAGTTTCCACTTTTATATCCGGAGGGCAATGCAGGGTGGTATCCCGGTAAACAAACGAACGTAAAAGACAATAAAAGCAAAAAACTCACTCAGGCCAAATATGTCAGATGTCTCCTTCTTTCAGAAGATAGATTTAGTCATTTTGGACGTCTATCTGAGGAGTGGTTAGTAGATATGTTTTGCAGAATAATCGAGGAACGTTTGCGATATATATTCCACATGCAAACGAATAGTAATAATGAATTGAGAGCCGCACCACTCCAAGAGCTTTTAAACGATGAAACCATTGCAGGTGAAGGTGTTGTACCGGGACGTATCTACTTACCGAATACTTTTACTGGGGGCCCGCGATACATGAAACTTAAATATTTAGATTGTATCGCATTAGTCAATAGATTGGGACCTCCCTCATATTTTATTACCTTTACTTGCAATCCCAACTGGCCTGAAATCAAACAATCAACACCTGAAGGCCAACGCCCCAATCCACTCATTTGCGCGAGAGTGTTCAATTTGCGTTTGCATGAGTTAATACGAGATTTCCGTTCCGGTGCATGGTTCGGACCTATCGAGTATTTAACTTATGTAATTGAATTTCAAAAAAGAGGTCTTCCTCATGCCCACATTTGTTTTAGAGTCCAAGGAGGGGGTCCAGTTGAAAATGTAGATATCGATAAAGTATGCCGTGCGGACATACCCGACTCGTCAGAAGCTGAAGGCAGGTTACGTACAGCGGTCCTGAATCATATGATTCATGGACCGTGTGGGCGAGAAAGAGATAACCTGCCGTGCTACGATAAAGAAAAACAAAAATGTAGCAAACGCTTCCCAAAACGCGAAACCGACGTCACCTTCTGTGACGACAAAGGTTTCGTACATTTGCGTCGCGATCCCAACAACGAAGGAATTATTAAGTTTCGCAATAGAGAAATAAAAGTAAACGATTTGTGGGTCGTCCCATACAATGCCAGTTTACTATTAAAATATGATGCACACATTAATATTGAAGTTTCCTCGAGCCGTAGTATTGTTAAATACCTATTTAAATATATTACAAAAGGGCCTGATGAAGCGCGCGTTGCCATTGTCGAAGGGGATCGTGTCAATGAAATCGAGGAGTATGTAACTAAGCGCTATATAGGGTCAAGCGACGCGGCTTGGCGAGTATTAGAATTCGATGTCACTGCCCGCGAACCCAACGTGAAACAGCTGACTGTTCACTTGGAAAACAATCAAATCGTTTATTTTAAACCCGGGCATGAAACAGATGTTAACCGCGAATCCTCCGATTTGATTACGTATTTTAATCGGCCACAGGGCGCAGTATTCGACGCACTAAAATATGTAGATTTTTATGAAAAATATATTGTTCATGCGAAACGCCCCAATACAAAAGTTAAAATATATGAAACAACAAACGGCAAATTTATCACCGAACGGCAAAGAGGAGAAATGGTTGCGCGTTTGTTTTGGGTCGCGCCTAACAGAGGTGAACAATTTTACCTTAGAATACTATTAAATTCTTTTGCGTGTCGCAGTTACGCGGATCTTATGAATCTCGGTGGCCCTGATTGCACTACTTTCCAAGATGCAGCCAAATCAGTCGGACTTGTTGACAATACGGTCGAATACGAAAACGCCTTACGGGAAGCTTCAACGTTTTTTACCGGCCACCGTCTCCGTAGGTTTTTCGTATTGTTGGCTGTAAACGGTGTCCCAGTCGCGTCGCTGTGGGACACATTTAAAAATCAACTTTGCGAAGACATTTTGCACAGGATGCCAAACGAATACGAAAATGCATACAACTTAGGTCTCGTACAAATAAATAGATTGTTGCGCAAACACGGATCATCGGTTACATTTCTGGGACTTCCGGAAGTCCAGGATGATTC
Organism: Hypomecis punctinalis; assembly: GCA_949316475.1. Classification (NCBI taxonomy): domain Eukaryota; kingdom Metazoa; phylum Arthropoda; class Insecta; order Lepidoptera; family Geometridae; genus Hypomecis; species Hypomecis punctinalis. The sequence continues at coordinate 26,993,574 of OX438800.1, read as the reverse complement.
CACTGAATTAGGCAGGGAGCGCGTCGAATACGATATAGACCAACAAATATCTGTTGTCGATGAGTGGCTACCGCAGCTTTCATCGGAACAGCGTTCCGTGTTCGAATACATCGATCGTCTTTGCGTAGATCAAGAATACCGTGAAAATAATCCGTGTGCTATTTTTGTGGACGGCCCTGCAGGTACAGGTAAAACAACTTTATTGAATACCATAACGGCTCATGTGCGAGGTAATTTAAAGTCTGTAGTAATTTGCACGGCTTCGTCAGCCATAGCCGCACAAAATCTTGAAAACGCTTTCACCGCACATTCCATGTTTAAATTCCCCTTAGATATCATAGACGATAGAGGTTTTTGGAATATTACGAATAAAACGCAACGCGCTGAATTAATTTATCAAGCGTCTGTAATAATTTATGACGAGGCGCCGATGGCCCACAAATATCTAATACATATGTTAGATAGGTCATTGCGCGACCTCATGCGGTCGAATAAAATTTTTGGAGGTAAAATTATTATTTTCGCGGGTGATTTTAGACAAATTCCTCCAGTCGTTGTTAACGCCAAGTCAGATTCGGATATTTTAAATAGTTCAATAAAGAAATCCCCGCTTTGGCAAAATTTAAAAACATTTTCTTTAGTGACATCTCAAAGATGCAGGGACGATCCCGAATACGCAGAGTTTTTGTTAAAATTAGGATCAGATGAGTTACCGTTTGTGCCTCTGCAAGTAGGTAGGAGTATCCAAAGGATCGTCGCTTTAGAATTAGTGGAACACGTAACTGAATTAAGCGATTTAATCGACTTCGTGTTCCCGGAGGCTGCCCTTGGAGAGCCAGACATTTGTGCACTCAGAGCTATTTTATGTACCCGCAATAACGCTGTTCGGGAAATAAATTCTTTAATTTTAGACCGCTTATCGGGAGAAATGCTCCATTTTTATTCGAGTGACCAAATTGCCAATGATGAAGCAGATCAGTTGTACCTAGGGCCCGACGCGTTAAATAGACTGCAACCACAGGGCCTCCCAGAGTTCGATTTAAAATTAAAAATTGGATGCGTTTGTATGATCACTAGGAATCTAAGTTTTGCGGACGGCTTAGTGAATGGCACAAAAGTGATCATTGAAGCCACTTCTCCGTTTTTAATAACAGTCCGAAAAAGGGGTGACATCGATAACACGCCGTACCTAATTCCGCGAATTCTCTTTAAAGCATCCATAGATCGAAATAGTCCGTATGAAATGTGTCGTCGCCAGTTCCCCCTTCAGGTGTGCTATGCGATGACCATTCACAAAAGTCAAGGTCAAACTATTTCTCGCGTGGGGGTAGATTTACGGTCAGATGTATTCAGCCACGGTCAATTATACGTAGCATTAGGTCGCGTACAAGAAAAAGCGTTCATAAAAATATTAATAGATGAAAATCGCGTAATAAATGGCATTCCCTGTGCAAACAATAAAATTATACGCGACCTAATAATGTAATGTAAATAATGTTAATGGTTCTTCTTGGAAAGTAATGTAAAATTGTTGACCTCTACTTTCCGTGGGTATTTTTGTAAATAATAATGTAACATAAAATCAAATTGCCATAGCAGTATTTGTCGGTCTATTTTTTTATTTCATAGAGTAGTATTTATTATTATTATGGACAGTTGTAAATATGATCAATTTATATGTATAGTATTTGTAGTTTATTATTTATTATTATATTGTGTAGAAATAATGTAAGTAGTTTTATTATTATTATGGACAATTGTAAATATTATCAATTTATATGTATAGTATTTGTAGTTTATTATTTATTATTACATTGTGTAGAAATAATGTAAGTAGTTTTTGTATTTAGTATGATTTGGTAAGTAGTAGTTTTTAGCATATAATAAGCCCGATTACAGAGGCACATCGTAATTACATATAGCTAAATAGCATAGTTCTGTTTCTTTTTCACTTTAGACATTCGATTGAGAGAGCGCTTATTACGTTGCTTGCTATTAATTTTACGCTGGTGCCTCTATAATCGAGCTTAATGTAGTAATAAAATAATACGTAATGAATTGTGTACCTATGTAGTTAGCGTGGATTAGGCCTCCTGGGGACACCACGTTAAAAAAAACGCACCTTAAGCCAAACCTCGTGATTATTATTTTTTTGTTATATATTCAATATTATACAGGGTGACGATTGAACAATTAGCATCCTTTTAGGGGCTTATTCTGTACATCAAAACTAACAACTTTTGTTCTGTGACTTTTGGCGTTTCATATCCCAAAAAAAATTGATGCTCATAAAAAAATTACCCGCGACCAAATGTATGGAACAGCTGATTTTTCTTTGGTTTTGACAAAAAACGCAGAACATAAGTTGTTAGTTTTGATGTACAGAATAAGCCCCTAAAAGGATGCTAAATGTTTACCAGTCACCCAGTATATGAAAAAAAAAAATAATCCAAGGTGGTGTGGAATATGGCTCATTATTATTTTTTATAATATTTAGATTTATAGTGCTGCTTGTACACGTCGCCACCTGCACGCGTCACCGCCTGCGTCGCGTCGCTGCCTGCGTGTGACAGACTCAGACCCCACGTGGTCGTGTTTCATAATAATAAATACGCCCTTTTCAGAGCCGCAAAAGATTCAATATGTTTCACACTGACGACAGACTCGCGGGCCGATTGCGAAAAGGAAGGAATTAATGATGGCGGACGTCACTTTTTGCAAAAGTCGTCATGGGTGTCGTTATTGAGGTTCATGGGGATGTATATTTCAAATATGGCATCCATTTTGAAATTAAAGATGGCGGACGTCAGTTTTTGTACTATTCGTATATAATATTAAAAAAAAAATAGATTTTTCTTAAATTTATAAAAAAAAATTAAAAAAACCAAACTTGAACAAAACCTTCTTTAAAAAACAAATCGCGGGCCGCTTGCGGCCCGCGATTTGTTTTTGGATTTGGCTGGACATAGTCCTCCCATATAGATATACAATAAGACCGGTTAATAGAAACTTGCATACAGCGCGTTCTTGAGGTCTTGAGTGTAGTTTTAAAATAAAATAAATAGATAATAGTACGGCATTCATTTTGAACTTACAAATGGCGGCCATCACTTTTTGGGAAAAGTCGTCATGGGTGTCGTTTTCGAAGTTTTCGGGGGTGTAAATTTCAAAAATGGCATCCATTTTAACATTAAAGATGGCGGATGTCACTTTTTTGCCAAAAGTCGTCATGGGTATCGTATTCGGGGTTTTCGGGGGTGTAGATTTCGAAAATGGCATCCATTTTGACATTAAAGATGGCGGATGTCACTTTTTTGCCAAAAGTCGTCATGGGTATCGTATTCGGGGTTTTCGGGGGTGTAGATTTCGAAAATGGCATCCATTTTGACATTAAAGATGGCGGATGTCACTTTTTTGCAAAAAGTCGTCATGGGTGTCGTTGTCGCGGTTTTTAGGGGTGTAGACTTCAAAAATGGCATCCATTTTGAAATTCAAGATGGCGGATGTCACTTTTTTGCAAAAAGTCGTCATGGGTATCGTTTTCGAGGTTTTCAGGGGTGTCGATTTCTAACTTGAAGGTCTTTGCACCTATAAACAAACTCGCGGGCCGCATGCGGCCCGCGCACCGCCCAAAATACTAGTTCATATTATATAAAGTTAAATTACCACTGACTGACTGACTGACTGACTGACTCACTCACTTAGATAGTTGTTTAGGGGGATGGAGAAGTGGTGGGTAAAAAATAATTATAGATTTGTATAGAGATAAAAAATTGATCGAGAGGAAAAATCCCAAAATCTTCAAAAGTCTTCTCTTCAACCTGGACTCCTAAGGGATCTCAAAAACGGTGAGGTTTAGGGGTATACTGTTTGAACTAAATAGAGAGTACTACCTTGGTACTTTTTGGAAAAATGAAAAAAAACATGGCTCCCATACAAAAAAACATGGCCGCCATACAAATTTGACATGCTTATAACTTGGAAACGGTTATACTTAGGTATAGACTGTTTGAACAAATGTTATAGCCAATCGATAGGGGCAACTGCCCATGATGACAAAAATCCAAGATGGCGGATTCAAGATGGCGGCCATTTTTCAAAATGGTCCGAGGGGGCTGATTTTTTGCATCCGGGGGTTTTTGGGGTCCCTTATTTCAATGGCGAAAAAAAATTTTGAAAAAGTTTTTTTTTAAAGATGGCCGCCATACATTGAATCTTTTACATCTTTAGAGAGTTGTTTTGAAGAAACTATTAGCAATAACGAAAAACTGATTGCATATTCGTATATAAATAAAACAGTGGTTTAAGGAATAAATGATGAAACTTCGGAAGGTCAACTCCTCATATTGGACCCCCAACGGATCTCAAAAACGGTGAGGTTTAGATATGTACTTTGTTCACAAGATATTGTGTACTACCTTGGCACTTTTTGAAAACGTTAAAAAAATTCATAGCTCTCATACAAAAAAACATGGTCGCCATACAAATTAGTCGAAGTATTTAGGTATGAAATTTTTGAACAGCAGTTGTAGCCAATTTACTGAACCGATTTCGATTTTTTTTTCACTACTGGAATTGGTATTTAATACTCAATGATAATTGCAATGTATTCTATTCAATTATAGTACAAGTTCAACCTAATATTTCGAAAATTGTAAAAAAAGTCGGCAAAAAATGCAAATTTTCGACCTTTGAGACGCATGCGCTGACTACATAGTGCATAATACATAAAAATGATGTACTACAAAAATAACAGGCTTTACTTGGTCTACAAAAAAGTCCGCGACAGCATATGTCTATCTCCTAAGATTTTTGAACTATGACAGTTTTTATAACTATAATTAGAGAGCGAAATAGCAGGTATTTTTAAAATGTTTTTTTACAAATAGTGTATGAATCCTTATCCAAATAAACACTTTAGTTAGCTTGGTCATTTCATACAGATCAAAATTGTCACTTACATCAAATAATTTCAAGGAATAGTTTCGAAGATATCGTAAGATTAAAATTACAACGCAATAAAAAATATTGCCGCTGTAGTATGTAACTGTGTACATATTCTGTGCCATGACTTCTATTTATAACGTAGGTACACTAGAATACAAAGCTTTACTTTATCTAAGAGAGATAAGGTATTTAAGATTGAGATAAGAGCAAGTTTTGTCTTAGTTACAGTAAAAGCTATATTTGAGATTGAACTATACCTACACCGCTCGAATACGACTTGTCATATCCTTCAAGTAGAAAGCGGAAGCACTATTTTGAACCTTATTGTCATAGAAATAAAATTGATAAAATTCATCATTCAGCCTATACTTACCAGTATAGGGAAGTTATGCAAAAGCCGAACACCCGCCCGCCGACCTCATGCCTCCCGCGCGCACTCTACTCCCGTGTTCAATTATAGTACTCAATACTACGGTTTTTTTTAGGATGGAAACTGTTGTACGATTAGTACTAAAGTCGCGTTTTGAACAAGCCGCCATACATTGGTTCTTTTTCATCTTTAGATGATTGTTTTGAGGAAACCATTTGCAATGACAATAAACTGATGGCAGATTCGTATAAAGATGGAATAATGATTTTAGAAAAAAATGGTGAAACCTCCGAAGGTCATGTCTTGGTATTGGACCCCCAAGGGATCTCGAAAACGGTGGGGTTTAGAGATATACTTTCTTCGCAAAATATTGAGTACTACCTTGGTACTTTTTGAAACAATTAAAAAAAACATGACTCCCATACAAAAAAACATGGTTGCCATACATTGCCTCTTTCAATCATTTAGATCGTTGTTCTGAGAAAACCATTAGCAATGACAAAAAACTGAGTGCATGCAGATTCGTATAAAGATAAAATAATGATTTAAGGATTAAATGGTAAAACCTCCGAAGGTCAACTCCTGGTATTGGACCCCGACGGATCTCGAAAACGGTGGGGTTTAGAGATATACTTTCTTCGCAAAATATTGAGTACTACCTTGGTACTTTTTGAAACAATTAAAAAAAACATGGCTCCCATACAAAAAAAAATGGCCGCCATACATTTTATTTTTCACTCAGTTTTGTTTTGTTTTTTGTTTAGTTGTTATAAAGAAACTATCAGAGATGGGAAATATAGAGGTGAGAATATGATCGTGAGAAGAAATAAAATCTCGGAAGGTCAATTCTTCAACCTGGACCCCTTAGGGATCTCAATAACGGTGAGGTTTAGAGATGTATTTCTTTCACAAAATAATGAGTACTACCTTGGTACTTTTTGGAACAATTAAAAAAAACTTGGCTCTCATACAAAAAAAAATATGGCCACCATACTTTGCATTTTTCACTCATTTAGATGGTTGTTTCAAGGAAACTATTAGGAATGACAAAAACTGAACCCATTTTGACATTAAAGATGGCGGATGTCAATTAAGTTAAAAAGTCGTCATGGGTATCGATTTCGAGGTTTTCGGGGGTGTAGATTTCATATATGGCATCCATTTCGACATTACAGATGGCGGATGTCACTTTTTTCAAAAAGTCGTCATGGGTATCGTTTTCGAGGTTTTCGGGGGTGTAAATTTGGAAAATGGCATCCATTTTGAAATTCAAGATGGCGGAAGTCATTTATTTGCAAAAAGTCGTCATGGGTGTCGTCGTCGAGGTTTTTGGGGGTGTAGATTTCAAAAATGGCATTCATTTTGAAATTCAAGATGGCGGAAGTCACTTTTTTGAAAAAGTCGTCATGGGTACCGTTTTCGAGGTATTCGGGGGTGGGAATTTCAAAAATGGAATCCATTTTGAAATTCAAGATGGCGGATGTCACTTATGTGCAAAAAGTCGTCATGGGTGTCGTTGTCGAGGTTTTTGGGGGTGTAGATTTCAAAAATGGCATCTATTTTGAAATTCAAGATGGCGGATGTCACTTATTCGCAAAAAGTCGTCATGGGTGTCGTTTTCGAGATTTTCGGGGGTGTAGATTTCAAAAATGGCATCCATTTTGACATTAAAGATGGCGGATGTCACGTTTTTGCAAAAAGTCGTCATGGGTATCGATTTCGAAGTATTCGGGGGTGTAGATTTCAAAAATGGCATCCATTTTGAAATTCAAGATGGCGGAAGTCACTTTTTGCAAAAAGTCGTCATGGGTATCGTTTTCGAGGTGTTCGGGGGTGTAGATTTCAAAAATGGCATCAATTTTGAAATTTAAGATGGCGGATGTCACTTTTTTGCAAAAAGTCGTCATGGGTGTTGTTGTCGAGGTTTTCGGGGGTGTAGATTTCAAAAATGGCATCCATTTTGAAACTCAAGATGGCGGAAGTCACTTTTTTGCAAAAAGTCATCATGGATGTCGTTTTCGAAGTTTTTGAGGTCGTAAAGTCATCGCAAAAATGAAACCCATCCAAAAAATACTCTCGCGGGCCGCATGCGGCCCGCGCACCGCCCAAAATACTAGTTCATATTATATAAAGTTAAATTACCACTGACTGACTGACTGACTGACTGACTCACTCACTTAGATAGTTGTTTAGAGGGAAGGAGAAGTGATGGGAAAAAAATAATTATAGATTTGTGTAGAGATGAGAAATTCATCGGGAGGAAAAATCCTAAAATTGACCTGAACGTAACCTGGACCTGGATCCTCAACGGATCTCAGAAACGGTAGGGTTTAGAGGTGTACTGTTCGAACAAAGTAGAGAGTACTACCTTGGTACTTTTTGGAAAAATCAAAAAAAACATGGCTCCCATACAAAAAAACATGGCCGCCATACAAATTTGACATGCTTATAACTTCGAAACGGTTATACTTAGGTATGAACTGTTTGAACAAATGTTATAGCCAATCGATAGGAGCAACTGCCTATGATGACAAAAATCCAAGATGGCGGATCCAAGATGGCCGCCATTTTTCAAAATGATCCGAGGGGGCTGATTTTTTGCATCCGGGGGTTTTTGGGGTCCTTCATTTTATTGGCGAAAAAAAATTTTGAAAAAGTTTTTTTTTAAAGATGGCCGCCATACATTGAATCTTTTTCATCTTTAGAGAGTTGTTTTGAGGAAACTATTAGCAATAACGAAAAACTGATTGCAGATTCGTATATAAATACAATAGTGGTTTAAAGAATAAATGACGAAACTTCGGAAGGTCAACTCCTCATATTGGACCCCCAACAGATCTCAAAAACGGTGGGGTTTAGAGATGTGCTTTCTTCACAAGATATTGAGTACTACCTTGGCACTTTTTGAAAACGTTAAAAAAATCATGACTCTCATACAAAAAAACATGGTCGCCATACAAATTAGTCGTTGTACTTAGGTATGAAATTTTTGAACAGCAGTTGTAGCCAATTTACTGAACCGATTTCGATTTTTTTTTCACTACTGGAATTGGTATTTAATACTCAATGATAATTGCTATGTATTCTACTCAATTATAGTACAAGTTCAACCTAATATTTCGAAAATTGTAAAAAAAGTCGGCAAAAAATGCAAATGTTCGACCTTTGAGACGCATGCGCTGACTACATAGTGCATAATACATAAAAATTAAGTACTACAAAAATAACCGGCTTTACTTGGTCTACATAAAAGTCCGCGACAGCATATGTCTATCTCCTAAGGTTTTTGAACTATGACAGTTTTTATAACTATAATTAGAGAGCGAAATAGTAGGTATTTTTCAAATGTTTTTTTACAAATAGTGTATCAATCCTTATCCAAATAAACACTTTAATTAGCTTGGTCATTTCATACAGATCAAAATTGTCATTCACATCAAATAATTTCAACGGATAGTTTCGAAGATATCGTAAGATTAAAATTACAACGCAATAAAAAAATATTGCCGCTGTAGTAACTGTGTACATATTCTGTGCCATGACTTCTATTTATAACGTAGGTACATGGTATCTAAGATAGATAAGGTATTTAAGATTGAGATAAGAGCAAGTTTTGTCGTAGTTACAGTAAAAGCTATATTTGAGATTGAACTATACCTACACCGCTCGTATACGACTTGCCATATTCTTGAAGTAGAAAGCGGAAGCACTATTTTGAACCTTATAGTCATGGAAATAAAATTGATAAAATTCATCATTCAGCCTATACTAAGGGAAGTTATGCAAAATCCGAACACCCGCCTGCCGACCTCATGCCTCCCGCGCGCACCCTACGTCCGTGTTCAATAGTACTCAATAATACGGTTTTTTTTTAGGATGGAAACTATTGTACTTTAATATGGCCGCCATACATTGATTCTTTTTCATCTTTAGATAATTGTTTTGAGGAAACCATTTGCAATGACAATAAACTGATGGCAGATTCGTATAAACATGAAATAATGATTTTAGAAAAAATTGGTAAAACCTCCGAAGGTCAACTCCTGGTATTGGACCCCCAAGGGATCTCGAAAACGGTGGAGTTTAGGTATGTACTTTCTTCGCAAAATATTGAGTACTACCTTGGTACTTTTTGGAACAATTAAAAAAAACATGGCTCCCATACAAAAAAACATGGCCGCCATACAAATTTGACATGCTTATAACTTCGAAACGGTTATACTTAGGTATGAACTGTTTGAACAAATGTTATAGCCAATCGATAGGAGCAACTGCCTATGATGACAAAAATCCAAGATGGCGGATCCAAGATGGCCGCCATTTTTCAAAATGATCCGAGGGGGCTGATTTTTTGCATCCGGGGGTTTTTGGGGTCTTTCATTTTATTGGCGAAAAAAAATTTTGAAAAAGTTTTTTTTTAAAGATGGCCGCCATACATTGAATCTTTTTCATCTTTAGAGAGTTGTTTTGAGGAAACTATTAGCAATAACGAAAAACTGATTGCAGATTCGTATATAAATACAATAGTGGTTTAAAGAATAAATGACGAAACTTCGGAAGGTCAACTCCTCATATTGGACCCCCAACAGATCTCAAAAACGGTGGGGTTTAGAGATGTGCTTTCTTCACAAGATATTGAGTACTACCTTGGCACTTTTTGAAAACGTTAAAAAAATCATGACTCTCATACAAAAAAACATGGTCGCCATACAAATTAGTCGTTGTACTTAGGTATGAAATTTTTGAACAGCAGTTGTAGCCAATTTACTGAACCGATTTCGAATTTTTTTTCATTACTGGAATTGGTATTTAATACTCAATGATAATTGCAATGTATTCTATTCAATTATAGTACAAGTTCAACCTAATATTTCGAAAATTGTAAAAAAAGTCGGCAAAAAATGCAAATTTTCGACCTTTGAGACGCATGCGCTGACTACATAGTGCATAATACATAAAAATGATGTACTACAAAAATAACAGGCTTTACTTGGTCTACAAAAAAGTCCGCGACAGCATATGTCTATCTCCTAAGATTTTTGAACTATGACAGTTTTTATAACTATAATTAGAGAGCGAAATAGCAGGTATTTTTAAAATGTTTTTTTACAAATAGTGTATGAATCCTTATCCAAATAAACACTTTAGTTAGCTTGGTCATTTCATACAGATCAAAATTGTCACTTACATCAAATAATTTCAAGGAATAGTTTCGAAGATATCGTAAGATTAAAATTACAACGCAATAAAAAATATTGCCGCTGTAGTATGTAACTGTGTACATATTCTGTGCCATGACTTCTATTTATAACGTAGGTACACTAGAATACAAAGCTTTACTTTATCTAAGAGAGATAAGGTATTTAAGATTGAGATAAGAGCAAGTTTTGTCTTAGTTACAGTAAAAGCTATATTTGAGATTGAACTATACCTACACCGCTCGAATACGACTTGTCATATCCTTCAAGTAGAAAGCGGAAGCACTATTTTGAACCTTATTGTCATAGAAATAAAATTGATAAAATTCATCATTCAGCCTATACTTACCAGTATAGGGAAGTTATGCAAAAGCCGAACACCCGCCCGCCGACCTCATGCCTCCCGCGCGCACTCTACTCCCGTGTTCAATTATAGTACTCAATACTACGGTTTTTTTTAGGATGGAAACTGTTGTACGATTAGTACTAAAGTCGCGTTTTGAACAAGCCGCCATACATTGGTTCTTTTTCATCTTTAGATGATTGTTTTGAGGAAACCATTTGCAATGACAATAAACTGATGGCAGATTCGTATAAAGATGGAATAATGATTTTAGAAAAAAATGGTGAAACCTCCGAAGGTCATGTCTTGGTATTGGACCCCCAAGGGATCTCGAAAACGGTGGGGTTTAGAGATATACTTTCTTCGCAAAATATTGAGTACTACCTTGGTACTTTTTGAAACAATTAAAAAAAACATGACTCCCATACAAAAAAACATGGTTGCCATACATTGCCTCTTTCAATCATTTAGATCGTTGTTCTGAGAAAACCATTAGCAATGACAAAAAACTGAGTGCATGCAGATTCGTATAAAGATAAAATAATGATTTAAGGATTAAATGGTAAAACCTCCGAAGGTCAACTCCTGGTATTGGACCCCGACGGATCTCGAAAACGGTGGGGTTTAGAGATATACTTTCTTCGCAAAATATTGAGTACTACCTTGGTACTTTTTGAAACAATTAAAAAAAACATGGCTCCCATACAAAAAAAAATGGCCGCCATACATTTTATTTTTCACTCAGTTTTGTTTTGTTTTTTGTTTAGTTGTTATAAAGAAACTATCAGAGATGGGAAATATAGAGGTGAGAATATGATCGTGAGAAGAAATAAAATCTCGGAAGGTCAATTCTTCAACCTGGACCCCTTAGGGATCTCAATAACGGTGAGGTTTAGAGATGTATTTCTTTCACAAAATAATGAGTACTACCTTGGTACTTTTTGGAACAATTAAAAAAAACTTGGCTCTCATACAAAAAAAAATATGGCCACCATACTTTGCATTTTTCACTCATTTAGATGGTTGTTTCAAGGAAACTATTAGGAATGACAAAAACTGAACCCATTTTGACATTAAAGATGGCGGATGTCAATTAAGTTAAAAAGTCGTCATGGGTATCGATTTCGAGGTTTTCGGGGGTGTAGATTTCATATATGGCATCCATTTCGACATTACAGATGGCGGATGTCACTTTTTTCAAAAAGTCGTCATGGGTATCGTTTTCGAGGTTTTCGGGGGTGTAAATTTGGAAAATGGCATCCATTTTGAAATTCAAGATGGCGGAAGTCATTTATTTGCAAAAAGTCGTCATGGGTGTCGTCGTCGAGGTTTTTGGGGGTGTAGATTTCAAAAATGGCATTCATTTTGAAATTCAAGATGGCGGAAGTCACTTTTTTGAAAAAGTCGTCATGGGTACCGTTTTCGAGGTATTCGGGGGTGGGAATTTCAAAAATGGAATCCATTTTGAAATTCAAGATGGCGGATGTCACTTATGTGCAAAAAGTCGTCATGGGTGTCGTTGTCGAGGTTTTTGGGGGTGTAGATTTCAAAAATGGCATCTATTTTGAAATTCAAGATGGCGGATGTCACTTATTCGCAAAAAGTCGTCATGGGTGTCGTTTTCGAGATTTTCGGGGGTGTAGATTTCAAAAATGGCATCCATTTTGACATTAAAGATGGCGGATGTCACGTTTTTGCAAAAAGTCGTCATGGGTATCGATTTCGAAGTATTCGGGGGTGTAGATTTCAAAAATGGCATCCATTTTGAAATTCAAGATGGCGGAAGTCACTTTTTGCAAAAAGTCGTCATGGGTATCGTTTTCGAGGTGTTCGGGGGTGTAGATTTCAAAAATGGCATCAATTTTGAAATTTAAGATGGCGGATGTCACTTTTTTGCAAAAAGTCGTCATGGGTGTTGTTGTCGAGGTTTTCGGGGGTGTAGATTTCAAAAATGGCATCCATTTTGAAACTCAAGATGGCGGAAGTCACTTTTTTGCAAAAAGTCATCATGGATGTCGTTTTCGAAGTTTTTGAGGTCGTAAAGTCATCGCAAAAATGAAACCCATCCAAAAAATACTCTCGCGGGCCGCATGCGGCCCGCGCACCGCCCAAAATACTAGTTCATATTATATAAAGTTAAATTACCACTGACTGACTGACTGACTGACTGACTCACTCACTTAGATAGTTGTTTAGGGGGATGGAGAAGTGGTGGGTAAAAAATAATTATAGATTTGTATAGAGATAAAAAATTGATCGAGAGGAAAAATCCCAAAATCTTCAAAAGTCTTCTCTTCAACCTGGACTCCTAAGGGATCTCAAAAACGGTGAGGTTTAGGGGTATACTGTTTGAACTAAATAGAGAGTACTACCTTGGTACTTTTTGGAAAAATGAAAAAAAACATGGCTCCCATACAAAAAAACATGGCCGCCATACAAATTTGACATGCTTATAACTTGGAAACGGTTATACTTAGGTATAGACTGTTTGAACAAATGTTATAGCCAATCGATAGGGGCAACTGCCCATGATGACAAAAATCCAAGATGGCGGATTCAAGATGGCGGCCATTTTTCAAAATGGTCCGAGGGGGCTGATTTTTTGCATCCGGGGGTTTTTGGGGTCCCTTATTTCAATGGCGAAAAAAAATTTTGAAAAAGTTTTTTTTTAAAGATGGCCGCCATACATTGAATCTTTTACATCTTTAGAGAGTTGTTTTGAAGAAACTATTAGCAATAACGAAAAACTGATTGCATATTCGTATATAAATAAAACAGTGGTTTAAGGAATAAATGATGAAACTTCGGAAGGTCAACTCCTCATATTGGACCCCCAACGGATCTCAAAAACGGTGAGGTTTAGATATGTACTTTGTTCACAAGATATTGTGTACTACCTTGGCACTTTTTGAAAACGTTAAAAAAATTCATAGCTCTCATACAAAAAAACATGGTCGCCATACAAATTAGTCGAAGTATTTAGGTATGAAATTTTTGAACAGCAGTTGTAGCCAATTTACTGAACCGATTTCGATTTTTTTTTCACTACTGGAATTGGTATTTAATACTCAATGATAATTGCAATGTATTCTATTCAATTATAGTACAAGTTCAACCTAATATTTCGAAAATTGTAAAAAAAGTCGGCAAAAAATGCAAATTTTCGACCTTTGAGACGCATGCGCTGACTACATAGTGCATAATACATAAAAATGATGTACTACAAAAATAACAGGCTTTACTTGGTCTACAAAAAAGTCCGCGACAGCATATGTCTATCTCCTAAGATTTTTGAACTATGACAGTTTTTATAACTATAATTAGAGAGCGAAATAGCAGGTATTTTTAAAATGTTTTTTTACAAATAGTGTATGAATCCTTATCCAAATAAACACTTTAGTTAGCTTGGTCATTTCATACAGATCAAAATTGTCACTTACATCAAATAATTTCAAGGAATAGTTTCGAAGATATCGTAAGATTAAAATTACAACGCAATAAAAAATATTGCCGCTGTAGTATGTAACTGTGTACATATTCTGTGCCATGACTTCTATTTATAACGTAGGTACACTAGAATACAAAGCTTTACTTTATCTAAGAGAGATAAGGTATTTAAGATTGAGATAAGAGCAAGTTTTGTCTTAGTTACAGTAAAAGCTATATTTGAGATTGAACTATACCTACACCGCTCGAATACGACTTGTCATATCTTTCAAGTAGAAAGCGGAAGCACTATTTTGAACCTTATTGTCATAGAAATAAAATTGATAAAATTCATCATTCAGCCTATACTTACCAGTATAGGGAAGTTATGCAAAAGCCGAACACCCGCCCGCCGACCTCATGCCTCCCGCGCGCACTCTACTCCCGTGTTCAATAGTACTCAATACTACGGTTTTTTTTAGGATGGAAACTGTTGTACGATTAGTACTAAAGTCGCGTTTTGAACAAGCCGCCATACATTGGTTCTTTTTCATCTTTAGATGATTGTTTTGAGGAAACCATTTGCAATGACAATAAACTGATGGCAGATTCGTATAAAGATGGAATAATGATTTTAGAAAAAAATGGTGAAACCTCCGAAGGTCATGTCTTGGTATTGGACCCCCAAGGGATCTCGAAAACGGTGGGGTTTAGAGATATACTTTCTTCGCAAAATATTGAGTACTACCTTGGTACTTTTTGAAACAATTAAAAAAAACATGACTCCCATACAAAAAAACATGGTTGCCATACATTGCCTCTTTCAATCATTTAGATCGTTGTTCTGAGAAAACCATTAGCAATGACAAAAAACTGAGTGCATGCAGATTCGTATAAAGATAAAATAATGATTTAAGGATTAAATGGTAAAACCTCCGAAGGTCAACTCCTGGTATTGGACCCCGACGGATCTCGAAAACGGTGGGGTTTAGAGATATACTTTCTTCGCAAAATATTGAGTACTACCTTGGTACTTTTTGAAACAATTAAAAAAAACATGGCTCCCATACAAAAAAAAATGGCCGCCATACATTTTATTTTTCACTCAGTTTTGTTTTGTTTTTTGTTTAGTTGTTATAAAGAAACTATCAGAGATGGGAAATATAGAGGTGAGAATATGATCGTGAGAAGAAATAAAATCTCGGAAGGTCAATTCTTCAACCTGGACCCCTTAGGGATCTCAATAACGGTGAGGTTTAGAGATATACTTCTTTCACAAAATATTGAGTACTACCTTGGTACTTTTTGGAACAATTAAAAAAAACATGGCTCCCATACAAAAAAAAAAAACATGGCCGCCATACTTTGTATTTTCCACTCATTTAGATGGTTGTTTCAAGGAAACTATTAGGAATGACAAATAACTGAACCCATTTTGACATTAAAGATGGCGGATGTCACTTTTGTCAAAAAGTCGTCATGGGTATCGATTTCGAGGTTTTCGGGGGTGTAGATTTGGAAAATGGCATCCATTTTAAAATTCAAGATGGCAGAAGTCATTTTTTTTCCCAAAAGTCGTCATGGGTGTCGTCGTCGAGGTTTTTGGGGGTGTAGATTTCAAAAATGGCATCCATTTTGAAATTCAAGATGGCGAATGTCACTTATTTTCAAAAAGTCGTCATGGGCATCGTTTTCGAGGTATTCGGGGGTGTAGATTTCAAAAATGGCATCCCTTTTGAAATTCAAGATGGCAGATGTCACTTATTTTCAAAAAGTCGTCATGGGCATCGTTTTCGAGGTATTCGGGGGTGTAGATTTCAAAAATGGCATCCATTTTGAAATTCAAGATGGCGGATGTCACTTATTTTCAAAAAGTCGTCATGGGTGTCGTTGTCGAGGTTTTTGGGGGTGTAGATTTCAAAAATGGCATCCGTTTTGAAATTCAAGATGGCGGATGTCACTTTTTTGCAATAAGTCGTCATGGGTGTCGTTGTCGAGGTTTTAGGGGGTGTAGATTTCAAAAATGACACCCATTTTGAAATTCAAGATGGCGGATGTCACTTTTTTGCAAAAAGTCGTCATGGGTGTCGTTGTCGAGGTTTTAGGGAGTGTAGATTTCAAAAATGACATCCATTTTGAAATTCAAGATGGCGGAAGTCACTTTTTTTGCAAAAAGTCGTCATGGATGTCGTTTTCGAAGTTTTTTGGGTCGTAAAGTCATCGCAAAAATGAAACCCAACTAAAAAACACTCTCGCGGGCCGCATGCGGCCCGCGCACCGCCCAAAATACTAGTTCATATTATATAAAGTTAAATTACCACTGACTGACTGACTGACTGACTGACTGACTGACTCACTCACTTAGATAGTTGTTTAGAGGGATGGAGAAGTGGTGGGTAAAAAATAATTATAGATTTGTATAGAGATGAAAAATTTATCGAGAGGAAAAATCCCAAAATCTTGAAAAGTCTACTCCTCAACCTGGACCCCTAATGGATCTCAAAAACGGTGAGGTTTAGGGGTATACTGTTTGAACTAAATAGAGAGTACTACCTTGGTACTTTTTGGAAAAATCAAAAAAAACATGGCTCCCATACAAAAAAACATGGCCGCCATACAAATTTGACATGCTTATAACTTCGAAACGGTTACACTTAGGTATAAACTGTTTGAACAAATGTTGTAGCCAATCGATAGGGGCAACTGCCGGTGATGACAAAAATCCAAGATGGCGGATTCAAGATGGCGGCCATTTTTCAAAATGGTCCGAGGGAGCTGATTTTTTGCATCTGGGGGTTTTTGGGGTCCCTTATTTCATTGGCGAAAAAAAATTTTGAAAAAGTTTTTTTTTAAAGATGGCCGCCATACATTGAATCTTTTTCATCTTTAGAGAGTTGTTTTGAAGAAACTATTAGCAATAACGAAAAACTGATTGCAGATTCGTATATATATAATAAAGTGGTTTAAGGAATAAATGATGAAACTTCGGAAGGTCAACTCCTCATATTGGACCCCCAACGGATCTCAAAAACGGTGTGGTTTAGAGATGTACTTTGTTTACAAGATATTGAGTACTACCTTGGCACTTTTTGAAAACGTTAAAAAAAATCATGACTCCCATACAAAAAAACATGGTCGCCATACAAATTAGTCAAAGTACTTAGGTATGAAATTTTTGAACAGCAGTTGTAGCCAATTTACTGAACCGATTTCGAATTTTTTTTCATTACTGGAATCGGTATTTGATACTCAATGATAATTGCTATGTATTCTACTCAGTTATTGTAGTATTTCAACCTAATATTATGAAAATTGGAAAAAAAGTCGCCAAAAAATGCAAATTTTCGACCTTTGAAGCGCATGCGCTGACTACATAGTGCATAATACTTAAAAATGATGTACTACAAAAATGATCGGCTTTACCTGGTCTACATAAAAGTCCGCGACAGCATATGTCTATGTCCTAAGGTTTTTGAACTATGACCGTTTTTATAACTATAATTATAGAGCGAAATAGTAGGTATTTTTCAAAACTATTTTGACAAATAATGTATCAATCCTTATCCAAATAAACACTTTAATTAGCTTGGTCATTTCATACAGATCAAAATTGTCACTCACATCAAATAATTTCAACGGTTAGTTTCGAAGATATCGTAAGTTTAAAATTACAACGCAATAAAAAAATATTGCCGCGGTACATACTGTTACATAATCTGTGCCACGACTTCTATTTATAACGTACACTAGAATACAAAGCTTTACTTTATCTAAGAGAGATAAGGTATTTAATTGAGATATGAGCAAGTTTTGTCTTAGTTACAGTAAAAGCTATATTTGAGATTGAACTATACCTACACCGCTCGAATACGACTTGCCATAGAAAGCGGAAGCACTATTTTGAACCTTATAGTCATAAAAATAAAATTGATCTGGGTAAGTATAGGCTGAATGATGAAACTTGATGGCGTTTATGAACACGAAGCGAGTCGTTGCGTAGTATCAAATTCATATATCAGAACCGATGCGATGTGGGGTTAAGCGTCACACAAGTCGGCGGATGGGAAGTTACGCAAAAGCCGACTGTTGTACTACCTATTAGTACTAAAGCCGTGTATCGACTTCGCGCTTCAAGAGGACGAACATTGGCGCGCGATGGGTACCATTTTGTCACGCGAGCCAATGTGTTTGTTGGAACGCTCGAACTTGGAGCGGCCCGTTCCATCTAGAGTCGGTTTTTCACCGCGCATCAAAGGAAGCTCGAACACTGGAACTACAATTGGCACGTTAGTTGATATCAAAAGGCCTGAATTCCTCTGTCGCTGACGTCGGTCGCGGACCGTCAGTCGCGTAGCGCGCTGGCCATCAGCGCCAATGAAAAACATCCGTTGTGCGATACCGACCGCTCCACGGTACAGGCGTCTCCAAGTGGATTTGGGATAATTATGAACCCGTTTATAAATTGTTTAGTTGCTGCAGCATACTTACGCAAGCGGAGACGGCGTCAATGTAGAAAAAGATATCACATTCACCTACATAATTGTTGCTGATAGGGTGACGAATGGTGAATTTTCTACATTATTTGAAAAGCTACGTCAGGACGAGGAAAAGTTCTATAATTATTTTCATTAGATAAATCCCACAATACAGGACGTAGGCGCACCTCGGCAATTACACGTTCGGTATCAATATTCATGGCGACCGTCTATCCCGACTATACGCGCGCGCGTACCATCAGTTAGTTAGCCCAGTTGATCGGCAAGTTGAAATGTCAGTGGGCAAGGCACTTAGGTAGCATAGAAGGCTGATGACTAATGAGGTAGAAAAGTACTAGAGTGGAGACAACGTACCGGCAAGTGCAGCGTAGGACGTACATCCATTAGACTCGTTGAGACCACAGAATCGAGCTGAATTCAAGCCGATCTATAGCGGAAACCTATGTCCAGCAGTGCACGTCTTTGGAATAAAAAGGCGGGGGTATTTTGAGGGTGTTACTCGTTGGGAACAAATGGATCAGATGGGCGACTACAAAATATATGACGCCTACTCAGATACGACATGTCTGATCTACATTGCTATATAAATTAACCAGGCGCACTTTTCTACGAAATATGAAACGCGAAAAAAGTTTAATTTAGGTACCTAACACAGACCATAACTGTAATTTTTAAGTGTGCAATTTATAGGTGCATTACCTCCGTGAAAAAACTGATATTTTGGGTATATTAGGGTCTATTTTATTTTTCTACAATATATTACACTAGCTGCTCACACGTCCCGCTTTGCCCGCGTACGATTGGCTAAAGAAGTCAAATAGTAAGGATCTCTCTAATTTTTTTGAAAATTTCATATAGCTTATGTTCACCGGAGATAGCGTAGATTTCCAACAGTGAAATATTTTTTCTAATCAGTTCAGTAGTTTCGGAGCCTATTCGGTGCAAACAAACAAATACCTAATTAAATCATGAATAGGTAGGTCCGGCCAGGCCAAAAAAAAAACATGGCTGCAATACAATACAATAGACATGCTTGTAACTTCGGAACCCAAATGCGAGTTGCAGACCAAGAGCTAAGCTATTCGGGGTTAGCTCGCATAGCTGAAACAGTTTCCATAGATCTGTGCAGACTGCGAGCTAAGCACGATCTATGGAAAACTGCGTCAGCTATGCGAGCTAAACTAACTTAGCTTAGTTCTTGGTCTGCAACCGGCATTAAGCCGATCGTCCACCGCCAGCTAAAGGAACTAAGCTAAGCAAAACTAGGAAATAAGTTGTCCATCCACCAAAAAATAAGCTAAAACTACGTAAGTGATGGTAGTTCGGATCGGCCTACACAACTAAGTTAGTTCGATTTAGCTGTGCTATTTTATGTAACTTAGCTGACATAGTTTGCGGTGGACGCACATGAAAAACTATGCGAGCTAACTTAGCGGTGGACGATCGGCTTTATACTTAGGTATGGAATGTCTCAACTAAAGTTGTAGCAAAAACTTTTATCTAATACTAAATCTAACTTTCCCTAGGAATAAAACTAAGGCACTATCTAAATCTTTATTAAATATTTTGATCCTAATTAGCTACCTAATATATTTGTATTATGTATTTAGAATTAACACTATTCGCACCGCGGCGTGGGCGCTTCATATAAATATACACGAAGCGGGGACGCCTCTTTCCTCGGGGGAGTTTCCTGTTGTCATGTATCTTCAATCACTTCGGAGCTGAAAATATGAAATAAGTCTCAATTAAAATCTTTTTAATACCTTATTATAGAAATAGGTAGGTACCTATTAATTTTTGTTCTACGGCTTTCGTTCATATGAAAGTTAGGTGAGCATTTCGTTCATATATGTATTAATATTAATCTGCTAATTGTTATTGCTCTGAACCATGTTTATAAGTTGTTTTAAAGAGACATTACGAATCGTCTCGAACGCAGGCTTGATGATTACCAGCCTCCCAAACAAGCCGGTTTCTGGAAAGGCTTTGGCACCATGGATCACATACATACGCTGAGGCAGGTTATACAGCAGACCGAGTCATATAACCTGCCACTTTGCTTGGCGTTTGTGGACTATAAGAAAGCCTTTGATTCGGTCGAGACATGGGTTGGCCTTGAGTTTTTCCAACGATGCCGTATTGACTATTGGTACATTGAAGTATTTGTATAATAATGCCAATGGGTGAAGACCACGTACCAGCAAGCGCAGCGTGGGACATCCATACATGTGTACGGATGACCTCATCAAGACCGCAGGGTTGCCTGAATGCAAGCCTCTACCAACCGGTCTTATTGGAGATCAATAGGGGAGGCCTATGTCCAGTAGTGGACCTCCTATGGCTGAAAAGAAGAAGAAGAATTATATTAATAGATCAATTGAAGAATTTCAATCATATTTAATCCTATGTGGGTGAGACTTGGGTCCGAAAGCCATGTTTATTTAACATAAAAAAAAGAATTCTGGTCCTTTTGAGGTTATGCAAATGATGAAAAATTATATGTAATCATCCATATAATTATTATTATCTGAAGAAGCCATGGATAAAAATCTAATATGGTGTCTTAAACCGGATGTCAAAGCTGTGCATGTATCAGCCTTTTTTAATAGTCCACTGCAGGCGTAGATGTAAGCCTACCCACGGAGCCAGTGTCATAGCTAATTTAAAGATAACTTACATAAACTGGATGTATTTTGGAAACTCTTCCATCCATGGAATTTTCTCCCCTTGGTCTTGGTCCTCTTGGTCCTTCATCAGTTGCTCTGGTAATAGCGGATAAGTCAGCTGGAAAAGATTTTTTTTAAATTGATTTTAATCTGTTCTTATTTCATGATGGATAAGACCTGCACTGACATCTCGCATGGGATGTTTTGTGCCCCTCTAGCCTTTGTAGTACAATTAGAACCAGAAAGAGCAAATAGCTACTTGTAATGCTTGTATGTAACTTGAGTTGGCTAAATACATGAAATTAAAATACTAACTACATAGGTACATGTCAAGATGTTCAAATTAATGTGTATGTACTACAGACTACAGCAGAATAAATAAAGTAGGTAATTAATTATAAGTAAATTGCTTTTCATTCAAAACAGGCGGAAAACATACATTTACAGGCCACTTTGGAGTGAAAGTATTGCAGTTTTTTTTAATGATATTTCGAACACTTACCTTCGGTTTGAAGCTTTGTAGTCAATCGATTTTCAACACAGTCCCGTAACGAAGTAGCTCAATAAAATTCGTTTACAACGAATTATAAAATGATATTAAATAACATAATTTGTATATCCAGCAGAGTGCTAATGCCCATTTCTCTAATTCCCCAAATATGAAATAGAAATTTCCTGAATTGGGAAAAACAAAAATAACCTAAATATTCTGCACTGATCCACTCATCCCGTACAAGTAGATATGTTTCCTTCAGGTTCTAATTATTCATTTACTCAATAAAATATTCAAAGGAAGGTAAGCGTTTTCATTTCCTCATCTGATATGGAGGTGAATGGCATAAACAAAGGGAGGCCTATGCCCAGCAGTGGGTTATTAAAGGCTGATGATGATGATGATCTGATATATCAAATTACAGTGTGTTGTTTTTATAATGTAGTCACAAAAAATCACACTCAAGCTTAGTAAAGTTTTATAACGTTTCTTAAAGCCTGAAAATCGTTACCTACGAAAATTGTTTACGTGATAATTAATTTGTGGAAATGGTAATAAACTTGTAACACTGACTACCTCTATTAATTTTTTTTTAATCGATGGTGCCACAGATAAGATGACAAAGGTGCGTTCAGTTTGAGATTTGGGAGTTTTACCCATTTCGCCAATAATGCAACTTTTGCTCACTTCCCAAAAAAAACGAACGCAAAAGTAACAAACTGTGGTGCGTCAAATGTCAAACAACATAAAAGCTCCATCACACACAGGCGGTACTTGCGCTCATATCCGAAATATAGGTAGGCGCGGAAGACAGAGTGACGAGACGCCGAGGCACACCCGCCCGCCGGCCTCATGCCTCCCGCGCGCTCCCTACGCCCCTGCTAAATACTACGTCACGCACGCGGCGTCGGCATTATGCAAACATGCGCAATTATGCTCACTTGGCCATTTCATATAGATAAATTGATAGGTATTTTTGAAGATATTACTATGCAGGCAAAGATTTTAAAAATAATATTATGCTGATTGTTTTTATTATTATCGTATTAATTTTGTTGTATGCTTTTAACCGATTTCATAAAAAGATGTTCTCACTTAGGCATTAGTTTTTTTGTACGTACGAGTATGTTACGCGATTACTCCGTCAATTGTGAACCGATTGTAATGATTTCTTTTTTGTTTGATAGATCAAATTTCAGAATTGATCCCATTTAAATTTTATAAAAATTAGGTGTGTTGTATTTGAAAATAAACATTAGACGAATTTTTAACGATATACAAAATGATTATTTTTCGCAAAAAATAGCAAAACCGCTTTCCATCGTGTACAAAATTAGAATATTTCGCTCGAATCGTTTACGTCATTGTTGATTTTTCAAAAACAGCTCAGCCGATATCCGTAAAGTTTAAATGGGGCCACCACGGGAGTAGGTATATAAATACCCTTTCGAACTAAAAATAATTTTTCGATTCGGTTCACAATTGGCGAAATTATCGATGGACATACACAAAAAATATACATACAGACGAACATAGAACTTCCTCCTTTTTGAAAGTCGGTTGTAAACATAACAATAAATAGGTCCAATAAAAAAATTAATATAATAAGATTGCTGCTACAGTTGACAAATTTCGTCGTCTCCCGTAAGTGATGTCCTGGCCAAGCGGTCAGGGATAGTGGATACGACGTCACCTACGGTACCGGTATCAAATCCCGCCAATCGCACGTCTTCTTTTTGCTTCTTTATGTTGCAAAATATCATTTGGAAGCTCTATTGTTGACTTATAATTTATTTTTGAAAAATAATTATTTATACCACTCATACGATTTCCGCGCCATATTCTTAGAAGAGTAGAAAGCGGAAGTTTTATTTTGAACCTTATGGTCATAGTATAGGTATAGGCTGTAAGATGAAGAACAGACTTGCTGTTAGAGTCGATTTGGATTTTCGCCAGCTATAGAAACGTTACCATTTGATGCTGGGTTTGAATCCGCCCAAGTTCACATTTTTTGTTCATTTTTTTGCATGAAAATATCATTTGGAAGCTCTTGAACAATGTAATTGAGTTAATATGCCTATAGATGCAATCAGATCCATCCATTCATCCAGCAGCCATAAGACGTCCACGGCTGGACATAGGCCTCCCATTTAGATCTGCAAGTAGACCGGTTAATAGAAACTTGCATCCAGCGCGTTCGTGCGGTCTGGTGTGTTTAAATAAAATAATATAAAAAAATAAATTGAAAAAAATAACGTTTGAATTAGAGGGGAAAATCCAAGATGGCGGCCGCCATTAGTTTCCATTTTGAAATTAAAGTTGGCGGATGTCCCTTATTTGAAAAAGTCGTCATGGGTATCGTTTTCGAGGTTTTCGAGGGTGTAGATTTCAAAAATGGCATACATTTTGACATAAAAATGGCGGATGTCACTTTTTGGAAAAAGTCGTCATGGGTATCGTTTTCGAGGTTTTCGGGGGTGTAGGTTTCAAAAATGGCGTCCATTTTGAAATTCAAGATGGCGGAAGTCACTTTTTTGCAAAAAGTCGTCATGGGTATCGTTTTCGAGGTTTTTGGGGGTGTGGATTTCAAAAATGGCATCCATTTTGAAATTCAAGATGGCGGATGTCACTTACTTTCAAAAAATCGTCATGGGTGTCGTTGTCGAGGTTTTTGGGGGTGTAGACTTCAAAAATGGCGTCCATTTTGAAATTCAAGATGGCGGATGTCACTTTTTTTCAAAAAGTCGTCATGGGTATCGTTTTCGAAGTTTTTCTTGAAGATCTTTGCACCTATAAACAAACTCGCGGGCCGCATGCGGCCCGCGCACCGCCCAAAATACTAGTTCATATTATATAAAGTTAAATTACCACTGACTGACTGACTGACTGACTGACTGACTGACTCACTCACTTAGATAGTTGTTTAGGGGGATGGAGAAGTGGTGGGTAAAAAATAATTATAGATTTGTATAGAGATGAAAAATTTATCGAGAGGAAAAATCCCAAAATCTTGAAAAGTCTACTCCTCAACCTGGACCCCTAATGGATCTCAAAAACGGTGAGGTTTAGGGGTATACTGTTTTAACTAAATAGAGAGTACTACCTTGGTACTTTTTGGAAAAATCAAAAAAAACATGGCTCCCATACAAAAAAACATGGCCGCCATACAAATTTGACATGCTTATAACTTCCAAACGGTTATACTTAGGTATAGACTGTTTGAACAAATGTTATAGCCAATCGATAGGGGCAACTGCCAATGATGACAAAAATCCAAGATGGCGGATCCAAGATGGCCGCCATTTTTCAAAATGGTCCGAGGGGGCTGATTTTTTGCATCCGGGGGTTTTTGGGGTCCCTTATTTCATTGGCGAAAAAAAATTTTGAAAAAGTTTTTTTTTAAAGATGGCCGCCATACATTGAATCTTTTTCATCTTTAGAGAGTTGTTTTGAGGAAACTATTACCAATAATGAAAAACTGATTGCAGATTCGTATATAAATAATAAAGTGGTTTGAGGAATAAATGATGAAACTTCGGAAGGTCAACTCCTCATATTGGACCCCCAACGGATCTCAAAAACGGTGGGGTTTAGAGATGTGTTTTCTTTACAAGATATTGTGTACTACCTTGGCACTTTTTGAAAACGTTAAAAAAAATCATGACTCCCATACAAAAAAACATGGTCGCCATACAAATTAGTCAAAGTACTTAGGTATGAAATTTTTGAACAGCAGTTGTAGCCAATTTACTGAACCGATTTCGATTTTTTTTTCATTACTGGAATCGTTATTTAATACTTAATGATAATTGTCATGTATTATACTCAGTGATAGTACTATTTCAACCTAATATTTTGAAAATTGTAAAAAAAGTCGGCAAAAAATGCAAATTTTCGACCTTTGAGACGCATGCGCTGACTACATAGTGCATAGTACATAAAAACAATGTACTACAAAAATAACCGGCTTTACTTGGTCTACATAAAAGTCCGCGACAGCATATGTCTATGTCCTAAGGTTTTTGAATTATGACTGTTTTTACAACTATAAATCGAGAGCGAAATAGTAGGTATTTTTCAAATGTTTTTTTACAAATAGTGTATCAATCCTTATCCAAATAAACACTTTAGTTAGCTTGGTCATTTCATACAGATCAAAATTGTCATTCACATCAAATAATTTCAACGGATAGTTTCGAAGATATCGTAAGATTAAAATTACAACGCAATAAAAACTAATGCCGCGGTACATACTGTTACAGAATCTGTGGCGCGACTTCTACAAAACCTTTACATTAGATCATAAGGTTTAACGAAAAACTGATCGCAGATTTGTGTATAAATAGAAAAGTGATTTAAGGAAAATATAATTAAACCTCGGAAGGTCAACTCCTCATATTGGACCCCCAACGGATCTCAAAAACGGTGAGGTTTAGAGATGTACTTTGTTCACAAGATATTGTGTTCTACCTTGGCACTTTTTGAAAACGTTAAAAAAATTATAGCTCCCATACAAAAAAAACATGGTCGCCATACAAATTAGTCGAAGTACTTAGGTATGAAATTTTTGAACAGCAGTTGAAGCCAATTTACTGAACCGATTTCGAATTTTTTTTCATTACTGGATTCGTTATTTAATACTTAATGACAATTATTATGTTTTATACTTAGTAATACTACTATTTCAACGAAATATTTTGAAAATTGTAAAAAAAGTCGGCAAAAAATGCAAATGTTCTACCTTTGAGACGCATGCGCTGACTACATAGTGCATAATACATAAAAATGATGTACTACAAAAATAACCGGCTTTTCCTGGTCTACATAAAAGTTCGGGACAGCATATGTCTATGTTCTAAGGTTTTTGAACTATGACAGTTTTTATAAATATAATTAGAGAGCGAAATAGTAGGTATATTTTTCAAAACTATTTTGACAAATAATGTATCAATCCTTATCTAAATAAACACGTTAATTAGCTTGGCCGTTTCATACAGATCAAAATTGTCATTCACATCAAATAATTTCAACGGATAGTTTCGAAGTTATTGTAAGTTTAAAATTACAACGCAATAAGAAATATTGCCGCGGTACATACTGTTACATAATCTGTGCCACGACTTCTACAAAGCTTTAAATTATGTATTCGGATAGATCATAAGGTCATGAGACAAGAGCAATTTTTTTAGTAATTTTAAGAGCGTTATATGCGTAGTTATAGTAAAATCTAGATTTAATACTGAAAACACTAGATTTTCAACTTTGACGACGTAAACCTAGGGCCCAAAGAGAACAATCTTCCAATAGTGTATCCAGCCCAGATAGCCAACTTCATTGGCTTTCCTCCAAAACAATTTATAGAAGCCTAGGCTCAATACCGAGGCAGCCCCTGGATGGTCTAATTAGACCTAGATTTGGGAAATTATTCCAGGACATATAACTCGGTAACCGGGGGCCCGAATTATAAGCTGATGCCACAGAAGTCATTTTTATCTGCGGTCGAAGCGACTGAGCCCAAAAAATTGTTCCTGGATCAATTTATGAGGGACCTCGAAATCGTTTTCAAATTACGACAACGAAAATAAAGTACTTCCAAAAATTTTGAAACTTTGAATATAGATACCCCTAGGCTCCACAAATACTGTGTCGAAATTTAGGATTCTCTCGAGCACCGGGAAACCCAAAAATGGGATTTTGATTGGTTTGTTGATAGTAGGATAAATGGTAGGATAACTTCAGAGACTGAGTATACTAAACACCACATAAGTCGGCGGATGGGAAGTTATCCAACAGATAGTAATAATCCGAAATATAGGTAGGCGCGGAAGACAGAGTGACGAGACGCCGAGGCACACCCGCCCGCCGACCTCATGCCTCCCGCGCGCTACCTACGCCCCTTCTAAATACTACGTCACGCACGCGGCGTCGGCATTATGCAAACATGCGCAATTATGCTCACTTGGCCATTTCATAAAGATAAAAATTGATATGTATTTTTGAAGATATTACTATGCAGGCAAAGATTTTAAAAATAATATTATGCTGATTTTTTTTATTATTATCGTATTAATTTTGTTTTATTCTTTTAACCGATTTCATAAAAAGATGTTCTCACTTAGGCATTAGTTTTTTTGTACCTGGGTTGATCAGTAAGTACCCGTGTTTGACAATAGATGGCGTTGACAAGTAAAATTGACGTTACCATCTTGTTTTATAGTCTGTAACATGTCATTGTGCTTAATTTGAGATTATTTCATTGGCTAGGTTTTTTATGAGAGCTGTTGGTGTCTTTGGTGTCTTGTGCTTCTAAGCAAAATGAAATAGGAACAATACCGATCCGTAATTCGTTTCTTATTTTTGGACGGAAAAACTTGCGAACAAATAAAAGCGAAGTTGGATGCTGTCTATGGGGACCCTTCACCATATATGACAACCGTGAGATATTGGTTCAATGAATTTAAACGTGGTCATACGTCTGTTTTTAACGAGGATCGGCCAGGACGTCCGTCAGACGTGGTTACTGACGAACTCGTCAAAAAACTCCACGATATCATTCTTGCTGATCGCCGAACGAAAGTCCGCGAAGTAGCTGAAGAAGTAGGCGTCTCGTAAGGCACAACAATAAAAATTTTAAACGATAAAATTGGTGTAAGAAATGTGTCGGCGCGATGGGTGCCGCGATTGCTAACACCGGACAAAAAACGGGTACGAGTAACGATGTCAAAGCAGTGTTTGGACAGTTTTAATCAAAACCCGCAGGAGTTTCTTCGTCGAGTTGTGACCGTCGATGAAACCTGGATTCATTACTACATGCCAGAGACGAAAATACAATCTAAGCAATGGATTTTTCGGAGTGAATCTGCTCTAAAGAAGGCTAAGACTGTTCCCTCAGCCGGAAAAGTTATGGCTACGATATTTTGGGATTCTCAAGAAATAATTCTCATCGATTATTTCTAGAAAGGGAAAACAATTACAGGGCAGTACTACAGTGAGTTATTAGATAGATTCGATGAGAAATTGAAGGAGACACGGCCTCAGTTGTCCAAAAAAAGGTGCTCTTTCACCACGACAATGCACCGGCGCACTCATCTCTCATCGTGGCGGCTAAATTGCAAGACTTGCGCTACGAATTGCTTCCGCATCCACTTTACTCGCCTGATTTAGCTCCGTGCTACTTTTTCATATTCCCCAACATGAAAACCTGGCTCGGAGGAAAAAGATTCTACTCAAATGAAGAGGTTATAGCCAAAACAGAAGCGTATTTTGCAGAGTTTGAGAAATCTTATTTTGTGGAAGGGTTAAAAAAATGAGAGAAACGTTGGGTAAAGTGCATAAGCCTCGCAGGAGACTACGTCGAAAAATATAATATATTAAAAAAATAAATAAATGTGTTTTCATTTCGAACACGGGTACTTACTGATCAACCCACGTATGTACGAGTATGTTACGCGATTACTCCGTCAATTGTGAACCGATTGTAATGATTTCTTCAAATTTTCGACCTTTGAGACGCATGCGCTGACTACATAGTGCATAATACATAAAAATAATGTACTAC
This sequence comes from Hypomecis punctinalis, assembly GCA_949316475.1. NCBI lineage: Eukaryota > Metazoa > Arthropoda > Insecta > Lepidoptera > Geometridae > Hypomecis > Hypomecis punctinalis. The sequence goes on along the minus strand of OX438800.1, from coordinate 26,964,074 downwards.
AAAAATAACCGGCTTTACCTGGTCTACATAAAAGTCCGCGACAGCATATGTCCATGTCCTAAGGTTATTGAACTATGACAGTTTTTATAACAATAAATCGAGAGCGAAATAGTAGGTAATTTTCAAAACTTTTTTGACAAATAATGTATTAATCCTTATCCAAATAAACACTTTAATTAGCTTGGTCATTTCATACAGATCAAAATTGTCATTCACATCAAATAATTTCAACGGATAGTTTCGAAGATATCGTAAGTTTAAAATTACAACGCAATAAAAAATATTGCCGCGGTACATACTGTTACATAATCTGTGCCACGACTTCTATTTAGATCTCAGATAGGTATTATAGTATATAAGGTATTTAAGATTGAGATAAGAGCAAGTTTTGTCGTAGTTACAGTAAAAACTATATTTGAGATTGAACTCGAATACGACTTGCCATATCCTTCAAGTAGAAAGCGGAAGCACTATTTTGAACCTTATGCTCATAGAAATAAAATTGATCCGGGTAAGTATAGGCTAAATGATGAAACTTGATGGCGTTTGTGAACACGAAGCGAGCCGTTGCGTAGTATCAAATTCATATATCAGAACCGATGCGATGTGGGGTTAAGCGTCACACAAGTCGGCGGATGGGAAGTAATGCAAAAACCGAACACCCGCCCGCCGACCTCATGCCTCCCGCGCGCTCCCTCCGTGCTAAATACTACGTCACGCACGCGGCGTCGGCATTATGCACACATGCGCAATTATGCACACTTGGCTATTTCATATAGATGAAAATTGATAGGTATTTTAGAAGATATTATTTATATTTAACCGATTTCATTAAAAGATGTTTTCACTCAGGCATTCGTGTTTTTGTATGTATGTTACGCGATTACTCCGTCAATTGTGAACCGATTGTAATTATTTCTTTTTTGTTTGGTAGATCAAAGTTTAGAATTGGTCTCATTTAAATTTTATCAAAATCAGGTGTGTTAGTTTTAACAGTTACATTAACATTAGACGAATTTTTTAACGATAATCAAAAAATTATTTTTCTCCAATAATTTTAAAACCGCCTTCTATCGTGTACAAAATTCGAATATTTATATATACAAAAAAATATACATACAGACGAACATATAACTTCCTCCTTTTTGGAAGTCGGTTGTAAACATAACAATAAAACGTTCCAATAAAAAAATAAAAATAATAAAATTGCTGCTACAGTCAACAAATTTTGCCATTCGCTGTAAGTGATGTCCTGGCCAAGCGGTCAGGGGTAGTGAATAGTAGGATACGACGTCACCCACGGTACCGGTATCGAGTCCCGTCAGTCGCACGTCTTCTTTTTGCTTCTTTTTGTTGCATGAAAATATCTTTAGTTGACTTTTAATTTCTTTTTGTAAAATAATTATTTATACCGCTCATATGAATAAAATGCGGAAGTTTTATAACATAGAAATAAAATTGATCTGTGTATAGGCTGTAAGATGGTTGTTGCGGTTAGACTTGCTTATGGATACAATCTGATCCATCCATCCAGCAGCCATATGACGTCCACGGCAGGACATAGGCCTACCATATAGATCTGCAAAAAGACCGGTTAATAGAAACTTGCATCCAGCGCGTTCGTGCGGTCTGGAGTGTTTAAATAAAATAATATACAAAATAGATTGAAAAAAATAAACGTGCTAATTAAAGGGGAAAATCCAAGATGGCGGCCGCCATTGGTTTCCATTTTGAAATTAAAGTTGGCGGATGTCCCTTATTTGAAAAAGTCATCATGGGTATCGTTTTCGAGGTTTTCGAGGGTGTAGATTTCAAAAATGGCATCCATTTTGAAATTCAAGATGGCGGATGTCACTTTTTTGAAAAAGTCGTCATGGGTATCGTTTTCGAGGTTTTTGGGGGTATAGATTTCAAAAATGGCGTCTATTTTGAAATTCAAGATGGCGGAAGTCACTTTTTTTGCAAAAGGTCGTCATGGGTGTCGTCGTCGAGGTTTTTGGGGGTGTAGATTTCAAAAATGGCATCAATTTTGAAATTCAAGATGGCGGATGTCACTTTTTTTGAAACAGTCGTCATGGGTATCGTTTTCGAGGTATTCGGGGGTGTAGATTTCAATAATGGCGTCCATTTTGAAATTCAAGATGGCGGAAGTCATTTTTTTGCAAAAAGTCGTCATGGGTGTCGTTGCCGAGGTATTCGGGGGTGTAGATTTCAAAAATGGCATCAATTTTGAAATACAAGATGGCGGATGTCACTTTTTTCAAAAAGTCGTCATGGGTATCGTTTTCGAGGTTTTAAGGGGTGTAGATTTCCAAAATGGCATCCATTTTGAAATTCAAGATGGCGGATGTCACTTTTTTGCAAAAAGTCGTCATGGGTGTCGTTGTCGAGGTATTCGGGGGTGTAGATTTTAATAATGGCGTCCATTTTGAAATTCAAGATGGCGGAAGTCACTTTTTTGCAAAAAGTCGTCATGGGTGTCGTTGTCGAGGTTTTAAGGGGTGTAGATTTCAAAAATGTCATCCATTTTGAAATTCAAGATGGCGGATGTCACTTTTTTTTCAAAAAGTCGTCATGGGTATCGTTTTCAAGGTATTCAAGGGTTGTTTTGTATTGAAAAAAATTGTTTTTTATTACTTGTCTGTCAAAAAAACAAATCGCGGGCCGCATGCGGCCCGCGCACCGCCCAAAATACTAGTTCATATTATATAAAGTTAAATTACCACTGACTGACTGACTGACTGACTGACTGACTGACTCACTCACTTAGATAGTTGTTTAGGGGGATGGAGAAGTGGTGGGTAAAAAATAATTATAGATTTGTATAGAGATGAAAAATTTATCGAGAGGAAAAATCCCAAAATCTTGAAAAGTCTACTCCTCAACCTGGACCCCTAATGGATCTCAAAAACGGTGAGGTTTAGGGGTATACTGTTTGAACTAAATAGAGAGTACTACCTTGGTACTTTTTGGAAAAATCAAAAAAAACATGGCTCCCATACAAAAAAACATGGCCGCCATACAAACTTGACATGCTTATAACTTCCAAACGGTTACACTTAGGTATGAACTGTTTGAACAAATGTTGTAGGCAATCGATAGGGGCAACTGCCAGTGATGACAAAAATCCAAGATGGCGGATTCAAGATGGCGGCCATTTTTCAAAATGGTCCGAGGGGGCTGATTTTTTGCATCCGGGGGTTTTTGGGGTCCCTCATTTCATTGGCGAAAAAAAATTTTGAAAAAGTTTTTTTTTAAAGATGGCCGCCATACATTGAATCTTTTTCATCTTTAGAGAGTTGTTTTGAGGAAACTATTAGCAATAACGCAAAACTTATTGCAGATTCGTATATAAATAAAACAGTGGTTTAAGGAATAAATGATAAAACTTCGGAAGGTCAACTCCTCATATTGGACCCCCAACGGATCTCAAAAACGGTGGGGTTTAGAGATGTACTTTGTTCACAAGATATTGAGTACTACCTTGGCACTTTTTGAAAACGTTAAAAAAAATCATGACTCCCATACAAAAAAACATGGTCGCCATACAAATTAGTCAAAGTACTTAGGTATGAAATTTTTGAACAGCAGTTGTAGCCAATTTACTGAACCGATTTCGAATTTTTTTTCATTACTGGAATCGGTATTTAATACTCAATGATAATTGCTATGTATTCTACTCACATATAGTACAAGTTCAACCTAATATTTCGAAAATTGTAAAAAAAGTCGGCAAAAAATGCAAATTTTCGACCTTTGAGACGCATGCGCTGACTACATAGTGCATAATACATAAAAATGATGTACTACAAAAATAACCGGCTTTACTTGGTCTACATAAAAGTCCGCGACAGCATATGTCTATCTCCTAAGGTTTTTGAACTATGACAGTTTTTATAACTATAATTAGAGAGCGAAATAGTAGGTATTTTTCAAATGTTTTTTTACAAATAGTGTATCAATCCTTATCCAAATAAACACTTTAGTTAGCTTGGTCATTTCATACAGATCAAAATTGTCATTCACATCAAATAATTTCAACGGATAGTTTCGAAGATATCGTAAGATTAAAATTACAACGCAATAAAAAAATATTGCCGCTGTAGTAACTGTGTACATATTCTGTGCCATGACTTCTATTTATAACGTAGGTACACTAGAATACAAAGCTTTACTTTATCTAAGATAGATAAGGTATTTAAGATTGAGATAAGAGCAAGTTTTGTCGTAGTTACAGTAAAAGCTATATTTGAGATTGAACTATACCTACACCGCTCGTATCCTTGAAGTAGAAAGCGGAAGCACTATTTTGAACCTTATTGTCATAGAAATAAAATTGATAAAATTCATCATTCAGCCTATACTTAGGGAAGTTATGCAAAATCCGAACACCCGCCCGCCGACCTCATGCCTCCCTCGCGCACTCTATGCCCGTGTTCAATAGTACTCAATAATACGGTTTTTTTAGGATGGAAACTGTTGTACTTTAATATGGCCGCCATACATTGATTCTTTTTCATCTTTAGATAATTGTTTTGAGGAAACCATTTGCAATGACAATAAACTGATGGCAGATTCGTATAAAGATGGAATAATGATTTTAGAAAAAAATGGTAAAACCTCCGAAGGTCAACTCCTGGTATTGGACCCCCAAGGGATCTCGAAAACGGTGGAGTTTAGGTATGTACTTTCTTCGCAAAATATTGAGTACTACCTTGGTACTTTTTGGAACAATTAAAAAAAACATGGCTCCCATACAAAATAAATGGCCGCCATACATTTTATTTTTCACTCAGTTTTGTTTTGTTTTTTGTTTAGTTGTTATAAGGAAACTATCAGAGATGGGAAATAAAGAGGTGAGAATATGATCGTGAGAAGAAATGAAATCTCGGAAGGTCAATTCTTCCACCTGGACCCCTAAGGGATCTCAATAACGGTGAGGTTTAGAGATGTACTTCTTTCACAAAATATTGAGTACTACCTTGGTACTTTTTGGAACAATTAAAAAAAACTTGGCTCTCATACAAAAAAAACATGGTCGCCATACATTGCATTTTTCACTCATTTAGATGTTTGTTTCAAGGAAACTATTAGGAATGACAAAAAACTGAACCCATTTTGACAATAAAGATGGCGGATGTCACTTTTGTTAAAAAGTCGTCATGGGTATCGTTTTCAAGGTTTTCGGGGGTGTAAATTTGGAAAATGGCATCCATTTTGAAATTCAAAATGGCGGAAGTCATTTTTTTTGCAAAAAGTCGTCATGGGTGTCGTCGTCGAGGTTTTTGGGGGTGTAGATTTCAAAAATGGCATCCATTTTGAAATTCAAGATGGCGGATGTCACTTACTTTCAAAAAGTCGTCATGGGTGTCGTTGTCGAGGTTTTTAGGGGTGTAGATTTCAAAAATGGCATCCATTTTGAAATTCAAGATGGCGGATGTCACTTACTTTCAAAAAGTCGTCATGGGTGTCGTTGTCGAGGTTTTTGGGGGTGTAGATTTCAAAAATGACATCCATTTTGACATTAAAGATGGCGGATGTCACTTTTTTGCCAAAAGTCGTCATGGGTATCGTTGTCGAGGTTTTTGGGGGTGAAGATTTCAAAAATGGCATCCATTTTGAAATTCAAGTTGGCGGATGTCACTTACTTTCAAAAAGTCGTCATGGGTGTCGTTGTCGAGGTTTTTGGGGGTGCAGATTTCAAAAATGGCATCCATTTTAAAATTCAAGATGGCGAATGTCACTTTTTTTGAAAAAGTCGTCATGGGTATCGTTTTCGAGGTATTCGGGGGCGTAGATTTCAAAAATGGCATCCATTTTGGAATTATTCAAACTATTTTTTATTTTTGAAGTAATTTTTTTGAGGTAATTTATTTTTTTATAACTTGTATGTTTAAAAAACAAATCGCGGGCCGCATGCGGCCCGCGCACCGCCCAAAATACTAGTTCATATTATATAAAGTTAAATTACCACTGACTGACTGACTGACTGACTGACTGACTGACTCACTCACTTAGATAGTTGTTTAGGGGGATGGAGAAGTGGTGGGTAAAAAATAATTATAGATTTGTATAGAGATGAAAAATTTATCGAGAGGAAAAATCCCAAAATCTTGAAAAGTCTACTCCTCAACCTGGACCCCTAATGGATCTCAAAAACGGTGAGGTTTAGGGGTATACTGTTTGAACTAAATAGAGAGTACTACCTTGGTACTTTTTGGAAAAATCAAAAAAAACATGGCTCCCATACAAAAAAACATGGCCGCCATACAAACTTGACATGCTTATAACTTCCAAACGGTTACACTTAGGTATGAACTGTTTGAACAAATGTTGTAGGCAATCGATAGGGGCAACTGCCAGTGATGACAAAAATCCAAGATGGCGGATTCAAGATGGCGGCCATTTTTCAAAATGGTCCGAGGGGGCTGATTTTTTGCATCCGGGGGTTTTTGGGGTCCCTCATTTCATTGGCGAAAAAAAATTTTGAAAAAGTTTTTTTTTAAAGATGGCCGCCATACATTGAATCTTTTTCATCTTTAGAGAGTTGTTTTGAGGAAACTATTAGCAATAACGCAAAACTTATTGCAGATTCGTATATAAATAAAACAGTGGTTTAAGGAATAAATGATAAAACTTCGGAAGGTCAACTCCTCATATTGGACCCCCAACGGATCTCAAAAACGGTGGGGTTTAGAGATGTACTTTGTTCACAAGATATTAAGTACTACCTTGGCACTTTTTGAAAACGTTAAAAAAAATCATGACTCCCATACAAAAAAACATGGTCGCCATACAAATTAGTCAAAGTACTTAGGTATGAAATTTTTGAACAGCTGTTGTAGCCAATTTTCTGAACCGATTTCGAATTTTTTTTCATTGCTGGAATTGTTATTTAATATTCAATGATAATTGTTATGTAATGTAATCAGTTATAGTACATTTTTAGCCTAAAATTTTGAAAAATATAAAAAAAGTCGTCAAAAAATTAAAATTTTCGACCTTTGAAGCACATGCGCTGACTACATAGTACATAATACATAAAAATGATGTACTACAAAAATAACCAGCTTTACTTGGTCTACATAAAAGTCCGCGACAGCATATGTCTATGTCCTAAGGTTTTTGAACTATGACAGGTTTTACAACTATAAATCGAGAGCGAAATAGTAGGTATTTTTCAAATGTTTTTTTACAAATAGTGTATCAATCCTTATCCAAATAAACACTTTAGTTAGCTTGGTCATTTCATACAGATCAAAATTGTCATTCACATCAAATAATTTCAACGGATAGTTTCGAAGATATCGTAAGATTAAAATTACAACGCAATAAGAAATATTGCCGCTGTAGTAACTGTGTACATAACGCCATACATTGAATCTTTTTCATCATTAGAGAGTTGTTTTGAAGAAACTATTAGCAATAATGAAAAACTGATTGCAGATTTGTATATAAATATAAAAGTGGTTTAAGGAAAAAATGATGAAACTTCGGAAGGTCAACTCCTCATATTGAAGCCCCAACGGATCTCAAAAACGGTGGGGTTTAGAGATGTACTTTGTTCACAAGATATTGTGTACTACCTTGGCACTTTTTGAAAACGTTAAAAAAAATCATAGCTCTCATACAAAAAAACATGGTCGCCATACAAATTAGTCGAAGTACTTAGATATGAAATTTTTGAACAGCAGTTGTAGCCAATTTACTGAACCGATTTTGAATTTTTTTTCATTACTTGAATCGTTATTTAATACTTAATTATAATTGTTATGTATTATACTCAGTGATACTACTATTTCAACCTAATATTTTGAAAATTGTAAAAAAAGTCGGCAAAAAATGCAAATTTTCGACCTTTGAGACGCATGTGCTGACTACATAGTGCATAATACATAAAAATGATGTACTACAAAAATAACTGGCTTTACTTGGTCTACATAAAAGTCCGCGACAGCATATGTCCATGTCCTAAGGTAATTGAACTATGACAGTTTTTATAACTATAAATCGAGAGCGAAATAGTAGGTAATTTTCAAAACTATTTTGACGAAAATCGTATGAATCCTTATCCAAATGAATACTTTAATTAGCTTGGTCATTTTATACAGATCAAAATTGTCGTTCACACCAAATAATTTCAACGGATAGTTTCGAAGATATCGTAAGTTTAAAATTACAACGCAATAAAAAAATATTGCCGCGGTACTAACTGATACATAATCTATGCCACGACTTCTATAAAGTTTTAGGTACATTTTGAGGTAAGAACAATTTTGATACAATCAGATCCATCCTTCCAGCAGCCATAAGACGTCCACGGCTGGACATAGGCTTCCCATATAGGTTAATATAAACTTGCATCCAGCGCGTTCTTGCGGTTTTGAGGAAGTATTAGCTAATCTGCTAAACCGATTTCGAAAATTCTTTCATTACTGGAATCGTTATTTACTATTTAATGATAATTGCTATGTTTTATACTCAGTTATAGTACTATTTCAACCTAATATTTTGAAAATTGTAAAAAAAGTCGGCAAAAAATGCAATTTTTCGACCATTAAAACGCATGCGCTGACTACATAGTGCAAAATACATAAAAATGATGTACTACAAAAATAACCGGCTTTACCTGGTCTACATAAAAGTCCTCAACAGCATATTTCCATGTACTAAGGTTATTGAACTATGACAGTTTTTATAACTATAAATCGAGAGCGAAATAGTAGGTAATTTTCAAAACTATTTTGACGAAAATCGTATGAATCCTTATCCAAATGAATACTTTAATTAGCTTGGTCATTTTATACAGATCAAAATTGTCGTTCACACCAAATAATTTCAACGGATAGTTTCGAAGATATCGTAAGTTTAAAATTACAACGCAATAAAAAAATATTGCCGCGGTACTAACTGATACATAATCTATGCCACGACTTCTATAAAGTTTTAGGTACATTTTGAGGTAAGAACAATTTTGATACAATCAGATCCATCCTTCCAGCAGCCATAAGACGTCCACGGCTGGACATAGGCTTCCCATATAGGTTAATATAAACTTGCATCCAGCGCGTTCTTGCGGTTTTGAGGAAGTATTAGCTAATCTGCTAAACCGATTTCGAAAATTCTTTCATTACTGGAATCGTTATTTACTATTTAATGATAATTGCTATGTTTTATACTCAGTTATAGTACTATTTCAACCTAATATTTTGAAAATTGTAAAAAAAGTCGGCAAAAAATGCAATTTTTCGACCATTAAAACGCATGCGCTGACTACATAGTGCAAAATACATAAAAATGATGTACTACAAAAATAACCGGCTTTACCTGGTCTACATAAAAGTCCTCAACAGCATATTTCCATGTACTAAAGTTATTGAACTATGACAGTTTTTATAACTATAAATCGAGAGCGAAATAGTAGGTAATTTTCAAAACTATTTTGAAAAAAATCGTATGAATCCTTATCCAAATGAATACTTTAAATAGCTTGGTCATTTTATACAGATCAAAATTGTCGTTCACACCAAATAATTTCAACTGATAGTTTCGAAGAAATCGTAGGTTTAAAATTACAACGCAATAAAAAATATTGCCGCGGTAAGTATATACTGTTACATAATCTGTGCCACGACTTCTATTTATAACGTACCTACACTAAAATACAAAGCTTTACTTTATCTTAGAGAGATAAGGTATTTAAGATTGAGATAAGAGCAAGTTTTGTCGTAGTTACAGTAAAAGCTATGTTTGAGATTGAACTATACCTACACCGCTCGAATACGACTTGCCATATCCTTCAAGTAGAAAGCGGAAGCACTATTTTGAACCTTATGGTTATAGAAATAAAATTGATCCGGGTAAGTATAGGCTAAATGATGAAACTTGATGGCGTTTGTGAACACGAAGCGAGCCGTTGCGTAGTATCAAATTCATATATCAGAACCGGTGCGATGTGGGGTTAAGCGTCACACAAGTCGGCGGACGGGAAGTAATGCAAAAACCGAACACCCGCCCGCCGACTTCATGCCTCCCGCCCGCACTCTACCCTCGGGCTCAATACTACGGTTTTTTTAGGATAGAATCTGTTGTACGATTAGTACTTGCCGCGTATCGACTTCTATCGTACTATTTCAACCTAATATTTTGAAAATTGTAAAAAAAGTCGGCAAAAATGCAATTATTAGACCTTTTAAGCGCATGCGCTGACTACATAGTGCATAATACTTAACAACTTTACCTGGTCTACATAAAAGTCCGGGTAGTGGATACGACGTCGGCCTCGGTCGGTACCGATATCAAATCTCTACCGATGTAAAATATTTATTTATACCGCTCATACGATTTCCGCGCCATATTCTTAGAAGAGTAGAAAGCGTAAGTTTTATTTTGAACCTTATGGCCATAGAAATAAAATTGATCTGGGTATAGTCTGTAAGATGATGAACAGACTTGCTATTAGAGTCGACAAATTTCGCCAGCTATAGAAACGTTACCATTTGATGCTGGGTTCGAATCCGGCCAAGTTCATATTTTTTGTTCATTTTTTTTTTGCATCATAATATCGTTTGGAAGCTCTTGAACAACATAATTTCGTTTATATGCCTGTATATACAACCAGATCCATCCACTCATCCAGCAGCCATAAGACGTCCATGGCTGGACATAGGCCTCCCATTTAGATCTGCAAAAAGACCGGTTAATAGAAACTTGCATCCAGCGCGTTCGTGCGGTCTGGAGTGTTTAAATAAAATAATATAAAAAATAAATTGAAAAAATAAAACGTGCGTATTAAAGGGGAAAATCCAAGATGGCGGCCGCCATTAGTTTCCATTTTGAAATTAAAGTTGGCGGATGTCCCTTATTTGAAAAAGTCGTCATGGGTATCGTTTTCGAGGTTTTCGAGGGTGTAGATTTCAAAAATGGCGTCCATTTTGAAATTCAAGATGGCGGAAGTCACTTTTTTGCAAAAAGTCGTCATGGGTGTCGTCGTCGAGGTTTTTGGGGGTGTAGATTTTAAAAATGGCGTCCATTTTGAAATTCAAGATGGCGGAAGTCACTTTTTTGCAAAAAGTCGTCATGGGTGTCGTCGTCGAGGTTTTTGGGGGTGTAGATTTCAAAAATGGCATCCATTTTGAAATTCAAGATTGCGGATGTCACTTTTTTGAAAAAGTCGTCATGGGTATCGTTGTCGAGGTTTTTGGGGGGTGCAGATTTCAAAAATGGCGTCCATTTTGAAATTCAAGATGGCAGAAGTCACTTTTTTGCATAAAGTCGTCATAGTTGTCGTCATCGAGGTTTTTGGGGGTGTAGATTTCAAAAATGACATCCATTTTGACATTAAAGATGGCGGATGTCACTTTTTACCAGAAGTCGTCATGGGTATCGTTTTCGAGGTTTTCGGGGGTGTAGATTTCAAAAATGACATCCATTTTGACATTAAAGATGGCGGATGTCACTTTTTTGCAAAAAGTCGTCATGGGTGTCGTTGTCGAGGTTTTTGGGGGTGTAGATTTCAATAATGGCATCAATTTTGAAATTCAAGATGGCGGATGTCACTTTTTTGCAAAAAGTCGTCATGGGTGTCGTTGTCGAGGTTTTTGGGGGTGTAGACTTCAAAAATGGCATCCATTTTGAAATTCAAGATGGCGGATGTCACTTTTTTGCCAGAAGTCGTCATCGGTAACGTTTTCGAGGTTTTCAGGGGTGTAGATTTCTAACTTGAAGGTCTTTGCACCTATAAACAAACTCTGCACCTATAAACAAACTCGCGGGCCGCATGCGGCCCGCGCACCGCCCAAAATACTAGTTTATAATATATACAGCTAAATTACCACTCACTGACTCATTTAGATAGTTGTTTAGAGGGTTGGAGAAGTGGTGGGTAAAAAATAATTATAGATTTGTATAGAGATGAAAAATTTATCGAGAGGAAAAATCCCAAAATTGACCTGAACGTAACCTGGACCTGGATCCTCAACGGATCTCAGAAACGGTAGGGTTTAGAGGTGTACTGTTTGAACAAAGTAGAGAGTACTACCTTGGTACTTTTTGGAAAAATCAAAAAAAACATGGCTCCCATACAAAAAAACATGGCCGCCATACAAATTTGACATGCTTATAACTTCCAAACGGTTATACTTAGGTATGAACTGTTTGAACAAATGTCATAGCCAATCGATAGGGGCAACTGCTTATGATGTCAACAATCCAAGATGGCGGATTCAAGATGGCGGCCATTTTTCAAAATGGTCCGAGGGGGCTGATTTTTTGCATCCGGGGGTTTTTGGGGTCCCTTATTTCATTGGCGAAAAAAAATTTTGAAAAAGTTTTTTTTTTAAGATGGCCGCCATACATTGAATCTTTTTCATCTTTAGAGAGTTGTTTTGAGGAACCTATTAGCAATAACAGAAAACTGATTGCAGGTTCGTATATTAATACAATATTGGTTTAAGGAATAAATGATGAAACTTCGGAAGGTCAACTCCTCATATTGGACCCCCAACGGATCTCAAAAACGGTGGGGTTTAGAGATGTGCTTTCTTCACAAGATATTGTGTACTACCTTGGCACTTTTTGAAAACGTTAAAAAAAATCATAGGTCACATACAAAAAAACATGGTCGCCATACAAATTAGGCGTTGTACTTAGGTATGAAATTTTTGAACTGAAGTTGTAGCCAATTTACTGAACCGATTTCGAATTTTTTTTCACTACTGGAATCGGTATTTAATACTCAATGATAATTGCTATGTATTCTACTAAATTATAGTACAAGTTTAACCTAATATTTCGAAAATTGTAAAAAAAGTCGGCAAAAAATGCAAATTTTCGACCTTTGAGACGCATGCGCTGACTACATAGTGCATAGTACATAAAAATGATGTACCACAAAAATAACCGGCTTTACTTGGTCTACATAAAAGTCCGCGACAGCATATATCTATGTCCTAAGGTTTTTGAACTATGACAGTTTTTATAACTATAATTAGAGAGCGAAATAGAAGGTATTTTTCAAATGTTTTTTTACAAATAGTATATCAATCCTTATCCAAATAAACACTTTAGTTAGCTTGGTCATTTCATACAGATCAAAATTGTCATTCACATCAAATAATTTCAACGGATAGTTTCGAAGATATCGTAAGATTAAAATTACAACGCAATATGAAATATTGCCGCTGTAGTAACTGTGTACATAACGCCATACATTGAATCTTTTTCATCTTTAGAGAGTTGTTTTGAAGAAACTATTAGCAATAATGAAAAACTGATTGCAGATTCGTATATAAATAAAAAAGTGATTTAAGGAATAAATGATAAAACTTCGGAAGGTCAACTCCTCATATTGGAGCCCCAAAGGATCTCAAAAACGGTGGGGTTTAGAGATATACTTTGTTTACAAGATATTGAGTACTACCTTGGCACTTCTTGAAATCGTTAAAAAAAATCATGACTCCTATACAAAAAAACATGGTCACCATACAAATTAGTCGAAGTACTTAGGTATGAAATTTTTGAACAGCAGTTGTAGCTAATTTACTGAACCGATTTCGAATGTTTTTTCATTACTGGAATCGGTATTTAATACTCAATGATAATTGCTATGTATTCTACTCAATTATAGTACAAGTTCAACCTAATATTTCGAAAATTGTAAAAAAAGTCGGCAAAAAATGCAAATTTTCGACCTTTGAGACGCATGCGCTGACTACATAGTGCATAATACATAAAAATGATGTACTACAAAAATAACCGGCTTTACTTGGTCTACATAAAAGTCCGCGACAGCATATGTCTATCTCCTAAGGTTTTTGAACTATGACAGTTTTTATAACTATAATTAGAGAGCGAAATAGTAGGTATTTTTCAAATGTTTTTTTTACAAATAATGTATCAATCCTTATCCTAATAAACACTTTAATTAGCTTGGTCATTTCATACAGATCAAAATTGTCATTCACATCAAATAATTTCAACGGATAGTTTCGAAGATATCGTAAGATTAAAATTACAACGCAATAAAAAATATTGCCGCGGTAGTAACTGTGTACATATTCTGTGCCATGACTTCTATTTATATCTAGAATACAAAGCTTTACTTTATATAAGATAGATAAGGTATTTAAGATTGAGATAAGAGCAAGTTTTGTCTTAGTTACAGTAAAAGCTTTATTTGAGATTGAACTACGAGTATACCTACACCGCTCGAATACGACTTTCCATACCCTTCAAGTAGAAAGCGGAAGCACTATTTTGAACCTTATTGTCATAGAAATAAAATTGATAAAATTCATCATTCAGCCTATACTTACCAGTATAGGGAAGTTATGCATAAGCCGAACACCCGCCCGCCGACCTCATGCCTCCCGCGCGCACCTTACGCCCGTGTTCAATAATTATAGTACTCAATACTACGGTTTTTTTTTTTAGGATGGAAACTGTTGTACTATTAGTGATAAAGTCGCGTTTTTAATATAGCCGCCATACATTGGTTCTTTTTCATCTTTAGATGATTGTTTTGAGGAAACCATTTGCAATGACAATAAACTGATGGCAGATTCGTATAAATATGGAATAATGGGTTTAGAAAAAAATGGTGAAACCTCCGAAGATCATGTCTTGGTATTGGACCCCCAAGGGATCTCGAAAACGGTGGGGTTTAGAGATGTCCTTTATTCACAAGATATTGAGTACTACCTTGGCACTTTTTGAAAACGTAAAAAAACATCGTGATTCCCATAGAAAAAAACATGGTTGCCATACATTGCCTCTTTCAATCATTTAGATCGTTGTTTTGAGGAAACCATTAGCAATGACAAAAAACTGAGGGCATGCAGATTCGTATAAAGATAGAATAATGATTTAAGGATTAAATGGTAAAACCTCCGAAGGTCAACTCCTGGTATTGGACCCCCAACGGATCTCGAAAACGGTGGGGTTTAGAGATATACTTTCTTCGCAAAATATTGAGTACTACCTTGGTACTTTTTGGGCCAATTAAAAAAAACATGGCTCCCATACAAAAAAAAAATGGCCGCCATACATTTCATTTTTCACTCAGTTTTGTTTTGTTTTTTGTTTAGTTGTTATAAGGTAACTATCAGAGATGGGAAATATAGAGGTGAAAATATGATCGTGAGAAGAAATAAAATCTCGGAAGGTCAATTCTTCAACCTGGACCCCTAAGGGATCTCAATAACGGTGAGGTTTAGAGATGTACTTCTTTCACAAAATATTGAGTCCTACCTTGGTACTTTTTGGAACAATTAAAAAAAACTTGGCTCTCATACAAAAAAAACATGGCCGCCATACATTGCATTTTTCACTCATTTAGATGGTTGTTTCACGGAAAATATTAGGAATGACAAAAACCTGAACCCATTTTGACATTAAAGATGGCGGATGTCACTTTTGTTAAAAAGTCGTCATGGGTATCGTTTTCAAGGTTTTCGGGGGTGTAGATTTCAAAAATGGCATCCATTTTGAAATTCAAGATGGCGGAGGTCACTTTTTTGCAAAAAGTCGTCATGGGTATCGTTTTCGAGGTGTTCGGGGGTGTAGATTTCAAAAATGGCATCCATTTTGAAATTCAAGATGGCGGATGTCACATTTTTGAAAAAAACGTCATGGGTATCGTTTTCGAGGTATTCGGGGGTGTAGATTTCAAAAATGCCATCAATTTTGAAATTCAAGATGGCGGATGTCACATTTTTGAAAAAGTCGTCATGGGTATCGTTCTCAAGGTTTTCGGGGGTGTAGATTTCAAAAATGGCATCCGTTTTGAAATTCAAGATGGCGGATGTCACTTTTTTGCAAAAAGTCGTCATGGGTGTCGTTGTCGAGGTTTTAGGGGGTGTAGATTTCAAAAATGGCACCCATTTTGAAATTAAAGATGGCGGAAGTCACTTTTTTGCAAAAAAGTCGTCATGGGTGTCGTTGTCGAGGTTTTAGGGGGTGTAGATTTCAAAAATGGCGTCCATTTTGAAATTCAAGATGGCGGAAGTCACTTTTTTGCAAAAAGTCGTCATGGGTGTCGTCGTCGAGGTTTTTGGGGGTGTAGATTTCAAAAATGGCGTCCATTTTGAAATTCAAGATGGCAGAAGTCACTTTTTTGCAAAAAGTCGTCATGGGTGTCGTCGTCGAGGTTTTTGGGGGTGTAGATTTCAAAAATGGCGCCCATTTTGAAATTCAAGATGGCGGAAGTCACTTTTTTGCAAAAAGTCGTCATGGGTGTCGTCGTCGAGGTTTTTGGGGGTGTAGATTTCAAAAATGGCGTCCATTTTGAAATTCAAGATGGCAGAAGTCACTTTTTTGCAAAAAGTCGTCATGGGTGTCGTCGTCGAGGTTTTTGGGGGTGTAGATTTCAAAAATGGCGCCCATTTTGAAATTCAAGATGGCGGAAGTCACTTTTTTGCAAAAAGTCGTCATGGGTGTCGTCGTCGAGGTTTTTGGGGGTGTAGATTTCAAAAATGGCATCCGTTTTGAAATTCAAGATGGCGGACGTCAGTTTTTGTACTTACTATTCATATAAATATAAAAATTCATATTATATAAAGTTAAATTACCACTGACTGACTGACTGACTGACTGACTGACTGACTCACTCACTTAGATAGTTGTTTAGGGGGATGGAGAAGTGGTGGGTAAAAAATAATTATAGATTTGTATAGAGATGAAAAATTTATCGAGAGGAAAAATCCCAAAATCTTGAAAAGTCTACTCCTCAACCTGGACCCCTAATGGATCTCAAAAACGGTGAGGTTTAGGGGTATACTGTTTGAACTAAATAGAGAGTACTACCTTGGTACTTTTTGGAAAAATCAAAAAAAACATGGCTCCCATACAAAAAAACATGGCCGCCATACAAATTTGACATGCTTATAACTTCGAAACGGTTACACTTAGGTATAAACTGTTTGAACAAATGTTGTAGCCAATCGATAGGGGCAACTGCCGGTGATGACAAAAATCCAAGATGGCGGATTCAAGATGGCGGCCATTTTTCAAAATGGTCCGAGGGAGCTGATTTTTTGCATCTGGGGGTTTTTGGGGTCCCTTATTTCATTGGCGAAAAAAAATTTTGAAAAAGTTTTTTTTTAAAGATGGCCGCCATACATTGAATCTTTTTCATCTTTAGAGAGTTGTTTTGAAGAAACTATTAGCAATAATGAAAAACTAATTGCAGATTCGTATATAAATAATAAAGTGGTGTAAGGAATAAATGATGAAACTTCGGAAGGTCATCTCCTCATATTGGACCCCCAACGGATCTCAAAAACGGTGGGGTTTAGAGATGTACTTTGTTCACAAGATATTGTGTTCTACCTTGGCACTTTCTGAAAACGTTAAAAAAAATCATGACTCCCATACAAAAAAACATGGTCGCCATACAAATTAGTCGAAAAACTTATGTATGAAATTTTTGAACAGCTGTTGTAGCCAATTTTCTGAACCGATTTCGAATTTTTTTTCATTGCTGGAATTGTTATTTAATATTCAATAATAATTGTTATGTAATGTAATCAGTTATAGTACATTTTTAGCCTAATATTTTGAAAAATATAAAAAAAGTCGTCAAAAAATTAAAATTTTCGACCTTTGAAGCACATGCGCTGACTACATAGTGCATAATACATAAATATGATGTACTACAAAAATAACCGGCTTTACTTGGTCTACATAAAAGTCCGCGACAGCATATGTCTATGTCCTAAGGTTTTTGAACTATGACAGGTTTTACAACTATAAATCGAGAGCGAAATAGTAGGTATTTTTCAAATGTTTTTTTACAAATAGTGTATCAATCCTTATCCAAATAAATACTTTAGTTAGCTTGGTCATTTCATACAGATCAAAATTGTCATTCACATCAAATAATTTCAACGGATAGTTTTGAAGATATCGTAAGATTAAAATTACAACGCAATAAGAAATATTGCCGCTGTAGTAACTGTGTACATAACGCCATACATTGAATCTTTTTCATCTTTAGAGAGTTGTTTTGAAGAAACTATTAGCAATAATGAAAAACTGATTGCAGATTTGTATATAAATATAAAAGTGGTTTAAGGAAAAAATGATGAAACTTCGGAAGTTCAACTCCTCATATTGAAGCCCCAACGGATCTCAAAAACGGTGGGGTTTAGAGATGTACTTTGTTCACAAGATATTGTGTACTACCTTGGCACTTTTTGAAAACGTTAAAAAAAATCATAGCTCTCATACAAAAAAACATGGTCGCCATACAAATTAGTCGAAGTACTTAGATATGAAATTTTTGAACAGCAGTTGTAGCCAATTTACTGAACCGATTTCGAATTTTTTTTCATTACTTGAATCGTTATTTAATATTTAATGATAATTGTGATGTATTATACTCAGTGATACTACTATTTCAACCTAATATTTTGAAAATTGTAAAAAAAGTCGGCAAAAAATGCAAATTTTCGACCTTTGAGACGCATGTGCTGACTACATAGTGCATAATACATAAAAATGATGTAGTACAAAAATAACTGGCTTTACTAGGTCTACATAAAAGTCCGCGACAGCATATGTCCATGTCCTAAGGTAATTGAACTATGACAGTTTTTATAACTATAAATCGAGAGCGAAATAGTAGGTAATTTTCAAAACTATTTTGACGAAAATCGTATGAATCCTTATCCAAATGAATACTTTAATTAGTTTGGTCATTTCATACAGATCAAAATTGTCGTTCACACCAAATAATTTCAACGGATAGTTTCGAAGATATCGTAGGTTTAAAATTACAACGCAATAAAAAAATATTGCCGCGGTACTAACTGATACATAATCTATGCCACGACTTCTATAAAGTTTTAGGTACATTTTGAGGTAAGAACAATTTTGATACAATCAGATCCATCCTTCCAGCAGCCATAAGACGTCCACGGCTGGACATAGGCTTCCCATATAGGTTAATATAAACTTGCATCCAGCGCGTTCTTGCGGTTTTGAGGAAGTATTAGCTAATCTGCTAAACCGATTTCGAAAATTCTTTCATTACTGGAATCGTTATTTACTATTTAATGATAATTGCTATGTTTTATACTCAGTTATAGTACTATTTCAACCTAATATTTTGAAAATTGTAAAAAAAGTCGGCAAAAAATGCAATTTTTCGACCATTAAAACGCATGCGCTGACTACATAGTGCAAAATACATAAAAATGATGTACTACAAAAATAACCGGCTTTACCTGGTCTACATAAAAGTCCTCAACAGCATATTTCCATGTACTAAGGTTATTGAACTATGACAGTTTTTATAACTATAAATCGAGAGCGAAATAGTAGGTAATTTTCAAAACTATTTTAAAAAAAAATCGTATGAATCCTTATCCAAATGAATACTTTAAATAGCTTGGTCATTTTATACAGATCAAAATTGTCGTTCACACCAAATAATTTCAACCGATAGTTTCGAAGATATCGTAGGTTTAAAATTACAACGCAATAAAAAATATTGCCGCGGTATATACTGTTACATAATCTGTGCCACGACTTCTATTTATAACGTACACTAAAATACAAAGCTTTACTTTATCTAAGAGAGATAAGGTATTTAAGATTGAGATAAGAGCAAGTTTTGTCGTAGTTACAGTAAAAGCTATGTTTGAGATTGAACTATACCTACACCGCTCGAATACGACTTGCCATATCCTTCAAGTAGAAAGCGGAAGCACTATTTTGAACCTTATAGTTATAGAAATAAAATTGATCCGGGTAAGTATAGGCTAAATGATGAAACTTGATGGCGTTTGTGAACACGAAGCGAGCCGTTGCGTAGTATCAAATTCATATATCAGAACCGGTGCGATGTGGGGTTAAGCGTCACACAAGTCGGCGGACGGGAAGTAATGCAAAACCCGAACACCCGCCCGCCGACTTCATGCCTCCCGCCCGCACTCTACGCTCGGGCTCAATACTATGGTTTTTTTAGGATGGAATCTGTTGTACGATTAGTACTTGCCGCGTATCGACTTCTATCGTACTATTTCAACCTAATATTTTGAAAATTGTAAAAAAAGTCGGCAAAAATGCAATTATTAGACCTTTTAAGCGCATGCGCTGACTACATAGTGCATAATACTTATCAACTTTACCTGGTCTACATAAAAGTCCGGGTAGTGGATACGACGTCGGCCTCGGTCGGTACCGATATCAAATCTCTACCGATGTAAAATATTTATTTATACCGCTCATACGATTTCCGCGCCATATTCTTAGAAGAGTAGAAAGCGTAAGTTTTATTTTGAACCTTATGGCCATAGAAATAAAATTGATCTGGGTATAGTCTGTAAGATGAAGAACAGACTTGCTATTAGAGTCGACAAATTTCGCCAGCTATAGAAACGTTACCATTTGATGCTGGGTTCGAATCCGGCCAAGTTCATATTTTTTGTTCATTTTTTTTTGCATTATAATATCGATTGAAAGCTCTTGAACAACATAATTTCGTTTATATGCCTGTAGATACAATCAGATCCATCCACTCATCCAGCAGCCATAAGACGTCCATGGCTGGACATAGGCCTCCCATTTAGATCTGCAAAAAGACCGGTTAATAGAAACTTGCATCCAGCGCGTTCGTGCGGTCTGGAGTGTTTAAATAAAATAATATAAAAAATAAATTGAAAAAATAAAACGTGCGTATTAAAGGGGAAAATCCAAGATGGCGGCCGCCATTAGTTTCCATTTTGAAATTAAAGTTGGCGGATGTCCCTTATTTTAAAAAGTCGTCATGGGTATCGTTTTCGAGGTTTTCGAGGGTGTAGATTTCAAAAATGGCGTCCATTTTGAAATTCAAGATGGCGGAAGTCACTTTTTTGCAAAAAGTCGTCATGGGTGTCGTCGTCGAGGTTTTTGGGGGTGTAGATTTTAAAAATGGCGTCCATTTTGAAATTCGAGATGGCGGAAGTCACTTTTTTGCAAAAAGTCGTCATGGGTGTCGTCGTAGAGGTTTTTGGGGGTGTAGATTTCAAAAATGGCATCCATTTTGAAATTCAAGATTGCGGATGTCACTTTTTTGAAAAAGTCGTCATGGGTATCGTTGTCGAGGTTTTTGGGGGTGCAGATTTCAAAAATGGCGTCCATTTTGAAATTCAAGATGGCAGAAGACACTTTTTTGCATAAAGTCGTCATGGTTGTCGTCGTCGAGGTTTTTGGGGGTGTAGATTTCAAAAATGACATCCATTCTGACATTAAAGATGGCGGATGTCACTTTTTACCAGAAGTCGTCATGGGTATCGTTTTCGAGGTTTTCGGGGGTGTAGATTTCAAAAATGACATCCATTTTGAAATTCAAGATTGCGGATGTCACTTTTTTGAAAAAGTCGTCATTGGTATCGTTGTCGAGGTTTTTGGGGGTGCAGATTTCAAAAATGGCGTCGATTTTAAAATTCAAGATGGCAGAAGTCACTTTTTTTCATAAAGTCGTCATGGTTGTCGTCGTCGAGGTTTTTGGGGGTGTAGATTTCAAAAATGACATCCATTTTGACATTAAAGATGGCGGATGTCACTTTTTACCAGAAGTCGTCATGGGTATCGTTTTCGAGGTTTTCGGGGGTGTAGATTTCAAAAATGACATCCATTTTGACATTAAAGATGGCGGATGTCACTTTTTTGCAAAAAGTCGTCATGGGTGTCGTTGTCGAGGTTTTTGGGGGTGTAGATTTCAATAATGGCATCAATTTTGAAATTCAAGATGGCGGATGTCACTTTTTTGCAAAAAGTCGTCATGGGTGTCGTTGTCGAGGTTTTTGGGGGTGTAGACTTCAAAAATGGCATCCATTTTGAAATTCAAGATGGCGGATGTCACTTTTTTGCCAGAAGTCATCATCGGTATCGTTTTCGAGGTTTTCAGGGGTGTAGATTTCTAACTTGAAGGTCTTTGCACCTATAAACAAACTCAGCACCTATAAACAAACTCGCGGGCCGCATGCGGCCCGCGCACCGCCCAAAATACTAGTTCATAATATATACAGCTAAATTACCATTCACTCACTCACTCACTTAGATAGTTGTTTAGAGGGAAGGAGAAGTGATGGGAAAAAAATAATTACAGATTTGTATAGAGATGAAAAATTCATCGAGAGGAAAAATCCGAAAATCGACCTGAACGTAACCTGGACTTGGATTCCGAATGGATCTCAGAAACGGTAGGGTTTAGAGGTATACTGTTTGAACAAAGTAGAGAGTACTACCTTGGTACTTTTTGGAAAAATCAAAAAAAACATAGCTCCCATACAAAAAAACATGGCCGCCATACAAATTTGACATGCTTATAACTTCCAAACGGTTATACTTAGGTATGAACTGTTTGAACAAATCTTATAGCCAATCGATAGGGGCAACTGCCAATGATGACAAAAATCCAAGATGGCGGATCCAAGATGGCCGCCATTTTTCAAAATGGTCCCAGGGGGCTGATTTTTTGCATCCGGGGGTTTTTGGGGTCCCTCATTTCATTGGCGAAAAAAAATTTTGAAAAAGTTTTTTTTTAAAGATGGCCGCCATACATTGAATCTTTTTCATCTTTAGAGAGTTGTTTTGAAGAAACTATTAGCAATAATGAAAAACTAATTGCAGATTCGTATATAAATAAAAAAGTGGTTTGAGGAATAATTGATGAAACTTCGGAAGGTCAACTCCTCATATTGGACCCCCAACGGATCTCAAAAACGGCGGGGTTTAGAGATGTACTTTGTTCACAAGATATTGTGTACTACCTTGGCACTTTTTGAAAACGTTAAAAAAAATCATAGCTCCCATACAAAAAAACATGGTCGCCATACAAATTAGTCGAAGTACTTAGATATGAAATTTTTGAACAGCAGTTGTAGCCAATTTACTGAACCGATTTCGAATTTTTTTTCACTACTGGAATCGGTATTTAATACTCAATGATAATTGCTATGTATTATACTCAGTGATAGTACAAGTTCAACCTAATATTTCGAAAATTGTAAAAAAAGTCGGCATAAAATGCAAATTTTCGACCTTTGAGACGCATGCGCTGACTACATAGTGGATAATACATAAAAATGATGTACTACAAAAATAACTGGCTTTACTTGGTCTACATAAAAGTCCGCGACAGCATATGTCTATGTCCTAAGGTTTTTGAACTATGACAGGTTTTACAACTATAAATCGAGAGCGAAATAGTAGGTATTTTTCAAATGTTTTTTTACAAATAGTGTATCAATCCTTATCCAAATAAACACTTTAGTTAGCTTGGTCATTTCATACAGATCAAAATTGTCATTCACATCAAATAATTTCAACCGATAGTTTCGAAGATATCGTAAGATTAAAATTACAACGCAATAAGAAATATTGCCGCTGTAGTAACTGTGTACATAACGCCATACATTGAATCTTTTTCATCTTTAGAGAGTTGTTTTGAAGAAACTATTAGCAATAATGAAAAACTGATTGCAGATTTGTATATAAATATAAAAGTGGTTTAAGGAAAAAATGATGAAACTTCGGAAGGTCAACTCCTCATATTGAAGCCCCAACGGATCTCAAAAACGGTGAGGTTTAGAGATGTACTTTGTTCACAAGATATTGTGTACTACCTTGGCACTTTTTGAAAACGTTAAAAAAAATCATAGCTCTCATACATAAAAACATGGTCGCCATACAAATTAGTCGAAGTACTTAGATATGAAATTTTTGAACAGCAGTTGTAGCCAATTTACTGAACCGATTTCGAATTTTTTTTCATTACTTGAATCGTTATTTAATACTTAATGATAATTGTTATGTATTATACTCAGTGATACTACTATTTCAACCTAATATTTTGAAAATTGTAAAAAAAGTCGGCAAAAAATGCAAATTTCCGACCTTTGAGACGCATGTGCTGACTACATAGTGCATAATACATAAAAATGATGTACTACAAAAATAACTGGCTTTACTTGGTCTACATAAAACAGCATACGTCTATCTCCTAAGGTTTTTGAACTATGACAGTTTTTATAACTATAAATCGAGAGCGAAATAGTAGGTAATTTTCAAAACTATTTTGACGAAAATCGTATGAATCCTTATCCAAATGAATACTTTAATTAGCTTGGTCATTTTATACAGATCAAAATTGTCGTTCACACCAAATAATTTCAACGGATAGTTTCGAAGATATCGTAGGTTTAAAATTACAACGCAATAAAAAAATATTGCCGCGGAACTAACTGATACATAATCTATGCCACGACTTCTATAAAGTTTGAGGTACATTTTGAGGTAAGAACAATTTTGATACAATCAGATCCATCCTTCCAGCAGCCATAAGACGTCCACGGCTGGACATAGGCTTCCCATATAGGTTAATATAAACTTGCATCCAGCGCGTTCTTGCGGTTTTGAGGAAGTATTAGCTAATCTGCTAAACCGATTTCGAAAATTCTTTCATTACTGGAATCGTTATTTACTATTTAATGATAATTGCTATGTTTTATACTCAATTATAGTACTATTTCAACCTAATATTTTGAAAATTGTAAAAAAAGTCGGCAAAAAATGCAATTTTTCGACCATTAAAACGCATGCGCTGACTACATAATGCAAAATACATAAAAATGATGTACAACAAAAATAACCGGCTTTACCTGGTCTACATAAAAGTCCTCAACAGCATATTTCCATGTACTAAGGTTATTGAACTATGACAGTTTTTATAACTATAAATCGAGAGCGAAATAGTAGGTAATTTTCAAAACTATTTTGAAAAAAATCGTATGAATCCTTATCCAAATGAATACTTTAAATAGCTTGGTCATTTTATACAGATCAAAATTGTCGTTTACACCAAATAATTTCAACCGATAGTTTCGAAGATATCGTAGGTTTAAAATTACAACGCAATAAAAAATATTGCCGCGGTATATACTGTTACATAATCTGTGCCACGACTTCTATTTATAACGTACACTAAAATACAAAGCTTTACTTTATCTAAGAGAGATAAGGTATTTAAGATTGAGATAAGAGCATGTTTTGTCGTAGTTACAGTAAAAGCTATGTTTGAGATTGAACTATACCTACACCGCTCGAATACGACTTGCCATATCCTTCAAGTAGAAAGCGGAAGCACTATTTTGAACCTTATGGTTGTAGAAATAAAATTGATCCGGGTAAGTATAGGCTAAATGATGAAACTTGATGGCGTTTGTGAACACGAAGCGAGCCGTTGCTAAGTATCAAATTCATATATCAGAACCGGTGCGATGTGGGGTTAAGCATCACACAAGTCGGCGGACGGGAAGTAATGCAAAAACCGAACACCCGCCCGCCGACTTCATGCCTCCCGCCCGCACTCTACGCTCGGGCTCAATACTACGGTTTTTTTAGGATGGAATCTGTTGTCCGATTAGTACTTGCCGCGTATCGACTTCTATCGTACTATTTCAACCTAATATTTTGAAAAATGTAAAAAAAGTCGGCAAAAATGCAATTATTAGACCTTTTAAGCGCATGCGCTGACTACATAGTGCATAATACTTAACAACTTTACCTGGTCTACATAAAAGTCCGGGTAGTGGATACGACGTCGGCCTCGGTCGGTACCGATATCAAATCTCTACCGATGTAAAATATTTATTTATACCGCTCATACGATTTCCGCGCCATATTCTTAGAAGAGTAGAAAGCGTAAGTTTTATTTTGAACCTTATGGCCATAGAAATAAAATTGATCTGGGTTTAGTCTGTAAGATGAAGAACAGACTTGCTATTAGAGTCGACAAATTTCGCCAGCTATAGAAACGTTACCATTTGATGCTGGGTTCGAATCCGGCCAAGTTCATATTTTTTGTTTTTTTTTTTTTGCATTATAATATCGTTTGGAAGCTCTTGAACAACATAATTTCGTTTATATGCCTGTAGATACAATCAGATCCATCCACTCATCCAGCAGCCATAAGACGTCCATGGCTGGACATAGGCCTCCCATTTAGATCTGCAAAAAGACCGGTGAATAGAAACTTGCATCCAGCGCGTTCGTGCGGTCTGGAGTGTTTAAATAAAATAATATAAAAAATAAATTGAAAAAATAAAACGTGCGTATTAAAGGGGAAAATCCAAGATGGCGGCCGCCATTAGTTTCCATTTTGAAATTAAAGTTGGCGGATGTCCCTTATTTGAAAAAGTCGTCAAGGGTATCGTTTTCGAGGTTTTCGAGGGTGTAGATTTCAAAAATGGCGTCCATTTTGAAATTCAAGATGGCGGAAGTCACTTTTTTGCAAAAAGTCGTCATGGGTGTCGTCGTCGAGGTTTTTGGGGGTGTAGATTTAAAAAATGGCGTCCATTTTGAAATTCAAGATGGCGGAAGTCACTTTTTTGCAAAAAGTCGTCATGGGTGTCGTCGTCGAGGTTTTTGGGGGTGTAGATTTCAAAAATGGCATCCATTTTGAAATTCAAGATTGCGGATGTCACTTTTTTGAAAAAGTCGTCATGGGTATCGTTGTCGAGGTTTTTGGGGGTGCAGATTTCAAAAATGGCGTCCATTTTGACATTAAAGATGGCGGATGTCACTTTTTTGACAAAAGTCGTCATGGGTATCGTTTTCGACGTTTTCGGGGGTGGAGATTTCAAAAATGACATCCATTTTGACATTAAAGATGGCGGATGTCACTTTTCTGACAAAAGTCGTCATGGGTATCGTTTTCGAGGTTTTCGGGGGTGTAGATTTCAAAAATGACATCAATTTTGAAATTCAAGATGGCGGATGTCACTTTTTTGCAAAAAGTCGTCATGGGTGTGTATTTTCGGGGGTGTATTTTTTTTTAAGTATATTTTTCAAAGAAAACTTCTACGTTTATTACTTGTCTGTTAAAAAAACAAATCGCGGGCCGCATGCGGCCCGCGCACCGCCCAAAATACTAGTCTATTATATAAAAGGCTTCCCTGAGTGACTGACTGACAGACAGCCTACAGCCCAAACCGCTTAAGATATGAGCTTGAAATTTGGAATATAGGTACATTGAACGACGTAATGGAGCACTAAGGACGAAAATTTTGAACTTTCGACCTCTAAGGGGGTAAAACGGGCCCTTTTCGTTTGTATGTAACTTTTTATTCCCTGTACCAATTGACTTGAAACTTTGTATACATGCTTTTCAAACAAAATAAAAGTTACGTCTTTTCCTGTTTTTCCGAATTTTCCTCATCTAAGGGGTCACATAAAGTCCCAAAGTTGGTGAAAAAAGCGTTAATTACATTGAACCAGCTGAACGGTTATGGTTGAAAATTGGTATGAAGGAAGCACTCAGCATGTTTTAATACAGGAACTAATAAAATCCAGGAAAATCTATAAGGTTCCTTAGGGATGCGCAAAATTAATAAGTTTAAGCTACAGCCCAAACCGCTAAAGATATGAGTTTGACATTTGGAATATAGGTACATTGAACGACGTAATGGAGCACTAAGGACGAAAATTTTGAACTTTCGACCTCTAAGGGGGTAAAACGGGCCCTTTTCGTTTGTATGTAACTTTTTATTCCCTGTACCGATTGACTTGAAACTTTGTACACATGCTTTTCAAACAAAATAAAAGTTACGTCTTTTCCTGTTTTTCCGAATTTTCCTCATCTAAGGGGTCACATAAGGTCCCAAAGTTGGTGAAAAAAGCGTTAATTACATTGAACCAGCTGAACGGTTATGGTTGAAAATTGGTATGAAGGAAGCACTCAGCATGTTTTAATACAGGAACTAATAAAATCCTGGAAAATCTATAAGGTTCCTTAGGGATGCGCAAAATTAATAAGTCTAAGCTACAGCCCAAACCGCTAAAGATATGAGTTTGAAATTTGGAATATAGGTACATTGAACGACGTAATGGAGCACTAAGGACGAAAATTTTGAACTTTCGACCTCTAAGGGGGTAAAACGGGCCCTTTTCGTTTGTATGTAACTTTTTATTCCCTGTACCGATTGACTTGAAACTTTGTACACATGCTTTTCAAACAAAATAAAAGTTAGTCTTTTCCTGTTTTTTCCGAATTTTCCTCATCTAAGGGGTCACATAAGGTCCCAAAGTTAGTGAAAAAAGCGTCAATTACATCGAACCAGCTGAACGGTTATGGTTGAAAATTGGTATGAAGGAAGCACTCAGCATGTTTTAATACAGGAACTAATAAAATCCAGGAAAATCTATAAGGTTCCTTAGGGATACGCAAAATTAATAAGTTTAGGCTACAGCCCAAACCGCTAAAGATATGAGCTTGAAATTTGGAATATAGGTACATTGAACGACGTAATGAAGCACTAAGGATGAAAAACGTAGCCAACTCTAACTTACGGGGTAAAACGGGCCCTATTTGTTTGCATGTAACTTCTTATTCCCTGTACCGATTGACATGAAACTTTGTATAGATGCTTTTGAGACTAAATAAAAAATATGGCTGTACCTGTTTTCTGAATTTTCCTTAAAAAAATCCTTAGGGGTCAGATACGTCCCAAAACTTCAATGCTCTTTTTTAATAATGTAGTATCTAGAATAGGATTATGATAATGATAGTTTATCTTTAAATAGGGCAAAATGGGTCCCCAAAAGTTTACGACATTTTTTATTTTGTGAGCCAATAGTCTTAAGCTTAGCGCACATATGGATCAATATAGGTATTTTACTATGGGGTCAACCCTGACAAGCGAAAATTACCTACATTTTCCATACATTTTGACGCGGGTCGATGAACTTTTTGTGTTGAACAGCTGATTTTATTCACGTGCTTTTGTGGTTGGTACCATTGTAAAAGTTAATCAAATTATGAGTATAATAGCATCCTAGAACATGCCTGACTAGAATTACGACTTGTGTGCCATTTTTTCATTTGCCTGGAAAATTAAATTTCTAATGACTTAATGAAACATGTCGAATACCGGCCTTAATTAATAGTGCACTACTGAAAATAGGTACTACGGATAGCACTACGGATAATAGAAACAGGTCGGTCTTAAGATGAACATGGACAAGACGAAAGTCATGTGTAATTCCCATGTTTTACCTACCCCGTTTTCTGTTGGAAACTCGGTTCTTGAAGTCGTTGACTCGTACGTCTACCTAGGACAAGTAGTCCAGTTAGGTAGGTCCGACTTCAACAAAGAGGCCAATCGACGAATTCAACTCGGCTGGGCAGCGTTCGGAAAAGTGCGTAGTGTCTTCTCGTCCGACATACCTCAGTGCCTCAAGTCGAAAGTTTTCGACCAGTGTGTGTTGCCAGTGATGACTTATGGCACAGAAACGTGGTCTCTCACAATGGGCCTTATTAGTAAGCTCCAAGTAGCCCAACGAGTTATGGAGAGGGCTATGCTTGGAGTCTCTCTGCGAGATCGAATCATTAATGAGGAGATCCGTAGAAGAACCAAAGTTACCGACATAGCCCAACGGATTGGCAAGTTGAAATGGCAATGAGCAGGGCACATAGCGCGGAGGGCTGATGACCGTTAGGGTCGAAAAGTTCTCGAGTGGAGACCATGTACCGGCAAGCGCAGCGTAGAACGTCCACCCACAAGGTGGACGGATGACCTCATTAAGACCGCAGGATCGCGCTGGATGCAAGCCGCTTCCAACTGGTCTTATTGGAGATCCATAGGGAAGGCCTATGTCCAGCAGTGGACGTCCTGCGGCTGATGGATGACTGAAAATAGGCTTATTCGCGAAGGGTAATTGGGCCATATCCATCACGCCGGCCGAGCACGGGTTACTGAATTCACATACGACATTGATTTTTACTCATACGATTATTATTATTGGCTCCCTCGGTGGCTCAGTGGTTGACCTTGACTCCTGGGTCAAAGAGGCGTGGGTTCGATTCCCAGAGCAAATATTTATGTGATGTTCATATGTGTTTGCTCTGTGTCTGAGTGTTATTAATATATATTATTTATTTATTTAACACTTTCTTGCACACTATTTGTACAAAAAGAGGACTTAACGAGACTTAACGATATACAACATTATCTGCCAGTCAACCTATATGTAAAAAAATAAAATAAATAAATAATAAAAAAGTTAGGGTTTAGTTTGGGATCAGAGACCGTGTGTGAGATGTCCCCCAATATTTATTTTATATATTCATTTATTATTGAGTTAATTTCAGAAATTCGGCAATTTATCATCCAAAAATTTCCGTATGTACGAGTACTCCGTAATAAGCTTTAGATACAAGTAAATGAAATAACCAAATACTGAGACAGTTCAGGCTAAACCGTAGGCATTATTTTGCAAGTAATACAATAATAGGCTCAGTTATGAAGACGCCATAGTAAATATAATAACAACATAAAAAGTGTTCTCTATCGAATGCTTAAAGTGAAAATGAAACAGATATAATTATGATAATTAGCTATTATAATTACGATGGCGCCTTCATAATCGAGCCTAATGCGGGCTTAACCACGAGCTACTATTATTTTAAGTAAGTAAGCCAAGAAAACGCAGGCCTAACTGTGGGTTTTTATCATTTTAAGCAGTTACGAAAATAACGCGGGCCAGACCGTGGGCTATTATCATTACAAGCAATACAAAAACGCAGGCTAACGGCATACTATTATAATTTTAAGAATTTATTAAGACAACACGGGCTAGACCGCGAACTATTAGATATTATTACAATCAAATGCCAAGATAACGCGGGTTGAACAGCGGGCTGTTATTTTAATTAAGTAAGTATTAAAACAACGTGGGCCAAACTGTGGGTTATTATATTTGTAAGTACCTAATTATTAACACAATGCGAGCTAAACCGAGGGCTTTTATCATTTTGAGCAAGTACTAAGACAATACGGGCCAGACCATGGGCTATTATCATTGTAAGTAATACGACAATGCAGGCCAAACGGCGAGCTTTTATAATTTTAAGCAAGTGTTAAGACATCGCAGTCCATGCTGCGTGCTATAAATAACCATCTTAAGCAAGTACTAACAATACGCGGGCCAAACCGTGACCTATTATCATTATAGGCAAATACTGTTACAATTTTGACCAAACCGTGGGCATTATCCTTGCAAGTAATTTTAAGCAAGTATTAAGACAACGCGGGCCAAATTGCGGACTATTAGATACGAGTATTATTATAAGCATGTACAAAGACAACGTAGATCAAACCGCGGGCTATTTTCATTTTAAGTAAGTACCTATGTACTAAGACAACGCGGGCGAAGCCGCGGGTCTTAAGCTAGTATATATATATAATAATATAACAATATATATATATATATATAATAATAATAAATAATTAAATAACCTGTCTCACTGCATATTTTCACCCACCATTGTATATCATTCCATTCTGTAACGTAAGTTAAACAATAAATTTCTATCAAACTGATCATACCATCTATTATTGTTAATTT
The DNA here is from genome assembly GCA_949316475.1 of Hypomecis punctinalis. Taxonomy (NCBI): domain Eukaryota; kingdom Metazoa; phylum Arthropoda; class Insecta; order Lepidoptera; family Geometridae; genus Hypomecis; species Hypomecis punctinalis. The sequence continues at coordinate 26,932,682 of OX438800.1, read as the reverse complement.
GTATATAACTACTTTACCGCAATTCAATATTAATCCCATCTATTTTGTTCATTTGTAAATAATCACCTCACCACTAATCAATACAAATCAATATTAATCACCTTTCTATTGCAAATCTGTAAATAGCTTACACCCCACCTCAGATCACCTAGACTTAATATCCTCCCTTGCCTTGCCTTGCCAAGCTTGCCAATCGCCACTACAAACACTTAATGCCGGCAAGACCGGCAACACCGGCAGCGGAACTGGTCACAAAAACAGGCCTTGCTGGACTAGCAGACCCCGCTGATAACTGAACACAAAATCTAACCAATATACACAACCCCTTGCAAACCTTGCAAACCTTGCAGACCTTGCTCGCCTTGCCAACCTTGCTTAGAGCAACCTTGCAAGAGTGGCAAGACTGGCAACTGGACTCAGTAACATCTACACACCTAAACCTTTGCTTGTCTTGTCAACCTTGCCAAACAATTCAACCTACTTATCTCTTGGCCCATACTTAAGTTTAAACTTACATTAAATAATTAAACTGCTAAAATTCTAGATACAATCATAACATCTATTATGCGTATTATTGGATTTTGCTGGAAGAGAAAATTATCTGATGGCCCACTAATTGCCTTCAATATCAGGCCACACACACACTTGCAGAAAATCAGTCTGTCTCTCCTACCTTTACTAAGCTAACGAAACTGTAAGCACACCATTGCCCACCAGACTTTAATATAATTTAAAATTAATTCTTTATATTCTATATTAATTTTAATTCATTCGTATCCTTATTGTAATTTATGCTATAAGTTAGCAACTGTGGATCCATTTCCAGGGCAACAGCAATAAAATATCTAGGTGTGACAGTAGATGAACAGCTTTCTTTTAAGTCCCATATATAAAATTTAGGAAATAGAGTTCGGAAGCTGATCCATATTATGAAATCGTTACGCAACTCTGCTAGTAATAAAGTCTTGCACCTTGTCTACACGGCGCTTTGCGAATCGATACTTTCGTACTGTATAGTCGTGTGGGGTGGTGCCGGAGTTACTACATTGTTGGAAGTGGAAAGAGCTCAGCGCGCAGTACTCAAAGTAATGCTTAAACTTCCGTATCGCTACCCCACGGATGACTTATATACTGTGGCGGGAGTGCTGCGCGTTCGCCAACTATATATCCATAAGGTGACTCTGATGGTGCACCGCAAAATGCATGCCAGATACAATCAGGCTACTACCAGCACAGATCCCACTGAAGTCAAGAGGAGACCGCCCCGCGCCACTGAACTACGAACTAAGAGGGCTTTCGCGCAACGTTTGCCAAGTTTCAGATTTCCATTCATATACAACAAAATCAGCAATATTTGTGCTATACGCCATTTAACATTAAGTGAGTGCAAAAAAACCGTGTCTAAATACCTACAACAGTTAACATACGCTGATACAGAAAGACTCCTGGACGTACTCAAATGATTACATTGCACACATACACACACACACACACACACACACACATGCACACACACAACGCACATTGTAACTGTACTAATAACTATTTGTGTATTTATATAACTCTTATTTACGGTTTTTCGGCTATCTGTATTTATGAACTAAAATCGCACCAAATATTACATGGTAATCGTCACATAAATGTAGTCCCCGCGATACAGGCTTTGCTTAGTGCAGGGACTACAAGCATAGCATTTTGAAATTTATTTTGTATAGTGCACTTGTTAATGTACGTTTAAGTTCAATGTAAATGTTTTATGATAATAAATTATTTTGTATTTTGAATTATTTTGTATTTTTTGTATTTTGAGTTAATAATTAGTTAATTAATTGTAAGCTGTAAATACACTATACATTGTACCATTTGTTAACATTAAGCTGTAATCAATAATTCGATAACATTAATCTGTAAATAATAATCAATCTAGTTAAATTCCAAATCACCTAGATTGAATTTTCTTCTTGGCCCTACCTTGCCAAGCTTGCCTATCATCACCATAAACTCTATGTTACAACAAACTGGGTGAGATGAGCTAGACCGACAACTTAACCATTGCCTTACGCCACCAACAGCCTGGCCTTGCCAGTCTTGCTCACTAACCTCACTTCTTAAAAATGCGATTGTCTCATAATCTACTACAATACTGTCGGCAAGATCGGCAACGCCGGCAAATTCTCACAAAAACAGGCCTTGCTTGACTTGCCGACCTTGCCGAACTCCAGTATCAACTTATGTATTGTACTAAAAGTATTTCATTAACTACAAATAATAATTTAATAGCATTACCTTAACATTATATACCATATTTATATTCGGCCTCTATATCTGTATCTGCTCAGCACCAGCATACTAAATTGTACCTAGCTTAACCTAAACATTGTCATAATTGTCTTATTACTCCACTAAATATTGCCGGCAAGATCAGCAAGAATTGCAACTTAACATAAAACCTAACCAATACTAACAACTCCTCGCAAACCTTGCTTGCCTTGCCTACTACTTGCCTACTTATTTCCAGGCCCATATGTACCTGTAAACTAATAATATATAATTGAACAGTTAATATTAGATATAATAACAACATCTATGTGAGTGTGGTTGGATTTGGTTGGATCAGATGTTATCTGATCTAGCCAAATCTAACTACACACATAAGCCCTTAAATCTCTCACTAATCTTTGCTCTTGCCAAGCCAAACACTCTATCACTTGTTAAAATCTTCTCATACATAATCTTATATTACTCAACAGCGACACAACCCACAACCAACTTAGTCTATGGGTAGTGCGAAGTATACCGTTAGCATTAAACTCCCATTGACTTGAACATATAAAAACAAACAAAAAAAAAAACCTAACCCAACATAACCTAACCTAACCTAACCACTAGTAGCCTAGGATTCATAGACTACTGCATAACAATTTGTAAAACCGTAAATAAGCGTAACGCAACATTAGATAAATAAGTTTGCTAGCGTATATATTGTTACATATATATAAATAGCATTTAAAGAACAATAGATAATAATAATAAATAGATATTAGTGTATAAGTTTATATATGAGAGAAAACAAGCGATTCGTGTATGTGCATGTTCACATAGAGCATGTGACAGTACAGACATGGTGCGCGCGTGTGCGTGTGTGTGTGTGCATGAACGCGTGGCTGGTGGGAGATGTGTAAAATAAGATATAAAATAAATTAAAATTAGAAGATATAAATGTTATAAGTGAAATAAAGAAAAACAGTTTCCAAATTTGTAACAAGTAGAAATAGGAAGAATTAGTAAACCGTAGTATAGTAATCATATCATAAAAATAAATAAGTAACGTAAGATGTAAAACTTAAGATTTAATTTTGTAACTATTGAAATATAGGTAATCATATTATATCCGATATAATTATGTAAACTATAGATTAAGCTATAAATGTATTAGGATAGAAATATAATAGAATAAGAAATAAAGTAATACAATCCCGGACAAATACCCGGGAAACAGGAGCTTAAAAAAAAAAAAAAAACAAAAAAACCTAACCTAACCAATTTTTCGTACGACGAAAGTCTGTCCGATTTTGGTTTGTGGGTCGCAATTTGAACTCGTCTGTGCTCCTGGATCACGCTCCCGTATCCCTGTAACGAAAAGAACACAAATTAATAGACAAAATTATTGTTATTTTGACAAAACAAGTAAAATCGACTGAATTAGTGTAACATTTTTTAGAAAATACTCCAAATTTCGCTTTTAGGGTCGTTTATTTTGTAATTTTGTGTCTCTGGTAGATCGGGGGTGCTGTGCGCCGTCGTTTAAGCCATCTCTCGACACGCTGCGTCCCACAGGACTCGAGAAAATCGCAAAAAACCGAAATCGAGCGCCCGCCCACCCGCCATTTGGTCTTGTTACTATAGTAAACTTTCAAAAGTTTCGGTCGGGTGAATATTGGACTGAAATTTTTATAATTGGTATTGAGTGAGCACTCGTGTGCTTAGCTTTATTTGGACACGCTTTTTGAATTAGAGCATTATCGGACTACCGGTAGTTGTTAATTTTATTTGACTTAAATTGACCATATTATTAATTTTCGTTTTTTGACCATTATCTGTGATAAATATAGTTATTTAAGTGGGAAGCTAATCATTTGACACTCTTCAAGTCCCTATACAACTTGAAGATTCCTATTAGTAAATTGGTTGGGTTAGGCTTTATATTTTGACTATGTTCGTTGCAATGCATTCGCCACCGTCAAACCAATCGACCAAGACCAGCTCCGACAAAGCCCCTGCGGGACCTGCAGCTGGTGAGGGATTTGTTCGCAGAAGGTCTGGCGAACTTGACATGTTGGACGTCACTGCAGTGTTCCCAGCCCCGCAGGCGTCCGCAGTGGCCAAACAGTCAGACAAGACCATCACAAGGACCAAAGCGGCTACATCGTTCACAGTACCGGTACCTAAAACTTCTGCCTCTCGAAGTAAAGAGGCCATACTGAACAGAAAAAGAATGATTGAAGCTAGGAATAAAGTGAGTGAGGCAAAACGGAAGATGGACGAAAATCTTAATTTGAAAAAAGATGTGAAAACGGTTATTCAGGAATGTTTGGACAGTCTACTCAGAATCCTTAAAGAATCTGAAGAGGAAAATGAAATGAGACAAAAGTTAGAAGGAAAGGAAGGAAGGAAAGAAGTAGAGATTATTCAGTCTGTCGAAAGAAAAGGGAGAAGAAAAGTTAATGAAATTGATGGAAGGGCATAACAAGCTCCTAGAAGAGAGTAGAGAGCAGATGAAAAGTCTAAAGGATGTTTTGGGAAGGCATCAGGAGATGATGAGGGGCAGCTACGCGAGTGTTGTGGCCGCGCCGCCTGGAGGAAAACCAAAAAGCGGAGTGACCGTTCACTCGGTAGTTGTTAGTTCTAAAAATGATAAGGAGACAGGAGATGAAGTCCTGGAGAAGATCAGACAGGCGGTGAATGCTAGAGAGGAAGGAGTTAGGATTGAGAAAGTTAGGAAAGCAAAAGATAGGAAAGTGATAATAGGATGCGGAACGCGAGAGGAAATGGGAAAAATAAAGGAGAAGTTACAAGAATCTGGAAGGGATCTGAGCGTAGAAGAAATTAAAAATAAAGAAACTCTTGTGATTCTGAAAGACGTGTTGAAATACAAAAAAGATGAAGAAATTATCAAAGGAATTAAAACACAAAACAAAGAACTATTCCAGGACTTAAGGGATGGGGATATAAGAATGGAAGTGAAGTACAGGAAGAAAGCGAGGAACACACTGACGGAGCACGTAGTGCTTAAAGTGTCCCCGAAGGTCTGGGGCCGACTGACCGATGCTGGTGCAGTACACATAGACCTACAAAAGGTCAGAGTAGAGGACCAGTCTCCGCTGATCCAATGTGCGGGCTGGCTCGGATACGGTCACGGGAAAAGATTTTGTCGTGATCCGGTGAACGTACCCGTCTGCAGCCACTGCGGGGGTCCGCACCTAAAAGTGGAATGCACACATCGCTTGGATGCACCTAAATGTGTCAACTGTGCGGATGCTAAGATGGAGCGCGTGGATCACAACGCCTTCAGCGAGGAGTGCCCGGTCAGGAGGCGTTGGGATGCACTAGCGCGGGCAACCGTACAGTATTGCTGAGGGCACCCAGGCGAATAACATAGCAGACAATTCGGACAGGCGAGGCGGCAGATACCACGTTATCCAAGCCAATCTACAGCGCAGCAAAGTGGCGACAATAGAATTGATTATGAAGGCAAGGACCCAGAAAGCAGCTTTCGCGCTTTTACAAGAGCCTTACGTCGGTCGGTGCGATAGTCAAAATGAAAACCTATCCCGGCGTAAGAGTAGTTCAATGTGTGAATAGGGCTGCAGACCAGCCCCCCTACCGCCTAAGCAATAGCAATCGTAATAGCAATCGTTTACGACTTCATTTTAGTCATTTGGCACCGCCTATGTGACGTTAGCCATCAATTGCTTTGCGCGGATTGCGAAAGCAATCGTTGAATGAACAACTTTGATGGCTAACGTCACATAGGCGGTGCCAAATGACTATATTGAAGTCATAAACGGTTGCTATTACGATTGCTATTGCTTTAGGCGGTAGGGGGGCGGGTCATAAAAGCGGCCATCTTGGTGTTTGATGAGTGGATCGACGTCACCCAATGTCCGACACTTACAACTGAAAATATTGCGGTTGCGAAATTACGAACAAGTGCTTGGGAAATTGTGGTGATGTCGATCTACTTGGAAAAAGACAAGCCAATAGAGCCCTATGCAGACCATATTACCATAATAGTGGAGGGGATAGGCAGGGATAACGTGGTATTAGGAGGGGACGTAAATGCATGGAACACGTGGTGGGGAAGTAAGGAGGTGAATCACAGAGGAGAGGAAATAGCAGAACTTTTGGAGGAATGGGATCTTCAGATTCTGAATCAGGGATCGGAGCCAACGTTTGACGCGTGCAGGGGGGGCGTGAGATACTGCAGCAATGTCGACATCACTGCTTGCTCCACGAACATGCTCGGACGAATCGATGGCTGGAAAGTAGCAGCTGACATATCAGTCTCGGACCACGCGGCAATTTTGTTTGATCTTGTCCTGGAAAAAACAAAAGGAATAGATTTTAAAAGTAATACACGTAAATACATTACAAAAAGGGCAAATTGGGCCCAGTTTCGTGAGAAACTGGGACAAATTTGGCGGGAGGAAAACATTAACAGACAAATAATAGACAACACCGAAGATTTAGAATTGATTATAAACAAAATTACACAGACAATTACAAAAACTTGCAACGAAACTATAGCCAAAGTAAGTAAGAAAAAACAGACAAGATTGCCGTGGTAGACCGACGAGCTGTCAGCTGTAAGGAAGGAGGTTATGCGCAAAAAGCGCAGAATCTCATGTGCGGGACCGATTCGCCGAGCATGGGTGATGGAGCAGTACAGACAGGCAAAGGAAGAGTATCTAGCGGAGGCTGAAAAGGCCCAGACCGTTGGATGGAAAGGCTTCTGTACAAGACAGGACAGGGAAACAATGTGGGACGGGATATACCGGGTAATAAGTCGCACCGCTGCTCGACAAGAGGATGTACCCCTAGTCAGAGACGGGGAGCCTCTGGAGGGCGCTGAGTCCGCGACACTGCTGGCTGAAATGTTCTTCCCAGAAGACAAACCGGAGGAAGATGCTGCGGATCATAAGCTGACGAGAGAAAGTCGGATTACACTCATCCCAAGTCGTACAGGCCGATTGGGCTTTTGCCTGTCCTTGGGAAAATACTCGAAAAGATGATGATGAGGCGCATCCGGTGACACATCCAACCTGCCATGAGCGAGCGACAGTACGGGTTCACACCGCAGCGCAGCACTGAGGACTCCCTCTATGTCATGATAACACGCCTGAAAAAAAAACTAAAAGATAAAAAACTTACCGTCGTGGTATCACTTGACATAGAGGGAGCCTTCGACAGCGCGTGGTGGCCCGCGATAGTGTGTCGACTCGCAAAAACTGAATGTCCACCCAACTTCAGGCGCCTCACCGACAGCTATCTGGACAAAAGACAGGTGCGAGTCCGATATGCTGGAGCAGAGTGTGTCCGTAGCACCACCAAGGAGTGCGTGCAGGGCTCAGTGGGGGGCCCAACATTTTGGAATCTCTTGCTGGACCCCCTACTGAGAGAATGGGCGAACACATCTAAGCGTTCGCTGATGATATCGTTCTGATCGTCTCCGGTGATAGTGGTGCGGAAGTACAGAGACGAACCAATGCAGCCCTCGCACATGTGCGGGAGTGGGGAGTCAGGAATAAGTTGAGAAGCTGGTAATAAGTTGAGATGACAATCATCGCCTGGGTTTTGTGAGGCTTGCGCCTCACAAAACCCAGGCGATGATTGTCACCAATAAACTTGTATATGACTCGCCACTCCTGATCATGGGCGGAGTGAGCGTTGAGGTGTCCCACTCAATAAAGATCCTGGGCCTAACAGTGGATAACAAGCTGACGTTCAACACACATGTGTCGAACGTCTGCCGCAAAGCAATCGGGCTGTACAAGCAGTTAGCTAGAGCCGCGAAGATCCACTGGGGCCTGGGACCGGAGGTGATCAGAACGATATACTTGGCCGTGGTGGAGCCGGTCATTCTGTACGCGGCACCGGCATGGGCTCCGGCAGCTCGGAAAATATGCGTGCGTAAGCAACTGGGTGCAGTGCAGAGGGGGTTTGCCCAGAAAATAGTTAAGGCGTACAGAACGGTCTCCCTTAACTCGGCTCTAGTACTCGCCGGGCTGCTTCCATTGGATCTGAGGATCCAGGAGGCAGCCTCTCTTTATGAGGTGAAGAGAGGTTACTCCAGGCGAGTACTGGGAGACCGAGAGGTGGAGAGACCGATTGCCTACACGGACACGCCACATCCCGCGCAATTTGCCAAGCTGACGTTTAAAAACACAGTGGAGGAGCTGAGCGAGACCAGACTGAGACAGAAGGCCTAAAAATATACACTGACGGCTCGAAGATACAGGGACGGGTGGGACCCGCGCTGTCGGTGTGGGACGGCAATGTCGAAACACAGCACCGGATGTACAGACTGGATTCGTTCTGCTCCGTCTATCAGGCGGAGCTCCTAGCCCTGGAGAGGGCCACTGAGATTGCCGCCGACATCGCAAGGGAAAGGTGCAGCATTTTTAGCGATTCAAGGTCGGCTCTTGAGACAGTTGTCAACAATGCATCCCTTCACCCCTTAGCAACGAAAGTCAGGGCGAATTTGAAAACAGCCGAAATTCGCAAGAAAAAGGTGAACCTTTTTTGGGTGAAGGCACACATAGGAGTCGAAGGGAACGAACGAACTGACGCTCTAGCTAAAAGTGCTGCACTCGGACTGGAAGAAGAGTTGGACTACAGCAGATGTCCGGTTTCATTCGTCAGGCGCCAGATACGACTGGGGGCGCTTGACGAGTGGAACCGGCGCTATAAGGAAACCGCAACGGGCGCAGTCACCAAGATCTTCTTTCCTGATGCACAGGGCGCGTATAGGGTGATCGGGAAGATGAGGCTGGATCCGGTCGTAGTTCAGATTTTGACGGGACACGGCGGGTTCTCTGAGTACTTGAGCCGCTTCAAGTGCAAGGAGAACTCGGCGTGTTTATGCGATCCTGAAAAGGAAGAAAGCGTACTGCACGTGATAGTCGAATGTCCACAGTTTGGAAGAGATCGATTCGAAATAGAAAATATAATAGGTGTAGATAAAACAAAAGAAAACATCAAAGAAATAATGAAGGACAGCAACATTAGAGAATTTTTTTTGGCATACTGTAAGAAGATAGCAACGAAAGTAATAAAACGAAATAAAACAAGAGAATCACTGCGTATATAGAGAGTAATAACATATATTATGGATATACTTCCCAGTGATTACTTAGTTTAGTTTGGTCGCAGATATTAGTCGCTTAAAAATTCAAAAGTAATAATGACTCTGCAGCCCATACAGAGGAACTCGGAAAAAAAAAAAAAAAACCTAACCTAACCTAAACAGCCAGAGCCCTTCTTAATACCTTCCACCCAGAACGACACAAGAACAAGAATGCCACAACTCCCCAATACTCCCGACAAACCACCATTCACACGAACAGAAACCTTAGTAACACTAAAAACCATCAGCCCTAAGAAAGAACCTGGATTAGATCACCTCACCGCCGACATATACCAACAAGTCACCAAAATCTTCCCTGATACTATCACCTCCATCATGAACCGATGCCTGGAGATTGGATACTTCCCTGACGAATGGAAAAAGACCACCACTAAAATTATTCCCAAACCTAACAAAGAAAGTCACAACAACATCTCATCCTTCCGCCCCATAGGACTGGTCAAGGTATTTGCGAAACTCCTGGAAAAACTAATTATCAACAGGCTCACATACCACATGCACCAAAACAACCACATTGTAAAGAAACAGTTCGGATTTAGACTACAGACTTCCACCATATCAGCCATTCATACCGCAATCAACATAATCTCCAAGGCCAAGTCTAATAAAGAACAAGTAATAGCAGTCTCACTAGACATCAAGGCCGCATTCGATAACGCCTGGTGGCCAGCAATTTTTAAAAGGCTTAAGAAAATAGAATGCCCGCGCAACATTTACAGAATACTTCTCAGTTACACCACCAACAGGAGAGTACAAATTAACCTCGCTGACAGCCAAGCCGAAAAAACAATGACCAGAGGATGCGTCCAGGGCTCCTTTGCTGGGCCAACCCTCTGGAATCGAACTATTAACGAGCTCCTAGAAATCAACCTACCAAACAACTGCCATCTCCTAGCGTATGCTGACGACGTGTTGCTCATTTGCCACGCCAAGACAAACACTGAGCTTGAAGACAACGCCAACAGGGTGCTCAACATCGTAGCCAACTGGGGAAAAAGTGTCAAATTAATGTTCAGGCCAGAGAAAACCCAGACAATCTCATTCACCTCCAAAACCAAAAACATCAAACTTACACTTGACAGACGGACATACCTTACCATTCGTCCATTCCATCAAATATCTTGGCATAATCATCGATCAGCAACTCAAATTCACCGACCATGCCAAATATATCATCACTAAAGCCAAATCCCTCTTTCATAAACTTCAAAACTTCATCAGACCCACCTGGGGAGTACACCCAGAAAACATCCGAACGTTCCGATTCGGATTCCGATCCGGATTCAGAACGGTCAGCACCGCGCTCTCGATCCCGCTTGCCCAACTAACTCCACTTACCGCAAAAATAAAACAAATGGCGGACATAGAACACACCAGAATTAGTAAAGTATCATCCTTCCTCCCTGACGACTTAGTAATAGAATCACCTGCAACACCCAAAATCCTACTGCACCCCTCCCTACGTACACCTATCCCATTCAACAACATTCTTAACACTCAAGAACACATAGAAACCCACTTACATAGTCACCCAGACACCTGGTTTGCTTATACAGACGGCAGTCGTCACAACAACAAAGTAGGCGCTGCATACATAATTCACAAACCAGACGGACAACACTACAATATTACAACCTAAACATAACAATATTACAACCAAAAAACTAAAACTACACGATAAATGCTCAATCTTTCAAGCAGAATTACTTGCTATATCCCAATGCATCCAATACTCTACAAAACACCGACCGCCCCCATTACATCTCAACATATCATCCGACAGCAAATCCGGACTCACAGAAATTTCTAACCCAAACAGCCTGAATCCTATTGTTAATGAAATCCACCATTTAATTCATAGCCACCAAAACACTACCAAAATCACCCTCACGCACATCAAACAATTCCCCACTACATTCTCATCTACACAACTCATCACCAACCACGGCTATCATAAGGAATATCTTCATAGATTCAAAATAACAGACAATGACCAGTGCCCCTGCGACCAAATCACTGGACAGATAATCAAACACCTTATAATAAATTGCCCAATCTTCGCAGTCAAACGCCTCCCACTAATCTACACATGCACTAAGAAAACCATAGACCACGACAACCTACAGGATATTATAACAAACAGACACACTGCAGAAGCTGCGCTCGAACTCCTAGAATACATCGTGAAGAATCTCAAGCACCACAATCAAACATGAAACGGGGCGCGCGCTGGCGCCTGAAGCGGCGGTCGAGCCGGCAGGACGCTGACGTGCGACATGGAACAAGCGCCGGCACACATCCTGAGGGGCGTTCCGGCACTTGTTCCGGGGACGCCCCGGCACATGTTCAGAGGGGCAACCCGGCCAGCACTACGTAATTAATTATTAAACCATATATACAGTAATTATTAATTGTAAGTATATAACACATACAATATATATCATATATTGTGTGTGTTGTATATATATGTTAAATATAATATATATATATATATATATATATATATATATGAATCTATTTATAAATTATTGATTATATGAATGTATTAGTGTATATATATATATATACAAATACAAATACAAATATTTTATTGATAACACCATAGTTACATGTCAAAAATCGAAAATAATAATTAAATGTCATTATCTCTATGTCTAACTCTCTGAAAAAACCTACGCACGAAACGTCATCCGAAGCACCAAAAATAGCTCGTACAGCCCGCTTCTGCATGACGAACGCTCTGTTGATCTCCGCGGCCCGACCCCACAGTTCCAGCCCGTAAGTTAGGTTGCTGTGCACCGTAGCAAAGTAACACGAGCGCACAACGTCGCGGGTGGCGGTGCTCGCGAGCCGTCGAAGAGCAAAGCATGAGCGACTCAACTTAGAGCAGACCTCGTCAATGTGCGTCTCCCATGTCAGTGCGCTATCGATGCTAAATCCCAGCAACCTCGCACCATTAACTTGCTGAAGTGTAGCACCACCTAGGGCCACAGAATACTGGCAAGATGCTTTGCCGTTGAGGTTGAACGTCATAAAGCAAGTTTTTTCTCTATTCAGCGCCAGCCCGTTTGACCTAAACCACTCATCCAACCGTTGAACCACAGAGTTCATCTTACATTGCAGCTGGCTTTTCGATGGCGCTGTGACCACCGCAGCCACATCGTCAGCATACATGTAGACCTCTGCATCATGGATGGCACCTGGCAGGTCATTCAGGAGAAGGCTGAACAGAGAGTTTGAGAAACATGAGCCTTGCGGGACGCCCATCACGATCTCCAGCTCCCCAGAGGTCACACGACCCATGTCACCTACCACCACTTGCGTTCTCTCAGATGAAAATGAGGAGACAAGGGCCCCGGCCCGGCCGCGCACACCGTGGTAATCTAATTTTTTCGTGATGAGACGGTGGTCCGCGGTGTCGAACGCGCGGGATAGGTCACAACAGACCAGAGCCACCTGCAAACCCGCCTCACGCGCGCTCAGAACCCGCCAGACCACTTCTCGCACTAAATCGGTGGTTGAACGCCCAGCCCGGTAGGCATACTGCCTGTCTGACAGGATATTGCGCTCCAACGCAAAATTTAGTATTCTTCTGTTCAGGCCCACCTCGAATATTTTACTAATTGCCGGTACTAAAGATATTGGGCGGTAGGATTTGAGGTCAGACTTCTTACCTTTACCCTTGTACAAGGGGCATATTTTTACTTTTTTGAGCGCTGCCGGGTATACGCCGCTCCGCAAACACAGATTGAACAAGTGGCTCAAGACAGGTGCTAGGGGGACCACTGATGATTTAATAAGATCAGCAGACAGACCATAAATATCAGTGCTCTTTTTAGCGGCGATGCGTTTAGTACCTATTGTAACAATCTCGGTTGGCGTGAATGGCTGCAGCCTGAGCGAGACGTCGCTGGCGGATGACTCGTCACCCAGCGCAGCTAGTGCGCTCGAGCAGCAGGCCGCTGGAGCTCCAGCCCTGCTCGATGCCGTAACAAACTCTAAGTTCAAGGAGTCAACAAGTTCTTTCTTGCTGCTAAAAGGTAGCCCGTTATCGTTCCGAACTAGGTCTGTAAAGTCGGCCGCGGTTTAGCTCAGTATTAATGACGCGCCATATATTTCGAGGGTTGTTTTGAATTATTGTCGAATAATGGCCAACGCGCTTATTCCTTAACAAACTATGATATTTGTCCGACAATTCTGCATATTTATCGCTAAGCGCCCCGTTATCCGGAAAGATCTTTTTTAACGCTGCGGTATCCTTGAGTAGGTACCAAAAATTATGGACCTCCGAGTCGACCCAGTGCTTACTAGCTTGAATGGGTAGCTTCTTTTGCGGAAAACATATACCACTTTTACTGGCCAAAATAGATAAGAGCGAAGTTGCCACGGTTTCGCAGTTATAATTTGAACGCTCTATTATCATACCCCAGTCAACGGACTCAAGCGCAGCTTCGAAAAGGTTTTTATTGGCCGCAGAGAAGCTGCGAGCCAGTCGGTGGGTGGGCGCGGTATATATCTAGTATTACTACTATTAATATAACGGGACCATAGCTTTAAGTTTATTTTTAAATAGTGCCACTTAGTATAATTTCGAAGTACTAGGAATGGTAGTGGCAACATTCCTGGGGTAACGCTGGTAACAAACGCTGCTGATTGTTTCCAAGGAGGTTTCGAGCGATATCGCATGATCGGCCGATGGGCGGTGCGAGATGAGATGTCACTTGTCAGTGGTAAAGAGAGCTGGTTCGGAGAGGTTATGTTCGTGAAATGTGTTTAGAACGGCTCGAGTTGTGATTCTTGATAAAATGGTGGCAGCGTGCGTTACGCTACGGAACGCCATGTCCTTCGCTTAAAGTTTTCTCTATAATTGTAGTCATACGTAATCTTCTGTGAAATAAACTGATTGTTCGTGACGTCGCAATTTATCTCCTCGCCCGTTTAACCCACGCCACGCCACACTGAAGTATTGCTGGGTCAGATGGTATAAAATAATTACCACATTAAATCACCATAACTGATGCGGATCCCTTTATGGATTCGACAAATACATACATATATAAATCCTACTATCTATCTTGCCCCGGCCAATCCCACTAACATCATCCTGTGCAGTGGGTTCGGACTATGTGTCAATGGTCACCACTCATCTCACTCTACCGTTCCCCGACGCACTGCACAGGTAACGCATCCACCAATTACAATCCTACACACCTTTCCTCCTCTTAGGTACACTATCAACAACACTTCACCCCACACGCACGCACATGGTTTGTGGATAGGTGTATTCCGATAGCACCTATCACCACACACACAGGAGGGGGTTTTAGTCCGCTGTAGGCTGAGTGTGAGTTTTGTCGTAAACATGACGCGCTCCTCGGCGAGCGCGTAAGCATGTAATTTGTATGAACTTGTTGTGTTTCAAAAACGCGCCGCTAGTGGCGCTGTACATTTCTTCATACAAATTACATGCTTACGCGCTCGCCGAAGAGCGCGTCATGTTCACGACAAAACTCACACTCAGCTTACAGGTCGTCGGAAAACATTTGGCACTCGACAGGGGAACCAGGCAGGAGTGCCACCGCCAATGTGTTGGGCGGTTGATTGTCATTCATCAAATAAGACATATGCCAATAATTTTTTTGACAACTAGCGATTAGAACAATTTAGCAAATCCTGATAAGATAGAAATAGGCCTATAGTTCTTGACACTGGATAATTCCCCACTCTTGTGGATGGGATTAATGAAAACCAACTTCCACCTCGCAGGAAAAACACCTGTGACAAGAGAGGTCCGAAATATTGTAACAAGGGGCTTGACTAACTCATCCGCACAGTTCATTAAAACAATAGATGGAAGAGAATCAGGTCCAGGCCCCTTATCTTTAAGCGACTTCAAAGAAGCCCTGACTTCATCTTCCTGGATGTGAATGTAGGTCAAGGGAGGTATGCCAGATGGCTCATCGCTACTCACTATGGGAACGCTATCAGAATCAGCCCCCTGACCGTTCAACTTATACACCGAGTTGAACTGCTCAAGGAACAGGTCACATATTTCTTGCCCTCCTATCGCCGTCCTATTGCCAAGAAACATCTGATCAGGCAGAGATTGTTCACATAACGCCAGATGTGTTTGGGGTTAGTTTTAAGCAAAGTTGAAGAGGAATTTTTAAACTTAGAATAGCAGTCCAACAACAACTTATCACACCTTTTTTCTGCATGCTTGGAAAGCTAATTTATCCTGCAAATTATTGCATTTTTTGTACTTGTTATGAAATTTGGCCTTTTCTCTGAGTGATTTAATTAAGGGAATAGAAAACCAAACCGGATATTTGCTATTTCTGGGCGGACGCAGTGGGGTATTTGCTTCAATAATTGGCATCAATACCTGGTAGAAGACATCCACCATTGCATTCACGTCTGTGCTATCCTTAATTGTGAATCCCAGTCAACTTCAGATAGCTGCCGATAAATATCAGAATAATTAGATTTGTAAAAGTTGAATTTCGGTGTTAATTTTTTTTTTTTTTTTGAGGAGCTTATGACAATGAAATCTCAGAGTAATATAAAGAGAGGAATGATGAGGAAAATCAATTTTGACTAGTGGGCGCAGGTTCTCGCTAACTATGACGTTATTACTGCCCAAGTTGCTAAAGGAGAGATCAAGGATACGGTTGTTGCCATTTAGAACGTGATTATGTTGTTCAAGACCATTGAATGCGATAACATCAGCTAAAAAGACTTCAGCCTCACCGTTACGAGTACCATGTTGTGGTATCAACATCTGAGTACGGGCATCAAGGACCCAACTCATATTTTTCATATTAAAATCTCCTATAATAAAGATTTTAGACTCACTAGATATTTTATTACTTATAACATCAGATGTATTATCCCAAAAAGTCTTTAAGTTATCGATTTTGAGTGGGGATGGCAAATAGGTGGCACAAATATTAATAAAGTCGCCATTTGATAACTTGAGGCTAAGCCATAAATCGTCACATGATGATTCCCATGCACTCATACGCAGCACGCTATGCCTCCTATGAACACCCACCATGAAACCGCCTCCCCCCACACCGCCTTCCCTGACAACTTAAGAGAACCACTGTCCGATCTATCACGCCTAAATAAATTATATATGTTATCTAATAATTCATTGTCAAAGAAGGAATCGTTAAGGTAAGTTTCAGTTATTATAATTATGTCGTAGTTCTCAGTTCTCCGATAAAGAATTCATATATAAGTCATTAAATTTTGTTCGTAGACCTCTCACATTTTGATAATATAATTTTAATTGGACTTTCGCGACGATTTCATAAGTCATAAGTACACCTGAACAAGAACTTACCTAGACATCTGTATATGGGTAGGTAAATAGTACTAAATAGAAACTTAAAGCAAATTTTAAAGCTTACACTAATAAAACATATGAATTACTTAATCATCAACAACCTCGAGATGTTGATTGTGAGTACCTACCTCGTACCTCGCCGCCGCCGCCGCCCCGTGTCGCGGTCGTGGGCTGAACGGAGTTGTGACGTAATAGCATGAGCGCGCGAAATCTCAGATATTCAAGAAAGGGCTTAAACTTCTCGTCCCGATAACTTCGGAAATACTGCATGCATTGAAGTGAAATAAAAAGTAATGTTATGTATAATCATCGCAAAACATCTAGTGCGATCTGAACACGACGCGTAAACCTGCGCAGAAGCGAAAAATGGGTATCAGCGGGGCGCCCCTAGCGGGGAACATGTCACGTGGCCGCCCTTGACAAATCACAGCGTAAAGCGTATTTTCATTAGTGTGCTTTCTTTCTCTGTGTGTCGTAGTCACGTTCGCTAGCTCCACCCACTGAGTACAGTCGCGCGCGATATTTTTATTATATAAACTGTTTGTTAAGTTTTTTGTTGATATTTCGTTTCGTGTTATTATTTATTTTGTTATTGTTTCTTGTTACTTGTTGTACTTTGTGTGTATAAAATGGTACACATATTGTTCTAGATTCCTATCGAATAATATATATAGGTAACGTATGACTTAAGCCTAAAAATAATCTAGCTTATGTTATGAAAATAAAACAATTTAATAATTAATATAAATATTCATTCAATATGTGTACCTAATCCCAATAGTCAAAATAATTAATTATAAAAAATATAATTCGTACCTACATAATGTTGTTGCACTTGACTGTGCCGTCGCGAGCCGCCATGATGCAACTTCAGATCGGACTAGATGTTTTGCGATGATTATACATGATCTACGCTCCGATGTTAGGTCAAAGAAGATATATTGTTATAAAATTATGTTATTTCAAATTTAGTTCCTTTCTCTTGATAATTTGTTTCAAATAAAATAAATCGCTTACTTTTAGTTACAGTGTTGTCAAATTATTATGGTTAGGTGTAGCTATTTAATAGAAATATTTTGACCCCTTTGTGTTCTCCATTAGTTGAATCACTTATTCTCTCCAAATTAAATTATATGGACGCTGTCTTTGGCCCTAGTTTGATAGCGAAAACTAAGAGGCTTATTCAACGGGTTCAAAACCCAAACAAAGGGTTTTTGCTTCGACATCAGCATAGGTCACACATGGGTATTGTTTTTCGCGTAACAAATAGGGATTCCAATGCAAATTATCAAAATGAATATACGATACAGAATAAGTACACAACAACCACTGACCCGTACAGCCTTATTCCAAAACACGGTTTAACTTTAGTACTGAACTTAAACCATGGACTAGCAATAACTCCTTATCTTAATAGACACTCTATCTTAAAATTGACGCATCGTCGCAAGCCTCCCTTGGTATGTCTCATGTTCGGCGTCATAGAGTACATAACTCCAGATTATCTGTTCAGCAAGTTGTCATGGAAGCCGAGTCGAATACGAAAATCACCCTCTAATAAATTTGTTGAAAGGACCACCCTATTTGTTTAAGTACTGAATCTTTCTTCGGCATATTGCCGAGCCGGATGATTTATCTACATATTCGGTTTTGCCAAGTAATTATTCATCTTCACATTTGATTTTACCGCCCGGCAGGACCGATCGTGCCGAACCGAAAATGAGCATTAGTTGTGAGAAAAGATTGTCGATGTTATAAACGGCTGTACATACTAGGCTATCAGGTACAGGTAGATCGAGGAAGAGGAAATAAAAGCGTTGGGATCGATAAAGGCTATATTTATTGACAGGAATTAATTTAGGGTCAGTATGTACAGGGCGCGGGCGGGCGCCGCGCGCGGGGTCAGAGCGCGCGCGCGGTGGGCGCGTGCACGGCGGGCAGCGCGGGCGGCAGGTGGCGCGGCGGCTCGGGCTCGTCCAGGTCCAGCGCCGCGTCGATCATGGTCGTGTCGTGTAGAAGCCGCAGACGCGAGGCCGTCAGCCCAGCCGCGCCCGCCGGCAGCGGGCCCAGCCCCAGCCCCTCCACGTCCAGCGAGCGGTTCATGTAGGCGTGCGGCCGCCCGCCGCCCTCGAACAGGTTGGTGTAGCTGCCGGCGGGCGCGGGCGCGTGGGCGGGCGCGGCCGCGGGCGCGGGCGCGCACAGCACGGGCGTGGGGGCGAGCGCGCGTGCAAACGCGGCCGGCAGCTCGTCTCTCGAGTCCGACGCGAACACGCCGCGCCTGTAACACGCGCCGGGGCTGTCACGCTCACACTTACAAACACGAGTTACCTAGTTATCGTTTTGGATTTTGTTCCCTTATCATCCGCGCCACACAAGTCGGCGGATGAGAAGTTAGCCGCAGATGACACTTCGCCGTAATTCGCTAATTATTGCGCATGTGTGCACAATGCCGACGGAAGTGACGGTAGCGGTGACGACGGGCGTAGTGAGCGCGCGGGAGGCATGTGGTTGACGGGCGGGTGTGCCCCGGCGCGGGCGTCTCGTCTTTCTAGCTTCCGCGCATACCTATATTTTGCCATTTGCGCAGCGTTCTGCGCCTAACTTCCCATCCGCCGACTTGTGTGGCGCGGACTATACCATTTGGTGTATGCTTACAACACAACAAAACGAAAATACACTACCGTATGACATACCGGTCGATGAGGCTGAGCGCGAGCGGGCCGCACAGCACGTGCCGGTAGGGGGTGGGGGGTGGTGGTGGGGGGTGCACGTAACGGTCGACAAGGCTGTGCGAGAGCGAGCCGCACAGGCAGTGTCGTAGCTAGGTAACCAAGGGCCCTGGGACAAAACTAAAAATGGGCCCCACTGCTATCTAAACTGAAATACTTTAAAAATGCTAAGCTATGTTATGATTTTATTTTGAGTGCTCTCCACACTAGATTTTATCTCAAAGTTATCTTTGTGGTAAGCATTTCCAAAATCTGAAGCGAACGCAGGATTTGAACCTGCCCCTTCGGATCACTAGCCCGACGCTCTACCAACTGAGCTAGCCCGCTTCCTACGCAAGCGCTAATTTTTTTAAATTGCTCATTATTACCACCAACTTAATAAAAAAAAAAAATTTAAAATTGGCGTTTGCGTTGCAGGCTGGCTGGCTCAGATTGTTAGTGTCAGGCTAGTGACCCGAAGGGGCAGGTTCAAAGACTCCCCCTCCGAGTGGATTCCCGCCTTGTCGTGGCGGGGAGGCTTAGTAGCCAGGTCTGCCTCAACCTGGTGAACGAAGAGGAACCCGAGGTGGGGCCGTCTCTCCGGGTCTTGGCCCTCGACAAGCCCGTGTGGAGGCTGGCCTGGGGCTGCTGAGAGTAGGTCGGCTTGCCGACTGAGGTGGACTGCGGTGTCACGCTCGTCGCGATGTCGCGCCCGAGACCATCGAGGCGGGGGCGGCGACGGGATGGACGGGCGATGAAGAAGCCGCTGCCTATCCATCCTGCCAGTGACCCTAACGGGTACCGCGAACGTGTTGGCGGAGGCAGTGGGGCTGCAGGGGAAGAGGAGTGTCGGTATCTCGTCGGCCGCTCTCCCTATCCTCTGCAGCCGTAGTGGCAGGCGCGGGGCCACTTTAATTGACCCGTTGAACGGGACCAGGGCTGTCGGATACGAGTGCTGTCCGTCAAATATCGTAAAAATAATTAAAACTGTTTTAGCTCGTGCTAGTAAAGTTCTTTTATATGATACTGCATGATATACGATTAAGTCCCTTTAAAATTTCTACCCTCACTTCTTGCATTTAGGCCCTGTATTTATGTGATCTAACTAATAATTATTGTTCGCAAAAAATGGCAGAACCGCCTTCTATCATGTACAAATTCGAATATTTCGCTCGAATTGTTTACATGATTCTTGATTTTATAGTTCTAGGTCAACGGGAAGTGCTCTGTAGGTTTTGACTCCCTTGTGACTCGTGAGTATCGAATCTGCGGTTTTTATGACTTAAACGGCTCCAACTGTTTTAATTATAACTGGGAAATTCGATTTTTTCACAACTGTTTTCGTAAGAAACCATAGATTTGCGTATACAGTTTTAATTTCAACTCAATATATTTACGCGTTCTCGAGATGGAATGTGTCATTATTTTGGTGCGGTGTGTTGTATGGGCTGCGGTGGACTAAAAGAAACCCGTTCAATTTCGGCATTTGAATGTGGTAGCGTTAAAAACTATATTGCTGAGATAAATCTGCAATTCTGCATGTAACTTTCATGGTAAAAAACTTTTATTGTACAATTATTTTAAATGCTAAAAATATGCTATACTCTATAAAATTTGACTTGATCTCTGCGACAGCTGTCAGAAAAATCACGCCTATGAAGTCCTGAATTTCTTAATAGTACAGACAGTACCTGTCAATGTCATACTTTATGGGCATACCGATTAGTGATGGGCGACGAATGATCGTGACCACAGAGTTTTAAATAGAGGTTTAATTAAAATATCGATAGTTTATTCTGACGATATTTTAAATAAAACTTAATTTATCATTAATTTTATTGTACATTTTAATATCATAAAATTTTTTACATGTGTAATTAAATTAAACCCAATTATAATGTTACATTAGCATCGATAATAGTGAAAAACGTCGATAAATACTATCGTTACATTATTATATTTTATTATAATTTATTTAATTAATATCATAACATTTACATGTGTACATACTTGATCTTAAATAATAGTAAGTAAATGAAATCCAATTTCTCACCTTCAACTACTCATTCGATTTCATTAGGTACAACATTGTTTGAAAATCGATTTTTTCCACCACTATCCCAACTCTAAAAATGTCAATCTTCTACTGTCGCAGAGATCAAGTTAAATTTTATAGAGTACTAGCTTTTACCCGCGGCTTTGCCCGCGATATAATTTAATTTATGTTTATCTTGTCAAAAAAATATGGTAACTAAAACAGTAAGTGCGCCACAAAAAATTAGCCCCAATTCAATGTGAAACGGTACACAAATATTGTAGCAAATAATTATTTCAAACCCAAAAAACAGCCAATCTCAACTAATTTGTTTCGTCATCGTTATCATCCGCAGTTTTCTTTGGCCTATACCCAACAATGGGTACTGTTGGGTATAGGCCTCTCTCTTGCAGTGCCATTTGCCTCGGCTCTTTACCGGTCGTGACCAGGGTCGACCGGCGGTAATGATGATATCGTCAAGATAGTCGACCCACCTTGCTACCGCGCCGCACATAGCTGAGCGCTCTCACCTATTCAAGTACCCTAGTTGACCAGCTTGGTCACCACCGTCTTTCTCGCTCAAGAAGCGCTGGTCGAATTGGTTGCCACGCCATTGTGAACGATGTTATACGCAGGGCTTTTCCGACCGCCAATATCGCAGCCGTACTCTAACCAAATCGGTTTGCGCGTGGTGATGGCAAAAGGCCTGACGGTATGAAGCTGGTCCCATGGAAGTGTAGACGGCCCTTAGTATGGGACGCGACTTGCGTCGATACTTTGGCGCCGTCAGCGGAGCAGCACAAACGGCGCAAATATGCTAACCTCGGCAGTGGTTACATATTTGAGCCGTTTGAAATTGAGACATTGTGCGCGTGTTGGCCGGGTGCTCATTTCTGAGCGTCTGGTGTACCCGCCGCGTGATCAAAATGCTGGTGTTTATTTGGCTCAACGTATAAGCAGCATTGCCAAGCTGATTGGCAATGCTACCAGCATGCTGGGTACGCTGCTAACTGGCAGTGGGTTTGAGCATTTAGAATATCTTTAGACCTTCAAGGATGATCTTGATGGCGGATGATCCAATTGCTTGATATGTAGTAGTAGTTTATGAAGTTTTACATTATGTCTGTATTTAGTGGTAGTTAATAAAGGCACTTGCTCTATAAAAAAATCAAGTACCTTGCTCCTTGTTGCCACTGTTCAAACCTAACCCGATATCATAATACCTTATACTTATAAATGCTTCTGTTGATTAAGATAAGGTTAGAGTGTACCCGCCCATAGGTTCCCGCCTTGTCGTGGCAGGAGAACTTAGTAGCCGAGGCTTATGGGCGGCGCGGGAATCCCAGGTAGAGCCGCTTCTCTATGGGTTTTTTCTGAGACAGCTAAGAAGGCGGCGCTCGAGGTCTCCCGATTCTTTTTGGTCTTTTCCCCCTAGGCAGTTTAGAAGTTGGCACTCGAGGTTGGGCCGCTTTTATGGGGTTTTTAAATATAGCAGCTGAGAGGATGGCCGGCAAGTTGCGTGCCTCATGAGTAGTGCCGGGCTACATTTTTATCACTGTTCAATCCAAACCAAAACCAAACCAACAGAAATTTATGTTCGTGTCAAGGTCACAACTCAGAATCAAAGTGACCTTGAGAACCTTAGTGGCAAGATATTCATACTCATGCCATACTACTTTTAAAAATCAAGTCGATCCGTTTCTTCGTATATTAGCATGGATTCTCATCTCATCTTCTCTTAACTTTGGCTCATACATAGAGTCCAAAGCCGAATTAGCCTCCAAAAAACTTGGTGTTCTCTCTAAGGTGATACGGTATTTCACACCTGAGCAACTGTTTAGTCTTTATAAAGCGCAAGTCAGGTCTTCATGGAATACTGCTTGCAACTTTGGGATGGCTCTGCCAAATATCAACTGGAGGCTCTGGAGTCGATTGAGAGGCGAGCCAGGAGGCTGATTGACAACGACGCCTTGACTAATACGCAGCTGCAAAGTCTTGAGCATCGTCGCAAGGTAGCGTGTTTGTCGGCCTTTTACCGGATACACTTCGAAGAGTGCGCCCAGGAGTTGCACAATCTGGTCCCCCCCTGCCCCTTTCTTCTATCGTACGGCTAGACGGACGCGACCAAAGCGCCACCCTTTTATGGTGGACATTCCGCGCGTTAGAACCAAGCGTTTCGAATCCTCATTCCTCATACGAACAGCCGGAATGTGGAACGCTTTGCCTGGGTCTGTCTTCCCGTTAAGTACAACGTGAGTGTCTTCAAATCCCGAGTAAATAGGTATCTTCTAGGTAAGCGTGCTACACCCTAGACCGCACATCTGCTTGACATCAGGCAGTGTGTAGTCAAACGCGAACCTATTTGAAAACAAAAAAAAATCCATACCATAAAGGTAGAATAAAGAAATATGTTTAACCTCTAATGGTGGTATATTTAAAAATATTTTTAATGTCAGACGAAATGACGGCCCAGTATTAAACGTCATTGTAATATGTAGCATGGCAAAGGGAAAACTATTTTGTCCCATTTTAATGTCACTTGTCATTGTCAATTCATACTTTATTTCCTCTTCGAGGATCTAAAATGGTCGAAAAACATTTAGTCCCTTTGCTATGCTAAGCGAGACATTTATAAAAGTCTGCAGTCAATGTTTGTCACCTGTCATCTAATTACGTTTTTTGAATCTATGTTAGGCAAGGACTTTGTATACTATGTTAGGCTCAATCAACCCAATTATGAACGCGCCATCGTAAATTTAATAGCAACGTAAAAAGTGTACTCCCTATCGAATGCCGAAAGTTAAAAAAAAACAGAAATAGTCTAATTAACTGTTATAATTACGATGGTGTCTTCAAAATTGGGCCTTTTAGCGTCGTTGTGATAGGTGACAGTTTCGCTAACGCAAGATTTTGTCATATCCTACGGGAATTATGCAATTTTCGGGATAAAATGTAGCCTATGTCCTTTCTCAGGCTCTAGACTATCTGTGTACCAAATTTCATTGAGATCGGTTCATTAGTTTTGGCGTGAAAGCGCGACAGACAGACAGATAGACAGACAGACAGAGTTACTTTCGCATTTATAATATTAAAATTAATAAAAAAAATAATGTAAGTATAATATATTATCAGTATGATCCAAGGACTGCTCATCGATTGATTTGACAGATATTCGATCGACAGTTGTTTATTTTGACATTCTTGGAGCGCACGCTAGATTAGCTCGCAGATGGCAGAATTTTCCTACTTACTCAACATTTATCGTTATATTTTGGACAATTCACAAAATTTCTTTATAAATTGTAGCCTATGTGTTATTCTGATGTATGAGCTATATTATTGCAAAGTTTCATCTCAATCTGTTTAGTAGTTTTTGCGTGAAAGAGTAACAAACATCCATACATCCATCCATCCATCCATCCATCCATCCTCACAAACTTTCGCGTTTATAATATTAGTAGGATATGTGCTAAATTACAAATAAATATGCTTAACAAGTCGGTTCATAATTAGCAAAAATATTGATGTACATACATAAAAAAAAAATACAGACAAACATAGTACCTCCTCTTTTTTGGAAGTCGGTAAAAAGCGATATCACCCAGTACCCGCTCCTACTAGCTTAGCATACTACCACTAAGTGTTTTATTGAAGTGTGAGACTTATTCTGACACGTCGATGGAATTATTTCGTGGTCTGTATGCTAGTTATGCTACAATAACACACACATACACGGTAAGCCTTGGCTCGTCAGTCGAACTATGGCGGCGCAACACCGACGCACTCACCACAAGTATAAAAAAACCGGCGTCACTTGTCTGTTTACGACGTTCTGTCTTGTTTTTTTATTTGGTCTGAGATGCTAGACCAGCCACTCTATCTTATTCTGACACGTCGATAGAATTATTTCGTGGTCCATATTATGCTAGCCGGGTAAGTAACTATGACCACTACGACAGCGCCTGCCTACTGCTGCGCGCAGTCGGGCGTCTCGACCGAGACTGAATGTCGAGCGCCGGAATTGACGTGCGTCGTGTCTCGGGGTGTTGCTGTGTGCGTGGAGTTGTGGAGCGTGCGCCTGTACTTGGGTACTTTAATTATTTTTATACATTTCTCGTCATTAATCGAAAATTAAACATCGTAAAAATAAGTAAAAGTCTATTTTAGCTTGTGCTTTAAGATCTTTCAGATGATATCTCACATGATACAATTAATTCACTTTTAAAATATAGCCCACTTTTTTTTGCATTGAGGGTTGAGGCCCTATTTTTTGTGAATAAATAAAAAAAATACAATTTTCAGTTATTCCTATATGTGTACTTTAAGACTATGCTCCTGGCCAAATTTTATAGTTCTAGGTCAACGGGAAGTACCCTATAGGTTTTGATTTGTTTGAGATTCAAGATTCAAGATTCAAGATTATTTATTTGTTAGACACATGGTAGTGTAGACAACATACAAAGTTGCATACAGATCTTACAAAAGTTATAAAACGCATGTTCTTGCCGTCGTGGCGTACAAATATGAAAAACACAACAGCTAAATACAATTCATACAAAAAAAAATTCAGATGTAGTCTAAAATGTCAAATATCAAAATGTCAAATATAATCTAAAAAATGTCACAGATAAATAATATAGGTACGAGTGTCGAAATATGCGTTATTATATGACATAAACGGATCTAACTTTTTTCTAAGTTAACTGAGGAGTGTAGTTTTTTCGCAACTGCAAGATACCGTAGATATACGTATACAGTTTAAATTTCAACTCGTTAACTTTACGCGTTCTCGAGATAAAATGTCTTGACAGACACACAGACGGAAAGACGGACAGACGAACAGACGGACAACAAAGTGATCCTATAAGGGTTCCGTTTTTTCCTTTTGAGCTTTTGAGCTACGGAACCCTAAAAACAATACAGAACTTCGTGACCAGACAAGTGAGGCCAGTATTTTATACACGTAGTGAGTGAGTGCGTCGGTGTTGCGCCGCCATTGTCGACTGACGAGCCAAGGCGTAGTTTTCCTGTACGTGTTTGTGTGTGTAATTGAGTCTGTATACGGCGAGACGTCGTTCGTCGTTTCACTTCACAAAATGCTGGCAGATCCAGGTGGAGCTTCAAGCGCCATCTTGAAAAAACGTTTTTGGCCGATATCTCGGAACCTTTGCACTTAAAGGCAAAAATCATTAAGATTAATGTTTCGCATCTTTTGTAAACTTTTATGTAAAACTTACCGTTTACAATTTATGGCCCATTTAATGATGATGAAATTTCATTAAATGGGCCATAAATCGTAAACGGTAAGTTTCACAAAAAAGTTTACTGGAAACAAAACATGCTAAATTTTATTTTCTACAATAATAGTGTCCGTGATTTTTGCCCTAAAGTGCATAGTTTCGAAGATATCGGCCAAAACCGTTTTTTTCAAAATGGCGCTTGAAGCTCTACCTGGATCTGTCAGCATTTTGTAATTTTATAATCAGTAAGTGATTCTTAATCTTGAAAAAATTGGATCGAAATTTAGTGCAAAGATAAATTCTTTTTTCCTGTACTATTTGGCCACTTTGTGGATTCCCAAATCGAGTTACACAGATTTGTCAGTTTCTCAAGCATTCAACGCTTCCGATGTGATCAGGTTGGCTCCAGCTGCTATATTGAGTTTCAACTTTTCAACTGCAGCAACCACGTCCGAGCGTAGGATTCAATTCAATTCAATTCTTGTTTGTGGCTTCTGTGAGGGTGTTTCACAATTTCGCCAATGTCTTGTGTAGTACTATACTATACTGCATAAAATATAGCTTGATCTCTGCGACAGTGACATTGACATAGAAGATTGACATTTTTAGAGTTGGGATAGTGGTGGAAAAAATCGATTATCAAACAATGTTGTAATGAAATCGAATGAGTAGTTGTAGGTGAGAAATTGGATTTTATTTACTTACTATTATTTAAGATCAAGTATGTACACATGTAAATAATGTTATGATATTAATTAAATAAATTATAATAAAATATAATAATGTTACAATAGTATTTATCGACGTTTTTCACTATTATCGATGCTAATGTAACATATAATTGGGTTTAATTTAATTACAAACGTTACTAAATTAAACGATGCCAAATGTTGAGTAGGTGAGAATTTGGATTCAATTTACTCACATGTAAATAATGTTATGATATTAAAGTATAACTTTAGTTTTATTTAAAATATCGTTAGTATAAACTATCGATATTTTAAATAAAACTCTATCTAAAACTCCGTGGTCACGATCATTCGTCGCCCATCACTAATCGACATGCCCATAAAGTATGGGGGTG
Organism: Hypomecis punctinalis; assembly: GCA_949316475.1. Classification (NCBI taxonomy): domain Eukaryota; kingdom Metazoa; phylum Arthropoda; class Insecta; order Lepidoptera; family Geometridae; genus Hypomecis; species Hypomecis punctinalis. The sequence continues at coordinate 26,904,837 of OX438800.1, read as the reverse complement.
GTGTGGGGGGTGCATGTACCGGTCGATGAGGCTGGGCGCGAGCGGGCCGCACAGCACGTGGCGGTAAGGGGGTGGTGGTGGGGGGTGCACGTACCGGTCGATTAGACTGGGCGTGAGCGGGCCGCACAGCATGTGCCGGTAGGGGGGTGGTGGTGGGGGGTGCACGTACCGGTCGATGAGGCTGGGCGCGAGCGGGCCGCACAGCACGTGCCGGTAAGGGGGTGGTGGTGGGGGGTGCACGTACCGGTCGATTAGACTGGGCGTGAGCGGGCCGCACAGCATGTGCCGGTAGGGGGGTGGTGGTGGGGGGTGCACGTACCGGTCGATGAGGCTGGGCGCGAGCGGGCCGCACAGCACGTGCCAGCGAGGGGCGGGAGGTTGTGGTTGGGGTGCACGTACCAGTCGATGAGGCTGGGCGCGAGCGGGCCGCACAGCACGTGCCGGTAGGGGGCGGGGATGGGGGGTGCACGTACCGGTCGATGAGGCTGGGCGCGAGCGGGCCACACAACACGTGCCAGCAGTTGGCGCAGGCGTTGCCGCGCGAGTACGGGTTGGGGTTGGGCACGCCGCGGCGCGACGAGAACGACCCCTTGATCTGTAACCGATAGAGCGGCGGTGAGTGGCGGGTGGCGAGCGCGGGCGGCGTGGGCGCGGCGACAGGTACTCACGTCCTCGTTGGTCGTCTGGTCGGTGGAGGCCAGGTAGGTGTGGAAGCCGGCCAGCCCCAGCACGGACCACACGGACAGGAAACACACGGCCGCCACCACGGCGGAGGCGGGCGTGGCGCGCAGCGCGGCGGCCAGCGAGCCGGCGGCGCGCGCGCGCATAGCCACGTGCGTCACGGCGCACGCGAACACGAACACGGCCAGGAAGGAGAGCGACACGACGAACGCGTAGAAGTAGCGGTAGTTACGCTTGCCCACGCAGTTGCCCACCCACGGGCAATGGTGGTCGAAGCGGTCGACGCAGTTGTCGCAGAGCGAGCAGTGCGAGGCGCGCGGCGGGCGGAACATCTTGCACGTGAAGCAGTACTTGAGCTTGACCTGGCGGCCACGCACGAGCACCTCGCGCGCGCGCGGCGGCGGGCGCGCGGCCGCCTCGTCGGGCGGCGCCTCGAGCGCAGCGGCCTCGGCAGCGGGCGCGCGTGGGATGATGCCGGGGTCGGACAGCGCCGTGCGCAGCAGCGCCGCCAGCGTGAACAGCGCCAGCGCGCCGCCTACGGCCGGCACGGCGGGCGACACGGCGCCGGCCAGGTACGGGCAGTCGAACGCGAAGTGCAGCGCGCACGTGCCCGTGATGAGCGCCAACGTGAGCGCGAACACGCCGGGGTGCGGCGCCGTCATCAGCCGCCCGTCGCACCAGAACCGGTTGCGGCCCGCGAACACCTCCCACTTGCGCGTCACGCGGCGCCCGGCCATGGCGGCATCACCGCGCCCCCCGCGCCGCCCGCGCTGCCGATCAGATTACCGAGTAAGCCTTGCGTTCCGTGCAACTGCGAGTTACATGTATACCTACTAGTAATTCTGCGCTCCGTAGACTTCGCCACACCTCTCTTTAGTGGTTCTGCGCACCGTAGACTTCGCGACACCTCTCTTTAACTGATTCTTCATAAGCCTATATCTCAACTCGCTTTTGACTGATTCGGCCAATATTCGCAAATCTTTTTAGAATTGAGATACTAAACAATATTGCCAAATATTATCGAAATCAACTGTTCAGATAAACAGTACAACAGCAAATATCACTGCTTATTAAGGGGAAATCAGAAATCGAGGGAGAGTTGAAACAAAATGTTCATCCTCACTTTACATGTTACATGTATGGGAGCTATCCCTTGCATACATAAGTTTGTATATTTTAAGTGGTGAAAATTGAGACCTATACTTAAACAATCATAATGTCAAATTTAATGCAATTTGATTCATAAATGTGGAAGTTATAAGGCTTGTAGGTAAGAATGGGACGGATGGAAAGACACAACTAAGTAATAAGGGTTCCTTGTTTTACTAGGGAACTTCAACTACCTAGGAAGTTACTGTTTAATTTCCAAGACTAATAAATAAGAAGCAGCTAAAAGGTAAAGTAAAGTAAATTTTTATTGCTTCAAACTTTGTCGGTCGGTACATAGGTGTAACAAATGGTAGGTCTCAACAGTTTGTCCTAGCAGACATGCAATAGTATAATTAAATTATAGCACTACCCAACAACTTCATTACAAAGGTAACAGGATATGTACCATTTGCTTTTCCTACATCTACTAAGGACATGGATCCAGGAGAATTTGAGAAATCCAGAAATGAGATGACATTATTGCTACACACAATGTTCAAAATATAAGCCCAATCTATTCAATTCAATTCTGTTTCAGTTTACAAGTGAGCATAACAAGAATTAAAATGCACAAGTGATTTTTCACAATTTCGCCAACATCTTGTGTGATTTACGCAAGTTATTATACATTGTCTTTGCTACTTGCTGTGTTTGTATTTCTACTTTTCTACTTTAGGGTGTTTCTTCTGTTTTTCATTATTCTAAGGGTATGACTGACTATGAAACAGACTACAATACTAAATAAAAAATATAGGTTTGCAAACTAGAACCAACACTTTGAGCAAAATTGAGATAAGCATACAGATAGCCCCCATCCATGCTGTGCACCCTCTCAGAAGAGACTGGTTACAAATACCAACACGCAACACAAATACAGAGGATTGCCTAAGATACCCACAATAGTCACTTTCAAAATGTTAAACAGATCCATGTCTCATGGCACTTTAGTAAAATATTATGCAAAAAAGAACCAAGTAGAGGAGGTTTACAAATTGATGTATAATTATATTATGTATAATATTTTTTATGTTTGACCACACAACTTTTTGCAATTTTTGTTTTTTGGTAGATAATACTTTGAACGCTTAAATTTTATCGAAATCAGCTGAGCGAATTTTTGATAAATCAACAATAATGTGAAAAATGACTACATCAATCTGTGCAAACTATTCGAATTCATTGTACATGGTTGAAGTCAGTTGTGCCATTTTTTGGGAAAAAATATTATTAATTTGTTTGCTTTGTTTGGGCCCCGTAGCCTGAAATGAATTATTATTAATTTATATTTATTAACCTACATCTGCCTCTTCTATAGATAGCTTAAACATAATATTATTGCAAGGAACCAACCCACATTCATAGTGACTTTTCAATTAGGTAAAATTTAGCAAATTCATTTCTTAGGTACACAAAATAGAATTAAGATACAATTTTAGGTGCTCACCTCTGATAGTCACTTTTGAAAAGTTCATACAACAGAATCATACCACACCATGCCTCTGGATGTTCACATTTTTATGACTCAATTTACATTCTTATGATTTCCATTACTTCATGATTCTGCTTCCCTATGTCCTACCTGCCTTAAACATAATATTGTAAGAAAGAACAAACCCACAAGACAGTATTTTTGCACTAAAGAACTATGATGTTTTTTATTTCACATAAATCCTTAATCATGAAATATCTCTGATATATTTATCTAAGTATAGTAATATGACAATGCTAACTAAGTATAGTATTATGACAATATGTCATCATTACTATACACATTGTCATATTTATTTTCCTCAAAACTACTAATCAATAATCAACTAATGTTTAGTGGGTATAAAAATCATTAATATAATTAGTCCGTCAGTTAGATTATTGAAAAATATTGAACACACATTTTTTTCTTTTGTCAATCAAACAATTAGTGACAAAAGTAAAACTTGTCAAAGTTTGAGTGTGGGGGCTCGTAACGCCACTAGCCGGTACATTTGATAGCGGTTAGTGACGGCACGCAAAACTGTACCGGGGTAACAGGCTATATCTTCATCAATTTTTGTTAAATTGACATAAGAAAAAATGTGTGTGTGTCATAAGTCATAAGTATTTATTGATAAAATGACAATTTACATGTCATAAAAAATATTACATAATTATGTGTGTGTGTGTCTAATATTTTTTGACAATCTACTCTATATACTAATTATATTTTTTTAGTAAACAAGTCTATTCTTTTCTACACACATTGAAACAAAGGCCTCAATAACTCGATAATGACTTTTTGTGGGTTGGTTCCAGTTTGTAAATATCATGTCTGAATAAGGTTAAAATTACAATAAGGTAATCGAGATGATCAAGTAAGGAGTGGTAAAGAAGCTGGGAACAGAAATGTGAAAAGTGCACAGAAATGGATGGCAGGGCCGTTTGACACCGGCGCAGGGCGACGGTAGGGCGGCTGGTGGCGCCAGCCTGGATCATAATGGTGTCTACAATAAGAGGACTGCCCACTATCTGTGCACACTAGGCTCTTTTTTCATGCAAGATTTGAATGTATATAGAATCAAGAATAGTAGATATAGTAAAGAAAAATAGGTCCATGTTTGGCTGACACTTACCTAGCAAAACCACTCGAATCCCAATGTAACCCAATTACAGGCTAATGGCTCTTTTAGCGTACGATCTGGGTTCGGGGAAAAGAATCTGTGGCCCTCACACGCGACTGACACTGATACAGTACTCGGCGAGTGCTTATCGTTATCTGCCCCTGGTAAGAAACTTTACGACAGTTCCCAGCTGACCATCCAACTATTATTCGTCCCACTCAGGGATACAAACACAATTTTCTGAAATTTTAAACTTAATGCCTTATCACAAACTCTTACATTTAAATAAACGTTGATGGAATTAAATTACACTCCCACAAATCCATAAAACAAGAGTGCAAAAAACTTTCTTGATTGTTTGAGAGTAACAAAAAAAATGGAGTGAAATAAAGTGTGGCCAGATTAAAAGTTTCATTTTTGTCTTTTGCTAGTCATTATGACTAAACATGCTATCTTACTTGATTAGAACAAAAACTAGATACCTAATATGTGTAATGAATAATAACCTATTGAACAAACTTATTCCCATGTAATTATAATATAATATAAGGGGAAAACATTAGTTTCGTACAAATAGTATAATAAGAAAAAAAAACTTTGGATTGAGACAATTTATTCCCCATCAATTTATTACACTAAGCACATAACAACCTAATTTATTACGACAATACATATCATGTCACGATAACTATTAGTTACTCCCTTAGAGTATTAATAACTATAGAGCGCGTACAACGAAGTGGGAACAGTAGGCACAGGTGAGAACAAAACGACGCTCTCGCCGCGAGTGCTTATAGTCGTAGCTGAGTACTAGGAGAGTGCGTTTCTCGAGGGATTTTTTTCAAATTTACGTATTAAAATGGTGAAATATGCAGTTCTACCTTATAAAAACAATACTAGAAAACACACAAAATTAAAATCCAGTATCACATTTCATCGCTAAGTCGATTATTATACTTATTTTTATAAAAACTAATCCTTGATCGCGGGGGTGAAAGTGACGTGAGAGGTGGGGACGCGCAGGCCCACCTGCGCACCGCCACAGGCACCGCACTCCCGCCGCGTAATTTAGAGATGGGACGTGACCAACGGTAGTCGATATAATGTTTGATAGAACTACTGCACAATATTGTAACAGATTTTTGTGACTTTAACACATTCACTGCCGAATGAATGGCCATTCACACAGTGAATGTGTTAACATATTCACTGAAAAGCTTATAATAATTTACTATAAATAGGTAATTTTATAGTGTTTTGTACATATACTTTCTAATATTTTTAATGCGTAAGTATTAGGTATAGCGTTAACTTAAAGTACCTACATAATTATGTAATGTTACGATATCACGTCTACAATGGCAAATTGATTTTGAAGATTTTAGTTGGTATCGAGTGGAGTAAAATTAAATTTTTAAAAAGTGACAGTGAGAGATACATTTTTGTAATAAGTATTAGGGCGCCTGAAGGCTTCTGAGATGGCTAAACGGGACCTACAATTTAACGTGTTATCCGAGCCACGGTAGCGCTCAGTTGGAAAATACTACCCACGGTCACACATCCAAATACTGACTGACTGAAAATACAGGGTCCTACAAGTATAGTATAAAATATGTAAAGTATAAACCTACACAAAATACTGAACAACTTTCCTAAAAAAGGGTTGAAATTTAAAAAAAACGATTGTTTTCTTTTTTTTTCAGATTTCCAAAAGACCGAAAACGGATTATCGCATTAAAACAAACATATGGAATCAAGTTTGCTCAGTACACTGATTGATTTGATTTTTTAATGAATCCTTTAAAATAAATACCTATTTAATATGCTTATAGATGTTATCGCACGAAATATAACTATTTGTACTTGTTTGTACCGCCCTGAACCTGCATCTATCGACAACAAAATGAATGTTTGCGTTGCCCGCGTGCCCATCCCTAGGAATCGCCAACATAGATATATAAGGAGCTATACATACTTCATCTGCCTACGACTCGCACTGGGCGTCTAATGCGTTGCTAGCGCTCTATACTTTATTTATACTCTAAGGTTACTCCGAACATTATTTAGGCTAATTCAGAAAGTGCCGCTGCCGGCCAAACAATTATTTAGGAAAAAATGTTGATATAAGTAATTATTTATATTATTTATTATAACTGAAAGCATTTCATACTACGAGATCAATCTTCTAGGATCACTGACTGAGTAGTTATCGAGTTTTTAATATTTTTCCTATCTTTATTTCCAGCGTCAACTAGTTATCATCTTAATGTTTATAGCCAACTTTATATCCCTATTGAAAGAATAAAAATATTACATAAAAAGAAACCCAACTGGAAAACAAAAGGTATAATTTTGTCCATGAAGAAGAGAAATGTTCCTTAAGAGACTAAGCAAATGACGAAGTAAGTAATTCATACAAAACAGGTAGGTATGCAAGAACATGAAAAAAAAATTGTAAGACACTTTTAAAAAGTAGCTACCTTAGAGTATACATAACTAAAGTATAGAGCGCTAGTATTGCAGTAGACGCTCAGTGCGCGGCGTAGGCAGATGAGGTATATACCTAGCTACTTATATAGATAAATTGGCGATTACTAGGGATGGGCACGTGGGCACCGCAAACTCATTCAGTTGTCGATAGTTGCAGATTAAGCGCGATACAACTGTACAAGCTAAGTACAAATATATTTCGTGCAAACAACTTGAAATATACTACCTAGATATTTGTTTTTTAACGTAAGGGCCTATGCAGGTTTAAGTTTTTTCTACATGTGATTTATAAAGATAAATGTTAAATTTTTTACTTAAAATGTAAGAAACTTGGATAGAAACTGACCAGGGTTGATTGATTTAACTGATATTGATGTAAATCATCGATTTAAATCAAGGATTTTTTTTGATTAAAATCAAATGTAAATCAAACTTCATTTTGTTCGTATAACTTCGTTGATTCATTTAAATCATAATGTTATAGGACTCGAAATTAAGAATACTAATTATAATATGTAAGTCTGTATACTTATACGTTGTTTTACACAATATTGATTGCCTATATCCGACAACAAATAATAAAACAAACAATAACTCTAAATTTTTCAAACACATTATGAAATCAACAATCATGTACATCTTAGTAAGAACCTTAGAAATTTAAAAATGACTAATCTATGAAGTATTTGTTGTGAACATCGAGTTATACCGCAAAAAAGTACCACTCAAATACTAAAGCATATTCTATGATGGTTATTCGCTTTCATCCTGTGAGTGGTAGTTTTTAGGGTACCGAAGTATAACAAAAACCCTTATAATATTGTTGAGTTCGACCGTTCATCCGTCCCAATGTCACAAAGCCTTATAACTTACACATTTACGAACCAAAATGCACGAAATTTAAGGTAAAGAATCATCTCAATTGATTCAAGTAAAAAAATATGGAGTGAATACGTGAAAAAATCAATCGAATTGAGAACCTTTTTTGTAGTCGGTTGAAAAGACTAGTGATTTTAATTTTATGCCCAAAAAGATCATAGCAATCGGACATTTTTTGGGGAATTTATCACTTTATGGTAAACAATTGAAATTGACAACTGGTTCAAAAATCATAATCATTTGTATGTATGAATATAAACAAAAGACATAAGTTACCACATTATAAAGTCATAACTTCAGCAATAATGACACATTATTTTACAAAATATGGTTATCGACGCGTCCCATCACTACCTACTGATGCGGAACGCGGGGCAGTGCGGAGAGTACAAGTGTCCTCGCCTCCCGCGAACCCGTCATGCCCCGATGCGTCAATTCAATTTTATCAAAACAATAATAAAATAATGCTTGCCTGTGTTATGTGATATTAGATTTCTGTTTAGTGTGTTTCCGGGTGTTGTTTTTGCAAGATTGCACTGCACATTTCACCATTTTTTTCGCAGTTTTCAATTAAAGAAAGTGAGATCACAATCGCGTGCGTTCACACTGTTTTCAGTCTAGTGAATGGTGGCGCTAGCGGTCGGCGCGGATGATGGTCTCACCCGTGCCTACTGGTCACGCTTGCATACTAGCGTTCTATACTCATTGAGGAAGGAATCAGAAGGAGATGGTGTAATGACATTTAGATACTTTGACATGTAATAGTTTAAAAACCGAAATAATAATCATATAGGCGTCTCTTTCAAATGTACGTAATAAGAATAGACCAACATTATACAGCACAGTTTCGCTATAGTGTCTATATTTTTCGTGACGTGTCGCGCGTGCCTGGTCCGCCATATTGAGTCGAAAAACAATAGCGATGTTCTTATTATATCAAAAAAAAACTATCGATATTTTGGTTAGTTTTTATTTGTGTTATTGATTAGCTGAAATTTTGAATTTTTATTTCATTTCACTTTTCATGTCAAATTTGACAACTGTCATTCCAGAATTAATACAAGTAAAATGGCATGACAGGTGTGAAAGTAACAGCTGTCAAACTAAGAAGTATTATTATCTCCGTAACTATCGAAGCAAGACCATTACTGTCTTAATAGCAGTAATAACACTCAATGAGATCTATTAGATTGTCCTAATGACTGCTGTCAAAGCTTAAAAGTGAATTATCTCCGTAACCATCGAAGTTCGACTAGGTAATGCTGTCTTCACAAAAGTGATAGAACTCAACGAGATCTAAATTTCGGATGACAGCTGTCAAACTAAAAAGTGGAATACCTTTGTAACTATTAAAGCTAGACTATTGCTGTCTTCACAAAAGTGATAGAGCTCAACGAGACCTACATTTCGGATGACAGCTGTCAAACTTAAAAGTAGAATATCTCCATAACTATTAAAGCTAGACTATTGCTGTCTTGATACAAGTGATAGAGCTCAACGAGACCTACATTACGGATGACAGCTGTCAAACTTAAAAGTGGAATATCTCCGTAACTAATAAAGTTAGACTATTGCTGACGTGACACAAGTGATAGAACTCAACGAGACCTACATTTCAAATGACAGCTTTAAAGTGAAAAATCTGTGTAACTATTGACCCTAGACCATTGCTGTGTTTACAAAAGTGATAGAGCTTAAAAAGATCTACATTTGATGTGACAGCTCAAACTTAAAAGTTGATTATTTCCGTAATATTGATAGCTGTAATCTGAAAGATATCATATCTCTCCTTGAGCTTTATCACTTTTGTGAAGACAGCAATGGTCTAGCATCGACAGTGACGGAGATAATCCACTTTTAAGTTTGACAGCTGTCATCCGAAATGTAGATCTCATATCAGTTTAGTGAAGAAAGCAATGGTCTATAATACATAGTTATGGAGATATTCCACATTTAAGCTTGACAGCTGTCATCCGCTATGTAGCTCTTAATAAGTCCTATCACTTTAATTCTAAGTCATAACTCAGTAAAGCAGTGGAGACTTTTCTAGAGGTGTCTATGGAGTTTTGGTAACAACACGGAACGACATGATACGTCACATTATATCACTTGCCCACACTTATGCACGTAATTCAGCTCATAATCAATGAAATACCACAATTTTTCACTAATTATCACTGATAAAAACACAACTTTAACAAAATAATACAATGAGGCGACATGTCTTTTCCGCGTTCCCGCCAAAAAACTCGTCCTACCATTCTAGTGTGGATTCTTGAAAATGACAGCTGCAACCTTGACATCTGTAATTTTTAGGGTTCTGTACCTCAAAAGGAAAAAACGGAACCCTTATAGGATCACTTTGTTGTCCGTCTGTCCGTCTGTGTGTCTGTCAAGACTCCTTATCTAGAGAACGCGTAAAGATATCTGAAATTTAAACTGTATACGTACATTAATGAACTCTTGATGTTGTGTAAAAGAAAAACTTCTCAGTTGTCGTTTAAAAAAGTAAGAGTCGTTTATATCGTAAAAAACAGCATATTTCGACACTCACAAAAATCAAAACCTACCGGGTAGTTCCCGTTGACATAGAACTATGAAATTTGGCGAAAAGCATTGTCTCAGAATACACATATAGGATTAAATCTGAAAACTGCACATTTTTATTTACATCACAAAAAATAGGGCCTCAAAATTCACAAAATATGGGCTTAAAATTCAAAGTGAGTAAATCGTATCATGAAAGGTGTCATATAAAAGAACTTCATTAGCACATGCTAAAACAGGTTTTTAATTACTTTAACACTTTAATACTTCCGTACAAACACATGTATGGAACCCTCGATGTGCGAGTCTGACTCGCACTTGTCCGGTCTTTTAAATAAAAGTTTGCCATTATGTTTGATTCGGCTAAAATTAATTTGTGTCGATAGTTTTATCGATAAGTACGGGGAAATCGATAAGTGTAGTGTGGTAGTAACAACACTAATCCGCCGTATTATGTGCGGTGGGTATGCACGTTTTTCTCGTCGTTAGGGCAACTCCTTCTGATTCCTTCCTCAATGTCTATACTTTAGTTATGTATACTCTAAGGTAGCTACCATTAGATACATTAACACATGGATTTATCATATAAATAGGATTAAGTACTGGCAAAGAAAAACGTGCCGACAAGGATACCACATCAGATGATTGTGTCTCTTTTTTCCAAGTAGGATGACCAAAACATCTCGATCATCTTGGGATAAAAAAAAATCTCGGAATGTTACTGCATGCAGGAAGCGCAGTTATTATACACCTAACTCGTCGTCCTTCGTCATCGTCGTCGTTTTAGCAATAGGACGCCTACTACTGGGCCTTCCCTAGAGATCTCTATAAAACCAATCCCCATAAAAGCAATGATCTAGAATTAATATATACGGAGATAATTCAGTTTCAAGTTTGACAGCTGTTATCGGAAATGTAGATCTCGATGAGTTCCTTCACTTTTGTGATGACAGTAATGGTCTGGAATCCATATTTACGGTGTTAAACAACGTTTAAGTTTCATAGATGTAATCTTGACACATATCACGCAACCAGTGTCAGTACTCAACCACGAAAAACTATTTCACGAACGACTTTTTCACGAAAAATTTGTCACAAATAAACTTTATTACAAAAGACCTTGTCACGAAAAATCTTAATCACGAAAACTTTTCTACGAAAAGAATTGTCACGAAAAATGTTTAATAGACTTTATTATGAAAATTCACAATCATTTTTAGGCTTCCGTAGTAAACAAGGCATCCATTTTGAAATAAAAAATGGCGGACTCACTTTTTTGAAAAAGTCGTCATGGGTGTAGTTTTTCGAGGTTTTTGGGGGTGTGTATTTCAAAATTGGCATCCGTTTTGGAATTAAAGATGGCGGACGTCCCTTTTTGAAAAGGCCGTCGTGTTTAATTTTTTTGGATATGGATTTAAAAAATGACCTCTATTTTGGAATAAAACATGGCAGACGTCATTTTTCCAAATCATCGTCATGGGTGTTGTTTTCTAGGATTTTGGGGGTGTAGATTTAGAAAATGGCATCCATTTTGAAGTAATGTTCGCTATGTTTAATTCCGAAATGAATGCCAATTTGAAATATACACCCCCAAATTCTCAAAAACGACACCCATGACGACTTTTTCAAAATAGCAACATTCACTATCTCTTATTCCAAAATTGATGCTATTTTTGAAATCTACACCCCCAAAAACCTAATAAACGACACCAATGACGACTTTTTGCAAAATGAGACATCCGCCATCTTTAAGTTCAAAATGGATGCTATTTTTTAAATCTACACCCCCAAAAACATCGAAAATTACACCCATGAAGATTTTTTCAAAATAGTGGCGTCCGCCATCTTTAATTTCAAAATGGATGCCATTTTTGAAATCTACACCCCTAAATACCTCAAAAGCGACACCCATGACGACTTTTAGCAAAAAGTGACATCCGCCATCTTTGATTTCAAAATAGATGCCATTTTTGAAATCTACACCCCAAAAAACCTCGAAATCTACACCCATGACTTTTTCAAAATAGTTACATCTGCATCTTTAATTCCAAAATTGATGCCAATTTTGAAATCTACACCCTCATAAACCTAGAAAACGACACCAATGACGACTTTTTGTAAAAAGTGACATCCGCCATATTTAATTTCAAAATGGATGCCATTTTTGAAATCTACAACCATAAAAAAATGAAAAACGACACCCACGACTATACACCTATTGTACACCCAGCATCTTTAAGAAATATGTCCAGCTTAGTCACCCTACCACACTTCTTGGTATACACCTTGTATACACCAAAGTACGCCATTTGCAATCGACGGTGATACTTAGTCAAAAATAAAAAATAACCATTAATCATAATTTATTTTGTATGAATAGACGTAGGTATATTCATACAAAATAAATATCAAACTCTGTTTTATTAGCATCTATTTGCAATTTTAACTAAAATCTTATCAAACTACATTGTTATAAAAACTAAGAAATGGTTAAGACAGTCGCGGCTTTACAGATAATAATTCTACCATATAAAAGTGTCGTTTCGAAATGGCAATAGTGCGAGCGGGACACCCTCATCACTTTGAGAAGTCTCACTCGGCACCATGGACTTAATAAATTAATAGAAAATGTAACATAGTTTAACTTAGACAGGTAAACTTTAAAAGAAGGATGCGCGAGCCCATACATACCAGAACCTGTTATATACGAACAGACTAATTTCTCCTCTCTTATTTTCTAAGAATGTAATGTTCACCAATGTAAGAAGGATGTCGCGAGGTCATACATATCAGAACCCGTCACACTAATTTCTCCCAAGTTTATTGCTAAAAATGTTATGTTCACCAATGTAATTTATGAAGCTTCTAAAACTGTTAAGATATGTACAATTTGGCTAAAAATGAATTTAAAATAAGAAAAAACAAAAACAATTTTCAAGCTACAAGTACCTATGTATAGACATTGATCAAGGAAGTTTCATACTAGAAAAACGTATAAAACTTCCTTGACATTGATAGACACCAAAGATTTAGGATTACCAGGTTTGTTATGTTTAGAGTGCTAAAATGGTGCTAGATTTTTAAAACTTGATGTCATGTATTTTTTAGTCAATATTGTCTCAATGATATGTATTTATACTGTTTTTTTTTTAATCAGTGCATGTCATTTTGTCTGTAATTTCAGATTACGTTTTGGAGTTCATCGATTTGTAAGACGTTGTCACGACAAAAAAGCTCAATGTTTAGGACTGATATAAAAAGAAAATGAAAAACGGAATGATAATGAATTTCAGTATTCATCCATTTCATTAGCAATAGTACAAGAACCGCAACTATAAGTTAAGAATATAGTGCTGCAAGTGCTGCTTGCAGCTGTAGCCTGCAGCCGAGATTCGAATAGCACCCTTAAGGATTATTACGAGTAATAATTAAATGGCCACGAATTTCTCGGATAACTTCAACTGCAGCTTTATGTTTTTAGAAGTAAAATATATGATAAAAAGTACATATAAAATAAGAGTATTCTTTCTTTTTGATTATCTTCTAGTCTACCAAAATGTATGTTTCTATAAAAATGTATAATAACAAAATAAGTTCGTAAATATTACGAGCTAAAACGACTTAACGCAGGATTACGTGCCGATAGTCAAAAAAGTTAATAATTATTATATCAACACGTCAACACCTCCAAAATTGCTAAATCAGAATACCGAAAACGAAGTCTGGCAACTCTGAATACATCATCTGATTGACTGAATTTGACATTTCCTTTTTTTTGACAGCAACAGCAAGAAAAGATTGTTTTTTTTTTCAGGTTAATTCCGTGCATCTATTACTTTACTTTAATAATATTATTATTACGTTCATGCTCGGCACAGCGTCCCTCTTATGCCATTTCAAAGGAATATATGTTTTGTTGCAACGGGTTAAGGTTGAATTTTCCTAAGCTAACTTTAAGCCAGAAGGATGCACGGAATCACGGAATCAATCTGTCAATATTTTTTTTTTTGTTAGTAAAAAAACCAAACATCTTTTCTAAAAATAATATGTGCTTCAAAAATATTGTGATTTTTTGCTGTTTTCATATCACTAGTTGAAATCAATATTAACCCACCAGAAAAATTACAATGATTTTTTTATTTATTTTACATTAAGGCTCCATCTAACACAGGCGGTACGAGCGGTAGAGCGGTACGAGCGGTAAAGAGCGGTACGGCGGTACGGCAGTACCGCGACCGGACCTGTGTGAGCCCTTCTTATATAACCAGTACAATACAGATGCCCGCCCGTCTGCTATACCGCTCGTACCGCCTGTGTGTAATGGAGCCTTTATGGATTACATAAGAAGTGGCGGTATGGTCTTAAAGGCCTGCCCAGAAATGGGCGAATTATTTTAAAAAAATCAATCTTTTATTACTGTTGCTGTCAAAAAAAAGGAAATGTCAAATTCAGTCAATCAGATGAGATCTTAGATTATAGAGGGAATAGATACGAAGTAAATTCTTATGTCCTCCCGCAAAGATTCAGACCTTATAGTGGTCGGCTAATTTGAGGTCCTGTAGGAACGAAGGGCGTGGATTATATTCTGATTTTTGCCCTTCAACTCTCATTACATCACCTCATTGCTTTAATTTTATTGTTTGCTTCCCTATGTCTTAAGATTATGGCATTAAAAATATGTAATCAAATTCTTCGCCTCCCGCCATCCACTATACCCCAAAAGGCTTTTGACAGTTGTAGCCGTCATTATTCTGAGACCATCCAACCAATAAGAAATTATCTTCATATTTATGTTTTGGCTATAGCAAAGCTGATTGTGATTTCTACAAATATTGTATTAAACGTGTAAATAAATAGAATTTATAACATTATAAGGGCACAAACAATAAAAAACAACCATGGTTACCTGCTGTGTTTGGGGCTGCGAATCGTGTTCTAAGAACAAAAGCGAATGTTTATAATTTTTAGGTTAGTCGTAGTTTTTGTATTTTCACGTCTATGTTTTTGAAATATGAATAAGTGTTCAATGCAGGAACTATAAATGACGTTTAAAACTATCTATTTTAATTCACAACACAGCATAAAACGATAATTTTGAGAAAAGCAAATATATTGAATGTTTACATTACTTCAAATAGTGATGGACAAAGTTACGATTTTATTGCATTGCAATATGTTATTCGATACTTCTCTCGGTGCATAATCGGTAGAAGTCATAATAAATCTATGGTTGTATAGTACTCGTTTTTGCCAAACTTCCTTTTAACCCGACTACCAATTAATGACTACCTATGTTTTTAAGTAGAATCTTGGTTAACTATTAGGTTTGTAAAAGACAACATTCATATTGGGCTAATCCTGATAATTCCGACCAAATAGTATTAATGCATTTAATTCTCAACATGTTATACCATGGGACCAACCCTCTATGATCACTCCCTGCGTAGTTATCGAATTTTGAAATTAATTATTTTCATATATTAACAAAAATATTCACCAATTTACCTGCTTATTTCTAATAAGTTATTAGAACCGTTCATTGCATATTCAGTAGTATTAGACGCTTTTTACTGTAGTTAATATGTGTTGGCTTGTCATTTATTTATTTTATTAACATGGTTTTATTAGTTTAACCTGTATGTTTGCTTGCTTGTAACCAACCCCTTTGAGCTCGATTTTGACCTACTTTGAGCGATAACATTTTCTTTAAATTTCCACACCTATCAAAGATGGATGACAATATATTTACTAAAAAAATAGAAAAAAATCTATATCTATATTGAAAAATAAATATGGTAAAAAAAACCTAAAAAACACTCTTTTATTTTACTCTTTTTATTTGATATGCCAAGAAAGCGTGTTTTTTAGTATTTTCTAAACTACCTAATATTGATTTTGGATCTCGAAAACGGCTTCAGTGATTTTGATGATTGTCATTCAAATAAATGTTTTTAAGTTCAATAGAGAACACAAAAGGGTCTACTATCAAATATATCAAAATATTCGTTCGCTGGCCTAAGTGTATGTTGATACATTAAACAGTGTCTCAGTTTCATTCATAGCTGGTTGATAAAATCTTTTTTTTAAATAATTGTTTTCAAAACTCGGTAACTAACTACTGCACAGGAGGTGATTCTAGAGGGTTGGTCATGTGGGGTACAATGTACAGGATAATATTATGTATCTACGAATATTATTGCCTAAATAATTGTTTTGGTCGGCACTCTTTCAGATATAGCCCAAAATGAATGATATCTTTTAAACAGGGTTATTTCTAATCAATTAGCATTGTTTTAGGGGCTTGTTCTGTATATCAAAACTAACAACTTTTGTTCTACGACTTTTTGAGTGGTTAAGAAAGTGCGAAGTAATGAGGAAAGTTATACATATTTATGATAGTTTTAAAACGTGTGTCAATCATGAAGGCGCCATTGTAATTATAATAGCTAATTAGCATATTTCTGTTTCTTTTTCACTTTAGGCATTCGATAGAGAGAACACTTTTTAAGTTTGCTATTTAATTTACGATAGCGCCTTCATAATTGGGCCTAGTATAGCTTAAAAACTACGCTTTATAAGTTCAGTACATCGGCAGTCACACAGAAGAGAGAAGGTCTCATTTCTGTGGGCAATCAGGTATTTCTCGGAAAAATCGATATTTTTATCGATTCGAGTTTCGAATCGATTTTCGAAGTATTGATTTAGCGCAACGCTTCAAGGGGGCGGGGCAAAATCGACGCCATGTTTCCGAGATATGCTGTGACGTAGCTATGATACGTTATTTTTGTGCTAGGGCGCCCCTATGGATGAGATGATGTATTCAGAGTTGACAGACTTCGTTCTCGGTATTCTGATTTAGCAATTTTGGAGGTGTTGACATGTTGATATAATAATTATTAAGTTTTTTAACTATTGGCACATTATCCTCCGTTAACTCGTTAAAGCCCGTAATATTTACGAACTGATGTGTTATTATACATTTTTATAGAAACATACATTTTTGTATACTAGAAGATAATCAAAAATAAAGAATACTCTTATCTTGTATGTACTTTTTATCATATACTTTACTGCTAAAAACAAAAAGCTGCAGTTGAAGTTATCCGAGAAATTCATGGCCATTTAATTATTACTCGTAATAATCCTTAAGGGTGCTATTCGAATCTCGGCTGCAGGCTACAGCTGCAAGCAGCATTTGCAGCTGTACGAAGCCGGCTGTGGCTGCACAACTGAGGGGTTAGTCCATGTTTACACATAAATTGAAACTACAGCTGTTTCGATATGTCTCTATACATTTTTGTACAGCGCCCCTGGCGGAAACGAGGAAGAACTAACCAAAATGTATGGAGCCACACGCGAATGCAAAAGGTTAAGTAAACAACACAAAACCTGGACTAAGGGCTCTGGTTATCTATGTAGTTGTATGAATTCCTACAAAAAGATTCCGAACACGGCTGCGGCAGCATGTGCTACCGAGCCTTGGCTGCAAGTGTTGTTAACCTGTTTAGACAAGTCCAACATGCCTGCGACGTACGACGCATTACGAGCACTGGAATCATTCCCGACTGTGGATAAAAGCAGCGGCTGAGTGTCATGCGTTTTCTAGGTACCTCCATTTGCAACCTGCATCCGCAGGCTGCAGGTTCGAATAGCTGCTTTACTTATATTTTTAACTTATAGTTGCGGTTCTTGTACTATTGCTAATGAAATGGATGAATACTGAAATTCATTATCATTCCGTTTTTTATTTTCTTTTTATATCAGTCCTAAACATTGAGCTTTTTTTGACGTGACAACGTCTTATAAATCGATGAACTCCAAAACGTAATCTGAAATTACAGACAAAATTACATGCACTGATTAAAAAAAAACAATATAATTACATATCATTGAGACAATATTGACTAAAAAATACATGACATCAAGTTTTTAAAATCTAGCACCATTTTAGCACTCTTAAACATAAAAAACCTGTATCAATGTGTATACATAGGTACTTCTAGCTTGAAAATTGTTTTCGTTTTTTCTTATTTTATATTCATTTTTAGCCAATTGTACATATGTGAACAGTTTTAGAAGCTTCATAAATTACATTGGTGAAAATAACATTCTTAGCAATAAACTTGGGAGTTTGTGTGACAGGTTGAATATGTACTCGTATGACCTCGTGACCACAGAATAGGCCCTATTACACTGGGCAGGCACTTGAAGGTCGCTGCTCGCGACATCCTTCTTTTGATCGTGAATGTTGGAATCCATTGGCATGACGTTAAACTCTGGATTTCCAGTCTCGCCAAAATCCATCGCACCGCGCCGTGGCGTCACGCCGCAACATCAAGCCGACGGCCCGTGAATGCGCAAACCCACATCCATTTTGTGGTCATTTCATTTCCAAATCATTTAGAGCCGAGACTTCCACAGACCAATAAGAGAAATGAGACGTCGAACGATCCGTTTGTGTCTGCTTGTGGACCAAAATGGCTTTCGCCCGCGAGCAATTAAACGAGTTTATGGATAAATACAAGGAACTCGAATGCTTAAGTGTCAGGTGAATGACAAATTTTACAGAAATAAACAAGAGGTTGAGTGCTATGGAAGAACTATTAAAAATTATAAGAAAAACTAATTTTGAGTTAATTTATTAAAATAACGTGTGAAGTTATCCCTTTTTTAGTCATTCTTTGCACCATTGTTTTTCGCTTGAAAATTGTTTTCGTTTTTTCTTATTTTATATTAATTTTTAGCCAAATTGTCTGAACAGTTTTAGAAGCTTCTTAAATTACATTGGTGAACATAACATTCTTAGCAATACACTTGGGAGAAATTAGTGTGACAGGTACAGTATGTATGACCTCGCGACATCCTTCTTTCGTCTGTGCGCAATCCATCGGCGTCGCATTGTTGTGCATTTGCCAGTATCAAGTTTTAATAATTTTTGATAATATATAAGCATTTTATTAAAAAAATCAGTCGTAGTCACGTGATAGTCTAATAAAGTCGCGGTCAAGTCCAAACATGGTCCAAGTCATACCTGATTACTGAGGTAACAACACGGAACAACATGATACGTCACATTATATCACTTGCCTACAATCATGCACGTAAATCAACGAAATACCACAATTTTCCACTAATTATCACCGATAAAAACACAAGATTAACAAAATAATACAATGCGGCGACATCATTTTTCCGCGTTCCCGCCAAAACTCATGGTTGAAACTCCTGAAAAAAAATGCATTTGACAATGACACTGAAAGATCTGAGTCCCTATATTGTACGGCACGTATTTGATGACACCAAATTGTACGGGCAGGAAAGCACGGCCCGTATTTCATGTCCCATGCCACCAATTATCAGGCTGTACAATACGTGTCGTACAATACTGGCCGTACATTATCACCTCGTGCCAATAATGTACAGCCCGTAATTTGCGACCCAATAATGTACAGCATGATAAAACGTGTCCCAAAGAAAAGGACACAAAATAACATGCTGTACATTATTGTGTCGCAAAATACGAGCTGTACATTATTGGCACGAAGAATATTTGCTCCTATGGGTTGGTTTGTCTGTAACTTCTGACAGTTCCAAATAGATATAATATGCGCCACGCAAGTTGGCGGATGAGAAATTGGCCACAGATGACGCTTTGCCGTGATTCGCTAATTGTTGCGCATTGGTGCACAATGGCGATGCCGCGTGGCGTAGTGGTGAGCACGGGTGAAGGGAGCACGCGGGGGGCACCAGGTTGTCGGGCGGGTGTGCTAACGTCTTGTTTCTCTGGCTCCCGCGCATACTTTTAAAGTATCCTTAACTCGTAAAAAGGACAGGTTGTTTCTGGCGCTTCGCCGGCCGCTGCCGCGGCACGCTCGCTTCGCTCGCTCGGCTCGCGCATTATTGTCACTGTTCACCTAACATAACCTAACCAACAGAATCAAATTACCTAAGACAACTCATACCTTGCTATAAAATAACCAAGGTCCAGGGACACAAAATAACAGGTCGTACAATATCGGGCCGTGCAATACTGTGCCGGACATTATCGACACAGGCTGATAATGTACGGCCTGTATTTCATAGCCCAATATTGCACAGCCTGATATTCCATGGCCAGTGACACAAATTATCATGCCGTACAATATCAGGCTGTACAATATCATGTCGTGAATTACTGGGTCGTACATTATTGGCTCCCAAAGATCTGACTTGGCATAATTTATTAAATCAAAATCACAGCTGGAAACAGGAAATGAAAAATCTGTGTTGACCAAGTGTTGATCACAGAGCTATAACTGTTGACTCTGCTTTACAGATGGTTTTGAATTATACTTTCTCAAGAGGTTAACAAACCCTGACTAAACCTTAGTATAGTGGTCGATACTAGAGTAATTTCCTCGAACCGATCGCAGTGAGAGTGAAGGTTAGGTTAGGATGTAAGCGGCAACAGGCGGCCTAGTCCGGAGCGCCGCGATGGGAGTGGAAGGAGGGCGCAGCGAGGCCCTGCGCGTAGCGGCGCTGTGCGCGGCGTGGTACGCGTGTAGCTCGGCCAGCAACGTGGTCGGCAAGCTGGTGCTGACACAGTTCCCCTTTCCCATGACCGTGACCATGGTGCAGCTGCTGGCTACCGTGCTGCTGAGCGGGCCGGCGCTGGCCGCGTGCGCCGTGCGCCGCGATACGGACTACCCGCGCCGCTACTACTGGCGCGTGCTGGCGCCGCTCGCCTTCGCCAAGTTCCTGACCACGGTCTGCTCGCAGGTGTCCATCTGGAAGGTGCCCGTGTCGTACGCGCACACAGGTCAGCTCTCGTCCGCGACTCTAGCGCGTCGACCGCGGGCAAGTATCGACCGCTCACGTGTGGCTTGTGTGCGCAGTGAAGGCGAGCACGCCGCTGTGGACGGCAGCGCTGGCGTACGTGCTGTTCGGCGAGCGGCAGAGCGCGCGCGTGCGCTGGGCGCTCGTGATGATCGCGGGCGGTGTGGGCGTGGCGTCGCTCACCGAGCTGCAGTTCGACGCGCTAGGGCTGGGCGCGGCGCTAGCGGCGGCCGCGCTGCTGTCGCTGCAGCACCTGTACTCGAAGCGCGTGATGCGCGACACGGGCGCGCACCACCTGCGTCTGCTGGCCACGCTCAGTCGTCTGGCCCTGGCGCTGTTCCTGCCGCTGTGGGCGTGGAGC
The DNA here is from genome assembly GCA_949316475.1 of Hypomecis punctinalis. Taxonomy (NCBI): domain Eukaryota; kingdom Metazoa; phylum Arthropoda; class Insecta; order Lepidoptera; family Geometridae; genus Hypomecis; species Hypomecis punctinalis. Next base: position 26,883,321 of record OX438800.1, on the reverse strand, counting down.
GACGGCGCGGCGCTGTGGGCGGGCGCGGCGCCGCGCGGCGAGGCGGCGGCGCTGCTGGCGGCCGACGGCGCGCTGGCGTGGCTGCAAGCCGTGCTGGCGTTCAGCGTGCTGTCGCGCGTGTCGCCGCTGGGGTACGCCGTGGCGTCGGCCGCCAAGCGCGTGGCCGTGGTGGGCGCGTCGCTGCTACTACTGCGCAACCCAGCGCCGCCGGCCAACTTGGCCGGCATGGCGCTGGCGGCGGCCGGCGTGCTGGCCTACAACCGCGCCAAGCTGGCCGCGCGCCACGACGACGCGCCGCGCCCGTTGCTGCCCGTGTGATACCCATGTATTCTGACATTATTTTTATAAAATTAAATTATTTATTATTATTCTGTTTGTTGATCAAAATTCGATTTACAATATTGAGAAAAAATATATTTCTGCTCAATGATTTACAAACAAAAAGGAATGCCCACTGTGTATAGGCTTTAGAGAGTGCACTGTGTACAAAATCATGGTCAAAAGATTCAATGTAGATCAGCTTAGCTGAAGAATGAATGACAGTGATCACTGCACAAGGTGAGTGGCTTGGATTGTTTTGCCAAGTGGCCAGCGTGAGAAGACCAAGTATTTCCGTGCAAGTTGAGCTTGCTCACAGTGCATTCTCTCAACTCAATATACAGTATATTTATTGACTTAGGAGAAACTTACCAATTTTTTTCCTGACAAAATGTTGACTTCATGCATTAGATTTTTACCATCTCACATGACATGCACTGACAAGGTGGACCGACGACCTGTCCAACTGAAAATAACCTGGGTGCATGACAGTGGTTTTATTGGAAATCTATATGGGAAGCAGCAGTGGATAATTCCTGGCTCATGTGAATAAGAATTTATTGATAGGTATAATATCTCTCTTGCCTCTGATCAGCATACAAAAGACTTCGACTTTAAAACTGCAGTTTTAAGGTCATAACATTCCATTTGACCCTATTCTCTTTGGCAGTTGACCGCTTCTTTTAAAATAGTCATGTACCTAAAATAGTAAGTGTTGCGTGAAAAAGATACCATCATTCTTTCTTTGTTTTAAACTTTTTTATTTTTTATTGAAGTTCAAACAAACAATATTTTATGCACAATTTACATCTAAAACTAACTACACAAAAAACATTTTCAAACATAAAAACCTTAATAGTGTAGTTAGTAACAAAACAAATCTATACAAAAAGTAACAATTCAACACTGCTAATATTCGAAATGACTTAAAATATTAAAAACTACATAAAACCGAAACTAAAAACATAATTTAGTTTCTAAATTATTATTTTTAGGGTTCCGTACCTCAAAAGGAAATAACGGAACCCTTATAGGATCACTTTGTTGTTCGTCTCTATGTATGTCAGAAACTCGTAAAGATATCGAAAGTATATCTATGGTCTTTTGCAGTTGTGTAAAAGAAAAACTTCTAAGTTATGGTATAAAAAAGTTAGAGCCGTTTATGTCGTAAAAACCCGCATATTTCGACACTCACAAAAACCAAAACCTGCAGGGTACTTTCTGTTGACATAGAACTGGGAATTTTGGCGAGAAGTATTGTCTCAGAGTACACATATAGGAATAAATCTGGAAACCGTACTTTTTGATTTAAAGAAAACAAATATATAGGTTCACATAATATGGGTTGAAAATTCAAGAGGAAATCAAATCATGTAAGGCATCATATAAAAGAGCTTCATCAGTGCTAAAAGATTTTTTAAATTATTTTTACAATAATTTAAAAAAAAAATATAACTTCCTAATTTTGTAAAATACCTGGATTTGTAAGGAACCCTCCATGTGCGAGCCTGACTCGCACTTGTCCGGTTTTTTTTTTAATTAAGAGAACATAGCATAAATAAGCTATAAAAAGAGAAAGGTAGAGATAATTATGACTAATAACACTATCATTCATGAAAAGGACCAAAACAATAACTATTTTACAGTATTTTTTCAAATCTCTCCTGAATGAGAGAAGCGAACCAAGATTGAAGATATCACATCCTTGTCATAGCTGATTATTATCTTGATGACAATATCCAAATTTAATGATGCCATTAATGATTGATAATCACAGAAACATAATTGGTTACTAAGGTTGATTATCTGTTACAAGGTTAAAAAAAATATAATTCAAAAAGTTATTGGTAATCCCCACAGTCTCAAAATGTTTTTAACAATTTTCAGAGAAAGTTACTAATACATACTAACAAATTTTTATCATACATACTTTAGAAATCAAAGAGAGGACACTTTACTATATCTCACAACTGTTACATCAGACAAAAAAATTGCCTTTAGTATCAGTAGTCCGGTTGACTGAACTAGGGTGAACCAGCCAGTTCACGACCACTTAGTGGACTAGTAATCTTTGAAGTGACATTATTCACTATAATGATAATGTTCTGATTCAAATAATACTCAGAAGTTTAGAAAAAACCTTAAATAATTGAAAAAACATAAGGTTTTTTGTATTTTATGTTAGTAAGTATAAAATAAATAATGATTTATCAAAATGTGCTATTTTTTAGTTCCCGACCACATGTGGTCAGTTAACGTCCGACATTTTCGTTAGTTGACGTCCACTCAAAAGCCATTGAAAAAAGAGCCTTAGAGCATGCTCTTAGGGTCGTAAATAATAACAGCATTAAATAATCATGTTTAAATGACATTTAATTTTAGTTATCTAATATTATTCATTCAATTATTTTATGATATTTATTTTTCATATATTCACACTTGTTTAGTAATTTTAATAATAGTATTATTTACTTATTTAGTAATTTTTGTACGGCATAAGACACGTGGTCGTTAGCTGACCTATTGTCGACCACCGAAATAATGCTTTATATTTTAATGGTAATCAACACATTTTGCTGGTCGCATTCTGAAGTGTACATAAACCACGTCCTAAAGATCAAATTGATAAAGATTAAAATGCCGTACCATGAAGTATCAGTTAGAAAATTTATGAAGAAGATCGATGGGAAATAGTCATTTGCCGACCATGTGGTCGTGAAATGATGCATACAAAATTTTAGTAGGTTAGTTTGCCGAACACCTATTATTTTAATTAAAAGCGCATATTTTACATTAAAATGACCCTTTAGGGGTAAAAACGTGTTTTTATAAACATTCCAAGCTACATTTGGATGCGTGAATCTCGACAAAAACTTGTTTTACTTGCGGTTGAAAAAGTGTCCTCTCACTATTTTTATCGTAAATATGTGCAACCAATTCCGACACGTCCACTATGGGTCTGGTTCACAGGCTCATTGAAGTGCATCACGTATCAGAAGATAAATCACAGTGTCGCGGAGGGGAAGCGATAGACTAAAGTATCGTTCAAAAACCAAAACAAACGTTGGCGTGCTTTTATTTAACTATTTATAGTGGTTTTATGAAAAAGTGGTCGTGAACCGGTGGTGGTCGGCAAACTGGCCTATTCACCCTATTGCAACTTTTCGGTTGCACAAGTAAGTTCATTCGGAGTCAATTAGTTCACTTAACACTTTCACTGCGGAAAACACACATCTGTGTTTTCGATTCTCACACCAAAGTGCGGTTACGGTTACGGGTTACGGTTATTTATTAGTGTGGTAAATGTCCATAAATTATGATAAGACACCTCTAGAGATGTCATAATGGCCAACTCTATTAGACAAACATAGTTGGTGAATAAATCTATTTTTAAGGACAAGATATCAAGAATGTTTCCTGTGAATTCTCCTCTCTTGGGTACAATGATAACAGATCCAATTAAAGGCAAATGTATTCAAGATCAATGTTTACACTGACTGGCATCACGCCGCGTGCACCGCAGGACAACAAGCGCTGCGTTCACATCGCCTTCATAGTGACGGGGTAAGTTCCTGTGCTAGTGTCGGAAACACTCAGGTCGATTCTGGATTTCCGAGACGAGAGCTCGCTCGACGAGCGGCAACGTGAAGCGGTCGAAGGTCGCGCCGCAGCAGACGTAGACGGGGCGGTCGAGCACGCGCGCCAGGCGGCCGGCCAGCGGCAGCGCGGCGCCCTCCGCGGCGGCGCCCAGCAGCGGCGTGGCACCCGCGCCCGGCACGGCCAGCGCCGCGTCCGCCAACCGCGGCTCCGCGTCCGCCGCGCCCAGCCACACCAGCACGGAGCCCTGCACGCGCAGCGCCGCGCACCGGCACACGGCGCCGCCGCCGCTGCTCACGGAGAACTCGTGCACCTGCCAGCCGCTGCGCCGATACACCACCCGCCTGGAGGAGCTCGACATGCGAGGCGAACCTCCTATTTCCAACATCATTCAAACCAGGTTTAAACTATGTACGACAGCTATCACTTCAGTTTTTAACAAACTACAGTATAATAATAAAAACTGTAAAAAGTCAACACCGTTTAAGGGGCTAGAACCTGTGGCACATTATTATACTCTTTAACCTGTGGTTAGTTAGAACATATATAGGTCTTTGGCTAGAACATTTAATTAAATCAGTAAAATGCACAGAGAAATGCATGTACTTTTTGTTTGTAATCCTAATCACTAGTGTTGCAAGCGTAAACATTTGAAAATTCGGGTAATTTTCCAGGTAGAAATCGGGAGATTTTTTGTCAAATAAAACAAGTGTTTTGTGACATTATAATCACCGTGCTTCCAATTCCTCGTTATAATTTTGGGCTATTAAACATGGGCTCAACTTGGGCTATTCTTAAGATAGGAATTCACGATCACGCCATCGCGTCAAATGGCGCGATATACAGCCAAAGAAGGATGCGCGAGCCCATACATACCAGGACCTGTTATATACGAACAGACTAATTTTTCCTCACTTATTTTCTAAGAATGATATGTTCACCAATGTGATTTATGACGCTTCTAAAACTGTTCAAATATGTACAATTTGGCTAAAATTGAATATAAAATAAGAAAAGACGAAAACAATTTTCAAGCTATAAGTACCTACCTATTTATAGACATGTATACACACTAAAGATTATGGATTGCCAGGTTTGTTATTTTCAGAGTGCTAAAATGGTGCTCGATTTTAAAAACTTGATGTCATGTATTTTTAGTCAATATTGTCTCAATGATATTTATATTGATTTTTAAAACAGTGCATGTCATCTTGTCTGTAATATCAGATTACTTTTTAGAGTTCATCGATTTATAGGACGTTGTCACGTCAAAAAAATCAATGTCTAGGACTGATATAAAAGAAAATGAAAAATGGAATGATAAAGAAAATTCGGTATTCATCCATTTCATTAGCAAAAGTACAAGAACCGCAACTATAAGTTAAGAATATAAGTAAAGCAGCTATTCGAACCTCGGCTACAGCCTGCGGATGCAGGTTGCGAATGGAGGTAGCAAACACATGAGCCGCTGCTTGTATCCGCAGTCGGGAATGATTCCGACGCTGGTTGCCTACGTCGTACATCGCAGGTACGTTGGACTTGTTTAAACATGCTAACAACACTTGCAGCCGAGGCTCGGTAGCACATGCTGCCGCAGCCGTGTTCGGAATCTTTCTGTAGAAATTCATACAACTACGTAGATAACCAGAGCCCTTAGTCCAGGTTTTGTGTTGTTTACTTAAACTTTTGCGTTCGGGTGTGGCTCCATACATCTTGGTTAGTTCTTCATCGTTTCGGCCAAAACAAAAATGTATAGGGCAATATCGAACAGATGTAATTTCAATTTATGTGTAAACCTGGACTAACGCCTCAGTTGTGTAGCCACAGCCGGCCTAGTGCAGCTGCTGCAAGTGTAGTAAAGCTAGTGATAGATTCGAATAGCACCCTTAAGGATTATTACGAGTAATATTAAAATTGCCACGAATTTCTCGGATAACTTCAACTACTTCTTTTTGTTTTTAGTAGTCATAGTATATACTTTAGTATATGATAAAAAGTACATACAAAAATAATAAGAAAATTCTTTCTTTTTGATAATCTTTTAGTATACAAAAATGTATGTTCCTATAAAAATGTATAATAACACCTCAGTTTGTAAACATTACGGGCTAAAACGAGTTAACGCAGGATTATGTGCCAATAGTTGAAAAAGAAAATAATTATTACATCAACACGTCAACATTTCCAAAATTGCTAAGTCTGGATACGAGAACGAAGTCTGGCAACACTAAATACGTCATCTGATTGACTGAATTTGACATTTCCTTTTTTTTTTGACAGCAACAGTAATAAAAGATTGTTTTTTTTTTTTCAAATAATTCGCCCATTTTTGGACACTAAAGCCTTTAAGACCATACCGCCACTTCTTATGTATGTAATCCGTAATGTAAAAACAATAAAAAAATCATTGTAATTTTTCCGGTCGGTTAATTTTAACTAGTGATATGAAAACAGCAAAATATCCCTATATTTTTGAAGCACATATCATTTTTAGAAAATATGTTTGGTTTTTTTCTAACAAAAAAAAAAAAAAAATATTGACAGGTTAATTCCGTGCATCCTTCTTTAGGCAAAAAAGAATATTCGCAGTTTCCGCATTTGTCAAAATTACCAGAAATGTTTCAAGAAGATGACATTTTATTATCTGTCACTCACTTGGACGCATTACACAAGGATTTTACGGAGAGGTTTGAGGATCTTTTAAATTTACAAATTCCTCAATGGATAATAAATCCGTACAATACCACAGCCATAGAAGAAGCCAATGTGATAATGCAAGAAGAGTTGATTACCATCAGCACAGACGAAGAGCTTAAGCAGAAGTTCAACCAAGGCTATCAGAAGTTCTGGTTGCAACGCAACATTGAAACGCAGTATCCTACATTGTGGAACATACCTTATCGCTTTTCCATCATCATATCTAGTTGAAAAAAGCTTCAGTGTGGTAACAAACATTTCGATTTTCGAGAAAGGGACAACGCCCAACAGTTGTTGCTGTCCTGCTCGGAATGTTTTTCCCATTTGATAAGTAAGAAACAAATGTGAACCTTTTGTCTATAGAAAGAAAGTACATTTTTCTTATTAAAATTTTGCTTCGTAAGCGTTCCAGCTTTCGTATGAAACTTCCTTGGTCCAGTGAAACCCTTCGAAATTACGGCAGTTCGGATGTATGTGCATCTTTTTCGAACACCTTTTAATTTTCATATTTAAAGTGGGACGAAGAGATGTATATTATGTCTTGCTATTTTTCAGTACGGTTTCTATTACTTTATTTCCAATTCTCTGACGTAATCGAGCCCATGTGCAGTGCTGCCAAACCCAAAAAACTAAAAACATCATATTACCAATAAAAATAGGAGAGAACAGTAGATAAAGTGAAAAAAGGCAGATTTCTCAGTGTATAAAAAATATGTCACTAATTTAATTATTATAAGATATAAAAACAATATAATTGTAATAGTATAAAAAGTATGTATTCATTTTAATTATAAGAGTACATAATTTTATAAGGATTCCCAAATATTGTTATATTAGCTATATCTAAGGATTAAAACTTAACAGAATCAAAATCATACTTTTTCTTAAGTAGGTATATTTAGTAATAAAATCAGGTGGTGCTGAACGCTAATTGAAAAACAGATAAAAATCAGGAGTGAAACAGAAATAGGGTCATCAATGTTAAAACAGCAAATCTGCTGTTAATACAGTAGAGCTGGCAGCACTGTCTCTGTGCCGCCGTCAGTGTCAGTCAGTTCTCCATGTACCGCGTCATTTTATTCACTTCTAATCAACCAATGATATTGAGACAGATGTATGGAGTTATCTACTATTTGACAAAAATAGATCGTGTTTTTATGCTATTGGTCTTCTTTGTTGTATAAAATAACCTGCTTTTTGTATACAACCAATTACGAGAGGTTATTTTTTATCAAAAGCATGTTGTAGTGTCAAATTTATTCCATTATTTTCAAAGTCTAAGTGTATGTCGGAGTTGAAAAGCCGAATAGGAATAATTTTTGTCAAATAAATTAAAAATCTCAATATAAGGCTGCATTTGGCATCTCAAAAGTGGTCCCCACAATGAAATACATATTATTTCTTGGGGTGGGCGTTCTACTGCTAGCTGGTAAGTAAAATATTTGGTTCTTGTCGACGTAGCATTTTATTTCTCCGGATCCTATTAGAGAATACCGGTAATTTCAACAAGTAATGAAAGAAATAACCTTTTAATCTCAACTTTAATGAAGTTGCTAACTTTTGGTCTTGTGAACACGGAGTAGGTACATTACCTACAGTACAGAACCTTCTCGAGTGATGTGTGTGAATGAATAGATCTGCATCGTTGTAATAAGGCTTCATTTAAACATACATTCTCAAAATTGGTTCAGTGCAACTAAGATTGAAAAACTTAAGACATATAACATTCGTATAGAAACTAGTGTTGATTCTGAGTCACTCCGGGCTAGAGTTATTCATGTGTAATTTTTGCAATTTGTGCCCAACTTTGAACATACAATGTAAATTCTCAATAACATAATAATTCACATCCTATATTGTGGTTCTATCCATCAGTTCACAGTTAGGTTAGATTCCATTGATTTACCTTGCAACCTTAATATATTTAACAACTTTTAAAAACTGTAAAAAAAATGCGCAGTGTCTTACGCTTCAATAGAAATGGTTATCACTGTGTGTAATAATAATTATAAAGTAAGTGTGTCATTTTATTTATGGACAGGATGAGTGAGATACAGGTCGCGTCATGTAAAAAGGTCGCTGGAGCTTCAAACTGAGCACAAGGAAATTGAACTCCTTTCCAGCTTGACACTCCAATGTAGTTTTTACATGAAGCAATATATACGAAGGGTACAAAGTTAAGTATGTGTGCGTGTTGTTGCAGGGCGCGCGGTGGCGCAGGATGAGGCCGCCAGCGGTACCGTGGAGGCCGACCTCGGCGCATCGCGCGAGGGCTCGCGCACAGGTAACGCCCCCTCTCTCCTAGTCTTGTTGTAGTCTTGGATGAAAATATAAATTGTTCCGAGTCCACCTTCCAATTCCAAAAGAGAAACTGACGTCTCTTAGTTACGAGTACTAAATCTCAATTTTTTTTGATAGATTTGTACAGTTACATTGCTTTGCTTTGAGTTGCTCGCTCTTCAGTAGAAAAAATATTCTGTATGTTGACCGAACAAATGCCTCGGAATAAAATAGTCAAAATGATCTCCTTCTCTGAACTCTCGAGTTAACCCGAGTCCAGTAGTTGTGGTCGATAACCGGTCATTTAACTGATGTCTTCATGCTGCTGCTGATCATCTCTTTGATGGAGCAATGAAGTAATTTCTTTCCATGGGCAGATTAAAATAGTAACCCTGTATTAGAGTTGTCGTTATCAGTGTAGAATTAACTGGTTAGCTTATAGATAAAGTGGGTTGGATAATATGTGGTGCCCAAGTTATCTGATAAATAATAATTATATCAATCGTAGTATCAAGTGCATTACCTAAAATAAAAAAAAATTCAGTCAAATAAGTTATTGTATATAGTTTTTATTAAATGGGATTACAATGCACATTCTATCTTATGAAATGGAATGTTATTGAATACAAATTGTTGGGGTTGGGTTAAATTGACACCGAAGAAGTTAATAAATAAACAATTAATCTTATTATTTCATTTATTCATGCTTCATACAGTACAGTACTTAAACATTAAGTAGATACTTTACATACCAAAGATGCCAAGTCTTTGAGCCTACTGTAGAAATGTCATATGATTATTAAAAAACATTGCAATTAGACTAAAATGGAAAATGAGGGAATATAAAGGGTCCTTTAAACCATGTGAATTATCTTGTAGTTACAAGTAGCAGCACGTAAGTAGCACTGAGGGTAGTGTGGGGGGGATGCGCATGGTGACCGCCGTACTAAACCCAGACGCAGTTATCCCCTCCACACTTCGCTCAGCGCTACACTCATATGCAGCGACCTGTACATAAGTATCTACTAAGTAAGATAGTATAGGCCGGGTGGCTATCTAGTAAAAGTAGAATAGCTGAAGATTACATCAGGGACAAACTTAAAATTACTGTGCAGGCAGCATTTGTATGGTGAGTGCCCATGGCATTTAAAAAGCGGTAGGTAGGTGCGTCGAGCAAAATATAGGGGTGAAGCGTCCGCGTCGGTCGGGGGTGCGGGGTGCGGGGTGTCGGGGTCAGCGGCGCGCCACGGCCGCGTCGGCCGCCAGCACCAGCAGGCGCGCCTTCAGCCACGGCGAGTCGCGCAGGTGGTGCGCGCGGCGTCGATCCGCGCGCGCCTCCGCCTCGCTCGCCGCGCCCGCCGCCCACCACCAGCCGTACCTGCAACACGCCACACGTCACTATCGCCGCCCTGCCCCGCGCTCCCCCCGCCGCCCGTACCCACTCGTGCGCGCTGGTGAGCGGCGCGGCGTGGCGCTCGCGCGGCCCGCGCTCGAACATGTCGTTGATGCGGGCCAACGCGCGCTCCCAGCCCGCCTCCTCCGCATCCGCGCGCGCGCGCGTGTAGAACTTGCCCGTCACCGTGGCGGCTGCAACATAGACGCGGAGCGTGAGCGGGCGGCGGCGGGGATGGCGGGGCGCGGGGGGAGACACGCACGCAGGCCTCGCGGCTTCACCGGCGACACGTAGGAGCGGCCCGGCTCGCGCTGCGCCGCGAACCGCAGCTTGAAGGAGCGCGCGTGCAGCACGCGGCCCGCGCCGCCCGCCGCGCCCGCCGCCGCCGCTCCCGTCGGGCTGGCCGCGCCCGACTCCGTGCCCGACATGTCGCGTCCGCCGAGTGCCGCCGTGTGCCACACGTTGTGGGCGCCGGTTGCGAGGCGACAAGCCGCCGCCGATGGATCGATGGACGACGCGACCAGCTTCCTTGACGACGACCGTCGGAATCGGAAAGGATCGATCGATTTGTAGAAGACGGCTGTAATGGGAACTTTCTCATACCAATAATTACTAATTTATTATAATTAATTTAATAATAATAATTACATATAATAATTTAGTAATAATAATTATATTAATTATATGACCTAATCTGAGAACGTCCCTGTAACATTTTATTCTTTTTAAGGTTGGGAAACGTATGCATAATTAATTATTAGTATTATAATTATTCATTAGCGTCATTTGCCACTTATAGTGAGCGGCAAGAGCCGAGGTACCACATTGTATGATGTCGAATAATCTCTTAGAGCGCTTGTTAACCCTCACAGCACCAGCCCGGCGCTGGATCGTGTAGAAACCGTCTCGTTAACAAGCGCCCTAACAAGGGTCCTTAAAGGAATAAAATGACATAAGATAAACACCGTAACGTGGTGGTCCGCAGACGCCGAGGTGGTGGAGCGCGAGGCAGAGGCCATCTCCCCGGACGGGCTGAGCGCGGCGCAGCTGCGCGAGCTGCGCAACAGCGCCAAGAACTACACCTTCCAGACGGAGGTGAACCGCATGATGAAGCTCATCATCAACTCGCTGTACCGCAACAAGGAGATCTTCCTGCGCGAGCTCATCTCCAACGGGTCGGACGCGCTCGACAAGATTCGGCTGTTGTCGCTGACGGACCGCGACGTGCTGGCCGCCAACCCCGAGCTCGGCATCCGCATCAAGGCCGACGCCGAGCGCCGCCAGCTGCACATTATCGACTCGGGCGTCGGCATGACGCGCGACGAGCTCGTCAACAACCTCGGCACCATCGCCAAGTCGGGCACGGCCGACTTCCTGTCGCGCATGCAGGACGCCGAGCAGGTGAGCGCCCCCCTCCCCCAAACCCCACCCCGCCACCGCCCACAGCGCGAGCCGCGGTAACACGTGTGTATGTGCAGGCGCAGTCTCCCGAGATGAACGACATGATCGGCCAGTTTGGCGTGGGCTTCTACTCGGCCTTCCTGGTGGCCGACCGCGTCACCGTGGCGTCCAAGAACAACGCGGACTCGCAGTACGTGTGGGAGTCGGACGCCTCGTCCTTCAGCGTGGCCGAGGACCCGCGCGGCGACACGCTCAAGCGCGGCACGCACATCACGTGAGTAGCGCCCCCCGCCACCCCGCTACCCCGCACGCTCGCCGCCCGCTAACGTGCCGTCCCTTGCAGGCTGCACATGAAGGAGGAGGCCAGCGACTACCTGCAGCCGGACACGATCCGCGCGCTCGTCAAGAAGTACTCGCAGTTCATCAACTTCCCCATCTACCTGTGGGCGTCGCGCACCGAGACCGTGGAGGAGGCGGACGCGGACGCGGACGCGGCCGAGGACGCGGCCGACGACGAGGACGCGCGCGTCGACGACGCCGACGAGAAGAAGGAGCCGCGCCGCACCGAGAAGACCGTGTGGGACTGGGAGCTGATGAACGACAACAAGCCGCTGTGGACGCGCAAGCCCAGTGAGGTGCAGGACGCCGAATACGCGCAGTTCTACCGCAGCCTCACCAAGGACAGCGAGCCGCCGCTGGCGCGCGCGCACTTCGTGGCCGAGGGCGAGGTCACGTTCCGCGCGCTGCTGTTCGTGCCGCGCGTGCAGCCCGCCGACTCCTTCAACAAGTACGGCGCCAAGACCGACCACATCAAGCTGTACGTGCGCCGCGTCTTCATCACGGACGAGTTCAACGACCTCATGCCCAACTACCTGGCCTTCATCCAGGGCATCGTGGACAGCGACGACCTGCCGCTCAACGTGTCGCGCGAGACGCTGCAGCAGCACAAGCTCATCAAGATCATCAAGAAGAAGCTCGTGCGCAAGGTGCTCGACATGCTCAAGAAGATCCCGGCCGACGAGTACGAGCACTTCTGGAAGGAGTACTCCACCAACATCAAGCTGGGCGTGATGGAGGACCCGTCCAACCGCTCGCGGCTCGCCAAGCTGCTGCGCTTCCACTCCTCCGCCGGACCCGAGCAGACCTTCCTGGCCGACTACGTCGCGCGCATGAAGCCCACGCAGCACCACATCTACTACATCGCCGGCTCCAGCCGCGCCGAGGTACGTCACCCGACACTACACTACACACTACACCACACACACTACACTCCGCCGGACCCGAGCAGACCTTCCTGGCCGACTACGTCGCGCGCATGAAGCCCACGCAGCACCACATCTACTACATCGCCGGCTCCAGCCGCGCCGAGGTACGTCACCCGACACTACACTACACACTACACTCCGCCGGACCCGAGCAGACCTTCCTGGCCGACTACGTCGCGCGCATGAAGCCCACGCAGCACCACATCTACTACATCGCCGGCTCCAGCCGCGCCGAGGTACGTCACCCGACACTACACTACACACTACACCACACACACTACACTCCGCCGGACCCGAGCAGACCTTCCTGGCCGACTACGTCGCGCGCATGAAGCCCACGCAGCACCACATCTACTACATCGCCGGCTCCAGCCGCGCCGAGGTACGTCACCCGACACTACACTACACACTACACCACACACACTACACTCCGCCGGACCCGAGCAGACCTTCCTGGCCGACTACGTCGCGCGCATGAAGCCCACGCAGCACCACATCTACTACATCGCCGGCTCCAGCCGCGCCGAGGTACGTCACCCGACACTACACTACACACTACACCACACACACTACACTCCGCCGGACCCGAGCAGACCTTCCTGGCCGACTACGTCGCGCGCATGAAGCCCACGCAGCACCACATCTACTACATCGCCGGCTCCAGCCGCGCCGAGGTACGTCACCCGACACTACACTACACACTACACCACACACACTACACTCCGCCGGACCCGAGCAGACCTTCCTGGCCGACTACGTCGCGCGCATGAAGCCCACGCAGCACCACATCTACTACATCGCCGGCTCCAGCCGCGCCGAGGTACGTCACCCGACACTACACTACACACTACACCACACACACTACACTCCGCCGGACCCGAGCAGACCTTCCTGGCCGACTACGTCGCGCGCATGAAGCCCACGTAGCACCACATCTACTACATCGCCGGCTCCAGCCGCGCCGAGGTACGTCACCCGACACTACACTACACACTACACCACACACACTACACTCCGCCGGACCCGAGCAGACCTTCCTGGCCGACTACGTCGCGCGCATGAAGCTCACGCAGCACCACATCTACTACATCGCCGGCTCCAGCCGCGCCGAGGTACGTCATCCGACACTACACTACACACTACACCACACACACTACACTCCGCCGGGCCCGAGCAGACCTTCCTCGCGCGTATGAAGCCCGCGCAGCACCACATCTACTACGTCGCCGGCTCCAGCCGCGCCGAGGTACGTCACCCGACACTACACTACACACTCTACACCACACACACTACACTCCGCCGGACCCGAGCAGACCTTCCTGGCCGACTACGTCGCGCGCATGAAGCCCGCGCAGCACCACATCTACTACGTCGCCGGCTCCAGCCGCGCCGAGGTACGTCACCCGACACTACACTAAACACACTACACCACACACACTACTCTCTCCGAGCAGACCTTACTCGCGCGCATGAAGTTCACGCCACACCACATCTACTGCATCGCCCGCTCTACACTACACCACACACACTACTCTCTCCGAGCAGACCTTACTCGCGCGCATGAAGTTCACGCCACACCACATCTACTGCATCGCCCGCTCTACACTACACCACACACACTACTCTCTCCGAGCAGACCTTACTCGCGCGCATGAAGTTCACGCCACACCACATCTACTGCATCGCCCGCTCTACACTACACCACACACACTACTCTCTCTGAGCAGACCTTACTCGCGCGCATGAAGTTCACGCCACACCACATCTACTGCATCGCCCGCTCTACACTACACCACACACACTACTCTCTCTGAGCAGACCTTACTCGCGCGCATGAAGTTCACGCCACACCACATCTACTGCATCGCCCGCTCTACACTACATCACACACACTACGCCCATTACAGTTCGGCCGAGAGTAACGCGCGCCTGTTGCAGGTGGAGCGCTCGCCGTTCGCGGAGCGGCTGGTGGCGCGCGGGTACGAGGTGCTGTACCTGACCGAGGCCGTGGACGAGTACTGCCTGTCCTCGCTGCCCGAGTACGACGGCAAGAAGTTCCAGAACATCGCCAAGGAGATCTTCGACCTGGAGGAGAGTGAGTATCCCGCGCGCACGTGGCGGCGGCCGGCTCGAGCGAGCGTGTAACGTGCTTGTGCTTGCAGGCTCGTCGCAGAAGGAGCGCTGGGAGGAGGCCAAGGCGCGGTTCGAGCCGCTGACGCGCTGGCTGGGCGAGAAGCTGGGCACGTGGATCACGCGCTGCGCCGTGTCGCGGCGGCTGGCGCGCTCGCCCGCCGCGCTGGCGGCCACGGCCTTCGGCTGGACCGGCAACATGGAGCGGCTGGCGCTCTCCAACGCGCACCAGAAGGCAGACGACGCGCAGCGCAAGCATCACCTCACGCAGAAGAAGCTGCTGGAGATCAACCCGCGCCACCCCGTCATCCAGGAGCTGCTGCGCCGCGTCACCGAGGACCCGGACGCGGCCGACGCCGTGGACGCGGCCAACACGCTGTACCGCACGGCCGCGCTGCGCTCGGGCTACATGCTGCAGGAGGGGCAGGCCGTGCAGCTGGCGGACGCCGTGGAGCGCATGCTGCAGGTGGACCTGGGCCTGCCGCCGGACGCGCGCCCGGAGGACGAGCCCGAGGACGAGCCCGAGGACGCGGCCGAGGACGCGCCCGAGGACGTGCCGGCCGAGGACGACCACGACGAGCTGTAACCGGCCCCGTCCCGTGCGTCTCCCGGACGTGTTGCATTTATGCCTGCCGCCGCCGCATCGGCGCGCGGAAGCGAGTGATTGGGTTGTGTGTGTGCATGTCGATGAGATTACCTTAATTTAACGTTTAATGTAAATAAATTAGGTACTTATATTTATTATTATTGGGCCGTTTCTTTTCTCCCTTATCTACTCTGTACCGTGATGATCGAAAATGTTCCCCGCAGAGAAGACTGTCCGAACTCCGACGACCTATGACCAGCTACGGGAACACATGATTTTTATGACAGAATTCCTGACTAGGCTTTGTAGGATACTGCACATAAATTATGCGCTGCATGACAGAAAAAAAAAAAAATTACAGCCATACACTACTACCCCGGACTTGGACCTCGCGCTATTTCTATTGTAAATCATAAATACCTTGTACAATTTAGTTACACCCGACACTACCTAGATGTCGCTAGTGTCGCACGGTACTGTTTCTGCATCGCGGTGGCGATAGTTTTCTGCTATTTTGTTCACAAGCATTTCTTTCTCCCTCACACACCTAAACTTAGGACCTGTTCAACCTACTGGGATTAAAAAAAAATGTAACAATACTTGTATGAAAGTTAGCGATTCAGATTAAACAAATGTTATACTTAGATAACATTTGGTGAAATGTTTAAAATATGATAGAAGAAGAAGATATGATATATATATAGATGTTAATGGCTATTAACCCCTTACCGCATGGATTTTTAGATTTCAATAATTTTAATTTATGATGTTCCTGTGCCTCAGGGGTATCCATAAAAAATAAAAAAATCATATTTATCTAAAAATTAACAAAAAATAAAAAGTTCCAATTTTGGCACAACATGCACTCTAGTTTATAAAAACATGTGTTCCGAATTCGTCACAATATGCAGCAGTACTTGTAGTCGTATAAAAACACAATTTTTTATAAGCTTAAGTTTTTATTTCGAAATTCGTCGTCTGTAATATTCTCATCTTCACTGATGTCTGGTATAATTGCAGTACATCGATTTCGAAGGGAAATTGCATCTAAAACAAACAAAAAAATAATCAATAATAGGTATCTTCTTGTACAGCAATTTACCTAAAGTTTATATTTCATAAATAACAATGCCGTCCATCATCTAATGATCTCAAACTTAGGAAGCTTGTTGTTTTATCACAGAGATGCCGTGGCCACCTTTCATCGCCATCATCAGATGTATATATATGTACATTAATCAGAAGGAGGGTCTAATTTTGTTTGCAAGGTTACTTAGCCAAACATACATACATAATATATAGAGAATTGTAAAATAAAACATGTACTTTATCATAGGCTACTTGTACCACACTGCATAGTGTGCCAAATTTGTTTTGTCCTTCTACTGCATGATGTTCCGAATTTGACGGGTAAATTGAAACTTGACTGCATGATGTTCCGAATTTAGCACAAAGTTTAACTAACAAATTAATCACAATTTAAAAGTTGAAACTTACGTTTTTTGCCATAAAACCGTCGTGGGTCCATTGTTCTTCACTCCTAGACACTTTTTTTTAATGATATTTAGCCCAAAACAATTAAAAATATCTCATCGAAAACTCTCAACCTCATGCTCGACCAAAATGGCGGAACACACTGCTTTACCGACGAAATTTCGTACTCACATGATTAGTTATAAACGCGATCTGTATTTTTCTGGGTTCATACGTGCATTGGCTTGGCAAATAATGCAAAACTAGATACATAGATGGCATACATAGTTTGTTATTAGCGATTTTTGAAAATATTCTAAATTTGTCCCGGTATGCGGTACTAAGGGGTTAAGTACCTACCTTCCAACTCCGGTAAATTTGTAAATTTCAGTTAGTGCTTTACTTCTTGTCCATGTACCTATCTGAATTGTAAAAAATATTTCGTTTAGTTAATAAGTACTTAAAATTGAATATTTATTGTTTGGTGTTCTTAGGTTAGGTATTTATGAATAAATTATCTTATCTTATCTCAAGGATTCTGTCGTCCAGCATTATCTTGGTGCACTTCGCGGTGACTACAATTGGGTCGTTCGATGGTATCGCGTATTTCGGTCTTCCTATTCGTTCCGTCTCTCTCGCATTCAGCTCCACGAAACCATTTTCTGCACTGTAAGCTGCCATATGCTGTCCTTTCATGGTCCCTCTGATGACTTGGGAAGTGACGTTATTGTATATGGCTGCGTCTGCCTCTTCGAGTCTCGATTTTAGTAGACTCTCACTTACCGGACCGCCTAGCCTAAAGAACTTCAGAATGTTGTCGCAGTTCTTGAGATTGACAAGTTTTGTCGCTCTCAATAAGGCCAGGTATTCGATAAAGGCGTTTCTTGCGTGGTCTCGCGGGGCCGAGGTCAAGATATAACGGGGCGAATCGACCTGTCCCATGTCGGCTCTCGTTCGGGTTACCTGAGGTTGTGAAACCACTCTCGAGGTCACCGCTGTCTGTGGAGGTGGAATTTTGGGTGTGAATCGGAACAAACTCTGCGCTGCAGCACTGAAAAAACCTGATATAGTGCCACAGTTACCACTTGGGCGGAATACAGTTCTTTCAGAAGCTGCTTTAAGCTCTGCTCTTTCTGAACCAGATAAGGTGGCTGAACTTGGAATGGGATGGCCCCAGCTGTCTGTTGCATTTATTTATTTATTTATTTCATTTCCTCATCATGCTTACAGCAACGCCAAAGCGCATGACGAGTCATTGGGTATTTTACAATTTTCATTCAGTATAGAGATAATTTACATGTCAAAATAATCTAAATAAATGTCAAAATAATCTAAATAAATGTCAAATAATCTAAATAAATGTCAAATAATCAAAATAAATGTCAAATAATCTAAATAAATGTCAAATAATTATAATAATATGTCACAAAGAATAATAAGGCAAAATGGACACAAACAAACAAAAACGGGCAAACTAAAGTCAGTAACGTTAATACAATAGTAATTAATTAAAACTTAAATAATGCATACAAATTCTTACATATGAGTCATATTTTATGTTAAAGATGTCTAGATCAGAGTGGTGAGCAAGAAAGCCGTTAATCAGAGAGATAGCTTGGGCCGTAGGAGCGTGCTGAGACGTGCACGTGCGCGAGCGCGGGGCCGCGAGCAGGCGCCGCACGTGCGGCCGCCGCTCCCGCCCCGGTACGACGAGCGCAAGGCGCGATAGACTTTCCGGGTTGTCGATCTTATTGCGGAGCACCAGGTAAAAATGTACCATAATAGCGCACTTGCGCCTGAGCTCCAATGTATCGAGACCTACCATTCCCGCTACAAAAAGGGACGGATACAAATACGGATAGTAACCGTACTCTCTGGCATATAAAGCACGAGCGAACCGTTTCTGCACCTTCTCTACCATGAGCTTGTACTTGATTTCATGGGGGTCCCAGATAATGGAGTTGTACTCTAGCTTACTCCGCACAAACGCATAGTAAAGGGCGAGAATCGTACGTCTATCCTGAAATCGCCGCGACTGCCTCATAACGAATCCTAGAGACCTATGAGCACGAGCACACACATCCAAGATGTGGTCATTAAACGTCAACTCCACGTCCAAAGTCAAACCAAGGTCACATCGCATTGTTAGGGTCGTTACTTGGGGACTTCAGAAAACTCAGATTTTCTCCTCTGTCCTCATATACGACAACCTCGTGGTGTTCAGAGGCTTTGATACAACCCAGCCGGTCTACGGCTTCAGCTTTTAATCGTTCAACCACCATCGCATCCACGCTTATCACCCGGGGACTGTCTCCTTGTATGCTAAGATGTTCAAGCAATGAGCTAGCCTGCGTGAAAGGTGACTGGACGCCCCACTCGACTAGTGCAATCGTTTTGTTTTTCGATCTCACCAGTCGGAATTGGTGGCCGCCTGCCTCACACACTGGCATAACGTCGTAGGATTTACGCTTCATTGTTACTTTGGCGGTGCTCCCGTTAAGAAGACATGCTAGTCCTGGTGACAAGCGGACGCGTTTCCGGGCCCTGACTTGGCAAAAGCTTATTACTATACTACCTATACTCTGACATTGAGCAATTAACAGACAAAATTCAACTTCTTGAAAAAGAGTACGACCAACTCAAAAAGAATGTACTCAGCCAAAACCGATTATCAGGAACACCTCAAGATCACCCACAACCTACCTACCATACTGATAACAGTAAAAAATTCGTCATATATGGACTGGAAGAAAACAAATGGAAGACAGAAGACCAACTCCAAGACCGTGTGCAGAACATCTTCTCCAGCGTGTTGAACTTAAATCTTCGAGGATACATTGAAGAAACCTCACGACTTGGCAAATACGGACTCCGCAGGCCAGTCGTGGTAGAGCTTATAAGCAAAAAAATGAACAAATACATCCATCAAAATAAACGTTACTTCAAAAATTCAGGACTAGCTATCGGACAGTTCCTACAAAGTGATGACTTAAAAAAACACAATGAGTTACGAAAAATGCTTCGTGAAGCTGGAAGAAATGGGGATCATGCTATAATTAAAAATAACGAGCTCATAGTCAACGGACACAAACAAAATATACTTAGAAAAGAAGGATAATGAGAAAGATAAGCAGAGTCATCAAATAATTGAGCCGAATACGAAGAATATTAATACAACAGCCTCCATAGAAACAACATCTGCATTTCAAAGCAAAGCAAGACAATCTCCAAATACAAAAAAATATACCTTTCGAGCCTAAATTCATAGTAATGAGCCAAAACATGCGCAGCATAAATAATAAAATACACATACTCGACAATGTCCTCTCAGAAAGTAAATATCAAGCAGTCTGCCTCTCAGAAACCTGGATCTCCAAAGATCAACTCCCATACATACAAATCGACGGATACGACATCGCTACAGCCTACTGCCGACGCCACCACAGAGGAGGTGGAGTAGCCATTCTATTGCCGTCAGGAACCAACTACACAGACAGACCTGATATTACTAACTTGTCCATAGAGCATATAGTCGAATGCTGTGCCATAGATATTAAGCCTAACATAATATTGATTGGTATTTACAGAGCAGATAGGGAGATAAAAACATTCTTTGATTTTTTAGAAAAATTGTTCATCCAATTAAAATCACATCATTATAAGAAACATATTATTGTAACAGGAGACTTCAATCTTAATGCTCTTGAGAATTCTCCAGATTACAGGAAACTAGTGTCAAAAATGCGAGAATGTAATTTGCACCAATTAATTAACGTACCGACTAGGTTATCTGATACTACTGCCACATGTATAGATTTAATATTTTCAAACTATAAAGATTGTTCGGTTTCTGTTAAAGACCAAGGAATTTCTGATCACAATAGTGTCATCTATAGTTTTAAACCAGAAACACTGAACAGCAAACAAAACGAAATAAACGTAATGTACAAAAAGACTAGATTACTCAATAATGATAAATATGTCATGTCATTCAAAACTGAACTAAGCAAAGTAAACTGGAATAATATTTTTGGGTCTACCAGTGACGTTGACGCAAACTATGAAAATTTTCAAAATGAAATTAACCAAGCTCTCAATACAAAAATACCTTCAAAGCTAATAAAACTTACAAGCAGTAAAAATAGTAATTACCTGACTGCAGGAATCAAAGCATCTTGCAAGCATAAACGACTTCTTAGTGTATTGGTACATGGGTCAAAAAACGCAACTTTAAAAAAGTACTATAACCGTTACTCAAAAATCTTAAAGCGATGTGTAAAAACCTCTAAAAAACTAAATTACATAAAAGAAATGGACAAAGCTAAAAATAAGACAATGAAAATGTGGGAAATAGTAAGACGTGAAACAAAAAAGCCAAAAAAATCAAAATTTCAAAACTTGAATTTAGACACAGAATCCGGAGTCCTTACGTGCTCACACTCTATCGCTTCAACTTTTAACAAGTACTTTGCATCAGTAGGAAAACCGCAAACAGCAGACCCAAACAGGAACCAGACTTGTCGCCAACCTGTAGAAGCATCAGTAAATTCTATGTTTCTAGAACCCGTAACTAAAAAAGAAGTACTCTACATAATTCAAAACCTCCCTAATAAACGTAGCTGTGGAGTAGATAACATACCTGCCACTCTAATAAAAAAGTGTGCCATTGAGTTGACTCCTCCGCTAACCTTTCTTATCAATCAATCATTTGAACAAGGCGCATTTCCTACTCTACTGAAAACTGCGATAGTTAAACCCATTCTCAAAAAAGGTAGCAAATCTAAAGACCCTAGCCAATACAGACCTATTGCGATTCTCCCTTCATTCTCAAAAATATTTGAAAAGGCAATGACTAACCGACTTTACAAATGTGGTAAATCAAACTAATAAGTCCATTATGATGTGTATTTGGTCACCATAAACTATTTTACATTAGTTTCTTAAATAATTATAACAACTTGGATTGACTAAGAATATGTGCTTTCGCCTCGAGGCGCAAATCTAGAATCCCCTCAACCAAAGATTAATATTTTTACATCTCTTCAGTTTGTTTTCTCGTTTTCTGATTGGCTGTTTTAAAACTACGCCGGAAGCAGTTCTTATTGGCTAAAATGCCGGCTCGTTGTTAAATCGGCCAATCACAAGCCAGAGAAATGTTAACCTTACAAATACTAGAAAATATCATTCGACATATATTTAAAAATCAGATCAAAATTTGATGCAACGATTAAAAATCATGACATTCGGCCATACGGCTCATGTGCTACCTCCTGGTGCACCCTGAATAATAGTAATTAAAAACAATGTAATAATACGACTTTACAATTAAATAGATTACTATTACTACTTATCTACTATGTAATAAACCTATCTTATAATTTTAGCTCATGACATTTGGCTTATCATCACGCAGTCATAAATGGAATTTTACCTTTCAGAAAATTCCATTACAGACCATGAGCAATAGTCATTTATCAAAATATTATCATTGATTAGTGTATGTATATGTGCGTAATATGATTGGTTTACAAAATTAAAAAAAATACTATAGATTGTCTCAAGCAACAATGCGTTACTAAACTTATTAAACACATAAAAAAGACAATTACTATTTACGTGTAAATAGCATTTCAGAAGCTTAAAAATAATAGCTTAAATAGCTTCATAACACTTAAGAATATATAACGGTCAAAACATTTACAAAAATACAAGTTCAACTAGTAGCTACGAGTATTACGTCAATTTTATATCCGAGCACATTTTTTTTGTAATATTTTTATGTTCTAATGGATCAACATATTTATTTATCAACACATTTCTTATAACATCTTGTTGTATGTACACAGCAACACAATAAATATTATTTCTATTCTATTCTAACACACTAATGTAAAACACAAACTTAACTGTTGTGGATACAAAGTGACAAGTATACCTTATTAACAAAAACAAAACAAACTGAAAAAAATGCACAAACTTGATCAAAAAGTACGTTAAGAGTAGCTGTGCGAGCAATGAATTTGAACAAATATGGATGACGTATGATTACAGTATAATAGTTACATATTCCCGTGCCCTGTAATGCAAAAACGTGACATATTTGTTCGTTAAGCAACTTAAGAAAAGAGACTAGAAAATCTAGATTTAAAATTGTAACAGATATCGTGTTCTTTAATCATTCATCATTACGTAGTAATTACGTCATATCAACTTTGTGCTTATAATCTGTGACGAAATATTCAAAAACTACAGAAAGTTTTCATATTACTATCGTTTCTGAAGCAAACAAAATTAACTTCTTGTTCAAACAAAATGAAATATTTATGTTAGTTTTAATGGGCTAACCTCTTATGGCATCTGACCTAGTCACGGGTCCTAATCATAATGTATCATGCTGATTCTAAGTTTCCACAGCTAATTTAATCGGAATAATCTTTAGCGCATTCTGGCTTGTCTGTTTATTGTGGACAAATGACTATGTAGGATGCGCATTTTTTTTTATAAACTTTGGTCCTTATCTAGAAAGTATTTTAGTATAGAACACACAATTCACACTCATTTTGAGGACGTGACATAAAACGGTCGCTTTATATTATATACTCATAATTGCACAACACTGGGGATGTAATCTCGAACCTAAACTTTACTTCACTGCATTATTTAAAGCTTTTATTTTTCACTCCGATTTCACTTTATTTCTAATTTGCACTATCTGAACCATATATTGTAGGTTAACGCCGAATTAATGAACGATCATGTTCATTGTCACCAGATACGGAACATGTTGAAATCAGCCAACTGTTGAGAAGTTGTTGTGTAACGAAGTCGTAATAATATAACTTTGAAGGTAGAGATCCGCCATCAGTATTAGGTAGTTCAGTTTCAGTTGAAGGTTATGTCCAAGTCCACAGGTTATGTCAACTGGAATGAGTTTACTTGAAGCCTCTATTTGGCTGCAAAATTCAGCACTTGCGAGTTCTTCGCAATAAATCTCATGCCTCTGCCGCCGCGACGTAGTAGTGATGTGATGACAAAGCTAGCATATGCTACACTCGTAGCACCAACTGCGGTCAATCATCTGGGGTGACTTACGTAATTTGCCAAAGAACTCTCGTGGAGACAACGGGGTGTATGTCCTTTGCACTGTAGCTGGGTCTTCTTGTCATTTACTCGTAGCATAATTCCGGGAAAGGAAGAGAAATACTTATTAGTAAACATATAATTATTTCACGGGCAACCGTGAATCGTGATTAAATCAAATAGTGTTTTTAAACTTTCGCGATTTGAACACATTATTATTTTAAACGTCGGGATGAGGAGGTATTTATTTATCTCGTAATTTTAGTGCGCGATTAGTCCCGTAGTATAAAATAATAATAAATCAAATAATTTTACAAAAGCGTTTGATTGGTGTTAATCGTAAGCCAATGAAACGCTACTGTATTCATGTATTTGTAATACTTAATATCCTACTAGTAATGAAATTGCCTCTTGGCTAACTGCAAACAATTACGTTTACCGAACTTGAGTGAAAATTTGATAAAGATATTGATAAACAAACATACAAGATACGCGCGAAAAACAATACCCATCGTTGGCAGCCGGGTGAATAAAGAAACAATTCCGGCGTGGTGTAGGTACTTAGTCTAGGACTTGTGAATTGAACGCGTATGGTTCAGTTGTAGCACAACCTCAATATCTATAACCTTTCGTGAATGTTTTGGTCGGTCTTGATGATTCTAACCTCTAACTTGTGAGCTGCACAAACATGATAATACATAACTTAATTATTCGTTTGAACACATCCCAGGATATATTATGAATGTAACTTTGTGAAGGCAAGTTTGACCACAGTAAAAATATAATCTTTCTGAGGCTATAAAATCTCAGTCTGATGGCAGTCTATGACACACTCGACGGTAGATATCATAGATGTTATTACCCTCATTGTTACATAACTAATAATAGTTTTCTGTGAATGTCATCTACAAGGTTCTGTCTTAATAATAGACTTATCTATTACACATTCAGGTAAATTTTAAAAATGAACTTCATTAAAGTTCTTCGGTGGCGTTAAACTAAACACCATCAAAATGAGAATCGACCCGTAAATTCTGATAGATAAAGGTAATATAGAGTTAACCGGGTGAGCTAGTTGATGTGTACAAATTATGGATCGTGTCTAGCTTGCACATACTTTGTGTTTTTGTTGTCAGGCTAAGGAAAGCCAATAATCAATTAACAATTATTGTAAGCTGGCCGTCTCTATAACACTTTTCTTTTTCGTATCTATAGAGAATTTCCCAATTCAATGAGGAATTAACCTTTCAAATATTTAGTTGAAATTATTCAAAGAACATTTAAGGTTAATTAATTCAACTTATTATAAATTGCTGAATTAGTCACACATGGTAAATTAATATTGCATAAACATATGAACCAATCGGAGCCATATTCTTGTAGGGCATACGTAGCCCAGTCGCACGTTGCGACTAATTTTATCGACGCACGTTGCACGATATACTTGTAGACTGACATAGCCCGCTCACGGCATGTAAGTAACTAAGTATGTTACAAATGTGAGCTTCTCCGGGCTATCTAATTGGTCAAAGTTTCATTTGATTTCATATCTGGGATATCTGGTGTAGCATGCCCGCCCTCGGCATAAGTACCTACTTATAGCTGAAGGCATTTACGGGCTTCTACTTGGAACACTGGTGTAGCATGCTCGCTTATGGCGTATATAAGCTATAAGCGTCTCCGAGCTTCTACTTAGTTTACTGGTGGCATACATAGCCTAAATCATTTATTATAGCCCAGTCAAAATATATGGCTCCACATCAATGGTTAAACATGTAAATTATAATTCACGTTACTATATTTTAAATCGTGATTCGAATTCAGGGTTACTTAGTAAACATTAAAAGGAAGTGCACTTAGGGTATTCGCGTAACAAATAGGCATTCCAAAGCAAATTATCAAAATGAATAAACGATACAGAATAAGTACACAACAACCACTGACTCGTACAGCCTTATTCCAAAACACGTTTTAACTTTAGTACTGAACTTAAACCATGGACTAGCAAATTCTAGCTTAGAATTTGATTTAAATTATTTCACTCGGCAATCTTATTATAAATTAGAATTTAGAAACAAGAGAAATGAAGTTCGAAAACGATAAAAACAAAGTCTCACTTTTTTCTTGCCTGGATTTAGGCTTCAGATACACTCGCATTTGCCAACAAAGAAAATGTAAAAATAATGAATTAAGTTATTGTATTCAACGGATACTTAAATAACCAACAATTTGGATATATTTATGCATTAAGGCGCAGTTATTTAAGCATTTGAAATGTATTCAAAAAGGTGTAAACATGCGAGAACGAATGAATGATTGTAAATTATATTTTTTTTTATCTATCGCTATCGCTTAAACCATGGACTACCATTGGTTTATCTGATTCTAGGTTATATCTTAATTTGGTTATATCTACATTTTAATTAATCCTTGGATTAACTCTAATACCGTAACAACCGTGGATATGCTAGGCGTGGTTTAAGCCTGGCACCGGCGAACCTCTTTGGAATAAGACTGGTAATGTCTCCATACAAATGCCAAAAACTAATGAGTAAAGACGCTATCCTAAATTGAGATATTTCAAAAGTGTACAAAGACCTTGTAGCGTACTTTAATGTTAGCTAGAAAATGATTTTTCTTTTATGTATTTTCATTAATAGCGGCCAAAGTTTACGTAGCGAAATAATTTGACATTATTATTATTACACTGTTCTGAACCAATATAAATTCAAAAAGTATTTTTCTACAAAGTAATATGACAATCATCTTTTTTTTTTGTGTCGGCCATTTTTTAGCCATATTTTTATTTCTTATTTTGGAGCACAGGTGATATAAATTCTGGGTCTCCGGTAAAACATTTTCCTTAAATACCAAACTGAAACAAAATGATTGGTACCGCTAAAGTCTACGCAACATTTTTATTGTCTTGTCAACGATCCGCATAAAGTATGGCAGAAAGTACATTCGAAGGTACGCGTCTTTATAAAGAACTACTTATTTAACTGGTGGCATACATTCGCTTTAGTCATAGTCTAGGCACGGCACACATATCTTAATAAACATGTTCTGTAGCACCTCGTCAGCAGCTACACATAATAATATGTATTATCGATAATGATATAATTCACATCACAATATTGCGTACCCGCACAATTAAACAAGTGCGCAGTGTTAGGATCACCCGGTATCAGCACTATCGAGAAGTGTCTCGACTAAGTCGGTACCAGGAATCGATCGGGTTAACATGGCCGATGAGTAGGCCATATGCTACTTCAAATCAATTGTGGTGCCTATTGTTATTTTGCGGGTAGGTAATGAGAACAGAATAAGCTCACAGTTTTTATATACTTGGTAGCAGCATTGTTGAGTAGTGTCTCAGCCAAGATACTACCGGTAATAGATCAGGTTAACATGGCCTAGGAGTTCCTGGCCACATGTTACAGTTTACACCAATCAAATGCGATGCTTATTAATATTTTGCAGGTAGGTAAGAAGAATAAAATATGCACACAGTTTTGATACACTTGGTAGCAGCATTGTTGAGAAGTGTCTCAGCCAAGATACTACCAGTAATCGATCAGGTTAACACGGCCTAGGAGTTCCTGGCCACGTGTTACACCAATCAAATGCGATGCCTATTTCATTGATCTGCAGGTAGGTAATGAGAATAGAATAAGCGTAGTTTTGATAAACTTGGTAACAGTATTGTTGAGTAGTGTCTCAGCCAAGATACTACCAGTAATCGATCAGGTTAACATGGCCTAGGAGTTCCTGGCCACATGTTACCCCAATCAAATGCGATGCCTATTATTCTGCAGGTAGGTAGGAATAAAATAAGCACAGTTTTTTCACAGTTTAGTAACACTGCCGAAGGTTGAATTTTGATCTAATCATGACACTACCCCCAATCAGTTTGGTCAACTGTGGCGTGACCTAACACCCAAATTAGTTGCGTAATATAAGACAGTTTTTCACAGATTTAAGAATCGGTACCAATGCTACTTACAAGACACCGAATCTAAAAATATAATAAATATATATATGTACATACCATATTGTGGGTCTGCAGGTTACGTCCACTGCTGAATTGTGGTAAATCAAACTAATAAGTCCATTATGATGTGTATTTGGTCACCATAAACTATTTTACATTAGTTTCTTAAATAATTATAACAACTTGGATTGACTAAGAATATGTGCTTTCGCCTCGAGGCGCAAATCTAGAATCCCCTCAACCAAAGATTAATATTTTTACATCTCTTCAGTTTGTTTTCTCGTTTTCTGATTGGCTGTTTTAAAACTACGCCGGAAGCAGTTCTTATTGGCTAAAATGCCGGCTCGTTGTTAAATCGGCCAATCACAAGCCAGAGAAATGTTAACCTTACAAATACTAGAAAATATCATTCGACATATATTTAAAAATCAGATCAAAATTTGATGCAACGATTAAAAATCATGACACAAATATTTAGAAAAATATGACATCCTAGATCCACAACAATTCGGTTTCCGTAAAAAATGCTCGACAACCATAGCACTTTATAAATATACCCATGCAATATACGACTATATAAAAGACAAGAATTACGCAATAGGACTCCTACTAGACTTAACAAAAGCTTATGATAGAGTTTCTCACCAAATCCTGCTAACCTCGATGCATGATATTGGTATCAGAGGAGTTGTATATGACTGGTTAAAATCATATCTCTCTGATAGACTACAATGTGTCCAAATCGAACACCTAAATGAAAAGACAAATGAAATAGAAACGATAATATCCGACATGATCATCACAAATTGGTCCATACCCCAAGGGAGCGTGATAGGGTGTGTCTCATTCCTCATATACATCAATAGGCTAACTAAAATATGCAAAACATTCTGCATACTTTTTGCAGATGACATCTCCTTACTGTTTAATAGTACAAGTCCTTCAACTACTAATTCCCATATCATGGAAACCTATAACACGCTGAAATCCTGGCTTCAAGACCGCAACCTAGAAGTAAATAATAAAAAAAACAAAATCATACAATTCAAGCCACACCGACGACAGAACGTCGACCTAAAAACCATAACCAGATCCATCAATATCAAAGAAGCTACAGAATGCAACCTATTGGGCCTCACCCTAGATGCGCACTTAAACTGGAAACAACACATTGAAAAACTTACATCCAAACTGTCTCAATTCACTTATGCATTAAGTGTTCTAAAAACAAATACAAAGAAAGATTGTGCTTTAACAGCATACTATGCGTATGCCTATTCATGGCTCAGATATGGTATAATTATGTGGGGTCATAGCACTGATGCTATCCACGCATTCATCGCTCAAAAGAAATGTTTAAGGATAATAGTTAATATTAAACAAAGACAAACCTGCAAACCTCACTTTGTTAAAGAAAAAATGCTCACGTTACCATCGATATACATCCTTGAAGTTATAATGTTCGTCAGGAAAAATCTACATTTATTCAACTTTGATAGAAACATACGCCGCAACACAAAACTGGCCCTCCCCGTACCTACAATAGAAATGTTTAAATCTAGTCCACAATACCGTTGTGTAAGAATATACAACAAGATTCCTGATAACCTGAAAAATATTGTCAAAGATATTGCTTTTAAAAATAAAATTAAAACAAAGCTTTTAGAGAAAGCGTACTATTCAATTCAAGACTTTATGGAAGATCAATTTACCATTGATCTTC
Source organism: Hypomecis punctinalis (assembly GCA_949316475.1). Lineage (NCBI taxonomy): Eukaryota > Metazoa > Arthropoda > Insecta > Lepidoptera > Geometridae > Hypomecis > Hypomecis punctinalis. The sequence goes on along the minus strand of OX438800.1, from coordinate 26,853,384 downwards.
CATAAAGTCTTGAATTAAAATATATGTATATATAATATTCATAACTCACCAAATAATAATAATTATAATAAACTCAGTACAGTAAAATAATAAAACATAATTAGCCTGTGTATAGTTTGAGAAATTCCTATGGTATATTGCAACCCTATTACTAACTTGTAAATAATTTAATTTAAATACCTACATTGTTACACTTAGTATAAATATTAATAAGTAATTAAGAGTACTTATTGTTCTCTTGCAGCGCCCTAACGGGGTCTATGTTTTGTACTACAATTAGTTTTAACATTGTTATGTACACTACATTGTGCAAATAAAGAAATAAATAAATATTCCGAATCTTTCTCTGTTGCTGTCCATGAAGAGAGCCACACCACGAATACGAACCCCAGGAGCCCCTTTTTCCGCGTTTTCCAGAATTTTATCGATGGTTACGCTTTATGAGGGTGTAATTCTCGGACGGGAATTGCGCTCTGCGTCGCTTCAGTGGACTGTGTGAGTGTTAAGTGTGTCGGAATGGGATCAAGTGTTAGAGTGGAAGGAAGTATGGTGATGTTAGGTATAGTGGGAAGTATTAAGGTAGTGCGGGATGGTAAGGTAGTGGGAAGTGTTGCAGCTGGAATGTTTTGTTGGTTGGTGTAAGTTTAGTAATCAAACTAGAAACTAGATATTATAAAGATTCGGTTTATTATATTGATTTATTACTAAAAAGACATCTTGTTGTTTATATTGAAATCAGGGTGTGTCGCACCGACTGGGTTGCCAGTGGTGGCTAGCGAATCTGCTGAGTGTTGCCACGGGCACCGTGTCATCCCTCCCCTTCTTGGTAGCGCTTTGGCATGATGATTGACCGCCCACTGCGAGTGGTCCTTGTTACGGATTGTGCCTGCATAGTTGGCGGAGGGGGTGGAGGAGTGATGTGGGACTCATTGGTGGGGGCCACTGATGTGGTGCATTGTGAATAAGCTTTTGCTGCTGGAGGAACAGTATGGACTGGAGGTTTTGAAACAGATACTGCTTGATTAGCTGCTGGCCCTTGGCTAGTATCTCTGTCAGCCAGTGTCGCAAGTTGAGCTTGTTGCAGAACTGGAGTCATGTGCCAGGTGTTTCTGCGATATAATGAACCATCTTGTTTACCCACTATGTATGATCTGGGTTCTCTGGTTGTTGATATAATTTTGGCTGGTACCCACTGCTTTTTGACCTCTCTCAGCATGATGTCTTCTCCTAGATTAAATTGTTTATCTTCCTTTTTTCCTCTATCTGCATATTTTTTCTCTTTTTTCTTTTCTGTTTCTAAGTTTTTATATACATTCTTTACTATTCTGGGTTTTAATAATTTCTCATTCGTAGGTAATAATGTTTTTGTTCGTCTACCCATCAGTCTTTGAGCTGGTGATGCTAAATTGTCCCTCGGAGTGTTCCTATGGTGTAATAAAGCCAGTTGTATGTCAGATTTCTCATTGGTACATCTTCTTAGCAGATTTTTGGCTTCTTGTACATAACGTTCTGCTAAACCATTTGAACGTGGGAAGTGTGGGCTGGACGTTTTGTGTTCGAATTGCCACTCACTAGCGAACATCTTGAACTCATGACAGTCATACTGTTTCCCGTTATCTGTTATCTGACCTTAATCCGGGATGCCAAATAAGGCGAACCAGTTTTTTAATGACTTTATGACTTCTGCACTTGTTAATTTAGTAAGGGGTTGAAAATCAAAAAATCCAGAGTAAGCATCAACAATAACTATAAAGTCGGTACCTTTCAGATGAAATAAGTCTGATGCTACTATGCTCCATGGTCGTTTTGGCGGTTTTTGTTGGACTATAGGTTCCATGGGTTTATCTTTTTGTGTTTCTAGGCATGTTTTACAACATTTGACATATTCTGTTATATCTGCTGCCATGTTAGGCCAGTATACACTATCTCTAGCGAGTCGGAGTGTGCCAGTGATGCCTTTATGGCTTAAGTGAGAGTATTTTAGTATTGTTGGCACCATACACTGAGGGATCATTACTCTGTCATTTTTGAATATTAAGTCATTGTATACACCTAACTGTTCTCTGAAGTACCAGTATTTCCTTAGCTCTTCCGGCACTTCTTTTATGTTGTTGGGCCATCCTTTCAATATTATTGCTTTTAGGCTACTAAGTTCTTGACTTCGGTCTGTTTCTTTCTTGAGCTCTTCTTTTTTACTTTCAGAGAATGGTATTATGGTACAAACTTCTATTTTTTCTGGGTTCATGTCCTCATCAGTTAGTTCTCTGCAATCTCTGCTGAGTGTGTCTGCTACATACAGTTCTTTGCCTCTCCTGTATATTATTTTTGCATTATATGGCAAAATCTGGTAAAGCATTCTTTGTATTCTAGGTGGTGCTTCAACCAGTGATTTTTTAAATATTGTTTCTAGCGGCTTGTGATCAGATTCAATTGTTAGGTCTTTGCAGCCCCAGATGTAGGTGTGAAATTTTTTACAAGCGATTAATATAGCATTTGCTTCTTTTTCTAGTTGACTGTATCCTTGTTCTGTTTTTGTAAAGGCTTTGGCACAATATGCCACTGGTTTACCTTTCTGTATTAGAACTCCACCGCAGGCATAGCTGCTACTGTCCACTGAAAGTAATATTGGAGCTTTTGGGTCATAGTATCCTAGTACTGGAGGTGATTTTAGCATTTCCTTTAATTTCAAGAATCCTTCTTGTTGTGGTGAGTCCCAATACCATTCAGTGTCTTTTTGTAGGAGGCATCTTAAAGGGCTAGTGATATCTGACAGATTTTGTATGAACTTTGACAAGTATGTTATGAGTCCTAAAAATCTCTGTAATTCTTTTACATTTTCGGGTTGTTTGAGTTTGTTTATTGTGTCCAGCTTTTCTGGGTCAGGTTTCAAACCTTCACTTGTCAAAATGTGGCCTAAAAATTTAACCTTTTGTTGAGTGAATTTGCATTTTTCTTGGTTTAATTTTAGTCCAGCATCTTTTAGTTTTTCTATTACTTGTTCTGTGGTTGCTTCTAGTCCTTCCTTTGTTGGATGGTGAATCAAAATGTCGTCCATCGAGACTTCTGTGTTTGGGATACCAGCTAACAATGAGCTCATGGTTTGTTGAAATACTTCTGGTGCGGAAGCGAGACCAAATGGCATGCGGAGACAGGAAAATCTTCCAAATGGGGTACTAAATGTTAAGTACTTTGAAGTCCTAGGTGTTACCTTCAATTGCCAGAAGCCTTTTTTACAGTCTAGTAAACTGAACCACTGGGATCCATTTATTCTGGTTGAAATCTCTTCTATGGTGTTCAATGGATAGTGTCTTCTTTTTAAGTTTTTATTAATTTCTGATGGGTCGATGCAAAGTCTTAATTTGTTGTTTCTCCTTACGACAACCATTGGTGACACTGCTGGTGGTGGTTCTGTAACAGGCATTATGATTTTATTTTTAACCATATTGTCTAGTTCTTCTTTTACTTGCTGTCGTATAATGTGAGGGACTTTCCTAGCTGGGCAGATGGGGAGTTTCGGATTGTCAACCAATGTCATATTCATATTGCTTTAGGCAGCCTATACCATCAAATATTTCATCGTTGATATTTATTGCATCTACTCGCTGTATTAATTTTAACTCAACACAGGTGTTACGACCCAGCACCAAGGAACAGTTCTCTTCTATAACATGGTATTTTATTTTGTAATTTTTGTTTTTTACTAATGTGTTGATGTGTGCTTCTCCCAATACTTTGAGCTTGTGGTCTGAATATGAGGTCAGGTACTTTGATCTGGAGGGTAGCACTTTAGCTTTTACTTTGTCTGCTATTTTCTTTGTAATGACATTGCACTGACTACCTGAATCAAGTTTGAATCTTACCTTTGTCTTGGTAGGAAGAAGAACCACTTCCTCATGCCAGTCTTTCCGTATTTTTGAAACAAAAAGTTCTTCATCTGACGAGCTGTCTTGTTCCACTACTTTGTCGGCCGTTTTGCAGCATTTGGCATAATGTCCTAACTTTTTGCATTTTTTACACTGCTTGCCAAATGCTGGGCATGCTCTGGGCCCGTGGGAGGAACTACACCTTTGACAGTTGAACCGGTGGTCCTGTTCCTTCTTCTGAGGTTTCTTTGTTGACCTGATCACTGCCACTGTTGGAGTTGTGGCCGGTTCCATCACTGCCAGCTGGGCTTTAATCTGCTCTGCCGCATGGCATATATCTATTGTCTTTATTTATTTTATTTATTTATTTCAGCAAAACACATAGGTACAATTAGAGTGTATAATTGTATATCTAATTAGTTACATGTCACCCTGTTACATAGGGCATGGCTGATTTTAATCATTGAGAATATATATAATAATCATTGAGAATACACTATATTGTAGTTATATACGAGTACACTTAGTAGTATTCTAATAATGACGTAACAATTTTTCCGTAATGTAAGACTAGGATTATTCAACATTGTCTGAATAATTATTCGATTTTTTTTATAAATTACATGTGTGGAACTGTACTTGAGTAATTTACTTACAAACTAGGTAAACTTATAGCCTAACACAATAATATTTATGCTGTTAGACCTGAGCTGAGATCAGAATTTATCATTTAAAAAGTCACCTAAGTCATAATAGCATTTTTGTATTAGGTAGGAAGTGTCGTAGTTTAGTTTGAAAGGATTTGTCTAAAGTTTCTTTTTTTATTGTATCTGGGATTTTATTATAAATTTTTATGCTCATATATTCAGGGCCTCTTTTAAATATTTCCAATTTTGGTTCTGGTAGTAATAATTGCTCATTTCTTCGAGGGTTATTGCATTTGCTTTTCCAGGGTGAGGTTAGTTTCTGCGAGCAGTTTCTCTCGAGTAGCCCCATTGTTGATACCTAGTACTATTTTATCTATAAGGAGACTATCTGACAATTCTCAAAACCAAAATTACCGACATAGACCAGTGGATTGGCAAGTTAATAAGGCAGTGGGCAGTACACATTACTCAGAGAACTGATGATCGATGGGGTGAAATGGTCTCGAGTGGAGACCACGTGTCGGCACGCACAGCGTAAGAGGCAAACAGAACAACAATAACAACCTCGTTGGTGAACAGATGATCTCAAGACCGCAGGGTCCCGCTAGATGCAAGTTGCTTCCAACCGATCTTATTGGAGATCCATAGAAGAAGCCTATGTCTAGCAGGGACGTCACATGGCTGATGCATGGATGGAAGCAAAGTCGCATTTATTTCAGAGTGAGCAGAATTTACACTCTTTATACGGACACGGGTTATCCCTCCATTACGGAAATGAGACTCACTGACCCAAGCTCTATCTGGCTTCAAGAGTTCTGCACACCGATGAAAATACAGCATTGATCAAGAAGCTCTAACGGCTGGTATTCAAATAATGTGCTGTAACAAGTATTGAGATATAAGATGACTCTGCAATCTTCATACCAAATTAACATTAGATATAATCCATCTAAAAGAACACTGTCCTTCACAAGTTTCAATATTGTTAAGACTGGTAATAATATCGCGTTACTATAGAATTTAAACTCGAGTATCGTGGACTTCCTTAAATAGGTTGCATGTTCACACATGATTAAGAGCTGATAAAGACAAATCATTAAAACATCTGTAAGTATTCCATACATAGAATACGCAATGGCGAGTAGTTGAAACTTCCATCTCCCACTCATGAGGAAATGTTCAGAGCTTGGTCTTACTCCAATGAATTCATTACACCCAATGTCATGTTTGGACCATACCATCATTGACGTTTCGAAAACGTCGTATATCGGTAGCATACGACCATAGAGCAGATGCAACGGTTTGTAAATCCATCATCTTGCATTAGTCCAATGAATTTGTCGAATCCATAAAAGGATCCGCATCAGTTATGGTGATTCAAGGTGGTAATGATTTTATACCAGATGGTATAAAATCATTACCACCTTTGGGTCAGATGACCCAACAATACTTCAGTGTGGCGTGGCGTGGGTTAATCGGGCGAGGAGATAAATTGCGACGTCACGAACAATCAGAGATTTCCTTGTTCCAATGATCTATTTGCAATACTATTTGTTGGTACAAATCTCTGAAATACAATACCTACTTGTGCGTTTTAAGGCGATACTAACGCCATCTAGTTTGGTTCATAGGAACTGCTCTAAAATGAATTAAACACTTGCTATAGTACTACAGCTGTTGGTTAGCCCTGATGGAATAGCTCGGAGCGCTGTAGTTAAGCTCGCGAATAACCTCACTTTAAAACGGCCTTTACTTAAATTGTGCCCTGTGACTAGCAAAATTAAATTAATAAAACCTATCTTAATCATAATATATCATTATCAAATCCTTATTGTATGTTCATATTGTTATCATATCTTATCACTTTTGTACCATTTTTTCTCCTTTGTGTAACTGTAACTTTCTTTTATACGATTCCAGACCAGAAAATACCAACGGCATTTTGGTGGGCGGTATGTACCGTTCCGTTAATTTTAATTCGTACAAGGATCAAATTTTAATTCGTACAAGGATCAGCATTTAATCTCATAAGGCGGTAGCAAAGGCAGTTGCAGCTTGCGATTGTAAAAAATCGGGAGGGAAGGCGGCTCAAACACGGAACCGCCACGTCGTCTTCTCGTCAACGGGCGAACGATAAACTCCTTATTGATATTTATTGCTATAACGTTATAAACTGTTTTGTGAATTTATAACCTGTCTTGTGAATGTGATTTTGAACTATCACGGTTTTGAATACAAACAAAAGGACATAGTTTGGTGCTATACGCCGGTGGAAGTATTAACGTAGCCGGAGCAGAGCCAGGTACGTGGTGCGTGAGTATTTGCTCCGTCTTTCCTTCTGATCTTTCAAATTGTTAACGAATTGTCCCAGAGTGTAACGGAGTCGCTATTTTGGTTCAGGCGACGTTACAAACGCCATCCACCCTTTAGGTACCAAAACTTTACACATTGTTTCGATTATGTTAGGAGAAAATACCTTGCGCGTTTTAAGAATGCACAGCGCTATCTGCAATTTGAGTCTCGAACTATTATCTTCTTAAACATTTGCAGTTGTGTAAAAGAAAAACTTCTCAGTTATCGTATATGTAATAAAGTTAGAGTCGTTTATGTCGTAAAAAACCGCATATTTTGACACACAATAATCAAAACCTACAGGGTAGGTACCTACTAGGTACGTAGGTCCCATTGTCATAGAACTATGAAATTTGGCAAGAAGCATTGTCTCAGAGTACACATATAGGAATAAATCTGAAAACAGTACATTTTAATAAATAGGGCCTAAATTTACAAAATATGGGTTGTAAATTCAAAGTAAGTAAATCGTATCATGTAAGGTAATAATAAAAGGTATAAAAGAGCTTCATTAGCACATGGTAAAAAGGTTTTTAGTTATTTTAACAATGTGTAATTTTTGATGTATGACGAGAAAAGTGTAAAAAAAACTTTTTTGTCGATTATAGTAAAATATTTTAACAACTTACTTCCCAATTTTATGAAATTTTGAGGAATTGTACGAAACCTTAGGTGTGCGAGCATGACTCGCACTTGTCCGGGTTTTTTTGAGATACGGCGCCCACCGAGGTTTCCATATAAATCCTGAAAATAGCACGAAACCGGGAACTTAAGTTATTTAAATTTAAAACTTTAGAGGGCGAAGCTAGAGTCATCGTCTACTTACCTATACCGTAGTATTATTAAATCTTCTTTGCCTATACCTAAAGAAAAAATAAATTTGTATTTAATTTATAGTTTTCGTCATGTTATTCCAAATTGATAAATTGTCAAATTACACATTACTAAGTTAATTTACTCAAAAATTTAAATCCTCATTCGTTGTAGGTACTTAGGCCCTATATAAAATTGAATTCCTGATTGCACAACTAGTTGTGCGAAAGCAGTTGATCCACGAGGAATTCCTCATTTAGAGGACTTTCGATTCCGATTAAGGATAGCTGCTCTCTGATTTCTTCATGTAGGTAATACCTATGTAGACCTAATGTGTAGTCTTAAAGCAATACTGTTACCAACGGCCTTTCATAGTTCTAGGATCTAGGTCAACGGAAAGTACCTGTCTACTCCATAGGTGTAAGTATATTTGGTTTTGAATTCCTTGTAAGTGTCGAAATATCTACCCATGCGGTTACTGCGACATAAACGTCTCTAGATTTTTTGACGTGACAACAAGCCCGATTACAGAGGCGCCAGCGTAAATTGAATAGCAGCGTAAAAAGCGTTTCCTCTATCGAATGCCTAAAGTGAAAAAGAAATCGAACTATGCTATTTAGCTAATATAGTTACTCTGGCGCTTCTATAATTGGGCTTTAGATGAGGCATCGGGCCGAGAAACACGAAAACTAGTATTTTTGAATGCGCAATGTGAGAGGACGAATGATGATGATTCAAATTTAAAAAATATCGTAGATAAGGGAAATCTTCAAAAATATTATGAGCCGGACAAATTTTTAAAAAGTAACCGGCTTTATTAAAAAAAAAAAAACTTACAATTTACTCACCGAAAAAAAGTTTTACATTCGAATGCTCAGAATTATCAGCGACAACACCCCATTATTTTTTACGAATAAAATAGCCAGATCACTTTTCTATTTTCTAGACCGAGTTTTTTTTTTTTTTAATGTGTACATTATGAGTAAGTTATTAAAACTCACTGCCGCCCGCCGCTCTGGCGCGATCCTGTCAAGCGCGACCGCGTAAAATTTGTCCGAGTGGAAGGGCGCAGTACCTACTCGATTTTTGAAACAATAGTTTATCAATTACGATGTTGGCTGTAAGCACGTAAAAAATGCCACGTTCCGCCTGAGCCGTGCGTGCAAGCAAGAGCGCGGAACAAGTGATAGAGAGGCACGATCGGCCTCAGCGTTCGGCTGGTTTCAGTTGTTATCCAACGATGTTTTCTTACGACGGCGTCGTTAGGGATACCTACTTAACGTCGCCGTCGTACACTTAGATATCGTCCATAAACAGAATTTAATTCACAGTAAATCAATTTTAGATTTCCTCAATTTTCCTCAATTTTAGATTTTCCTCTTCCTCCCGGACCTCGATAACGAGTAGACGTGCCAAACCACGTCGTTGATTTAAATTTTAAAATTATTACGTAAATTCAACGAGTTTAATAGTCGCAAATAATAGGAATGCATAAGAGTTGAAGAAGCGTTGACTGTCGTAGCTGCGTACCACACTAGCAAACATCGTAGCTGAGTAAGGACAGCGTATGCTGCACACACATGTCATTGTAAGCTACGCATACTTGTTCAACTTATTAATGAACTTTCACTACGCTGTTGCACCCCACACCTCAGTTCCTGCCTGCGCTCGAGACCTCCATTTATCTATTACTTGCCGTCGCTGACGCCTTACTCCGCTGCTACCCTAGTACTCAGCGCCAGTTCCAACTAGAGAGTTAATAATCGCACTGCAAAGACCTGTGTATTTATTTTTATGATGTCGTTTAACCGCTCCACCTCTGTGAACGCATCACCCTCCCAAACTGATGCACCACCATTGCGCCATTTTTCTTCTGACTCAAACATCCCAGATTTTGGAAAAAAGGCTTCAATAAACCGAGATTCATCAGCTCACAATATCACTTCCAGAAAGCCTAATTCTGCGAAACGCTTAAGAATTCGCGTCTCCAAAAAATTGATTTTTTGTTTGATGATTGCGCAGCAATGACCTATTTATTCAAATTGTTAATCCATAATTAGACAGTTCAGGATATAAGCTAAATGTTTTTTATTGTGAAAACATGATTAATGAAAATTTTCTCGATAACTTTACTCGTCAAAAAAGTGTCTCCATAAACACATTTTTCGTTGTTTCTCCGAAAATATTAGTTGCTGACAAATAATTATTAAACAATTTGATAGCCAATTTTGTAATCTAACATATATCTCAAAATTGTATTTAAAAATTGAAAGGTTTTCGAGAAACAACTGATATATGAATTGGCGCTTACGTCACTTTTCTGAGCAGGTTTTAGACATGCGAGTGCTCTGTCTCGCAAACGCAAATCATATATAGTCATCACGCTTACGCACTATTCCTTAGACAGCTTCGAGCTGTTCCAGGGAGAGGACGTGTCGCTCCGCGCTTTGAATTTACGTAATATTCTAATAATTATTTGACGCGTTTGAACACAAACACATCATGAATATTACTGAAAAAATATGAGTACAGTCGTGGATTACCTAATAATATTTTTTATTTATAACATATTTATGTATCGTGGCTTTCTCCTTTTATTATGTACCTATTTGGTTCAGAGTTTATTGACCCCACCGCAGCGAAACACATTTCTGCACTGACAATTTCAAACTTGGTTTGTTTGTACTCAGTGAATTATTTTGAAACATTTTACGTCGGCATTACTATTGGAAATGAACATAGGCCCACCATAAAGCGCGATCGAGTGATGTTCACCACGCTGACCCAATGCGTATTGGTGAATTCCCACGCCACCGATTTTCTTTGACTACGTACATTTCGTTTTACGATGTTTTCCTTCACCGGAAAGGCTGTAGAGTGTAAATCCGAAATAATAAATAAATAAAGACAGACAAATGTATTTATTTTAGCATGATACGATTGTATCGATCATTATAACAAATATGTATTTACTACGGGGCCAACCCTAAAATCATGAAAAATATTAGACACAGCGTATATTATCAATACAGCAAACCAAATTATACCTACAAAACAAACAAATAAAGTACATTTTCGAGTAGCTTACTTACGAAAATGTACAAACAAAAGTAGTCCTATTGCGATTGAAATAAGGTTCTTTTTCTCGGTACATTTTTAATCCTCCCGATCATCGGCGCATCGAAGCCAGATTGTATTTATTCGCAAAACGTGCGAGCGCCGCGCTCGTCGCGCCCCTGGCGGCAGTGGTTTTCAACTCTCGCGCTCAAAATCGAGCAATCTTTCGGCGCCATGGGCTCTTAAGACCGGTAGTTGGTGGTAATGACGATATTAGTAAATCGGAGATAATGTCTTTGTTTGTGTCTTTACAAAAACATCAGGACGCCAGATTAGATATTTTACTGAGTTCTATAAGTGATGTCAAAGAATCTGTGAATTATATTGCTTCGAAATACGAAGAAGCTTTGCAAAAAATCAACATACTCGAGCAAGAGAGACTGGCTGATAAAAGTTATATTCTGCATCTCGAAAAACGGCTCGAAGCCCTTGATCACAAAAGCCGTAGCACTAGTCTGGAGATAAAAAATATCCCCCAAAAATTTAAAGAAAACAAAGATGACCTTACTAAAATAATCTTGAGTACAGCACAAACACTTGGAGTTTCGCTCCAAAATAACGACATCAGAGACATCTACAGAACAAATACAAGAGCTGCTTCTAAGCCGATTATAGTTGACTTCAGCACTGTACCGATACGCAATAGCCTCCTTAGATCATATAAACTTTTCAACAGAAAGAACAGACTAACCACAGCCAGTATTAACGTCGGGGGTCCAAGCGCTACTGTGTATATATCGGAAAATCTCACAGAAAACGAACGTAAGCTATTGTTTCGTGGCCGAGAATTCGCGAAACATCATGGTTACTCCTACTGCTGGCCATCCTTCGGGAAAATTTATTTGAGAAAAGAAGAAGGCTCGCCCCAAATATTGGTTTCCAATGAAAGTGACCTTGAAAAAATCAGCACCAAGTGACTATCGCGCCGGCGGCGCACGGACAAGAGACTTCTACCCAACGGAATCTCAATAGCATGTTATCGTAGATATAAACCTAATTATAATAAGTACACGCAACTAATGTGCCCTCTGATCGCACTACTTTATACAATTATGCAAATATTAGTACAGCCCCTATACATAAACACATGTGTATCAAAATCATATAATCATAACGACCACTCTTCTCCTTTGGCTTACTCCATGACTTTTATATACCTAACTTATATATTTTTCCAACTATTGAAATACATTTTAAGCTATTACTATATATATATACATATTATACCCATAATAATATATTTAGTCCACCTGTCAACCATAATTCTACATAAAATGACAACACTATACAGCATTATCTCTGGTACTAGCGTATTTTCCCACACAGACTGTAAAATTAGACAAATCATCGATCATACTAATCTTTTCTCCAGGCCTAATGATCCTAACACCATAAAACTAATTACAATTCAATGCCACCATTCATTAAAATTATTGATAATAAATACTTTTATGTCACAAGTTCATTACAGTTGTGACCTAGATAAAACGATTAATCACCAAATCGAATACATTCTAACCTTCTTAAGAGTGTGCGTGTATTTTTACATAGTTAGGGAAGATACGTGCTATCGCAGCGCTGACTATCCTGCAACTGGAGACATTCTTCACTTAACCGGTTTCCATAAGCGATTAGGCTCAATGCATCTCCCTCTAACTTGTTGTAGCTATAATTACGCACACATACTTCCGCTCCATAACAATAAGCGGCCTTCGCTTATAGTTAGAACCAGATACCAATCTGGAAAGTGTCTAATGATTCTCTGTTGTCAATGCCCACTATTTTTGTTATTTAAGTTTACAATCCAAAACACAAGTGTGAGTTCACACTGTGTTATAGTATTTTAATATTAAATTTATCACAATGAATAACATAGATTTACTAGATGGCATTGACAGCACTGTGTTGATAGAAAACTTTAGAGTATCTTTGGCGAATGAATGTAAACAAAAACTTGGTGATTATGAAAAACAATTTACTGTAATATCTCAAAACATAAGAAGTATCAGAGCGAATTTCGACAAATTCCTCGTATTTTTGGCAAGATTAGACTTTCTCCCTGACATAATAATATTATCAGAAACCTGGATTAGTATCGATTTTCATGGAATTAACTTACCAAATTACACATGTTTCTACTCCTCAGTCTTAAGGAATCAAAATGATGGACTAGTTATATTTACCAAAGACGGAATAAATGTAGAAGTTATTGAACCAAAATTTAATGATGCTAATTGCCTTGTTCTAAAATTAGATAATGTATTAAGTATTATTTCACTATATCGCAGCCCATCGACCGACAACATTAGCGAATTTCTAAAATCCCTGGAGGATACTATCTGTTCAGTTTCTACGGAGTCTGTAATTTTGACGGGTGACATAAATATAGACGCCAAACCCACCACAACTGACAGAAAAGCTCCAGACTATCTGGATCTTACAGCACATTACGGATTCATCCCGGGTCACACCATGTCCACGCGTGAAAACAACTGCTTAGATCACTCTTTGATCAGGTCTAAAAAAAAAGCACGCGTGATTGTCTGTGACTCTGATATCACCGATCACGCCACCGTGATTACTGGGATTGACAACATACCACAAAAAAAATCTGCTAAATCTAAATTTGTTACAAAAGTGAATTATGAAGACGTATTATCTACCTTACGCAGAATAAATTGGGACGATTTTTACAATGTGATGGATGTGAATATTGCCGCTCAATACTTAGTCGATAAAATAGGGACCGCCATCAAAGATAACACTTCACAAAAAAAGATACGTAGTGCCGAGGCCATCACTCAACCATGGATGACACGTAGCTTGTTAAAATGTGCAAGGCGAAAGGATGTTCTTCACCTAGAAGCTAAAAAACATCCCGAAAATCCATTTCTGCAATCTAAATACAAAAACTATCGCAATCTTTACCACCGTTTACTTCTGGCGCAAAAAAATAAATATGAAAATGATCAACATATAACTAATCAAGATAATAGTAAGAAACTATGGAGCACTGTAAAAGACATATGCAATCTAAAACATTCAAACAACAGTTCTGATGACCTTCTCAAAATTAAAAATACCGAATCCGAATCTTTAAATCACGCTAATAACTTCTTCTCATCTGTAGGAGACGTCCTTGCTAAAAACATTCTAGCCAAACTAGATAAAACTGAAGATCAAATAATTAACTCTATTTCCCTTGAAACAACACCAGTTAATTCCTTGTTTTTGAGCCCAACTGACACAGCTGAAATCACAAAAATTGTATCAAATTTAAAAACATCGTCAGCACCTGGGTACGACCTAATAAATAATGCTGTATTAAAACGAGGTAGTGATGTTCTAGCATCACCCATAGCACATGTCTGTAACCTCAGTCTACTCCAATCCTCAGTACCAAAATGTTTCAAAATTGCCGATCTCTGCGCAATCTATAAATCTGGCTCCAAATTTGAGGTCTCCAACTATCGTCCTATCTCACTCTTACCCTCTCTCTCAAAGATTTTAGAAAAAGTGGTTAACCGACGCCTTCTTAGCTTCCTAGAAAGTAACGGGATCTTATCTCCAAACCAATTTGGATTTATAAATAATAAATCCACAGAAGACGCAGTTATTGCTCTAGTGAACCAGGTCACAGCGACTCTCGATTCTAAAAAGAAATGCATAGGAGTGTTCCTCGATATGGCCAAGGCATTTGACACTGTCTCCTGGCCAATATTGTTGAGGAAGTTTGAGTTCCTTGGAGTTCGAGGAGCTGCACTTGAGTGGTTCAGATCTTATTTGAGCGATAGATGGCAACGTGTTCGCATCTCTAACCAGTATAGCGACTACACTTCTGTAATTTGCGGCGTCCCCCAAGGAAGTGTGCTCAGGCCAACACTCTTCGTAGCTTATATCAATGATCTTTGTCAATTGCAACTGGAAAAAGCGAATATTTATACTTTTGCAGACGACACTGCTCTAATTTTTTCCGGTAACAGCTGGGACGAGGTTGTCGATGTTGCTCAAAGGGGACTGGCTCAAGTAGCAAGCTGGCTGCAGAATAACCTGCTGACCTTAAACGCCAGTAAAACCAAATATATGGCGTTTCGGATCACAGATAGGACCCAACCCAAATCATTTTTACTAAAGCTTCATTACTGTAACTCTCTTAGTGATACAAAGTGTGACTGTCCTGTACTAGATTGTGTGGACCATATTAAATACCTAGGCGTGTTGATTGATAATAAACTCACATTCGATAACCATATCACCGCTTTACGTAGTAGACTTCGTAAAATGATGCATGTATTCAAAAGACTAGGTACTGTTGCAGACCCTAAAACTTTAAGGATTGTGTTCTTGTCCCTGTGCCAGTCAATAATCAATTATTGCATCGTCTGCTGGGGTTCTGCTGATGAAATTTGCATGATCAAAATTGAAAGAGCTCAAAGAGCCCTCCTGAAGGTTTCCTATAAAAAACCCTTCAGATACTCCACTGAGAAACTGTATGAAGATACTGATTTTCTGCCTGTGCGTCAGTTGTACATTCGTGCTGTAGCTTTAAGATTCCATAGGTCAGCCATAAACACCATGGTACATAGTAAAAAAACGTCTGACCGTCGTAATACCTGGTCGATTCCCCGAACAAGAACAACACATGCTCAAAATTCTTATGCATTTAAAGGTCCTTTCATCTATCAGCATCTTGAAAACAAACTACATATTCTGGATACCACGCGGTTCGTTTGCAAGAAAAGGTTGAATTCATGGCTATCCACTCTGACATATGAAGAAACCCTCCAAATTCTCCAAATAAAAAAATAACACTCAGGGGCCTGTTTTCCAGTTGGTACACTCTAGCTCCACTATTGATTTGTACCTCACTCGTGCATCTTCACTCTTAACAGTCACAAACTACACTTCATTAGTGGACATTGACAATCTTGAAAAGTAGACTTTATCATTTATAACCTGAGGACTAGCTGGACTACAGGCCCCCTCTCTCAAATACTTACCCACTCCTACATCAAACTAATGTCTAACTAAAGAAGATTTAACTAGCCTAACTACCAGAGATTACATCTACATTTATTATATTTTCCTTTTACTATATACATTATAACATTATACTCTTATGACCTTCCATGTATCTATATTTTTAATTAATAACTAATATTCTCGAACATTATTTATTAGTACTATTTTATGATATAATTAGATATGCTTGTATTGGCGGGGGGTACTACCGTGCCTCCAAATCAACATTATACTCATAATCTCTTTAACCAATGATACATAGCGTAATAATATGTTACCTACCCCTTTAAAATTATGATGCATTTTGTGTATCCTCAAAATTTGAACAGAAATGTATGTGATGTGACTTATCCCTCGCTGACTCACAATTACATCACCTTTTAACTAATTATAATTTCGCTTAGCCGCAGTTACTCTTTCTCTCACCCAGCCATCATCTTATCATACTCACACAATGGCAATTCTACCAGTTATTGTCATGTACATTACTTCACTCACACGCAGACACCTCGTCGTGCGTTTCGTTGCTGCATTCCTATTGCCACAAATTAAAACAAACACGCGCAGTTTTTTATACCTGAGTCGATAGGCACTGTCACTTAGAAAGCTCAACAAAGGTGTTAATACATGAGTTGGTTCGCTGCATTAACGTGGACTTTGAGGATACACTAATTAGTATTATTTTATAGGAATAAGTTATTTGCAAGATTCTTTATCTGTATTAACTTGTGTAAGTAATACATTTGTGGAAGAGCCTGGAGCCCACGACACAGGCCACCCTAGTGTGGGTTCCAGTGCACACCTACTATAGTTTAAATAAAAAATAATCTCTATAATACTTAAATTGTAAAATAGGTGTAAGTTTTTAGAAATAAGTTATATTGCATAATAAAGAATTATTATTATTATTATTTATTTTGCCGGAAACTGAGAAGTTTAATTTGTTCACAAATGCACCAAACCACAGATTTTTGTATAAGTGGGTACAATACAATAACTTTATTAGCAACAACATTGTTACTGTTACATGCCAAATTAATGAATTCATTAAACTAGATACCTACATAATAAAATAGGAATCAGATTATAATAGGAATCAATTGGTACAATTCAATAGAATTAATAAATTAATTAAATTAGTTATTTCAATTTGACACAACACAATTTGTACACTTTCTCGAGATAAAAATTCTTGACTCACTGCGGACGGATGGACAGACAGAAAACAAAGTGTTTTTTATGTAGATAATATCTAAAAAAAAGTCACCATAAATGAATAATGACTAATTTGGTAGTTTTTTTATCATAATTTTATTTGCAGATTTTTTTCTCTATTCAGTCACCTACCTACTCGTACCTAAGTGTAAGGTCGATAAAAGCGATGCCGACTTCAACATTACTTATGTGCTTTTTGGTATCAAATTAATCTGAGAACAAAGTTGTAGAGATGTCGCGTCGTGTCGCGGCAGTCAGTGACGCGGGCTCGAATGGGAGTCGACAGAGTAATAACAGCGGCCAGAGGCGGGCGGCGCGCGGCGCGGCCAGTGGGCGCGGGCGGCGGGCGGCGGGCGGCGGGCGGCGCCGGGGGCGGAGCGCGGCGGCCACGGCGGGCGCGCCAGTGCCGCGCGGCGCGCCGCTCCGGACGATCCTGCGACTGACGCGCCGAGACCGCCGCGAGTGCCTCTGTGCCGTGAGTGACCGCGAGCCGCGAGTGAGTGACGTGGTGCTCCTGTGGGACTTAGTGTGTGAACTTGAACCTGTTTGGATTGCACGAGGCTGTCGGCGCTCCGAGGTCAGTAGCCGCGGCCGGCTCTGCCCGCCCGCCGCGTGCTGCGCGCCGCCGGCGACCGACTCCTACTGAAGTGGCCCAGCTCGAGACCACGTCCGCTGGGAATCGTTCCAGAAAACTGCTTTCAAGTCGATCAATCTCGGCTAGGCAACATAATTAGGTACTCTTGCTGATAACACCATACAAATAGTAAATTAATACTTAATCTAAAACGTACTAAGTTTCGTTAGTAAGCTAGAGTTAGGTAGATACTTATTTAAGACCTTGCATGTTTTATTGGAAGAAACTAAATATTTACAGGAAGAGAGATGTCGTAGAGCTTGGTAATTAGCCGTTACTTATTAGGTTGCATTATAGAGCTATTGCTTGCAATACATCCATAAATAGGTAGATATCCCTACCTGCTAACTACTTAGCGCTAGAATATAAAAATGATTAAGTAAACAGATTTTTATTTTATTTTTTAAATCATAGATAAATTTTCAAATGAATTCATGTATATTAGACCGTTGTACAGCGAAATTACTGGTCGCTTGTTCAAATCCGGCTCAAAGGACCATACCTATGTACAGTCTGCACAGACTAGGTATGTAGGTAGTCGGTGCTGAAGTAACTGGATTAAAACTCTACACTGGTGTCTCGTTGTATATTTGAATACTTACCCAAACTTTTAAACTATCTAAATCTACAAGTACCTAAAACTAAACATTACCGTGGCTGGAGCAGCGCGCCCGTAGTGCACGTAGCTCATAAAGAAATGCCAAGTCGATGATGTAGGTATTAATAAAAATATTAATATTTTTTTTTTAATAAAAACAAGGCCAGAAGACAGAGATGCTCAACGTTTTTTCTGGCGAGATGGTAATGACCTGGTAGAGTACCGAATATCTTCTATGATATTTGGTGCGGTATCTTCTCCTTGTACAGCTCTATAAGTTAAAAATATGAATGCTATTGAACAGCAAAAATTATATCCCGAAGTAGCAGCTGCAACCTTACGTGACACTTATATGGATGACTTTTAGGTAGCTGCGATCCTGAGCAAGAAGCAGCACAATTAATTGCGGACATTGTTGCAATTCACACAGTTGCAGGTTTTGAGATGAGATCTTGGGTATCGAATTCCCCTAAGGCTCTTTCTATGTTACCAGATGAGTTATGTGCGAAAGAAGTTACTGAAGTAAGCGTAGGATCGGTTTCTTCTTCACAAGTATGTGTACTGGGCGTTACTTGGAATGTAGCCGCTGACTCACTTTCCTTGCCATATCCCACTTCTGAAGTAATGTAGAGGACAATAACTGGAGCTAATAAAATTAAAAGAGCGCACAAATTTAAGACACCATCACTGTATTGAATGTAAAGCAGAAGTGAAGACAAGAAGAACAAAAGAAAACTAAAACATTCTACTTGTTCAAAAATAGCATAAAAAACATAAAGTTTACGGAAAAGTTAATTAAAATACAATAAAGAGATCGCCAACATGTATATTGCGGAATCGACGAAAATGATCCGCTGTATGGTTGAGACCTGTCTAGGGTACACACACCTGAGACAGTAGGACTCGCGGAATTTCGAATTCAAGTTGACAGTCAATCTGACTTACTGTAAGTATATAGGTACGCAAATATGCGAATTGGTCCCATGCATAGTAGGTAGGTAGCACTCCGCCACAGTGCAATGTTCTGTAAAGCCAAATAAATGATCGTTTAAGGGTTCCTAAGTATCTATTGGTAGATAAAAAATTTGACAAACATAGGTTTTGATCAGTCTTTTATTTGACAAGTTGAGGATTTGATGTGTCGCTAATTTGTCAAATAAAGATTTAACGAGTATAGAATTTGACGAATCATATAGGTATTTGACGACTGCCTAATTCCTATACATTCCTACGTAATTCCTATGGCAAATTACCCAGAGCAACACAAAAAAAATCCCGTAATAAATTCGTTGCGTATATTTATATAAGTAAAATAATTTATCTCAATTACGTAGGTAAAGAAAACAAGATTTAAAAAAAATCTTCGTTTTTGACCTTTTATGATAATTTTCTGATGGCTTTATGAGGATAGTTTTAAATTGCTCACCAATATGACCCCAATAGTATTGTATGTTATATTGTTAGATACTAAACATTTCCCTAGTTCTATCTACGTATCTTAGTTTTGAGTTAATTATGCGGTAATTTTTATTTTTGTGTGGTTTAGTATACCTACCCCCGCACATTTAATTTTAATTAATTTATTGTAATATCATGGCTAATAATTCAATTCAATTGAGTACATAATTAATAATTGTTATTTTGACGATTCGTAGGGTTTTGCTCATCGTATATTTTTGTATACCAATGTATGTAATTATCCCTACTGAAAATAAATGATTATCTATCATTGAATTATTTTGAAGTTTAGCGAAACTAATTTAGATTTTATTTTTTGCTAAAGTATTCGTCATTATTTTCATTATAGCTCCATTATATATCAATATTAGTTATAATTTATCAGGCGCATAATGGCATAGGCGTAATGGCATATGAATATGCCATTTTTACAGAAAATATTAAGTTTTGTATGGCATCCATAATATAATGTTAACTAATTTTAGACAGCCAGGTAAAATTTTTTTAGTGCTTTAAAATGTCCCAAAAGAAAATCTCTACCAGAGAAAAATAAAACTATATTGATGGGTTATAATAAAGAATTAGACATTGAATACCCCGACAATATTGTTTACTAAAAAAGGCCACAAGAATCAAAAGAAAGTATTTTTTTGTAGTCAAAATTAATTTATTTTATCGTAAAGTAGCATACAATTAGCAAAATATAGAGGCCATCCCTCTTAAAAACTATACGTGACCGAGAAGTTTTGATAAAATTACTTTTCTAAGTTTTCTTAAGCACCACCGTGCTTAAGATTTAATACTCAGATTTCTGAGGGAAAAAAGGTGTCTTTTGTTGCCGAGTGTTATTGTCTTCTTATGTATATTTGTTTAAGAGTTAAAATCATGTCTATTTATGAAAACCTTATGTACTGAAAATTGTAGTAGGTGTAGTAAAATCTACTTAATCGAACAGAAGGAGTTCAATACCATGCAGAGATTGTAGAGACAGAAAATATCTCATCAAAAATTTAGTAGTTACCTACGACCTCACAGTAATTGTCAAATCTTAAAATGAAGTCCGTAGATGTAAAAGAACGCCTTCAAAAAAAAAACGAAAGGGCTGGGTTAAGATTTTAATAGCGTAAGTACATGAAATTATCAAAATAATTGCTACTCTAGGTTCTGGAGGTACGTTATTATAAATAAGCATACGAGCTTTATGAATCAGAAATAAGAGAAACTATACCAGAAATAAATCAATTAGCCCCGGGAGCAATGACTTCATTTCATGTCATTGCTGAGGTCAGACTTACAAGGTCCTTGCAAAAGACATCAACGCGCGACAGCTCGCGGCAACATAACAAGGCAAGCAATTCAATTACAATCTTCACATTGTGTGTTGACACAATAAGTACATACACAATGTTATGTATTGATACAGAACGTTCTGATAATCATTTTGATTTCTGATTTATTGGTACTCGCGTACATACTACATTACTCGTCGCGTACAGACTACAGTACTCGTCGCGTCTTCAACTAATCTTGACACTAGTTACAAAATCTCAGGAGGTGGACGGTAGGAAAGAACTGGAAGTTAGTTCACCGGTTCTAGAACATTTTATTAACTAAGAAGGTGTAAATTAAATAAAAGAAAAATTTACCAGTTGATTTTATTGATACTCGACCAAAGAAAAATACCTAATAAAATACGAGCAAACTCTGTCCTAAGATTGTAGAGACAAAAAGTTAATTATGAAGTTGTTGAAAAAAGGTAGTTTGTACTTATTCAGAATTGTTATTTAAAATCAAACACCAAATGTGTAAAATAGTACAATATGTATATATTACTAGCACCAGCCCGCTGCTTCGTCTACGTTGCTCCAGTACTTAAGTACCTAGGTACCTACAATACAATCATAATTCATGGTCATCTCGTTATTTTTTTACAAAGTACTCGTTTCATATTTAGAGTTCTGTAACTCAAAATATGGGAGGAGGCTCATGCCCCGCAGTGGGCAGAAATAAGATGACGATGAACTCAAAATATAAGTAAACATTGAAAAAAATGCAAAGAGATAATTTTAAATATGATGAGCTACGGATATTTACAACTTTTCTTTTCATTTGATCCCACACAATGCCTGACGCAAACACGGCCCAATTTTACGCTATCAAAAACTTCTTGAACCTAATTAGTACTTTATTTGGAATTTTGAAACCCGCTCGGTAGGTCTGGTTATTGTTTTTGTTAACGTCACTACCGTATTAATGACGTGAAAAATTTGTAAAATTGATTTAGTTTTTGAGACATGAATAAGAACAAATATTTATTGGCCTTAAAAACATTCAACGTTACAGGTATGTCCAAAACACTTGTTTTTACGACAAATATAACGATATATCAACTGTCGGAGGCTATCCAGCTGCTTATAAGATACGGAGTACATAATAATTAAATTTACAAACAACATTTTTTATAAACATAAAGGTTACACTTACAATATAAGTAGATATAGAAAAAGTCGAAAAACAACCATTCTTTAGCAGACTAGCACATGTCAAAATCAAAAGGTGACGTCTACAAGTGGTATATTATTCAGAGAAAAATTGAACCAAGATGATATATACATCATTTGAAAGCTTGTTTTATGGGCTTCCCAAAAATATTTAATTTTCACTTTACTTCCATGTGCAGTTAGTCAAGCCGCATATTATATTAAATAAGGTGTAGAGTTTGTGAAGTAAGGGCTTGTAGAGTTAAGACGTGTAGAGTTAGAAGCTTGGCTCTACATAAGATCTGACAACTTTCTGAAAGTGCGAACTGTGGTTTTGGCTATATTTCACATGGAAATGTTTTTGTTGTATTAATTAACTACATAACATAATTAATTACAAATTAGAATACCCTAACATACCCTATCATGCCTAATAATTCAATTCAATTGAGTAGGTACACAATGAATAATTGTTATTTTGACGATTCGTAGGGTGTTGCTCATCGTATATTTATGTATACCAATGTATGTAATTATCCCTACTGAAAATAAATGATTAATCTATCATAAAATAATCTAAATAAAATTAAAATAATATACTAGGTATCTGCAACAGCATCGTCATTGACGATCAAAAATAATTTAAAAACTAAAATTAAAACATCATTCAGTCAAATGAATATATGTATGCAGCTGATGTAGTGAGTAAGATGTGGTAGGTGTTATGAAGTTTGATAAAGAAGTGGCACATAAGAATTTTTTTAGTTTGTTCCAGATGTATTTCAGGGTTATTCAAAAAAGATTTGCTAAGCCCAGAAGGGGTTGCTTTACTTAGATCATCATTATGAACTACGTTGGCTATGCTGACAACTTGGAATTCGAGAAATAGAGTAAACCGTAGATATACAAATACAAGTATTTCGTCAATTGTAACTTGTGCTTTGTAAAAGCTGATTTTTTCTTCGAATCCCGGGTCACATGTAAAAATGTTCATAATGAAGGTCTTAAACACCTCCTTTTGGCTTAGTGCACCTTTTCTGAATAACCTTGTTTATACTAGCGTTATATATTATAGGTAGATATTATACCTACGGTCGTTGTCCAAACATTTATAAACTAGTATTTCTCCGAACAGTAGACCTCGCATCTGTTTGACTGAACCTTCATTAACCTAACCAAATCTCACTCACCTCAATCACTTCGACGCGCTCTTGACCGATTTTGTTCATACTCGCAAATCTGTATACGGCCTAAGAGCCGCTGGAGATCGACCTTTAACCACGTGATAACCAGATGATACGTTATTAATAGTTATTTATTTATGAACACGCCTATGATCGCTTGCCTATCAAAAATATATTTATCATTCAAAGATATTTTTTATTAAAGCAAGCCTGTAAGACTTATAAAATAATTTTATCCACAAATATGACTATGACTATGATTAATTTTGTTAAATTAAATTATCCTTCTTATGATATCAAATTTGACTGCTTATAAGATCGTTTTCATACTTATATTGACATATTTGTACATAGCTGCTTGCCAAGTAGTATGAACAAAATTAAGTAAGCAAACCTACCAAGGTATATTCTCCACACTAAAAACTATTAGCTGACATAAAAAAATACTGGCTATCAAATGAGCGAAAGTAAAAAAATCGGGTATTGCGGCGATTATTTCCATAAAAATATTAAATCAAATATAATCATAAACATTTTTCGATAGCCAAGCTATCATAGACCTATTTGTATGCTCATAACATTTCATAAAAAGTATGTCTCATCTGATTATCAGATGGGTGAACGTTGTTTTTCCACATCTCTCTCCCTATTATGATTTAGATACTAAACAATCATGTCGAATGTTTTCAAAATCGGTCGACAAACAGCACTTAATCAAAAATCGCCGACCACAAAAAAATCCAAAAACAGAACCCATAGCATGCACCAAATTTCTTCAACAGGTATTTGTTGAAAAAAATTACTTGTAGAGGAGAATCAACACCTGACGAAAGCAAAATTGTCTCGTCAAAACTGAAACTCAATAAATAATCCTTGATTCATTCTCGGGCTCGTATCGAACACCAGGAGATGAATGGCGTGGAGTAGACTGTGGGTTCTGTAGGTAGCCACCGGAGTTGCGTTATGCGATAAAATACTTGTCCTCCCAAAAATGTATTTTATCTTATTTCTTTAACTTGGAAACTTCTTGAGCTGTTACAAATAACCTAACATCCTACGAAAAAATAGTCGTACTACTGCTACTAGAAGGTTTCTTCTGTAAATAAAAAGCCTCCCGGGAGCATACCTATAAAAATACTAAGCTCTCTTGTTCGATTCCTTTATCAGTACAAAGTGTACAACCAGCTAATTTAATATAAAGTTTGAGGAAGTGGGTAGGATGTAACAGAAAACTGGTGGTCCATTATAATACCACCCCCGGCCAGTCACTCAAAAATGGCCCCAAATGGTGATTTTCGAAAAATCTTATGCCGCATTTCTCAATTATAACACGTATGATCGGTACCTACATTTATGTTCGTATGTAGGTATACCTAATGTATTGTTTGGGTTTGGATGAACTTTAACACTATAGGTACTAACTAGAAATACAGACTACTTACTGTACTGCTATCTCAGTAAATACAGATCAAGTTGCTATTCATTCAGCTCTCTTAATGTCATTTGATTACTTAAATGTTTCACAGTGATTATCGAAGTTAATATAACTTATTTTTTTATACCTATTAATAATGTGAAATTGTATAACATCCCACAAGGCCCTAACTAAAGTGTTTGGATAGACATCGTGATGATGAGATCCGCAAGCGCAGCGTAGGGTATCCACCCACGAGGTGGCCAGGCGGTCTAAACCGATTCAAAGAGGCCGCTCAATGCATTTTAGAAAGATTGGAAATCAATTGGGCCTATAACCAAGAGTTGTCGCCCTTCGGCTAACATAATGCAAGCGAGACGGGAAACGGCGGCTACACACGCCTGTAATGATACCTTATTTCCAATACATTGTTTTAAGCATAATTCAGCCTATAGATATAAAATCTAGGCAGGTATTATTATAAAGAGAAATGAAATTTGATGGCATAATTATAGTTTTAGGTGTCGATGAATGTTGGTTTTAGTAGCAGGACGATTTAAAGTAGAATTGCAATAGATTAACCATTATTAGGCGTTGTCTGCAGCAATGCAAGGTCGTAAATTGTATTGTCGGTATACGAGGTATTTTTTGTGGCATATACATAGTCTCAACGTAAAATAAGTTATTATTATCTTTACACCGTCTTGAGGGCTTTGGCAGGTCAATGTATACCCTTGGGAGTTAAGTTATTTAAATTTGGAACGTCTAATTCATAAGACAATTTCTTAAATAGGACATATAAAGGCATTGTGAAGTGAAGTGAATTATAAATGTATAACTAAATCCTCTACATCAGCTATTAGTTAGCATGCAAGTTAGTGTAATGTGTATAATCCACTATAATTATTAAATATATTTCAGTATCATACATTTTCTTTCTCACAGATTTCAATTTTAGATTAAAATCTATAGCTAATTTACAAACAGAATGAAACTAAAATAATAAGTCAAATGATTACAATTAGTTTAGAATTATAATTAGATGTCAACTCTTTATTAGGATATAGATATTTATGGTTTAAGATCATTGTCATTTAAAAATTCATCAATTGAGTAGTATGCTTTTTCCAATAATAATTTTCTAAGAGATTTTTTAAAAAGGTTAATGTCATTCTCAACTCTAATTTCTGTTGGTATTTTATTATAAATTGTTGGAAGCATTCCAAATACGCTTTTACTAAATAGATGCGTTTTGCATTGCGGCAGACATAGCTTTCCAGTATTTGTATTCATTTGCTGTAGGCGAGAGGCTTTGAACTGTTTCAGTTTGAATAAGTGAAGGTGAGTTTTACCAAATACCGCTACTTCATATATGTAGATGGAAGGCACGGTAAAAGTGTTTAAGATTCGGAAATGACACTTCTTTCATGATTCTTTACATGATTCTATTTATTTTAGTCCTAGTATAGCTCGAACACATTTTTGGGCTTTGAAAGCTTTTTCTTTGTTAGTTGAATTACCCCAAAATATGATGCCATATTGTAGGATTGATGCGGCGTGAAAACCTCTTTACATTGCACGGCAACGGGCAATAGACTGCCTCGGTGGCTCAGTGGTTAGTAACCCTAACTTCTGGGTCCAAGAGGCGTGAGTTCGATCCCCACCCAGGGCAAATATTTATGTGATGAACATAGGTGTTTGCTCTGTGTCTGGGTGTTATTTAGTTACTATCTATATAAGTATGTATTTAAAAAATATGTCTATGTAGTATATCAGTCTCGCTTCACTTAGGACTCTAAATAAGTTGAATCCCTCGCTTTGCTCGGGAATTAACTTAATACACCCTCACTACGCTCAGGGTCCAATATTTCGCCCGTGACGTAAGACACGACGTGATTCCCTTGGTACATAATCCACTATTGTCTTTGTTTTGTTTACCTAATATAACCTGCGGTGGAATCTGCAATGATTTGGTGACTTATATATTCATTTCTGAAATCTTTCTTTAAAGTGAGATGTTTATTCGCTGTACATACCACATACCAACAAGCTCAGCGTAGGACGTCCACTCTTAAGGTGGACCTTATTAAGATCGCAGGATCGTACTGGATGCATGTTGATACCAACCGGTCGTCATATTTTATGAGAGGTCTATGTCCAGCAGTGGACGTCCTATGGCTAAAACGAACAAACATCCTAGATGCCAATATATCTTGTAGTCAATGTAGGGCCTAAATGCACAAAATACAGTTCCAGATATTTAACCGACTGCAAAAAAGGAGGAGGTTTAATGTTCATCGATATTATCGCCAATTGTGAACCCATTTAAATTTTATCGCAATCGGCTGAGCCAAGCCGAGTTTTTGAAAAATCAACAATATTTCATTCGAGCAAAAAATTCGAAATTTGTATACGGTCGAAGTCGGTTGGGTCAGTTGTGCGAAACATAATATAAAGTGAGCTAATATTGTATCACGTGGTTTACCATATCAAAGATATTTATTTGCAGAAGCTAAAACAGGTGTTCAATTTATTTTTACGATACGTAACTTTCATTTTATGACGAGTTATTTAAAAATAAAATTCCTCTATATCGATGACTAGCTGCATCTAGGCCTGCAGGTTTTAACAACTTCAATACCGGTTTCGTGTAATTTTTGGGATTTGTAAAGAACGCAAGTGTGTGAGCCTGACTCATTATACTTGTCCTGTTTTTTTTTTGGTCGATAATTGTGCAGCAACGACCAATTTAATCCATTACAATTTATTTTAATAAATTGCATATAAGCAAGATTAAGATAAGCAAGTAAAATTACGATAACTTTTGAAAATGTGAAAGATAAATTTCTTCTTCTTCTTCTTCTTAGTTTTGGCGTCGCATTATTGTGCATTTGCCAGTGTCAAGTAATACGTTTTAATAATTTTTGATAATATTTTATCAAAATAGTCACTGTCGTAGTCTCGTAATAGTCCAATAAAGTCGCGGTCAAGTCCAATCATAGTCCAAGTCATACCTCAGTAAAGCAGTGGAGACTTTACTAAAGATAAATTTTCAACTCTGGAATACAAAATCGAGTGACGTTTAAGAGAAAAGTTTCTTCTTCTTCTTCAGTTTTGGCGTCGCATTATTGTGCATTTGCCAGTGTCAAGTATTAAGTTTTAATAATTTTTGATAATATTTTATCAAAATAGTTACTGTCGTAGTCTCGTCATAGTCCAATAAAGTCGCGGTCAAGTCCAATCATAGTCCAAGTCATACCTCAGTAAAGCAGTGGAGACTTTACTAGAGGGATCTATGGGGTTTTGGTAACAACACAGAACAACATGATACGTCACATTATATCACTTGCCTACACTCATGCACGTAAATCAGCTCATAATCAACGAAATACCACCATTTTTCACTAATTACCACTGATAAAAACACAAGTTTAACAAAATAATACAATAAGGCAACATGATTTTTCCGCGTTCCCGCCAAAACTCCGAGAAAAGTTTCATAAATAAATAATTCGAGATCAAATTAGACATTACGGGAACCAAGGTTAGATACCGAGGTAGCCCAGCTGTTTGGTTACTTGAAATGGCAGTGGGCATGGCAGTTATTACGGAGGACCGGAGATCGGAAACTTGTGTACCATCGTCGATCGTTTTCAATACGTAGATACTTCTTCATTAGTCTTCATCTTCTGACTGTATCTCATTACGCCTGCAGGCTCGTATAAGATGCCTGCCGCCACTGGTCAATATATATCGGTGTTATTGGTCTTATCTACTGTAACAGCTGTAGCTATGTCTGGGGAAGTCATACAAAAGGTTCCCTAATATTTCACAAACATTTTTTTAGCAAAAAATGACTGAATGAAATGACAAACCATCTAGTCGTTTAATATTCATTCCAAAATCTGTTTCACTCTACAAACAACGTTTCGTATGTTATTTATTTTAAAAATACCTTATATCCACAAATGTTTTATTTTACAAACCATCATTTTATAACCAACTATAAATCAAATATTTCACTTAGAAAATATCTCGAATGATGTTTTGTTTTTTTTTTTATACATTTTTCATGTCAGATATTGTTCTCTTTATAAATTTTTAACATTTATCAAAATGTAATTTTACAACAAACATTTTGAAAGTATAAGTCCCTATTTTACGAGTTGATCATGACCAGTAGTTTAAGGTTTACAATGTGTTTGTCTACCGGTGTCGGAGCCTTAAGCGGTGACATATATGGTACACTAGCTGCCCGCCCCGGCTTCGCCCGGATATGATTGGCAAAAGGCAGACATTTTAAGTGTTGTGCATTTATATACCTACCACGTAATGTAGCCAAAGGTCACACACATGAACACCAACCAGATCTTCGATTCACGTGAAGACCTTCTCTATACTTGCAAAGTTGCCAATACATTGTCTACATTCGAGAACCCCATCGATCATTCGTTTTACGAACTATGTGTGTAACTATACATACCTATTCACTATCACTACAACAGAAATTATAAATCGTCTGTATGTCGGTTCGCCTAAGGTTTTCCAAATCTGTAGGTACTACATAAATCGGCGCTTAAATAGAGGTGGTATATCCTTATATAGCCGTGGTAATCTAGTGGTAGTAACATCTATCTTATAATCCTGAGGTGCTAGTTTCAAATCCTGATCCCGTATCAATGAGTTTCTTTGGAACTTATCTACGCAATTTCACACCACTGGCTTTCCCGTGGAGGAAAATATAGTATGGCAACCTGCATCCTTACGTCTGTAGAAGAAACTGGATGACATATAGGAATCCAACAACTCGGACTGGGTCAGCGTGGTGGATATTATTTTGAAAAGGATTATTATTAGGATATTAATACCAAGATACAAATTAAGAGTCCTTTATTGCGGTGGCATTTCTATGTAATTTTTCAAATAAAAGAATACTTATTGTGGCTTGACTATAACAGTTAGACATAATATATGTCGCTATTTTTTTTTAAATGATTATTTGTTCTACAAAGTCGCAGTACATTATTTTATTCTATCGTCAATAGTTTTCGCAGCGTACACCTTGGGATACATTATGGGAGTTTTAGTATCCCTATTTTTTATGTTATATGTATAGCCTATGTTACACAAGAATAATGTAGCTTTCTATCAGTGAAAGAATTTTTCAAATCGGTTCAGAATTTTTGAGCCTATTCCATGCAAACAAACAATAAAATATTTTTTTCTCTTTATAATATTGGTATAGATTATTTTCCTCGCTAGGGAGCTTCGATAAACACGTCCGATCGCTGCTAATCATAAAGTGCTGAAGGAGAAGCGCCGGTAGGTACCTCTGCACCGCTATGTCCCTGCATTTTAAATCTGTAATATCTCCGGAAATATTAATTTAAATTACATGCTGTAAACGGCCATATTGATCTATATTAAATGGACAATGTATTGAAGGCACTTAATTGGATAAGGATTAATGTTGTGTTGCTTAAAATAACCTCCTAAATAATCCATTTTTTCCCGTAAAATTTAAAAAATAAAAAATGGTTATTGTGGGTTATCCTTAAGAGATAGACATATACCATTGCGGACTTTTTTGTTGATCTTTTTAAGGTGTACAATACTGTAGTACATTATTTTGATTTATCTCGTGGGGTTCAGTCAGAGTTTGCAATGTAAGCGCAAAAAAATGTGTTTATTTACGACATCACATTAGAAACCTGTAAATTCATCAGTGTTTCTCTACAATATTATGCATGTATCATACATATAAACCTTTCTCTTGAATCACTCTATCTACTGTAAAAAAGCGCTTCAAAATCCGATGCGTAGTTTTGAAGATTTAAGCATACATAGGGACGGACAGACAGCGACAACGACTTTGTTTTATACTATGTAGTGATAGTGATTTTGAATAACTTTTACTGTGGGATCAACTCTAAAAACTACTACCGGCGAGTACCAGAACTACATATATTGGTTCACTAGCGGCTAGTGCTAGTGCGGCCGCTGCCGCCGCATGTTCTCTTTGCTCGCTCGGCTCGTGCGTTGGTTGTCGTGTTTAACCTAACCTACTTTTTGTTTCACACCTAATGCGATTTGTTTCTGGTAGCTTTCCGGCCGCTGCCGCGGCACGTTAATAATTCTACCAAATGAAATCTTGTCAAACAAAAATTTGCTTACCATGAAAATATTTTATTTATTTCGTTTTCGGAAAAATCCACAGCAGCGACTTGTTTTTTTTTTAAATATTACATGGAATTGTACATTGTACAATGTAAGTTTTTCCAGTAATTATTTTGAGATATAACCAAGTTTTTAAACATTTTTTGTGTAATAATCATTTAGCTACTCATGGGTTTGTAAAACGTTGGTTATAACATACCACTTTATGAAAAAAAGTTTGTGAAAAGGACGTATGGGTATCCCCATATGAATAGTAGTTGGGAGTCCATCAGCCGTAAGACGTCCACTGCTGGACACAGGCATCCCCTATGGATTTCCAACAAGGCCAGTTGGAAGCAGCCTGCATCCAGTGTGTTCCTGCGATTTTATCACATCATCAGTCCACCTAGCCGATGGACGTCTTACGCTGCGCTTGCTGGTCCGTGGTCTCCATTCGAGAACTTTACGGCCCCATCGGCCATCCGTTCTTCGATCTATGTGTTCTGCCCACTGTCTCTTCCGCTGGGCTATATCGGAAATTTTGGTTCTTCTGCGGATCGCCCCATTTTCGATTCGATCTCGCAGTGTCGCAGACACCGAGCATAGCTCTCTTCATAGCACGTTGGGTTACTTATTGTTAAGGCTCACAGTAAAATACCAAGTTTCAGTTTCATATGTCAACAATAATTTTGCCCTTTTTCATAAAACGCTTATTATCCCTTGTGCTTTTAGCAAAATGTCAGTTAGTATAATGTCCCTCTCTATTAATATCAACAGTAAAGTAAAAACAGAATTTAGCAACTGTTTAGCAACAAAAAACTTTCTTTAGATTTTATTTTAAATGCTGTGGTGGAGTATCTTTTTGCGACACATATAGAGAAAAACCCGTTTTCATAACTAAGTTTACATAGTACCACAGCTTAGAAGTTATTGCTCTTGAAACTTTTTGTTTTACCAATAATAATGTTTTTTGACTAGTTGACTACCTAATGTACAGAACCCTATCATACGCGTGTCTCAAAACGCTCTTGATATGTTCCTAACACAAAATATGGCTCAAAATTCTTATTCAATTCAAAAACTTTACTTTTGTTATCCAACAATGTTCCGTTAAAAATAAAATAGCCAATAAATCGGCCGAGATTATTATTTAGATTTCTTTATTTGCTAAACTTGTGACTTGCCTGATTTTCATCTCAGTTCATGCAGGATGCATGATATAGGTACTTATAGGTACAGGTACACCTACACAAAAAGTTCCTATTTTTTGGCGTCTAGTACCTAAGCCAGTTAGTACTGGCTTATAGGTACTAGGCTTAGGTATTAATACTAACTGCCTAGTAGTACTAGTGTACTCAGAGGCGGACTAGCAGTCTGAGCCGCCCAAGGCAAGCTTATCTGGTAACCCCCCCCCTCACACCGCCCCACCCCCCATCACTGTCACAATTGCATTTAAAACGTTTTCAGCGATCAGGCGAATAAACTTTTCACATATTGTTGAAGAAAGGTAGCTAGTTTGTGCACTTCCTGGATTTCCATACCGTGCTAAGTGCTTAGCTAAAAAGGGATCAAATTCAGCAATAAGCTCCAACGACATCAAACAATACCCATTGTGTAATGAGCCGATTTTCTTGTACGAGGCCATATCACAAGCTTTGCTTAGTTTGGAGTCAGAAGCCGTGTGTAAGATGTCCCTAAATATTTATTATTTATTATTAAATATTTATTGTTTTTAAACTTTCGCGATTTGAACACATTATTATTATATACTACGGGACTAATCGCGCACTAAAATTACGAGATAAATAAATACCTCCTCATCCCGACGTTTCGGCCGAGTTGCATCGACCGAGTTCGATTGAGTATTTCCCTCTAAATGCTAATACACGTGACACGAGCGCTTTTACACACGCTTCTACTCTTTTTAAGACGTTTTTCTAATAATTAATTTCTTCATCGTACTGAATTGTTAATATTTGGTCTATGCGACCAGCATCTTTTTGTTTATCATTCTTTTCCTTAGCCCGTTTAAAATACTCAGCTCCACTTAGTCTTATTTTTCCATCAATTAACAAAGACATGTTCAAAAAATATCCACTTAGGTGTTATCGCACTTAGAAAAATTTGCACTCATAGTCCTGAGAATATTTTTAAATGTCTCTTTGTTCACTATGGCGTATTGATTGAAGTAGTTGACTTATAATTACACGTAAAATTACAATCAGAGGCACATGAAATCTGTACCTCATACTCGGTTGAAAACTGACTGAGATACAACATGGAGCGTCGTTGACCATGCAGTAAAAACCAATGTAACCCCTCTTGGTGGATTTTTTAGAAAACTTTCAAAAGTACGTTTTATTTGAAAGACAATCCTTTCCAGAAATATTTCATTTTCAGCTCTACTTCTAGAATCCTAAAGCTTAATTTATGATAACGTGTTTAGATAAAGAAAATGTTAGACACGTGCTGAAGAACATACTGCGATAGTTATACTGCCCTCTCAAAAAATACAAAACATTGTAAAACCCTCATAAAATTCACAAAGTGAAAGATTAAGGCAATTGTTAGCAACTCTTATTGTTATATGGATCTGCAATCGTAAATGTGGTAAAATAATTACATATTGCCAACTTTGTGTATTATGCAACGAAGCACCCTAAAAATTATAAAGCTTCATTTCTTGTGTTAAAATACAGCAAAGTATTTCCGCACAAGTGTGTCCCCAACTACAGCAATGAGTAATAAGCATCGAGCTAGAATGTGAACTCTGTAAAATTTGCCTTAAAAAACATTTTTGCATTTCAATATGTTGAATTAACAATCTTCACTGACCGCCCGCTGATCAGGCAACTAAATCAACTCCACTGTTTTTGTGGAATATTTTTTAAAGGATGGGATAGATGAAACAATTATATTTTGTAGTAATGGGACAGTTTTGTTAGTGTTTTTTCTTTTTATAATTCTATTATGGTACACACAAGTTTTTGGCCGCCCCTAAAATCCGGCCGCTCTATGCCCGGGCCTTGTCGGCCTTTAGGCAAATCCGGCACTGAGTGTACTACTAGGCAGTTAGTATTAATACTACCGAGAACCGAACCATTGCCGCAAAACCAGTTATCGTTCACACTGAATAATTCAGCAGGAAATGGCCAAGAAACAAGAACATTTTAATTTCGCCCTGACCGAGGCCTGCTGCCTTAACGAATAATGCAGAATAGATATGAGGTGCCTGAACTTTTGCTGCTGCCGAAAAGACTTTAGGTAGCATAAAATAACATATCTTGTACCAAAGAATCGCTTAAATAGTAAAACCTGCGGATTCGCCCGCGTTGTCTTAGGTTTGCTTAAAATTATAATAGCCTCAGGTTTGGCCCGCGTTATCTTAGTACTTGCTTCAAGATTTAAGATACTTTATTTTTCAGCATGGTAGTGTAAAGAACATACACAGTCACATACAGATTTTTGGAGAGTAAAGGACGCATGATCTTAACAACTGTGGCGTGCAAATATAAAAAAGCATACTCGTAGTTATAACGTGTAAAAACAAAATTAACAAAACTTTAAAATACTAATGCACTAAATAAAAATTAAAAATATTACTGAATTGTAAGATGTCATAATGGTTAAAACGATGAATGGTTTACTATGATAAATTGTTTAAATTGATAATAATCCACAATTTGCCCGCTTTGTCTTAGTACTTTCTTAAAATGATAATAACTTGCAGTTTGGCGCGCGCTCTCTTAGTTCTCTTAACTCTCTTGTTTAAGATATCCAATAAGCCCGATGTTTAGCCTGTGCTATCTTAGTAGGTACTTGCTTAAGATGGTATTTTGTAGTCCGCACTTTGGCTTGCATTATTTTAGTACTTGCTTAAGATTATATCTAATAGCCCACGATTTAGCCCGCGTTGTCTTAGTACTTGCTTAAGATGGTAATTTGTAGCATGCGCTTTGGTCCGCATCGTCTTCGTTCTTGCTTAAGATGATATGTTATAGCCCGCTGTTTTGGCCGCATTGTTGTATTATCTACTTGCTTAAAATGATAATAGGCAGAGGTTTGTCCCATATCATTAAAAATATTTAATTGATATCAATTTGGTGTTTTCAATATTTTTTGTTTATATCCTTTTACTATTTCCTCTCGGAGCAGTTCAATATTTAAATGTTTCTAGAAAACTAATCCATGTAATTGCCTTCTTCCATTCCTAAATAAAATAGTAAATAAATAACGCAATAAATAGTTTTCAAGAAATTCATTAAGGTCAATCCAAATTTTTTCATCAGCACATTTTAAAATACTGATTTTGTACCGTGAATGATTTTTTTTGGTACACTCACCCATGACCAATGTCGTTTCCCACTCGTATACCAAATTGTATTCAATTGCATTCGCATGTAATGGTCTAGTGGTATAAAACCCGCTTTACAACCGTCAGGTCATGGGTTCAAAATCTAGTCCCGCAAAAGTGAGCTTTTTGAAACTTATGTAGGTACGCGATTTAACGCTACTGGCTCTTCAGTCCAACATTGAGGTCGCATATAGGTACACCCGTAAAAAAATCAATGGCATATATGTGAACTGACCGACGCGCAACGGCTGGCGTGGTGGTTAGATATAGTCCAATTACCCTTCCTGGGTAGGCCTAAGTAGCCACAGTGGACTACCTAACTATATATAGATCCGCATGTACCCTAAGTTCAAGTCTATATGCTCACAAAACAAAAAAAAAACGTAAACTAATAGGCCCCATATTACCCCATTTTAGGATGAATCAACAACATTTTATTCTAGGTACATCAATGAATTAATTTAAAAAAAAAGGTTTTCTTCACTTATGTAATATTTTTTACTATATCCCGAGGGCACCTTTCTTTGTACCTACATTAAGACATATTGTTGCCTACTCCCTTACTTATAATTTAAAAACAAATCTTATATCATTTTACTTACCTGTTAAGTTTTCCTCAGGAAAATACCTAAATATGCCTTTATTTAGGTTTTTTCCTGAGGAAACTGTACACTTTTTCCGAGACATATTATAAATATCTCATTTTTTAGTTATTTCTGTAGTGAATTCTCATACAAAATATCATAAAAATCTATTCAGTGTTTTAACAAAACCTGATACAAAGTTATTTTTTAATAGTTCTTGAGAGAATCGTGAATGTTTCTTGGGATTATGGATAACAATATATGCGAATCCATTTTTACTCCTATACCTAATTTAAAATTAATACATTGTCATATCAAGAATTTTATCTAAACTTTATTGATTAATTTTGGCTATCATATAACATGATGTGTGCTTCCAGTATACCAGATTTCATCCATAACCATCCAGCTCGTCGGATGTGAGTGAAGCTTTTTGACCAATTATCTGACCCCTTAAATAAGAAAAAGCACAAACAAAATACAAACGTAAAGGGCCCGTTTTACCCCGTTAGAGGTCGAAAGTTAAAAATTTTCGTCCTTAGTGCTCCATTACGTCGTTCAATGTACCTTTACTCCAAATTTCGAGTTTATATCTTAAAAAAATGGTTTGGGCTGTAGGCTGTCAGTCAGGGAAGCCTTTTATATGTACCTATATAATAGAAGATGAATAATTTAGCGAATGATTCAGATTCGTTACTTACATTATGCTGGATTGGACAGGCGACAGTAAGAGCGCTTGTATACGTCCGTTTATTTCACCGGACAAGGGACCGTGTTTTTCACCGGATTTGCGGTGGTTTATAATGAATGTGCGTAGATGCACCGGACATTAGTACGGCGAACAAACAAGCGTGTCCGCTTATTGACGGTTCGATTTCCGGTGAAAAAACGGAGGTATACAAGCGCTCTAACATGAATCGGTGTCAGGTTTCGATGAAAGTGTTGAAAACGATGGTTGTATGTTGTTGCAGCGGGCGCTCGGCTTGCGTAGCGCGGGCGCGGGCGCGGCGAGGGCGGCGGCGGGGGCGGGCGGCATGGCGCGCGTGCGGCCGCCGGCGGTATGGCGGTGAGCTGCCCGGAGGTGATGTACGGCGCCTACTACCCCTACCTGTACGGCCGCGGCGCCGCGCGCTCGTTCCACCACGCGCCGCACTTCCAATACGACCGGGTGAGTGCTGCGGGGACGAGGGCGGTAGGCTGGTTGGGCGGTATACCGGGCGAGCGGTGAGCAGGACAGGTGACATGCCGGGCGGGCGGCCGGTGCACAGATGGCCGCTCTGGCGGCGATGCGCGGCAACTACTACCTCTGCTCTTAAGTCTGTACTTTACATTACACATGAAACATTATAATTATGCGTTAGAGTTGTTCTGTTCACGTCCAGGGGTACATACGGATACGGATAGACCAACGGCAGACTGACAGGAATAGAGCCCTTGTGGCAGAGTACTGGTAACAGGACTGAATGGCCAGGATGGCGAATCTTTCCTGCAAAATATCAGCGTTCGAGTGTTCCTGACCCACTTCCCCGCGCTTGTTTAAAGCCTTGGATTCCTGCCTAAGCTGGCAACGTCTTCTATGTGTGTCGTTGGCGGTGATCTGTAGAGTGCTCATGAAAAAAAATCTCTGATTATAATTATTATTACTGTAAAGGTCGTGTCTCGTTCACGTGTGTTGACGTGTGAGCGCGGTGTTCTCATAATCCTTAGTAATATTATAAATCCGAAAGTGTACTTGTTGGTTTATTGGATTGTTCCTCTAACACGCAGCAACGGAGCAACGGATTGACATGATTTTTGGCATGCACATAGTTTGAAAGTCAAAAAGTTACATGGCTACTTTTAATTCGGAAAAATTAAGTTTCCTAGGGGCATAGCACATTAATCATAATATCATTCAGGTGAAGCCGCGGGCAAAAAGTAGTTCACTATAACTCTGAAAAAACAGCAGGCCGTTATGTTGCTGGTACAATATTAATAACGCGTTACTAGTTACACGAGCTAGAGCGTACGTGGGCCATATTTACCTAATTTACCTAGGTCGACGTTGTGCGTTGAACTCGTTTGAAGGTGACGGTGTCCTTCGGAGCACGAACGTTCTTTTGGTCTTTTGATACGGTTTAGCGGTAGAGCAACTGAAACGCGAACATTGTGTTAATATATATTATGAGTACGTACTTATGTACGTACATTTTTTTCAGTTGGGTGTTAGATTGGACACAAACGGTTAAGCATTAGTGAATGTCAAGGAGAATTTTGCGCTCTAACAGTTTAAATTCCTGTAAGACTAACCACTGCACACATTGTCTTGCAATTTAAAGATCTCTATTGATCATAGCCCTGAATAATGGAACATAAAAATGCCTACACATGGTTCTGTTAGGTGACCGAATAGCTCTAAAAATTAACATATTATGTTTATCCAAAATTTTTTTGATTTAACATGTACTGTCCCGCTGCTGGGCAAAGGTCTCCTCCAATTCCTTTCATTCTTTTCTGTTATGTGCTTCCTTCGTCCAATCTTTTTTTCAACCTCTCGATTTCGTCGCGCCATCGTGTTGGTGGATGAACTTGCGTTAATACAATTCCCCGTTGATTTCAGACAATTGCCGCTCGGGCTTTTCTAGTTGACATTTCCACTTTAAACCCCAGAGCAATTCGTCGAAGTTGTGAGCCGAACCCTAGCCTAGCCCAGCCTTTATAGAAAAGCCGTCGTAGGACAAACGAATTTCCACGTAATAAATTTAAAATATTTATTTATTTATTTATTTATTTATTTATTTTATTACAAATACTACTATTATTACAGGCTTAGCCTAATGCAATAGTGTATGTCACTCTTATAATTATGTTAGTGTAAGTATGTCTTATAAAATTAATAGAAAATTACAAAATGTCATAAAATATTGAAAAATGTCATAAATTCAAATTCATGTCCATAACTCCAATGTCATTTAAACAAAAAAGTCAATTCTTAAATAACGTACATAACGAGTCATAACTACTGATTATTATAACATGCGTCAAATAATACAGCCCTTTTAAAGTCTGTAATTGAACATACAAATAAATCTATATTCTCGGCAACTCGATTTAGAGCGTGCAGCTTCCTCACCAGCGGCGACTTGGCGAGTAAGTTAGTCCTGGCGCGCGGCACCGCAAACAACCGCGGCAGGCGGCGGCGCGACACGTACCCATCTGGCACACATATACTCATCAGAGACAAAACATTCGCATGCGACAAAACACCACGGAATACTCTCAGCATATAGAATGCGAGAGCACAATCTCTTCTAACCTCTAACTGGTTGTATCCGACCATGCCCAGAACGAACAAGGTCGGATACATTAGAGGATAGAACGGGTACACTCCATACAGTCTTAAGTAAAGAAACCTTGTAAACTTATTTTGCACCCGCTCTAACATTAGAGTGTATTTTGCCTCGTGCGGAGACCACACGGCAGAGCTATATTCCAGCTGGCTTCGGATTAGAGCATTATACAGAGCTGTTATGGCGTATATGTTCCTAAAACCCGCTGCTCGCCGCAACACAAAACCCAGCCTCCTGTAAGCTTTTTTACAGATTCGCACGATATAGGTCCTAAACGTCAATTCTCTATCTATATCGACTCCGAGATCTTTGACCGTCTCTACTCGTTTCAAGACTTCGCCATTGACATTGTAGTCGAAGTGTAAGGGTTTTTTTGCCCTACCAAAAGAGATCACTGAGCATTTAGATATATTAAACTGTAGTTTATTTTTTGCACTCCACTCGACCACTCTATCTATATCCTCCTGCAAACTCTGACAGTCTTTTTTGTCTTCCACTACTCGGAGCAGCTTCAGGTCGTCGGCGAATAATAAACAACGAGCTTCCCGGACAGCATCTGGCAGGTCATTTACCAAAATAATAAATTGCATGGGGCCGAAATTTGACCCTTGACTACAACCCGTTTTCGTGAAATAAGGTTCGGATCTGCATCCAGCGTATTCCACGTACTGCTTCCTACCTCTCATGGAGCTCGCGAAGAAGGCCAACAAC
Organism: Hypomecis punctinalis; assembly: GCA_949316475.1. Taxonomy (NCBI): domain Eukaryota; kingdom Metazoa; phylum Arthropoda; class Insecta; order Lepidoptera; family Geometridae; genus Hypomecis; species Hypomecis punctinalis. The sequence continues at coordinate 26,813,453 of OX438800.1, read as the reverse complement.
TGATTGGTGCATCCGACGGCCGCCAACTTCGACAACAAAACATCATTGTCCACCAAATCGAACGCTTTTTTGTAGTCAAAGTAGGCGGCGTCGACCTGCATCCCTTCGTCGACGTGAGGGACGATGTACGACATCGCGTCGAGCAAGTTGGAGGCGGTGCTGCGCGCGGGCCTGAACCCGTGCTGCGCGTCTGACAGCAGCGACGACACCTGGCGCTGTACGCTGTGCTGCACGGCCGACTCGAATATTTTTGCCGGAGTCGATAAGATCGCCACGGGTCTGAAACCGGACACCTCGGTGCCAAAATCACCCTTCGGAATCGGTATAACCCGGGTAGTCTTCCAACACCCTGGAAAACACGAGTACTCCAAACACAAATTGTATATGTGTTGGAGTGGCCCTTCCAAGATCGAGTGACAATCCTTAAAAACGAAGGCAGGTATCCCGTCCGGCCCCGCCGAGCGCTTAGGCTTCAAGCGCGCGAGCGCCGCGCGCACCTCCGCTAGTGTGAGGCGCGGCACGTGCACGCGCGCGGCGCCGGCGGGCGCGTGAGCAGCCGCCGCGGCCACGTCAAGTCGCGCCGTGTCGGTCCCGTATACCGACTGGAAAAAAGCTGCAAACTCGTTTGCACACTCCTCGTCTGATAAAATTTTGCCATTTTTGGTAATTATTTTATTACTTACTGAACCTTTTCTCGATTTAATATAATGCCAAAAAGTATTAGGATCTTCCTTTAAAATAAATTCAATATTTTCGAGATGTTGCTTGTGCACCGTAGCTATCAGATGTTTCACCCGCGATCTACATTCTGAAAAACAGTTATAATTCTCCGTTGTTTTATTAGATTTATACCTTTTGTGTAGTTTTGCCTTCAGACGTATAGCTTTGACAACTTCTAACGTGTACCAAGTTGGATAATTGTACCTGTCAGACTTGTCATTACATATTCGCTTTTCAGGCACACAAACACTAATGATACCATTTAACAATTTATAAAAATACTTTATGGCATCGTCGGGGTTGCGCGTATCATATAACGGATTCCAGTCTACCTCGGAAAGTTGCGCGTACAACGAGCCAAAATCGGCTTTGGCAAAATTATAGCGCAGTGATATATCGGGCAACAGCTCTTCAGTAATGTTCGCGTGCCGGGCCGGGCCGGCGGCGGGCCGGGCGCCGGGCGCCTGTGCCGGGGGAGGCGAGGCGCGCGGGGAGCGCGGCGCGCGGGTCACGCGCACATGCAGCGGCGGGTGGTGCGCGTCCACCGGCACCAGGACCTCGTCCGCCGCGCGCACCTCGCCGCTCATACCACGCGAGCACAGAACTAAATCGAGCTGCCTATTATTACAATTAGGTACATTATTAAGCTGAACTAGATCACAATAGGCTAAAAAGTATTCGTAATAATTTATCACATTGTCATTAGTCGAATAAAGATTAAAATCCCCTAAGACAATAATAATTTCATATTTAGCAGACCATTGTTCCATTATCTTAAATAAAGTCATATATTCTGACTCACTGCTACTAGGCGGTATGTACAGAACGCAACAGAGAAATAAAAATCTATTATTCAAATACAGCGCCGCGCCTACAATTTCAAAACTACAAGTGTCGATGTTTACGTCGCTCGGTAGCTTCACTCGTCGTATCTCGAACCGGTGTGTGGCCACTAAAAGCGCGCCGCCCTGTTTCCTCCCGTCCGTTCGATCGCATCTTATTATCTGGTAGCCGCGTGGAATGATTTCTGCATCGTGTATAGATTCGCTGCATCCCGATTCCGTAATTGCAAACAAATCAGAACTCGACGAATCCAAATTATTTTGAAATAAGTCCAATTTGGTTCGAAGACCCCGCACATTCTGATAATATAAATCAAAACTACTATTCTTATGCTTTATCAATGGGTCTGTTTGTAGGTCTCCGAAACCAGATCCATTCTGCATACGCCGCGTTTATAGGCCAAGCTTCGGGCTGACACAATTTGTCATACGCACTCTCATAGACCGAGATAATAAAAGATGAGTAGTCTCGCTCAATCTTATGCTTAATTTTTTCTATTTTGACGAAGGTATCATGACCACAAATTTCCATCACATGAGAGGTTAGCTTTTCTACTGTAGTATCTAATGTCAATCTCCAGACATGCAGTTGCTTCTTGCGCTCCAAGGCTTTGATGTTCGCAAATTCTTTGCCACTACCTCTCTGCACATGTTTAGCTTGTATTTGTGGTCCACTTGTACCTGTGCTCTCGCTGTTATTATCCCTCTCAATTGAAGCTATCACCCCCGGTTCAATTTTAGACATATTCACAATTTCTATCCCTGTTTGTGTTTGCTTACGCTGAGTTTTGGTTTTTCTTCTAACTTCTATCCACCTATCCTCAATAATATCTCGCTTATCAGATTCTGAGCTAACACCATCCTCCAACTGTTGAACTCCAATATCATCCTGAGAAATCGCTGGTTTCGTGGCCCCACACTCTCGATTTGAAAAAGCTGCGCCATTGAGGGTAGGCACCGGGGTTGTCGCTACGGCCGGTTCTACAGTCAAGTGTTTGTTATTGTTACGCGAATGAGACGATAAACACTTATTTTGTACCTGTAAATGGCTGTTGTCGCCTATTCTAATCTCGTCACGTCGCTGCTGCTCATTTCTTAATGATACCTCGATGCGCGCTGTGCTACTGCAGATAGTTGATAACTGAGTTTCTATAAATGTTTTGCTCCTAGAACTATCTTGCAAAACAGTTTTTAGATTTTTGACTTCCTCTTTAGTAGCTGCACACATATTTTGAATATCCAGAATACGTTGGTCTTGCGTGTCTAGCCTCATTTTAACTTCTCGACGAAATTCCTTTAACTCGGCCAACAACAACAGAGTAGCATCGTTATCCTGGACGGAATCATCCATTTGGCTGTTTCTGCTCCCCCTTTTGGTGTTGACATAGTTTGGGCTGCATGCGGCTGGGATCCTCTTCTGGTCCGGTGTACGAATCGGTGTATCATTTCCCAATCGCTTTCTTTTCACACTATCACATTCCGGACAAATCCATTGCCGCACATATTCCATCGAAAGCGATTCGTAATCTTCGATTTTTATACCAAGACATAGTATGTCGTACACTTTCTCACATTTCATTTGTGTGCACTTCATAATTACTTCACCCGTAACATCTTTATTGCACGCTCGGCAAAAGGTCTTCATTTTGAACGATTACCAAGTACAGTTTATTATATTTCAACCGTGAGAAAAATGTAAACACGACCGCACTCCGCGCGAGCGAGCGAGCAATGTATAACTCTAGGTAGGTATATTTTACTGAATCATAAAAAAACTATTTAGACTTTTAACACTCAAGTGTAAGTAATTAAGTTTAGATGATTTTTCAAATAATTAACTTCGATTTGATGCGAATCCTAAAGGTTTTCTTTAATCTTTCAAACCGACCTCTATCGAACTTAGCAGGGAATTGTAGGGACAAAATTCGATGTTACTACAATACACAGTTAGCAACTATCGCTCTGGGGTTTAAAGTGCAAATCTCAACTACAAAAGCCAGAGCGGTACTTGACTGAAATGCACGGGGATGTGTAATGACGCGGATGACCTCGGGGTTGACTGGACAGAGGAACCCACTCCGTTGAAACCTTTGCCCATCTGTCTGGGTACATACGACTCACGTGTCCCGCCAACTCCCATTTGAGCTTTTAGTCCTACTTCGCTAACGCCTATCATGGAACGCAGCGTGGTGTTTCGGTCGCGGTCTACTCTTTTAATACTAAGAATACTGCGTTTCATTGCTCTTTGGCAAACCTGGAAGCGAGACTTACATGTATGTACTGTACATTGGCGAGCGACCACTTTTGTGCTCCGTAAGTTAGGATGGGCAGGATACATAAATTGATGAATTTTCGTTTCAGGAAGATTGGTAGATCTCCCTTCATTAACGATTTCATGGACCAGTAGCTATTCCAGGCATTGTCTATGCGACGACTGATCTCTTTATGTCGCCTGTTGTGGAAAGATACTATCTGGCCCAATTATGTGAACTCATCGACATCATAGTGTATCATTTGACCATCTACCTCGACCCTACGCTTCGAGCTATTTGTCATAAGTTGAGTTTTAGACCAGTATATTTGAAGTATCACCTCCAGACTTGTTCTGCTAAGGTCTTGGAGCATGCTTTCCAGTTCAGGCGTTGATGAAGCAAAAAAGACAATGCTATTACTTTGACCTTAAGTTTGTCAAAAGTTTGCTACCAATGTTTATGCCTTTTGTTGCCCAAGAAGCTGCAAGAACTTCTCTTAATTATTAATCTTTTCGAGAGTGCTCGTGAATAATTTGGAAAAATAATTTATTTGGATATAAATTACTTCAGACTAGATAATCTAGACACGCGGCAGCGTGACCAGCCAAGTTCAGAGAAAAATAAACTGGCGGCGCAAGCCGTGTGTAATATTACTCGAACCATTTCGAGTTAATTTCGACCCCTTCATAACTTAAAAACTATACACTTAATCTACAGATATGAAATTTGGCAAATATTAAGGTTTAAAAACCTGAGTTTCATTGATTGATTCACTGACTTATAGATCCATAACCTAACCCACTTCGAGATGACCTAGGAACTTGATATTTGGCAGCAAGCTAGATTATTACGCATATACAAAGGAAAAAATCGAAAACTTCGAACTTTTACCCCCAACCAACTAGGGGATGAAATAAAATATTTTCATTTTCAAAAAATACTTTCATTTCAAAGCTTGTATGAGACACACTTTTTTATGCTAGAAGTCTAAAAATTGATGCAAAGACTCCCTGTCAAAAATAATTAAACGCGTATTTCAGGATTTTTCAATAAATCATCCCCAAACCCTAAAATTGGGGGATGGACCGGATGAAAATTTGTATGCAACTTTTAAAACTTTCGGAAGTCTAAAACTGAAACTTAGTGATAATTAGTAGTACTATTAACAAAGTATTTGTGCATTTTAGCTAACCGGCACAGTACTAGACGTCACTATGATTGTGAGGTGCTATTTCTGGACTGAGGTAATGGAATTTTCGTCGGATTAACATTCGTCGGAAATTCGAAAAGAAATTGACTATCTCAAAAGAATCAACAATAAATAATAATGTATTGATGATAAATAGTTGAAGTTTCTGGATAAAAAGTAATGATATCCCATCAAAAACATTAATGTGAATGAATAGCCAAGTTCAATATCAAGGGTACAGTATAATGTTGTTGTCAACCGCGCCGACAAAAGGATTCAGATCTATATGGATGCCAAGTTATGAGGAAAAAAAATCTAAAATTTTATTTACCAGGCCACCTTTCAGAATAAGTTTATTTTGCAATTTCTTGTTTATTGGAGCTAATACAGTATTTTCTACTTACTCGTAATAGGTAATATCAAAACTCAAATTTTTTCATGTAATGCAATTATTTCACTTGAGATGTTGAACTTGGCATCCATATAAATAAATCTCAATCCTTTTGTCGGCGCGGTTGACAACGACATTATACTATTCTCTTGATATTGAACTTGGCTCTCCTTTCACATTCATGTTTTTGATGGGATATATTGTACAAGGACAATAATCTACACCAGTGATCATCTGTTTAGTTTGTGTAGGTATTTACCTTCAAATTTTCTTTTTCGTAGCTGGTTATGAAAAACAGTTATGAATATGTACTAAAGTACACGTGATGACTGAACAGATGAACATTCATTATAGATCGTGGCTATAAAACTCATCACTCAACTCAAATCATATTTTGGAGTGATTTTTAGGGTTCCGTACCTCAAAAGGAAAAAACGGAACCCTTATAGGATCACTTTGTTGTCCGTCTGTCCGTCTGTGTGTATATCAAGACTCTTTATCTCGAGAACGCGTAAAGAAATCAAGTTGAAATTTAAACTATATACGTATATCTATGATCTCTTATAGTTGTGTAAAAGAAAAACTTCTCAGTTATCATATAAAGAAGTTAGAGCCGTTTATGTCGTAAAAAACCGCATATTTCAACACTCGCAAAGATCAAAACCTACAGGGTACTTCCTGTTGACATAGAACTATGACATTTGGCGAAAAGCATTGTTTCAGACATAGATATCTGTAAAAATACAGATCTGTAATGCTGTTGTTGAATCGATATTTCACTATGTATTGCTTTTGTTGCAAACTCCCGATAATTAGGGAAATTGCGTGATTAACATCGTTACCTTATTTCATAGTTGTACAATAGATATCATATCAAATATTGTACAATTTAGTTGACGTGAAAGTAATAAAACTTTATATTACCAAGGTTTTTCTTATGGGTAACGTTCATTAGTAAATATTTAAATTTATAAGTATCCAAATTTAAGGGTAAATTAACTATATATTTGATTTATTTATTTACATTTTCAATAAATAACATTACAGTCTCAGTTAGTTATTAATTTTGTTATAAATTACTTAAAAAACAACTTAGGTAGGTTACGTACGAATGTCATCATTATTCAAACATTTTGTTGGTAGGTATAGCGAATGGTATTGAACGCTTTACTGTTCCTGTACCCACTAATTGTATTTTCAACCGCGTTGAAGTGTAATGAACATATTTGTAAGTACTTGGTATCCAATTTGTAGAGTAGCAGCAGTCCAGTAATCCCTCAACTCAACATGATCACACGGAAACCTGCAGAATTTAAAAATAAGAGTATAAGAGCTTTTATCCTTTTTCAATTACTTACTAAAAAATGTTTGCAGCAGCGCCCCCTAGTGAGTTATCGCCGTAACACTTATCTTAAAATATGCACAATTTAAACCCAAGCCCATAACCGAAAATTGAATCAAAATCGAAATAGTCGTTTTAGAGAAAAATGGCAACATATATTTGCAAAAACAATGTATGCTGCAGTGCTCCCTGGTGAGTTGTCACCGTAAAACCTATCTAAGAACATACACCAATTAAACCCAAATCCATAAATGAGAATTTAATTAAAATCAGACTATTCGTTTTGGAGACAAACGGCAACATGGATTTGCACAAAAAATGTTGTTTGAAAACGTGCACCGACCAAACTCAAACTAAGCTGAAATTACAGCAAAATCGGATAAGTAGTTTTGGTGAAAAATAGCAACATAGGTTTGCACAAACAAATATCCTCTCACCCCAAACGCATATAGACGACTCCGTTCTGTCGTAGGTAAAAAGAAAAACCTTTTTTATAAAACATAAATTACAGGCAATACACGTACACAAGAATTAGTAGGTACCATTACAATATTTTAACATATTTCTTCTTAATTTGAAAGCATGTTACATAAACACTTTTAATAAATGTTTGATGTTATACTATCGATAAAGGAGAAGTGCTTTAATGGTTATCTTACATAGGTATAAATGATATTTCATACTTTTCCAAAAATGACGATGGCTAAAATAACATAGTCAGTAGCTCATCATATATTGGAGGCTTATCACGGTAACAGTGAGTTTTTACGAGAACTTTTTCTGAAAACTTTATTTTAAATAAAAATGCTTATTTTTCAAGTGATCAAACAAAAACCGCAGCTGTTTGTTATTGAAGATACTGTCAAAAGTGACATGATCTTCAGAAAAAAATGCCAACCACCACCGAATCGAGATATCTCTTTCTAACTCATGCCGCATTAAATCAACGCATCTCTTTCTGGCTCCGCATTATCCCTCTGGTTGTAATAGCTCTATGGTTTCAGAGTATACATATAGGAATAAATCTGAAAACTAAACATTTTTATTTAAATCACAAAAAAATAGGGCTTCAAAATTCACAAAATATGGGTTTAAAATTCAAATTGCGTAAATCGTATCATGTAAGGTATCATATAAAAGAGCTTCATTAGCACATGCTAAAATAGGTTTTTAATTATTTTAGCAATTTTTGATGAATGACGAGAAAAATAAAAGAAAAGCTTTTGTCGATGATGATGATGAGTATAGAGATTTTAACAACGTTCTTCCCAATTTTGTAAAGTTTTCTGGATTTGTACGGAACCCTCGGTGTGCGAGCCTGACTTGCACTTGTCCGGTTTTTTTAGATAACTCATTTGCAATAATACCTATTTAATGAATTCAACTGTGAGTACGAGTAGGTAACGAAACTCTCTCTTGCAATTTGTTAAACTCAGAATAGTCCGTCTTGTCTTATTCTTTCTCTGACAATTTTAATTTAAAAGGACGGATTAACTACTCCAGAGTTACTCTCCGTTTATACGGCGGTTGGTGTTTGATAACAGTACTGCCTGTACGAGTATGTCCAGCTTGCTCCGAGACGCGCGTTGATGTCTTTTGTTCTTCCAATACTCAAGAGCAAAAGGTATCTGCTCAGATAAAATTGATGAGCTTTTCTATTTATCCATGAAATTGCAAAAATCACTACTATAAATACCTAATTTCACTTCCGATATCCTGCGCTGATAGATTAAAAGTTTTAAAAGTAACGTAGGTAAAGGTGCCTAACTATGAAAAACGGATGAAAACCAAAATAATATCAACGATTTTCGTGCGGAGGATAAGTACTCCAACACATACATATAAAACCCGTAGGTATATCTGTATACTGTACTGGTGTTTAATAGTCAATTTTTGAACATAGGTTTACCCACGAAGTATGATTAATTTACGCCACGCTGGCCCAGGGTGGGTTAGCGTATACGCCATTAAATTGAGTGTGTAACTTTCTTCACGATGTTTCATTTAAAAAAGGGTAGTGGTGTATGAATTCGTTCATAAATTCCAAAGTAAAATAAAGCCGCGATTGAATTCACAATTATTCATGCTTGTGACACGAACCATCGACCACGAGGCTACCACGGCTACAAACACGCCCAAAAAGTAATGGGTACGGCCGAATTCAGAACTACCTATTTTTGGGATATCGATTGATAAAAAACATTTTTGAATTAAAATATACTATACTCTATTAAATTTAACTTGATCTCTGCGACAGCTGTCAGAAAAATCACGCCTATGAAGTCCCGAATTTCTTAATAGTACAGACAGTACTTGTCAATGTCATACTTTATGGGCATGCCGATTAGTGATGGGCGACAAATGATCGTGACCACAGAGTTTTAGATAGAGTTTTAATTAAAATATCGATAGTTTATACTGACGATATTTTAAATAAAACTTAATTTATCATTAATTTTATTGTATATTTGAATATCATAACATTTTTGGCATGTGTAATTAAATTAAACCCAATTATATGTTACATTAGCATCGATAATAGTGAAAAACGTCGATAAATACTATTGTTACATTATTATGAGTATTTAATTAATATCATAACATTATTTACATATGTACATACTTGATCTTATATAATAGTAAGTAAATTTAGTCCAATTTCTCACCTTCAACTACTCATTCGATTTCATTACAACATTGTTTGAAAATCGATTTTTTTCACCACTATCTCAACTCTAAATATGTCAATATGTAACTGTCGCAGAGATCAAGTTGAATTTTATAGAGTATAAACAAAACTGACTCTGAATAGAACTACGTGTGATAAGACCGTACATAAAATACACGTTGAAATGAAACCTCCTTTTTGTCCAGCACAAGTTGCACGAAAAGGTCGCCACCGTGCCCTAAGATTCTTAGAATTATTAGATTTTTTGTAAGCTTACTCAGATAATAATCTGAGTCAGATGTATCTTATCCCTGTTAGCAAATTATTAGGAAAACGTTTATTTTCCTTCTAAAGTGTACCTATTTACATATCCATATAGGTATCAATGCTACATACAAAGTTAGTTGGAAAAAATGTCCTAAACCGAAAGGGAGTAATTCAGATCCTCGTCATGGACCATTTTTATTGTAGTCCAACCTGAAATTCGAGAAAAAAACAACTGACATCCACAAAATGTTTAAAACTGTGGTTTTTTCTTGAATTCCAAGTTGGCCTCATTGTATGAGGTGCTCGTAGTGATGGTTAAACTTTTTGACATTTTAAACCGTTCTGTTATCTTGTTATGGCATTTTTTTTGGGTAAAATGTTGCTGAGACGGCTTTATCTCGCACTATTAAAAAGTTATTAGATCTCACATAGAGACAAGCTTTTAACTCTACAACCTTTATTCCTATCCCTTAAACCTTGACTCTACCAGCCCTAGCTTCGCAAACTCTATCTGTAGATTGGCGTTTTGTTACTACAATAATAGTTATTATAAGTAATTAACATTGAAAAAATCTTCACCCAATGCTCATGAAACGGCAGCGAAACTACTAACTAAGCCACACATTATCTATATTGATTAAGGTGTAGAGTTTCTGAAGCACAGGGCTTGTAGAGTCAATTTGTAATAAATAATCAATCTCCGGCAGATGGGTCGAGGTGTCTAAACATGTGAACATCATTTGAAAATGGTGTTATTAATGAATTACTGATAATCATAATAATAATATACCAATCTCATAAAAATACAAATATGCTCGTACTCGCAAGTAATCCAAAATCCATTTTTTGTCTTTGAAGAGAATAAAGAGTGGAATATTCAGATGTATGTGAGATAATATTGTTCGTGTCCACGCAGATTACAAGTAAATCTTGCTCTAGTGGAAGAACTGCGCCGTTCAATAAAAACAAACACTTAAGTCGACGACGGCTCATAAAAACTCGGGTGGGTAATTAGGTAGGCTACTTTATTTACCTACATATCCGATGCAAGGCTCGTATAATTGGCTACTCGGGTTAGCATAACGTGTTTTGGATGTTAATGGAATGGAGTACATCTCATGTGTAGATTTATTTGTGGACTCGGTCCGGTGGAGCTGCTAGTATGTCCGACACGCAGCCCGGCACGTAGCCCGGCACGTAGCCCGGCGGCCCGGCTAGGAGACGCGAGATGGGCTCGTCGCTTCACGAAGGATTCAGTTTAGCAGCTTTTGTCTTGGAGCAAAGATTGGCACCATTTTTCAAACTAAAAAGTTTTGTATTCATGGCGTTATATTTTTAAAAGCCCTAAACGGGCATACCTCAAATCCAATTATGTGTTTGTTTGTATACTATATATGTAGGTAATAGCAACAAACAAAATTGTCTGTATCTATGCGCCATAGATAGATCATCATCATCATCATCAGCCTGTATCGACCTACTACTGACTATAGACCTCCTCTCCATTGTGCCAGTGAGTCGGAAAAAGCTCTGAGCTTTTTCCGGGTGGCGGCGCACAATGTGTGGAGTGACAGCGTGCGATGTGAGGAGTGACAGCGTGCGATGTGTGGAGTGACAGCGTGTGTTGGTTGCAGCTGAACGTGCAGAGCGGCGCGGGCAATGAGCCGTACGGTGCGGGCGGCGCGGGCGGGGGCGGCGGCGGGGGCGCCGGCGTCAGCTCGGGTTCCGCCTCCTCGGGCGCGCAGTCGCCCGCCTCGCCGCCGCACGCGCACCACCACGCGCACCACGCGCGCCTGCGAGCTAAAGAAGAGGACCACTCACGCGCCAGCAATGACGGTCAGTTGACACTCTACACACTTTCGACACGCCACAACGGTCATCGGGTACTCTACGTCTACCAACTGTCTACCTTTTAGTCATTTCCCTTGGTCACTACACAGTTCCCATCAGTCGCCTGCTTCGCCGCCACGACAGCTAGTCAACACCGTACTGACCTCTCAGTCGCCTGCTACGGCGGTCAGTCAACTCTCCACACATCTGTCTTCAGTCTCGCGCCTCGCTGCCGCACATACAACATAATATGTTAAATGTGTTAGCATAATATGCCGTATGTTTGTAAAGAGGGTAGCTGGAGAAGTGGGTCGTTCGGGCGAAACGACGAGGTGCTGTTTTCTGGCTGCTATAGAGGTACGTAGAGGAGTGACTTGACGGGCCGGTAAGTCCAGTAAGTAGGGAATATATGTTAAGTGTTCTATCAAAATAACTTTAAAGCCGTGTACACCACTTTATGATCATGCCGTATAATTAAGCGTGAAACCCATATACCTAGCTGTTACTGCCTAATGTTGTTTTGTGTATTTTCGTCGTCTCCAAAAAAAATAATGATGCCGTAGTATAAACTCAAGTCGAATCAGTTATCAGAATCAGGAATGAGACGCAGACAAACCAAAGATACCGACATAGCCCAACGGATTAGTTAGTTGAAATGGCAATGGGCAGGGCACATAGCTCGCAGAACTGATGGCCGATGGGGCAGTAAAGTTCTTAAATGGAGACCACGCACCGGCAAGCGCAGCGTAGGACGTCCACCGACCAGGTGGACCGACGATATTATTAAGACCGCAGGAACGCGCTGAATGCAGGCCGCTTCCAACCGGCCTTATTGGAAATCCATGGGGGAGGCTTAGGTTCAGCAATGGACGTCCTACAGCTGATGAAAATGATGATGAATCAGTTATATTTCAGGAGCCAATTTATGGTTTTCGGTGGTCGGTACTGAACCGGCAGTGTTCTGACGTGGAGCAGAGGCAGTAACGAGTGTTTTTCCACAGGCGGCGGGTCGTCGGAGTCAGAGGGGGAGTGCCCGGGGGGCGGTGGCGCGGCGGGCGCGGCGTGCGGCCGCGCGCGGGCACAGTACGTCAGCGCCAACTGCGTCGTGTTCACCCACTACTCGGGCGACGTGGCCGCCGTCGTTGACGACCATTTCGCGCGCGCGCTCGCGCAGGACAAACACAAAGGTACTGTCCACCTCATACGATCTGTCTGATCGACGACATCACCGCGGATGGGTTCTGCGCCGTTCTGACTGCATTTACATCAAAATAAGTGAGCGCGGAATGTGCGTAGCGTTTCTCGGAAGCGCGACTCCAAGAGCGTTATGAATATCGCGAGGTATCACGAGCTCGACCCGGTGACGGGTGGTATGCGCTAATCGATCGATTTGTCACAGAATTTACCGGCCAGATGATTAAGGATAGGTATATTTCCAGTCCATTAAAATGTATGAACCGGTCGGGTGTGTCGCGTCGATGTCGTACCGGGAAGTGCGAGCAAAAACATAGCGCGCTCGATTCGCAGAACGTCCTCCAACGGCGCGCGGGGAGCGCCCGCGCCGGCTGCTCCGCGCCGACGGGCGGCCGGCGACAGCGGCGAACACTGGACCGCGGACGGCACCCTTCATTAAGCCCGACCTTTAATTACGAAGCAGAGGCACCCGCGCCCACCAGTCTACATTCTCGTCGAGTTATTTCCTTTCCTCCGCGCACTTCATTTGTTCGCCTCACTCCACACTCTCTCATCAAACGCTTCTGAAATTAATTGGAATTTTGTAGGACTGTAACAGTGACGACGATGACTTCCTGTGGGCATCATTCATTGAATCTTGATATGAATGTTATGTTTATTGTTGCAATAAAGAGCGTGAGCTACGGAATGACGCAACGTGACCGGTTTCTGTGAGCAGAGCCACTCATCGCCAAAAAGTGGGTCGGTTGGTGCCGGGCGCGGGGTATCTGTCCTAGTGGCGAGGCTGCGATTAGGCGGAAAAACGAGAGCCATTATTTAAAAGATGGGCGAAAGGAGCCGCGCGACAAAAAGTCCGCGGGAACGTGGCCACGCCGGCTCGGCTTTGTCTGCAGGCTCGCATTCCGCGCGCCGCGCTCTCGGACTGTTTCAACATTATGTAATCGCAAATTATCTTTTGCTGGATATGCATCGAAGAGAAGAGAAAGGATGAGACAGGTCAATATTCAGCTGTGGGACAGAGATGACTACGGCTGACGATGCTATTTATTGAATTGCAAATCAACCCAGTGTCATAGGCCTATGAAAATTTTATGAAGATTCATCAATTAAATAATTAGGATTACTCTTAGTCATAATCTATTTTATTTTGCTATTCCTTTATATATGGTAACCTCGTAAGGATTAGGAGTACTTTTTCATTCAGGCCAATTCTTTCGACTGCCTCGGTGGCTCAGTGGTTAGTGACCCTGACTTCTGAGTCCAAGAGGCGTGGGTTCGATCTCCACCCAGGGCAAATATTTATGTGATGAACAAAGGTGTTTGCTCTGTGTCTGGGTGTTATTTAGTTACTATCTATATAATTATGTATTTAAAAATAAGTATATGTAGTATATCAGTCTCTGGCAGCCACATCACAAGCTTTGCTTAGTATGGAGTCAGAGGCCGTGTGTAAATTGTATTGTATTGTATTGTAAGATGTCCCAAAATATTTATTTATTATAATTCTGATTTCCCGTGAGGTGTACCTATTGGGCACATTTGTCACTTCTTCTCTTGTTTTTTAGGGTTCCATACCTCAAACGGAAAAAACGGAACCCTTATAGAATCACTTTGTTGTCCGTCTGTGTGTATGTCAAGACTCTTTCTCTGACTCGGGAACGCGTAAAGATATCGAGTTGAAATTGAAACTGTATACGTATGTATAGTATCTTGCAGTTGTGTAAAATAAAACCTTCTCAGTTATCGTTTAAAAAGTTTGTTATGTTATGTCGTAAAAAACCGCATATTTCGACACTCACAAAAATCAAAACCTACAGGATTCTTCGAGAAAAGATTACCTTCTTCTTTTAAAAGATCATTAGGTACCTACTAATGTTCGCTTAGGTCGTCTTGGCGGGGCTCTACTGAGTTCCCAGATTGTAAGACTTCGGGGCAAGTAGCGAAGCCTCATATGAGTGACATAGCGCGTCGATTAGATGAGTTTGGGCCTAGACCGCGGCGGCGGCGGCGGCGGCGGCGCGGGAGGCGCGCAGCGTTCGCAAAAAGAGCGCTCGGGAGACGCGACCGGATCCCGAGAATGCGGCCTCGAGGCATTCCCGGCGGAGCGCGCAGTGGCTTACTTACCTGCCGCGCCTGCGCCCGCGCCGCGCCCCAGCCAGAGGTCACACGTGTTATGATTGCCGATACACACTTTGCAAAATGTCGATATCGTTAAATATATTTGAAGTTTTACAACATTTAAAGACGTGATACTAGGACGGACTCCTTCGACAGAAAATATGAAAATGCAAAGAGAATGCGTAGAAGTTGTTGGTTTGTCAGTTTTAACTGTCGACACGGTAATATTTACCCTGAGAATAATAACTAAACTATCAGTGTTATTAGGATTAATATTATTATAAATTAATATTTTTAGCTAAGTACCTATAGACAGTTTATACTCGTAAATTATAATACTTTTATAAACCCATATTTTTAAAAAAATCGGTCTATTTCTGTACATGAGCTTTCCTAAGGATCGCCTGAAGTCTATAGTGTAAATTCGTTCCTGTAGAGCTCTGTAAATTCAATGATAAAAGGATTTAATGATTATAACTGATTTAAAGAAACCTAGTCAATAGTGGTTAGCTCAGCTCTGGTCTTCTCGCATACTGGATTGTCGAAAGGAATTCGTAGTTTAAAAACTACTTGTCGTACTTATACCGTGCTGTGTTTGTTTGTTAGTTGTTATTTCAAATCAAGCCTGATATTCCTTATTTTTCTTAATTTATATGTCGGAGAAACATTGATCCCGCTGACATCGTCATTAGTGGTTGCGGGCTTAGTGGGCGTCATCAGGGTAAAATGCGAGCACAAAACACTATATCACAAGTTCACACCATTTATTTTATGTTTTACAGTTAAGTTCTGGCAAATTCACTATAGTACAGGTAGGAAATTAATAGTTAACACCGAGCAGCGAGTTCGGGGCACCGATCTTACTTATTCACTTGACAACGATCCAACTCGATCGCTAGCTCACCCGCCAATGAATGCGCAAAAACTGTCGACTCAAGAAAACCCAGCCAAGATGGCGCCTCGACCTCGCTCGAGGCACGTGCCCTGCTCTGATTGGTCGTTACGTACAAAGTGTACTACAATAATCATAACTTTTATTAAATTATTAAGATTTCAAGTTTGAAAATAATGTAACAAATCAATAGGAATTAAAATAAGAATTTTCAAAGTAATTACAATGTAAACAAACAATATTATGCTTTACGAATGCAAACAACAATCAACTCGACTCGTAGCTTCCTCCGACACGGCCGTCCTGACCTATTACACGCCCTCGTGTGATGTTGAAGGCAGCGCATCATCTGCAGAAAAGAAAGGAATTCTTGTACCGTTCGGTTACTCCTGACCAAGGAAACATATTTGTTGATCGTTTTGCGCTTCACACTTCGTTTTGCAGTAAACAATATCGAAATGGCCGCCCCGCCTTTTATTAATGGCCACCTCGCCTTATGATCAATTTTTTTTTTTGGTTACATCTCCCTTTCGTTTTTGGCCACCTCGCCCTTTTTTTTTTGTTTTGGCCACCTCGCCCTTATTTTTTGTTTTGGCCACCTCGCCCTTTTTTTGTTTTTGGCCACCTCGCCCTTTTTTTGTTTTGGCCACCTCGCCCTTTTTTTTGTTGTGGCCACCTCGCCTTTTTTTGTTTTGGCCACCTCGCCCTACACAAATCTTAAGTTAGTAGTCCTTAACAACCACTACGCGCTGCGCCACCATCCACCTATAGGATATCACAACTAACGATTTTAAACAAATAAGTGTAGTGTAAAAAAAACTTACCATCATTCTCATCCGACAGGCATGGATCCAGCTCAGTTGGGACATAGGATTGGGGGAGTGGACGTAAGCGGTCTCTCGCATACTTGTATGTACGATTACAGGTTAAGCTCTTGAGATGATACCTGTCACCGTCTAATATTTCAATGACCTCAAATGGTCCCTTATATTTAGGATCCAATTTTGTTTGATTCCTTTCGTGATTTTCAATCAAAACGTAATCTCCAACAGAAAATGAAGTGACTTTTGCCTTACTCTTATCAAAACGTGCTTTATCAAGGCATGCATTATTTTTAATTAACTTGTTAGCCTGCTCTCTAATTTCTTCTATGTTTACCTCAACCTCGTGATCGTCTACGGTTAGTAAATTTAACGGTCTAGCTACTCTACCAACTAACAATTCTAAGGGGCTGGCTTTAGTTACTCTATGGATTGTACTATTCATGGAGAGTTGGACGTCATCTAATGCATCTTGCCAAGATCTATTAGGGCTTGTTTCTACGACAGTCAACATGTTTTTGAGTGTACTCATTATGCGCTCTACTTGGCCATTAGCACGACAAGAGCCGGTCGCTATTAAATGTAGCTCGATATTGTGTTTGGAACAAAAATCTTTGAAATCTTTGTTCGCGAAACATCTACCCTGATCTGCAATGATACGCACCGGGGTCCCAAAAAGAGCTATGGACGCTTTGAGAGCGTTGATAGCACTATCGGTGTTAATTCTCGTGGAATGCCTCAGTAACACATATTTGGTAAAAGCGTCTACAAGCACAAAAACGTATTCTTATTGATCATTTTTGCCACTGAGCTTACCAGTGGCGTCGATGTGGATTGTATGCCAAGGAATATTAGTTTTCGGTATGGGGTGTAGCTCTATTTGTTGTTTACCACTTCGCGACTTAGCTACCTTACATGTTATGCAATTTTCAACGAATTTCCTGACGTATTTTGACATATTAGGAAACCAATAATGTTGGTATGCTTTTTCTAAAGTTTTGTCCCATCCCAAATGGAGAATTGATTCGTGAATATGATTTATAACTGACCAACGAAAAGCCCGAGGTACAATTGGCAGCCAAATGTTGCGATTGTTTCTTTGAATTTTTCTGTAAAGTACATTAGACCGCAAATCATAAATTCCACAACTCTCTACGTCCAGGTCGTCGCTTTCAAGTTTACTAATAATTTCATTTAATTCGGGATCTCGCCGTTGTTCCGCTTGTAACCAGTTCGAAGATAACTCCGCTATATTGACGCGTTTTTCTGCCACGTAATTTTCCCTACCCAAACCGTGGTTATTGCTAACGGTAGTGCTGTTTTCTTCAGACAAATGATTTCTCGATAAGAAATCAACATGGGCCATTTTCCTACCCTCCCTGTACTGTATATCGAAATCGAAAGCTTGGAGGAAGGCCCACCACCGGTGTACTCTAGGTGTCAAGTCTATTTTAGTTCTAGAGGCTTTTAAGGAATTGCAGTCAGTAACGACTGTGAAAGTCCTACCGTACAAATAATGGCGGAAATGCTTAACTGAATTAACAACTGCCAGCGTCTCCAACTCATAAGAGTGGTATCGAGACTCTGCTTGTGTAGTACGTTTACTGTAGTACTCCACTGGATGTAATTTTGTACCAGCTCTTTGGAAGAGAATTGCGCCATAACCTTCGCTACTGGCATCCGTATGTAACTCTATAGGTAATTCCGGGTCAAATAGCATCAACACCGGAGATGAAGTCAATACCGATATTATGTCTTGTCTGATTGCTTCGTATTCAGCGGTCCAAGTTATTTTGGAATTATTGTTAGCTAACAGGCGGTAAAGCGGTGCCATTTTAAGCGAGAAGTTATTGATAAACTGCCTAAAGTAGGACGCTAAACCCAAAAATTGTCTGAGCTGAGTCACGGTCTGTGGTGGTTGGGAACTAGTCAATGCAGTTATTTTACGGGGATTAGGCCTGATTTCACCCTCCGATATTTCATACCCCAAAAACTGAACCTGCTTCTTTAGAAACGCACATTTTTTCATATTGAACGAAAATCCAGCATCACTCAGAGTTTTAAGTACAACTCGTAAACGTTCGAGCCCTTGTTCTACAGAATTTGCAGGTATGACGAGATCATCCATGTAGACAATCGCATAAGAGTGCGCTAAATCACCTAAAGCCGTATTAATAGCTCTCTGATATACAGAGGGGGCATTTCGGAGGCCAAATGGCATGGCAGTAAACTCATAATGAGCATCCGGGGTAACAAAGGCGGTTTTCTCCATAGAGTTCGAGTCTACATTTATAGGAACTTGATAAAATCCGCTAGCCATGTCAAGACAGGTGTAAAACCGTGCGCCTGATAACCTCTGAACTTGGTCGCCGATTAGAGGTAAGGGATACCGGTCAGGAACTGTATTAGAATTTAATTCTCTGTAGTCTATGCACATTCGATCCGTGCCATCGCGCTTCTTGACTAAGAGTATTGGGCTGGAGAAGGGTGATTTACTCGGTCTAATAACCCCAGCAGATAATAGTTCACTACATTTATTCCGTACTGTCTCCCGCTCTTCAGGGCTCAAGTGATATGGTCGCCGTTGCACGATTTTGCTAGGATCCACTAAATTAATTTCCAATTCACCTGTTTTTACTCTAGTAGTAGGTGTGCCTTCAACGAATGAGTTCTTAAACAAGTTAAGAAGTTCTGTTAGTTGTGGCTTAAGGTCATCTGGTATATCGGTATCCACGTCATGAAAGTCAGCCATCGTGTTACCTACATCGCAAATATTAATCATAGAGGGCTTCTCAACTATAGAAAGTTGATCGCTCGATATGTGTACTGACAACCCTAAGGCTAGTAAGTCGCGCCCGATGAGAATATCGTTATTTAAGTAATAGTCAGGTATAATGTGAAACAAAATTTCTACGTCGTGACCACTAAGAAAGACTCTAGACAAAATTTGTGAATCACACAAAACAGTAGATTTTCCTACCCCCGTCAAAGTAACGATTGCGCGCTGCAATGTGCCAACAAGCTTGCGAGAGACGCTCTCTTTAATTAAGGAACAATCAGCACCGGAATCAAAACAAAATGAGAACTGCTCACCAAATTGCGTTATTGTTCCGGTGACAGGTTTCAGGCCGCATACGTCCACTCGCTTTACGACGCTGGGTGCAGCAGCAGCGGGATGTGCGCTGCCCACTGGCCATGTTTTTGTGCACCGCGATGCGATGTGGCCCTCAGAACCACACTTGTAGCAAATCACAGGGGGTCGCGTAGAAACGGCCGTGTTGGGGCGCTCAGAGGTCAGAGTTGGTTGCTGCTTGTCATGCGATCGGCTGAAACATTCAAAAGATTTATGTCCTAACTTTCCACAATTGTAACATTTTGTTGACACAAAAGTAAGCTTGGAACGTTTACTATCTTGTGTAGTACTTGCGACGGTCTTTGCAATCTCTTGATAACTGCGCTTGCGATAAGAGAAAGCCATTAGTTCACGTTGCATTTTACTGCGGGTAGTTATTTCTTCGGAAAAGATATTGCGCTGCAACCGTGGCTCTATTTGTCCCATGTGAGCAAGTATTAAAGATACCACCATTTCTTCTTTGTCCAAACTACCCCATCGTGACATCAGTAAAGTGAATAAACGGCTTGCATATGCAGCAAGAGATTCATTTTCTTGTGGCTTGCCACTAATCATCTTTAATATTGTCGCTGCACATGTTTCCAACGTATCAAAGCGAGAAAGAAAAATTTCTTTAAATTCTACCCACTTCATATTCGGAAAAGCTATCTGAGAAAACCATGTTGCAGCCGAACCTGTCATGGCCTTACTAAGCATGAGAATTAATTTACTTCCCTGTATATCACGATCCGATAAGCAGATATCCGCTGTTGCTAGCCAGGCCCGGGCATCAGTATCAGCATCTTCCGGTTGAAATTTGGGCAGCGTGATGCTCTTATCCTCAATATTCGGTGGGTTGGTTAGCGCCTCCACCAATAGCCTCATGCTGGTTTGTTGAGCTTCGAATAACGCACGCCATCCTTCATTAGGCGCCGTCTGTCCGCTCACGTTTTGTGCCTGCACCGATCCCATGGCTTCTGATGTCGGAGAAACATTGATCCCGCTGACATCGTCATTAGTGGTTGCGGGCTTAGTGGGCGTCATCAGGGTAAAATGCGAGCACAAAACACTATATCACAAGTTCACACCATTTATTTTATGTTTTACAGTTAAGTTCTGGCAAATTCACTATAGTACAGGTAGGAAATTAATAGTTAACACCGAGCAGCGAGTTCGGGGCACCGATCTTACTTATTCACTTGACAACGATCCAACTCGATCGCTAGCTCACCCGCCAATGAATGCGCAAAAACTGTCGACTCAAGAAAACCCAGCCAAGATGGCGCCTCGACCTCGCTCGAGGCACGTGCTCTGCTCTGATTGGTCGTTACGTACAAAGTGTACTACAATAATCATAACTTTTATTAAATTATTAAGATTTCAAGTTTGAAAATAATGTAACAAATCAATAGGAATTAAAATAAGAATTTTCAAAGTAATTACAATGTAAACAAACAATATTATGCTTTACGAATGCAAACAACAATCAACTCGACTCGTAGCTTCCTCCGACATATATATTTCAGAATAGAGACGAGCTCATTCTTTTGTTGTTTCCTCAAGTTCTAGTTCCTAGTAGATGTTTTGTGCTAACCTGCTGACAGAACCAGTCCTGATTCACAATTCGAAACACTTCTTTTTAGGGTTCCGTATACAAAGGGTTAAACGGGACCCTATTACTAAGAGTCCGCTCTCCGTCTGTCTGTCACCAGGCTGTACCTGCTGTATCCAATGAACAGTGATAGCTAACGTGACGTATTGCTGTTTCCGCTATAACAACAAATACTAAAATCAGAAACACTTAAATAAATATGTATTTAAGGGGGGTTCCCATACAACAACCTGAATTTGAAGCCGTTTAACGCTCGATAATAATAAAGGTGTCAGGTAGATGCTTGAAATATTTACAGAATATTTAGTTAAATGTTCACATTTAAAATAAATTATTATAATAAAATAAATATTTAATACTGAAGTGAATATTTAATGTGAGCCGTGGTGGTCAAGGAGTAGTGACACCCGCCTTACAATCGTGAGGTCGTGGGTTCGAATCCCCGGTCCCGTACCAATGAGTTCTTTGGAATTTATGTACGGAATATCACATCACTGGCTTTTCGGTGAAGGAAAACATCGTGAGGCAACCTGTCTACGTCCTTAGAAGAAATTCGATGGCGTATGTGAATCCACCAACCCGCACTGGGCCAGCGTGGTGGATATGGCCCAATTACCCTTCGTGGGTAGGCCTACGTCCTGCAGTGGACTATTAAAAAGGCTGGTACAGTACAGTACAAATATTTAAAAGGGGCTCCCATTTAAGAAATGTGATTTTTTTGCTCGATATTAATAACGGCAACAGGTAGATGCTTGAAATATACATAAATAAATATGTAATTAAATAAAAGTAAAATATCTTAAGGGTAAAATATGGTACGGAACCCTGTGTGCGAGTCCGACTCGCACTTGGCCGATTATTTCACAAAACAGTTTACTTGTAAGTAAAGAAAATGGTTACTTTACTACTCGTATCGCAATTAATTTTACACGTTAACATAAACCCATGACATGAATAATACCACGCAAGATAATTATGCTCTGTGCTTCTAATACATTTCGCCAATAGTTTGTATCCTTGCAATAGGTAATTACCACCTAGAGGGAACTAAAGGCATTTCATTATATTACTTCATAACTTGGATATCATGCTCATGGCCTCTCTAAAAAAATAGGCTTTGTGGACAAACGAGACGGCGACTCGACTCGGACATAACGTGGATACCTTTATCTATTTGATAATTGTAGTAGTGCCTAACGTGATATTTTGCAGTTTTTTTAATGAAAATTATTCTGGTTCTTGTCACATCGTAGACGATTTCATATATCTATTTGGTAACAGATCGACTCAAAAATGCTTTTTAACGTAGAAACATGTAAGTAAGTACATTATATCCTTTTGATGTACCAAATGTGTGTTTCCGTGGTGCAGAGAGCGTGCCGATGGTGTCGCGCAACCTGCCGGCGTCGTTCTTCAACGCGGCGCTGGGCGCCGCGGGCGCAGGCGGCGCGTGCGGCGGCGTCGAGCTGTACGAGTACGACCCGTGGCACCAGCACTACGGCGGCTACGGGCACGCCGCGCACCGGCACGCCGCCGAGTACCACGCGGCCGCGGCCGCCACCGCGCAGGCGCACCACTCCATGGCCGCGGCCGGCTACGGCGGCCTGTTGCTGCCGCGCGCCGCGCTGCACCACCAGTACAAGCCGGTGGAGTGGCCGCACCCCGCGCAGCACGCGCCGCACCTCGACCCCGCCGCCTGCTCGCCCTACTCCTACCCCGCCGTGCCCGGTCAGTACCCACAAACACACACATACCTACGAAATACGTAGCCACGAATTTTGACCAAGATGGAAAATTAGGGGTTGCAGAGTAAGGGTGTGTAGAGTTATAAGCTTGGCTCTACAATTTACATTATGTACCTACATGAAATCTGATATCTTTATGAGTATCTATAGTGCAAGTTATAGTCCCGTCTTAGCAACATTTTACACGAAAATATTTTTGATGGGATCGGGGTCACCAAATATTATTACTTGTAGTTCTCCGAATACTAGACTTCGCGACACATTTTTTCAACTAATTCTTCATAAGCCTATATATATTATTATTTAATAGATATCTAGACACGCGGCAACGTGTCCAAACAAGGCTAAGAAAAAGGCGACGCCGTGTGTATTCAATATTACATGAACCGAGCCACTTTCACTATTTCACGTAAATATATGAAATTTAACATATCAATTACAGTTCTTTAGCTTATCCAGAATACAAATTTCATTATTTTTTCTGTAACAGTTGATAAAATATTAACGTTTAAAAACCCAGGTTTCATTGACTGATCCACTGACTCACTTACTGACTTATAGATCAAAAACCTAACCCACGTCCAGATGACCTAGAAACTTGATATTTGTATGATGTTTGTATACTATACTACTAGGCATATACAAAGGGAAAAATCTAAAACTTTGAACTTTTACCCCCCAACCCTATATAATAGGGGATGAAAGCTTATAACAATTCCACAAATTTTCATGCTATAAGTCTAAAAATTGATGTGAAGACCCTCTGGTAATTAAACACGTGTTTCAGGATTTTTAATAAATCAGCCCCAAACCCTTAAAATTGGAGGATGAAAATTTGTATGTCACATTCGAAACTTTTGATACTAGAAGTCAGAAAATGGATATGAGAACTCGTTGTAATAGATAATAAAACATTCAGGATTCTTAATAAACCACCCCTTAAACCCTAAAACTACGGGATGAAAGTTTGTATGACACTTGTATTGTTTGATACTAAATGTCCAAAAATTGATAAAAGGACTCTTTGTTACAAATAATAAAACACGTGTTTCAAGACTTTTAGGAAATCACCCATTAACCTTTCAAACTAAGGGTTAAAAGTTGGTATGTTTGTTGGCAAATTTTAAAGCTAAAGTCGATAAAATTACTCCTTGTAGTAAAGTTTAAAAATAAGTGAAATTCAACAAAAAACAATTCATGCGAAATGTAACCAAGTTTGAATCACAGTTCACACTATCAAAAAGTTGTCAGATCTCACGTAAAGCCAAGCTTCTAACTCTACACGCCTTACTCTACAAGTCCTTACTTCACAAATTCTACACCTTAGTCAATACCTATATATATGCGGCTTTCGCTAACTGCGCATGGACGTAAAGTGAAGTAAGTAAAGTTGAAGATGATTATTATTAACTGTAACTAACAGTTCTTGTTGTAGTAACGAAACGGCGAAGTCACATATATTGGCTAAGGTGTAGAGTGGAACCAAAGTCTTACTTAGCAATGCACAGTTCTAGCCCAAATCCTATGGCCATAAAAATATTCAATAAATTGCCAAATAATCTAAAATATATCGAAAGAGAAAACTGTTTCATAAAACAACTAAAAATAATCCTTTTATCGAAATGCTATTACACATTAGACGAATTTTTTAATGATAATCTAGAAAACATAATAATAAATCGTTCCAATACAAATAATAAAATTGCCATACCTCTATAGGGTCATATGTATAACCATACAAGACATGTTAACTTAGAATCGCATGTTTCCATATGTTGCAATAAATGATTTGACTTTGAGTTTGTAAAGTAAGGACTTGTAGAGTAAGGCGTGTAGAGTTAGAAGCTTGGCTTTACGTGAGATCTGACAACTTTTTGATAGTGTGAACTGTGATTTAGACTTGGCTACATTTCACATGAAAATGTTTTTGTTGGATATTATTTAGTTTATCTCCAGTCCATCCAAAAGCTGCCTGGTAGAAATCGCCAAAGACGATAAGGCCGCCCTTGCACAAAATTTGTAAATAGCTACTTTAATGTATTTATATTATTTGGAGTAAAATAAAGAAATTGTTATTGTTTTCATGACTGGCTCAAAAGTTTAACGATATAAAACATTTAGAACACGTTTACGCAATTTTGTCAAGTTTTGTTAAAAAATTCAACCTGTAGGCAAAAAACCATCGTCCAAAAAACTAACATCCGGTCTAGACGAAAATGAAAAGTTGTTTACTTCGCTCTTTCCGTCAAAAACTTACGGAGAAAATATTATGATCGAAAATGGCACCGACTTCAATCAGTTCACTCTGTGACACTCTGCGTTCTAAAATCTGACCACCTCATTTATGATCTACCAAACAAAAATAGAATGAATGATCACGCAAGTTACATTCTTAAGTACCTAGTACATACAAAAACATACAGTATGTTTTTTGCTTCAGTTTCTCTTTTTTAACTCTGTTAAAAAAATCGGGATTACCTATTTAAATGTCAGTTTTGTAAGTTCTTTTATGGCTGTAAAAATATGTAAACTGGAATAAAAGAGGAAGTCAGTTAATTCATGCTCGTAGAATTTTAGCATTTTAACTTATAAATTTATTGTTATGGTGCTTATGGTCATAATTTGTAGTTATAGTGGTTATTCGCAAAAGTAAAAAATGAAAAAAACCTGCAAAAGTTTAAAAAAGAGATCACCTATCTACTAAATAAATAAACTACTTATACTTACTTATTAACCGACGTTGTGTTATTTTCAATCCAATATCTTTTTACGGAAGAGAAATCACGAGAACTGCATTTTTCACATGTTAAGTTTTTGATGGGATTGATTTCTTGAGATAGTTCATGAAGATAACGTGCAATTATAACATGAAGATAGATATAATAAATAATCGCGGGTGTAATTACCCCTCTCACTCAGACAATAGCATATAAATCAGACTTAGTGTTTCTTCTTATGTGTCTCCGAGAAGTTCTCACAGCTAATACCGTATACTTTAAATACTTATACTGATAGCGTATGTCCGGGATAATTAAGTTTTGTTCGTTAATCATATTTTTTTTGGGAAATATTTAATTGTGTAGAATAAAATATGACCGGGCTGTATATTCGTCTTTGCTTCAACTCTGAGGAAATGCTTGCTACAGTGAACTTATATTAATATAGATAAAATAATTACGTAAGTAAGTACTTACATAATATTTATTTTAGAAGTTAGTGTTGGCTGCGGGCCGCCGTCGGCGCGCCCCGCTACTAGCCTTGTAGAGAGCGAGGGCTTGTTTTTTATCTTCGAACGCCTGTGCCTAGGAAGTAGCTAGATAGCATGGAGAATCTCTGTGTTGGAAGTTACGAATACTCCTTATAAGTTCCGTATACGTTCCGAACCGTACGAAACTCAAAAATAGGGCTCCAGCTCTACCGTCGTGCCGTCGGCGTCGCGTCGCTTTCGTCAATGTTCATATTAATTCGAAATGATTCTAAGAAATGCTAATTTACACTCTGATACATTATAAAACATTTAAGTAAGTACCTACCTACTTTTATCGCATAGGTACCGGTCATTTTTATCAGACGATAAATACCTACACAATTACATTCACACGCGAGGATGCATGTGTGTGTGATGGTATTCACTGGGCTAGGAGTCAACGCTCGCTGGACTCGATCAATAAAAGCAAATTAATTACTCGCTCGAAATCGAGACGATAAAACTCGTCGAGCTCGATATAAATAATAATTAATTACGAAATCTCGTTGTATAAATACTATATAATTGACATAAAAAACCGTGTATATTTGTGTGTTCGGAACGCCCATTAGCGATATCAAAAGCATTTCTGTAATGTTGTTACAGTATTTCGGTATTCGTCATGAAAGAGCGCGATAAATAACCGAACGTATTCACGATGTATATTCAGGGGACGTGGCGGGCGCGGCGGGGGCGGGAGGGGCACGAGAGGGGCACATTTCCATTTCAAAGACATTCCTCACGTTTCGGGCGCAGATATTTTAATTGTGATGATTTAAGCGTTTTATCCGAGTGACAAAACAAAGCATTCCAGCTCCGCGACCACTTCCGCCGCCGCCGCGAGCCGCTCGCGCCGGCCGCTGCAGCGGTCCGTGCTGGGCATACGTCCGAGCTACGCTCGCGTCCTCACAGAGACGAGCATGAAGACGCGCCGGCGAGTTGAAAGCGCCCGGAGTCGCGCCCTAATGACGACGATTAAAATGAATTTGCGCGCGGCGAGGGTGCGCTCGCAAATTAAATTCTTGCTTCGGCCGGGGCGGCCGCGCTCTTTGTCTCTCTGATCGCACCCATCCACTTGATTGATAACATTTTCCGGGACGCGGCACCCTCGAGCGCCGAGTGCCGAGCGCCGCTGTAGGCTCCACACTTAGATCACGCTCCGTTTCATCCCTACTAAGACAAACTTCGTAAATGTGTTTTGTTAACTCTACATCGAATGAGATATATAGGTATACCTGCACATATTTTAGTAATAAAATGCACTTTTATCTTTACATCAAATATACATACATTAAAACACTCATAAGTGTAATAAAGACGACAACGTAACGTTATTGCGGCGTGGCTCTGGAGGCAGTCGGGGATCCGTCCACATGTTTAATTGTAGTTTATGTTCAAGGGTGTACTGTGCGTGCGTTACATGTATCTATAGAACTGTATGGTGACACAAGATGGTGGTGAGTAGTAACGTGCGGGGGAGGGCGCGCGCCCCGGGGGCGGCCCGCCCGCCCCGGTCACAAATGTCGAACCACGCGTGACGTCACGCACCACTACGCTTTGTTCCGCACTCTCTCAGTATACCTAATGTCTCCGCTTGAGCCTCTAGTCCCATAGTAATCCCATCCAGGAGACTGCACATCTCGGCACATATACTTATCGTATATAAATAATCAGTCAACAAACAAATAGGATTCCAATGTGCTGGAATGGCATAGTTTATGATTTTTTTTTCTAGGATAGAACTTAAATTATTTAATAAAATTTCTTTTAAAATTTTCTTTAATATTTTAATAAAATTACTTTTAAAATTTTCTTTAATATTTTAATAAAATTACTTTTTTTTTAAATTAAATTATTTTTAAAATTTTCTTTAATATTTTAAGAAAATTTCTGCGGTTTATCAATAACAAGGCAAAAATATCGAACTTCAACTTTGATTATGAAGTGAACTGCAGACCACCACAAAATCACCACATGTTACCTCTTCTAAAAAGGAGGGAGGCTGCTGATCTATCATTTTTATTTAATTGAGTATCGGGTAGAGTTGACTGTCCATCCTTGCTGGCGGAAGTAAGGCTTATCACGCCGCTGCACTCGTCACGGAAAAAACACCTTCGTCTATCTGCCCTTCCCTGTAGCACGAACTACCGCGGCTACTCTTCTTGAATTTCTTGAAAATTCTTTGAATTTTTCAAAGCATGTGGACTATTTGCATCAAGGCACAACATGTTTAAAGCACGGCAATATGCACGGCAATGAAATAATTGGGATGCTTTATTGTATTTTAATGTGGGTTAATTTATACGTATTAATTGTTACTGTTAAATTATTTATTAAAATTGTAGCAGATCTCATGCTTCATGATCTATTAACTTTTTATTCCATCTCTTCCTATTCTCTGTCATTCAATCATTCTAAACTTGTGAGTTTCTGTTTGTAGTCTTTGCTGTTATAATGTATAATTTTATTCAATTTTCTATTGTCTAATCACCAATATTATATTCTATAAGCGGTAGCCTTCGTTGGCCTAAGTGTTTTTAGAATTGTTTGTAGACTTTTTTTGTATTAAGGCCGTTTGGCAACCCAAAGATAATAAAATAAAATATGTGCTAAAACTAATGTTAGTAGGCTTACCTTTCTCTTGGTGTTATTTAACACGTAGATACCTATGTCAAAAAATTCCTATCTACGTTATATTGAGTAGATATACCTACCATATCATCAATGTCATAGTAAAGTTTTTAATATTGTGCCTATGAGCGATAAAGTCCATCACATTACCATTTAAAACATTTATAGTACACTTTTTTTGCAAAAGTTCAAGTACTTTTTGCTAAAATGTGTTGTATATATTGTGGAGGCGTACCGTACAAGCACACAGATTAAGAGGCAGCGCGCAAAGTAGCGCGAGCGAGGGGTGCGCGGTCAGTGCGGGAGAACCACTGCAATGTAAATCGATGGTCAGCGGCGGGCGCGGGGGCCGGCGGGTCGGGGGGCCGGGGGCGGGCCGGCCGCCCTCCGGTCGATCCCGCTCCTCCCGCCGCCCACCGGCCCGCCGTGTCAATTACCGGCCGGTCCCGGCCTCCCGCCGCCCCCGCCCGCAATTAACTATCATAAGCCGGGCTTTATGGCGGACGACTGCGGCTGTCACGACAGGCTCACCCGCCGCCCGCATCCCGTCGCGTCGGCCCGTCGGCCCGTCGGCCCGCTCCGCCGCCGGCTCGCTGTGCCGATACATTACTTTAAATGTGAAGTGGGCTTTTACTAGCTTTACGCAGGCTCTACCTATATCACAGAACAACTTTCCTCCTCTCTCTTCTGTGACCTATATATATATATAACCTATATATCATTAAATTCCGAAATAAAAGTTTCAGTCTCAAATACGCACATTTGTGATGACTCAAACTTGAGGTAATTTGAACTGATGTCATTAATGAGTAGCTTCAAATTAAACAAGGACTTAGTCAGAGATAACACGTCCAGCAGGCCTAGCGCAGTCCCTGTCCCTTTTTACCTACTTTTCAGATAGAAGAAATGAATGATAATCACAGTCACTAAGTATATAAGAATAAATACGTAACGTTATTTTTTCGACCCATATACATAGGCCTATAGGGCTAGCACGAGTAGTCGAGGTCCCGACGGCGACGGAAGGTCGGTTAGTATAGGTACCTACTTCGACGGTGACGGATATTTTACAAAGCAACGTTATTATCGGCACCTGTGTTATTTCTCTACATACGAGTAGGTACCTAGTGATGATTTTTAACGCAATTTTTTAACATTGGCATTTTGTGATTCAATAGGGAATCACAAAATGCTTATCAATGTTAAAAAATGGCGTACACAGAACAGAACAGCTTGAATTTGTAACTATGTACTAGATTTTTTTGTATTCTACCCACATAATAGCTTTCAAATTCGATACTTTTAATTTTAACAGAAAACTTATGAATAGTTAATTTATGTTTAATTATAGTTGTAAATAGTTTAAATTTAATTAACTTAGTGTAAAAGTTAAAGAAAATGTCAAAGAGAGAAAAAATCCGCTGACTGGAGGTTTCTTTGCAGCTTGATTGTGGCTAAAGTAAGGACGTTAGAAGAATGATTTTTGTTTCCGTAAACAGAACAAATACCTACAGATCTAAAAGTTAGTAGGTACCAATTTATAGTTCATTAGGCGTAAGTTTGGTGAATATCCCGCTAGCTGGAGGTCGGTTAGAAAAGCTTCTAATTTTCGTTTTGTATACGGAACAAATTCTGGTTTAGCGTAATTCAGTAGAACATAATATTATCTAGGTCTAATTATCTGCATCACTCGTATATCTCCCAGACACGGGTTCCCGCTGGGTGTAGGGACATGGTATTTCGAGTCTATTTATTTATATGTTTGTGATTAAATGCACATTTCATCTGCAACGCAAATTAACAATATTGATACATAGGTACATAGATTAATAATTGGTCAATAGTTAGACTTGATAATTAATATTTGATATAAAATAGAAACTTTTAATGTTCCTCGCTCAAAATGAAACTGCTCACTTAGGGATTGATATTCGCGGCAACAAGCATCATAGTATCCAAATCAGACCAAATAATAAATTTACTTGGGATAGTGGCTCTTTCTTCTTCAATGGCGTATGTTTTCACAATAAGGAAGTTTCCTTTATCATAAAAACTAAAAATAATTATGTACATTTAAAGACGTTAGAAATGTATTAGATACAGTGAAAAAATTACTCGAATATCTTAATAAATGACGGAGTTATGGATGTCTAAACATGACCGCACGAAATCAAAAAACCTCGCGACGGATTTACGCGTGTGACGTCATCCGGCTCCAGAGCCGCGCCGTGGGTTAGACGGGAGTAAGGAAAAAGGGAAATAAAGTGCTTCATTCTATACCGAGTATTTTTCTAAGCCACGAATACGTTCTAGGATATCATTGTACTTATTTTTATGTTATGATCAACATTTGCTATGGGACTAACCCCCCAATATTACGAATAAAAGTCAGCATTCCCATAAATCTTGTCGTGAGTAAATGAACTTTATTTCTAAATGGAACAAAACTTGACGTGTGTACCTAGTGTACTGCGGTTATTACATCTGTATATATTGACTAGTAGTTTTCCAAACAGTAGACCTCACAAGTATACATTTTGGTGAAAATTTTCTGGTAATCAGTTTTCAAAAATGCATAACTTGCACAGGCAAATATATTCATAATTACAATATTTTGTCCTAAAATATCATTGTATATTATGACCAACTTTTACTATGGGACTAATCCCCTGTACAGGGTTATCCAAAACTTCTCAGCCTAATATTTGTTCTTATAAAGTACTTGTAGGTAATAGGTTTTTTCAGGACTTATTTTTTAGTTCCGAAAATGACAGATGTCAGAGTGACAGCTGCCATTATATGGCATATTATTATAGAATTCATACTAGAGTAGCATGACAGATGTCATCCGAAATGTAGATCTCGTTGAGCCCTATCAATTTTGTGCCTAAAGTAACGGTCTAAAAACGACAGTTACGGAGATAAATTACTTTGAAGAGCTGTCATCCAAAATATAGATCTTGTTGAGTTCTACAATGGTCTAAAATCGTTAGTTATAGAAATAAACCGCATTTAAGTTTGACAGCTGTCACTTTGAGACCTAACATGTCATCCTAGTATGGATTCTTGAATATGACAGCTGTCACTTTGTTCAGTCATTTTTAGGGTTTCGTAGTAAAACGAGGGACCCTTAAAACTTCGTTATAAATGTGTAACGGACGGATGCCGTTTATAGACCATATTAAACCTTTCCCTGAAAATAATTTGGAGCACTGTAGAATCATAAATTTTTGAGCTATAAAGGAAAATTGAATTGTTTAAACATTAGAGGTCATCAACCTCACAAGTATATTTCAAACAAACAAACAGTAACACTTTATTAGACAACCACATAACTTAAAAAAAAAAAAACAAATTACAGGCACAAAACAATACAATTGATAGGGTTCTAACTGGTGGCCTTTTCGCTTTAAGCGATTTCTTCCTAAGTAATCAACCATATTAAAAATTGGTTTTTATCATCATCATAATCATCGTCACGTCTGCGGAAGCCTATCATACGCATGTCTCGACACGCACTTGACAACTTATTGAAACTAGAAAATAAAAGCCCTGAAAAAAATCATTTATAGTATTTTATTAGAACAAAATATATTACGCTTCACCAGTTCTAGCTAGCTAACCCTGTATAGGGGATCAGTCCCAAACTCTGACACCAGGGCTAGCCACCCGGCCTATACAAACTTACTTACTTAGTCCCATAGTAAAATTTGGCCATAATATACAATAATATCTTAGTAAAGAACCTTACTATTTTTATGACTAAGTATATATTTACCTGTGAAAGTTGTGCATTTTTGAGAACTTATTACAAGAAAATGTCTACTTGCGAGGTCTACTGTTTTGGGAGCTACTAGTTAATAGTTACAGATGTAAAAACCGAAGTACACTAGACACATACACCAAGTCTTGTTCCATTTAGATATAAAGTTCATTTACTCAAGACAAAATTATGGGAATGCTGACTTTTTATTCGTTATATTGGGGGGTTAGTCCTATAGTAAATGTTGATCATAACATAAAAATAAGTACAATGATATCCTAGAACGTATTCGTGGCTTAGAAAAATACCCGGTATAGAATGAAGCACTTTATTTCCTTTTTTCCTTACTCCCGCCTAACCCACGGCGCGGCTCTAGAGCCGGATGACATCACACGCGTAAATCCGTCGCGAGGTTTTTTGAATTCGTGCGGTCATGTTTAAAAATTCATAACTCTTGTCATTTTTGAAGATAATTGAAAAATAAAAACACCATAATTTATTTCAGACTTGGTGTAATTTAATAAAAATAAAACTAGAAAACGGGAAACTTCCTTATTGACCGAAAGTAAACGATACTCTCTGCTTTGAGTCGGCGATTTTGCTTTTGTCTATCCGGTTGTTGAATTTTGTCTACAGGTCGCATTTTTCAACGAAACTCGACAAAACTTGGTACACAGGTTTCATGTAGGTTACCTATACCTACCCATCTGCTAAATGCAATTGTTTCATCGTCGGTGACATTTGATTTGTAGGTGGGGGTATTTTTTCTGTCAAAAAAGAGGGGAAATTTGCTGTTGCGCTATTTATCAGCCGTAATATTTGGCTAGATTGTTCAGGTATCTAAATTCTAACAAGATAATACTGTAATAATAGTTTTACGTCCAATATATGTTTTTTGTAATCATTTAATGTAAATTACGTGACTTTGTATTTTGTACTCTAGTTTTGGTTTTACTTAAAACATGGCGATCTATGTATTTAATGAAAATTCTAATTTAACACCTGTGTTTTGCGAAATAAATATGAATTGAATTGAAGATTTGCGAGTAAGAAGAAGAACCAAATCAGTCAAGAGCGAGTCTAGATGTAGGCTGACTAAGGCAGTTAAAGAGATGTGTCGCGAATTCAACTGTTCGGAGAAATACTAGTAAATAGCGTTAGTGGTGCCTCACCGACAGCCGCGGGCAACTGCCCCGGAGGAAACACTTCGCTGGAGTGTTCAGAGTTTAGACAATGCTAATGGCGGGAGCAATTAGCCCGCCATTGTTCGCGGAGAATGATGCCGACTGGCGATTGCCGCTATTGTATGACGGGTGTACAAGTCGGCTACAGTCGCGGGAAGATGACACACACCGGGACTTACGTAGCCTCGTGTCTAAAACAGATTTTTATCTAAGTATTGTATTTCATGCATAATTGCATATAATTATCAACTTTTGAGACCATGTCCTTATGATGATTAAATTGATCAAATATTTTTTAGTCATTTAATATGTGATCATCATGAAATTAATTGTTCGAGTCAAATAATTGGCCAAGTGCGAGTCGGACTCGCGAAGGGTTCCGCACCGAATGGTCGCCCCCTTAAATATATTTCATGTTAATTTACTTATTACCTATTTCTGAAAGGAATATACTTAAATATTTATTAAATAAAATTATTTACCAAGTCTTACGACTTAAAATTTCAATCGTCTTCCTGTTGCCGTTATTAATATAGAGCAAAAAAATCACGTTACTTGTATGGGAGCTGTTAAATATGAAAAATATAATATTAATAATAATAATAGCCTTAAATATTAATTTTACTTGTTTAATTATTTATAAAATATGCATTTTATTATATTCTGTGAATATTTCAAGCATCTACTTGTCACCGTTATTAATATCGAGCGTAAAACGTCTTAGAAATCCGGTTTGTTATATGGAAGCCCCCGTCAAATATATTTTTGCTATTTTTAACATTTGTTGTTATAGAGGCAAAAGAAATGCATCATCGGTGAAAATTTCAACGTTCTAGCTATAATGGTTCATGAGGTACAGCCTGGTGACAGACAGACAGACGGACAGCGGAGTCTTAGTAATAGGGTCCCGCTTTTTGCCTTTTGGGTACGGGAACCTTAAAAACAAATAAATATGTCTCTGTGAGAAAGCTGTCTAGTTTCTTACCCTTGATGATCCTGAAATGTATGTAGTTACCTATGTACTGTACTGTACCAGCCTTTTTAATAGTCCACTGCAGGACGTAGGCCTTCCCACGAAGGGTGATTGGGCCATATCCACCACGCTGGCCCACTGCGGGTTGATGGATTCACATACGCCATCAAATTTCTTCTACGGACGTATGCAGGTTGCCTCACGATGTTTTCCTTCACCGAAAAGCCAGTGGTGTGAAATTCCGTACACAAATTCCAAGGAACTCATTGGTACGGGACCGGGGATTTGAACCCACGACCTCACGATTGTAAGGCGGGTGTCATTACCTCTTGACCACCATGGCCACTGGTTACCTATGTACTTAGGCTTAAAGAAAGTTTTTTAAACGACTTTAAAAAAGGAGGTTCTCAATTCGTCTGTATGGGTTTTTGTAGTGTGCTAGGTACGCGGTTACTACACCATTATGAACCGATTTCAACGATTTTTGTGTTTAGTAGATCATACTTTAGATGGGACTACCCATTTAAAATGTATCGAAATCAACCGAGCCGTTTTCAAAATATTAACTATAATGTGAAAATGACTATATCGATGTGACATTGATCCGGGCGAACTATTCGAGCTCTGCGTACACGGTAGCAGTGGGTTATGGCATTTTTGGAGAAAAATAATAGTCATTATTAGTCTTTTCATTCTTCCAGTTAAAAAAAATAAGAAGGTATACTTTACGAGTAAGTGTGTTTTGTTGGTTTGAAGCTAGTTGTAAACAAATTAAATTATCTTTTTAAATACAAAACGAATTAAGTCTTGGGATTTGACTCAAAATGTAATATTTTATAGTAAGTACCTAAGTGTAACGTTAACGTTTACGGGTAAATGATTGTGTTTATCAGAGATTTCATGAGGCCCAATTTATCTGGTCCACTAGGCTCGATCGTGCGGGCCCGGCCGTCGGACGGCCGCCGGCAATGCGCAATGGTCGCACAGATCGGGTACTCACTTCCATTGTGGGATGACTGACTAGCTATTTGTTATATATGTGTACCTATAACGATAGTATGTATGCGCGGCTGCGCCCGCGCTGTTTGCTTTCCAATAAAACAGTGTGCATCTAACTAGCTTTTCATTCACACGTCTCCTTTGTCCGACGCGCCGGCAAGTCAAATATAGAACACTATTCCATATTGTTAATTTGCTCACTCATTTTTATAATGAGTTTTGATTCCATCAACAAAATCCGACAAAATACAACCTATAACTATAAAACAAGTATAAGAATTTTAGGTAGATACATGAAGTAGTTGTGAAATGTGTAAGTAAGTTCGTATAGGCCTGATGGCAATCTCTGGTGATTTGGCCGCCTAAAGGCCGCTGCCTCTGACATTGAAAAACAGTTAAATTTACCGTGGATTTACGATCAAACGTGTCTTCCGAGCCATGAAAACGCTTAGTTGTAAACGCCACCCCCGGTCACAAATCCGAAAACTGAGTGTGCCGAATGTTGCTTAACTTCGGCGATAGCTAAATACCTAACACCTATTCAAATTATGCGCAATGTTGAAAAGAGTTCATTGTATTCATAATCATAATCAAAATAATAATTTGAATTTGTAATTTTACAATTAAAACAACCAAATTATACTAATTAGTAACTTTTTGGGAACCAAATCTGAAATCGCAATTTTCACGAGTTATTGTAATGTTAGCCATATTACACACGGGACAGGCAGGGCAAACCCGGGACAGGCAGGGCACACGGTACACCTATCGATACCATTTTTACTCAAAGAAGTTTTTGACACAGAAGATTATCCCTCGTAGCTATACCTATACTTACCTACTCAGTAAACAACAAATCCCACCAAAAACATTTTCGTGTAAAATGTTGCCAAGACAATGAATTATCAGGTCCCATGAAGAGCCAAGATTCTAACTCTACACGCCCTGATTCTACAAGCTTTAACTTCATAAACCGTAGTCAATCGTAGTCAACTTCATAAATCGTAGTCAATAGGTATATTCTAGCAAAATTTCTATACATGTTGCAAATGCATTATAGATAGACTGTAGCGTAGATGACGGCGTATCATACCTCAGAAGAATGTTCCAGCCTTTTTAATAGTCCACTGCAGGACGTAGGCCTACCCACGAAGGGTGATTGGGCCATATCCACCAAGCTGGCCCAGTGCGGGTTGGTGGATTCACATACGCTATCGAATTTCTTCTACGGACATATGCAGGTTGCCTCACGATGTTTTCCTTCACCGAAAAGCCAGTGGTGTGAAATTCCGTAAATAAATTCCAAAGAACTCATTGGTACGGGACCGGGGATTTGAACCTACGATCTCACGATTGTAAGGCGGGTGTCACTACCTCTTGACCACCACGGCTACTCAGAAGAATGACTTGTCATTATTATTTCTGAGTATCGTACGGATTATGTAGAGATTGCTTGGCGCGGCTGTTACTGACGGTGGCGTGTGTTGTCGCAGGTCTGGAGGCGCAGGTGCAGGACACGTCGAAGGATCTGTACTGGTTCTGAGAGGCGCCGGCCGCCCAGGCCGCGGGCCGCGCCGCCGGGCCGCCGGCCGCCGACCGCCAGTGCCGCGCCGTGAGTGCTCAGTGACTGTGCCCAGAGACGCTGTATCTATACTGTACTGTAGCTAGTTACGTTAGTTTAATCCATCACGTAGCGGTAAGTAGGTCGTAGAGTGTGCAGGGCGCGCCGAGTCCGAGCCGCCGCTCCCGCTACCCGGGGAACTAATATTGCTTCTTTGCTTTCATGCGGCTTTAGTTTGATCTGACCAAAACACTCTCTAATTATAGTAGATTTTATTTATGATACGAGTCAGTTAAACATAGAAAAAACAAATCATCAGCTGTCCATAAAGCGGACAGAGGTTACTTATGTGAGGAGTGCCTCAGCTCCTGAATTAAATATAAGCAGGTGCTCGGCGTGATGTCGCGTGACCGGCCGCGCCACCTGCCGCCGGCTTGTCGCCACTTTCGCCAAAACTGGTGTCTTGCACTCCAGAGGCCCTAATTTTCAAATTTAAACGCCTAGGAACGTATACGGATCTTTGCGAATACTCCAAACAAGTTCTGTTTACGACCAAGCCGTGCGAAGTTCAAAAATCATGCCCCAGAGCTCACGGTGACCGCGGCTCTCTCGTGAGTCTCAGCTGTACATCAATCTTATCATTGATGTGACAAGAATGGGATGTGTAAAGCGAATACAAATGTAAACTCTAAATACTAACAAAAGTAGCAGAAGACTTTGTGGCACTGGTTATAACATATCTTAGTGATTCATTAGAACGATGTTTCTAAGGATCCCACTGGTGATGTTCCCGACCGGACGGCGTTCACTTAATGTTAATTATTTAGCTTTTTGCCGATTTCGTTGCTAGAAATGACGACTTTTTTGTTTGAGCGAACAAATAAAAGTTTTGGCAACAAAAATAGTTTAGTGTTAATCTTAAAGCAAAAACGTCTATAAATAAAATATATTTCTGTTTACCTCTATCTTCAAGTAATGATTTTATGTAAAATATTAAGCCAAAACTTGAATAGGAATACAATGAACTGGCAACATTGACTACATTCATTCAGACGCCGTCTCTTTGGGAGCATCGTCAGCGGGACCCGCAGTTACAGCTGGGTAGAGGTCGCGAGCGGTGGGTGTGGAGGCAGCCCGCGCCCGCGCCGGTCGGGCCCGCGGTGGGCGCGGCAAGCCCCCTGCACACGACACATGTGTATAATATATCAAAATGTTAGCCTAAATTAGATAGTTGATAAATCACATTATTTTGTCATTAATATATATTCTCGGTCGTTGAAGAGGGCGATTCTATTCAGTGTTTAATTAGTCGCAGCGCCCGCGCTGGTTCCGAGTGGTGATCGAATGTCCGAAGACGTTTATAACTCATTGATCCATAATATAATATTTTCGTAAACCCATTTTTTTCGGCTATGTGAATACACGAGATAAGAACTTTGTACTCAATGAATGCTTATTAATTTGTTCTTGTCTTCCGCAGTTCGCGCACCACTCGGCGCCTGACCCGGCTCGGGGGCGCGCGCAACATTGTAAACAGATCTGAGTAAAATACCAGAGAACACAAAATATGAAGCGATTGCTTACAAATGCGGAGATCTGACTACATATGTAAATGAATAGTTTTTGTGATAGTGAGGCCTTGGAAGGCTCGCGCCCCCCGGCCGGCCGCGCGGCCGAGTCTGTACATACCGCGTGTATAGCTAGGTAGAGCGTTGTATGTAATGTAGCATTGTATATACGTAGCTAGGGCGGCTCGCGCGTGTCGCCGGACGTCACCGCCGCCAGGTATGCCGAATGCCGCTGATTAACAACATTCCTGAGAATTCTGCATACTTTACATATTCAATAAATTAACAGACAAGCTTTTAGCCTAGTGGCCGGCGGCCGCGAGAGCCGGACGTCGCATGCTCGCGATACTTTGCATCGTTTCACGAGTTATTTTCGTATTAAACAATAGATTATTACACTGAACGGGTAAACAAGGCAATTTGAGCGAATAAAAGATCAGTTAAAAGCGCAAACTGTGTCGCGGCGTGTCGCGGGCCGGAGACGGCGGGTGACGGCATAATTCAGCCGCGACACTTTCTCATTGTAATGAGACATATTTAAGCATTCAATTAGCCGGCGCGAGACAATGGCATTCTTGTCCGGAAATAGGCCGCGGCCGCCACCGCCGCTGCCGCGGACCCGCGCGCATCTATCAATGTATTTTCGTACATTTTTCGGGAATGATTACATTGTTGCGGCAAACCAACAGATTTATCAGCTCAGGCTACAGTCATCATTTCAAACGACTTTACAAATGTTTTTAGCAATAAAATATTTCAGCTAAAATTCGCGGCTTAAATCTGTATCGAGAATTACCTAATAGAAATATCAGAGAAATGCGTTAACTTATTTTGTTTGTATGTAGTAGTGCGCGGTGCGTCGGTGCGTCGTGCGGCTTGTTAGGATGATTTAGTTTATGTCAACTGTAATTTGGTATAAGCACTCGCGTGGAATGATGTTGGGATGTCGGCGCGCGGCCGGCGCCCGCGCACTCGCCGCCGCGGCTACCGCTCACAGAGTAACGATACTACAATTGAATAACCTGGCCAAAATTTAAATTACAATTATGTTGGTGT
The DNA here is from genome assembly GCA_949316475.1 of Hypomecis punctinalis. Lineage (NCBI taxonomy): Eukaryota > Metazoa > Arthropoda > Insecta > Lepidoptera > Geometridae > Hypomecis > Hypomecis punctinalis. Next base: position 26,773,476 of record OX438800.1, on the reverse strand, counting down.
TTTTTTTCATTTTCTGTTTTATTAATGTTAAATGTAATGCACTGGCCATACGTAGTAACGGTAGAGCAGCGCGGCGCGGAGCGTGCGGGCGCCGCCCGACGGCGTCAGTACCGTAACAACTTCGAAATAAATTCCATTATCTACTGTGATTGTTTCACATCTGTTGTTTCATTTCTCCTCGAACGATTAGTGTATTTTTAATTTATTATCTAGGAATGTGGCACGAGACAGAGTCGGGCTCATAAATCGTGGGCATGAATCAATCGCGCCTTCCGCGCGAAATAGAACTCAAATGTTGGAGCGCTCGGCTCCTCTCGGAGACTCTAGTTACACACGAGCTTCTGAACAATTCTAAGAATGTTGAGCAAAACAGACGACGAAGCTCAAATAATATGAATATGCGCAATCTCTACGTCTTACAGTTGTGGTAGGTAGGTATAGGTACTAATTGTCGACTCATACCTACTTAGGTATCTATGTTCTGTTCTGCCACGACACGCCATATTCATTTATATCTTTATAAGGCCTTGGGATTCATACATAAACATGAAATGCAATTTAAATAAGATGTTTAAGTAACTATATATTAAGTAACTATAAGTATTTCAACTAATTATAATTAAGTACATAATACGTGGCGATAACGGTAGTAATTGTGTTAGGCCTTCTTGGATTTGTTGCATCTTAATATGAACACTCTATTATTAACTCGAAACATCCCAAAACGCAATGAAAATCAGCGGACAAACTAAAATTGTCATGCGCCTTCCACAAGTAGGTAATATCTATGGCACAGACTCGAAACTGTAGGTACCTATTAATTAATTATTTATTATGCCCTTTCTAACCCTGCGCTGTAGAATACTTATCTAAGTAAGCATGCAAATGACGACATGCATTTGTTGCATGTGTTGACGTGTATGACTGTTGTGTTGATATTTACAACACAACCATTTCACTCATTATTCATTCACTACAAGTAAAACCTGGATAACGTAGAACCTAGATGACTATTTAAGAATAATCACAAGTTAGACTATACCTATAGATAAGTCTAATTTGTAACTATTCTTAAATAGTCATCTAGGGTAACGTCAAAAGTTTCCTAAAATTTGAATTTTATATTATGATCTGCTATCTTTTACCCGCGGCTTCGCCCACGCACAAAACGTTGTGCTATCCTAGGGCAAAATGTTATTTTTCTGGGATAAAAAGTACTTATGTCACTATGTCTTTCAAACTATGTCTATGCCAAAAATCAAGTAAAATTTTCCTCCTTTACTGTGTTAAAGAGAAATAAACTAATAAACCTACAAACACACTTTCGTATTTAGTTAGAAGTAGGATTTAATTAATAAATTCTGTAATTATACAAAAAATGTTCATCAAAACGATGAAAATCCTAGCAGAGCTCGTCGGGAACCTGTCCGTCCGGTGTCCGAGCCGGCGCCGGTCCGTCACTCGCCACCGCCGCTGCCTGCCGCTGCCGCGACCTCTCGACCGGCCCGCTTCCGGCTCACACCAGCTTCCATAGACTGCCTCGGTGGCTCAGTGGTTAGTCACCCTGACTCCTGAGTCAAAGATGCGCGGCTTCGATTCCTACCCAGGGCAAGCATCATTGTGATGAACATACCTAGGTGTTTACTCTGTGTCTGGGTGTTATTTAGATATAATATATATGTGGCCAACTATGAAGGTACCATCCTAAATTTAATAGCAATTTAAAATGTTGTCCTCTCTTTCAAATGTACCTATATCGTAAAAAAGAAACAGCAATATTTTAAATTGCTATTAAATTAAGGATGGCATCTTCGTAATTGGCCACTAATTATGTAGTTAAAAATATATTGTAGTATATCAGTCTCTGGCAGCTATATCACAAGCTTTGCTTAGTTTAGGGTCAGAGACCATATGTAAAATGTCCCCTAATATTTATTTATAGCTTCATCTAACCGGGGCCGGATTTAGGGGAGGGCAACCGGGGCAACTGGCCCCACAATAGATTTTGAAACAATCTTTCAAATTTCAACGAGTGAGCAACTACTAGAGAGTGAACTAGCAAACAACTTTTATTTTGATTTTTTGCGCTGACCTACAGTCCTTTGTAGATACCTAAATGATCAATTATTACTCTGAAATATTGACAAAAACGATTAATCTACATAGTTATTCACCCTAATAAAGAAATCGGTGAAATATTAAAATTCCAAATCGTCCTGATAAGTACTTTATCTTGAAGGAATATTCGTACATCTATTTGTCACCAAGGGGCTTCTACTGTTTTGTTGTCCCGAAGCCTACTCAGCTCTACCTAAATCCGGCCCTGCATCTAACCCTGTGTGGGTACTGCTCATCTTGCCTTATATACAAATATGTAGAATTATATACTTCCTACGATTAATTGAATTCTAGGACTGCCTACAAAAAGCTCGTGCACCTACTGATAAGTCCCGTAATAAATAAAATAAGTACCTATAATGTAGAGACGAAATATCTCTCGTAGCCGTCCAAGTGATGCCCTCATGGACGTACTCAACTGGCGGCTTTTGTTCTCGTAATTTCACGGACGAGAGCGTTTCTGGAACATGTAGCTGGTAAGTACAAGCGGTTCAATCCATTCAAACTTTATCGCCGCTCGTACACTCCGTCAACAAAAGTGTTCTTTCCGTAATGACGAAACTGAATTAAACAGCCTCACTCCGAGCAGCACCCAGCGTCGGACCTTATCCGAATATATGTAGGTATGTAAGTATTGTACCCATATTAGGTATATGTTTCCGGAGATAGATAGATAGATGGATAAACTCTTTGTACCACCAAGAAATAAACACAAAGAAGAAACAAAGTGGATAAAGATGGAGATAAAGTAGATATCAATGGATTGTAGATAGATTTTACTACTGTTAGACCTGCCTTTACAATCCAATGTTGCTCTGTATACAGGGTTAATAATTCCCTGTTGACAATGATTCAGACCATGATTGTGAACAACTTTTATTACAGGCCCAACCCGGAATTAGAGAAAAAAATCAGCTGTTCTTTACATTGCATAAATAAATAATAATTATATATTTTTTTTCCTATATATATATATATTTTTTTTATTAATGACAATACTACACTACTACTAGATAGAAAGCAATTGGATCATCCACAGACCCTAAATAATAAATTGCATCTCCGAATCGACAAAATGTATGAAACAGCTGATTTTTTATCCTCGGAACCCGGATTGGCCGCATAGTAAAAGTTGTTCTTAACTGTTGTTTCGTCTTGAGGGCTCCCTCCACTTGGGCTCCCGCTACTTTTGTAGCCTAGATAACATCACAAAGCCGCCAAGTTTTATGATGATGAATGATTGCATTCTTTAAGTCTGGATTTCAACCAATTTTAATAAAATGTTAACTTTCAACTTAAAAATAATAGTAATTGGAGCTTACAAAATACAATAGATATTCTGTGACATCACCATAACGGCAGATTTGACAAAAAAATCGCAAATACTCGGCATACAAAAGTATTTGCTGCATTAAATGTTTCTTGTTATAAATAATCCCATAAAAATGGGATTGTCTCCGCGCGGGTGACATTCTAGCGTATGTTTACGATTCGTAATACTTTTATTGCACGTCGGAGTAGGTAAAGTGGCAGTCGACGGCGAATATTTATCGCGCAGAAAACCACTAAACTCGGCGGAATGCGCCCGCGCCGGCGCGCGGCGGCTCTCCATCACGGCGCGGGAACTATAACGACTTTACGATTCAGTTAAAGCACCTATTACGTGCATTGTACGCCGCAGATCGCGATATGAGCTTTGTTGTTTAGGCACCTACGTGACCTACCTAAGATACTTACGTGATGGTTTTCTCGACTACATTTCCCGTCCATCGTAAACATATATTCCTTTACTAAAAATCCACGATAAATGCGAATACTTACTTATCTGTTGAAATGTTGTTCTCATAAAAACCTGCATTAGCATTGCTAAGCCCGCAGGCCATACCTGAAGATAGGTAGATATACTCTTCATTGGTTCACAGTTTACATACGTTACACAATACAGAAAACAGATTTTTAGACATGTGAAGCAACCGGCCTTATCACTGAAAGTGATTTCTTCCAGGCAGCCTTGGGAGGGAGAGAGATGGTAGGTACAGAAAGAAAAAACGACGACTATGTAGTAGGTATTGAAATACTTATTTAGTGTATGTTTTTTTCAAATCGATGTTAATATAGAAATTGTATGAGTTACAATTGAATTAATTATATTGAAATAATTGCTCATGGTTCCGCATCAGTTAGTATGATAATAGGTTAGTATTTATGCTTATAAGACGTGGTATTTACCTAATCAAGCATCTGAGCAATGCTATAACTTATAATTGAATGTAGGTTGTATAGGCTCAGTGAGAACAAAGCCTCGCTGGAGTCCGCGCGCGCAGCGTGTCACCCGCCTGCATTCTGATTGAGTGTAATGTTAATCAACCTCATAAATGGTAATGCCGCATACCAGGTGCCAAGTTTTTAAATGGTTTCTAGTGTTCTGTCGCAAACTAGGAACTCTAAGTTGTCGTTTTTATAAAACGTATAAGCATTGCCACTCATCATGGTAGCTGCCAGCATGCTGGGCACGCTGCCGACTGACACTGGGATTGAGTATTTGGATCATCTTTAGACCTTTAAGGGTCTTTGAATGATCCATATTGAGTTTTATGAGTGCACTATAAATACCAATAGCTGAAGTATGGAATGTAATTGTATTTTGTTGTACCTACTTAGTAACGAAGGCATTTGCCTGTTAAAAAAATTAATGAATAGGTGTATTATTTTGTTACGCGTGTCCAGCAGTTTGTTTTTTGTAGGTACTCGTATCATGTGAGTATTATTCGAAAATCATTTGGTTAGTTCTTTTTATTATATTTTTTACTTATTATGATAAGTTATATTGGTGACCGTTGTGTACCTAATGAGACTGTGATGATTGCAACTTGACTTGCAGTGCACTCTGATTTGATTTGGTTAAACATTCATCTAGGTATTTCAGGTAGATAAGGTAAATTAGCCGTGGTCACATCCGCCTTACAATCGGTCGTGGGTTCAAATCCCCGGTCAGCATTTCACACCACTGGCTTTTCGGTGAAGGAAAACATCGTGAGACAACCTGCATACGTCCGTAAATAGAAGGAATTCGATGGCGTATGTGAATCCACCAACCCGCACTGGGCCAGAGTGGTGGATTTGGCCCAATCACCCTTCGTGGGTCACTACGTCCTGCAGTGGATTATTTAAAAAAAGGCTGGTACAGTGAAGTAAATAGCCTGTGATAAGGTACCTAGAATGATGTGTTTCGAGATGAAAAACGACTTTATTTCATATGCGTTGTTGCAGTAGGCACCTACCTGGAATAAAGATAGGGATACAATTGAAATTGTAGAAGATCGCATGGAACAGGACCGTGTTTGTTGTCTGAGTTGTAGCGTGGAAGGTCGCCAATGAGATAGGTTAGTCGAGCAGATCTGATCTGCAGCGGGCAGGGGGCGGGCCCGCGCACGAGCGCCCTGAATGACCTGTAGTAGAGAGAGATGGCGAGACATCGTGTGCTGCAGAACGGTTACCTCAACTAGGCCTCGACCATTACCAGGTTGGTACATGATGATCGCTGTGGAGAGCTTTTCAACCAATTTAAAACATATTTATAATATATTTATATATTTAAAATCGTGATATTTTGAAGATTAACTTCATATTTGTATATTTTCAATTAAACAATATAATGATTTTAAAATGGTTTTGGTTTAAATGGTCCAATTTATGGACGTCCTAATGACCTCATAAGACCGTGGGACCGCGCTGGATGCAAGCCGCCACCAACTGGTTTTATTGGAGATCTAGGGGGAAGCTTATCTATGTCCGGCAGTGGATGTCCTAAAGCTGAAACGAACGGGTAAGTAGTTACCCGAAGTTAAGTAAAGAACAAAGGTCCTAGACTGAAGAGTGCAATATGTTTTTGAATTATTGGTCAAATTTAAATTTAAGGCAGCGTGACACTATTTTGCGTGCGATGTGCTCATTTCGTTACACAGTCGTATAAAGGCAGCTATTTAGAGTATAGATAAGTAGGCAGGGACGCGACAGTTGCGGTGATTTATACCGCGGCGACGAGCAGTAAACCGTTTACGAGCCTCGCTGATAGCAGATAGCGCGATACACTCGAGTAAGGCTACTACTGAGGGAGGTATTCACAGCAACCCACCTTGGGCTTATACAGCATGACTTTTTATTCAGTGCACTAATTTTTATCGCGCAATGGATATCATTAATAGAACATATATCGAATAGGAACAGGTAGCGCGTTCCATAACTGAACAGCTTGGAAAGCAAAGGACCTGCCGTAAAATAATTCGGAGCGGGCAGAAGGAGTCATGAGGGTAAGGTTTTCTTTGGACCAGAGGGAAAGGGAGTGGGCGGAGTGCCAGAAGGTAAACCGTTCTTTTAGATAACGTGGAGTAGAAGGATTAAACAAGATATTGTGAAGAAGGAAAAGGACATGAGCATTTCGGCGAAGTCGAATAGGAAGCCATTTGAGCTTTGCGCGAAATGAGATACATGATCATACTTGCGTAAACCAAATATAAATCTAATGCAATAATTTTGAAGGCACTCAAGCTTCTCAAGCTGGATCTCGGTGAGATCAATAAAGCATGCGTCTGCATAGTCTAAGATGGGAAGAAGAAGAGACTGAGCGAGCGTAACTTTAGTGGCAGTGGGTAGAAAATTTCGAAGACGCCTAAGGGAACCGCCAGAAGCAAAGATTTTGCTACTGATTGTTTTCATATGAGTATCCCAACTCAAGGTCCGATCAAACATCACTCCTAAATTCTTAACAGAATTACTGAAAGGAATTGAATTGATGAAGGGGTGATTGGAGAGTGAAGGGATGATTGAAAAATTAATGAAGGAGTTTAATTGTTTGTTTATTATATTTTCTGTATGCAAAGTATGTACACTGAAGAAAAAAACAACCTGTAGGTAACTGTATATATAAGTATGTATGTAATATAGATAACGATGCACTTACTCTACCGGCTTCGTCTGCTTTAATAGAGTCGTAAAAATTTTGCTCGTTAAAAATATTTCAAGTGAGATTTGATTTGGAGTACTGAAGGTTCTCTACCCTCAAATACACAGTAAACATGATTATAACATTTGCCAATTTGTTTGAGTGTTGTAAAGTTATAATTCTAATAAGTAAGAAACAGTAGATATTATCAAAATATTTCTTTTCAACGTTTTGAACATCTGAACTTGAACTGTGAACTTGATTTGATATGTTATCGAAAACCTTTGTAAAAAGACGATTCTAAGCGCATTTCAATATATCTAAATAATAAAAAAAAATATTTTGATTTGAACTGAATTGGAACATGATTTCCTTGGTAATTATTTAGTTCTTGTAGGTTCAAAAATCCTAGAAATGCACTAGATCATGGTGAACATACACATCTCAGAAATAATTTACACTTTACACTTCCCCATCCTGCAGGATGCTGATAAGTAAGTACCTAAGTTGGTACAGGCCGGCTGGCTAGCCCTGGAGTCAGAGTTTTAAAGCCGCATGAAGCCCTCTGACATGGCTAAACGGTTATAACAACTGTAGAAAAACTAACTTTTTCCTACGATTTCAATCGAAACCTCGTTTAACGATTTATCATTAATCTTTGATTCATTATACGAATCTGAGTCTTTCAGTCAAACTGACAAAGTCAGTCTAGAGTCAATCTTGGTCCAAGATGGATCGTTTTTCTTTATTTCTTCTTCAGGGGAAGTGCCTACGCTGGCCCCCCTCACGACCTCTAAAGACGAAATGGTCCGTAAACGCGGTCTACATGATCCGCTTGAATTTTGTTCTAAATTACACCCTTTCCAGATTTTTGACGCGCCGTCATCGCGGCCCGAACTGCTACTGCTCGCAAGAACGCCTGCGAGCTACCAAATTGCTGAACAGCGGCGCGGGGGCCTTCGCTCGTGTCCGATGAAGCCTTCGCCTGACAAAGAAGCAGTGGTGCTTCGGGAGCTTCGCCCGCCGTGAGAAGCTCTCCCTCCCGCTATATACTCCGTGATTTTAACGCGAAACTCGGTACTATCGTGAACTTTGAGCCTAACCTACCTACCTAGAGTAAGTCTAGTGTCTCTATATCTTTTGTCTGTGTGTTTTTATAACGTCCCTCTGTATGCTTTTTTATAAATTCTGTATTAAGCTCTCTATCAATAGTCTGAAGTGCTTGTTTCCTTGGTAGCGGCTAGTCTGGGCAGGTCGTGGTCACCCATCCAGAGACCGACTGACTTCAGGGTGCTGGTGTCCTGATGTGTCTTTATAGTTACATCAGCATTCTGTAACTATAAGTAAGGCTTGCCCGTCGTACAGGCGTTCAACATAAAGAGAGCAATGTAGTAGGTAACCGTTTTCTTCTTGAAGCACGGAACCTTAAACTATTAGCCGATAAATATTAAACTATGATCATGACGTCGTAATGGCTTATGCCATGGCGACATCATAAAATCATATTTTGTGTCAGAATTAGTTCCATATCAGATGTTATTCCGAACGTTATAATTCCATCTTTTAACACATCCAGTACCGGGATACAAATCAAAACTTCACGTGGCCAAAAGCTAGTATTTTTGACCGACGAACCACCGGAGGAGGTATACAATTCGACGCGTATTTTTTTTTTATATATAATTACGCATAACTTTTTTATAGTAGTCCGATTTCAATAATTCTTTTTTTATTGGAAAGAGTATACTTTGAAATTGGTCCCATTTAAATTTTATGGAAATCGGCTGAGCCATTTTTGATAAATCAACAATAATGTGAAAAATGTTACATCGACCCGTGCATATATTTGCGTTCTAGCGATGCGCCCCGGCTTCGCACAGGTGTATTATACATATAAACATTTCTCTTAAATTATTCTATCTATTAAAACAAACTGCATCAAAATCCGTTGCGTAGTTTTAAAGATATAAGCATACATGGGGACAGACAGCGGAAAGCGACTTTTTTATACTATGTAATGATTCTGCACACGGGTGAAATCGGTCATGCTATTTTTTGCAAAAAATAATTATGTGTTTATTATTTTATTAGATACAAATCACATTAAAAATTAAAACAAATTATACATTACATGATACATTATTGTCTAAATTTAATAATTTGAATCACAAATATGTACAATAATAAAAATAAAATTGAACAAAGTTAACATAAGCGCATGTTAACGAAACATATACGCGACTTAGGCGATTAAACTCCTAAATGATCAATGTGTATTGTTCTCTCATGTTCCATCAAAATGACCTTAATAATTCTATGATAGAAAAATACCTTTAATAAAAAAATATTTTTTTAGTTTCACTTTTCTTTGCGAGTAGAGGTTTTAATGCGCGCAGGGCGGGCGGCGCCGCAAGGCGACACTAGTGACGCGTCTAATTCAGTGAAGCCCGTAAACCGTTTAGCGTTGCTACTTTAAAATAATTGACTAATTCGATCGGGCGCGGGCGGAATGTTCGTCCGATACCAAATGGTGCAATGTTCTATTCTCGGCGGACTATTGTTATAAGTGGCTCTAGAATACGCCTCAGTTACTATCGATATGAAGACACCGCAGCTAAGGCAGGGCCACACCGCATCTGGCACGTGTGTGGAGATTGCCTTGATAAAAATATTTGTATTTAGATAACGGTCTCATTACACGTATCGCTACTCAGTTCACAATAATGATAGTGATGAATAGTCGATGAATAACATTCTAGTTGGTTGGCTGGTATTGGTGGGTGCGGTGTGGCCCCGGCTTCGGCTGCAGCCGGCGATGGATGCAGCCCTGGAGAGTGCTCGTAAAGCGGCACTTAATCACGACCGACACTCGCGGGGGTGGGGGGAGTGGAGAAGGGCGGGGAGGATTAAAATAAACAATACATGTGTCGCCACAATGGAATTGAGATAAAGCTACTCTTTCACACAGAAGCGATTGCAGTGCTATAAATGTTTGGGAAAAGTTTGCTTCCATTATGTAAAGTAACTCAGCGATCGTTGGTATCTTAGAGCTTTTATTGTAGTTTGTTATAAATGTAGGTAACGATTGTCATTAGGTACTATAGTACATTATGGTACAAGTGTGTAATGTTGGTGATTACCGCAGAGGCGCCATTGAGATCTTAAGAGAGCCGAGGACGGTAATCATCAATACACACGTGTGGCGACGATGCGTACGACGACAAACTTTTCAACACTTGTACTTAAAATAAAACTAATAAAATATTTTCAACAGTGAAAACGAGTTGTGAAAAATGTTTCGAAATGGCGGGAAAAAATAATCAGTTTTCCTATGAGCGCGCAATGGCAATCGGCCATAGACTAAAAGAATTAGGTTTCATAGGTAGGTACATTAATTTATTTGTACCTACTATTGAACATGATCTTTTTTGTATTGAATTTTTTTTAAGAACAAAGCAACTCAATCAATCAAATACTCACTTGTGAATAATAGCAATGAAAAAGTCACAGTTTGATCAAAGTTGTCATTATGTGCCTGATTGCGGTGAAATTAGAGCCACTTTATGAGCAAGTGCGTTGAAAAATATTTTATAAGTAGGTATATAACAAAATGTAGTAGTATCTACTGCTACGTTGAACGAAACGAAATCATGTGTAAGTGCAACCTAACAGTATTGAAAGACGAAAATCGTTTGAAATGCCAATTTTTATCAACCATCCTCTTGACACTAGACAGTAGATACCTCCAAGTACATCTGCCTCTGCCTGTGATGCAGAGGACCCGGATAGAATCCGGGCCGGGTTATATTTCCGTATAATTTATTTTTTATTGTACGAATAAATTGATTTGGTTGTGTTGGTGAGTTTGTGTGAATCTGCCGCATGCCGCCAATAGCTCAGAAATTTTCCAGTAGCAATATATGTCAAGGCAGCAGTGCAGTGTGGCGCGGCCTTACGTGAAACAATCTGGAGAAGAATAGAGAGATCGTTGTTCGATCGGATGTCGCCGGGACCGAAATAACGCCATTAGCGACCGCTGTTTGTAAACACGCGGCACTCCGCCGCGCAGCGCCGCGCGGCGCCGCGAGACAATGCCGCGCGAGAGCGACACTTTTGGACACATTCCTCGGTTTCCATCCCGGAGCGCTAACTAAACAACACTGAAATAAAACCCTCGAAATTTGTCGCGACGCTTAATTTATGCTAATGGACCGTTAACGGCATCGTAAATATTACGGTAAGTATCGGTTACACTCGGCGACGCCACGTCTTCACTGCGAGCGAGCTAATGGCAGCGCGGCGCTCGACGCGCGGGCCCCGGCGCGCGGCGGGCACAGCCCCGGGGAATACTAAGCAGGTGAGGCCGCTCAGTATGCAGCAGACGCCGAGGCGGCGGCGAATCCGCAGATTCGCCATTACGTCCCGACAACACCGGCCGCCCTCCGATAAACGCTTCATTTACCTGACGAGGCCCGCGCCCTCGCCCCAGGTCCTCCCGGCCGAGCCGCGCCGATCGCTGCATTATAGATGAGCGGCTCCGCAATAATAGCTCATAAATATGAGTTATGAGAATGTATCGCTAAATAATGAACGCTCGGCGCAGAACAAAGCCCCGAACGACACAAAAACGGGAAAATGCCTCCAGCGCCCGCCGCCGCCGCCGCCGCCGCCGCCCCGCTGTCGATACATACGTGCAATCATTATTAGACAAACGTTGCATAAAAACACAGTGGATTAGCCGTGTTAATTATTATAAGGCGGAACAGCTACTGGAAGGGTCGAACTAGATACCCATTAGAGGGGAAAACAATTCTACTGCTAGTTAAGATTTACACAAATATTCGTTTACTTACGTCGTCGGTAATCAAGAGGGCTCATTTAACGTGAGATTTTTTGCGCTTTCAACGATTATTCCCATGAGGCAGATGCCAGGTTTAGTTGGTGCTTGCGTCCGTACAGTGGCTTGTACAAAGGTTTTGTCATTCCAGGCCGCGGCCGCGGAGGGACGCGGCTCCCAAACAAAGCAAAAGCAGCACATTTGTGAGGAATGCGGCCGCCAACCGCCCGCGCCCGCGCCGTGGGAACCGACACGACACCTTCCTCGGATGCATCGTCCCCCGGGGACCCACTTACGATGCTAAATATAAATTCATACGTACCATTATCAAGTCGACGATAGAGACACTATTGGGACATATGCTAATGCTATATAATGGGTACAGCTTGGTTGTAGTAAAACAGAGCTATTGTTGTGCACAAGTTACATATAAAATAAACAAAATACAGCTTTTAAATCATAGTTTATATTAGTAATAAAAAAACTAGACAAGTGCGAGTCAGGCTCGCACACCGAGGGTTCCGTACAAATTCAAAAAAAATCACAAAATTGGGAAGTTTGTTGTTAAAATCTATACTTTAATCATCGACAAAAAAGTTTTTTTTTTCACTTTTCTCGTCATGCATCAAAAATTACACATTGTTAAAATAATTAAAAACCTGTTTTATCATGTGCTAATGAAGTTCTTTTATCTGATACCTTACGATACCATTTACTCACCTTGAATTTTGTGAATTATGAGGCCCTATTTCTTGGTGATTTAAAAAAAATGAACAGTTTTCAGATTTATTCCTATATGTGTACTCTGAGACAATGCTTCTCGCCAAACATAGTTTTATGTCAACGGGAAGTACCATGTAGGTGATTTTCGTGAGTGTCGAAATATGCGGTTTTTTACGACATAAACGGCTCTAACTTTTTTAAACGATAACTGAGAAGTTTTTCTTTTACGCGACTGCAAGAGACTATAAATATACGTATACAGTTTAAATTTCAATTCGATATCTTTACGCGTTCCCGAGATAAAGAGTCTTGACATACACACAGACGGACAGACGGCCAACAAAGTGATCCTATAAGGGTTCTGTTTTTTCAGTTTGAGGAACGGAACCATAAAAAACGAAGAATTTTAATCATGTAAAAAAAATATTACTAAAGTTCTACGTAAACGCTTGATGGTAAACTCAGAATGGCCAATTCCCAAAATGGCTTAAATACCTAATTATGTTTCTGCATTTCGTTCAGCACTATAAGACTTCGAGAGAATGTATTAAAAATTGCCGAAAAAAATATTAAAAAATTAAAAAATCTGTAATGGCTTAGTTTGTTATGATTTATGAAATGATTCCTGCACCAACTGATGTAATTGTCAGCTGAGAGAGATTGCGTCCTCTTCCGCTTTCTTCTAATTATAATTTAGTTCTTTAAGTTGATATCGTTACGCTCGGGTGGAATGGTACAATCTGTTGAATATAGTAGGCCTACTATCAAAATATTTTTTGTTCATTGTGCTTTGACATTGTTTAGTGTTTATCTGTGTTCCTGCGGCAAACATAAATAGATGTAATTGAAAGGTGATTGGACAACCTATATCCATCTAAAGCAATAATTGTAGATCAAACTTTATGACATAGGTAATATAAACAAAATATATTACCTACCACAAATCCTGGCTAGTTTAGAACGTATTTGAAGTACGACGTACTTAGATACTCTGTACTTACTCAGGTACTTAGGCAGATGACTTGCAAATACGTAGGTACAAGAAATCTGCAGGGATGCAATTTTTTTTCAAGATAAGAAGTAGCGACAACTGTAATGAGTGCGAAGGTGAGGCTCATTAGGGCCACGTGTGGAGAGAAGCCGGAACTGCGATCAATCATGCAAACAGCCATGTGTGCCGCCGGGCGCTGCGGCGCGGTGCGGCACGGTGCGGCTCGCGACGCCTCATCGCCGCTAACGGTTTGTTGCCGCGCCCGCTCCGCCCGAAACACATTACGCGGTTTTTGCGGCGCGTAAAAACGTGACGCTCTCATGTTTCAAGCAGGCCGCGGCGAGAGACGAGATGTTGCATCGGGCTAATCGCCGGCGGCTCGTTAGCGGCGCGGGGCTCGGGGCGGGACCGCTCTGGTTACAGGGAAGCCGCAGTTGTTGCCGATCGACGGTTTGTTGTGAATGCAGATGAGATGTTACTGTCAATAGAGAACGTTTTATGTGGAACTGGCAGGACCTGTATTTTGTTGCTACACTTATTTTCAGAGTGAAGTTTTGTGGACAGCTATTTGGCTTTCTTGTGGTCACGGTCAGACGAATTTTTTTTGTTTGACTAAGTGTAACAAATATAATCCATTTAATTGTTTAAATGGATCAGTACGGTCTTTGTTTTGCTATACTAAGTAGGTAAGTATTTGTGCGCAAGGTACTTACTTACATACAAATAGATCTTCAGCGTCAGTGCGTCTGCAAATATTTATTTTTTAAGTACCTAGTGCCGTTTTCGTGAAAGATATTTCGTGAAAGATAATATATTAATTAGAAGGACACCTCTGCTAAATAAACCACAACAACGAGTTTCGGTTTCATGATTTTGATATTCCATTATGACAAAAATGGCGCTTTACAAAGCCGAGCAAAGCCGTAATCGGCCGATTATCTCTTTTCAAGGGCCGATGTCCATCCTATAGTCCTTATTGCAATATTTTAGCTTCATTATCTCTATAAAATTTAACTTGATATCTGCGTCATTGGCATTGACATAGAAGATTTAAATTTTTAGTGTTGAGAAAGTGGTGGAAAAAATTGATTTTCAAACAATGTTGTAATGAAATCGAATGAGTAGTTGAAGGTGAGAAATTGGATTTTTATTTACTTACTATTATTTAAGATCAAGTATGTACACATGTAAATAATGTTATAATATTAATTAAATACTCATAATAATGTTACGATAGTATTTATCGACGTTTTTCACTATTATCGATGCTAATGTAACATATAATTGGGTTTAATTTAATTACACATGTAAAAAATGTTATGATATTAAAATATACAATAAAAAATTAATGATAAATTAAGTTTTATTTAAAATATCGCTAGTATAAACTATCGATATTTTAAATACCTACCAGCTGTTTCTGAGTGGTCGTGCGTACTGAAATCTTTTGTGTAAATGTTGATTTGTAAGGTAGTAATTATAGATATTATTTTATTTTATTTTTATTTATTTTATTTTTATTTTACATGGAAAACAAACGGCTTTCTAACAAACACAGTAAGAAGAGGTTAAATGACAAGTTCTCACTTATAAATGCAAAGTGCCCATTACGGAATATGTATATAAAGAGATAATATGGACTTAACTAAATTATCTATGCACAATAAATAGCATTCCTATACTTTATAAAAATGACAACAAGAATACCTATATATAAGAGCCAGAAACAAGTTTGTACCTGTCGATTACTTCGTGCCTTTAGTACCTACTTTAACAAGGTGTTTATTCCTACTAATATCTCTTTTCTTCTTACTTATTCTTTTTAAAGTGTTTTCATATTTAGATTTAGTTTTGTCAAAAAAGTATTTACTGATTGATTTTTTAAAAGAATTTCGCTTCATCATGTACAAATCAACATTACTGGAATAATTATGATTAAAATTGAAAGAAGTACGGATAATGAAAGAGTTTCTGCGATAGTTGGTATCACAGTGAGGTGTGTGCAGCTGGAGCTCATTTCTGCGCGGGGTTGATCGATATTTATTTATTTTATTGAGATATAAACGAATTAAACCATTTACATACATCTCACAAAATACAAATAGAAAACAGAATTCACTTATACTTATAGAATACAAATTATTATTTATATGGAGTCACCATGCCAATCATAGCCAACAAGGATGGCATTATAATTTAAGTAAATATTTAAGCGAGAACAATTTTGTCTGGACAAACCAATTTTAGGTTTTAAGACAATGTAATATGTTGTAATATGTGTTATAATTATGTATATGAATAAAAAAAAAAAAAAAAAAACTCTATCTAAATTTCTGTGGTCACGATCATTCGTTGCCCATCACTAATCGGCATGCCCATAAAGTATGACATTGACAGGTACTGTCTGTACTATTAAGAAATTCAGGACTTCATAGGCGTGATTTTTCTGACAGCTGTCGCAGAGATCAAGTAAAATTTTATAGAGTATAGTCAATTTACTTAGGTATTATGGTATTGTTACACGTGAAGCGCAGAGTTCGCTAAGTAACTCCCAAGACACAGTCTTCTCCTTTATCCTCTCATTGGATGAATCTGTAGTTTCCCACTAATAGTCCGCAGTGAGATGAACAAACGCGCGCCCTTCATCACGCTCGTAACGCGCTGGCAACTAATCGCCCTTTGGTTCTCATTCACCGAGCGCATAGCCAACTCTACCGGCCGGCCGGCGCGGGCTGTTGCTGTCTAACTATAGGCTGGCTGCATGCAGATCTAGAGAGAGGCCTCTTTTCACTCGGCATACGAGGGAGACTCATATATGTAGCAAATACTCATTCACCCCAAATTTTTCTTTCACCGAGCGCATAACTAACTCTACAGCCCGGTCCAGTACGAACTAAGGAGGCTGATTGACAAGTCGCAGCTGCAAAGTCTCGACCATCGACGTATGGTAGCGTGTTTGTCAGCCTTTTATCGGATACACTTCGGAGAGTGCGCCCAGGAGTTGCACAATGTGGTCCCACCTGCCCCTTTCTTCTATCTTGCGGCTAGACAGACGCGACCAAAGCGCCGCCCTTTTATGGCGGACATTCCGCGCGTTAGAACCAAGCGTTTCGAATCCTCATCCCTCATAGGAACAGCCAGAATGTGGAACGCTTTGCCTGAATCTATCTGTCTGCTAAAGTACAACGTGGCTGTCGCGTAAATAAGTGTAAGGTAAATAGGTAGTAAGCGTGCTACACCCTAGACCGCATATCTGCTCAACATCAGGCAGTATATAGTCAAATGCAAACCAATAAGGAAAAAAAAGCTTTTGCTGTCTAACAATAGGCTGGCTCATACAGATGTAAAGGGAGGCATTTTTGATTCTCTTCACTCGGCACGCGCGAGCGAGACACTAGCTTATATGTAGTAACTCACACCAAAATATACCTATGTCTATATTTTTTTTTTTTTTTTTTATTTAATTGTTACACTCCACAGACTCCAGGGTCTGTGCTTTTTAGGATATACATTAAGAAAAAAAGATTGAACAATATTGCTTGGAAAGGCTTAACAAAAGGACCTTAAATCTAATAAAATTAAAAACAAACTTTAAACTACGTTGATTTTACATAATATCATTTTACAAATTACTACTTATACCGCGTAGAGCCTCCATCACCGCCGCGTTTCGGTCTTTAATGGCCATCTTTAAATTATAGTCTACGATGACCTTGGGTGACGCAGCCGTCGCACGCCGCACAAAGTGGCTGATAGCGTCTTCCTCGTTGTCTGCGAAGTAAGTGAAGGACCTGGTGTGCCGTGAAACTGCGACGACCGCGTGTGAAACGCTTTCGTGCAACCTCATCTTAGCCCTGATTTTTATGGCGATGACAGAGTCGTATGTCAGACCTTGAGCTTCGTGGATGGTAAGGATGCGCGACCCCGACCCCACTCCATACCCTTGGGTGATAAGGGTCTCCTTTTCTTCTTGAGTGTGGACCAAAAAGAGGGTGTTGGGGAGGTTATGGGGTATTAGCGCACCCGTGTATCTTTTCTGCTCTAGAGATCTGACCTGGATTGCTGAGGAATATACACCCGTGTATATCTCCCTCAGTGAATACGCTACATCCATGGGGTTCCGATGCGTACATAACAACTCCTGGCTGATGTTTGCGACCAGGTTAGGGCGATGGTACCTCATCTCGAAGAGGTTTTCTCTATCAATATAAGGTAGCTGATTAACGTCTCCGATGAGGATAAGTTCACTGGCACCAGACAGCCTCGAAGCCATCACTATAGCTCCGAAATGATTCATGAGAGCCTCATCCACCATTAGACGGTTGCAACTCTCAGAACCTCGAAAACCATTTACGAGAGTGGAAGCCATGGTGCGCACCTTAGTTCTTACTAAGTTACCTATACGGTGCGCCAGCTTTTCTCTTAGATCTTTGGCTGCTTCAGTTGTTGTGGTGATGATAACGTCCCTATCCACATCGAAGTGTCGTACCACCCAAGTTGTTTTGCCGCAACCAGGCACTCCATTGACCCACTGGATCTTGGGTACCTTCCAGTTGCCCCACCGTGCCTCGACTTGACTGCTCTCGATGGTTTGTGCCATGTTAGCAATTTTGTCATCCAGCATTATTTTGGTACACCTGGCGGTCACCACAATAGGTCTATATTTCATAATACAGTGTTATGTGAACTTGAACAGGTGATAGGTAACTGATCTGTTGTGCTCCGCGTTTAGTAGTTGTAATGTTATGTCAGAGGCCTATACTATAGGTGGCTTAAACATTTGGACACCAAACTATCTGGCCATGCGGCCTGTGCTAGCTTACTTACTTTTAATTTTAAGTACAGAGTTACGTGCCATATTATGGTCTCATGTATGTAGGTAGGTCTAGAAGATTTGTCTTATTTAAAGAGATCTGTGGTGGTTGTATCCTACACACACGCACGCCGCGCATGTGTGCTAGCTGCGTGTGTGCGTGGCTACAAAGTTGGTTGGAATGAATGCGCGAGTGCGTGCGGGGAACGGAAAAACTTCGTTTAGCTTTAATAAATTATTTCTTGTGTCAAGCACCGAGACTGGTAGGAATATTTTATTGGTACAGTCAACCACATTGTAATAAAGAAAACATTACTTGATGATAGGCTGCTTTAAGGCTTGCGGGCCTTTCCACTTTGTTTACCTCTTCCTACTTAGCTCGGGTTGTCGTAATTAAGCAAGATTTATTTAAGTAAGCAATCTACGTGACAAAGAAAAGTTTGTAATATTATAAATCTTTAAGTGTGATCGAATCCGTTGCTTGATTTTTGCATGGACATAGTTTAACAGACGGAAGCGACATAGGCTACGTTTTATCCCGAAAAAGTAAAAGTTTCTTATGAATGATAGCACAAAAATCAAATTATTACGCAGGCGAACCCGCAGACAATAATCAGTTTTGTATAGTTCCCATTTCAAGCCATATCTGAGCGTTCAAGTCTGGGGCTTGACTAGTGACCAAAATGCTGATATTAATTAATTTGGATCAACGTGTAGCATTCCCATTCACTTTGGTTAAGATTCATGCTAGACGCACTACCAACTATCTGTGGGTTCGAGCGTTCGGATCATCTCTTGACCTTTTATGATCTGTAGATGATTTAATTGCTTTTTGTGGAATAGTAGCAAGTAGACATATAGTTTGTCAAAACTCAAAAAAATAATTTGTTGTTCCATAGAAAACTATCGATCACCCACGACAAAATGTATGGAACAGCTGACTTTATTTTAGAGTTTTCACAAAAGTTGCAGAACAAAAGTTGTTGGTTTTGATCTACAGAAAATAAGCTCCTAAAAGGATGCTAATTGAATAGAAATAACCCTGTATGCTATGTATACATGTGCAATAATTCCTCATAATTAGTGCGTATACCTACATCACTCGCCGGCCAGCACGCACCGCGCCCGCCCGTTCTCGTGAGAACGGCTGCTCGGGCGCTTTAACGTTACTGATTGCACCTAGAGACACATACACGTAATAACCATCATTAACGCGTTTGGAATTAAAATAACAAAAACATTGATAATAGGAAAACACAAGTTCGGAAAATTGGTTTGCACAAAAAATAAGCAACAATCATTTGGGGTTTCGTATGGAGAGATCGTAACTGCATGGAAGCTACAACATCGGTACACAGATTCAAACAACCGGACATGTGCGAGTCTGGCTCGCACACCGAGGGTTCCGTACAAATCCAGAAAATTTCACAATATTGGGAAGTAAGAGAAGTAATCTCTATACTATAGGTAACATCTACTGTGACCTACTGTAACCTATAATGTATTTTTTTGACATTCACAAGTATACATATAATTGTATCTATGTTGAGAAATAAATGAAATGAAATGGCGTTTTCTTTGATAGGTAATCCACCAACAAATTTTTTTTTTCACTTTTCTCGTCATTCCTCGAAAATTACTCATTGTTAAAATAATTAAAAACCTCTTTTAGCATGTGCTAATGAATCTTTTTTATATGATACCTTACATGATGCGATTTACTCACATTGAATTTCGAACTTATATTTCGTGAATCTAGGCCCTATTTTTTGTGATTTAAATAAAAATGTACAATTTTCAGATTTATTCCTATATGTTTACTCTGAGACAATGCTTCTTGGCAAATTTCATATTTCTATGTCAACGGGAAGTACCCTGTAGGTTTTGATTTTTGTGAGTGTCGAAATATGCGGGTTTTTACCTAATAAACGGCTCTTACTTTTTTATACGATAACTGAGAAGTTTTTCTTTTACACCACTACAATAAACCAAAGATATACGCATGCAGTTTAAATTTCAACTCGATATCTTCACGCGTTCTCGAGATAAAGAGTCTTGACATACGAACAGACGGACAGCAAAGTGATCCTATGATTCTCTTACAATGGATTATTATTTAGTTATACATATACGTGTGTGTGTATGTCAATAGTTTTCTACTATAAATGTGGTCAACATAATATGAGTAGATCACACAATAACTAGAACTAAAGTACTCGTAGGTATAATAAAATACTCGCCGTAAATATAAACGACACTAATTATTATCTATAATACGCGACATTGTACGGCCGCATTTAATCGCTCCGAGAATGTTGATTGTTAGATTAACGCTCATTACGCCCGGCTATGACAACTTGTTCTGAGATTTATTTACGTTTTTCCAGTGTAGGTACAATGTGGCCATGTGGGAACTGAGCCCTAACAATGCGCCAGGACAACAATCGGCGGGCCCGAGCCGTCGCCGTCGGGAGCGCGTTATCGGAATAATTGTCGCGCTGATAATATATCTGTGTCGTCGCGAGATTCTATCGGGAGAATTAACACGTCGCGCCGGGCCGGGGCCGGGCCGGGCCGGGCTGGGGAGGCCGGGGCCGGGCCGGCTTTGTCTCGCTATCGGGCCTGCATCGCTTGTCAGCGCCGAGTGCATTATTTATAGCGGGCGGAGGCGGAGGAGCGCGGTAATTGTCGCCTGCATTGCAGCACTGGCGCGAGGGACGTGAGGCTATTCGCAAAATACTTGCCTACTATTACTGCTACGGTCTACGACTAATAAGTATGATGTTAATATTACACAAACGATAAATATTGCCCTCGTAATTAAACAATACTTAGCGTAAGATGTAGGTAATTCTTTACTAACAACATCTGTGGTTTGTGTTGTGCCATCGTCATATCAGTCATACTTAGTGCATTCACTGTTGGATATCGATCTCTTATAGCTGTCCAATAAGTACTAGATCCGATTGAGAAGGAGATTTAATTAACCACGTTCTTGCGGCTGTAATCAGGCCCTCCGTCCACATGGTCCCCCTCCCCGCGTGACGCGAGTGACCGACCCTGCGGTGCCCGCGCGTGGTCTGCATGCTAACAATTAGAAGCCTCATTGGTTTTCAGTTCTTTGGCTATGTGACTGTCTACTGTCACTTCAAGTTGCTAAGTACGCATTATAGGTAGGTATTCTGTGGTTTAGTAGTATTAAATTGGCCCACGAGAAATACGAGAAAGTATGAATAGAACGCTTGGTAAGTACCTATATAGTCACTGTATATAAGTCAGTACAGTATCGGTTTTCATATATCGATGACTTATTTCTGTCAGCAGGCAATAGAAGGAAATAAATATATAGGTACTTATCATATGTATATTGATACTTACCCACCCGCCGACTCCACCTAGTGGGATAAGGACAAGCTGATGATGTATAGGTAGGTACTGACCATCGTAATTTATTACAGAATCATTTGGTTTTATTCTTTAAAATAATCTTGATCTCCTAATCCAATTTTATGGTGGACATTCTGCGCGTTAGAACCAATCGTTTCGAATCCTCATGCCTCTTACGAACAGCCGGAATGTGGAACGCTTTGCCTGGGTCTGTCTTCCTGTTAAAGTACAACGTGAGTGTCTTCAAATCCTCAGTAAATAGGTATCTTCTAGGTAAGCGTACTACACTCTAGACCGCACATCTGCTTAACATCAGGCAGTGTGTAGTCAAACGCGAACCTATTCGAAATAAAAAAAAATTAAAACTTTTGTCGAAAGTAATCGAATATGTTGTACAGAATAGGATTTTTTTCTTACGATTTCCGGGTTGGTTCAAATACTTGTAAAAGTTGTTTACGAGTATATTAATGACTTCTATGTAAATCTTGCATTAAGCAAAGGGACAAGTTCTATATTATGAGGTGAGTTGTCATGAATACAAACCACCGTCGGCGGAGAGGCATGCAGCCTCGCTGGCTCCGCGCCGGCTACATTGTACTGAACCTCAGGCTACATTGTTGCCTGACGTTGTCACCTCACAACACTGTCGCAGCACCCGCCGCCCCGCCCGCGCCCGCCCGGCCTCGATACCAATCTGGTGCACATTCTACTCAGATCCCCTTTTACTTCATCTACCGATAAGGTTAACGACTCACTCGTAAAATATAACGACATATTGATATGATTTTCGCAAAAAATGCTCTCCGGCAACATGTTAATAATGATTCCTACATGGCAGGGCTTCGCATCGGTCATGTGTGGCGCGCGCAGTCTCAGGATGACACAACGACAAATGATTCGCCAAATATGGCCAACTGTACAGGACCGGAGAGAGTGGGTGCTGCCAGTACTTTGTTATGTGAACCGAGCAGCACCAAGTAGCAGAGCCGCGCAGAGCGCCGAGCACGACCGAGTGCCAGGGTACCTACTTAGAAGCAGTATTTAATAACATTATTGTCACAGTAAAATGTATCGATAAACAAAATCGTATCACTTTAAAAACAAAATTTAGCAAACCTTTGGAAGTTGAGTTGAGGCTAGGTAGACTAGTCTGCCTAGTTGCGTAAGGTAGGTATAGCTCCTAACATGAAACTTTGCTACTTCGTGTAGGTAAGTAGCCGTATATATCTACTATAATTGCATACGACGTTTTAAAATGTGATACAAAATGAAAAATAATAAAATTATAATATGAAACCCAAACTATCCGAGCAAGGCTTGCCTCTCCTCGGTGCGCGGCCGCGCGCGGAATGCGACAACTTTGTTCGCCGGGTTCCGATCGCTTGAATGACAGCTTGGCATAAAGGATCACATTATAAATAGCAACTGTTCGACGATTCAACTCGAGCTGTCGGCACTCACTGAAATTGCAAGTTGGCACCTATCTAACACGTACTTGATCAATTCAATTTATCAATTTATACTTTATTCAGCATCGATAGTACATTGTAGAAAATCTTAAACGGTTCATCTTAAACTAATTTAAACAATTTTCTTTAATATCAATTGTTAATTATATAAGTAAGTAACAGTTATGTCCTAGACCCTGCACTAGGCTTCACCTATGTTGCAGGATCTAGTCTCTTTCGCTTTTAAATACTATTCAAATTATATAAGGCACTGTGGTTGGTGTGTGTGTGTGTGTTTGTGTGCGTGTGTGTGAGGTTTTGCATGGTACTTTAATTTTTAGACAACAATAATATTCATAAGTGTGGAAGTTCAATTTATAAATATTTACTATAAATAAATTTATACGTATATTTATCTGAATTTTAATAAGTAAGAGGCATTACGGACCAACCTATAGAAACTTGAAAAATAAATAATCGATCAGCAATAATGATCTACATTAAGAAATGTTGTTTTTAAATTTTCGCGATTTGAACACATTATTAATAAATACTACGGGACTAATCGCGCACTAAAATTACGAGATAAATAAATACCTCATCATCCCGACGTTTCGGCCGAGGTGGATCGACCGTGGTCACGGGTAGACTATGTTTATTTATCTCGTAATTTTAGTGCGCGATTAGTCCCGTAGTATATAAAAATAATCTCCATTAAGAGTCGGAGTATATAATTACCTACTTCGTACCGATTTCCTTCAGCAGAGACATTCAGCGATCATCATGCGATATTCAAAAATGTTTGTATTTTGGGAGACTATCGAGTCTTCCATAATGCAAACATTTTGTAATACATTTTTGCCGACAAAAGTTAACAAAATGATAAAGCGCCTAGACTGTATTTTGTCATCTCATCATAACGACAAAAGACATTATGTGCACAAATCGAATCGTTACGCCAATTTGCCGCGGCGTCGGAGGAGGGCGCAATTTTCATGCTTCACGAAACCTGAAACCTTCCCTCTGCTCCCCTACCCCTCTGGGTGACATCTCCCTCTCCCGCACCTTGCGCCCGCTCCCCTCACCCCACCCCCGAACTCTCTTCATTTCACGAACAAATTCATCACATAACGTCGCAGAACTGCTCCCTGTGCTTTTACGTACTCGTACGTAGGTACCTTCATTGATACGAGTATGTATCGTCACATTTACAGGTACATAATTATTTTATTAAGTGATATTTTAATGACTGATTGAATCATGGCCATCACTGAAAGATGTTTTTTATCTATTTTGAAAATTTATCAATGAACGTCGGCTGCAGGCTGCACGAATATGTGTCACGTTCCGCCTGTGCCGAGCGTGCAAGGGAGAGCGTGGAACGTGCGATAGAGAGGCACTAATCGATCGGCCTAAGCGTGCGGCTTGTTTCAGTTGTTGATCCAACTATGTTTTTTGATGACGTAATCACGAAAAATTATCGTCCGTAAACCGACTCTACAAACAACCAATTTTTTATAGTAGTGTAGAGTAGGTACCATTTTGTCTTGAGTCTTGATCAGCTTCATATTTCTTATCGAGGTTGGTACAGACCGTTTCACTCACGAAGTCGCGCCCCTACATAGTAAATTATTGGTTTGCATTTATACGCGTAGACCTCGTTTGTACACAACGCCTTAGTGTGCGTGTAGAGGCTAATAGTACAGATAGTAAAAAAAAAAATATCAATACAATTTAATCGTCGGATACGTTTACAACTACATTCAATAAATATGGAGGGGTGCGCCTTCGTGAGTGAACAGTGAACAGATCTGTACCTTATCGTTGGTTGAGATGATTATAATAATAATTATGAAAAGTTTGATACTGTACCGAACCCTGACGGTCTACAGCTGAACTTAGGCCTACCCACGAAGGGTAATTGGTTGGGCTAATACCGACCTGTGACATGTCCTAATAACCTTTCGTGGTATATACCTAAATAGGCGTAACCATGAAAATATATTAGGGTTACCTACAGGGCTATCCAGAACTGGTGTACTAAACGGAAAAAAGTTAAAACAGACTAACATTATCGAATAACCTTTTCTATACGGGGCCACCTAGATTCGAAAAATATAATCAGTTGTTTCATATATGTGTATATTTTGTCGACTCCGAGCTACAATTATGTACGGAACAGTTGATTTCTTTCTCGGATTCCGGGTTGGACCCGTAGTATAAGTTGTTCAATATGACAGTATTAGTAGCCTTTTGGCTTATAATACAAGGCAAATAGATAACCCTGTACACTAAGCAGAAATTTGGAATTTTAAATAAGGTCGGTAGGGACCTACATATGGTAATCCCTACTCATACTTATTTAATGAATAAACTCCTCGGCCAGGTCTCAAGTACATACCACTATGGATGGGAGCATGTCCCTAGGGTTCATTATCTTGTGAGCCCTACAGGAGCTAGAGATTCAAATATTTAAATAAGTAAATGGATACTTACTTAAATCGTCT
Source organism: Hypomecis punctinalis (assembly GCA_949316475.1). Lineage (NCBI taxonomy): Eukaryota > Metazoa > Arthropoda > Insecta > Lepidoptera > Geometridae > Hypomecis > Hypomecis punctinalis. The sequence continues at coordinate 26,747,710 of OX438800.1, read as the reverse complement.
CTGCTAAAGTTAAATTCTCTTAGTGATTCTGTGACTTTACTTACACCAGTTAATGGTTCCCTCATTTTGTTGATTTAAACGTAGCAAAAGTAGTTTAATTTAGGCGTAGGATTAACAGATTATCAGTATCGTTTCCAAACCGCGCTCGGCAGGATTATCGGGTGTCGAGCAATGTAAACACCCGGGGCATGTCGCCGCCCGCGCCCGCGCCCGCGCCCGCGCCCGCGCCCGCGCCCGCGCCCGCGCCCGCGCCCGCGCCCGCGCCGGCCGGGACGCCGGTGACCCTTGTTTATTTACCCGGCGTCGTCGCCTGCCTGACTAATGACCAGTAATCCGCTCAGCTCAGCTCGCTTCTTCCGCGACACGAACAGCGTCGAGGAGATTAACCCTGGATTAGCAGCCTCTCCGCTCCGCTGCCCAAGCCCGCTCCGCGAAGGACGCGGATTAACTCCCGCTAAGCTCAACTAATCGACTTCGTGTCCTTTCACTCTCTCACAGTTTACGCGATTGATTGTTTACTTTCCAAAAATAATCCAACCGGTTCAAACGCGACGTTCGACAACGAGCCCCATAAATCAGACGTTATTATCTCTGAAACAATGAAGCTCATAAAACACGCGTCATATAAATAGCGCGGCTATTCCGGGGCCCATTAGATAAACTGCGGTATTTATTGTAAAGTAAAACATTGACGCGCGCGACAATCGTGCGAGATTTACGACGGGCGGTGCCGCGCGGCGCATTAGTCCGCAGCTAAGAATACCGCGCGCGACTTTTACCTTTGTGTTTTAATCCAGGACTAAATCGAGCCGCGACCGGCTGCGTCCCCCGAACATACGAACCTTTATAAATCGGTGCGACAATGACGGTTTTGTTTCCGTCCGCGGCAGCCGCTACGATGCCGCTCATTACAAATCGTTCTCATCGTCGTCATGACTCGTTTCATTTGTCAGTCGAACCGCTTCAAGGATTGCGGCCGTCACTAGGAAATGTTGCAAATTAATGCAGGAGATGGCACCGGAATTGATGCACCGGTCCCTTGAGGACTATATTGCTGCTGGCAGCCTACGAGCTTACATTGTTAGCGCCCGTGTAATCAGCTCCGATCGCGCCGATCGGCTTAGATGTTATATCGGTATCGTTATTACGCGGGTTGTTTTGTGTCATTACTGGCGCTTCCTTGTTCCGTGTAGCTACAGCTCGCGCCCGCCGCCGGGCGATGCCTCTCCGCTGACATGTTTACGGCCGCCCGCCCTCCGCCGCGGCCGCCCTACACGTTTTCTTATTTCTGAGGGCGGCGCAATCTCTTTCGTACTGCATAAAGAAATTTATGTTGTGAAGGTAAATTTAATTTAGAAACTAAAATTGGGTGCGCCTCCGGAATGCAAAGGGTTCACTAATTAGTTCAGGGACTTTAGATTTCAAAACAAGCTTTCGGTTATTCTCCTACTTCATTTTGTTTGATACTCGTAGTTACTGATTTATTTTCCTACGTTCATATTTGCTACTTGGAAAAGATCTAATATGTATGTATGTAGATTTTTACTCCTGATATATGATAAATTCAAGATGCTGTTAGGAGAACACATACTCAAATTAGTAATAAAAATAAGACCCCTCTCTTTTTGCGTCGGGTGTTAAAACAATAATCACAGTTACTTAGGCATTGCATTTTATACTATTAAATATACCTAAGTACAATTAAGTATATGGAACGAGTCAACCTTTGTGGACCTATATACCTATACCTAGACTTATATTCAGCGTATACTATTTGTAGCTCGGTACAGTACAGTATGTACCTAAACAAAATTAAGGTTTTTCTCGTCCTTTTTTCATATCTAAAAAGATTTTTACTGTCCTTAAGTACTTACTTGTTTTATAAATCAAACTAATAAGTCAATTTCTGTGTGTATTTGGTTACTATAAACTATTTTACATTAGTTTCCTAAAATACCTATAATTATCACAGTTCGTGTTGACTAAGAATATATGCTTTCGCCACGAAGCGAGATCGAGAATGCTCTACCTAAAGATTATTATTTTACATAATCTTTAGTTTCTTTTCTCGTTTCCTGATTAGCTGTTTTAAACCCACGCCGGAAGTAGTCCTTATTGGTTAAAATGCCGGCTGGTTATTAAATCAGCCAATCATAAACCAGAGAAGTGTTAACATAACAAGAACTAGAAAATATCATTCGACATAATATATTTAAAAACCAGATCAAAATTTGTGGCAATAATTAAAAATCATGACACTTATTTATTAAATAATTCCAAATGCTTTATTAATAACAAAACATTGTAACAAAAAACAATAAATCATACTTAACTCATCGGAGATGTTAATCAGTGGCTTTATATTGTACCATCGAACCTGGCTACCAACTAACAGCTGTTGTGCTCAGATCAGAACCCTATGAATGTTGCCTCAGTATGCGCTGAGAGATATCATACTTATAGGCCCTCAGGTATTTGTTCTTCGGTGGCTCAAGTCAGATCACTGGAGCTACAAGTTTCGCGGATTCATAGATACCCAAAACTACCAGATTACCTTTTTCTTATTTCATACGCAAAAAGAAAAAGGAGGCCTACCCGATTAGGTTAAGGAGGAGGATTGGGGTCAGGAATCCTCACGATTTACGAGGCTCAGGATGTGACTTACAAGTTTGTAATCGCCAGCAAACTGAAAATGCACGACAATGGGTCGCATGAATTGGTCGCAGTTTCACGGCAAGTCCTGTACCTATAGGTCCTGTACCTATACGTGATACATGAAAGTAGAATATCTACACAACATATTTTTTCAATCATGCGTTAGTACAGTTATATAATCGCCTCATGACAGTAGGACATGTTCAGCCGCGGTCTGCTAATGTGACTGGTAACTGAATAATTATGCACAAATGCTAACTCATGAATCTGTCGATAAGCACATCTTTAACAATGTCGTTGTCAACATGAGCTAGATAGGTCACCCATAAAAGCTGAGTTTGGCTATCGCGGGCTAATAATAGGCGGCTGCAGGAACCGTCAGAACAAAGTAGCGTCGTGATGTGTTTATCGCTTGTCGCTTCAAACCGACCGCAGATTTATCGCGATCGCTCGCGAGACTCGCAACTCCCGCGGCTGTCGGCGCTCGCTCTGCGCTGCGCACTCTCCGATGACATTTATTCGAGAGTAATCCATAGTCGGCGAGCCTCTATGAAGCCAGTACTGCAATAATGTGTGTAATAACCGCGGACAAATGGGGCATAAAGTGTCGACAGCTGCCGGCACTGGCCGTGCTCGCAGATGGATGCGCCGACACGTGCCTACTGCTGTCATCTACTGCAACACTGCGCTGGACCAAACAAACATCGGCAAGTGTAATGTTTGTTTTGATAATAAATTACGCATTATAGAAAACATTATTTGAGTTTACTATATACCTAATTACTCAAGTGCTTATATTTTTATTTCAACATTTGCATCAATTTGAACCCTATTTTTAAATAGATAAGTTAAACGTCGGAAATCTTTAAACATTAAAATTAAACTTAGGACGTCGTACCAGAAAAGTTTTACGCACGGTTTAGACAATGTTTAACAGTATAAATTGCACATTTAACCAGGATTTAAAGCGTGTTTAAATCTTTTGTGGTCAGGCGATATTTAAATAATCACTAACTAAACATTATATTCATAAAGTTAACATAATATGACTATAGTGTCTATAGTATTGCATTGATGTAAAGTTCGTAATTTAACAAACCTGTAACGCAAGTACGATATGATTTAGACAGCAAAGTCGTCCCCAGACAGCGAGCCGGTACATGAGGGATTCGAACTGATGCAGGCAGCTCGCTAAACGTCCGCGAAACCGTGTAAACGTCTACGAGCGCTTGTCGGATGCAAATGATCATGTCCTGCGCGCGCGCACGTGGCCGATAAATCTCGCCCTTCCTCTCCCTCCGGACGGATGCAGATGTAGCGGTGTCGCCGACAACACTCCACGTGACTGAGTGCTCTCTATGCTCGAGCATACCTCGTCTGCCGTGCCATGTCAAGCATTCATTAACTCGTTTCATAACTTCGTCAGCTTCCTAGAAGATAACGTCAACTGAAGCATAACTTCATTACCTACGTTGTACTGTAAACTTTCGAAGACAAATCTATTACTCAAAAATGAAAAAGTGTTACCATATCCCAAAAGTATAACAAGGAACCACTTTCGATTTCGTGTAATCAGATGCAAGAGCGTATGAGACAAATGATTAATGAGGAGTGTCGGCGGCGAGCGCTTCAGTCGGCTGCAGCGCGGCATTACAGCTCGTTAGCGTATCGCGGCATCGCGCGCCGCCGCTATCGCGCCATCGGCCGCGCCGGCGGATCATGCTCGCTGCCATATACCGCAAATTAAAGATATTTTATCTCCCCGGCTTACATCTGCTTGATTTGTAGTTTGCTTTCATCCATCTCTCGTTTCTGAGCTCGCGAAGTGCGAGAAGTCCCGGCACCCCGCGGATGACGGACGGGGCGCGGCCCCTCGCCGCCAGTTTGTTTGACATCTTTTTAACTGCGCTCATTATTTATTGTCATAACTCTTCCGCCGTGTGATCTCCTCTCGCCGGCGGCTCATGAATTAATAACCCGCGTTTTATACGTCGTTCAGAGAACGTCTTTGACGGAGTGCAGCGATTTATTACCGCTTCAAGTGTTTTCGAATTAGAAGAAAAATATCATTTGTTTAGCTCGAACGGTCGCGGGAGCGAGTGTCGCATCCTGTTCGACGCTGGTTTAGATGTTTTTCGATGGTGACGACATTGTATGAAAAAAATCGATGAGTTACTGTATTCTATTGATTTTTTTGCGCTCTAAGTACACCTTACTGAATATCAACTATTGATGTGTTAGTTTCTAAAGTTGCAACTTTAGAAGGGATCTTTTGCTGAACTAAGTGCTTTATATAATTATGTACAAACTTGAGCTTGCTATTGCTTTTACGACCCTTATAGATATAACTATTCTTCAAAGATTTCTCTATCTGGTTACGTGTTACATAATCGCTCTTATTCAAAACTTGAAACTTTCTCACGTTTGCGCAATTAATAGTGAATCTGTGGAGCATGATATTAGTGTGTAATTAGCAGCCTCCTCCCACGAGCCCGCGGCCAACCGCCGCCGCACTCGTTATCTCATCAGCCAACCGAATAGCTCAGCCTCCATTTAATTGAGTAAATAGCCGCTGAATAAAGTCCATTGTCTGAGTAAATTATACATATTATAATATATAGTAAATTTGGCTACGGACAGGCTATTGGATGACGAGGTACAATGAGAGCGCAGCGAGCTGTGACCGGAACCACTAATTAGCGTGCACAGCTCAGCCGCTGGCGAATGTGGCAACACGACAAAGGAGCGATTAAAGCATAGGGTAGTAGAGCAAGTCTTTGTCTACTTAGCTAAAATGCGGCTGTGACTGACCAGAACTTGCGAATAGCTATATTCCGTAGCAGGAATGATACTTGATCCTTCTTAATTTTTCCCCGTTCTCACATGATGACAGGTCAGTTTTTCGAACAAGTCTGTCTCAACAAAGCTATTTAGATGTAGTGATAGCCTCACAGGAGCGTTAGGTATAGGATATAAACTAAATAGCTATCGAGCCAATCAAAAACAACCAATAGTTTCTACTGTCTAGGAATTGACTTTTATAATGAGATCCCAGAAATTGTAAGGAGTAGTGCGAAAATTGATAAATTGTAAATGTAAATTATGTTAATGTTAAAGAACAACTTTTGGACAAAAGTTACTATAAATTGACAGACGTCATTTCAGATAGCAATATATTCATAAATACGTGAACTATTTTAATATGTATTTATAATTTATGATGTTGTTTCAATTGTTTCTAATATTAATCATTACCTTTGCCGATGCTATTGCAGATACCTTTTCATTATATTTAATTTCTTAACATATTTTTTTATTAATTTGTAACTTCTGATAATTATATTAACTTGACGATGCTATTGCTGATAATGTAACTATGCTATCGCTTATAACATAACTGTTACTCGTTTATACTACAGGTTACTTATTTTTTATCTGTACTCTCTTTTCTTAATGACCATTATACTGTTTAGACCATTATGTTATTTTTTAATGTTATCGGACGATTTCAAGTACATGTAATGTGTCTACGAAATAAAGAGATTTCTTTGAGCCGATTCAAGTTTATGTCGTTCTCCAAGTAACTAGAGGCATAGAGGATTACTCACTGTTTTTCAGACGAAGCCTCGTTTTAACTGCGTGGTTCTGCTAAAATCCAGCTAGCGGCAAATGGGTGATGTAGTCGTAAAGCTCCTAACCCTGGTTCATCGCGATGCCATCGCGGATCGTTCCGCCGCAGTTATCAGGTATTCGCGGATTTACATACGGCGGCCATTATACTTTTCCAGGGGGTATTACACAAAAGTCGGGTACGCGGTTGCCGCGTTAATTGCATTTTTGGAAATGCCGCGCGTGCCTATGAAATTAAAAAAGAATGAGATGCCTACGAGATCTCTCTCTCATATACTTTATTGCTATTACTATAGAATATGTTTAAAATTAAGAAGGTTCGTAGAAAATAGGTAAGTAACTAAGTATTATTACTGTGCCTATTATAAAAGTCACAGAAAATTACAAGATTTCAAATAACGTATCAACGCGAAAACAAGATAAGTCCTGCATATCAAGCATCAGGTAAATAATATTAATAATTCCACAACTGTAGATATATTTTTAACGTTGTATTATACCATCAACTATTTATAGTATCAAACCTCTCATAAAATTTAACAGAACCATGCAGATACCTAATACCTACCAAATTTTTACAATTTCAAATGAAGACACTGATGCGCGCCTGTACAGATTCTAGAGTCCTCAGTTGATTTTCTTTCTATTGGGTATGGCTGCATTTTCCATGGTAGGAAAGGATTTAATTTTATAATTCGCAGTAAAATGTTCTCAATCAAAGCTACTTATTATACCGACTCAGTATCTTGTTACTGTTCATTAGCTCACGGTGCGGGTCAGCGCGCCGACAGCGGCACTCAATATGGATGAACCATCGCCATCTGCATATCGGATATTCGCAACACCCGCATGCGCTGATCTATTCATTCAAAACTTATCAATATGAGCCTTAAGTCCGGGCAGTAAGGACTACTGAATGAGGCTCTCTACTGCGGTACGCAGAATTACTCAAACGGGGAGAATTTAATCACCCCGACCCAGTTTCATTCGCAAGCACCCGCACTGATAAATTAACTAATGTTAATTTATACCTACTACTAAAGCCAGATATGTGACACTCGGTTATTATAGTCACACCTGTGAAATGAAGAAAGTAAATTATGATACCTACCTAATGCTTTTAAGTATGAAAGACAAAATCTTTCTGTATTCGATCTATTATTGATTATATTTAATTTTGTATTTCATCATTTCAAATATTTTTCTTGTCTAGGTAAGTCGTTAGGTATGAAATTATACCCTTAGGTTCTCTTTTTTACTTTTGTCTAGCGAATTATTTTCTAACAATAACGTAAATTCAACTCATATAAACCAGAAGTAGCAAGCAAAAGTAACAATTTTGCTTTTTAATTTTTATTTTCATAGATTATCTGAAATTATTTCCAAAACATTGAACCTATTTAATTTATTTTTGTTATGAGTTAATCTCGTGATGTTTTCTACAGATTAAAATAAGAATCTTGCAGCCAGCTCACTGGAATTGACGAAAAAGGGTCATCAAACCAATTAGCACGATTTCCATTAAATTTGGTTGAAACATTGATCGTTGTTGAACTGATGAACAGAACACATGATACATGTTATGGTATATTCACTCGCATTGCTTGTACTCCTGTAGTTAGAACATATTACGTTGTACCCAGGTGCTGCTCTTTTTATATCCTGACTTTGACAATAAATTCTAACTGCTATTGAAATAGGACAACAAAAGTAAACCACAGCATGTTAGGTACTGTTACGATGACTCTGATGTATACTGACTATGTAATCTTTCCATACGAATTTACTGTGTGTATAAGTAGTTACATACTTACCTATACATGAAGTCAGAATTGACGACGTCGCTAAAATATCTTCGCCAAAAAGGAAAGCGTGCAAAAGCTGTACGATAAATGACTGTAGTTTGACCTCAAGTTGATATCTGCTCAATCTTAGAAACAATTAATACCATAGGTAGGTATTACTCGTATTATCATTCCTAGAAACATTGTTTCTAGAAATTCGTAGCGGGGCAGCTACGGCGTAGAAGGCCGTAGCTTGTAGCTCGTAGTGGCGAAATGTAATGTATTTCGGGTGTCGGTGTCGAGTTTCGGCGTCGCCGCGCGGCGCGCGGCGGTGCCGGTGTCGGATTTGCATACGGGCGGGGCGGGGCGTCCCCGGCCACGCCCCGGCCGCGGGCGAATCATGCCGCCGCCGCCCGGAGCCGCTCCGCCGCGCGACTACTCAATACCTGGACCCTTCAATCTCAGAACGGACTATTCGGAGCGCGCGTTTCCATTCAACACCTCTATACTCTACTTGCAATACATTCGATAAGTTATGCACATTCAAATAGTTAATATTCTTGCTGAAATAATACATGTGATATATTTTGTAAGCTGACCTATTTCTATTTGACATCGATTGCCTAATTATTATTGTTGTTATAGATAATTTTATATATCCCACTGCTGGGGAAACGTCTTTTCACGATTTAATATAAAATAATCACAATTTTTTCATATACCTAGATACAAAATTAAAACTAGAAATTAGACCATTAGCAGAAATACTTATTTACCTACTGTAATGCTTTTAACTCTTCTAGGCATTTTGCTTTGGCAGCATTTTCCTGCAACATTTTGGCAGATTTTTTAACAAATCCTAGTAGTGATCGTTAGGTAGGTATATTATTATCTTCAATATCGTCGTGTTAGTTATTCTCTGATAATAACTCAGTATGTCAGTACTCGGCACCAACTCGTATATCGCGAAATTAATGTAGGTAGTTGAGCAATAAGCGTACGACTCTTCACATAGGTAGGTATGCGAATGTCATCATTTTCTATATTTTGCATTGCACCGGTCGCACGATCAACATTTGAAATGTAGGTATCTAGTTTATAGTGTGTTACCATTTAGGGTTTGGTATTTCCAAAATAGGTACATATCCAAAAGTATGGGTTGTAGTAACAGCGTAAATGCCCGGTCGATCATGTCGACTGCCTTTCCTGGCCACGAGAGCAGCTAATTGCGGCCAGTTTGCAAGATTGTTGTCATTTCTATCAGGGACGATGCTATCTGCGTTATTAAGCCAAATAAATTTCCAATTAATAGCTTTTTGACTAAAACGACTTTAGGTAAAATTCTAAATTATTGTAGTAAACGAGACGAATGACTATTTTTAATTCACGAATAGAATTTCATCCAAAATTATCTCAATAAAGAATAAATAGGTCTTAAGCTAGCTTAATAGCTAGGTAAGATATGTTATGTTATACGATAACATAACATATCTTACCTAGCTATATAGCATAGTTCTAATAGACTACAGCAACAAACATAAGGAGCTAAGTTTTTGCGGCGACACTGAACACATCGAGATAGTACTGCAATTTTTTTCAGCTCTCAGTTCTAGTTAAGTGTTATTGAGTTTGGAAGCTGCTATTTGTAGTTTCGTCACTTGCCATCAGTTAATTGACTGTCTGTGAGTGTATAAAAAGGTAATTAAGGTGGGTAATGGCAGCAGGCTGCAGGCTGGCGGCCTGGCTGGTTCCGGGAACCGCGGGTTAGGCGGCCGCGGCTTCTAGGAACAGGCGACGATTAATGCGACGCCACGACGCTTTATGGCCTCATATAGCGCGGTATAGCAGCTATACCCTCCGCCTGGGAGGGTCCTCTGTACGCCATCACGACCAACATGGCTATCTGAGCCTGCAAATTCCCTATAAATGCAGCGATTGCGAGTAAATAACCATAATCAGATGTCTTATCGGCTACACTATTCACGCGTGGCAATAAAATAGTTACTCGTATTTATGAAACCTAATAGGAAGGCAAGTTTTTTTTATTGATCCTGTAAGTAGTCAATGATATTGATTGATTGATAAGATAATGGAGCACGATTAAGCACTGTTCGAAGAGTTAGATTTGAGAAAAATTGCATTGAAATAGTACACGAAAAATATCTATGCTGAAGTAAGTATAGGTAGTGATTTTGGTAACTTTTATTTTTCGTGCTAGATAAAAGCATTAATTAGACTTATCTGATATTAATATGCTTAGATGTTGATGTTTATGTATTCTTCACAAATAATAGCTCTGTGTTTGCAAATATAAAAATAAATAATTATGGTAGGTATGTTAATAACAATGTTGAAATTTAAAGAAATTTACAAGTTCAGCCCCCCTACCGCCTAAGCAATAGCAATCGTAATAGCAATCGCTTATGACTTCATTTTAGTCATTTGGCACCGCCTATGTGACGTTAGCCATCAATTGCTTTGCGCGGATTGCGAAAGCAATCGTTGAATGAACAACTTTGATGCCTAACGTCACATAGGCGGTGCCAAATGACTAAAATAAAGTCATAAACGATTGCTATTACGATTGCTATTGCTTTAGGCGGTAGGGGGGCTGGTTGTAGGTATCCTCAACATCACATACGCCGACATTTTTGTTACTGAAGTGTTAATTAGATAAGTCTCGAACCAGATTAATTAAACATTTCATGCAGATGACAATCTTGAAATTCCTGATCCATCGTGCTCACGTCACGTTGCACCTCATTTCATCAGCTGTTTGTTGAAACTGGCACCTTAGCGAATAGTAAGGTAAAGTGATCTCTATTCCGTAGGAATATCGTCTATATTCTTTCACGAGCTATATGGCCGCTTGGAATGCTGCAGTCACGAGCTGCTGCGGCAATGTCGCGCGGCTGCCGCGTCGCGTCGTCTGCCGCGCCGCGTCGCAGCATACCTCGAGACTACTTCAAATGTCATAGCAATTTCCATGCCAATATGTAATAATGCTGACAGAGGCAACAAATTGTTATTGCTCTTTTAATGACGATGAGTGTCATTTATTACTTTATTTTATAGTTGAATGCGTACACGTAGTGCCACCGTGTAATTAGAACTACTTAAGCTTCCAGATATCTAGAGAGTCATATTCCTATAAAATTCAAATTGTTAAAACTTGAGCTTGAACTTGGCTTACGACATGAGACCCTTTTTAATAGAGAAAGCGTTGTAAGTGAGCTTGTAGGTAAGTCTTGGCTACTCGTTTTCTTGTTTTTTTTTTTACTGTACTGTACCAGCCTTTTTATTAGTCCACTGCAGGACGTAGGCCTACCCACGAAGGGTGATTGGGCCATATCCACCACGCTAGCCCAGTGAGGGTTGGTGGATTCACATACGCCATCGAATTTCTTCTACGGACATGTGCAGGTTGCCTCACGATGTTATCCTTCACCGAAAAGCCAGTAGTGTGAAATTCCGTACATAAATTCCAAGGAAATCATTAGTACGGGACTGGGTTCGAACCCACGACCTCACGATTGTAAGGTAGGTGTCATTACCACTAGACCACCTTGGCTACTAGACCACCACGGCACGTTTTTTTTATAGGTGTATTATAAAACTCCACATGAATTTCATTACTAACCGTCCCATAAATAAATAAAATAAATAAATATTTTGGGACATCTTACACACAGCCTCTGACCCCAAACTAAGCAGAGCTTGTGATATGGCTGCCAGAGACTTATATATTACATATACTTATTTTTAAATACATACTTATATAGACAGTTACTAAATAACACACAGACACAGAGCAAACACTTATGTTTATCACATAAATATTTGCCCTGGGTGGGGATCGAACCCACGCCTCTTTGACCCAGAAGTTAGGACAAATGTAAATAAGTAATGGCAATTGCAATGAGCTTTTATCTACATGTAAATATTATCCGATTTGAGTGATTTTTTTTCTCTTATTCTGTTTAATTTTTTTTCTTATATTCTGTTTACATACAGTCATAGTTCTTTAACTGTAAGACCTATGTTTTCATTTAAAAAAATGATCTTAAAGTTATAAACCTCTATAAAAGTCATATTTTTATGCAAAACTTTAGCTGAAAAAAGTACAGAAACTAAAAAAAATTCTGGTAAATTAAGACGTAATAGCGTGCAATATTTCTTACTCAAGTGATTGACACCAAAAACATAACATTTTGTTATAATTTAAAGTGTGAAAAGAGTTTTCTCCCAAAACGCAAATTTTATCAAAAATTTACCGCGATTTTTTTCGATGTTCTACAGAAAACGCAAAAGCTCTGGTCGATTCAGAATCCTCTTAAAATATCATCTAAATTCTTAAGTCTAAAGTCCTAAGTCTTCTATCAAAGAGGATCCTAAATATGAGTGAATGGCGCGGCGCAGCGACACGCGCAGTATGCAGGCGACATTGTAAGCGTGAAGTAGCGTCTCCCGCACGCGTCACGTTTTGCATTCTCTCGCTGCAGTTATTCCATCATAATTACTAAAACATGTGACCAACGCGATCGACGACACAAAATGAGTATTTAGTACGAGTACAATGTTTCTTATTTAGCGAAACTACGCGGTAAGTGGCTCCAGCCACTCGGTGAGCCATTTTAGGGCTCAATAATGTCATACTCGATGCCTTCGTTGTCAAACCTAACATTTATTGGTCCATTAGTCGAATAGCCGCGCCATTCCGGCGCCCGCGCGCGGATAGTATATATCTACATAGAGTTTTATCAAAAAGGGCTTTATCCTGTTAGGGGAGATGTGGTTCGGACCTTATTTTTAGCCTACGATATTATATTGGTTGCCGTTTCAAATAGTTATTTTGGATTGTGGTTCTATAAATGATCTAATAAGTACACAGCCTGCTGTGTATACATGAATGTAAAAAATCATGAAAGTATTTCATTCTTCCAACACCTTGTGCGCTGCAGTTTGCTATAGTTCGCAGCATGGTGTGCAAATCAGTCAACCAAAGTTTGCGGTACACGTTATCGAAAGATTTGTGCAATGTAGGCTCCATCTTCGAGCAGTCTGCGGCGTGGTGGCGAGCGCGGGGGCGTGCGCGAGGCGTGCACGAGGCGTGGCGCGGCGGCGGCGAGCGACTCTAATTGCGCGGCCTTTTTGCGGGCGTATGCAATCTGTATGCGAGCCGCAGCAGTTTCCACGAAAGCAATTACGGCATCCTGCGCGGCCATCTTGCCCCGCGCCCGCCGTGGCTTACCGCCGCAATTATCAACAATTAACATGAAGCAGCGACCATTAACGACCGCGGCGGCCGCGGCCCGCGCCCGCGCCCGCGCCGGCGGACACGAGCGCATAACATTCAATCACCCGCCGTTACTGCCTAGCACGGTAAAGTAAAAATGTCAAAAGATTTATCGCGCATCCCTTAAAACATGGAAATTCTTTTACGTTTATGAGCTTAATGTGAAGCAGAAAGTATTGAGGAGCCTACAACTGAAATAAGGCGTAGCTAGCTTGAAGCCATTTACGCGTACCTAAGGTATGGCGTAAAGGCGTACTTACTCGTACTTAAGTTTTGCAGCATTAGGTACCACTCGGTAACTAAACAGTGCCTACATATCTACTTACTGAACTTAAGTAGTAATACATCTAGGTATATGATGTATTACTTAGTCAAAAATATTATTGAATATCTATCTGCTATTTTAATATAAGTATACCTACTTAATCTTACTACCACGTAAGTAGTTAAGTAATGTTGTATTGTACAGGGTACGGTGCAGATCATACATGCTGGTAGTTACACTACTTCCTACTCGGCGGTGTATTAGTTATTTGTAACTACGACTAAATATATGATGTATTACTTAGTCAAATAATATTAATAAATATCAATCTGCTCAACAGCACTATTGTGAGAGAGTTTCCTTGCATCTTGAAATTTTAAAGATACCAAACTTGGCACAGCTTTGTTGGCCTCAAAAAAAGCATTTATACAGATTTCAAAAATCCGCAAAAGGGATTATTGTTCCGTCGAAATGATTAAATATGCAATTGCAAGCGATCCGGCCATATTCAACGCAAATAAAAATGTTTTACATACAGCAATTAGTAATTACCGCAAGTATAATATCATGAAACGGCTGATTTTAATCATCTGCGACATTAAAAAAATATGATAATTTTTATCACATAAAAATGGAAGATAATGGCGGCAATTCGGCGACATTCCACGAAACTATAACTAGTCGCACTAAAATTTTTAATTTAGTGCAAAACTAGCAAAAAGCTATTCGGTGTTTTCTTCGAACTTAATTAAAACCGATTTTAGTCGTCCACCATAAAGAACTAAGTTAAGTAACGCCAGTTACGCCATCTAGTGTTGAGTAGCAATATTAGTTCGGAAATAGTTCACTAGATGGCACGAAACATTAATTACTGTTTTTATTTTATCTGTGGCACATCTATAGCTGCCAAGGATTTAGTATTACATCCATGATAGCTGCTCCCAATATGTTGCCATATCGATAACAAGTGCTCTTTTCTATTTTAAGTTTCATGTCATACTTAAAATCTGTTACGATAATTTTGATTTGATTTTACTCCAAAAACGGCGCAACGCGCTTTATTTTGAAATAAGACTTTTACATTATTTATTCCCGTGGAATGCACTAGCTTTTATATCTATGATATGATTATAGGTTTGAGGTAAAATACAACTTGTTGGCTTTTATCGCAAATTTTGGTAAATTACTCTGGCAACACTATATATTGTTTACAATTAATTTACAAGTTCACATTTCCACAAAAACTGCAAATTCTTCGCAAAGAAAGAGTTTCCAATATCACTACGTTAGACTTTGACAAACATAATAAGAAACGCGCCAACAAAAATCACAGGGAGATGTTCTTGGAGCGATTCCACGCCAGCAAGTAAGTAGATCTCTTTTTGATAAATCTTGTAACCACTAGGAGTAATTTTCTTTCAAGTTATTTGGATTTACAATAGTCTTTAATGAAACTTTTTCAGGTAATCAAGCTGACAAACAAGCTGTCGAGTTCTTAGCAAATCCGGCCAGTGAACTCAATGTCCTGCTGCAGCAGGACGGTGCAGGAACCTTGAACCTTGTGGTGCAGGAATGGCAGCATGTGTACGTTTTCAAATTGTTAGTTCTCTTGTATAACATACTACCTAAATGAATATCACAATATGGTTTTAATTTGATAAATATTCTCTAAAGGTACAACAACTGGTAATTTATTTATTTTTACATTCAATTAATAAAGCAAGTTACTTGAATAATCCTTATTTATTAAAGGAATCATGTTAACCTCTAATATTTATACTGTATATGGTGAAGGAAAACACCGTGAGGCAACCTGAATATAGGGATATAGTAGCATAGTCCGGAGAAGAATTTCAATGATGTATGTGAATCCATCAACCCGCACTGGGCCAGCGTGGTGGATGTGGCCCAATCACCTTTCATGGGTAGGCCTACGTCCTGCAGTGGATTATTATAAGGCTGATACAGTACAGTACATATATATGTATATATATATATATAGCATTTAATAGTAGTACATATAGCAGTATATGTATACTGCTATTAAATTAAATTTAGTAAAAATATTTTTTTTTTCACAGGGTTTACTGCCATTACCATCTGAGCAGACAATCCCTGCACTAGGTACATCAGGATAATGGGATCTTTCTACTAGGATGAACTAATACCCATACAACCTCCAGCAAGACAATCTGCAGAGTCAGCCTCAAGCCAGCCTGTAGCATGCAAGTCGACACAAAGCCAGCCCACAGCGTGCCTGATCTGCCACAACCAAGTCGTGATAGATCCAGTTGCCCAAGATCAAATGCAGCATTAGTCCTTAGCTATTTTTTATGCATTTCTACAACATGGGTATCCAATGAAAGCACTTGTTAAGAGTAACTTGAAAAATAATGTGATGTCATTCTATATCATACTAATATTGTAAATCCGAAAAGTTTGTTGGTTTGTTCCTCTTTCATGCAGCAACGGAGCAACGGATCGACTTGATTTTTAGCATGGATATAGTTCAAGGGCTGGAAAGTGACATACGCTACTTTTTATCCCGAAAAAGTAAGAGATTCCTGTAGGATAGCACAAAAGTCAAAATATAGGCACGGGAAAAAGCTAGTCCAATACAAATCATTTCTAGTAAATCAGTGTTCACCTGCTAAATATCTAACTCTTAGATGAAAGACAAAACTAATATAATTAATACAACTCGATAAACCTGGTGTGACAGATTCCACATACAAAATGAAGGTGTAGAATCTGTACCACCAGTGGGGCACCTTGGTGCGGCAGAGGGTAATTCACCAGATAAATTTATTATTTTTATTTTTTATTTATAACTACTGTTTAATTTTTGTTGGAACAAATAATAAATCATATAAGTACATTTTTATGATGTTTTTATTACTAAAATAATCTAGTACCTAATTAAACTTAGGCATATCGATCTCTCAATCTGAATGGTCTCTCACTATGGGCCTTATTAGTAAGCTCCAAGTAGCCCAACGAGCAATGGAGAGGGCTATGCTCGGAGTCCCTCTGCGAGATCGAATCAGAAATGAGGAGATCAGTAGACGAACCAAAGTTACCGACATAGCCCAACGGATTGGCAAGTTGAAATGGCAATGGGCAGGGCACATAGCGCAGAGGGCTGGTGACCGATGGGGTCGAAAAGTTCTTGAGTGGAGACCACATACTGGCAAGCGCAGCATAGGACGTCCAGGACGGATGACCTCATTAAGACCGCAGAATCGCGCTGGATGGAAGCCGCTTCCAACCAGTCTTATTGGAGTTCCATAGGGGAGGCTTATGTCCAGCAGTGGACATCCTTTGGCCGATGGATGGATATCAATCTCGCTTCCAAATAGAAATCTTGATCTTCATTTATCAGTCAGATGACACATCTATCGCTCCGAGAACTAGTTAAATATGCTGCAGTTTGTCTTCAGTACCATCCTCATTGTTATCTGCAATGTGATTTAATATAATTACTGTTTAATGTTTGCTGGAAGAAATAATACCTAAACCATATTAGTAGGCATATTTTCATGTTTTTATTATGTATTAAAAAATATAGTGATTTTTGTTGGAACAAATAATAAACTATGTAAGTACATTAATACATTTTTATGATCTTTTTATTATTAGAAAAATCTAGTACCTGATTAAATTTTTGGCATATCAATTCAGCTTCCGACAGGAAATCTTGATCTCCATCATATCTCTTCTATTGCACCAAATGCTGGTTCAATTTGCTACAGCTCATCTTCCATACCATCCTCATTGTAATCTGCAATGTGATATACAATATGATTATACAGATAATTATCAATCTTTATAAGTTTGTTAAGCTCCGCTAGCGGAGCAACCACTAATCCTTTATCCATGAGTTAATTATTGTAAGGATCTATCTGACTGTTGGATAATTAGGTAATTAAGGACTTATCAAATGGTTTGAATAAAAAGAGTTCTCTGTCATTGCAGTTTGTCAGCTGGCGTCATTGGGAATTTGATGATTTTAGGGCACAGTTGTGAGACGATTGCATTACTGTGACCTCAAGACATCTGCTGATGGTTGGCTGGCTTAAGCCCAAGAAACTGTCTAGGCCAACAACAGCCTGATAACTGCCTCGGGCAAAAAAGTGAATAGCACTAAGAATCCACAACAAATGATATTTGATTACAATACTCAGTTTGCTTATGCAGACATGCTGAATGGAAAACCATGACATACAACCTCTATAATTGTTTTGGGTTGCCTTTTCGAGATGTGCTTCTCAAATTAAGATCATTTATTAACTGTTGAGCTCCTGTCTTTGGAACTCTATACAGTTTTTTCCTCTTCTATCAGAAAATAATTTGGAACTAGATGAACCACACAATTAACTCTCACTTGTTTAGTCAATCAAGCAAAAACAGGTTTTTGGGTTTTTTACTTACCTTTCCAATAGTTGCTGCCACAATAAATTCGTCCATATTTCAAGATTAATTGCGAAAATCGACGATAAAACACATGCAACTTCCTCAAACTAATTTTAATCGCCATGTTTTTCGTGACGACTATTTTGACATTTGACAACTAAATTTTAGACGTATATCACACTAAAATGTGGGCCGCCGAATGCACTTTGACCAAATTGAGTAACTAAAATCGATTTAGTCGATTCGACCTAAATTTCGTTTAATCGTGTAGACATCCGAATAGCAAAACCTAGTTTGACAGGACTAAACTTATTTTAGAGACAACTAAACTATAAATGTGTGTCGCCGAATTGCTACCAATAAGCTCAGAGTTTAATTTCACTCCGACTCGAAATGGAAAAAATATTTGAATGGACGTTTACGGCCGCCATAATGTGTTAAAAGGGACGATCGCCGGAGCCCGGCCGCGGTAAGCCGGTAGCCTAATTAGTTTAGACTTGTCGCTAGTCCGCACTTCGATAACGTTTAATGATTTCGAGTAACCGCCGCCGAACGCAAGACATTTGTTTTTACGAGCCGTGCTTCGGACTCGTGTCCCGTGCGGCCGGCGCAGGCGACTCTCGATCTTTTTCTTTTGCGATAGCGCAGCGAGCGTCGGCAGGATGGAGATTGGTGTTCGCGGCCGATGGACGTTTAAGAGTGGTCTTTAATGTCAAAGATAAGATAAGGGCGGAGGTGGCGATGGTTTTACACGGCGTGTCCGGTAGCCGAGCCGCGCTGCAGCACCGGCCGGCTCTCCCGGCCAGCAGCGATAGAGCGCGTCGTATCGAACCGTTTCATATTCATGTCGGCGGCACAAAGCCCGCCGCCGATCCATCAGATAGAAGAGTTTTTACCTAATTATACGACTGAATGTATTTGTTGATCGCTTCTTAGAATAAACACGGATACTGCGTAATTCGGTGAGATTAGAAGAGACCGCTCGCTATTCGATTAAAAAACAACTAAAATAAAAGTCAGTTAAACTCTTTCGAGCTAGATTTTGATGTTAATAAAAAGGAGCACTTTTAAAAGCTTATGGGAATTTTGTGGAAGTTATTTCGGCTTTGGTTAGGAGTAGTTCTCACGATGTGGTGACGAGGGTCCGAGCTGCGCGGGCGCGGGTGTCTGGCCGCGGCGGAGGCTCGTTCACTGAGTAACGCGGACGATAAATTAGCGCTAATTAGGAGGTGAGTTATGAGTTCGCATCACGCGCCCTCCTCTCCCCGCTCCTCCACCCCCCGCTGTCGGGTATACGTGGACCCTCATACTTTACCTGCTGCTGATAGTCATAGTGATATGTGCAGTAAAATATATGGTGGACACTATAATAAGTAGGTACGCAAGCATATTATATTATACATAGTACAAAACAAACTCACTTTCCGCTGTCTGTCCTTATGTATGCTTATATCTTTAAAAACTACACAACGGATTTTGATATTGTTTTTTTTTCAATAGATAAAAAGTTTCAAGAGTTTATTTTATATGTATATTACACTTGTACAAAACCACGGCGGGCTGCTAGTTTCGTAATATAATCTTGATTTTGTATAAATTTTATGACGTTAGAAATGTCAGAATGTAATGGAATAAATTAAAAGCAAAAAATCTTGTTTTTAAAAGCTTATATTTAAATGCTCTTAGAAGAAAATAATTTTTTCCTTGAAAATTTTAACAATCAACTTATAATCTCATTATATAGAATTTGTAAGATCATAAAAGCTTGGCGATCACTTTGCAATTTGCTCTCAATGAGCCTTTTCATTTGATACCCATATTGTGAAAGTGCATTAAAAATAACTATTCCTCTATCTAGGATGATCTGCCATATTGGATTTATAATGACGTCACATTATTTTTCATGTTACTTTCAACCATCCCTTTCATTTGATATCCATATTGTGGAAATTCATAAAAACTACCTATTCCGCCATCTCGGATGGTCCGCCATATTGGATTTAGAATGATGTCACGCACCATATCGTGCATTGTCATCTAAACTAAATTTGTACGTATACAAAATTTCAGCTCAATCGGTTAAAGATATCTACTTCAAAATTGAGTTCAAAGATTCCACCCTAACAAACATACGAACTTGCAATGTATGTACATTTGACATGTAGAGACAACGACGTCATCACTCTATGATGATATAGGCTTATGTTCAGCAGTGGACTATTCAAACTCGATACGAGAATAACACAAGAATGAATCAATTACAACCATACACACTCACACTGGCCGGTGGCAGCACACAAGTAGCTTCGTACGCCCTGCGAGCCTGGTATTGACCGCGGCGACTGCGTGCTTGTTTGGTAGTGTTACCATAATCTGCTCCTCGGCACCAACCAAGGCAACCTACGGAGAAATCCATAATGCCGATAAATCACAGCCCACCGCCAGCAAATGCATCACCTGTATTCACTGCTTTTGCATCACCTTTGCAACACTATCCATCTGACTCGCAAGTATCTCAAATTGGTGACGTGCCTGGTATGAGCGGGGCTTTTTCCGCTCCCAACATCACTTTGAGAAGCACAAGCATGGCAAAACGTAAAAGAGAAGAGGAAAGTCCCGTGGCCGAAGACATTAGCAAATCCGAAATCATGAGCATGTTTTTGACCTTACAAAATCAACAAGAAGCTAAATTTGATGCTATTTTAAGCTGTATAGGCGAGGTCAAGTTGTCGATGGAGACTATATCTACAAAATATGAAGAGGCCTTAGAAAAAATCAAAAATCTCGAACAACATAGAAAAGCCGACCAACAGTATATTTTGCAGTTAGAAAATAAATTAGAAATATTTGACAGCAATGCGCGCAAGACTAGTTTAGAGATTAGAAACTTCCCTCAAGCGCAAAAAGAAACAAAAGACGACCTAATAAAAATAATTCTCAATACAGCACGGCTTTTTAGAATAGGTACCTGTACAAAACAATGAAGTCAAAGATATATACAGAATTAAAACTAAGGCAGAAATTAACCCTATTATAGTAGATTTCACGACCGTCATCACCCGCGACAGCTTCCTCAGCTCGTACAAGAAATACAATAAACAGCATAAACAAAATCGACTGATTGCCTCAAATATTTTGGATGCCGCAACTGGCAATCCCATATATATGTCGGAAAACCGAACACAAAAGGCGAGAAAGTTGCATTACCATACCCGCCAATTTGCAATAAAACACGGCTTTTTTTGCTGGGTCTCCTTTGGACGAATCTACTTGCGTAAAGAAGAAGGTGCACCTCAACTGCGCATCAATAGTGAAAGTGATCTTGAAAAACTAATGTCTCAATGACTAAATCCGTTTTCTGTGTATGCATGCTGTTTGTTAGATCTAAACCTAGATATAAGAAGCTATAATGCTGTCCTTTTTTCAAATCTGGGTAAATACTTTACAACTTTACTAGCCTTTCACATGTTACTGTATATTATGTTTTTTATTACGCTGCACTCCAAACCTAAAGAAAATCAAAAACTAAGCCTAGGGAATGTACTTGCTACTATCACAACACCATTACCGCTACAACAGCTACACATACAAACTACATTACAACATTGTTATTATCATATTTATATTTATTTACACTATGTACTATACTATCTAAATCTACCTTACTCTAAGACCTTACCAAAAACGTATCTATTTACTACTGAATACATTGATTACCCCAATATCAAAAAAAATCCGTATCCAAACAACTGCGAACTTGTTATTTATTGTCACATATGTGCTAAACCCAAAGTAAGTGCGATAAACGGAACTTACTATCCCCGTTATGTCGAGTTACATACCCCCCAAGCGTATCTTACACCCCCTAGCAATATACTTAACGAACAAGGTACACAACATCATACTGAAGTGTCACACGTATTTAATCTTGGTAAACCTCTGAGTACCGCGTGTGCACGCGGCGCTGGCGACCTTGCAACTAAATCTGATTGCTCGATAACTGGTTCACAGCAAATAGAAATGATGTGTCAATCCTGCAGTGAAAGGGGCATTACTCACACTTATGAATATTTTGCGTGTAGGCACCTCAACTCTGCCACATTATATTACCATTCAGTAGGGTATTTATTAAGTATTGAAAAAGTGTTGTCAATGTTTTATCATATTCTTCATACCAAAAAAGCCAAAATCAAAACACAGGTGTCCCTGTGTTTTTATAGATGTTTTGCTTTATGAGAAAAAAAAATGAATGATATAGACTTTCTTGATAGCATTGATAACACCACTTTAATAGATAACTTTAGAATTGAACTGGCAGAAGAGTGTAAGCAAACCCTGGGTGACCACACTAAACAACTTACAATACTGTCCCAAAATATTAGGAGTATTCGGGCAAATTTTGACAAATTCTTAGTTTATTTAGCAAGATTGCAATTCCTTCCTGATGTTATAGTTTTATCAGAGACTTGGATAGACATTAATTTCCAAGGTATTAATCTCCCAAATTACAACTGTCATTCATCCAAAATTTTACGGAACCAAAATGACGGCTTAGTTATTTTTACCAAACAAGGCTTAAATATCGAAGTTAGTGAACCACATTTTAATGACGCAAACTGCCTCGTTTTGAAACTAGGTACGGAAATAAGCATTGTTGCACTATACCGCAGCCCATCGACAGATAACATCAGTAATTTCCTTGCATCTCTTGAAAGTACCCTTTTGTCTATCTCGACCCCATCTTGTATCATAACAGGAGACGTAAACGTGGACATCAAATCGACCTCTGTTGACAGAAAATCATCGGACTATCTTGAACTCACTGCTCACCTTGGTTTTATTCCTGGGCATGTTAGGCCTACGCGGGAACAAAACTGTTTAGACCATTCTCTGATTAGAAGCAAAAAAGCAGCGTGCGTCATCGTTAGCGACTCGGAAATCACTGATCATGCCGCCATTATAACTGGTATTCATTCTGTTCCTACAAAAAAATGTACTGTGCCGAAAACTTCTACAAAAATTAACTATGATGACGTAATAATTTCCCTGAGTAACGTGGACTGGAATAATTTTTACGAAGAAACTGATGTTAATATTGCATCTCAGTTTTTGGTAGAAAAAATTGGATCTGCAATCGAGGTTAGCACGACAAAAATTAAAGTCCCTAGCTCCCAGGTCATCATCAAACCCTGGATGACAAGGGGCTTGTTAAAATGTGCCAGGAAAAAAGACCTTCTCCATCATAAAACCAAAAAAGACCCAAAAAACCTGATTCTCGAACAAAAATTTAAGAACTATCGCAACCTCTACAATCGACTACTTTGTATTCAAAAAAACAAGTATGATTCTGACAAGTTGCTAGCCAATAAAAACAATAGCAGGAAACTGTGGAACTCTGTCAAAGATATTTGTAACATCTCACCCACTAAGACTACTTCTGAAGATCTCCTTAAGATAGAAAACTCTACAACAGATTCTCTTAATAAGACGAACACTTTCTTTTCATCTATTGGAAATGATCTTGCTCAAAAGACCTTAACAAAATTAAGTAAAACTGAACAACAGCTATCAAACCTAGTCTCTGTTCAATCCTCACCTGCGAATTCTTTGTATTTGTCACCAACTGATGTCCCTGAAATCAGAAGAATTATCTCATGTCTAAAGTCTTCTTCTGCTCCAGGCTGTGATCAAATAAACAATGAAACACTAAAACGAGCTGTCCATATATTAGCCCCACCAATCGTCCACGTCTGTAATTTAAGCATAATGCAAGGTATAGTACCGAACTGCTTCAAAACAGCTGACATCTGCCCAATCTACAAGTCTGGCCCCACAACTTTAGTGTCTAACTACCGCCAAATTTCACTTTTGCCATCTTTGTCAAAAATTTTGGAAAAACTTATCAACAAGCGCCTTTTAGATTTCCTGAACAAGAACGAAATACTATCAGAAAATCAGTTTGGGTTCAGAACTGGCAAATCGACAGAGGACGCTGTTGTGGGATTTGTCAATCAAGTCACAAGCAATCTCGATTCGAAGAAGAAGTGCCTAGGTATATTTCTCGATCTGGCCAAGGCATTCGATACGGTGTCCTGGCCAATCCTGTTGAGGAAACTGGGGCTTCTGGGGATAAGAGGGATTGCACTGAAATGGTTCATATCTTATTTAGCTGATAGGAAACAAAGAGTACGCATTTCCAATCAGCTCAGTGACTATGAGGCTGTTTCATATGGAATTCCACAGGGAAGTGTGCTTGGTCCCACCCTGTTCATAATCTACCTAAATGACTTATGCCAAATGAAACTAGAAAAAGGTAACCTCGTTGCATTTGCAGACGATACTGCATTGGTATTTTATGGTGATAGCTGGAACGAGGTGTTTGATATAGCACAAAAAGGCATGCTTCGTATATCTTGCTGGCTACAAAATAACCTGCTTACGCTAAATGCAAGCAAAACGAAATATATGGCTTTTCACATTACCCAAAAATCACGTCCTCGAGGTTTCAAACTTCAACTACATTCATGCAGATCACACACGGGAACAATTTGCAATTGCCCTGAATTGGAATGCGTGGAGCACATTAAATATCTTGGTGTGGTGATTGACCATAGATTGACATTTGAAAACCACATAATGACATTGCGAAATCGCCTCCGTAAGATGCTGCACATCTTTAAAAGATTAGGTACTGTTGCAGATACTAAAACGCTACGAATTGTTTATGTGGCCTTGTGTCAGTCGGTGGTTAATTACTGCATTGTTTGCTGGGGCTCTGCTGCTTTGACTCGCTTCATAAAAGTAGAAAGAGCTCAAAGAGCCATATTGAAAGTGGCTTACAAAAAACCTTTTAGGTATCCCACATACAAACTCTATCAGGACACCAAATATCTCACCGCTCGCCAACTTTACATCATCGCTGTAGCACTTCGATTCCACAAAACTGCCATGACAAACACCATTCGCACCAAGAAAAAGTCCGACCGTCGTAATTCCTGGCCACTACCCGCTACAAGAACTGTATTTGCACAAAGTTGCTATTTGTTTAAAGGACCATTTCTTTATCAAATTCTTGACAAGAAATTGGAAAAATTGGAAACGTCACGATTTATTTGTAAAAAAAGATCACTGAGTGGCTATTTACCTTGGATTTTAACAAAACAGAAAATATACTCAAAATAGTAAAGTAAATAAATTAATTTTGAATAAAGGCCTTATTGGGTTAATCTATTGTTTAAATATGTAGCTATACAATATTATTATTCATATAATTTTCTTTGCAAGATATATTATTTCTACACATGGGTACAATACTTAACACAGAAATACTATTAGAATACATGTAAATATGAATATATGTAATGTAAATATTTGTATGTATAGTTGTATATAAATGCATATTATATATTATTTAATACTCATGTTGTTAATTATTCTCAGAACATACCTAAGTACAAATACAAGCTATACTATAAAATATATAACTTTATAACTCTTATTTAATACTTAACCTACTTCTTACATTTACACTACTCCACACATTCCACTACAATCGCGCACCTTCGGCAAAATACGGACTTAGCCCACATGATCGCCAGGTAAACACATACACACAACACTCGCGCACCAATAGACTACTACACGCACTCAGTAGTATCACAGCGGAGAATGATATCGCGAGAATGACTCGCTCAGCGGCTCTGCTCCTGGTACTTCTGCCCACTACACACATTACTGTAGTTGTTTACAGTGGCATCTATAACATGTAGCAAGTAATTCAAATTTTGGTTATGGGCGTAGTTTCTGATATTACAGTTATTATTAAGCGGTTTGTAGCATGAAATAAATATGTAGGTATTACCTTCCCTTCTGGCAAGGAGCCTGGATCCTACGACACAGGTCGCCCTGGTGTGGGATCCAGTGCACTATGAGTGAAATTAATCTAATTTAAGTTTGTTTACTATAAGGATAATTTAGTTTTTTGTAAGTACCTACCATAAGGAAGAGCCTAGATCCCACGACACAGGTCGCCCTAGTGTGGGATCTAGTGTACAACTTATTTTGTGTTAATTTTTAAGATCAATAAACGTTTTTATTATTATTATTATTATACGCCTTAAAAAGCAGTTTAATGTAGGAAATAATAATGGTCGAAGGTGCTACCGGCCGGCCCTGGTGATTGCTAGAGCAATTTACTTCAATGGAAAATACACTAACGACGTATAAGTGTGGGCAATTAGTGGGCATTAACATTAGGAAATATAACTGCCTGCGCCATTAAAGAAATACGACATTTGAAAAGGTTGGCACGCAAGTCCGCGGGCTGATATCAAGCTGTGCCTTTGAGCTCTAACTGGGTACCTAGGTGGCTTGTTTTACTCGCTACTGGTACTTATCCTTATCTATACTGGCTGGCCTGGCAGCTGTTGACTTCTACCAACGATTTATATCAGCGCTTCACTACTAATGGTGTGCGGACCACCAGCTAGGTATTCGCGAGAGTTAAAATTTGGTCCGCAAACGATAGCAAATTCAATTTAAATTCTAAATATTTTATTTAGCAAAAGATTACAGATATACAAAAATACCAGTGGACCCTGTACTAGGATGACCTGTATCGCACGACTAAAACTTCGTTTTATAAGACATAGATGTTGTCGAAATTAATTCAGTTGCGTTCTATCTATTCTCCAAGTTAGGTACAGAAGAAATATAGTTAGGCCTTGATTGAATTTCAAAACTTTAAAAATCACAACACAGCATTTTAATTAATTCATTTAAAAGTTTGTACTGGTATCAAAAAGTCGCTCTTAAATATTGATCTCAGACCTAATGCTCGAAATACCCATGCCTATCTTGTAAAGGGTTAAACTCCTCTTGGCTTTGGCATTTATTAGTAACATAATATATCAATCTACGGCTCTTAGCAAGAATACGAGTTCTACTGATTTACCTAATGTAGAAGTACCATGGCCAATAATTGTAAGGCACAAAAATGATTGAACATTGGTTCAATATTTTTTTCTTAGACTTTAAATACAAATATTATAAATATATTGTATACAATACAAAATAACTTTATTTTCACACCAGTATAACTAAAACTAGCTTAAGCTAGAAAATAATATACAGTCCGGTAGAATAATGGACGGCCTTATCGCCTGCAGCGATGTGTACCTATATTTTCAGTTAGACCCTAAAATCTGTACAAAAATTACTTTCCACGAAAAAAAAAACATAGAAGAAGCGAGACAGCCAAGCCTAATAAGAATTAAATAAGTGCTTACAATATGGTGTAGAGTTTTTGAAGTAATAGACGTATAGAGTTAGAAATCATTAAATAATATTCTAGCGCAAGCCATCAAATGCTGGAAACGTTTATTTCTGAGCATTTTAAATTACTACAATGGGATGTCGTTAAAACAAAAAGTATCTGTGTAACTGAACACTTTTATGTTAAAGACCACAATTAGCTCAATAATTATAAAACGAAACAAAATACTTAGGAAAGTAAAGTTTATTAGATTTCCCGCCACTGTGGGTAATGATTTACCATTGTGTGGGGTCATTAATATACGATGTACGAGTATTAGGTAATTTATGTGGCGGTCTCCACGCGCGGCAGAGACGCGCGGCCGGAGCGCTATCGCGCCATCTCCACGCGTAAATCAATAAAGGGTTCGGTTGACTTCGGTTCGGGGTTTTTCTACTCATCTGCCGCAGTGGCCGCGCTTAGATCTCGCTCCTATACCGCGACCCGCATCTCTTGACACTTACTAACATAGACTTATCTCCTAACATTTGGGTAAACCTAAGAATTATATTTTTCTTAATGTTTATTGCAAATAAAACAAAGTCTTGTCTTTTGAGTTTTAAGATTTGAAATTTTAGATCTGAAGTTTCAAATTGAATTTCATCGATTCATCATTAGTCGTCATTTAAATCTTCTTAACTTTATAACGTTCTCTATTTATTTTATTTTTGTCTACAATGAAGTTGCTCGTGTTGATAGTTTGCTGATATTTTGGATCACACTTTCTTAGCCGTGTAGTTACGAAAAGGTAGTTAGTACTATAATATAAAAAAATGTAATTGAATATTATTGTGAGATTTGCTATTTGTGTGTGATCAAAACAATAGTGTCAAGGATCAAGACATATCGCTCGGCGAGGAGAGTCGTGTGTCGGCGGCGGATCAGTGGCGCGATATCATCACAATCAGCATGACTCGCCAGGCTGCGGCAGCAGCAGACAGGGCCGATGCCGCGATGTCTCGACCTAGCCCCGCCTCCCCTGCCCCTCCATACTGATTACAATACCACCCTTTACGTTGAATTAACACATTTCTAGGCATGAACTAGATCTAGATGTCCCATGTCTTATTGAAAACACCTACACTGACCTACAGAGGTAAATGGACAGAGGTCTTTTTATTCAGCGCATGAGGCATTTATAGTCCGGGAAGTAAGCGCAAAAAATGCAAGTACCTACCTTCTAAAAGCTGATTTTTTTGGAATTACGTTAACATTATAGTGTTCAACAATACCCCAGAGTCAGCCAGCTTGGTTCCTTAACGTTTGGTAGAGATAAATATTTGAATTTATGAAAAAATAAGTTAATATCTTGCAACTAAAAACCTACTTCTAAAAGCTCAAAATTGGAGTACGGGTAGAAAAATAATGTAAAACGTTAACGTAATACTTACTGAAAATTCAGCTTTTAAAAGTACATACCTGCATTATTTGCGATTACCTCCCGGGCTATTATACAAATATCGCAAAAATCACATCATACCGAAAATGCATTTTAAATACCTACTACTACGGGCTTTCTGGAGTCCATGTTTCTAATTACGTAGGTACAAGTTTCTTTTGGCACGCTTGAACCAGAGCCAAATCAAAGAAATTATATTTGTACCGCATCTACCTACACCATACCTACATGATGCCTGATACGTGTAAGTGAAGTGCGAAGAGCTTCTATTAAAACAGTAAAATTTAATTGCAAGAACTAATTAGAGAAAATTAGCTTTTTTGTGATAGGTTTTGAAAAGTCTAGAAAGGATTTGTACCTAAAGGGATTCTCGTAGGTTCAAAAGACACCGAATTTTCGAGTCATTGTCATTAATTAGCGATGGATGTGTGTCTCGGGCGATGGTATCGGCTGCCATCGGCGGCGGTCGACGGTCGGCGGACGGGAGCCGATTAATCAATTATTAAACGTCATTATTTACAGGCTCCCGGGGCGCCACCCCGTCCCCCGCCCGCCCTGCCCTGACGCCGACACACTGCCTTCACTGTCTTGCATACACTACCTGCACTATGACATCGATTATTATAGATCTACTAGCTGACCCGGCCACGCGCTGCTGTGGCTAAATAAATTAAAATTGCGACTATAATTTGAGATTTAAACTATCCTATCTCTCAAGTTGGATCGAACTGCACATGGTGTGCGAATTTTATTATAATCGGTTAAGTGGTTTAGGAGTCCATTGAGGACAAACATTGTGACACGAGATTTATATATATTTAGATTTGTTTGTACAATGAACTGTCAGCTCTTTGCAAATGCTCACACGATCAAAAGAAAAGAATCATTAAGTTAATCATTTATTTTATTTTAGCAATTTCGCTTATAAAAGACGTCAACGCGTACCTAAGTGTAACAATTGCTTTTTTGCAACTACAGACGTGAGACTATCCTCGCCAATTTATAGTGCTTAAGATTTTACATTTATGGAAGAAAAGCTCACTCCCTAGACCTTTTCAGGTTATCTTATAGGATGATAGGTACATTTTTCATTAAACATTTACAGTAAAAGTTACCTACGTACTAGTGTGAAGTCTTTTTTATTCTAGGTTTTCTAGTTACGTTTGACTACATCTTGTATCCTGTAAGTTTAACTAATAGACAAATATGTATCATAAAAGAGCAAAGCCAAGGACCAAAGCTAGTGTGCGGCGAGGTGACCGTAGAGACATCCCCACGGCCTGCGGAGACGTCCCGCCCGATGAACGTCCCGATAACAACAATAATTTACTTCCGATACCAGGAATGCACCCGACGCAATGTGGAAGTCGGGACCCTATTAAACATTTTTTGTAATAACAAGATATCTAAATTAAATTAATGTTATTTTGATATCGGTAATACAAAAAAGGTTAAACTACCGAACTTTGAGGAATTTAAGGAATTCTCCTTCGAGGCAATATCAATAACGCGGGATAAACATTCTCACTATTTTATTATACTTTACTTTCACATTCTGTTTGTTTCTGGTCATAATTATAAAGTAATGTTACCTATTATGAGATGCGTTACTCATTGTGATGTCAAATAAATTATTTATAAATATCTGCGAAATTAATGAGTTAGAGGTTGGCTCCGACTGTCATAAAGATACTTAGCTTTTACGGGATTGAATAAGTAATTTTTATCTCTAATCGACTGCCCATGGATCGATTTTTGAGATAAAGTATAATGTAAGTGTGTCTCTATAAAAGTGTTCAGTAAAACAGTGAAAGTTATCATAATTATATCCAGACAGTCTAATTTAAAGAGTTCTGAACAATTGTGTAATTGCGTGAGATTAACTGTACAGCTTTGTGACTTGCATCTACATCTACCATCAGCTTTTTTGTGGTTATTATGTAGATGATGTAGTTACCCACGTGCCACGAGTAGAGTGGCCTGCCCGAGTGCTGCGCCGCCCATTTCATTCCAAAGTTTACGAGTGCGCCGGAATCGCCGGAATGCGTTCGTTAAATCGATCCAGTTGCGCAAGCGCTTGAATAACTATCAAATGGCTCTAGATGTTAACGACGGCGACACTTCTCGGAAACGCAATAAAAGGAACGTTACGACGTTTTTGGGTAGAATTAGAGAGCTATCTATTCAGATATGCGAGATATGGGGCCTCGGGACAGCTGCCCGCCCCCCGGGGAACGCTCACGCGCACGTGTGAATTATGTATTGTGAATGATATACATTAGAACATTTTAATAGGTATACAATTCTATTAATTGTGGCTGAAACAATAAATAAAGCTAATTCAGAGACTTCCCGCCACAAAAATGCTATTCATTGCCTTTTCCTTCGTAATGAACGCGAATGAAGTGGTTTACCTGTTGTCATAGCAGCAATAATCCTTCCCCTCGGCCGGGCCCCGAGGCCCCGCGGCGCGCCCCGGGGGCCCTGGGACCGCCGATGGCAGATATTCACCTCCTAATGGATGATGACGTCTTCCGCGCCCGATAGCGGGTCAGGTCACCTCATTCATATTCATGAGGTAAATTGGCTTGTAGATTGCTGTGCGATAAGTTTGGTTTATTGGTTCTATTTTTTAAATAACCAATAAGTAACATAGATTTTTTTTATAGAAATTACAAGGAAAGAATGTAGAAACAAAAGTAGGTAAGTGGCACTGAATGATCTTTAAAACCTATACAAATAAGCGCAAAGAGTCAATAGTAAAGAAAAGTGAGTGTGTGGGGCGATGGCCGCGGTCGCGGGCGTCCCGGGTCTGTGTCCGAGGACGGGGTATTTTTTGCAGAGACTGATGCGGCGTCGTCTTTGTGCGCGCCGCTCGCTCCTCACTTAATTAATACGAGTGCGAGTGAACCCGACTCGGGGGCAAACAAATTTGCCGGTCGCACCCTCCCGCGCCCTCCCGAACCCCGCCGCGACCGCTGTCCGACATTTAATTAAATTTATCGAGCTTATCTCTCGACATCTCGCACAAACCGATGGGAATCGAATGCGAAAGCTCACCCGCGGATTTCTCGAATTCTGTGCATCTGTGAGAACTCGGCGCGATTCGCGGAGATTAAATAGCGCGGGAAACGAGCCGCCGAGAGAAATGAAGCGAAGGCGAGGGGACTCTCGCAGGTGAGCAGTCTCCCGAGACCAATAAAACCGAGAGTTCAAAGCTGATTCAATTTGGCGGCGGCGCGTCTCCGCGGCTCGATAAATATCAACACACAATCGACGCGACCTCTCAATAACTCCTACAACAGATAAACTTAATTGCTTGCGCTGTGTAAGCTTGCCGAGCAGAGGAATAAGGTTTTCCTTTTAAGAACTCGATACTTATCTACTTACCTTATCTCCCATCCAACGGTGTACGGTATTGTTTTGACTTTTGACGTCTGTTTAGTTTTTAGGGTTCCGTTTTAGATATTTAAAGACAATCCCAAGCAGCACACTAGTGAATTTTGTAACTTATATATTAACTTAAAGTCGCAAATAAGTTGTATAACAGTGTTAGATAAAACCTATAGCTTCGTACACAACTCAAATTTGTATAGGTATGAGTACTTCTTGTCACTCGTAGTTTTTCGTTTCTACTTTGTTAGTACGGTAGTATAAAACCGAATTTGTTACCTAAAGTAACATACAGGTTTTGATTGCCACTTATACAGAAGTATTGGTTGTAAATAAGGTCTCTAAATCACTTATATGCAACTCTTATATCTAAGTGCTATCGTAACCTTATTTGGCACTTTTAGTTCTAAATGAGTAATATAATAGTAGGATATATCACTTGTAGAGGCTAAAGGTATAATTCAGCTCTTATAAAACTTATTCTATTTGCAACTTTAATTTCTAATGTACTTCAGCATACCACTATAGGGGTACCGGAAAACCAAAAGCAGCAATTTCCATTTATTTGAAACTATTAAATCTGACATTGTAAATTTTTTTGTATATACTAATAATAATTATATATAATATAATTATTATTTATTAATAATTATATATAATATAATTATTATTTTACCTTAGAAGGAAAAAGGTAGGTTTCGTGTGACTTTCGAATCCTTGGTGAGCTAGTGTGACTCGACTATTTTTGTTTCTATATTTTAGCTACTATAAATCTAAGCTGATTTTTCTATTGCGACTTCAATTATGGATTTTCGGATAATTACAAGAACCCCAAAATCCACGAGCACTGGGGATCTACAAAATATAAAATAAATATTATTGGTAATAAGATCCACTGATTTGGTTCTAGCAACATGTAAATAAGTGAGTTTTAGATCTTGCAGATGTAAATAGAGAACAAATAAGTGATAATAAGAACTATAAGATTTCCTTACGTCGCCATGTTTAGAAAATGGAGACCTTGAAAATGTTTTGATTTGTACACGAATTTTATTAAACTGTCGCGTAATCACAGAATTTTGATAGTTGTGACTGATGTGCTTTAACATCATACTTAACCTCAAACTATCTTGTCAGGTTTTTAACAGTTTCACTTTTGAGTAGTATTATTTCTATTATTAATTTAGCACATTTTTTCATAAGTCTTGATCAAACATTGTATAGTTTCACAGTAACAAAACATTCGCATTTTGCTATTTCAATGCATGCAAAAAGTGAAATACAAAAGGTGAATTACAGTTATGTAATGTAATATGTCTGCGCACAAGACAATCCAAAGATGGATCAAGTATAATATAATTACAGCTTTTCAACTGTCGCGGACTGTCGCCACTGCAAATAAGTTTTGCTTCTCATTTATCACTCGAATGACCGAGTGCATTGAATGAACGAACACGCTATTGTTAACTAATCGTTCACTGCCCACATTTTACACTCATAGTTCTAAATGCCACTCATGGTGATCTTGAGAACTGCTATGGAATCCATTTGAAACTAAAAATAAGCTGCAATTTTTCGCCACTTGGTTGTATAACGTTTGCATAAGGGTTCTCTCCACCTATATAGAACCCGATGATGGTTGTAAATTTCACCCAAGTATGCAAGTAGATATAATATACGAGCTATTTGCCTCCATTTGTGCTACTTGGGAAACGAATCATTTATAGAATCACTCTACTATTATTTGGTTGTTTGTCACATTTTTAGCCAATTTGACTTGAGTCTACTATAGGTATAATTTGAATTGTGTTCCTTACCAGTCTGCAAATCTACATCTGCATGAGGTTACGCTTTGGAAATAATTATGAAATGTAGTAGATTGTATATACCATATTCTTTTCTCTTCTACAAATGTTTTTTGTGTCGTGGAGAATATTTAAAGTAGTATTTAGTTTTTTATAAAATAAGACTCCTAAGTAGTTGTAAGATTTTTGTCTAATTGTTGTCTTCATGCGAGGTTTGGACGGTGATATTTGGAGCTCACGAGTGCACTCCGATGAAATCTAAATGCGCAAGATTGTATAAAGAGTTGGCGAACCCGGAGTTGCTGAGTGTCTTCGTAGGATTCATTTATTGAGCTTATAACACGGCAAAACCAGTTACATTATTAGGATAGCATAGCAAAATGGCTTTTTGTATGCCACTTTTAGGGCAAGACTTTGGGCGCGTTCGACTTTTATGAGGTGTGTAGTGCATGCAGCACCCCAACAAGTGATGCAGTAATATAGAACAGATGTACAAAGCGCTGTGTAAAACATAACTATGGTTTTAGTATCTGCTACAGTCCTTAGTTTTTTGAAAATATGGAGAGTTTTTTTTAAGTCTGGTGCTTAGGGTGTCTATTTGTTTAGTATATGACGCTCGCAACGATAATATTTTTGACCGACGAACCGGAGGAGGTACTCAATTCGACGCGTATATATTTTTATGTATAACCACGCGTATCTTTTTATATAGCAGTCTGATTCGATAATTCTTTTTTATGGGTAAGAATATACTTTTAAATTGGTCCCATTTAAATCTTATCGAAATCGGCTTAACTATTTTTGATAAATCAACAATAATGTGAAAAATGCTACATCAATTCGTGCCATGCAGCAAATTTTGTACACAGTTGAACTCGGTCATGCTTTTTTTGCGTAAAATAATTATAGCTATGATAAAGCCGCATCCTCAGAAGTGGTATGGTGAGAATTTTTTTAATAGTACGGTCATGCAATTTACTGTTTCAATTTTTTTAAAGTTTATTAGATTACTGACATTAATCAAATTGTACCGAACCTTTTCCATATAAGTGAAGTCTCGCACTTCCGTATACTTGTCCGGTTTCTGAAATGTCAGCAATACGAGTAGGTAGAGCGTGATGCGGGCAGGTCGTGGCGTGACGCGGCGGGCCCGGGCAGCGCCGGCCGCCGTCGTGTCGGTGTCACGGCTCCATCATTACTCAGCGCGTGACAAATGGAGGCTTGTCTCGGAGGCCGAGATCGATGTCGCTCCGATACCATCTCGTGGCAGGAGGTTCCCAGGCCGCGGCCGCGGGGCGCCCCAGCCCGACATTCGTCTTACACTGTCACCACGTCCACCGAACGACGCGCCACAAAAACACACTTTTTGTGTACAAATCAAACGATCGAATTAAGAGGAATCGATAAAAACTAATGACCCGCCCGAACATGTCTTCGACTGCCGACCGTACATTGTTTTGGTCAGATAAATTAAAGATTTAGAGGTATGTGGTTTTATCGATGTTATTTCGGTTGACTTCTAATATTTTTAAGTTGTTTCTAAACACGTTGAGTAAAGGATGTTTGTATACAGGAAAATCGAGAAACCTAAATCGATTGTACCTATTTAAAAACATGTTCTTAACTTAAATCTAGTTCTAGTGTTAGTAAATGATACCTTACATGATACTATTTACTCACTTTGAATTTTGAACCTATATTTTGTGAATTTTGAGGACCTATCTTTTTTGTGATTTAAATAAAAATGTACAGTTTTCAGATTTGTTCATTCATATATATGTACTCTGAGACAATGCTTCTCGCCAAATTTCATAGTTCTATGTCAACGGGAAGTACCCTGTAGTTTTTGATTTTTGTGAGTGTCGAAATATTTTTTTACGACATAAACGGCTCTTACTTTTTCTTTAACACAACTGCAAGAAACCATATATATACGTATACAGTTTAAATTTCAACTCGATATCTTTACGCGTTCCCGAGATAAAGAGTCATGACGGACAGACGGACAGACGGATAGACGGACAGAAGGACAGACGGACAGACGGAAAGACGGACAGACGGACAGACGGAAAGACGGACAACAAAGTAATCCTATAAGGGTTCCGTTTTTTCCGTTTGAAGTACGGAACCCTAAAAATGATAATATGGGCAGATGTAAATTGAAAAATCAACAAATAGAGCGATAATCTCCCGCTGCAAAGCCGCGGGCGGGCGGCAGTGTTTGCTGACGTCACGGCCGGGGCGGGCGGAAGCGGTTGCTGACGCGGGCGGGCTGTTTGCACGTCTATTACCCTCGATTATCTGCCCTCCGCACCATTATCCCTCCCTGCTCTCGAACCCTTGCAAAATTATCCCATTTCACCAACATTGAAATGAGTTTTCCACGAAAGGGAACTCATTCAACCCTTAAACTTAGATACTCAGTCACTGTGATACATTAATTTATGCAGCTTAAACTTGTTTAGGTAAGTGTGCAAATATAAAATACGTTGTATGAAAAACATGGAAATTCGAAGAAAAACTAAAACTCAGCAACTATTTTCAGACGTAATAGCCAATGAGGAAAATTCCTCTACTTTTTCGGATACCTACGAGTATCTGCCATCATCACGTACTGAAATTATTGTCAAACAATAAATAATCTCAATCTTTTATTTCTACTCCATCTTCAACCTTATTTATTTAGAACGACTCCGGAGTTATACTAGCTGACTCGGCAAACTTCATTTCACGCAATATCTTTCTAAATTATGGCCTATGAGTTATTCTGATGTATAAGAATTAGATAGATACTATTGTAAAGTTTAATCTCAATCCCTTTAGTAGTTTTTGCGTTAAAAAGTAACAAACATCCATTCATACAAACTTTCGCGTTTATGATATTAATATATTAGTAGGAAGTAGGATTTTATACAGTAGTAGGAGTTCAGATTCCTTTTAAATGCTCTTAAAATTTCAGGAAATTCGAAAAAGTTACTTTTGAGCCCATCATCTTTAGATCGCCAGTGTGTCAATTTATCAATTCATACGAACAGCAATAAATGTTTTTTATTTTTATTTTGAAGCACGAGTTACAAATTGAAACCATTATCTATTTATTTATATCTATTAAATGAGGATAATTAAACAGGAATGAGGAGATCCGTGAAAACGTAAAAGAATCAAAGTTACCGACAAAGGCCAGTGGATTGGCAAGTGGAAATGGCAGTGTGGGCAGGGCACAAAGCTCGGATGACTGACTGACACTCTAAAGCAGTGGAGACGGCAAGCGCAGTGTAGGACGTCTAAGTACGAAGTGGACAGATGATCTCATCAAGACCGCAAGATCACGTTGAACGCAAGCCGCTTCCAACTGTTCTTGTTGGAGATCCATAGGGGAGGCTACGTCCAGCATGGACGTCATATGACTGATTGATGGATGAAATACTGAAATAGTAATTACCTACTTAATCATATTACCGTAAAGTCACCCATTCAATTTAGTTTCAGGATCAGATGGATAACAATAGTGTCGTGAGGCGGTCGTCGCCGCCGGCTGGGGAGTGTCTCTCGACTCGAGCAGCTTTTCATTAGGACAATCGCGGCATTCACGCGACGTCGCGTCATCGCCGCGCCGCTCCCCTCTGACTCGCGACACTTTCCTTATCAACTCGACTACTTTCAATAACGTCTACGAGTACATGAAATTAACTCATCGTGATTATACGGAAGATTGTCAAGAATACAAATGTACCTAAATAATTAGGCTGACCCAAGTAGTGTGACGTGTTAGTAGGCCCAATTTTAAAGGCGCCATCGTAAATTTGATAGCAACGTTAAATAGTATTCTCTCTATCAAATGCATAATTATAGTGAAAAAGAAATTGCAGGTCAATCTCAATCAAAAAATTACAGCTGAACCACAATTGAACTTTAACCGAACTTCAACTTTTTCTATTTTCGTATCGCGCTGATGATTTTGACAAAAGTTGAAATGCAACTCAATCAGAGTTGGAACGTAAGTTCTGTCAAATAAACGGTTGACGAATGAAGTTTAACGCAATACCGAATTATTTAAAGCTGAATCGAAACTTAACTACAATTGCAACCGAACTGAATTACAGACGGAACGCAACTGTTTAAAATTAACGCGATTGGCCTGCAGGGCTACTCTAAACTGTTATTATAATTACGATGGCGCCTCTAAAATTGAGCCTATAGTCCTATAAATCGATGAACGCCGACTGCACGCACGAAAAAATATCACGTTCCATCTGAGCCGAACGTGCAAACAAGAGCACGGAATAGAGCGATATAGATGCTCGATCAACCAAATTGTAGCGCTCGTAGCGTAGTTTGACTAGGTGTTTGTCAGCGATCACCGAAATTAAGCAACGTTCCGCACGGTCAGTATTTGGATGGGTGACCGCGGGTGGCATTTTCCAACTGAGCGCTACCGTGGCTCGGATGACACGTTAAATTGTAGGTCCCGGTTGTTTTAACCGTTTAGCCATGTCAGAGGCCTTCAGGCGGCCTAAAAACTCTGACACCAGGGCTAGCCACCCGGCCTATACGAACTTACTTACTTAACCAAATTGTTCGGTTTCTTTCAGTTGTTGATTCAACAATGTTTTCTTACGACAATATTATCACGAAAATTATCGTGTGTAAACGGGCTTTACATACAAGTATTTTTTTTTTCATATAAATGCTCTGGCTCCTAAATTTCTATCGACGGACCGTAACGTAAGAATGTTTTCTATTTCCGTAAATTTCGTTTGGATAAATGTTTGATAAATGTAAAATTACCTAAAAATAAATTAAATTATAAAGTTTATAAGTTAAGTTATTGGATTCATAATTTTTTTTTTGATACTAAAGTTTGTTAAATATGAATAATAACAATAACAGATAATAAAATTTATACCCTACTTACTTAGAAAATTAATCAAATAACCCGCCCCTCATCGTTCCTGGTGCAAAGGTGCCCATAACGCTTGCTGCATTGCCGCGTTGGATGGCGATGGACATCCTTTGCACCAGAAACGAGGTAGAACGGGAGTCACCTCCTCTTTCCCGAATCCTGCGCCCTATTTCAAGTTACTCGAAAAAGAAATATTTTTCACACGAATTTCTTAAAACAAAGAGCACGTTAGAGCGCGTTATGTCCTTTTTTTTATACAGAATCACCCACCTGCTGGCATTGAGGCTCTTTGTAAACTTTACTATTACTTTAATATAATCTGATTATACATAATATGTAGATAGGAGTCAGTTTTATTCTTAATCTACGTTAAAAGTGTATGACCTTCAAGGGTATGTAGATGATCCAACTGCTTACTATTTTAATTACGTAGTGTATTTTGTATCTATATCTAGTTAATAAAATCAATTGCTAAATAAAAAACGTGCGTAAGTAGGTACCAACAAATAGTGATGATGACAATTAGTAAAATATTCTGTTCTAACATTAAATATAAATACACACGGTCTCTGACCCCAGAATAAGCAAAGCTTGTGATAATTGTGATGTGGCTACCAGAGATCGATACTGACTACATATACATATTTTAAATACATACTTATATAGAATGTACCTAAATAACACAAAGACACACAGCAAACACCTATGTTCATTTTTAGTAATGTATGAACAAAATTAAATTAAATAAGAATTATATCTTAATTTATACTGAAATACGAGTGTGACATTGTGTTCCATTATTTAAATTTAAATTTAAGTTTTTTTTATTATTATTCTCAAGCGTTTAATATTCTCATAATATTTCTATTAGTAGAAACTTATAATCAGCTTAATTGTTATCCTATTTAAGTTTATAAGCTGTAATACAAAAGCTGTTAGTTTCTAAGCATGTAAAAATAAAATAAATAAATAAAATAAATTATTGCCCTGGGCGGGAATTGAACCCACGCCTCTTTAGTCCAGAAGTCAGGTTTACTAACCACTGAGCCACCGAAGCATCGAGGAGTCACTTTTAATTTGTAAGATGCAGTTTAGTAGCTCAGATCAATGTCACGCTCGAGAGCAACCCATGGCACGTGTCAGCAGACCGAATGGGACCCCTTCGCGCACCACTCCGCACCAGCTACGACAAGTGTTCTAAGCGGAGATAATACGTCGCGCGCGCAATTTGCCAAATCGTCGGCTGTAGCGGGCCACGCGCGGCAATATTAATTCGGGTTTATGACATGCGAAATTACTCTCAATAAATTGTGCATTGAGAGATAGCGCCCGGGCAGGAGGGGAAGGCGGGGGCACACGTGCGGACCGTTATTAAACTTTTCATTACCCGGACATGTTGGCGACCCCTGCACGCCGCCATGAATTAGGGACGGAAAGGGATTTTCATTAAATAAAGGTCGGCACTTGCTTTGTGCCGCGTTCCTTTGTCAACGTCGCTCAGGTGAGGCCGGTTCCGCGTCCACTGTCATATAGCTACAGGGTCGTGCACCGTTATGGCAAGAACAATTAGTAGGTACTTTTCTGCTAAGTGTGTACTTTGAATACGTTAAGAATGTTTCCTATTGAGCTATTCAATATTTGTGGCAATTCTGTCAAAATAATATCTGAACAGGTCAGTTTTAACCTATCTCAGTCCCCTTTATCGTCTCTCCCGGCGCCCCTGTACCGCGCAGGCGACGACTAAGTTAAGCGGTCGGATTATAGTAGGTACTCGTAAGTAAGGTGTAAACATAAATGTCTTTGAAGAAATACGACGGCGTTAGTGAATTCACTAAATCGCACCAGACCAGCGTAATAGATATGCTCCAAACGCCAAATAGCAAAATAGTGCAATACAGTATCTTCTCGTATGCACAGCGGAAACCCCAAAGCTGAAACTATCCAAACACCAAACTTAAAACTAAACAAGTTCACAAAAAACAATTCAATAAACGATCCCCTTCCGATGATGACATTCAAAGCCCTCGCAATAAAACACTCGAGCGCGGAACAAACCTCATAACAGCAGCTGTCTCCATTAATCAAAGCGCAATATTAATAATAGCTGGTCCGTGTCCCGTCCGCGCCCCGTCCGTGTATCGTCCGCACCACAGAGATCCCAGAAGGATAATGTGATAGTAATCGGAAATAATTAATCGGATTGATTTAATACGGCACTAGTTATCAACAATAAAGGTAATCTCGATTCGGTGGGTCAGGCCAGATTTTTCAGTGAGAAATAGACAGACATAACTCTTTATCGTGTGCAATAAAATTAACAACTAAAACAGTAGGTGCAAAGAATAACAAGTGGAACAGTCTTCCAGCTTTTTTGTTTCCTAAGAGACAAACGTAATCTAAAGATTTTCAAGATCAGAGGTAGTGTGTATCTTCTAAGTCTGCGTGCATCTTTGACCATAGCATCGCTTACTATCAGGCGAGTCAGGCGAGTTGGCGTTCATGCGCGGACCTATTCGCATTAGGTAAATAAAAAAAAAACACATCTCAAATTAGTGCCCCAAATGTTAGCCAAACCGCTCACAGCAATTTGCATGGGATCTTAAACATCTTTCTTTCAAATAATTTTTGATAATTATGACAGATGTTGACCGAACATTCCATACATTTTTGCGGTGAGAAGAGTCCTCTACTGATATCACGCGTTAGGAAGGAATTATGATTCTGTTATATTCTGTGCCCCGCTCAGCCGCGTGCAGCCGCGCGGATCATCCGACAGTCGAGACCCTATAATTTGCTATACACAACATTATTTGATTTTTAATTCGACGCGGGGTGCAAGTGGAATGCGCTTATTGACTTGCTCGCCCTCCGACGGGAGCGCACCAATATTGCGGATGTTCTCCATTTAAGAGGATAGTTTAGTAGGTACTTACATGTCCAAATTGAAATTTTTCACCGTCTCGACACTATAATTTATTGTGTTTATATTTAAATGCGTTTGTAATTATTTATGTTTATAAATTAAAATAATTAGGTATCTACTCATGCAGGAGGTTTTAGGATCTATTGACTGATTTCAATAACATTAATTTACAAGTGTAAAATAATTAGCAATGTTAGTATGTTGCCCAAGTAGGCGTCATTAGAAAAAAACCGGACAAGTGCGAGTCTGGCTCACACATCGAGGGTTCCGTACAAATCCAGAAAATTTCACAAAATTGGGAAGCAAGTTGTTAAAATCTCTATACTATCCATCGACAAAAAAGTTTTTTTTTTCACTTTTCCCGTCATTTATCGATAATTACACATTGTTAAAATAATTAAAAACCTATTTTAGCATGTGCTAATGAAGTTCTTTTAAGTAAATGATTACACGATACGATTCACTCACTTTGAATTTTGAAACCATACTTTATGAATTTTGAGGCCCTATTTTTTTGTAATTTAAATAAAAATGTACAATTTTCAGATTTATCTCTATATGTGTACTCTGAGACAATGCTTTTGGCCAAATTTCATAGTGCTATGTCAACGGGAAGTACCCTGTAGGTTTTGATTTTTGTGAGTGTCGAAATATGCGGTTTTTTACGATATAAACGACTCGTAACTTTTTGAAACGATAACTGAGAAGTTTTTCTTTTTTACACAACTGCAAGAAACCATAGATATACGTATACAGTTTAAATTTCAACTTGGCATTTCAGGCATTGGCTTTTCATAGTTCTATGTCAACGGCGGGAAGTACCCTGTAGGTTTTGATTTTTGTGAGTGCAAAATATGCGGTTTTTTTACGACATAAACGGCTCTAACTTTTTTATACGGCAACTGAGAAGCTTTTCTTTTACACAACTGCAAGAATTTATAGGTTTACGTATATAGTTTAAATTTCAACTCGATATCTTTACGCGTTCCCGAGATAAAGAGTCTTGACATACACACAGCCCGACTGACGGATATAGACGGACAACAAAGTGATCCTATAAGGGTTCTGTTTTTTCCGTTTGTGGTTTTGAACCCTAAAAATAGCAAAGAGTATTCAGTACTCTCCTAGAGTACTGAATTAAGTACTTATTTTTAGTAACTCACACAACAAAAAGTATTTAGTACCTACCTACTCTAGTACTGAATACTCTTTGTTGTGTGAGTTCGTGTGAGTTACTAAAGCAATGATGTAAGTATCCTGAGTAAAAACTGAAGTTTTTTTTATAGGTGTTGTAAGTGTCAAATAGTTGAATTGATGATTCCTCCGCTCGAGAGCTCCCGGCGGCGGCGGCGGCGGGGACATGCGTGGAGTCGACGAGCGGAAGGGTCGGAGGGTCTCGAGCGCGATATATTTGCGCGTGTAATATCGCCTTTTATTAGTTTTTCGCGGCGACAGCCTTCCCGGCCGTCCGCATACTTGCTTTGATGACGCTCCCTCTCCGCTCCCGCACCCCCGAACCCGTGTCATCCTTCGCTTCCTCCGACCCTTTCTTTTCTTTCTATTGCGTTCTTTGTTTTAAGAATATAAAATACAAACAAGCGGTGTAGCAATCCGTCGGATGTCGCTCGTCAGATCGATGCGGAATGCAGCGCGGCATCCGAGGCACGCTCTCAATTATCGCGGTTATGCGCCAGACGCGGATATCTCATTGAAACGGGGAATATTCGAAACGTGCCCGAGTGACGTCACGTGATGTAGTGATGAGCCTAGGGGGCGGGGGGAGGGGGGATGTCGGTTACAATGGCATTGTTGGCAGCGCGCCAGCTCGCCCGGAGCGCCGCAATTCTCTACGACGCATCCATTTACTCGCATTGCAGAAATTCACGGGAAAGCTAATCTCTAGCGAGGGAAACGACTGAAGCATCGGGTTCAATGGAAGAGCGGAGTGCGCGTGGGAATCGCCGCCGCTACGTCGATATCGTTCGATTTAGAGTCATCGGTTCCGAGAAGCCGCGGCCGCTCGAGTAGAGCATCGTTAGTCACTCGGCCGCCGCTTACAACAACACAAAACGACATTCTAGTCTCGGATTCCTGAAAACTAAACTGTCGAGCGGCAACGGCGCGGCACCGCGCGGCCTCGCGGCTCCTTCGGCGAACGCAGCGAGCACTAGCGGCGGTTACCGTCCTTCAGCCGACCATAAATCTGTCGGGTCCAAACCACAGTTCGTTGGCCCGAGACAAAGCTCCGGCTAGTTTATTGGTAGCTTAGCCTGAGGTATTCGTGTAAATCTGTTCTAAAGGTCGTTCGGGGAAAAGCGTTACCGAATAAATTACACATTGTGGTCGGCCATCGTTCGGCCGCTATAAATACGTGCCATTCGTCATTGTAATGAAGTGTGCGATTCATCAATATGTCAGTGGGAGTGTTTGTCGCTCGCGCGTCACGTCGTGCGCTGGCAGCGGCGCGGCGCGGCGTCGTGCTCTCTTTGGTGACGCAAGCCTCGTTCGGCACTAAATGATGGAATTAGAATAGTTCTCTTGCCATTAACATCGTGTTGCTCGCATTTGAAAAGCCAGAAGAGATTATACTGATACCTACCAATAGTTATACCTGAAATGTATTGATTATTTAAACCCACTCTCCACAGATTCTTTTCTACGCACCTACATAGAGATGTTTTGTTTTGTTTGAGGTGTTCGCGCTGAGTTCGCATCAAACACCTATAGGTGCCGACCTACTGATTTGTCTGGCTTTGAAGTACTTAGTTTGAGTACTTATTGAGTGCATTGTGACTATGATTAGAACAAGTGTCAGCGTATCTGGCATGACCGCGCGGCGGGCGGGTGTCGGCCCGTCCGGCGCGCCAGAATCCCAGCAGCGCGCGTTTGAAGCCCCGGCTGCTGCGCCGCCCATTCAGCACTCGCGTAATAATAGCGCTGCCGTGCCGCGGCGC
Organism: Hypomecis punctinalis; assembly: GCA_949316475.1. Lineage (NCBI taxonomy): Eukaryota > Metazoa > Arthropoda > Insecta > Lepidoptera > Geometridae > Hypomecis > Hypomecis punctinalis. The sequence goes on along the minus strand of OX438800.1, from coordinate 26,702,977 downwards.
TGTCGCCCGGCCGCCGCGCGGCGTCGCGCCGATTGATTTACGACGCGCGCGTAATTTATGCGCGTTTAATTAAAGTACCAGCAGCCGGAAGAGTCGCCGCGAAACGAGCCGTGGATTACTCTTTTCAAATTGATGATTCACTTTGATGGCGAGCAGATCTGACGCTCGCTCGCCGAGAAAGGAATGCGAGCACAAAAACTACGATCGCTGCGCATTATGGTGCGGAAGGGCCGAGTGCGCTATTTGCAACGCATTACCATAACGCGGGCGGCCGCCGTACTAGGCGCGCCGAGGAGAGCCGCCCGCGCCGGCCCGCGCCAACTTGGCGAGGTTGCCGCATAAACGCCTTATACGAGCCTCATTAGGTAGGGTAATCGCGCGCGCTGCAGCCACCGATATCATACTTCCATGGCCGCGCGGACGAGGGCCGTCGCTCATAGAAAGTGACTAATTACGATTGCGAACCTTTTACGTACACCACTCTTCTCGTAAGCGTCGAACCGGTTCAGATAACATCGCTTAGAGGTACCCGGGACGTCGCGACGTCGGACTTCAATATCAAAGTTTCGACATGAAACTCGGAAAGCGGAAAAGGAATACGAACTCTCATTTAGCGTCGTTCCGCGGCTCGGGGAAATTGTTCGATAACTGTGAAAAATTGAGGCGCTCGCTAACGGTGCAAATTGAGTGAAGTACCGCGGGCCGCTCCGGCTGCCGTAATACAGCCGCCCGCGCCTCCCCGTGAGGGTGGAGGGGGGAGAGAGGGTACGAAATGCCACGTCGATCACTGAAACGATACCTGACATTATACATCCATATCGTGCCTTCCCGCATTCCTGGGCACAGCGTACGCGAGCCCCGCCGGGTGCCGACGGCTGCGCATAAAAGATCTCACGTATTCTGATGGGAAAAAATTAGTCTGTGGCTTCCGAGTATGAGTTACGGCGCGATTTCCCTGCACGCGAGCGGGGGCGGCGCGGGCGGCCGGGGGAGGGGTGGGCGGCGTCTTTGAGCGGCCGCCGTGAAATTGATCCGTTCATACTTCATAATCATTGGCGAGAGCCGCGTCTCACGCGAGCTTCAATCTCGCTATTGTGCGCCTCGCGCCTGGAATTCCGCCCTAAGCACTTTGGATTAGCGTGCTTTTTTACAAATTGTTAAACAAGATTATGAAGCACACCTACCGCCGAGTGTAATGAAGAGAGCTTCGAGGTCTGTCTGTTCTATACTTGTGATGGTGGTATTCATAGAAATTCAAATTAGCTGCTTTTAAGTATCTCAGCATGTTTAAAATTTTAAATCAATATCGCCATCACTAGGTAGGTACATGTTATAAGCAAAGTCGCTACTGATAGCCCGTCTGTGTATCCGTCTGATTACGAACGTGACACAGACCGCTACTTGAAAGATATAACAGAATATTAACATCGATCAAGTAACGCAAACGTAACATAAGTATATACAACATTCGTAAAAGAAATGTACGCGGCTATTAATTGCGAGCCAGTGCTCGAGCCGTACTTACAGTTGTGACCGCAATAAATCAGTGCGTAACTTAAGTTATACCTCTCGCCTGCGCACAATGTATATATTATATTGTACCTACTGGCATACCGAGTCACGGTTATACATCAGCAGTGATTTGTGGCGGCCAGCACGACTCATTACTTATACTTATTGTACCTGATAAATATATTTGGTTGGGTCAGTATCTCAGCCGCAAATAGCAGCATATGGACCGTAGCTAGCTTGAATGTTTGCAATAACTTAGTGTCTCTACAGTCACGACGCTGGCAATAGGCCGTGTAGTCTAAATACAGACTTTTATTTTAGTATTTACTATATTCTATCTAGTACCTTACTACATAGGTATATTATGTAAGAAAAGTCCAAATATAGCAAGTATGTAGGTAAATAAGTTAGTAATGCCGTATAATAGTTATAGTAATTAAAAACTTCAAATGGTTCTAAGATAAACAATTAATTATATCTAAAGCTTTTGATATGATTACTACTTACTCAGATTTATCGATTGTATTAGGCTTTATTGCTACATCATGGGCATAATACCTAATCATATTATCAGGTTGGAATTGCAATGTTATTTCATATGTAAGTACGTCGTTATTGTGTTTTTTCGGTATTTCTATGTCAATAAAAATGTTTTTGATTGATTTCATTGGTTACATAACTATATTTATTAACCTAGATACTTACTAAGTGACTACTTATCTTAAACTAGATTTATTTTTAACCGACTTATAAAAAGGAGGAGGTTCTATGTTCGTCTGTATGTATTTTTTGTGTATCGATATTTTCGCCAGTTGTGAATCGAATTGTAAAATATTTTTTTTAGTTCGAAAGGGTGTTGTTGAGGTTGTCTTATATAAATTATATTCAAATCAGTAAAGCTATTTTTGAAAAATAAAAAAAATAGTGTAATAATTATATACATCAATTCAAGCCAACGATTCGAATTTCGTACACGATGGATGTCAGTTTTGCTTTTTATTGCGAAAAATTATTATCCATGTAGGTATGGCGAAACAAATAAATAACTAGTTCTACAAACTCAATTGTTCAACATTATTTACATAGATGTAGAGCAGAACGGATCTGAGGTGGACAAATAAAGAAACAGATTTATAACTAAACTATTAATTATCAAGTTGTTTTACTTTTTTTCAACACGTTTAACTGTTAAATTGAAATCATCTTTCATTTAAATCTACATACACCTTTGTATATTCTGTAATACTAGTGAAATTACCTGTGTATACAAATAAAAATGTTATAGAATGGTCGTCGTGGCAGATGCTGTGGTGGTCTGGAAGAAGAACTCTCGTTTTGAAATCGTGAAATCAGTATAATATGGAGTATGGAATTTGCGTCCAGGTTTTACACCACTGTGCACTCGCTTTTTGGTAAAGGAAAATGTTGTGAGCAAATGCAAAAAAAATCGATGGCGTAAGAATGTTAACCCAACATATACACAGTCAGCGTGGTGGTTATGCATCTGTTACCCATTTACACGATACGCCTATGTTCAACAGTTAATCTTCAAAAAAGGGCTGTATACGTAGATAAAGAAAGGAGAGAGTAACTTACATCTTAATCTAAGTATGTATATGTAGATAGTATGTCTGTTGAGTACCATGTCATAAATAACGTAGTGTATTTGACATATGATGTGTAAATGGAAAGTGCTCGAGCAGTCCACCTAGTTACTGTGTAAATGAGTGTCTCGATACATTTTAGCTAGATTGTAGCTAATGGTTGGAGTGTGGACCAATTGGCGACTCTTAGACAATAATGAAACAGTACTTATACTCCATAAAATTTAACTTGATCTCTGCGACAGCTGTCAAAAAAATCACGCAAATGAAGTCAATGTCATACTTTATGGGCACGCCGATTAGAGATGGGCGACGAATGATCGTGACCACAGAGTTTTAGATAGAGTTTTAATTAAAATATCGATAGTTTATACTGACGATATTTTAAATAAAACTTAATTTATCATTAATTTTATTGTATATTTTAATATCATAACATTTTTTACATGTGTAATTAAATTAAACCCAATTATATGTTACATTAGCATCGATAATAGTGAAAAACGTCGATAAATACTATCGTTACATTATTATGAGTATTTAATTAATATCATAACATTATTTACATGTGTACATACTTGATCTTAAATAATAGTAAGTAAATAAAATCCAATTTCTCACCTTCAACTACTCATTCGATTTCATTACAACATTGTTTGAAAATCGATTTTTTCCACCACTATCTCAACTCTAAATATGTCAATATGTAACTGTCGCAGAGATCAAGTTAAATTTTATAGAGTACCTATAGTTGAATTGTCGAAGCTCTGTCCTGCTGACGGTAACTGCTATAAATTGATAACGGTACAATTTATTAGTACTAAACTGTACCAGCCTTTTAAATAAATAAATAAAATAAATAATAATAAAATAAATATTTGGGGACATCTTACAAACGACCTCTGACCCCAAACCAAGCAAAGCTTGTGATATGGCTGCCAGAGACTGATATACTACATATACATATTTTTAAATACATACTTATATAGACAATAACTAAATAACACCCAGACACAGAGCAAACACTTATGTTCATCACATAAATACTTGCCCTGGGCGGGGATCGAACCCACGCCTCTTTGACCCAGAATTTAGGGTCACTAACTACCGAGACAGTCATATAATAATCTACTACAGGACGTAGGCCTACCCACATAATTAATTACATAATTTATTGGTTATCTTCGTAAATTATGTGTTTTTTAGGGCTCCGTACCTCAAAAGGAAATAACGGAACCCTTATAGGATCACTTTGTTGTCCGTCTGTCCGTCTGTCCGTCTGTGTGTCTGTGCAAGACTCTTTATCTCGGGAACGCGTAAAGATATCGAGTTGAAATTTAAACTATATACGTAAACCTATAAATTCTTGCAGTTGTGTAAAAGAAAAGCTTCTCAGTTGCCGTATAAAAAAGTTAGAGCCGTTTATGTCGTAAAAAAACCGCATATTTTGCACTCACAAAAATCAAAACCTACAGGGTACTTCCCGCCGTTGACATAGAACTATGGGCGAGAAGCATTGTCTCAGAGTACACATATAGGAATAAATCTGAAAACTACATTTTTATTTACATCACAAAAAATAGGGCCTCAAAATTCACAAAAAATTGGTTCAAAATTCTGTCTAAACTAAAAATATGTCCAATATAAATTTATATGTAAATGTATAATTTTATAAATATAAAAAACATCAAACTTAATAGCAATCAAATCAAATAAGTTATAAAATCAATTCTCAAAGCAACAGTTTAAATCTCAGTAATTACTCATATGAGTAAATACTGAGATTAGTAAATACTGAACGAAACTAGATGGCGCTGGCGTCAAGTTAGCCCGCGGTATTAACTTTCTCCGTCGATGTACGAGGTGTCTATGCGTTCCGAAGATATATTTTAATATCGAAGATATATTTATATGTGAATCTATTTCCTGACTCGAATGATTTCTAAGTGAGTGAAATTTAATTTAAAAGAACTTCATTTGCCCGTCATGCTAAAACCGGTTTATAATTATTTAACAACGTGTTTGTACGGAATCCTCGATGTGCGAGCCTGACTCGCACTAGTCCGGTTTTTTTTTAGTTATTTTTAGGTACGTCGGTTTGATTAGGTAATCGACCATTGAGATAAAACTTGGCTACCTAAGAACTTTGAAATTATGTTCGATTCGCCATCGTGGCTTAGTGGAAGAACATTGATAGCGTGAGATGTGAGTTCATACTCTTTCCTGTACCACAGAGTTCTATGGAATTTACCTACGGATTTACGCACCATTGACTGTTCGGTGAGGGTAAACGTCATGAGGCGACTTGATACGTCCGCAAAAAAAATAGATTCAATAGAGTCGATATGAATAGACAAATCCGCAGTGGGATATCAGCAAATTGAATATGTATTAATAGGGTAGGCATAATTATAATTAGTAGTGGACTGTTACAAGTCCGTTCGATACGAGTAATTAGATTATGAACACAATGTTTACCACTCATTTTATTTGGTTGTCTACGAAAGGCCAGTGTACCGACAAGTATCAGCAAGTTGCACCAGCAGGCAGCGCCAGCCGCGGCCAGGCTGCCTTCGACGCGCGCAGCCCTCGCTTCCGGGAGTCCACTCCCGCGCCGATCTGATAGCGTTGCGGGCGCGGCCAGCTGGCGACCATTGTATGCTAATCTCGCTGACCAAACGAGCAAAAAGCCGCCTTGTCCCCGACACACCGCCGCGCCGCATGCAACTCATTTCGTAGTTTGCTTAAATTATGCATCGTTAGTAGCTGGAACTGTTTTAACACCTCACCAGGAATGCGACACGATATACTTATATAGAACCAGCGACGATCTTTTGTAGGAACTGGCTGGCTCTTATCGTATCGTTATTTTTAATGTCGGATGTCACAGTGCAGTTACTTTTACTACTTAAGTACATGCTAATGTGTATTTACATGGCATTCTGTGCTAGAACTTTTTTTTATCAATAATAATCCTAGGATAACTTAATTTGTAATATTACTTCGCTTCAGTAGCCGTTCCGATGGAAGATCTGTACAAGACTACACCTTGTGGGGTCACAGAGCACAGCCAAATATTGGGAGAAAATTATATAAATAATCATTTGAACCATTAACTTGCCGAAAAAGAAGTAGGCATTGTAATGTAAAGGTGATTTTTCAACAAGTTAACTGTAGCTAAGATATATTATGATGATGATAATAATTATAAATTAGAATCGGCTATTTTATAGCGCCCCTTCGCTTGGACCTCCAGTTCTAAGGTCTAAGCAACTCTATTTTTTTTTAGTAATGATAATACTACACTACTACTACATAGAAAGCAATTGGATCATCCACAGACCCTTGAAGGTCTAAAGATAATCCAAGTGCTCAAGCCCACTGCCAGTTGGCAGCGTGCCCAGCATGCTAGCAGCATTGCCACGCTGAATGGCAATGTTTATACGTTGAGCCAAATAAACATCAGCATTTTGGTCACGCGTCGCGTCCACCAGACGCTCAGAAAGACCTTTGAAAACGAGATGAATTCCCGGCCCCCACGGACCCGTAGACCATATCTTTAGACCTTCAAGGGTCTGTGGATGGTCCAATTGCTTTCGATGTAGTAGTAGTGTAGTATTGTCATTATTAAAAAAAAAATTAAAAGCAACTCTATGAAAATAATGGATCTGATTAGTGAATGACTGGATGTCATTCACATCCGTTTACTTAGCACGAAGTTAGCACGTCTTAAGTAGTTAGTTGTATACTTAATAGTAGTGTAGTTTCCTGAAATCCCTAGGATTTGATTATGAGTTGAATACAACTGAACCTCAAAACAAAACCAGTAGAAACTCAGAAACTTTACGCGTGATATTGAGTAGGCATATTTCACCACAGAACTCTATGGAACTTTAATGTAAGTAATGTCTTGGTCTAAGAGTCGCGGATCCAATCTGGACGAGATTGGCTCAAGATCGATGTGAATGGCGTACAAAAAGAGAGGCCTATGCTCAGCACTACTCAGCAGTGGGCGATGACAGGCTGAAAATGATGATGATGATGATGATTAATGTCTTGGTATGTACGAACTGTCAAGATATATTATAGTTAGAAAAGCATTGCATGAGATCTGACGTTTAGTACCAACAAATCTGGTATCTCATTGATAATTACCTATGACAGAATCTGACCACATACATTATCTACAGTAGGTACTAACTAGTGCCGTTGTAAATCGATGCATCATATTCATTTTCAGTATATTTCGATCTTTCAATTTACTTCTCATTACTTTGTGATGAGGTTTCGTGTTATTTTCTTGGCAGCAAATCCTTACATCTTTGCATAATAATAATATTATAAAGTGTGAATGTTGGTTGTTGAATTGTTTGTTACACTTTTACGAAGCAACAATTGAAGAGATTTAGCTATTTTGTAGTAATGACGTTTTAAAGTTCGGAGAGTGCCATAATTATGCTACTTTTTGTCCCGAAAAAATAAAAGGTCCTAATAAGATAACACAAAACCCAATTTTACTCGGGCGAAGCAGTGGGCAAAAGCTAGCATGTATGTAATAAGTAAAGCCCATTTAACGAAAGAAATCTCGCAGATGCAGCAGCACAATCGCATGGCCGATCTATCAAAGTCCGATCTTTATACATGTAACTAGGTTATAACTAGTTCTACTAATTTTCCGTAGGACTTCTTTGATGAAAAGGTCTCTAGCCACTTGTGCAAATGGAAGATGTCAAAATTCAGTCACCCGGTAAAGCTGGCATCACACCACAGGGGCCTGATTCTCTATCGACAAAACGTAAAATGTTAAGGTTCTTTTTTATTTTCGAAAATCTCGTTTTGTGAAATGATGCTCAAAATGAAATACCTATACCTAAACCTAATTTCATCCATTATTCCACCCATAAGCCATAGGACTGCTGGATATAGGCCTCCCCTATGGATCTCCAATAAGATCGGCTGCAAGCGGCTTGCATCCAGCGCGATCCTACCGAATTGAAATAAACCCAATTTTAGTTTTGTTATTTGAGAAATAAATATATTTTTACACGCGTTTCTTAAAACTAAACTACAGTTTCATTACAGAATCACTCTACAGGTCAACTTCAAGTGAGGCGGCGCAGGCGCAGGCGGGTGCGCGCAGACCACGCGGCGCCGGAACCGGAACTCTATTGTTTTTAAATGCGCAACCCGCTCCCGACTCGCCAATCGGACGTGAGAGTGGGGAAAGTATATCGACATTATCGATATTCGATTTGTTTTCAACCGACTTTCCATAAGAGGAGGTTCTCAATTCGTCTGTTAAGATGATGATAATTTTTTTCTCCGTTATTTGTGGGCCATTTCTTGTGTCTATTTTTTTCAATCTGTAGAGCAAACTTGCTGTACATTAAAATTTATACAGTCTAGTAAAATTCTATTTCACTTTGGTATGGAGGTCTTAAAGCAGCTTCAAATAATTTATGTACTCGTAAATTGTAGCTAGACAAAAATAAATTCTTAGTGTAGATGCTGTCGGAGTTTAACTGTTATGTAGGTATCTATGTACATTTTTCTGCAAAAAATAATTTCATGAAACTCCTGACATAAATAACCCTTACATTGACAAGCATCTCCGTACCTACCAAGAAAAAAGCATTTCTTAACTTTGAACTAGAAGACGCCTTCATTGCGCATCTCTATAGATTACAGCCTTTACATCTACGACAGGTAATACGCCAGAAGAGCAGATCTGCAGAAAAACAAAGTTACCGACATAGCCCAGCGGTTCGGCAAATCGATATGAGAGCGAATGGAGCACATAGCACGCAGGACTCATGAACGGGGAATTGTAAAGTTCAGGAGTGGAGACCATAAGCCTGCCGGCACGCGCAGAGTAGGACGTCATCCCACAAGGTACAGCAGGATCGCGCTGGATGTTAGTCGACTCCAATCTGTGTTATTGGAAATCTATATGAAAGGCCTAAGTCCAGCAGCGGCTGTCCTATATGTTTGAATTGAAATGACGTTGGAAGTGTAAGATGTAATAATCGATAGGTACAGTTTAGGCGTCCCTTGGGTCCGGCAGCCCGACGGGAGCCGTTGCCACGATATTTATATGGGTGTCACCCCACCGGACCGGCACCGGGCACCGGCACCGGCACCTGCCGGGCACATGGCGCGTCATCGACTCTCGACTGGCCGTCAATCATCGCTGGACTCTTGACAGCTACTTACTCTACTGCCTTCTCTGGAAAGCTACATTTTGGAACAAAGACAGTTTGTTTTTACAGATTTCGCAAGTATCCATTTGAAAATTATACTGCAGTGTTATTTAATTTTGTTAATTCGCGTCTTTAAAATAACTAAATACATAATTCTAATGCTTTGTCGGGCTTCTGTAGCTATATGTGTATGTTTCTAGATATAAGTAAGTAGTTAAATACTTTAGTAGTTATTACTTTTCATTTTGAAACTCGCTCTATCTCAAAGCATAGCATTATCCAAGAAACCTTACCTCTGTTGTCGACTACTAGGTCTAACAGACAGACTACAGTCTACATATCCACCAATAGGTACTTTTACTACAGTGTCGTATTCTAAACAAACATTATTTTTACTCGAATGACTCTACGTAACGATTAGAAATAATTAACAGCATTATCGAAATGAATTATCATTATATCTTAAACCACGCGGTGAATGGGAGAAATTATATTAAGTATTAATAGAATTTCTCCCATTCACCCAATAATCCTCACACGTGAAGTTTATCTCGAGTTGAAACTTCGTAATGAAGATGAAGTTCTCGCAGCAGGCAGTAATTAAGTAAGCATTAAGTAAGTGCCGACTCATGGCCCGAGGTGCGCTTACCTAATACTTACAGCGTACACCCGTGCACAGGGTTGGATTGGAGCAGTCTAATTCTTAGTAAGTATATACTATTTGAAGTAAGAAGCTAAAAAATAGGCCAAGTGCGAGTGGAACTCGTGTTCGAAGGGTTTCGTACCGTATAGGAGCCCTTAATTTATTTTATATCAATTTAAATCAATTATTTTTGAAGTTAATATTCAAATAAACATATACTTAGATATTGTGAATATTTCAAGCGTTTGCCATTTTACTTGACCGGCGAACCGGGCCGGAGGAAGTACTAAATTAGACTTTATTCGATTCGATTTTATAATTTTTTTTATGTGTAACGCATAACTTTTTACATAGTGATCTGATTTCGATAATTCTTTTTTTATTGGAAAGAGTACACTTTAGAGTTAGTCTCTTTTAAATGTTATTGATGATTTATCAAAAATTGCTCAGCCAATCGGCTACATCGATCCTTGCGAAATATTCACGAATTCTGTACATGGGTATAGACAAACCTCCTCAAGAGGTTTGTCTACGACACGGGTGAAGTTGGTCATGTTGTTTTTTTCGAAAAATAATTATATCGATATAAAAATCACGTTTTTTGTATGTTGGGTTTTTAAATATTAATTTTATTTTGTTTCTAGTATTTTTTGTTATAGCGGCTACAGAAATACATCAACTGTGAAAATTTCAACCCTCTAGCTATTGCATTTGATGCAAAAATTGTAGTTTAAGTACTTACTATTGAGTACTTACTTCTAATTCCATCCCTGGCCACGTATCACGTAACTCTTAATTGCGCGCTCTCTTACGGCGAGTCATGTTTTTAATATGATCTCCTAAGTTAGGGAAAGGTAGCCAAAGTGTGTTCATAAGTATTTGTATAAACAGAACTCAAGTATAATTTCGCGCGCCGATCGGGCCGTTACGACTCATTTTAATTAATTTGAAGAAGCTTTTCAGAGCCCTATTAGATTCTGTCAGAGTATTTTGCAATAAAATATGCCCTAGGTTGATGCAGATTTACCATCTAGTCTAGCATATTATATATGATCCGCGAATTACAAAAAAAGTGTTTCAATATAAGTATTGCTGGTTTGAGTTGACAATTACAATTTGGATATCTTCAAGTCAAGAGTGAGGTATCTTCTAGGTCTACATAGGTACTCCATCATCGGCTACAACTTCGCTTTCCATCAGGCGAGTTGGTGGCCAAATGTCACCATCATCCATCACCTGATTCCTAGAATCGGCGTGGTCAGATGATAAATTAAAGTACTTGTTTGACTCACTTAGAATAATAGAACTGGCTCTCGAGAGAGGAAGCCGAAACTGAAATGGTAAACATTGGTTTATGTTATAGCAACCTGTATTTACTAACTGATGCTTACCTATTACGATATATGGACGTGGTCCACTACGATGGCCAAATACGGGTTAGCAGACTTCACTTGTTGTAAATGGTATATACGTATTTTTAGCATCTCGTCCCTCATGGAAGCTCAGTTCAGACTCGCCCGGTCCGGTAGCAATTATGTGTTTCCTTTTTCACGGAGGTCCGAGCCCGCACTAATGTTCAGGAGATAATTAATTACCGAGATTGAAATCCGTGTTTTATTACCTTGTCCAAAATAAAACGCAGCGTTGAATTAAAACAATTGATTTCATAAAGCCTAATTCATATTATTATAATAAAGGAGCGCATTTAAAAACATGCAATAAAACGTTATCTGAAGGTTTCCATCACGCGGCCGGTACCTAGTGCCATTGTTTTGTAATTTATTGTATGTCCGTTGTTTTGAACATGTGCCCTCATTATTTTTATTTCGAAATGCCCGATAAGAGCGGCGCGCGGTGGCCTTCTTCATATTCTACGCATTCCTTCAGAAAGTATGCGCTGCGTATGTACGAATGTGCATTAAAATACTCGCTACAATACATTATTTTGATGTTTCTATGAGTAATTACCTCTTTATCGGGGACTTATTAAAATACTTGTTAGTTTTATCTTAACTGCGGGCGCAACAATAAATTCAGGTATTTTGATGAACCTGTGACGGAGTAGGTATTGTTTACCCAATTATGTACGCAAGTAATATCGTAAATTATAATAAGTGGGTATAAAACGCAAGTTATTGTACAGTTTTGGCGGCAGATTACGTTCGGGGCCTCGTTTAGGCTAATAATGACGTATTTAAAATACCTCATTTGTTCCTATGAAAATTCCATTGTGGAGGTCTAAGAACTCTACAAGAGTAATGACTTGCTCTATGACCTGTGTAGGTACGAATAATAGGAAGTCTATTAGCTATTACCCGCCTACGCCGAAAATTAAAATACTTGACTAAATAAATACCTATAAGTGGGTATTCATTCATACTTATAATCTAGCTGGAGAAAACCTTTCCAACCGAGCTTTTGTGTATTCAATAAGATGAGTCGGCTCTGTGTCTCAATTTATCAGTTGTTTGTGCGCCTCCCGCGAAACTGGAAAGTGGTACGAAGTATGAATACAGCCTCCCTGTCACCCCGCCCCGCCCCTCCCCCGCCCCCGCCGCCGCCCGCCCGGCAACTCTGCCGGCATCTGTGGCGCGGGCGGGAGCTATTGTGTTATCACAATAGGAACAAGTCATTGTGGCGTGTGAAGACGTTTCCCTATTGTGGCGAGTATTGTTCCCGTTCCCGCCGCCGACCTGTCTATGAGAAAAATAACCAAAATTAGCCGCAAATAAACCCTAATGAGCCTCATTACTTACGATATTATGAAAATATGCCGCCGCGGGCGCAGTTAGAGATCTCCGGCCAATTAATAAGATTCCTTGCGCGGTATGTTCACGGCTTGTCACCCGGCCGCGCGGCCGCGGAGGCGGCCATTATACCTCTCATTAAAATAATTAATTACCCACAAAATCACACAACTCTTGCAATATTACACGGAGAGATATTTTACGAGGATTTTATTACCATAACTAACCTCAACCATAATAAGTCGTTAAACCCAGCCTACTCTACGCGCGCTATGGAGAGTTTTCCATGAGCTTTCCTGTTGAGTGTTGCGCAATCCCCTTAATTTTTAAAGTGTTGAAGTATCTTTTGTTCTTGAAAAAGATGCGCGATTTCCATTCTGAGAACTAGGTTGATTTCCAAATTGGCCGGAGTCGGAGAAATCTAATTATGTTTCTTCCTAACGTCTAAATTGGTCTTCGACTTTGAGTCGACCGATGCTACTTGTTAACGACCGCCAAATTACAAGGGACAAAAAGTGCGTCGTTTTTGTGAGCGGGTGGACAATGGCGACCGTAGAGGGCGGGGCGGTCAAAGCGCGCCGCCCGCCCCCGCCCGCGCCCGCCCGCGCCCCGCGCCGCCGACAAAGCCATCTCGATCCGATATCAAACGGGCCGAACTAACTCCACTATCATTTTATTAGGCTGGCATGTTGTTCTCTCGACTGCCTTTTGGATGTTTTTAGAAGGTGCGGTGACGAACCAAGATTTGAATGTTAATGTCGTTGGCCATTTTATTGTGGCCACTATGTGACATTCCAGTTATTGTACAATACCTACCATTCACAAAGACTAGCGTTCAACTGATGAAATGGATAGGTAGAGATAAAATGTATAATAGCCCGGAGCGTGCTCTACCGAATCTCAATTAACTCAACCTATTTAGGGAAGTATCTGCAGATGAGATAATGCAGATTGGTATATCATGAAAATGTAACACGTCTTACCGCTTAGAATCAAAGTCTGAAATGTTGATTACTACGACTTATATATTAGACCGGCAGATTTAGGGGGCAAAAATTCAACAGCTGACTGGCGGCGAATACGTAAATCTGCCACTGCACAGATATGTACACATATATTAGTGCCTAAGTACGAAAGCTTTTAAAACTTTTATAGGTACAATAGGTACCTATCCTAAAACTTCACAAACAATTTTAGGTAGGTACAATCTATTTCTTGCTGATAACGTAGCCGTACTACGTACGTACCTACGACGGTATTCGTTTGCGGTTATAAAATTCATACAGGGTTATTTCTAATCAATTAGCATTTTAGGGGCTTATTCTGTACATCAAAACTAACAACTTATTTTCTGCGACTTTTTCAAAACTCAAAAAAAAAACAGCTGTTCCATACTTATGGTCGCGGGTGAAAAATATTTTTCTATGGAATACCAAAGGACATGTCCATAAAATGTATGGAGGCTGGTATAATAATAATCAAAAATTCTAACCACAACACTCGTTACATTTCGAGAAAGTTCATATTTTTCTGAGTCTATCACAACAGTTAAAATCAAAAAAGACCCCTACGATTTTTTTAAAATTAATGTTGAATTTATTAGAAAAAATAAATATATTTCGCTCAATAGGTGGTTTACCTCTAGCAGCCCTGATTAAGTAACCTCCAAATTGTTAAATAAAAGCATTTTTACCAATTAAACACAGTTTTTAAGTGATTTTTTGTCACATTGGACCTACTAACTGGTCACACTGGTAGGTTATAATTTTTAATTTTAGCAAATTAAGAGATGAATGTGGAAGAATTAGCTACGAATGCAAGTAAAATAACGATAGAAGCACTTTATTATTGCTAAACTAGAAAAAATAATAAGCTGTATTGTTATTTTTCATACAATTTGTTTTTCGCATTTAAAAAAAATTGGAGGGGTGAAAAAATATAAATTAAATATTTTTGGGAAGCCCATATAACAAGCTTTCAAATGATGTATATATCATCTTGGTTCGATTTTTATCTGAATAATATACCACTTGTGGACGTCACCTTTTATTTTTGAGTTTTGACATAAGTCGTAGAAACAAAGTTTCGATTTACATAATAAGTCATACATATATCTAACAGCGATTATGAATACCTTACATGTTCGTCTTCCACATCTTCCAGCGACAGCTTAGATAGTTTCCGTAGCTTACCTTCTTTATCCGATTCTATTGAGTCACTTGTCTGTGACGTTCCTAAAAATTTTAATGTCCTCCACATAAATGCCCAGAGTATTACGGCTCATTATCCTGAAATGCTTGCTTCATTCGTACATCCTAATATTCACGCAATTTTAATTTCCGAGACGTGGCTGAAACCTGTCCTCCCTTCATCTTCTGTGGCGTTGCCTGGCTTTCGACTTATAAGGAATGATCGTATTGGTAAGGGTGGAGGTAGTGTCGGTATTTATCTCCGTACTCATATCCCTTTCTCTGTCATGAGCATGTCTGCACAGCCGCCTCCATCTGACGCCGGTGAACATCTCCTCATTGAAGTCGTCCTGCACCACACTAAAATACTTCTAGGTGTTTACTACCCACACTCTCGTGATGTAAATTATTTTTTATCTCTTGAAAAATTATTAGAAAACTGCTCTACTTCTTACGATCACACCATATTAATGGGTGATTTTAATACTTGCTTACTAAAGCAAGATCACAGATCGAAAAAATTAGAGCTATTAGCCACATCTCTTAATCTCACTATACTTCCGCTTCGTGCTACTCACAACCCTCCAAATTGCAATCCTTCTCTTCTAGATATTATGCTTGTATCTTCTCACGTTGTAAAGCACGATCAGTGTGCGGCGGACGATATTTCTCATCATGACTTGATTTTTCTGTCATACAAAATCCGCCCTCCCAAAGTCAAACCTAAAATTCTTTTGCAACGCAGTTTTGGTAGTATCAACATTGACGACTTACGACGTGATGCGCAGAATATAGACTGGTCTAATGTCGTAAATGCTACAAATATGGATGATAAAATCAGTGAGTTTAATCGGATACTGACTAATTTATACGATATCCATGCTCCTCTACGTAAAGTCAAAATAAAGCACGCACCATCACCTTGGTTAACTGAGGAAATACGCACACTCATGCACAAAAAGTTAATAGCCAAGAGTAAGCTTAAATTCGAGAAACTGATGTTAACAAAGAAAAATACACTAATCTGCGCAATATCTGCAATAGGGCGTGTAGGGACGCACAACGCCGACATATTCATAGTTCTGTGGAAAACGGAGACCCAGTAAAAGTCTGGAAGTTTCTTAGATCACTGGGAGTTGGTAAATCGCGTGAAGACAATATTCCTAAAAAATTAGACATTAACTTGTTGAATCAGCATTTCTCGGCCTCTTCTAATTTTGAAGGACCAGCAAAAGCTGCCACGCTAAAAAATCTTTCATCTCACCAACCACCCGATCATGAATCCTTCGCATTTGATCAATTTTCCGCTTGTGACGTTAAGAAGAGCATACAGTCAATTTCCTCTAATGCTGTCGGTAGTGATTGCATAAGTCGGAGAATGATCATACCTATTCTTGACGTGGTCATTCCAGTCATCCAACACCTCCTTAATTTTTCCATATCCTCGAGCACCTTTCCAGCTATGTGGAAAGAAGCTCAAATCACTCCACTTCCTAAAAAGTCAAATCCTGAGTCTTTCTCAGATTTCCGTCCAATCTCCATCCTCCCCTTTTTGTCCAAAGTGTTGGAACGGCTTGTCCACCAACAACTGTCATCCTTTCTTATTAAAAACAATCTCCTGAACCCGTTCCAATCCGGTTTCCGTGCTGGACATAGTACTGTTACAGCTCTTACGAAAATTACGGATGACATAAGGGATGGTATAGGTCATTGTTACTTGACGGTGCTATCGCTACTCGATTTTAGTAACGCTTTCAAGAACGTAGATTTTGACATTTTGCTGGAAATCCTTCGCTCTCTTAACGTATCTCCAACGGAAATTGATTGGTTCCGTAGTTACCTGTTTGAACGCCGGCAGCGCATACGTATAGATGACTCCTATTCTTCTTGGTGTCATATCTCTGCTGGTGTACCGCAGGGCGGCGTTTTATCTCCACTTCTTTTTGCTATTTTCATAAATTCTATCTCGAAACAACTTTCTTCGTCCTATCACCTCTATGCAGATGACTTGCAAATTTATGTTCAGGCTCCTTTGGGGCAGCTACATCAGGCGATTGAAATGACTAATAGTGATCTCGCCCGCATACGGGATTGGAGCAAGTCATACGGCCTCACGGTTAACCCGGCAAAAACTCAAACGATTATCATCGGGAGTTCACGGATGATATCTAAGATTGACTGGTTCCATCTCCCTCAGGTAATATTCGATGGAATACCTATCCCAATAAGCGAAACTGTAAAAAACTTAGGTGTACTTTTTGACAGACAGTTTTCTTGGCATCCTCAACTGGCTGAAGTCAGTCGAAAAATGTTCGGTTCTGCAGCGTCCCTTAGACGTTTGCGAAATTTCCTTCCGATTACTTCCAAAACTGCGCTAGTGAAATCACTCCTTTTCCCAATATTGGATTACGCTGACGTCTGCTATCTTGATTTAACCGAAGAGCAACTCGATAAGCTAGAACGTTTACAAAATTTTTGTATTCGGTTCATATTTGGCCTTCGCAAATATGACCACATCTCAGAATTTCGCCAAAAGCTCAAATGGTTGCCTATCCGCCTTCGCCGTAATAGTCATATCCTTTTCCTCCTTTATAAAATCCTATTTATTCCTTCTACTCCTTTGTATCTGAAAGAGCGCTTTGAATTTATTCAAGGTCACTCCAATTCTTTAAGATCCTCTCGTGCCTTGAAACTAGAATTCAAAGCCTCTACCCACTCCAACCTCTCCTATACTAAATCCTTTACCTTACGAGCTGTCCTGCTGTGGAACGAACTGCCTGTTGCTATTAGACAGGCTAAATCCCTTCCCATATTTAAAAATCTTGTTTATCAACATTATCTTTCCTTATGTTAGCTAAAATTGGTATATATTTATATGTATATGTATTTAGGTATTAGTATATAAGTATGTATATTTGTAAGAAGTTATTTGTGTATATTTTTTAATTTATACCTATAGTATCTGTTGTTTTTTTTTCTATATTGCTACTATTTATTTCAATGTACTGTATTGTATACACCACCGACCACACTCCTATTTTTAGAACAATCCAGTCCATCCAAAGGTTGCCTGGTAGAAATCTCCAAAGGCGATAAGGCCGCCATTGTACAGCATATTGTATATTGAGTAGTTTCTGTAATGTGTTTCTGTGTACAATAAAGATATATTTATTATTTATTATTATTTATTAATAAGCCCCTAAAATGATGCTAATTGTTTAGAAATAACCCTGTATAATCTAATATAAATTTTATAACCTAATAACATTTATCTCATTCAAAATCTATTTGATAAAAAGTCGTATGATGAGCTGTTTATAGATGTGATCTAAAATATAATTTCATTATAAAGGTTCTGTAGTAGGTCAAACAAGGAACCCTTAAATTTGCATTGACTAAGTAGTATACCTGTTATGTTTTATCGTAGGTACCAAAACTTTAATGATGTCAAAAATAATGATGAAAATGTCATTTATGCAAGAGCTATCAACATTAAATATGAAAGATTAGTACAAAAAGCTCCCTAGCCGCGCGGGGAGGATAATATATTAAGATATGTAGGTAGAGCCGGGGATGCACATTCCTGGACACATGTGTGAGGGCAGGTGGCCGGAATGAGGACTTCTGCCGCCTTCCCGAATAATACCTACTTAGTACGGCTATGTGGTGACAGTCACGACATAACATATTCTACACGTATCTACACATTTAGATGTGGCTTTCTTAATAACACAATTAATATTTAAACCGAATTAAATTCTTTCATTGCTTCTGTCTTGCGATTCAATAAATTGCATTATTTTTTTATTTATTAGACTCCACGTTGACAGATTTATTAAAAGAAACACCAATTACTTACATACTAAGTTAAACTTAATGCGTTGTGTTTGTAAGGGAGACCGAGGGGAGATGCAACATTTTTGACTTATTGCTTCATAGACATAAAGTTATACACATTAATCGCATAACATTATTGCTAATTGATAGTTAATTTCTTACACTTTGAGATGGGTGGCATATGAAAAGTGTACCTATGAATTCTGATATTAAAAAGTTGATTCGAACGTAACTAGTCATTCTGTTTCATCTCCCCTTATGTCGAGGTGACTTGATACACGACTCGAGGTAACATGAAACAGTTGATTTTTGAGTAGAACCAAAAATTATAGAGTAGAAATAAGCATAATAATTGAGAGGTATTTATTGAAATAAAAGATTTCAAGATGTAATATTACATTTTAATAACATTTTGTACTATTTTGGCCAAATCTTAAAAATTACAAGAAAAAATCTCTTTAAATCTGTCCATATCTGTCATATTTACTTATACAAACCACAAACTTTGATGGAATTTA
This sequence comes from Hypomecis punctinalis, assembly GCA_949316475.1. NCBI lineage: Eukaryota > Metazoa > Arthropoda > Insecta > Lepidoptera > Geometridae > Hypomecis > Hypomecis punctinalis. The sequence continues at coordinate 26,683,727 of OX438800.1, read as the reverse complement.
CATTTAAATGAGGTTATATTATGTAATCATAATTAAAGCAGCAAGATGAGAATCAACATTTTTTATAGTCTAACAGTCCTTCTTGCTTCTTTAGTGCTCATGCCGAAGTTTGCAGAGGCACAGCTTAAAAGATAGTCACACAGTACTTTCTCCTCAGAAGATGAAAATACTGTTTTTTCAGGATATCCAACCGATGGAGGAGTTGGCGTTTCATTGGCATCATAAGCTTTTTTCTTTTTAATATACCTATAGAGAGAAGTATGGCTGAGGTTGTAACTCGAAGCAGCATCACGGAGACTTTTCTGACGCAATGTAACTTCTTCTGCGGCGAGCTTGTATATTTCGAGACTTGCCAATCTTTTTAATGTCAGTCTTTTTAATGTAATCAATATTCTTAAACAATATAAGCATAAATACCCATAAACCACACCGAACACCTAAAACAATAACACAAAGCTTAAACAAGGTGAGATGAAACAGCCTGTTCCAAATCACCTCAGTAGTAAAAATTCTTGTAAATCATAAACAATCTAAAACAGGATGCAAAACACAATGCATTGACCTATGAGAGCACTACAAATTCAATCGTTAGTAAATGAGCTATCAAATCATACATGACCTGAACCAAAAAACACATGCATTAACAAAATATAGCTATCTTAAAAAAACGTTCAAAACTTACTTTTGACGATTTTTTCGGTGCGCGTATCAAAACCACGCAACCGCGCGCTTCTAGCGAGGAACGCATACTGACAGACACGCGGGCGGGGGCAAGTACCTAGTAAAATTGTGACGTTGCCAGATCGCTAACGGTTTTAATTTCCGCGAAATCAGTACTGTTTCATAACACCTCTGTTTCAAAATCCCTCGGTTTCCCCCACTTCATGCACATTAACGACCTGTCAGCTGTAACTGAAGAAGTCGATGTAAGTAATATTGTTCGCGGATGATACTAGTCTAGAGGTCAAGAACAAAAAAGATAATGTTGTTAGTCATAAAATCAAACATAAAACATAGGTAAAGCAGTGGTTTCCAGCAATAACATTGTGTTAAATTTCGACATGACACAAATGTGATTCTTTTTAACCTAGCAACTACGATATTTTCAAATCCCGAAGACAACAAAACCTTAGACAATTTTAACTTATGTCTGTCAATTGAAGTTAAGTTTCTAGGCGTATGGCTGGATAATATACCTACTTAAGTGCAGGTTAACACATATTCATGAGCTATGTAGAAAGCTCAGCTCTGCGACCTACGCTATACTAGTTATTTTTCGCAAAAAAAACACAACACTAACTTTCACCGTGTATAGAATTCGGAATACTTTCCATGTATCGATGTGACATCCATGTCCACTATTGTTGATTTATCAAAAACGGCTTAGCCGATTTCGATAAAAATAAAATGGGACCATTTCGGAAGAATACACTTTTGAACCAAAAAAATAATAATTGGTTCTCAATTAGCGAAAATAGAAATACAATATATGTATATCGTGAAAATACAAATATAATATATCGACATACAGACGAACATACCTCCAGTACCTCCTCCTTTTAGGAAGTCGAAAAAAAATTAACAAAAGAAATACGTGGAGTCCCTCCGCGCGGAAGAAATGAAACTTCGACGCATACTCCTACATGGTAAAGGTTTAACGCAACCTTGTCGGAAGTCGCATTAGAAGTTTCACTTCAATAAGGGATCTAGCAGGAGCGTCAGCAGCTAGGACAGTGTATTTTAACATATAAAATACAAAAATATTTATTTTCCTATGTTAAATATCTACAGATCCAGATTGACAATAGTCACTAGGGTCGTGTGAGTTTAGGTTTAAGTACTTATATAACATAATGGAATGCTCTTCCGGGGATCAGCCTTCAGCAGCTGAGCGTCACACCAGAAGAGTAGGTATTAATTTTACAGAAACGGGCGTTACGCTAAATCCAAGTTCGATTAGATTCTTGCAGAGATGTGGTTAAGGAGTTGGGTATCATGACTTTAACTGGTGAACTGGTGTACCAAAATGTACTTTATGTACTTGACAATATTATGTATAATTATAATAGACCGGATGGAACAAATTGGTGTATATAAAGGTCGAGATAGTAGGCATAAAGTCATACAATACTACGGCTCACTAAAACTTCAAAATGTTTATATTGCTTGGGAATCGACATATCCAGGTCTTTGTATTTGGTACTATAATATTTTTTATTATTTTATGTTAGTTTTGTTTGTAATTTGGTGAATATGTAAATTATTACGTAGTAGGTAAATATTATGTTATCGAAAACCTTTGTAATAAGACGATTCAAAGCGCATTTCCATATTTCTAAAGAATCTAGCAAATTAGGACTAGAAATATAGAAACACATAATACTGACAAAAAACCAATTATTTCACTTTCAAAATAAGCTAATAACTTTCACATAGTCTCGTCATGACAACATGACGAGACTATGTGAAAGTTATCAGATCTCATGTGAAGTCAAGCTTCTGACTCTAGACGCTCGAACTCTACAAGCTGTAGGTAACTTCACGATATTAATATTAGTAAAAAAATAATAACAGATTTTCGGTTATGATCCAATCCTGACTGAAGCTCACATAAAGCCGCACGTTGGTTGGATAATGCGCAGCTTGTAGCTAACTTCACATCTGCCAACTTGTGTGGCGCGGCCCATAAGTAAGTAGGTATACATATGAAGTAAGATAAATGTATATGTACTAGTGATAACAATACCTATAATTAAGCAGATGTAATGTAGGTATAGCCAAGTATTAGGTACTAGATTTTACCCGCGGCTTCGCCCGCATGATATTTTGATTTTGACGCAATATCATTATAATTTATAGTCTATGTGTTATTCTGATATATAAGCTATATTATTGCAAAGTTTCATCTCAATCCGTTCAGTAGTTTTTGCGTGAAAGAGTAACAAACATCCATCCATCCATCCTCACAAACTTTCGCGTTTATAATATTAGTAGGATTGGTACATCCTAATCCTAACCTAATCATGTTAATTATAAGTAACATTAAAATAAAAATGTTAACACGCTCTTGAGACATTTATCTGGATTATAATATCGGTAGCTCGTCATAAATCGCTGGCAATCAGCGTTAGCCGACACCACGTCACCTTAAATTAGCGTTATCTAATCTATGTAGTCTGGGAGTCGGCGGTAAATAAACGCTATCTAATCTATTTAGTCCAGGAGCCGGCCGTAAATCAAACTCATGTCACTGCTTGCAGGATGACTCTTTATGGAAACATAACCTATTATGTTTTAACATAGACCAATAATGTAGTATTTGTGTATGGTTTCGGAAAATTCGCGCTAAAATATGTAAATAAATAATAATAAAAAAATAAATAATGTAGGTTCGAATACGATGATTTCCTTCACCGAAAAGCTAGTGGCGTAAATAGCCTTTTCTGCGCCCTGTGCGAGATTCTATAACTGCGCCCTTGTTAGGGTTCCGTACCTCAAAAGGAAAAACGGTACCCTTATAGGATCACTTTGTTGCCCGTCTGTCCGTATGTCAAGACTCTTTATCTCGGGAACACGTAAAGATATCGAGTTGAAATTTAAACTGTACCTATATATCTATATAGTCTCTTGCAGTTTTGTAAAGGAAAAACTTCTCAGTAATCGTATAAAAAGTTAGAGCCGTTTATGTCATAAAAAACCGCATATTTCGACACTCACAAAAAACAAAACCTACAAGGTACGTACTTCACATAGAACTATGAAATTTGGCGAAAAGTATTGTCTCAGAGTACACAAATGAGGAATAAATCTGAAAACTGTACATTTTTATTTAACTGTACAGGTTCAAAATAATAATTCAATGTGAGTAAATCGTATCATGTAACGTATCATATAAAAGAGCTTCATTAGCTCATGCTAAAACAACTATTTCAACAATGTGTAATTTTCGATGTAATGACGAGAAAATCGAAAAAATAACTTTTTTGTCGAGATTTTAACAACTTATTACCCAATTTTGTGAAATTTTCTGGATTTGTACGGAACCCTCGGTATGCGAGCCTGACTCGCATTTCTCCGGTTTTTACATATAATATGATAATTACATACAATAGTGGTGTTTTGGAGGTACTGAAATAGTTAACGTACCTATCTACATAGGTACCTACGTAAACTACTTCAGTGCCGCCGTTTGGCTATTGGTACCCACCTACTCATACATTCATGTCATTGTCATGGAAGTCATACTACCTACCATACAACGTGCAGTGCGATTGATGGAGGTCTATGCACTAAATAGGTTATGTAACTATGTAAGTTTTTTTTTTTTTTTTATTTCTAATAGGTTCGCGTTTGACTACACACTGCCTGATGTTAAGCAGATGTGCGGTCTAGGGTGTAGCACGCTGACCTAGAAGATACCTATTTACTCGGGATTTGAAGACACTCACGTTGTACTTTAACGGGAAGACAGACCCAGGCAAAGCGTTTCACATTCCGGCTGTTCGTATGAGGAATGAGGATTCGAAACGCTTGCTTCTAACGCGCCGAATGTCCACCATAAAAGGGTGGCGCTTTGGTCGCGTCCGTCTAGCCGTACGATAGAAGAAAGGGGCAGGGAGGACCAGATTGTGCAACTCCCTGGGCGCACTCTCCGAAGTGTATCCGGTAAGAGGCCGACAAACACGCTACCTTGCGACGATGCTCAAGACTTTGCAGCTGCGTCTTAGTCAAGGTGTCGTTGTCAATCAGCCTCCTGGCTCGCCTCTCAATCGACTCCAGAGCCTCCAGTTGATATTTGGCAGAGCCATCCTAAAGGTGAGAGCAGTATTAATAATAATAATAATTATATAAGTGTTAAAAAAAATCGCACTCCGTAACCGTTGCATAGGTACCTACTTATACAGGGTTATTTCTAATCAATTAGCATCCCTGTACAATCGATTCACTACTTAGGTACATCTCACATTTTAATACTACCTACATTTGCTATAAGTAAGTGCTACTTAGTATACAGGGTTATTTCTAATCAATTAGCATCCTTTTAGGGGCTTATTCTGTACATCAAAACTAACTACTTTTTTTCGGCGACTTATGTCAAAACTCAAAAAAAAATCAACTGTTCCATACGAATGATATTTTTCTATGGAACACCAGTTATTTTTTTCGAGTTTTGACAAAAGTCGCAGAACCAAAGCTGGTAGTTTTGATGTACAGAATAAGCCCCTAAAAGGATTCTAATTGATTAGAATTAACCCTGTATACTAAGTAGCACTTATAGCACATGTAGGTCTTATTAAAATTTGAGATGTATTAGTAGTGAGCCGATTGATAAATCGAATATGTAGGGAAAGTTTGTCAGCTGGTAGCATTACTTCACTAATAATGTAATATATCAGTTATTACACGACTCGATATTCGTCGATATAGCATATGTGTGTATTTTAAAGGTCGAAATGCGAGAGACATGGTCCACCAAAGCCATAAAAATTACGGTAATTGCGCGTGTCGCGGTGCCTGAGCGACGGAAACGCCTTGGCACTCATTTTCTGTGATAACGTTCCATAGCGTACCTAGTTAGGTTATTATATTTTTACGTTTTCTGTCCAGAATATTTGACAGAAACTAGAACTGAAATCACCATAATATGATAAATAGGGGAAGTACGTCTAAAACGGCATACTGTTTTCTATTTCTTTCATAATTTCTTTATTTTTACATCCAGCCCCCCGACCGCCTAAGCAATAGCAATCGTTTATGACTTCATTTTAGTCATTTGGCACCGCCTATGTGACGTTAGCCATCAAAGTTGTTCATTTAACGATTGCTTTCGCAATCCGCGCAAAGCAATTGATGGCTAACGTCACATAGGCGGTGCCAAATGACTAAAATGAAGTCATAAACGATTGCTATTACGATTGCTATTGCTTAGGCGGCCGGGGGGCTGAACCACGAAATTTAAACATAGAAAATTTTACCATTTATCTATATACCTATTACTTAACTTATAAAAACAATAATTTATAATAATTAACTGTGAAATAATTCGTTTTGTACATAGGTCTATAAAAAAACATTTTGTCCACACTATACGGACAAAATGGAATAGTCTTAATGGACAAAATGGCATACCTACACCTTTATTAAAGGCATACTGCACAAATAAACAATTTAATTATTTTAGACAAGTCCCCAGATTCAACATGAGACCTATAATATATTACTAAACTAAGCTTCTACAAGTTTTTAAGCGCAAAAATAGATGGTGATAGGATTCGACGTCAAAACTTTCTGTAACTGTTGAGTTTTTGCTTATCTTTTGCCCTTACCACTTATTAGTATTCCTTTTGGGGCAGATGATAGCAACTAGTAACATTAGTAGGTATTTGTTTTAAAAGATCTTCTAAATTAGTCACCTTTATAAAATAATTAAATTGGTATGCCATTTTGTCCATTGTAGGTACATGCCGTTTTGTCCGTACAGCATAATGAAGTCTGCATTTTATACACATAAAAGCCCAAAAATAATATAACACTAACATATTTATCAAAACGAAGTGCAATATCAATATCAAGGATGAAAGTAAAAGGATTGTAACGTAACGTTACATTAAAGTTTGAAAGCAAATAACATTTTAAAACTTTATAAACTTCTAGCGACGATAAAATACTTGTATCGGGCGATTATTTATTAGAAATTATTGAGAAATAACCGGTCAAGTGCGAGTCAGGCTCGCACATCGAGGGTTCCGTACAAACACGTTGTTAAAATAATTATAAACCTGTTTTAAGGCTGTTTTAGCATGTGCAATGAAGTTCTTTTAAATGATATTTCACAAATTGAGTTTGAGTCCTCTTGTCGTCCTCAACACTGCTAGGTACCTAATTAGCTACTACCTACTTAAATAGGCAAAATCATACTCTATACCTACTTATAGATAAAATATAGGTAATCCCCATCCAGTACGCATCACGTAGGTAACTTCTGATTATTTTCAGCCTTGAAAATTATTACAGAAGCATTTTGTTTACGAATCGATAAGTCATCAATGTTGGTATTCGTTTATCTTATCGAAGAGCAGCTAATTAATGTAGATTATTCGGCGAGGACAAGCCCAGGCAGATCAGTTCCCGCCAACTAATTATAATCTCATGTGCAGGTGGCGGCCGCGGCCACCCACGGCGGGCACTAGATTCCACGCCCGCCGCGTTTTTTACACCCTAATTAAGCTAATTTATCGAGACAATAAGAGAAATTATCGGTCGGTCGGTGACCGGTCCCTTTATGAGCGGTAGTAAACCGTCCTTTGAGCGCTACCGAGCTACACCCGCCGCTGACACACGCATAAATATCCCGAGATCCCGTCAGATAACCAGCGCGGCCTAATGGGAGCGGGTGACGCCCGGGAACGCGGTACAGAGCCCTAAAATGCAAATAACAAGGCGACGCACACCGCGCTATCGCCGCGCCGTTGATAGAGGTGACGATCTCGCAGGTGCTCGCTCCAATGGAGGTTTTATGGTGTATCAGTGAATACTTTTATCTAAATAGCCTTTTGATGAGAAGCAGTTGGAACATTAATTGCTTTGATGCCTTTGAGGTAAGAGCTCGCGTCCCGCGGATCACACGCGCCGCCGCGCGCCGGGCTGTCTCAGTCAGCGGTGACTGTGCACCCAAAACAAAAAAGAAGAATTCTTATTCCTGCACAATTCCATGTTCTATAATTTAGCTATTTCTATTTTTACAATCAGCACCTACTGTATTGTAAGCCGTGGTGGTTTAGTGGTAGTGACACCATCCTTACAGTCTTGAGGTCGTGGATTCAATCCCGGTCCCGCACCAATGAGTTCTTTGGAATTTATGTACGGAATTTCACACCACTGGCTTTTCGATGAAGGAAAACATCGTGAGGCAACCCTCTTACGTCCGTAGAAGAATTTCGATGGCGCATGTACCTACCCAATCACCACCAACCCGCACTGGGCCAGCGTGGTGGATGTGGCCCAATCACCCTTGGTTGGTAGGCCTACGTCCTGCGGTAGACTATTAAAAAGGCTGCTACAGTACAGTACAGTACATTATAATTTATATTTTATACTAGCTGCCCGTCCCGGCTTTGCCCGGGTATGATTGGCTATACATATACTTAACACGTAATGTAGGTATGCGCCACACACATGCTAGACATACCGGATGAACCATTATTATGAGTTAAAACCTATCCAAATCGCGAGAGTTTCAGGTAGTCTTAAACTTTTCGAAGTTATGAAAAAGAGATAGTAGGTATTGGCATATCTAAATGAAAGTGAGTTCGTATGTGTCGGGTGGCTGTACATAATATATAGCCCTGATTTCAGAAAATGACAATGATGAGAATGAGAGCGACGTTAAAATATTAGAGACCCACAGTCTATACATTCTACCCATGTAAGTTAGTTTCTTGATCTTGTCTTCACTCGAGAACTTTGAAAAACATTGGACATCAGTTCTACGTCTACGAATTGTGTGCCCTACCTAAGGCCTCTTCAACTTCCTAACCCAAAGAGCTGTGATGGAAGGAATCAAAACGCTGGCATCCAACGTGTTCCGGACGTCACGACCAGATCTTAGATTCACGTGAAGATCTTCGCTACACTTGCCAATACTGTCTAGATTCGAGAACTTTAAGGTCCCATCGACGACAATTCGTTTCACATACTATGCGTAGGGGCGTAGCTACCGCAGTATCAGCCGTGTCAATAATACGGGGCTCCCGGGCTACAGGGGCCTTAACGTGTGTAAGCAAAACCTAGTAAAATGTTATCCACAATGTCACTTAATCTCGTGCTTCCCGAAAAAAAATCATCTCTTTTTTCCCGGGTTAAACATTCTTCCAAAAGTTGTCCTAAGAGGCAGAAATTTTACAACAACTGAAATCGTCTTCAGCTAGACTTACTTAGCTGATATAGGTATTCTATTCATTATCAATTATCAATTTCCTGAAAAAAAGTCAAGTTTCATTTGAATTGTTTGGCTAGCTCAATTTCTAGGAGGAAGTGACAACTTATAAATAACCGTCTTACCACAAAAGTTTTACGCAGGCTTTAGACAATGTTTAACAATACAAATTGTAGGGCTAAACAGTGTTTAAAGCGTGTTTAAATCTATTGCGGTAAGGCGGTATATATTTATTTCAATTTAATGCAAGCATTTTTGTTTTGTGAGAAATGAGTGATTTGGGCTCCCCAACTATGTTTGATTCTGGGCTCCTCCAAGGCACGCTACGCCACTGCATACCTATTTACTACCAATAAAACATAAATCGACACACTAATGGCGGAGATATATAACTTTGGTGGTCTAGTGGTAGTAACGCCTGTCCTACAATCATGACGTGGTGGGTTCAAATCCCGATCCTGTATCAATGAGTTTCTTTGAAACTTATGTACGGAATTTCAAATCATTGGCTTTTCGGCGAAGGAAAATATTGTGTGGCAATCTGCACCAACCCACACTGGGCCCTGGCACTGGTGGTGGATATGGCCCAAGCACCCTTCTCAATTCTCAATGACCTGTTTCCTCGAATCTCGACGTTATGTCACCTAATAAGTGCCTTTAACCGAACACTTTGGCATCGCGCGGCGGTGTAGTCGGCTTGGAATCGCCTTACGACTAACTAAAAAGCCTGCCCACTACGTAGCTTGGGCAGGATTTTGGCTCGGACACTTTTTTTCACGATTTTGACTCTATAGATATTTGCTCGAAGTGAATTTTGTGTTATGTACATTGTACAAAGTACATGAATTGCCAAGCGGGGAGAGCGGCGAAACGAAACTTTTATAATACTTACATTTTTGAACTCGTGATATCTTTGTAATAAAATGTCTGAATTAAATAATTTAAAAAGTTGCATAAAGCTATTGAAACAGTCTTGAATATGAAATAATTTATTTTGATAAGGATTAATACTAAAATAAAAATTAAGATCCTTTTCCTGCGACGGTATTTCAATTAATTTTTAAGAATAAAAGAACAGTTATTACGGCTTAACCATAATAGTTAGATATATGCTGTCGCGACATTTTTTGTAAATTATGGTGTGTTCTATAAAGTCGTAGTACATTATTTTATTCCATCATCAATAGTTTTCGCAGCGCACGCGATGTAAAGAATATCTTAGGCATTTTTTTACACCTTGGGTAACATTATTATAGTTTTAATAGGGATCCTTATTTTTTTCTTGCAAATAAAATAGCCTATGTTACTCAGTGATCGATTAGCTTTCTAATGAAAAAAGAATTATTAAAATCGGTCCAGTACTTTTTGAGTTTAATCATTACATACAAAAATACAAAAATACAAATCTTTCCTCTTTATAATATTATATATATAATATTATATATATTGTTGGAAGGTAGACGAGAACCAGCCGGCGAATGATTTAAAAGGCGGTGCGCAAACGCCGCGCCGTCACTTTGCCTCGAGCCACCGTCGTGGAAACATCGTCCGACATTTCATTTCTCTTTCGTTAAATTGTGTCGAATCGCTGTCCGATTGTTTAACTTTTGATTATTTTTGTTGAATTATAATTGTCAGAAGTAATTCGATGTTTTATTTTTGAAATAAAATCGGTTCAAGTATCCAAAATCAGAAGTGGGATAGAATCTACGTTTCACGCGTTGTTCTATCTCACTACTCTGCCCACATTATGTTGCAAAGAAATGTCGGACAATGTAATGGCCATCGAAATAGTAGTTTGCGCCAAATCTTCATGAAGGTAGTTGCCTAAGAGCGAAACTAGGCGCGAGTTAATAGTGAAGTGAAGTGTTGGAGCAGTGCTTGATAGCTCATAGGGTGCGTCAGTTCCCGCAACTCGCAGGCCTCGCCGCCTGACCGGTGGGCATGCCGCCCTCAGCAGGCTTCGCACCTGTTCGGTGGGCATTGCTACCTGCCACCTTTGCGATGTCGGCTACTCGGCGGGAATCACTGTCATCAGCAAGCCTCATCGCGCTCAGCAGCACTAAGCACCAAGAGAGGCTGGTAAACTGTTTGTGGCAGACAACGGTCAGGTACAAGTTCACGGTACCAGATTGCATTGTTGATGCAGTACACTTCTTCAGAATGTTGGTGAGAGCTATCCATTATTTTTACATTTTACGTTTATGCCCATGTTTACCAATGGCAAAATAGACTGTGCTAAGTACTAGACTACCGACTTTTTACGAATCGGGTTTTGTTTAATTATGATTCAGGCCCTTGTGTAAACATTTATGACGGGTGAGTGATCGTACATGGGGTTATTTTATTGCGAACACGAGCTATTTTATCTGTAGCTAGACATCGCGATTGTTTTGTTCAGAGTCAGGAACACAACTCGAACAAAACTACCCTACTTGTCATTTTTTTTGCTGTGTAGGTTACGCATTAAACATTTTGTGAAAAATAATAATGGAAGCCATGTGCCTTTAAATAGATGTTGTGAAGTTCAACTCATAAGGCAGGCATTGTTTTTTCGTGGTGAATTTGTCCGCCTTTCTGCGAAAGTCAACTGACATTATTTAACACTCATTTAAATCCTAAACGTGCTTATAGCCGGGATTCTAATGTAAAAATTGTTTTGGTGAAAAAAGATAACGCGTAGCATAAGCAACGTTGAACTTCGATGCAAAATGATCAGCGTCGCAATGCCTTTGAAGTGGTTTTGGAATTTCGTAGTCTTGTGAAATAAGAAAACTTGTAAATTGTTTTAGTAAAGAAAAAGCTGGTTTCGATAGATTGTTTTTAGATTTTGAATATGACTTGAGATAGGTACGGGGTTAGTCCCGTCAGATGTTTGTTGGGGAACTGTAAATTCTACTTTGTGTGATTTCGCAATGATTATTTTCTAGTGAAAGAAACTGAGCCTTTTAAAATAAAAGTCAAGGTCAGGTGTGACCGAGCTCTGATAAGATCTAAGTTCTACTTATGTAATTTTTCACATGTAGTCGAAGACGAAAGTAGCAGGCAAGTAAGGCAATCATTAAAGCCGGCAGCTTTGCAGCTGCAGTTTGTGCGTTCTGATGGGTTTTATTTGAAAGTATGTACTTAGGGTTGTTTTTATTTAAAGTGTTATCTATGTAGTTGCCGTGACAAAGAAGAAAGAGAGAGTAAGCTCAACTCTTTTTAAACGCTTTTTCTCTGTTTGTAGTTGTGATGCTGCAGCGTTTCCGATAAAACGCGGGAGTACGTCTCATCGAGGTCACTGAATGTGATGGAATGTGGTGGCCCAGTTGTGAGTGCTTAAATGTTTGATTTTGCGCTGGAAAAGGTAAAATGTTTGGTGACCTGTCGACTATAATAAGTCGTAGCCTTGAACGTTTTACACCATCGCCCGGCAGTCGTGAAAGTTTTGGTGATAAGTGGTGTTGTTGATAACTTGTCAGGACTACACCCGATAGACATGGGTAGTAGCTAGATTTCTGAGTTTTGAAAACCCGATCGCAACACTAGTTTTTCAAAATAACCGGTTACATTCTTCTTGCCAGGCAAAAATAAATCTTAACTGTGTCGAAATAACGGTGAAATTTAGTTATTATGGCGCCATAACCAGAGAAAAAACTGGTTTTCTTAGAGCAAGCTAAATTTAACCTTCTCTAAAGAAAACTAAAGTTGATTCTTCACTAACTGTGTATGTAGCCGTGATTAGTTCTGGACCATCGCCGCGTAGCCGTCGGTGTCGCGTGGGTTGCAACAAAACAGTTTGTTTTTAGTAACCAGAAAAGCCACGACACGAGCGCGACACGGCGTAGCTAGGTTATTATGTGTAGCAGTTTTTCGACATTGCAAAGAGCAATTTTTCGGCTATGTAGCTAGAAACAGTTTTATAAAGTTGCTACGATACGTAACGCCCAGTCGCCCACTGCTAACACCCGATAAGCGATAACTTACAGATGCAAATAAAGATTTCTAATTTTAATATGATCTACTGTTCGTGCAATATTTATTTACTGGTACAATTTGTAGGGAGTACTGTACACTGATAAACTTGTAATGATCAAATAATGATCAAGTTTGTGCCCGATCAATTGAAGAGTATGAACGTAACCTGCCAAGTGTTTTGTTACGTCTGTCTGTCTATAGAAGTACCTACGTTTAACAATGTGTTGATATGTGAAATGTTTACTTTTTGTAAAAAGATACATCTGATCCTTATTATTTTCATCTGCACTATGTTAGCCTTTTGACGGTCCACTGCAGGATGACGGGCATACCCACGAAGGTTGATTTAAGGGTGATGTTCATCTATTTGAAGGGAAATGTGCCCCCGAACGATTAACGTAAAAGCTTCGCAATTGTTTCTGAGTTAGATGATTATTGAGAGACCTTGTTATTGACACGTTTTATGACCCTAGCAGCGGCTCAGTGGTGATGTTTTACGTTTCATAGTTCTAATTGTGTTTTCTCTGGTTTGTCTCAGATCGATCGGGATACGGCTTCACGCAGTGCCTCTGTCCCTGGGAAACGAGTATTGCCTCACGTCGTGCCTCTTACTCAGTGCGGGATATCGCTTCACGTAGTGCCTCTGTCCCTGGGAAACGAGTAATGCCTCACGTTGTGCCTCTTACTGTTTCACGTAGTGCCTCTGTCCCTGGGAAACGAGTAATGCCTCACGTTGTGCCTCTTACTGTTTCACGTAGTGCCTCTGTCCCTGGGAAACGAGTAATGCCTCACGTCGTGCCTCTTACTGTTTCACGTAGTGCCTCTGTCCCTGGGAAACGAGTAATGCCTCACGTCGTGCCTCTTACTGTTTCACGTAGTGCCTCTGTCCCTGGGAAACGAGTATTGTCTCACGTCGTGCTTCTTACTCAGATACTGCTTCACTTCGTGTTTCTGCCCCTGAGAGCGAGTAAAGCATCAAGTCGTGCTTCTTGCTTGGTCGAGACAGGCTTCACACCGTGCTTCTGTCCTTGGGAGCAAGTAAAGCATGAAGTCTTGCTTTTGCTTGCTCGGGACAGGCTCTGCGCCAAGCATCTGTCTCTGTGAGCGAGTAAAGCATCCAATCGTGCTGCTTACTTGCTCGGGATAGATAGATTTCACGCCGCCGCGCCGTAGCTCACTAGTTAAGTATACGCCTCTTGACATTTTTGCTGTTTTTGGCTAAGTAACGATTGTTTGTTTCTTTTTTAGTCATAACACAGGATACACTTCAAACGTATTTCTTTCTTGGTTATTTAGTCGTAATCATAGTCATGGTTACAAAGTGCCTTTGATGAAATTTTGCTTTGCTGCCCTGATCACCCGGATACTCTAAGAGTGAATTTTAATAAGATTTGACGAATCTGAACTGAGATTTATCCGTGACCATTACAAGAAATGTTTCTTGACAGACTTTGCAAGGCGATACTTGTAGACTTCAATTTTTTTTTCGGTTCAGTTTCATGTTTAATGATTGAATCTTTTTGAGCAAGAAAAACTTCATGTCTGGATAGTTTTTGGCTTGCCTTCAAGCCTTTTCTATGATTTCGTACATATGCAAATCGTTTTCACGTTCTGTACAGATGCTGACCTAGAAAAGGAAGAAACTACTTCGGCTGCGGCTGAGCTACAGCCACAAATTGAAGTCTAGCTGTTTCCGGTACCAGGGCTGTGAAAAGAAAATGAACAGGTTCCGTCTGGGTCTGCACGTCTGGGTTGCATAGAACTACCAAGAGACTTCTACTCAAGCGTGGCATATGAACCCTCCGAGCCTGAGCACCATCTAAGCTTCGACGCCAATGCTTGAGACTGGCCTGCAGAGCTAAGGGAGACCGAGGACGGTCTCATTTATCAAGAAAGGCCGTGTTGGAAGGTAGACGAGAACCAGCCGGCGAATGATTTAAAAGGCGGTGCGCAAACGCCGCGCCGTCACTTTGCCTCGAGCCACCGTCGTGGAAACATCGTCCGACATTTCATTTCTCTTTCGTTAAATTGTGTCGAATCGCTGTCCGATTGTTTAACTTTTGATTATTTTTGTTGAATTATAATTGTCAGAAGTAATTCGATGTTTTATTTTTGAAATAAAATCGGTTCAAGTATCCAAAAAAATATATATATATATATATATATATATATATATATATATATATATATATATATATATATATATATATATAATATAATATAATATAATATAATAATTATAATTATTATTATTAGTGTAGATTATATTTTTATGAAAAATAGGAAGGTTAGGTTACCTATCCCTACTTACCACAATAGGTAGGTAAGTATATTTTTACTGACAACTACAATAGGTAGATTATTATCTTCCTATTGTAGTTGTCAGTACCTATTGTGGTAAGTAGGGATAGGTAATCTAACCTTCCTATTTTTCATTCGTGGTCCTTTTACTCGATAGGATGACATCCGATACTTAGGGTTCCATGCTTCAAAAATAAAAACACATACTTACCTATTGTACAATACCTTAAAAATAATTCAAGTCCGATTGGAAACGGCTTGCTTCCAGCGCGAACCTAAGCTTTTACTGAGATCACCAGTTCAGCGTATGGATAAACGTTCTACACAGAGTTTGCCGATACGTGGTCTACTCTCGAGAATTTTTATACTTAAGTACTTACCCCATCGGTCATCAGTAACGTCCTTTGTGATATGCCCTGCCTACTGCTATTTTAATTCGCTTAATCATTTGGCTATGTCGGTAACTTTAGTTTTTCTACGAATCCTTACCTATCCTTATTTTTGATTCGATGTCGTAAAAAAACTCAGAGCATAATACTATCTACTTATTCCTCTCTATAAAAACCATGCAACGTGTGGTTTACTTGTAGGTAAACCAAGGAAGTTACATTTGTTGTAAACATCTTGGTCAGACCGATAAATCGCGAAACGGAAGATTTTTTCTCTCTTCTGTGAAACAAATAGACACATAGACAACAATCTCATAAGAGATCCTTGATTTACAACGGCACCATATTATTATAAAGCAGATAGGAACTCATACGAAAAGATGGCTCTATAAATTGGTTGAAGCAGGAAATATTGTTCGTAAAAACTCTTCTAATGCTCCTAATAAAATAGCTAGCGCCATCTAGTGGATATTTCGGGTATTATGTTGCTAAATATGAGTTTGCTAAGCTTAATATGGGAAACCTACGCCAAACTGAATAAAAAATAAAATGTCATTAGCTTATGTCAAAATCAAGTTTATTTGTGTCAACTTCAATGTCAAGCTCAGTCTAGCTGGGCTACCACATACTGAAAATTTTCCCGGGAAAATATGGAAATGATTAAGGATTTTCTGTGAAAAATAATTTTGCTAGCATATTAAACAAAAACTGTTTAGTATTAAAATTAAAGCTTAAATAAACACCACATGAAGTTGAATACACTATACCCACTATTAGAAAAATGCTCAATACATGGGTGTTGACTAGAAAAGTGATATCAATATATATAATATCAAATATCAATATCTACCACATACTTAAAATTTTCTCCGTAAAATGTGGAACTCTTTAAGGTTTTTCTGTGAAAAATAATTTTGGTAGCATAGAAAACAAAAACTGTTTATCGTGGTATTAAAATTAAAGCTTAGAGGAACACCACATAAAGTGGAATATACTATACCCACTATTAGAAAAATGCTCAATACATGGGTGTTGACTAGAAAAGTGATATCAACTTATAAATCTATAAACGCCGGCATAACGCACGAAAAAACATGACTCATTGTTACGTTCCACCTGAGCAGAGACGGACAAGCACATTGGGCCGCCATAGGCCAGTTAGTTCAGCCTCCCCCATTTTTTCTCCCTTCTAGGATTCTCATAAGGGTGAAAGGGAAGGATGTTATCAAGTTCAAGTCGTAGTCGAATTTTCGATGGTTACTAGGAAAGCCAGAAGTAAGTATTGAATACTACTTACTTCTGGCTTTCCTAATTTTTTAATTTCTTGCATGGATACCTACTTTATAGATCGGAGGGTGTCACAGGCATAGGCAATATCAAAAAAAAAAACATGCACAACCATTTACAAATTACGCGTATAAAGCCACCGGATAAAAGCTAGTCGTAAAATTAAAGATCATGGGTTTCATTTGTGACTCCAAATTCAAAAGGTTCATTTTTTGAATTCCAATGGATTGCACATGTTGACCATCGACCCGATGAAAACAAAAGACCATGGGTACAAAACTTGTGGTAAGAATGTAACTTTATGCTACAAATTAAGCAGATGTCTAATCTGTCTGAGAAAGGTTCTTTCTCCAATTTCTGTCACATATTTTGTACAAATTATATATTTGCCAATCGTGATTTTATACTAGGATACCCATAAAAAATATTTGAAAATGTATAGGCCACAATGTCCATACCCCCAAAGATGGACGATGAAGATGGCTTCAATAATAATTCAGACTATAAGTAATGTGCGAGTAAGGAGTTTAGGATTTATGATATATTGTTTCAGCAATTTTGTCTGATTAAAATACAGAAATAAATTATAAATATTTTGTTAAGTTCAATAAAAAAGTGTGAAACGTTGGAATTTGAAATCAACTCGCACTGATTTATTCGCATTAAGTTTATTTAGTAGATATTTTTGCACATTTTTATTTTAGTAAAAAATAGAATTGTTAGTAATAAAAGTTCAAATAATGATGAGAGTAAGATGGAAAATATTCGATTAATTTGAATCGCACCCATATTTACCATAATTGTGAGTTACAGGTAATAACCCAACGACATTTTCAAAGAAATTCAATGTATAAACCTCTCAAATACACTCAAAACTTGAGGTGCAAAAGAAACACAATTTTGAGCGAAGTTCATTGTTATTGATATGCGGGCATATTATAAAACATCCTAAAACAATAAGTTGTGAATTTGGGGAATTGCACAATGCAACTTCCAAAAAGGATATTTTTTGTATTAAAACTATTTCCGCACATGTGCATTCGTTGACCAGAATAATGTTTTGTCTACCGGGACGTAAACCCTATAATTTGTGGCATAAATGCCATTTTACGTTTTCTCTGTGTAGAAGATAGGATTGATCATTACCTCCCGCTGATTGGGACGGTTGAACCGATAGCACTTTTTTGGCATATTTTTGTAGGATCAGTGTAGTTACGGTACGTGTAGGAGAAAACAAATATTTAAAAACTGTTGTAATTTGTGAGAGCTGCGTTAGATGTGATTCAAATTCAAATTGTTTTATTGATTTAGTGATGTGTTAAGATCTCGTAAGTACTGGCCGCCCCTAAAACCTAGCCGCTCTAGGCCTGGGCCTAGTCGGCCTTAAGGCAAATCCGGCACTGCACCTGAGACAAGCGGTAGAGAGACAATTAGCCAAAGCGTTCAGCTTATGACACATAATTACTATAACGTTAGGTATTGTAACACGTAAATTTATCGACTATTACAGACGATCGAAGTTACAGACATTGTCATGGTCCAGATGCACGAGCATGAAGTACAACATTGTGAACCGAACATTTTGACTATAAAAAATATGGTACTTAATGAGCTTGCGTGAGTCATTACGCGTATTCAATGTCAATGTCTCGCGTATCAAGTTATATTTTACAAGGTATAGATCCTAAAAATACTTATATAATATGTATTCTGTTCTGTCAATGTCATTTCAATTTGTGGGGAATTTGAGACATTGACGTTGGTTGTCCTGTAATGTTTTCAGAAGTCAAACCGATTCTTTCCGACTTTCTGAGGCCCAGTTTTTCGTTGTTGTTTGTTACATTTTACGTCTGCGCGTTCTTTTCCGCTGGAGAAACCAAAATAAACATCGCGTGCCACGCGAAAAATGCCCGGTGTGTTCGATGGCCGGCTTGAACGTAGCTGAGTGGACGCCGGAGCAGGTGGCGGAATGGCTCTCAGGTGCGTGCCGCAGCCGGAGGAGTATAGTATGAGTCACGGAGAGTCGGAGTGTTAACTGTTATCGTGCTGGTGTGTGCAGGGCTGGGTCCGTCGGTGGCGCAGTACGTGCCGGGGCTGCGCGCGCGCGGACTTGCCGGCGCCAAGTTGCTGACGCTGCGCTGCGACGACCTGGACTACCTCGGCGTGCCCGTCATCGGACACCAGGAGCTCATCCTCGAGGCCGTCGAGCACCTCCGGAACTTTGTGAGTCTCTACACACCAGCAGCACTGCTGCTCTGTTGTCCTACTAGCCAAACTCGACATTCAAACTAGAGCCATTCTAACTTTTTGGTTTTAGTTGCTCAAGTCCTTTTCTTACATCTCAATACTCAAGAAAATCTGTAAATGTTGCATCTTGTAGACTTCACCTAATAGTTATGGGATGAATCATATAACTTGGCTGCTGTGATGAGTTACAGATAACTCAATCCTTGCACAGCTGTTAAACTAGTTTGGGCCTGCTTGGGCATGATTCAGTTTATATTACACATTGCATGAATAACAGTTATTCTGAAGTTTTAATGACTGGTGAAGGCATTAAGGGAGTTACTAGAGCGTATTGTTATACTTGTCGCTATTACATAAATCTGTACATATTTTATGAGCAAGTAGGTCACATGGGAGTCGGATAGTGTGATGTTGGTATGAAATATTTAGTAACCTATTCTAGCAAAAGTTATACAACAAGTAGGCATATTAATATACTCAACATAAAAAATAAATGTACCTACAAATAAATCAACTCTGGTGCATATTATTGTTGGAAACCTTATATTATCCTCGCTTGATAACAAACCACAAAAGAGGCTAAAAGTGTATATTTGTGCGAGTATGAGTCAGTGGTCCGTCAGTTATCAAGTCAAGTGTTATCTACTGGCGCTCGGAGCTCGGCTACTGAATCACTTGTAATTGACGGCTGCATG
Source organism: Hypomecis punctinalis (assembly GCA_949316475.1). Lineage (NCBI taxonomy): Eukaryota > Metazoa > Arthropoda > Insecta > Lepidoptera > Geometridae > Hypomecis > Hypomecis punctinalis. The sequence continues at coordinate 26,663,913 of OX438800.1, read as the reverse complement.
TTGCTCCGTGATTTCTTACCCGCTATTATTGTACTTGCTGGAAGTGTACTTTTGATTTAACTATAGTTTTGTTTAGAGTTGAATAATAATTTACAGCATGCTGTTGACATTTTAGAAAGTAGGATTTATTGCCTTAAACAAATAGAAATTAACTGAGGTTTCTATTTTCAATGATAGTAATATATGATCACAGTGTTGTGTTTGTTGTTAAGAGGAAATTAGTACCTATTAACTGAGTCTTAGTAAATTATGAATACTTGGCTCTATTATTATTTTAATTGCTAAGTACTATACTTGTTATGTTAGAACTGTGGCATTGTCAAGCTTTGCAGTAGACTATATTTACTAATGGCTGCTTGACACTGACTAATCATTATTACCATCCACATAAACAAGAAGCATTATAATTTTCTAGTATGTTAACACACTAAAGCAGTTAGAATATGGGATCAGTCTATGTATGAGGTCCTGTGATTTACAATAGAATACCCGGCCATGTGTGTAAAGCACTTTCTGCCGTGGCTTTTAAAAATAAACTAAGAAATTGGCTCCAAAACAAGCTATTCTATGATGTTAAAGATTTCTTGAAATTGCTAGAAATTAATTGTTTTTTATTTTATTTATTGTTAGAAATTATTTTAATTGTCATTTTAACAGATATGTCCAATTTATATTTGTGCGATGTGATTAATTAAATTTAATTGACATTTCATTATTATTATTTTTGATTTTTGACACGTAACTATGGTGTTATCAATAAAATATTTGTATTTGAATAAGCATGGCCATTGGGTTAAATTTTGAAGGTTTTGTGAGAGTTTCTAACATAATTTTAATCTGATCTGCTCTCATTGTTTATCTGATTGCAATAAAAAATAATTAAACTTTTGTAAGTTTAGACTCTGCCAGACTCCGGCAGTGTCCTGGTCATTAAAATTTGGGTAGTTTATCTCAACACAATTCTCATAGTCGTCTTCATGGTAAAGTTTAATATGTCTATTATGTACGCACCGATTTTCCGCGGATTTCCGTAAGCGCCGGTTGACACTTCAGTTCGAATCACTTGACTGTCTTTTTAGAACTACCCTTGGCGAAATTGTGAAACACCCTCACAGAAGCCACAAACAAGAATTGAATTGAATTGAATTAGAACTACCCTCACTTTAGGTTAGACACAACATGCCTTTCCTCCGGGATTCTATAACACTACACTGACTCTAGTAAAAAAAGTCTCACACTTTATAATCACTTTGTGAAATAGTCTTTTTAAGTCTTTTAAATATATTTTTTTTAAATTGTTCTTTATATTAATGGGTATAAGATATTATTATTGTTTCAATGAGTCTGACTGCTCTTCTGTGTCGGACACAATCGATTCCTCAGATTCAGTGCTATACTGCCTGCTTGGTCTTATTTTCTTGGTTGCTGATGAAGGTGGTGTAATTGATAGTGCTCGTTTGGATCTTCCTCCATATCCACTCCCTATACAAAGTCTTCTGGTCTGTTCACTCCAATAATCTCTGCCCATTTTTGAGGTGAGGGAATAACTATTCCACCCTCTTCATCGCTGTCACTATTTCCATCTTGTGTTTCTCCTGGCTGTTCATCGACTTGTTTCCTGGCAGTGGGTCCACCACCATGCATTTGGTTGATGTGTCTCGTTAACAATCTACCATTCCACCGCACCAAATATCTGCACACCCCGATTCGTTTCTCCACCACTCCTTGTAACCAATGAGGTCCTCTAGCATAATTCCTTACATATACTGTTTGGCCTATATCAAAACAGCGTACTTTGACTTCTTCATTAGTGTCTTCTTTCCTGTATGACAACGGGTTCAGACTGTCAAACTTTGTTCTAAAACATCGGTTGTTTAGTAATTCCGCTGGTGTCTTTTCATTTACTGTATTTGGTGTAGCCCGCAGTCCATACAGTATGTTTGGTAGCCTTTCATGCCATGGTTCTGTACTCCTCTTCTTTAATTTATTTTTAACAGTCTGCACTGTCTTTTCTGCTTGTCCATTTGATGCTGGGTGATATGGGGCCACTAGTATCTGCTTGATATCATTTTCGTTCAGATAACTCTTGAATTCTTCTGATATGAAACTCCTTCCATTATCACTTACGATGGAATCTGGTAGCCCTTGTTCTGCAAATATGTCTCGAAGTGTTTTTATCAAAGTGGCACTACTCATATCATTGACAAGTTTAACTTCAGGCCACTTTGAATAGGAGTCTATAAGGATCAGAAAAATTTTGCCTTGAAAAGGTCCAGCATAATCTATATGTAATCTAGACCAAGCTTTGTCTGTTTTGAACCAATGATAAGAAACTTGCGGTGGCATGTTTCTATTTTCTGAACAAATGTGACAACTCCTGACCATTTCTTCTATCTTCTTATCCATCGAAGGCCACCAAAAGTAACTTCGAGCCAAAGATTTGGTAATTACTATGCCATCATGGTTCTTATGCAGCTCTTGTAACAAATAGGCTTGCATCTTCTCTGGTATTACTACTTTACTGCCCCATAAAATGCAACCATTATGTAGTGACAATTCATCTCTTTTTTGCCAAAATACTAGGTACTCTTTATCCACTCTAGATGGTCATCCATTTCTGATCCAATATAATATTTTGGTTAACACTTGATCCTTCTTCGTAAGTCGGACTACTTCTGTAGCAGTGAAATCTAGTCCAGCAGGAGTCTCTTCTATTAGCAGCACTCCGGAATATTCTTCTTTCTCCGCCTGGACTTGATTTGATGGCGACTCAATGCATCAGCATTTCCCAACTTTTTTCCTTCTACATATTGAATTTCATAATCATATGAATTTAACAACAGAGCCCATCGTAACATTCTTGGAGAAATTATGTTTGGAATAGGTTTTCCTGGTCCAAATATCCCCAACAATGGCTTGTGGTCTGTCTTAATGAGTACCTTCCGTCCGCTTATGTATTGGTGAAATTTCTTAAGCCCAAAAATTATTGCTGCAGCTTCTTTATCTATTTGTGCATAATTCCGTTCATGTGTATTCATAGTTCTTGAAGCAAACATTAAAGGTCTGATTGTTCCATCATCCATTTCATGCTCCAACACTGCCCTGAGGCCATGCTCAGATGCATCACATGACATTATTAATTTTCTTTTACTATTATAATGCACCAAAGTATGCTTACTGGACAGCATTGTTTTTAACCTTTCAAAAGCCTCTTGACATCTTTTATTCCAAATCCATTTTGCCCCTTTTTCCAACAATCTGTACAGTGGTTCAGCAATTGTAGCTTTATGAGGCAAAAATCGATCATAAAAATTCAAAAGTCCCAAAAATGCTTGAAGCTTCTTCAAATTTTTTGGTGCTGCTGTTTTTTCTATTGCTTCAATCTTTTCTTTGGTGGGGTGTATTCCAGATTCATCAATAATAAACCCTAAGAACTGTATCCTAGGTACGGCAAATGCACATTTCCTTTTATTCACTCTTAAACCAGCATCCTTTAATCTTTGCAATACAGTTTGCAATCTGGTGTTATGAGTTCCCATGTCATTGCCAGTTATGACTATGTCGTCTAACAGAACAGCTGTGCCCGGAATTCCAGCTAGCAACGAAGACATTAGTCTTTGGAAAATACCCGGACAAGCTTTAACTCCAAAAGCCAACCGATTGACTTTATACAATCCTTTTGGAGTATTCAGTGTTAGCAATTTTGCAGTTTTGTCATCCACTCGCACCTGTGTATACGCTTGTTCTAAATCAATTTTTGAAAATATTACCCCCCCTTGCAGCTCAATAAATGCTTCATTCAACATAGGTAGAGGGTAAGTATCTGTGTTAGTTACTTCATTGACCGTGGAACGATAATCTCCACACAAGCGTACCTTACCGTTCGGCTTTGGAACCACTACTATAGGGGTAGCCCATTCTGAGTGTGTTGTCGGCTCAAGAACTCCTTCATTTACTAATCTGTCAATCTCTTCACAAACTTCTTTCCTTTGAGCAAATGCCACCGGTCTACTCCGTAGAAACTTTGGGACTGAACCATCAATTGGTGTAATATTTACTACTGGGCCTGTATATTCTCCCAAACCTGGCTCAAACACTTGCTTATAGTTATTGAGTAACATATTTGTATGATTTTTTTCATTTGCTGTTAGAACAATATTGTTAATTCCCTGTATTACAATCCCCAGGTCTGTAAACCAGTTCTGACCAACTAAGCTTGTGCCGTTTCCTTTTGTTATCAAGATGTCCATCGATTTATTCATACTTTTATATTTTACCTGTACCATAGCCTTCCCTAGCAATGACAACTTGCCATCTGTATATGACTTCAATCCAATATCTGTAGTTTCCAATTTAGGCATTTTCCCTTCCCATATTAGTCTGGCTGTTTTTTCATTAATTATAGTGTATGGGCAGCCCGAATCCACTTCCATCAATATGCTAGTATTGTTCAACCCCATGTTAATCTGAAATGGCCTAACTTTATCCTGTCTTATACTATTAAGCCCTACTTCATAAAGACCATTACAGTCGAACTTGTGTTCTGTTTGTCTGGCCTTCACCAAACATGCTGCTTCAATGTGTCCTGTTTTCCCACAGTGCCGGCACTTACTCCATCGAAATCGACATTCACCCTTATGCTGTCTGCCGCAGCGCAAACACTCAGAGTTATTAACATTTTTTATACCTTTTTTCCCCGTGACTTTGTTGATCTCCATAGGTACCTCTTTTCCTGCATGTTACTACTCCTGCTAGGGCCGGACTGTACAATGATATTGGCATCAAAATTAGCCGTTTCATGTGCCAATGCAATTTCACAAGCCTGTTCGAATGTCAATTGCTGTTGCTGTAACAGTTTTCTTTGAACATCTTTATCACAAATGCCACATACCAACCTATCCCTTAGAGTGCGATTTAAATCTGTGAAATTACAATGTATGCTCAATTTCCTCAATTGAGCAATGTAATCCCTCATTTTCTCATTTTCTCTTTGAATTCTTGTATGGAATTTATAGGATTCCACAATTTCATTTGGTTTTGGTTCAAAATGAGCATTCAAAATGGCTACTAAATTTAAAAATGTGACATCGCTTACTTGTCTTGGAGCAAGCAAAGAAATGGTCAAATCATACAAATTCGCGCCACAAACCGCCAGAAAATTTGCCTTTTTCTTTGCATCTTCTTCTATTTCACTTGCTTCCAGGCAGTAGCAGAACCTTTCAATATAATTTCTCCAACATCCCTGTGTCACATCAAACTCATTGAACTTAATACCCATAATGTTTATTTATTTAAAACACAACACAGCACTGTTAACTTGCACTTTTCCGAGTTTTCCTCGTCGCCACTATTATGTACGCACCGATTTTCCGCGGATTTCCGTAAGCGCCGGTTAACACTTCAGTTCGAATCACTTGACTGTCTTTTTAGAACTACCCTCACTTTAGGTTAGACACAACAGTGTTCAAAAAGATTTGTAAATTCTTGTATATGTAGATATATTAAGTATCTTGGAGGAATAGTATACAATTAGTTATGAAGTTGTTGATGAAAGTGGTGTGGGGTATACGCATAAGCCGAATCATACAACTTGGTGGTTGTGATGTTAGCTACAAGTTGCGGATAACCCAATCCTCATGCAGCAGTTAAGTAAGCTTCAGTCAGTTTGTAGCTAGCATCGCTGTATGGTTCGACCTATACCCATATAGCATCTGAATGTGTGTGCAGCAATATGAGCTGTCGCGCGAGTGCATCCAGCAGCTGGCGCTGCGCGTGTGCGTGTGCGGCACCGGCATCGTGCGCGCGCTGCGGGCGCAGGCGGCCGACGCGGGGGAGGGCGTGGAGGGGCGGCTGGACACGCAGCTGCTGGCGGACGTGGCGCGCTGCGTGCGCGCCGTGAAGCCGCTGGTGCGCTGGCTGGACGCGGCCGCGCCCGACGGCGAGCTGGCGGCGCGCCGCGCGCAGCTGCTGCAGCTGGCGCTCGAGGCCGCCACCATCGCCATGCGCGACCGCTTCGCCGACCATCCGCACCGCGCGGTACGTCGCTACCACCTACCCTCCTGCAACCTCTCTTCGTTTTTTGAAACTTTATTTTTGATTGACGAAAAATAGTAGTAAATAACTATTTACACATTTATTGTTTCCGTTATTTAGATAGAAGATAATATCACCAAGTATCTAATTTGACCCTTCGATCAAATTCAGATATCTTGAAAAACAAGAAATATATATTTTTTGCAATAAGCGCAATATAACCGGTGATACCGGGGTCTCAAGAGGCTACATACTAGCGCCCGCGCCGCTTACACGCGGCGGCTGCGTCTCCTGTATCTATGGTTAATCATACTTTGTGCCAGCTTTTTTATTTTTCCACTATTGGACCTGATTTGGAACAGTGCAATAACATAATGCTCTTACAAGGTGAGTGTTTTCCTACTAAGCCAACGCAGCTGACATACATGTGCTGAAAATACCTGAGAATAACGATGACTATGTTAGGTGATGCAGTCGTCGCACGTTGCATAAAACTGCTGATGGCGTCTTCTTCGTTGTCGGTGTAGTACTCGTATGTGAACGGCCTGGCGCGCCGCGAGACGACGACGATCGCGCGCGAAACGCTTAGTGTAATCTCATCTCGATTTGAGTATACTTTATTATATAGTTACACAAAAACTGTTTCCGTTCTTCTATGGCTCCATATTTTTCATCATTATTTTGAAGTGAAAACTTTTTTAGCGGCGTTGTTACTTTTTGGGATGAGTAAAAAATATTAAACTCGCGTCAGGACAGACGCGTATGCTGATCAAAAATTTGTAGGACGGAGGGAGAGTAGATTGCCGACGATGATTATATTTACCTCTAAAAATGTATGCCTGCTTATGCTGTTTTGTTTAAGCGGCGTAGGGCGCTTGCGCGAGTGTGCAAGTGTTGATATTGTATTTCACCATATAAATGATATATATAAACTATAAATAAAGCCATTCGTTCGAAATGATTCCCTAACCATTCCAAAATATTCAAACAAATGACGTCTCGTTCTAACACGTCGAAAGAAAGCTGGATGCAACCCATTGCTTTTTTATTTTTGTTAGTTTCCTTAATTTTCCCAAGAAGTGTTTTACAACATGTATGGAGCCTTATGAAAGATACTACGGTTTTCATTTAGGTATAATATGTTGTCTGTATGTGGCAGGTGGGCGCGGCGGCGGCGGCGGCGGGCGCGGCGGCGGGCGGCATCGTGCGCGAGGCGCGCGACCCGCGCGTGCTGGCGCCGGCGGCGCTGCACACGGTCACCCTCCGGCCGCGGCGCGCCGAGCTCGGGTTCCGCGTGCGCCGCTCGCACGCCGGCCTGCTGCAGCTCGCCTCTGTGCGCTTCGGCTCGCCCGCGCACGCCTCCGGCCAGGTGCAAGTCAACGACGAGATCGTGCAGGTGCGTGTGTAGTGTACAGGCCGTGTGCCCGCTCGCACGCCGGCCTGCTGCAGCTCGCCTCCGTGCGCTTCGGCTCGCCCGCGCACGCCTCCGGCCAGGTGCAGGTCAACGACGAGATCGTGCAGGTGCGTGTGTAGTGTACAGGCCGTGTGCCCGCTCGCACGCCGGCCTGCTGCAGCTCGCCTCTGTGCGCTTCGGCTCGCCCGCGCACGCCTCCGGCCAGGTGCAAGTCAACGACGAGATCGTGCAGGTGCGTGTGTAGTGTACAGGCCGTGTGCCCGCTCGCACGCCGGCCTGCTGCAGCTCGCCTCCGTGCGCTTCGGCTCGCCCGCGCACGCCTCCGGCCAGGTGCAAGTCAACGACGAGATCGTGCAGGTGCGTGTGTAGTGTACAGGCCGTGTGCCCGCTCGCACGCCGGCCTGCTGCAGCTCGCCTCCGTGCGCTTCGGCTCGCCCGCGCACGCCTCCGGCCAGGTGCAAGTCAACGACGAGATCGTGCAGGTGCGTGTGTAGTGTACAGGCCGTGTGCCCGCTCGCACGCCGGCCTGCTGCAGCTCGCCTCCGTGCGCTTCGGCTCGCCCGCGCACGCCTCCGGCCAGGTGCAGGTCAACGACGAGATCGTGCAGGTGCGTGTGTAGTGTACAGGCCGTGTGCCCGCTCGCACGCCGGCCTGCTGCAGCTCGCCTCCGTGCGCTTCGGCTCGCCCGCGCACGCCTCCGGCCAGGTGCAGGTCAACGACGAGATCGTGCAGGTGCGTGTGTAGTGTACAGGCCGCGTGCCCGCTCGCACGCCGGCCTGCTGCAGCTCGCCTCCGTGCGCTTCGGCTCGCCCGCGCACGCCTCCGGCCAGGTGCAGGTCAACGACGAGATCGTGCAGGTGCGTGTGTAGTGTACAGGCCGCGTGCCCGCTCGCACGCCGGCCTGCTGCAGCTCGCCTCCGTGCGCTTCGGCTCGCCCGCGCACGCCTCCGGCCAGGTGCAGGTCAACGACGAGATCGTGCAGGTGCGTGTGTAGTGTACAGGCCGTGTGCCCGCTCGCACGCCGGCCTGCTGCAGCTCGCCTCCGTGCGCTTCGGCTCGCCCGCGCACGCCTCCGGCCAGGTGCAAGTCAACGACGAGATCGTGCAGGTGCGTGTGTAGTGTACAGGCCGTGTGCCCGCTCGCACGCCGGCCTGCTGCAGCTCGCCTCCGTGCGCTTCGGCTCGCCCGCGCACGCCTCCGGCCAGGTGCAAGTCAACGACGAGATCGTGCAGGTGCGTGTGTAGTGTACAGGCCGTGTGCCCGCTCGCACGCCGGCCTGCTGCAGCTCGCCTCCGTGCGCTTCGGCTCGCCCGCGCACGCCTCCGGCCAGGTGCAGGTCAACGACGAGATCGTGCAGGTGCGTGTGTAGTGTACAGGCCGCGTGCCCGCTCGCACGCCGGCCTGCTGCAGCTCGCCTCCGTGCGCTTCGGCTCGCCCGCGCACGCCTCCGGCCAGGTGCAAGTCAACGACGAGATCGTGCAGGTGCGTGTGTAGTGTACAGGCCGTGTGCCCGCTCGCACGCCGGCCTGCTGCAGCTCGCCTCCGTGCGCTTCGGCTCGCCCGCGCACGCCTCCGGCCAGGTGCAGGTCAACGACGAGATCGTGCAGGTGCGTGTGTAGTGTACAGGCCGTGTGCCCGCTCGCACGCCGGCCTGCTGCAGCTCGCCTCCGTGCGCTTCGGCTCGCCCGCGCACGCCTCCGGCCAGGTGCAGGTCAACGACGAGATCGTGCAGGTGCGTGTGTAGTGTACAGGCCGCGTGCCCGCTCGCACGCCGGCCTGCTGCAGCTCGCCTCCGTGCGCTTCGGCTCGCCCGCGCACGCCTCCGGCCAGGTGCAAGTCAACGACGAGATCGTGCAGGTGCGTGTGTAGTGTACAGGCCGTGTGCCCGCTCGCACGCCGGCCTGCTGCAGCTCGCCTCCGTGCGCTTCGGCTCGCCCGCGCACGCCTCCGGCCAGGTGCAGGTCAACGACGAGATCGTGCAGGTGCGTGTGTAGTGTACAGGCCGTGTGCCCGCTCGCACGCCGGCCTGCTGCAGCTCGCCTCCGTGCGCTTCGGCTCGCCCGCGCACGCCTCCGGCCAGGTGCAGGTCAACGACGAGATCGTGCAGGTGCGTGTGTAGTGTACAGGCCGTGTGCCCGCTCGCACGCCGGCCTGCTGCAGCTCGCCTCCGTGCGCTTCGGCTCGCCCGCGCACGCCTCCGGCCAGGTGCAGGTCAACGACGAGATCGTGCAGGTGCGTGTGTAGTGTACAGGCCGCGTGCCCGCTCGCACGCCGGCCTGCTGCAGCTCGCCTCCGTGCGCTTCGGCTCGCCCGCGCACGCCTCCGGCCAGGTGCAGGTCAACGACGAGATCGTGCAGGTGCGTGTGTAGTGTACAGGCCGCGTGCCCGCTCGCACGCCGGCCTGCTGCAGCTCGCCTCCGTGCGCTTCGGCTCGCCCGCGCACGCCTCCGGCCAGGTGCAGGTCAACGACGAGATCGTGCAGGTGCGTGTGTAGTGTACAGGCCGCGTGCCGGAACTCCCTTATGGAATGTTTCGCCGTAAACTTAAGACATGGCTAATAGAAAAATGTTATTATAGCCTAAACGAATTTTTAATTATGCGTAAATGATAACATTTATTAATTTGTTTGATTTCAACATGTTTATTATTTAATTTGACTTATTATTTTTATTTTATTTAATTTTGTTAATTATTTAATTTGACCGTACTTTGACATGATTTGTGATTAATTTTAGGAATAATTCTGTTATAACTTTATCATTTACTTAAGTGCTTTTCCACATGCTAGTAAATGGCAAATAGAAGGAACGAATTAATTTGAAACACCATTTATATGTACTTACTCTATTTTAGTAGAATAAATATTTCAATTCATTTCATTTCAATAGTCCACTGAAACACGTATGCTTACTAACGAAGGGTGGTTGAGCTATTTCCACCAAGCTGGACTAATGCCGATTGGTGGATTCACATACGCCATCGAACTTCTACGGATGTATACAGATACAGGTTGCCTCTCTATGTTTTGCTTCACCGAAAAATGAGAATTTGAACAGAATTTTTGACGCTCGGTGAAAGCGTTCGGGCGACGCCATGAGCCACGAACTGTATCACGCACATTGTTAAGGTGATACAGTAGTTGGGTCGCTAATGAGTCCCCGGTGGTTGTGTGCAGGTGGGCAGCCAGTGCGTGCTGGGGTGGGGCGCGGAGGCGGTGGAGCGGCTGTGCGCGGCGGGCGCGGCGCGCGGCGAGCTGGCGCTGCGGCTGGTGCGGCGCGCGGCGCGGCCCCCCGCGCCCGCCGCGCTGGCGCGCCGCCGCCGCCTGCAGCCCGCGCCCGAGCCCGAGCCCGAGCCCGCCTCCGACGGCAGCGAGCCGCTCTCCCCGCCCGCCTCGCCCACCGCGCACCACCAGCGGTAACCTATCTCCGTTTATTAACCAACTTTCGATAAGGAGGAGGTTCTATGTTCGCCTGTATATAATTTTATTTGTGTATGTTCATCGATATTTTAGACGATCGTAAATTGATTTAAAAAAAAACAATTCTAAAAAATATACTTCCGAGGTGGTTCCATTTAAATTTTACCATTTAGGTATATCGATTAGAGCAAACTATTCGAATTTTGTACACGATTGGAGTCGATTTTATTATTTAAAAAAAAAATGTATACGACGCAAATACACAAACAAAAAAAATGTTGTTAACAAGATCTTTGCTAGCCGCAGCCGTCTCGGCCACCGCACATCATCTGCACAGAACACTACGACGGTCACTTCTATATCCAACGAACACCTCTTTTTGTTTCTTCTTTTTCATTTGTTTTCAGAAGTACACTTAAGAGCATTTGGATATTTTGATTATACGTAATACGACAACGAGTATTTTACGTCCATGTCAAATAATGCATCATTTGAACATGAATGGTCCTTCGATCCGGATGTACCGGACTGTAACACAATGTTGTGTGTCGGCAGCATGTACCCCGAGAAGCCGCACGTGCTGGTCTCTCGCCGACACTCGGTGAGCGGCGCCAGCCCCGCGGCGCGCGCGCACCACCACACCATCGACCCGGTAACGCACGTTATATTCACTACTGTAATAGCATTACTGTATTTTTTTTAATTTTCCCATTTGTACCATCTTAACGTCCTCTTATCCTCCTTTAGGTCTTCAATTGGCTTCTTATGTATTAAATTTCTAAAAATGAATATTATCATGAAAAAAAAAAAACTTCGCAGACATCAGAGTTTGTGCACTTTATTACATGCATTTTTTAAAATAATTTCATAATATTTCTTAAAATTAAAAGATATATAAAAGAACTTAGTTAAAATGTAAATGTTTAAGCTATAACTGCAATGCATATATTGTTCAAAAAATGTTTGATGTTCTAACTTTTTAAAATGAACTATGAATAAAATGTAATAAGGTGAAAAGAGCCAGCGTAGACGGGAGTGAGTAACAGATGTGGTGGTGTCCAGTTCTGGCAGCAGCTGAAGGAGCGGCGGCGCGCGGCGGGCGGCAGCGCGGCCGGCAGCCCCGAGCCCGACGACGGCGCGCTGCTGGCGCGCGACAAGGCCGTGTCGTGCAGCACGGGGCTCGAGCTGCCGCGGCCGCGCACCTGCCCCGCGCCGCCGCGCGCCGCGCCGCCCGCCAGCCCGCCCGAGCGCCGCGGCAAGCTGGACAAGGCGCACTCCACGCCCGCCTACGACCTGGCGCAGCCCGAGCCGCCGCCCGCGCGCCACCAGCCCATCCCCGAGTCGCCCACCACGCCGGGGGACAGCCCCACGGTACGTGCCCGCCGCCCGCGCCCCGCGCCCGCGCCCCGCCAGCCGCGCGCACCAGTAACCGGCAGCCCTGTCCGCAGGTGGTGGTGCACTCGGCGGCGAAGGCGGACCAGATCCTGGCGTTCAAGAAGAGCAGCTCCGCCATCGGCGAGGCCATGCAGCACCGCCGGCACCACGACGACCCGCCAGGTACATCCCCTTCTTTACCTTTTGTTTTATAATCCCGTCTGTAACATCCTGGCGGCACTCCTTCCAGGGGGAGGGATCTTCAGATCCTATCGCCACCTCGACGACCAGTACTCACTCCCGTCATACCCCTTCTACCTTCCATTAGACCAACCAACCAACTAAGAAACTGGCGGTTGAAAAAAACGACTTGTTTTCGTGGGTCCAGAACGGCAAGATTCTCGTAAGAAAAAACGAAACATCACCGATAATTCATATCCGACAAGAAGACGACCTCAACAAACTGAAATAACTACTCGGAAACATGTATCAAACAATGTTTTTCTTTTTGTATTGTTTTCAACGTCAGAAGTAATTTTAAATGTATATTTTATTACTTTTCTGCCCATTCCTAAGACTTTATACTTTCTAAAATATTTTTTATCTTCTTACAAATATTTATAAACAAACTTCTTATTCTATTAGTATTTTTCATCATTTTGACATTATTTCGTAATCATCACTGCAACAAAGCATTACTGGAATACCTACAGTCGTACGAATACATACTCTGTTATAATACGATTTTGATAACATACTATTCATTACCTAAAAACATTTCACTCATACCGCCTATTTGTTTTGAGCGACGAACTATAATAGTTTCCGTATTCCGTCCCGAACACTATCCCACTACTAATGACAACTATACTACAATGTTCATTGTAAAAATGATATATTTTGGTATTTACATTTATTTTACTATAGGGAGACGACATATCCGATTAATACGGCGGCCAGCGTCATTAGGTACACATCTATTAAGATTTCACATGGTTTTTAACCCGGGGTTTTGTTTGCAAACAATTAACATTATTTACTTTTTACCTTAACTTATTTTTCATCGATGCACTTTACGACCGAGCTCGGTCGGATAGTGATTATGGTGTTTAATTTATACTACTAGAATGTTAGGGGTTTGCGAACAAAGACGACGGACTTTAATCGTAGTGTTCAGATGTGTACCTTTGATGTTATAGTGCTGACCGAAACTTGGTTATGGGATGGAATTCGTACGGAGGAGCTATTTAGCGAAGCGTACACTGTGTGGCGGAGAGACAGAGATTACGTGCGGCTAGGTCAGAGGCGCGGTGGGGGGGGTTCTAATCGGTGTTCGTCGTGATCTAGCAGCGTTGGAGCGCCCTAACTGATATTCTACAGCTGAGGATATATGGATAACTTTAAAATTCAAAGCTATAGCTAATAATCATATCGACCACCATAAACTCTCTTCAAATCCGGAATCCGAGGAAATTTGTTCCGGTGGCTTACTTCTTATGTCAATGGCCGTACCCAAACTGTAGCACTGCATGGATACATGTCAGCGCCGTCACTGATACCTTCTGGAGTCCCTCAAGGTTCGATTCTCGGGCCGGTACTGTTTACTATTTTTATAAATGATATTAATCGATGCTTTAAACATTCCCAGTTTCTAATGTTCGCCGACGATTTGAAAATTTATAAAGCCATTAACAGTCACAAAGATATGGAGCTGCTACAATTGGATCTAGTTAACTTTCATAACTATTGCCTAAACAATAAGCTTGATTTAAACGTACTCAAATGCTTTTGTATCACCTTCAGTAGATCGACAAACAATCTAGTGTATAACTATAACATTGACGGCCAAAATCTGGTAAGAACCAACCAAATTACTGATCTTGGTATAACTCTTGACTCTAAACTCCTGTTTGATAAACACAGAATTAGTCTCGGCCAAAGCTATGAAAACCTTGGGGTTCATATTACGTGTTACCAAAGATTTTAAGTCAATTAAAAGTTTGAAGATTCTGTTTTGCTCTATGGTACGAAGTCAGCTCGAATATGCCTCCCAGGTTTGGAATCCATGTTATGATAAATATGTTAGCATTCTAGAGAGGCCACAAAAGAAATTTTTGCGTGCATTAAATTACAAGACTACGATGCCTACATCTAATTTTGAATACGATGAGCACTGTTATCATCATCACATGCTAACTTTAAAGATTAGGAGAGAGGCTGCAGATCTTACATTTTTACATAATATAGTATCTAATGCAATTGATTGTCCATCCTTGTTGGCTATGATTGGCATGGTGACTCCATATAGATCAACCCCGCGCAGAAATGAGCTCCAGCTGCACACACCTCACTGTGATACCAACTATCGCAGAAACTCTTTCATTATCCGTACTTCTTTCAATTTTAATCATAATTATTCCAGTATTGTTGATTTGTACATGATGGACCGAAATTCGTTTAAAAAATTAATCAGTAAATACTTTTTTGATAAAACTAAATCTAAATATGAAAACACTTTAAAAAGAACAAGTAAGAAGAAAAGAGATATTAGTAGGAATAAACACCTTGTTAAAGTAGGTACTAAAGGCACGAAGTAATCGACAGGTACAAATTTGTTTCTGGCTCTTATATATAGGTATTCTTGTTGTCATTTTTATAAAGTATAGGAATGATATTTATTGTGCATAGATAATTTAGTTAAGTCCATATTATCTCTTTATATACATATTCCGTACTGGGCACTTTGCATTTAGGTATAAGTGAGAACTGTTTTGGCTTATGTATTGTCATTTAACCTCTTCTTACTGTGTTTGTTAGAAAGCCGTTTGTTTTCCATGTAAAATAAAAATAAATAAATAACCACAATACGAAACATGCACCAGCTCCCTCCCCCCACCACCATATCCTAATGGCACTCTACCTCGTCGTCACCATTATCTAATGTTAGCTCTCGTTGCCAGCCTGTTGACCCTCCCAAGGATGGGGACTATAATGTTAGATGTCATGCGATTTTTGTTGTTATCTGCAGTCATTTTACATGTCTTCGATACAATGAACTTTTGTTCCGATTTCGAACAAAAGTTCATTGTATCGAAGACATTAAGAGTATTTTTTTTAATGAAAATTTACTTACCACAGATTCCAAGGTATGTGCTTTTTGTTAACTAAAATTTACTGTACAAAGAGAGTTAGTAAGTACTTGAAATCTTAAGTATCTTAAGCCTAAGTTAGTGAATACACTGCGTGAATGCCACGAGCAGCCCGGGACCCGCAAGCAGCACCCGACAAAAGTATATGCACAATAGGCTGGGTCAAAAATTTTTTTTCTTTATTTTTCAAGAGGCTCAGAAATAAAAAGGTGCCAAATGGTTAAATTAATTTATAGATAATGTTTGATTTCATTATTTTATCCAAAATTTGCCTACAGATTGTAAACGAAATTTCCGAAAAAGTAGATTTTTTATGTCGAGTTTCAGATACTTTTTTCAAGTTATTGATATCCGATTATATATGTAATAGCACTTAATAACGATAAATAAAAACGTTTGTTAGGTTGAGCTTAAGAACAGAAGTAAGGAATGGGTAAGAGGTGGGATTTTTTAAGAAACAATTGGCGCAAAGTTGATCTTATAAACTTTTAAGTAGCGCGATGCGTAAATAGAGTGAAGTTATTGGTTTTACTTATTTTAAGATTGAAATACCACTACAAATCATAGTAAGTTCCTTATGATTGATTTATGAGATTCAAAAGGCAATATTTTGCCAAACTATGAAACCATGATGACTTTTAAGACTAATTCTGATAAAAGTTAAAATACGAATAAAAACTAAACAAAAAGCCAACATAAACACTAAATCGAAGCCATCGTTATAGAAAAATTGTTAAACAAATCCTTTAGTTGTCAAATAATACTAAAAAATTAATAAAATCATGATAATTTATTATTTAGAGTGAGAGACCTTTTGCAAATCTCTCCAAACATTATCTGAATAAAAGTTAGTATAGTTTCGTCTTGGAAGTAAAGTTTTATTTGATATTTCGACATTTCAGCTTGCAAAAGTCAAAAGTTAATCAAATGTGCATAACAAAAAAAAATGCCTGCAAGATTAACTTCAAAGATCAACAAATAGCTAAGCAAAATGATGGTATTCACGTGTTTTTGACTTTGGCACAACTAAATAGATAACAACAAAACAATTTGAGCTATCAAAGGAAAAATTGAATGTAGATGTTGAATTTCCGTTTAAATCAGCAAGAAATTTTCACTGAGCCATCAATTGTAAATTCTGTAACTGAAAAAATATCTAATTATTGGTTGAATTAAAAGGAGAAGGAAAACTAAATTAATTATATCTCCTTTGGCACATCCAAGCGGAAGAAAGAGTAATAAAAGCAGTTACTCAAGTTTTCACTACTTTATGTAGAAACAAAAAAACAATGCAAAAAAATCTAGATAGATGCGAGAAAATCAATACCCATATTAGACAACAAAAAGGAATTTGCCACATATTAACTCCTTCACTTTCATTAGTATATCATACTAATATTATAAATCTGAAAAGTTTGTTGGTTTGTTCCTCTTTCACGCATAAATGGATCAACGGATTGACTTGATTTTTGGCATAGATATAGTTCAAAGAACGGAAAATTCCGAAAAAATAAAAGGTTCCTGTGGGATAACATAAAAGTGAAAATACCACGCGGGCGGAGCCGCGGGCAAAAGCGAGATTTTATATTTTCAAATGTTTTATTAATTATTTGCTATGTTTGTCTAAACTCCTATAGAATATTTTATGTTTGTTAAAAAGTTGTCACATAAGTAAACTAGATGGCGTGTGCGTCGAGTTAGCTCGCGGTGGCGTTTGGCTTACGATGCATGCGATACTAATTTGTAAATTATTAAATAAACGGTTTCTCTGAAAACACCGCAAGGCTGTTTCGCTATCCTCTCCTGAAGGTACCTCCGTAGACAAGGACCTTACGAGTCGGATAATTTTTGGAAAAAAGTTGTCTTTCCGTTCTACGACACAAGTGGAGGAGATTCCTTGGTCGGACGATAGTAGTGAAGATAAAATAACCAAGCAGTCGAGAGGAGAGCACGGTGGGCGGTAGAGGACAGCAGGGCAGACCCGGATCCGGACCTCATTGGACATTGGACTTCAGTAGAAATTGAAGATTGCACCGGATCAGAAATTGGACTTTGGACCCGTGGAAGTTAAAAAAAAGTGGTAAAGTGCAAAAAAACTGTGAGTACATTTTATTGTGTTGTTTAAAAAGTAGTAGCAAGATCTTCTTTCGGACTTCTCAAATTTCTCAAAATAATGCATGGACATGTAAAATTTTCAAGATTTAGTCAGTATAATCAGGACTTAGAATAATTTCGTAAAAAACGACGATACGGGGAACCTATGCCCGATTGCTTAGCGAATTAAATAAGTCCAAACACTTAGAAAAATTACGGCTATATTGAACATAGACATTTTTTGGCGATTTGAGAAATAGAAAATTTTCTCAACGTTTCGAAGATATCAATCGAACAAAATGTCGAAAAGCAGTGAAATAAATAAAAATATGGAAAAAGACATACGTGTGTTAGAGAACTTGAAAGATCAAATTGAACGAGGAACAAGAAACTTTAGAAAGTCGCCAAAGGAGCGGATAACAGAGCCTTATGTTGCAGCGAGGTTAGAGGGCTTAGAAGAGCTAATGAATAAGTTTTCTGCTAAGCATGAAGCGCTCATATCGTCGTACGAGATGGAAGAGTTAGGTGCCAGTCCCTACATGCAGAATGACGACTTCAACACGGCATATGAAGCGTACTTGATGTACAAGGGAGAACTAAAGACTTGTATTCACGTAGCTAAGCCTTCGGTAAGCAATAGTTCTGTGTCGCCTCATCCAAAGACCGAGTCCGTAGTTCGCTTACCGACGATCTCAATACCGAATTTTAATGGGTTATACTCAGAATGGTCGTCCTTCAAGGATCTTTTTCTTTCGTTAATCCATAATAACGCGGCACTTGATGATGTACAGCGTCTCCATTATTTGAAGACTCAAGTGAAGGGCGAGGCAGAACAATTGCTTAAGCATATTCCGATAACTCAGGCGAACTATAAAAAATGTTGGGACATTTTACAGAATAGGTACGACAATAAGAGGTTTATGTCCAATTGTATTTTAAAACGTCTGTTTGGTCAACGTACCATGAGCACCGAATCCTCTATAGCGATTAAAGATCTTTTAGATACTACATCTGATTGTATTCATGAATTAAGGAACCTAGGGGTAGGCGTGGAATCATGGGATGTGATTATTATTTACATAGTAAGTTTGAAATTGGACGCTGAGACACGAAAGCAATGGGAGTTCTATGTGAACCAAACTTGCGAGGAATTGCCTTCGTTTGCTCAGTTCAAAGAGTTCTTAGAATCAAGATTTCGCGCCCTAGAATTAGTAGAGCCGATGAAAAATCCCCCCAAATTTAATCCCAGTAAATCGGTAGCCAAAGTTATGCATGTCACTTCTAACCACATCACGTCCTGTCCTCTTTGTAAGGAAACCCACAGATTGTATTCATGTCGCCAGTTCGCCAAAGAAGATGTAAGCAAGCGGCAAGAGATTGCAAAGTCACTGGGACTTTGTTTCAATTGTCTTGGCGATGGCCACACGGGACGGTTTTGTCGTGTAACGACGAAATGCCGTCTATGTAAAGGAAAACACCATACGTTGCTTCATGGAAAAGCCTCTTCGCTTGTCGTCGCAGTAGCGACTGAAACAGCAGACGGTGAAAGTAGTATGCAAGAATTGTCTTCCAGCACGAATGACACCACAACAATCGCAAACCATTTCGTGACAGGAAAGGTCCACAGCCAGACCTTGTTAGCCACAGCTTTAGTCAAAGCTGAGTCAAGTAATGGTTTTCCTCAGATTTTAAGAGCGCTTCTTGATCAGGGGTCGCAAGCCTCTTTTATATCTGAAGCAGCTGTACAGTTACTACGGTTGAAAAAGGTAAGAGCTTCGAGTCACGTTTCTGGATTAGGTGGAGGGCAAAGTGACTTAACTTCAAAGTATGTGGTTATGGTAGCAATTCAGTCACTTTACGAGCCTTCATTTAAATTGCAAGTACAAGCTCATGTACTTAATACCGTCACGTCATTGTTGCCAGAAAAGAAATTCGTTCTCCCGGTTTGGAGCGAATTAGATGGAATTAAACTAGCAGATCCGCAATATAACACCCCCAATAAGATCGACATCTTATTAGGATCCGAAGTTTACTGTCGTGTCCTTAAAAGGGGTTTGGTTAAAAGCCCCACGAGTGCCACTATTGCTCAGGACACTCACTTTGGATGGATACTGTCAGGGCAGATTGATGGTGAAAACGACAAACCACAAACATTTCATAATATCATTGTGAATCTGCATGTTAGGATGGAAGAAAACGAGTTGCTCAAGAAGTTTTGGGAGATAGAGTCCGAACCAAGCTCTCTACAATCAAAAATCTTAACTTCTGAAGAACAAGCGTGTGAACAGCATTTTGCTTCAACGACCCGCAGAGATCCCACCGGCCGCTATATTGTAGAACTGCCATTTCGCCAAGATGCTATTCGCGATTACGGAGATACTCGAGCAATAGCAATCAAACGACTGAAAAATCTAGAAAAAAGATTTGAGAAAACACCAGAGCAGAGAACCAATTACTCAGACGTTTTAGATGAATACTTAACTCTAGGACATATGGAGCAAGTCTCTCACCAACCAAATTCAGATGAGCAAGTGGTATATTTGCCTCATCATGCTGTGATCCGAACTGATAAAATCACAACAAAGACAAGAGTCGTTTTCAACGCATCTAGTAAATGCGCAGCCAATAAACCATCGTTGAACGACACTTTAATGGTTGGTCCTAAATTACAGCCGGAGTTAAGGCACATCATCATGCGCTGGCGTTTACACCCAATTTGTCTTACAGCGGACATTATAAAAATGTACAGACAAGTTAGGATTGCAGAAAAACATGCAGACTACCAAAGAATAGTGTGGAGAGAAGCTCAACAAGATGAAGTTCAAGACTACCGACTCATGACGGTTACTTTTGGAACTTCAAGTGCCCCATACTTGGCGGTCAAAACTTTACAGCAAGTTGCTATCGACGAAGGTCATAACTTTCCCTTGGCAGCTGAAGTAGTTAAAACAGACTTTTATGTCGACGATCTTCTCACTGGCTGCCAATCTGAAATGGAAGCAAAAATACTATACCGGGAAATAAACGAATTGCTCAAAAAAGGAGGATTCACTTTACAGAAATGGACCAGTAATCGACTAGGGTTGCTAAATATTTTAGAAGAAAACAACATAGTTGACAGAGTAATAAAAGAAGATGACGTAACTAAAGTAGTAGGACTAGCATGGAACCGTCGGACGGATAAGTTCCATTATACCGTAAAATGGACATCTGAGGCTTGTGTACCGGAAACAAAAAGAGGAATTGTTTCTGAAATCTGTCGGTTATATGATCCGATTGGTTGGGTAGCACCCTGTATTATAACGGCAAAGATTTTTATCCAAAAACTGTGGATAACTGGATATGACTGGGATGACAAGTTGCCCGAAAGCTTAGTAGAAGAATGGAGAAGATACCGCGAAGAAATGTTTCACCTGGTAAACTTTCACATACCACGGTGGGTGCAAGCGTCTAATCGTGATACTTGCCTAGAATTACACGGCTTTAGCGATGCTTCTAATGCTGCTTACGCGGCTGTGGTGTACATCCGATGCATTTCTGAAGACGGTAGTATTGCAACTCACCTGGTGACCTCCAAGACAAAAGTTGCTCCTATTAAACAGGTTTCCATTCCACGATTGGAG
Organism: Hypomecis punctinalis; assembly: GCA_949316475.1. Taxonomy (NCBI): domain Eukaryota; kingdom Metazoa; phylum Arthropoda; class Insecta; order Lepidoptera; family Geometridae; genus Hypomecis; species Hypomecis punctinalis. The sequence continues at coordinate 26,642,808 of OX438800.1, read as the reverse complement.
TTGTGTGGAGCAGTGCTGGTCGCCAAATTGCTGTGTGAAGTAGCTGAAATATTGAATGTTAATAAGCCCAATTTGCATGCTTGGACAGACTCAACCATTGTCCTGGGTTGGTTGAGTGATCATCCAAGTAGATGGAAGACTTTTGTCGCGAATCGAACTTCCGAGATTTTAACATCGTTAGATGCCACTCAGTGGTCATTTGTACAGTCCACTGATAACCCTGCAGATATTGCATAGCGCGGGATTCCACCCGCTGAGTTGCTTACTAACACACTGTGGAAGTACGGTCCTAATTGGTTACGAGACGAATGTATTCCTTACGGAAAACCCCATTCTATCTATAATAAAACGGATTTAGAAAGCAAAAAAATTGTTGCTTATGCTGCCACTGCAACCCCTTGTCGTGATGAAGATTTACCCGCTAGATTTTCATCTTTTAAAAAAATGATACGAGTCATAGCCTACTGCAGAAGGTTCTTAAAACGAAACAATACCGATTTGCCTCCAAAACCTTATCTCACTGCACTGGAACTTGAAGCATCCCTTGCGTGTTGTATCCAACAGCACCAAGCTCGTTCTTTTCCCGAAGAAATAGCATTTTTGGTGAAAAAGAAAAACATTAGTAAACACAGTCAATTGGCAAGTTTAAATCCATTCCTGGATGAAAATGGACTCATGAGAGTAGGAGGCAGAATCGAAAGATCTAATTTGCCGGAGTATAGCAAACATCCAATAATTATTCATGGCAACTCGCACTGTGCGAAACTACTAGTCGCAGATGCGCATGAACGAACTTTGCACGGTGGTCAACAGCTCACCTGCAACTTTATCCGTGGTAAATATTGGATAACTAGGCTTAAAAATTTGGTTCGATCACACATACACGACTGTATTCCGTGTGTCCGCAATGCATCTAAAATCAAAAACCAATTGATGGGCCAGTTGCCAACTTGTCGAGTGACGCCGAATAAACCATTCCTTAATTCTGGAGTGGATTATGCAGGTCCTATTAATATAAGAACGACGAAAGGAAGAGGTCACAACTCCTACAAGGGCTACATTTGTCTCTTCATTTGTATGGCTACAAGAGCGGTTCATATCGAAGCGGTCTCTGATCTTACCGCCAACGGATTTCTATCAGCGTTCAAACGCTTTGTAGCTCGAAGAGGACGTTGCGCTCACTTGTGGAGCGATAATGGAACTAACTTTGTCGGAGCCGCAAAGGAACTTAAAAAATTGCTTTCCAGCGAATGTTCTTCATTCTCAAATGAAGTAGCTTCTTCGCTTGCTAGCAATGGGACTGAATGGCACTTTATTCCACCCCATGCTCCCCATTTCGGAGGTCTTTGGGAAGCTGGAATCAAGAGCACTAAATACCATCTCCGTCGGGTAATCGGAGATTCTACTCTGACGTACGAAGAAATAAGCACAGTCCTAGTTCAGCTCGAGGCATGTCTGAATTCACGACCCCTGTCGACCCTGAGTAACGATGCAAATGATCTGGCACCATTGACGCCAGGCCATTTCTTAGTAGGTGAACCCCTGGTTCTTGCACCTGATCATGATTACAAACAGTTGCCAACTACCACATTACGCCGGTGGCAACTCACCCAACGTATGTTGCAAGACTTCTGGAAGCGTTGGTCCAGAGAGTACTTAACACATTTTTTCCAACGCTATAAATGGAAGACTAGAACTCCTGAAGTGAGAACAGGTGACGTGGTTTTAGTGCGAGAAGACAACTTGCCCCCTACCAAGTGGCTCTATGGACAAGTTATAAACGTGCATCCCGGAGATGACAATATTACGCGAGTTGTTACTTTGCGATACAAAAACTCTGTTATACAGCGTCCAATTTCAAAATTATGCATTTTGCCCATAAAACTTGATTAATTTGTGAATGGTTAGTATATGTAAGAGAAAACATCTTATAATCAAAATAACTTTGTTTTGCATATGTGCTGATTTGATTAATTTCAAGCATATATTTAGTTTCCACTCTAAAAACTGCTACTCATTAAAATGTACATAATATTGAGTCTGATGTTGATTTTATTGTCTAACAGTATGTTTGAAATAATATCTTAATGTTCATTATGAAGGACGACTCGTCCTTGGTGGGCGGTATGTCTAAACTCCTATAGAATATTTTATGTTTGTTAAAAAGTTGTCACATAAGTAAACTTGATGGCGTGTGCGTCGAGTTAGCTCGCGGTGGCGTTTGGCTTATGATGTATGCGATACTAATTTGTAAATTATTAAATAAACGGTTTCTCTGAAAACACCGCAAGGCTGTTTCGCTATCCTCTCCTGAAGGTACCTCCGTAGACAATGTTATTCCCCTTAATAAACTTAACTACTATTGATTTAAGCTTATCTTTCATAAATAATTATGATCTGTGCACTTTATTTGCCAATCAGCTAATACCGTACTATCCACATTTTTTTGAAATTTCGTCATGGAACTGGAGGCAGTAGATGGATTCTGATTATTACTAAACTTCACGGTTTGCTTATACTTATGGTTTGGCACCATATTTCCTCTGTGCCCGAAGAAAAACTACAACTTTTTTTTTCTCCATACTTCAGTGACCCACCCTAATGCACAACCTTTGTTCTTTCCATTAGGCTAGAAATGCATTTGGATCCTTAACATTTGTAACCCACAGGTAGCGGTGTCCGGGACGAGTCGACGACGGAGAAGATCCTAGAGACGATCAACATAGCGATGATGGAGCACCGGCGCCGGTCTCTACTGGAGCACGAGCGCGCGCGGCCGCCCGGGAAACTACACAACACGTCTGAAGGCTCGGACGTTACCCCCAACAGGTGAACACGTACTTATTATTGTTTTTTAGATTCGTCGATTCGTTGTTTTTTCGCTGCTCCATGCATTTCTTCATCGAAATTTCGTTTTTGATACTGCACGATCTGTGGATTTTTTTGCAATGTATCTTCACGTTTTAATAGCAGGCTCGTCAATAACACGACGGCGACACGACGTAACCATCATTATTGTCTGCGTGCAGGTACGTGTGGGGGCGTCGCGAGTCGCCCCCCGCGCCGCCCCCCCGGCCGGCGCCCCCCGCGCGCCCCCCCGCCACGCTGCCCGTGCTGCGCGCCGTGCCGCGCCCCGACCGCGACCCCGCCTCGCCCGTCAAGCTCACTCGCCCTATCGACGTGACGCAGGTGCGTCCCGAGCCCCCGCGCCTCCTGCCCGTGCTGCGCGCTGTGCCGCGACCGCGTCCCGCCTCGCCCAAACTGCAGCCCCCCCTAACAACATAATAATATAAATATAGTTTGAAAAATAAACTAAAAAACACGCTTAGGATTCAACATTTTTTTTCTTTATAAATACCTTGTCATCGGTCTTTGAAAGTTTAAAGAAAATTTGATCGCTCAAAGTAGGTCAAAATCGAGCTCAAAGGGGCTGGTTACAAGCAAACAAGCAAACAAACATACAGGAGAAACTAATAAAAGCGTGTTAATAAAAAAAAAAACGACTGTTGCAGATCAGCGCGCCGCTGCGGCACCTGACGGGGCACGAGGTGCGGTCGCCGGGCGCGCTCAACTCGCCGCCCGCGCCGCGCCCCGCGCCCGCCCCCGCCGCGCCCGCGCCCGCCACGCCCCCCGGGCCCGCGCCCCCCGAGCCGCGCCCCGCCGCGCTCTCGCCCACGGCCGCCGTGCGCGCCATCTTCCCCATCACGGCCAAGGCGCGGAGCTTGAAGAAGAAGAGTTCCATATTAGCCAGTAAGTGTCGATCATGGATTTATCATATAAATTTTACCAGGTCTCGTAATGCATTGCGTTTCAATTATACACTCAACCAGCAGTCCCTGCAGCGTACAGACCACGTTAGGGATCTTGGTGTTATCCTCGATTCAAAACTTCTTTTTGATAAACATATTGAGAGCATAACTTCTAAAGCGATGAAGACCCTCGGTTTCATATTCCGTCTAACTAAAGATTTCAAAACTGTCAAGTCCCTTAAAATCTTGTATTGCTCTTTGGTGCGGAGTCAACTAGAGTACGCCTCGCAAGTATGGAACCCGTGCTACGACGTGTACATAGACAGTATAGAGAAAATACAGAGAAAGTTTCTGCGTTTCCTCAACTATAAGCACAGTTTAAAATTTACTGATTATAATGCAAGTTGCAAACATCATCACTTACTTCCCCTGCGTCGTAGACGGGAGGCAGCAGATTTAACTTTCCTTCATAATATTGTCCTCAATAAAATTGATTGTAGTGACCTTCTATCTAAAATTAAATTACAAGTTCCTACTCGTGTTTCCAGAAGAAACCACCTTATGCTCTATTTAGAGCCACGTGTGACTAATTATAAACAAAACTCTTATTTTATTAGAGTGTGCAATAACTTCAATCTCAGCTATTCAAAAGATGTAGATTTGTTCACTGCTAGACAAAACTTCTTTAAGAAATATGCCTGTACTATTTTCTTTTCGGATGACTAGGTCTTTTCTCTTAGTATTCTTTATCTTCTTCTTCTTCAGCGATCTATATTGGTATTGGCTCCTGTAATTGCACTTATGTTGCAAAATACGTACCTAAATACTTTACAACTTATTTTATGCTTTATAACTGGAATGTTTAGCTATTAGTGAGAACTGCAAAGCTTCTTTGTGTTTGCTATCGTACTATAAGTATTACAAAAGCTGTTTGTTTTCCAACAATATATAAATATAAATAAATATAAATAAATAAATAAACAGGATTGAGTACTGGCAAAGAAAAACGTGCCGACAAGGATACCACATCAGATGATTGTGTCTCTTTTCCAAGTAGGATGACCATAACATCTCGATCATCTCGGGATATAATATTTCTTTGGAATATTACTGAACGCATGAATTGCAGTTATCTAACCCTTAACTCGTCGTCCTTCGTCATCGTCGTCGTTTTAGCAATAGGACGCCTACTGCTGGGCATAGGCCTTCCCTAAAGATCTCTATAAAACTAATCCCCATAAAGAATTAATATATGCGGAGAAAATTCAGTTTCAAGTTTAACAGCTGTTGTCGGAAATGTAGATCTCAAAGAGTTCTTTCACCTTTGTTAAGACAGCAATGGTCTAGAATCCATATTAACGGTTTTAAACAACGTTCAAGTTTCATAGATGTAATCTTGACATATATCACGCAACCCATGTCAGTATTTATCCTCGAAAAACTTTTTCACGAAAACTTTTTCACGAACGACTTTATCACGAAAAACTTTGTCACAAATAGACTTTATCACGAAAAGATCTTATCACGAAAACTCTTAATCACAACTCTTTTAGTATGCGTGACTTGGGAGTTATGGTTGACACCAAACTAGATTTTCGAGAGCATATAGACTGTGTCGTTAAAAAGGCATCACGTCTGGGAGGTTTCGTATCTAGGCAGTCAAAATTCTTCAAAGATCCCACTGTTTCTATTATCCTGTTTAATTCATTCGTGCGTAGCTTACTGGAGTACTGTAGTCCTGTCTGGAGCCCATCCTACCAGGTCCACATAGATCGAATTGAAAGATTGCAAAAGAAGTTCCTGTACCATCTGTCATATTCGAGTAATCTGTGTAGGCAGTTGGACTCTTACGAATCTAGGCTTTCATATTTTAAAATATCGCCACTGTCACTCAGAAGGAACATAGCTGACATCGTATTTCTGCACAAATTGGTGAACGGTATTTTGGACAGTTCTCATTTGCTTGGAAAGATATGTTTTTCTATTCCTCGTTCTTCTAGCCGTGTTGACAATAGAAGAACGTTTAGCTTGCCACATGCTCGTACAAACTACGGCCAACACTCTTCTTTGTATCGCATGTGTTCATTGTACAACAATATCTGCCAAGATTTAGATATTTTTAATCCCTCCGTGTCATATTTTAAGCGACGTTTAACATTAATTTTAAGCGAAATTTATAAAAATGCAATTTGTCATTGTTTTATAGTTTCAGTTATTCAGTACTAATTCTGTTATGCATGCTGTGTTCACTTCTAGAAGGGCATACACATTATGCATGTCGTTTTATTAATGTTTTTTGTTTAATGTAAGTTTTAGTGTGTAAGCCCAGTTTTGTGAACCATTAATAAAAAAAAAAAAAAAAAAAAACAATCACGAAAACTTTTCCTCGAATAGACTTTGTAACGAAAAATCTTAATAGACTTTATTACGAAAAGTCACAATCATTTTTAGGCTTTTTGGAAAACTGACGTCTGCTATCTCTAATTCCAAAATAGATGCAATTTTTGAAATCTACACCCCCAAAAACTTCGAAAACTACACCCATGACGACTTTTTCAAAAAAGTGACGTCCACCATCTTTAATTCCAAAATGGATGCTAGTTTTGAAATCTACACCCCCAAAAACCTATTAAATGACACCCATGACTACTTTTTGTAAAAAGTGACATCCGCCATCTTTAAGTTCAAAATAGATGCCATTTTTGAAATCTACACCCCCAAAAACCTTGAAAATGACACCCATGACGACTTTTCCAAAAAAAGTGACGTCCGCCATCTTTAATTTCAAAACGGATGCCATTTTTGAAATCTACACCCCAAAAACCTCAAAAGCGACACCCATGACGACTTTTAACAAAAAGTGACATCCGCCATCTTTAATTTCAAAATGGATGCCAATTTTGAAATCAACAACCCAAAATTAACCAAAATTAATTAACAAATGATCAAAAACGACACCCACTATACCTACACCTATTGTACACCCAGCATGTTTAAGAAATATGTCCAGCATAGTCACCCTACCACACTTCTTTGTATACACCATAGCGCCATTTGAAATCGACGGTGATATTCTAGTCAAAAATAAAAAATAACCATTAATCATAAAGACGTAGGTATATTCGTACAAAATAAATATCAAATTCTGTTATATTATCATCTATTCGCAATTTTATCTAAAATATTATCAAACTACATTGTTATAAAAACTAAGAAATGGTTAAGACAGTCGCGGCTTTACAGGTTCTACCATTTATAAGTGTCGTTTCAAAATGGCAATAGTGCGAGCGGGACACCCTCATCACTTTGGGAAGTCTCACTCGGCACAGCGTCTCTCTTATGCCATTTCAAAGGAATATATGTTTTGTTGCAAAGCATTAAGGTTGAATTTTCCTAAGCTAACTTTGAGCCAAATTTCGTCTGTGCGCAGTCCAGATAGTATACAAAATCCTTGGTGTCGGTACATTACCACTTGTAAGTTGCGACTCTGTCCCTAGTGAAGACTGTAACGTACTCGTGTGATGTGATCCGCAGAGCGTCGCTGCGTGCCGTACAAGGTGGTGGTGAGCAGCGGCACGGCCACGAGCGGCGTGTGGCAGCGCGTGCGCGCGCGCGCCGGCGCCGCGCAGCCGCGCTGGGCGCGCCGCACGCTGCTGCTCGCGCACAACCTGCTCTACGCGTACAAGTCGGCCGAGGTAACACACGCCGGAGGCGGGGACAGCGCTGGCAGTCCAGGCCGGCTGCGGCTAGGTCGCCAGTTCAGCAGGCAGCAGCAGACTGAGAGACTGATGCGTGGTGCGCACGGCGGCCATGCCCCCGCCGCTCAACGACGCTAGCAGTCAGAGCGGGGCCACAGTCGGCGGCGCACGCATGGCTGCGTTTTTCTCTAGGCGCTCCAAAAAACTGTAGACCTGGAGGCTGGGAGCAATGAGCGTTCGCGACCAGCTTAGGCCCGCTAAAGTAGCAATTAGCAGTACCAGTTCGAGGCGAATCTCCTTTCTGGGGCTGGACGCTACTCCACGCTGGGTGTAGGGCAATGTAAAGGGAGGGCGCGAGTACCCAATCCCGACTGCGAGGTCTGGCAGCTTCTCTCAGCGCCTCAACCCCGCCATTTTGGCAAACAATCGTCGGCCGTGGTCGCGGTTTACATAAAGACTGTAAGTCTGTGGCTGGGAACTCCGGAGCTCGCGACCAGCCAAGGCAGGCCCGCCCGCTAAAGTAATGATAATTAAGTATCTATTGCAAAGACAAAAAAAAATAAAAAATTTAGACAATTTTGTGATTATCAAATATTTATGTTTTATTTAAAACATAAATCACACTTTTTCTGTTAGCACAAACTACAGGCAAAACTCGTTCTTATTGCGAGCTGGCGACCGTTTCAATAATTTGTGTCGGCACATTGATCTGGATTTGTTCTGCACAAGTATTCATTCGGCTAGGCGGCGCTTGAGCAGAGAGTTTTTTCAAAACTAATTAGATACAACTTCTCATTTTCAAAATTATAATATAGCATATCACTTTGTGTTTTAAAGGCTTATTATACGTATGCTTTGTAATTATATTTATATTTCGTGAGTTTATTCTATATTTTGTAAGTTTATTTTTAGGTATATGTATTTTTATACTCTGTAAGTCTATTCACGTTTCGTAAGTCTTATTTTATGTTTTGTTGTGCGATTTATGTTTTTAAGTTTTTTTTTTTCCACATTGTCACTAAATTAGTTCTATACGTGAGGATCTATAATTAGCGCTCTGTATTTGTTACATGTATGTATTTTGTTATTGATGCTGTTGATCCTCCTATTAAATAAATAAATAAATATTATTGGCCATGGACATGGCCCGATGCCGCTTGCGCCGCGCGTGTACTCGTCATATAAATATACGAAGGCTGCGCTCCTCAACCTCAGAGAGCCGCGCGCCGTCGGTCGACCCGCATGTCTCACTAGAATGGTCATGCGCCGCCTTTTACTTATACTGTAATGTTGCAGTGTTCCCGAGCCGCCTGCATGGTGTACCTGGAGGGGTACACGGCGGCCGCGGCGGCCGAGGTGAAGTCGCGCGCGCACGCCTTCAAGGTGTACCACACGGGCGTCGCCTTCTACTTCGCGTGCGAGTCGCGCGACGCCATGCTGGCCTGGATCCAGCTCATCCACCGCGCCACGCTGCTGCCCAGCCTGCGACCACACGTACGTTCTACTTCGCGTGCGAGTCGCGCGACGCCATGCTGGCCTGGATCCAGCTCATCCACCGCGCCACGCTGCTGCCCAGCCTGCGACCACACGTACGTTCTACTTCGCGTGCGAGTCGCGCGACGCCATGCTGGCCTGGATCCAGCTCATCCACCGCGCCACGCTGCTGCCCAGCCTGCGACCACACGTACGTTCTACTTCGCGTGCGAGTCGCGCGACGCCATGCTGGCCTGGATCCACCGAGTCCACCGCGCCACGCTGCTGCCCAGCCTGCGACCACACGTACGTTCTACTTCGCGTGCGAGTCGCGCGACGCCATGCTGGCCTGGATCCAGCTCATCCACCGCGCCACGCTGCTGCCCAGCCTGCGACCACACGTACGTTCTACTTCGCGTGCGAGTCGCGCGACGCCATGCTGGCCTGGATCCAGCTCATCCACCGCGCCACGCTGCTGCCCAGCCTGCGACCACACGTACGTTCTACTTCGCGTGCGAGTCGCGCGACGCCATGCTGGCCTGGATCCAGCTCATCCACCGCGCCACGCTGCTGCCCAGCCTGCGACCACACGTACGTTCTACTTCGCGTGCGAGTCGCGCGACGCCATGCTGTCCTGGAACCACCGAGTCCACCGCGCCACGCTGCTGCCCAGCCTGCGACCACACGTACGTTCTACTTCGCGTGCGAGTCGCGCGACGCCATGCTGGCCTGGATCCAGCTCATCCACCGCGCCACGCTGCTGCCCAGCCTGCGACCACACGTACGTTCTACTTCGCGTGCGAGTCGCGCGACGCCATGCTGGCCTGGATCCACCGAGTCCACCGCGCCACGCTGCTGCCCAGCCTGCGACCACACGTACGTTCTACTTCGCGTGCGAGTCGCGCGACGCCATGCTGGCCTGGATCCAGCTCATCCACCGCGCCACGCTGCTGCCCAGCCTGCGACCACACGTACGTTCTACTTCGCGTGCGAGTCGCGCGACGCCATGCTGGCCTGGATCCAGCTCATCCACCGCGCCACGCTGCTGCCCAGCCTGCGACCACACGTACGTTCTACTTCGCGTGCGAGTCGCGCGACGCCATGCTGGCCTGGATCCACCGAGTCCACCGCGCCACGCTGCTGCCCAGCCTGCGACCACACGTACGTTCTACTTCGCGTGCGAGTCGCGCGACGCCATGCTGGCCTGGATCCAGCTCATCCACCGCGCCACGCTGCTGCCCAGCCTGCGACCACACGTACGTTCTACTTCGCGTGCGAGTCGCGCGACGCCATGCTGGCCTGGATCCAGCTCATCCACCGCGCCACGCTGCTGCCCAGCCTGCGACCACACGTACGTTCTACTTCGCGTGCGAGTCGCGCGACGCCATGCTGGCCTGGATCCAGCTCATCCACCGCGCCACGCTGCTGCCCAGCCTGCGACCACACGTACGTTCTACTTCGCGTGCGAGTCGCGCGACGCCATGCTGGCCTGGATCCACCGAGTCCACCGCGCCACGCTGCTGCCCAGCCTGCGACCACACGTACGTTCTACTTCGCGTGCGAGTCGCGCGACGCCATGCTGGCCTGGATCCAGCTCATCCACCGCGCCACGCTGCTGCCCAGCCTGCGACCACACGTACGTTCTACTTCGCGTGCGAGTCGCGCGACGCCATGCTGGCCTGGATCCAGCTCATCCACCGCGCCACGCTGCTGCCCAGCCTGCGACCACACGTACGTTCTACTTCGCGTGCGAGTCGCGCGACGCCATGCTGGCCTGGATCCACCGAGTCCACCGCGCCACGCTGCTGCCCAGCCTGCGACCACACGTACGTTCTACTTCGCGCGACGCCATGCTGGCCTGGATCCACCGAGTCCTGCGCGCCATGCTGGCCTGGATCCACCGAGTCCACCGCGCCATGCTGGCCTGGATCTAGCTCACCCACCGCGCTACTCTACTGCCTATGGCTGGGCAGAGAACACACACTCTTCACTCACTCTCTCGTTACACTCGACTCTCTCAGCTCGCTATATAAGCCTGACATCATTACGTCAATTATCTAACTCACGTCTGTGCAATTCACTCCACTTCTAGTCTGAGGTACCATCATAAAGTTGCATAAGTTTTTTTACCTGATACATTTCGGAGAATGCGATTCGGAGATTCTTTTTCTTCTTTCGGCCGTTAAGAAGTTCCTTCCATCCATCCTTTTGTGAAGTTTTGTGATGAACATTTCTCACGTTCGTTTCGATTCCACATTCTTTATACGAACCCTGAATGTGGAAAACGCCTGTTGAATTACACTTTGCGATGCCTGTACACAGAAACTCTTGTTGTTTTTTAAATATGTTTGGACATATTTATATTATAGGATTTATTTTCTAATTCAATTTTGTTGAGTATTTTTTTATTGTAGAATGAGTCGAAAAGAATACATCGTCAAGAAACTGTTAGAAGACGCATTTTTTAATATGACGTCGCGAGCGGCGATGATACGAGGTGGCAAAGTTAAAATTCAGCACATCAAAATCTATAAAATGACTCATTTTAAAAACCGGAAAACTTTCAGATGTCTGGGTTAGTGTGTCAGTAAGCGTGCTACAAAAAAGCTTACTTTATTCGTTGACCTGCTGCTCTACCGTACTCAATCACTTGTCCACATTCACACAATACCCAAATTATATTTCGCGCACTCATGATCGGCATTTAAATTAACAGATGGACGTATCTCGACACTACTCCGAAACGGACTACTCAGAGACCGAATCCGACACTGAAAACATCGACCGACGGAGCGACAAGGACAGAGATAGGGACAACAAGGAGAGGGACAAGGACAAGTCCAAATTCGGCTCATTAAAGAAACTAACAGGAAGGATGCAAAGGAGCGAGTCGCAGGAAAATGTCAGCCATTCTTCTACGAGTCTGGATCGGAAGTACCTTCGATTCTTCTCGAGGCATAAAAGCAAAGATGATTCTAAACCAAAGGTGACTTGATTTTTTTTAATATTTAACCGTATCACAGTCATTTCAGTCATAGAGAGTCCACTGCTGGACATAGGGCTCCCCTACAGATCTCCAATAAGACTAATTAGTAACAGCTTGCATCAAGTGCGATCCACCGGTCTCGATGAGGTCATCCATCACTATCTACAAGGTGGACGGGTATTTATACCGTATAGGGTCAGAATTTTAAAGTAACAGCTTTAATAAACAAACTATAGAAAAAATACGCCAATAGAAATAACTGAAACTGTTAATAATGCGCAAATGAGCTTTTTGCCTCAACAATCATACGAGAAGTATTTGAAACAGTACGATATGTAGACGAGTAGTCATTTCCTCGCTGAGGGAGGTGACAAGTTACGTGTTGCACTCGAGTGCAAACATTTTCACCTTGTGCTCTTTTGATTCTCTCGCTAAAGCTTAGGATTCTAATTTTTGATTTTTAGAATCTTTCACTTGCTCGGTCGTCAAAATTGATCAAGCGGTTAAAAAGCAACTGGTTGATACAGTCAAAATTATAAAAAAATACAAAACAATAAAACATGTTAGGCTGTCCAACCTTCTAGGTGCAAACACAGCATGCATATAAATGGAGCACTAGAAGTTTGGCTAGTAAAAAAAAAAAACTAATTAAAATAAGAAAAAAAAATAACAACAATAGAGAGTTTAAAAATTTACAGTACATGTTACTTAGGATAAACAAGAAAAGTAATTTTTGATTTTGTTGACCGACGTGTTGAAAATGTCAACATCATGACACACACTGTTGTAAGTACGACACCAGCGATTTATGGGAGAATTTTGAGCATAATTCGTTCGACAAGTAGGCAGAGAAAAAGTCTTGGTTCCCCGGCGCGAACCTACTTCGCTTCTTTGTTTAACCAATAACTATTACATTATGAGTTCGTGTTACCAGAACAAGCAGGCCATAGTGGCGGTCCCTACGGAACACTACCGCAGCTACCGTCGAGTGGCGCCGCCAGCAACCGACGCCCCCCACCCGTCTGACGCCCCCAACCCATCCGACGCCCCCATCTTGCTAGGATCGGAGCTGCGCGCCTCCAAAAAGATCCCGAAGCCGATAAACTATATCCACGCATCGAACCCTAACTTGCTGGATTTTGAGAAGAGCGACTTCGTGACGAAGCCAGCGCTGCAGGTGCCCGCCAAACCGAAGACTTCCAAGGTATGTGAAGACTTATTTGTGTTAATGTTTTTATTTCTAAACAGGATAGTTGGCGTTTGATTTGTGCTGGAAATCTTATAATAGATTTATTAAATGGCGTTTCAATCTTTGTTTGCCCGTAAAAAGAGCACCACAACACAAAATGAAAGTAAACACTTTATGAAGTATGTCGGAGCACACCGCCAATAGCAACTTGAAATGTCTATGTCAGCGGTTTACTTATATAGATGGGGACTACGCCCAGCATTTTGGGCCAATTGAGATCTTCAGCTTCCCCGAAACCGCCTCGCTCGGTGGTGGACATTGGAGTACCCACACGTGGCCCATACCATAACCCCCCATTTCCAACGATAGCCGTAATTAATATATCTTTCGGACTCTTGCGCATGCTGCGAGCTGCATGTTGTATTGTTATATTTTATATAATTTTACATGCGCTTATTTTAACTAAATTATTTAAATCATACATATTTTTGTATGAATCGATTGTTCTCCATGAATTCTATAAATATGCAAAAGAATTACCGTGATATTACGCGAGTCCTGACTTACACTGAATAGAAACTAGCGAGAACACGTGTTTAATTATAACATGGTTAATTCTTCGTATAGCCCGTATATTCATTCGTATTTTATTATTATAGTGGCTTAATGTTTTTCAGCTGGAGAGTCTAACGGGGCTGGTGACCTTAGAACAGTTTATGTTGCAAAAACAAGAAGAAGAACGGCGGCAACTTTATTCCAATCGCGTGCTGCGCGGGATAGAGCGGGACAGGCAGCAGCGGCAGGAGACCATCGGTAACTATTGGGCTGTTAATCTTAACTGAAATGTTGGGCTACATATCTTTCACTTTTCTATCTCTATCACATTTGTTGGAAGTACTGTTTCTTACTGATTGGACTTAGGGACTCAGTTCTGAGTGAAGCCAATATGGCTGTATTATTGATGCAGCACCAGATCTACGAATAAACTCGATTTTTGGCATTATTATAGTTCAAAGATTGGAGATTGACATAGGCTACTTTTTATTCTAGAAACGTACTCGTAAAAGATTCTTTAGAGATAGTGGGCAAAAAGCCAATGCCTGAAATTGGCGCCTTTTAAAATTCGCGCGGCCATTAACCAAACCTTGTTTTTTTAGTACAATAAGATGTCATAAACAAAGTTTAATTAACAAAAAATTCTACCCTCAGTCCGAGAAAAGTTATGAGAGTTAAAAGTTTGTAGATATTCATCAGGTTTTTTGTAAAGATACCGCATAATAGATAATTTAAAACATATAAATAATGGTTATATCGGTACCTACTATATTATGGTGCACCAAGCACTCGTGATTTGACAGTGGTCAATCCGCCGGCGATTTAGAATCGCCGCACGCACCGCCGCCACCACCGCCGAGGATGTGTATGTAGTTGGCTGTCTCCTGTCCTACTCTAACGCGCACAGGAGCTTGGTTTGTTTCAATTTCTCACTTACAAACCGCCCCCTTCCCCCCGCGCCCCACCCCCGGCAATCAAAAGAATAAGGATTAACTAATTCTCACTCACGCCTCGGTATTTGGTCGGGGCGCGCTTCACTGGACATACCCCGCGCTTTTGCGCCACACACGGACCCCAACTCGCGTTACCTAGTGTCGCGACACCCAGCCATCATTCCGCTGCTGTCGCTTATGCGACGCGAGGCCGCATCGGGCCTCGCCACTACGCGAGCCCGCCTCGGCGGCCGGGGTCGAGTTTCTCCCCCGGTGCCAGCCGCTTCAACATCGATGTCAGCCACCATCGTGGCACACTACCGGACAACCACGGGTAGGCGTCGCTACGACCTGGCGTGAGCTTGACGTTGCCCAACCTGCGTGCTCGACAGTCGTCGTTGACAAACTGTGACACTGTAATGAGTGAAATACACATCCGGCAAAAGGAGGTCCTCAAAGTTCTCCGCAGTCTAGATGTGAACAAAGCCAGTGGCCCTGATGGTGATCCGGCCATTGTATCGAGGACTTGTGCGCCTGAGCTGTCGCCTGTGCTGACTCGCCTCTTTCGCCTATCTCTGAAGACAGGTCAAGTGCCCAAATCTTGGAAGCTTGCTAACGTGCAACCTGTACCCAAGAAGGGCAGCCGTGCTGACCCTGCCAACTACAGGCCAATTTCGATCACGTCTATACTCTGTAAGAGTATGGAACGTGTTCTAAATAACAGGCTCCTGGCCTACCTGGAAGCGAATGACTTACTCAGTGACCGCCAGTACGGCTTTCGCCGAAACCGGTCTATAGCGTACGTCACACACATCTGGAGTGAGGTCATGGAGAAGCACGGGGAGGCGTTGGCTGTCTCCTTGGACATTTCCAAAGCTTTTGATAGGGTCTGGCACGAGAGCCTTATTGGCAAGCTTCCATCTTACGGCCTGCCTGCTGATTTCTGCACATGGATATCAGATTTCTTGAGGAATCGGTCGATACGAGTTGTCGTTGATGGCTGCTCGTCAGACCAAATGGCTATCAATGCCGGTGTTCCTCAGGGGTCTGTGCTCTCTGCGACACTCTTCCTACTGCATATCAACGATCTGCTTAAGCCCGGGATCTTTGGGTACGCAGATGACAGTACAGTCGTGGAGAGCTACACGTCCGATGCATAAACCAGCGGGCCACAGATTTACAGACACAGATTTACACAGACAGCGGGCAACGGGCCGCAGTTACACAGAGAGGCTATGGTTGAACGGCTCAACTTGAGTCTACAGGCGGTATTTGACTGGGGTGATGCTAAACTGGTCAAGTTTAATGCCACAAAGACAGACAGGGCTGTCTGTTTTCGGCCAAAAGGAGACCCTTTCAATTGTCTCCCGCTTTCCGTGGTGTCTCCGTTCCGTTAACTGACAGCTTAGAACTATTAGGCGTTTCACTCTCATCTTCTCTTAACTTTGGCTCTTACATAGAGTCCAAAGCCCAATTAGCCTCCAAAAAACTTGGTGCTCTCTAAGGTGAGACGGTATTTCACACCTGAGCAACTGCTTAGTCTTTATAAAGCACAAGTCAGGTCTTGCATGGAATACTGCTCTCACCTTTGGGATGGCTCTGCCAAATATCATCTGGAGGCTCTGGAGTCAATTGAGAGGCGAGCCAGGAGGCTGATTGACAACGAAACCTTGACTAAGACGCAGCTGCAAAGTCTTGAGCATCGTCGCAAGGTAGCGTGTTTGTCGGCCTTTTACCGGATACACTTCGGAGAGTGCGCCCAGGAGTTGCACAATCTGGTCCCCCCTGCCCCTTTCTTCTATCGTACGGCTAGACGGACGCGACCAAAGCGCCACCCTTTTATGGTGGACATTTCGCGCGTTAGAACCAAGCGTTTCGAATCCTCATTCCTCATACGAACAGCCGGAATGTGGAACGCTTTGCCTGGGTTTGTCTTCCCGTTAAAGTACAACGTGAGTGTCTTCAAATCCTGAGTAAATAGGTATCTTCTAGGTAAGCGTGCTACACCCTAGACCGCACATCTGCTTAACATCAGGCAGTGTGTAGTCAAACGCGAACCTATTCGAAATAAAAAAAAATATACGCGGTATGCATTATACACGGTAAATAAAGGAATTAATGAACACTTCATTGCACACAAAGACACAGACATAGACAAAGACATTGTCGAAGCGATTTCTTCCAAACCATCTTTTTAGTAAATAGTCAATTACCGCATTACAGACAAAAACGGATAATTTGGAGATGAGGTTTGCAGAAGGCGAGATAGTTCCAGGTGCAATATCACTCCTAACAATTCAAAAAGCATTCAACAGTTTTTATTTATGTCAACTTAACTCGTAATTTGCGCCTAGGTGATAAAATAACCTTAAAAACAAATAAATCAAAACAAACTTCTAAGTCTTGTAACTTTTTCTGGACTGAAACTACAGCTGCAGCATTTCATAATTATCATTTGTTACACTATACTGAACTATAAAAACAAGGTTTGGTTGATGGCCGCACGAAAAAAAAAAGGCGCCACCTTCCATACAAAAACCGGCATTGGCTTTTATATAAAAATTGGCTGGTCTATATTATTATTATACCCCTGAGACCGTGTGATTTAATGCTCTTATTATTCAGAGGCAGTATTGTCAGGAGTGGTAGTGTTGTCCGCCAGGAATTGGAATGCCCTGCCTCCGTCATTGTTCCCTGACAATTACAATCTGAATATAGACAAGATTGGTATTTTCTAGATCTACACACCCCATCCTCGGCTACAGCATCGATTTCTTAGGGCGAGTTGGTGGTCAAATGGCTATTATGCATATAAAAGTAAAAGTAAAAAAAAAAAAGTAAATAAAAGTCTGCTTAGAGGACGTATTCGAAACAGGATGACCGTATCAACACTATCGAGCATTTATTCCTCAATCATTTTCTAAATTATTTGAATAATATGTTACAGTCCCGGATGTGATCTACGGCGAGGTGCTGCCTCCCGACATCCCCCTCCCGGTGTTGGAGCTCCAAGCCGCGCCCCCCGCCCCCGGCCCCGCCGCCCCCGTCTCCGCGGCGAGCTACAAGGAGCGGCGGCCCTCGCCCGGCCGCGGGAAACCCATCTCTGTCAAGGGCAAGGACGGGTCAGTATCGCGCTCCCCACCTCGCCCCCCTTAAACTTGACACTGGCAAATACATAAACCAAGCGAAGCCGAAATATAAAAGAAGATGGTCTGGAAAGATATCTTTCTGACATTTTGATAGTTTAGTGTAGGTGGCGTGTATTATTATTGCAGATACGAGAAAATCGTGTACACGGACGACCCCCCCGGGGGCGAGGGCTGCGTCGTGCCGAGCGGCTACGGCGTAGCGCGCGAGCGTAGACCCGCGCCTACGCCGGAGCGCTGGCGCGACTCGCTACGCAGGAACGATAAGGTATGTTTGTTTTCCTTTGTAAAGACCGTAGTGCTATCTTCGATCAGGTAGGAGTTCCACTTGCACTTATATCGTTTATAGCGGCGAGTTATTGACGATGGCGCGTTATACGATGCACAAACGGTAGTGTGTGAGCGTTGGCTGTTTCTCGCAATATGTCAAATATAAGATATAAGGCTAAATCAAAGTTTATGGTGTCTGTGAACATAAGTGAGTCTTTGTACAGTAGCTTTGTTATATCGACTGCGCGAGTAGTGGGGATTTGCGTAATTTGTAATCGACTTCAAACGCCATATAATGTAGATTCGGCGTATCATCAATTCCAGCAAACTATGCGAATTCTGTACGCAATGAAATCATAACTCGTTTCATTCTTAAATAACACGACAGATATGAGTTAACATAGTAATTTATCTGGCCGCTAAACCATGACAGTAATGGAGTTTCATGCAACTTTTGCTGGTTGCTACTCGCATGTATATGGTTAGTAAAGCAATTAAGATTTATCCCGAAAAAGTTTGTCAAAGAAATGCTCACATTTCCACGCATGTTGTTTTTAAACATTCACGATTTGAACACATTATTATTATATACTACGGGTCTAATGGCGCACTAAAATTACGAGGTAAATAAATACCTCTTCATCCCGATGTTTCGGCCGAGTTGCATCGGCCGTGGTCACGGGTAGACGGTCTACCCGTGACCACGGTCGGTGTTTAATAATAATTTCCACGCATGTTTGAGAAAATGAACATTATTTTTATTTTATTGTCAATTACATGTTTCCACACATTAGAGGTTGTCTGGAAGAAATCGCTTTTAGGGATAAGACCGCCTTTTTTCCTCTTCTGTTATGTTTTATTACTTGTGGTTTATAAAGTGTTCTTGTATTGTATTTGATGTTCAACACCTGATTGTGTCGCAGGTGCACTCGCGCGAGGCCGCCGCGAAGCCCGCGGCCGGCGCGGCGCCGCTCGACACGTACGTATTACGTCTCTATCGCGTGATCTATATTTTTCACATTGTAATGGATATTAATTCCGATTACAGAGGCGCCAGCGTAACTATATTAGCTAAATAGCATAGTTCTGTTTCTTTTTCACTTTAGGCATTCGATAGAGAGAATGCTTTTTACGTTGCTATTTAATTTACGCTGGCGCCTCTGTAATCGGGCTTACTATGTCTTATAAAATCCGATACTTTCCGTTTCACTAATACAAAATTTCGTATTGAATGGTCTTTAAAATACCTCAAATTCTTGTCCCTGCATAATGTGTATGCTTATATCTTTAAAACTACGCAACGGATTTTGATGCAGTATTTTTAATAGATAAAATGATTCAATGGGAAGGTTTATATGTATAATACACCTGTGCGAGGCCGGGGCGGGTCGCTAGTTTTGAATAAATATTTAGTGTATTTCCGCTCTGTCGTAGGCGTATAAGTTATGGATAGTACCATTGAACAAACCCAATTAAATCACAAACAACACACAGTGACTGCCTCGGCGGCTCAGTGGTTAGTGACCCTAACTTCTGGATCAAAGGCGTGGGTTCGATCCCCACCCAGGGCAAATATTTATGTGATGATATTTTTGGGACCGAGCTGCCTTCGTCCGTGGGTAGGAACCCTTTTAATTTTTTGTCCCCCACACGTGGTCCTGGGTGGTGCTAACCAGGCAGCAACCATACTGGTGGTAGGCTATAGCCGCGGCGAGAGACCACCCACCAGACTAAGCCGCGCCGCCAAGCTACTCTCTCGAGCTCGTGTTCCGGCTCGTAGTCTAGTGACGCCATTCTGGGAGTCGGGTCGGAACAGTAGCGTCCTCTGGTGGATTGAATACGGTGCACACATCGATTACCGCATCGGCCGACTATTCGTAGAGAGCAGCGGGATCCGAGGCACGGTTTGTCGCTGGCCGACCGCAGATAGTAGGGGGCCCAAGTAGTGAGCTAGCCACTCATGAAAGGCTGCCCCGCCATCTGTCGAAAAATCCCAGGGATGCGCCATCGTGCCGGTTGGCGACCGGACGAGAGGGCCCGATGGACATCCTTGGGGGGGCTCGGGCGTCCCCGCGGTCTCCAGGCTAGTCTACCGTGGATGTGTGTGATTTTTGTGTTGTACCACTGAATCTGCAGAGTGACGTCTCGTTCCACTTCCGACTTTCTACCTACTTTACTCCGCCATTAACCATGAGAAACACTAGAAGAAAAAGAACGTGTACACAGCGGCAGCACTCCCTCTCACTTAAAGTGCACCTGTGCAATATTCGGGGCCTGCACTCCAATCTCACGCCTGTTCATCATCATCTCGAGACAGATCGACCCCACCTATTGTTTCTCACGGAGACGCAGATTGCTGGTCCATCCGACGTGTCGTACCTCTCCTACCCAGGTTACTCCCTGGAGCACCGTTTTAAACCACGTGCGGGTGTATGCGTGTACGCCCGGGATGACATTTGCTTTCTGCGCCTTCGTAGGTTTGAAGACCCTTCATTTTCCGTGCTCTGGGCTTTGGCGGACACTGGCGTAGAGAAAATTATCTACGCCTGTGTATACCGATCACATAGCGGAGACCAGGAGACGACCAGACTCACCGAATACCTTAGTGAGGCGGTGGATGCTGCTCAGCTCAGCTACCCTTCGGCCCAATTAGTGATCCTGGGGGATTTTAATGGCCACCATAAAGAGTGGCTTCACCCATACCTGGACACAAACCATGCTGGGCTTGAGACGCGCAAGCTTGCCTTGACACTTGATCTCACCCAGCTGGTTCAAGGCGCCACACGGGTACCTGATGTTGACTCGCACACGGCCTACTGCTTGGACCTTCTGCTGACTACCGATCCAGACCGTTATTCAGTGGCGATCTCCCCACCGTTAGGTACATCTGACCACTGTCTGGTGAAATCTGTATCCGTCTACTCCCCATCAGACCCCAGTCCCAAAGGGTCACGGCGCGTGTGGCGGTACAAGTCAGCAGATTGGGATGAGATGCGGTGTTTCTTTGCTTCTTATCCTTGGCAGCCTGTTTGTTTTTCTTCCGATGATCCTTCTGCGTGCGCGGATGCCGTGACAGATGTGCTTCGTACCGCCATGGAATACTTCATCCCATTTTCGGACGTGCCTCTGTCTAGCAAAGCTCGGCCCTGGTTTGGGCCTGAATGTGGACGCGCCGAAGCGCAAAAACATCAGGCATACCTGGCTTGGGTCGATGCTCGAAACCGTAAGTTGAGGGACGTTCGTCTGAGGAAGAAGGCATACAATAGGGCTGCTAAGTCCTGCAAAAAGGTTATGCGGAGGGCTCGCTTTGACCACATTAGTCGAATAGGAAACAAGCTTGCTTCTTACCCTGCGGGTAGTAAGGCATTCTGGTCCCTAGCTAAATCGGTTGAAGCGAACTTCTGCCGCCCCTCACTGCCTCCGTTGCTGTAGCCCAATGGTTCACTGGCCCATACCGCGGTGGAGAAAGCAAATTTATTTGCATCTCAATTTGCTGAGTCTTCGCGTCTAGACCCCGGTAGTACGAGACCTCCAACTTTGCCAAACTGTGACACTGTAATGAGTGAAATACACATCCGGCAAAAGGAGGTCCTCAAAGTTCTCCGCAGTCTAGATGTGAACAAAGCCAGTGGCCCTGATGGTATTCCGGCCATTGTATTGAGGACTTGTGCGCCTGAGCTGTCGCCTGTGCTGACTCGCCTCTTTCGCCTATCTCTGAAGACAGGTCAAGTGCCCAAATCTTGGAAGCTTGCTAACGTGCAACCTGTACCCAAGAAGGGCAGCCGTGCCGACTCTGCCAACTACAGGCCAATTTCGATCACGTCTATACTCTGTAAGAGTATGGAACGTGTTCTAAATAACAGGCTCCTGGCCTACCTGGAAGCGAATGACTTACTCAGTGACCGCCAGTACGGCTTTCGCCGAAACCGGTCTACTGGGGACCTTCTAGCGTACGCCACACACATCTGGAGTGAGGTCATGGAGAAGCACGGGGAGGCGTTGGCTGTCTCCTTGGACATTTCCAAAGCTTTTGATAGGGTCTGGCACGAGAGCCTTATTGGCAAGCTTCCATCTTACGGCCTGCCTGCTGATTTCTGCACATGGATATCAGATTTCTTGAGGAATCGGTCGATTTGTCGTTGATGGCTGCTCGTCAGACCAAATGGCTATCAATGCCGGTGTTCCTCAGGGGTCTGTGCTCTCTGCGACACTCTTCCTACTGCATATCAACGATCTGCTTAAGCCCGGGATCTTTGGGTACGCAGATGACAGTACAGTCGTGGAGAGCTACACGTCCGATGCAAGAACCAGCGGGCCACAGATCGAGTTATACAGAGAGGCTATGGTTGAACGGCTCAACTTAAGTCTGCAGGCGGTATCCGACTGGGGTAATGCTAACCTGGTCAAGTTTAATGCCACAAAGACTCAGGGCTGTCTGTTTTCGGCCAAAAAGAGACCCTTTCAATTGTCTCCCGCTTTCCGTGGTGTCTCCGTTCCGGTAACTGACAGTTTGGAACTATTAGGCGTTTCACTCTCAACTTTGGCTCTTACATAGAGTCCAAAGCCCAATTAGCCTCCAAAAAACTTGGTGTTCTCTCTAAGGTGAGACGGTATTTCACACCTGAGCAACTGCTCAGTCTTTATAAAGCCCAAGTCAGGTCTTGCATGGAATACTGCTCTCACCTTTGGGATGGCTCTGCCAAATATCAACTGGAGGCTCTGGAGTCGATTGAGAGGCGAGCCAGGAGGCTGATTGACAACGACACCTCGACTAAGACGCAGCTGCAAAGTCTTGAGCATCGTCGCAAGGTAGCGTGTTTGTCGGTCTTTTACCGGATACACTTCGGAGAGTGCGCCCAGGAGTTGTACAATCTGGTCCCCCCCGCCCCTTTCTTCTATCGTACGGCTAGACGGACGCGACCAAAGCGTCACCCTTTTATGGTGGACATTCCGCGCGTTAGAACCAAGCGTTTCGAATCCTCATTCCTCATACGAACAGCCGGAATGTGGAACGCTTTGCCTGGGTCTGTCTTTCCGTTAAAGTACAACGTGAGTGTCTTCAAATCCCGAGTAAATAGGTATCTTCTAGGTAAGCGTGCTACACCCTAGACCGCACATCTGCTTAACATCAGGCAGTGTGTAGTCAAACGCAAACCTATTCGAAATAAAAAAAAAAAAAAAAAAAAAAAAGATGAACATAAGTGTTTGCTCTGTGTCTGAGTGTTATTTAGTTACTATCCATATAAGTATGTGTAAAAATAAGTATAAGTAATATATCAGTCTCTGGCAGCCATATCACAAGCTTTGCTTAGTTTGGGATCAGAAGCCGTGTGTAAGGTGTCCCAAAATATTTACAGACAGAGCGGAAATACCCTAAATATTTATTCAAAACAAGGATTAGAAGAATAGCTTCCACATAGTATCGCCTGATTCAACAAACCGTTTAAAATCCCTGCTGTAACTTCCGTTTTGTTGGAGTGGAAGCCACCAATGTTCCCCCGTGCCGGCAGGTGGCGCGGCGCGGCGCGCGAGGGCGGCGTGTCGCGGCTGCGGCTCATGTTCACACACGCGCAGGTACATCTCTCTATCCAGCCTGTTGTACCCACTGCTGAGTATAGGCCTCTCTCTCTTGCCATTCCTTAGCCTCATCCATTGCCTCCCGACAAGTCTGATGACGTCACCTGACCATCGAGCTGGTGGTCTGCCTCCGTCTTCGTCCTCTCGGGCACCACTCGGTGGCTGGCTCGGTCCACCTGTTCTCACCCCGTCTAGCCAAGTGTCCCGCCCATCTACACTTCAGCTTGGCGATGCGTGTGCCCACGTATGAGCACATAAAATTATTATATTAATTATATTTTTTGCGCTAAGACCTTATTCTCAGTCTTTTTGAAAAAACGAATTACGGATGAAGAGATTCACAGACGAATTATAGTATAATATATAATCATCGCAAAACATCTAGTCCGATCTGAAGTTGCACCATGGCGGCCCGCGACGGTACAGTCAAGTGCAACAACATTATGTACGAATTACATTTTTTAATAATTTAATAGTGCCAAAGTATATAGGTAACCTATAACTTAAGCATAATTATTTTTAAATTATGCTTATGTGATGAAAATAAAACAATTTAATAACGAATATTTAACGTTTTTGGCATTTTATACACACAAAGTACAACAAGTAACAAGAAACAATAACAAAATAAATAATAACACGAAACGAAAAATCAACAAAAAACTTAACAGACAGTTTATATAACAAAAATATCGCACGCGACTCTACTCAGTGGGTGGAGCTAGCGAACGTGACTACGACACACAGAGAACGAAATCACACTAATGAAAATACGCTACACTGTGATTTGTCAAGGGCGGTCACGTGGCATGTTCCCCGCTAGGGGGGCCCGCTGTTACCCATTTTGCGCTTCTGCGAAGGTATACGCGTCGTGTTCAGATCGGACTAGATGATTTGCGATGATTATAACTCAATGGATTAGCAAGTTGAAATAATAGTGAGCAGTACACATAGTTCGAATAACATATAGCCGACGGGGTTGTGAAGTTCTCAAATAAAAACCGAGCACCGACAAGATCAGCGTAGGATGTCCATTGATTAGGTAAACCGACGAAGTGATTTAAGACCACAGAAACGCGCTCGATGCACAATCGCTTCCAACTTTGCTTAATGGAAATCCATAGGTTAGGCTCCAATAGTAGACGTTTTACGGCTGATGATGACGAATAATGATGTTTTTTTCTGCACTATGCAATAGGATTAGCTGATCCGGCGAACTTCGTTTTACTCGATATCTTTATAAATTATAGCCTATCTGTTATTTCTGATGTATATGCATTATTATTGCAAAGTTTCATTTCATTCCGCTTTGGAGTGTTAAGTGTGCGTGAAAGAGTAACAAACATACATACTTACAAACTTTTGTGTTTACAATATTAGTAGGATGTATAATTTATGTCGTATTTTATACCTATAAAAGTCGTAGAACAAAAGTTGTTAGTTTTTATGTACAGAATAAGGCCCTAGAAGGATGCTAATTGATTAGAAATAACCCTGTATAGACCGAATCATACAAATCGGCGGATGTGAAGTTAGCTACAAGTTGCGTAATATCCAATACTGAGTAAAGGTTGTAGCTAACAACTTCACAGCTGCCAACTTGTATGATTCGGTTGGTACCACACAATATGTTTTTAAATGTCGTGCATTATACAGTGTATTTGGGTTCGAACCAGCGATATTCTAGGATGTCATGGATGGATGTACTCATTATTGTTAGCAACTTTTACTAAGAGACCAACCTCGGAAACGTAAAAAAAACTGCTGTTCCATACATATTATCGATAGTCGATGAACCTTTTATATGGAAAAGCAGATTTTTTTGCAATTTCGAGGCCGGTCCCTTAGTAAAATATGCTTACAATGATTTTTTTTTTATTTCAAATAGGTTTGCGTTTGACTACACACTGCCTGATGTAAAGCAGATATGCGGTCTAGGATGTAGCACGCTTACCTAGAAGATACCTATTTACTCGAGATTTGAAGACACCTACATTGTACTTTACGGAAAGACAGACTTAGGCAAAGCGTTCCACATTCTGGCAGTTCGTATGAGGAATGTGGACTCAAAACGCTTTGTTCTAACGCGTGGGATGTCCACCATAAAAGGGTGGCGCTTTGGTCGCGTCTGTCTAGCCGTACGATAGAAGAAAGGGGCAGGGGGGACCAGATCGTGCAACTCCTGGGCGGACTCACCGAAGTGTGTCCGATAGTAGGCTGACAGACACGCCACCCTACGTCGATGCTCAAGACTTTGCAGCTTCGACTCAGTCAAGGTTTCGTTGCCTATCAACCCCCTGGCTCGCCTTTCAATGGACTCCAAAGCCTCCAACTGATATTTGGCAGAGCCATCCCAAAGGTGAGAGCAGTATTCCTTGCAAGACCTGACTTGCGCTTTATAAAGACTAAGCAGTTGCTCAGGTGTGAAATACCGTCTCACCTTAGAGAGAACACCAAGTTTTTTTGAGGCTAATTGGGCTTTTGACTCTATATAAGACCCAAAGTTGAGAGTCGATGATATCGTAACGCCTAATAGTTCCAGACTGTTAGTTACCGGAACGGATACACCACGGAAAGCAGGATAGACAGTTGGAAGGGCCTCTTTTTGGCCGAAAACAAACAGCTTTGAGTTTTCGTGGCATTAAACATGACCAGGTTAGCATCACCCCAGTCAGATACCGCCTCCAGACTCAAGTTGAGCCGTTCGACCATAGCCTCTCTGAGTGACTCGATCTGTGCCCCGCTCGTTCTTGCTTCGGATGTGTAGCTCTCCATGACTGTACTGTCGTCTGCGTACCCAAAAATACCAGGCTTTAGCAAGTCGTTAATATGCAGTAGGAAAAGCGTCGCAGAGAGCACTGACCCTTGAGGAACACCGGCATTGATATCCATTTGGTCTGACGAGAAATCATCTACAACCACTCGTATCGACCGATTCCTCAAGAAATCTGATATCCATGCGCAGAAATCAGCAGGCAGGCCGTAAGATGGAAGCTTGCCAATAAGGCTCTCATGCCAGAACCTGTCAAAAGCTTTCGAGATGTCCAAGGAGACGGCCAGCGCCTCCCCGTGTTTCTCAATGACCTCACTCCAAATGTGTGTGGCGTACGCCAGAAGGTCCCCAGTAGATCGGTTTCGGCGAAAGCCGTACTGGCGGTCACTGAGTAGGTCATTTGCTTCCAGGTAGGCCAGGAGCCTGTTGTTAAGAACACGTTCCATACTCTTGCAAAGTATGGACGTGATCGAAATCGGTCTGTAATTGGCAGGGTCAGCACGGCTACCTTTTTTGGGTACAGGCTGCACGTTAGCAAGCTTCCAAGATTTGGGCACTTGACCCATCTTCAGAGAGAGGTGAAAGAGGCGGGTCAACACAGGCCACAGCTCAGGCGCACAAGTCCTTAGTACAATAGCTGGAATACCATCTGGGCCACTGGCCTTGTTCACATCTAGACTGCGGAGAACTTTGAGAAACTCCTTTTGCCGAATATGTATTTCACTAGCAATTCAAAAAAATTTCAATAATGAGTACAACGACGTCCATGACATAAACTAACCTAAACCACGGTAATAGTAAATGTAATAATTTATTGGCCTTATAACATTCCGTCACATGAGGCAAGTCATTTTACAATAATTATTCTTAACAATTAGTACTTACATATCCAAAAAAATCAAAATTATCATTACATATAAATCATTACCTACAAATATTGGAATTTGAATACACTATTAAATACAATATATATATATGTCGGATAGTGGAGCAGCGCCATCTAGTATTAATAATAGACATAGCATAGTTGGAAACGTCAAATGTCAACTGTCGTTTAAACGTTGAGTAGCAACTGTCATTTGGGTGAGGTCGACACAGAGCCTGTGGTATGGAAATAACAACTTCAGTCTCGAGGAATTGGTTCACTCATTTCTGGTTGATCTATGGTGGAAGAGATTCGTTCGATTCGTTCGGTGGATGCCGGCAGTTTAGATCTGGGACTGGAACGGGCACGTGGTTCTAAAAAGGTTGCTGTGTCGAACTTTCCACGTTTCCATAATCTTAAATTATCATAGCAATCCTACTGTAAAATTAACTTCATTCGATTAAAACTAGAGAATAAACGTGTAAACTACGAAACGCATTGTTAATTTCGGCGTTCCTGACATGTTGGACCCACATGATGACGGGTCCCGGGAGCTCCCCCCGTTATCAGAAGTGGGATGCAACCCTAAGCACCCACGTGAAGAGGATGACGCAGATGAGCAGCATCACAGCAACGTCCGTGCTTCCAGCGATGATCAGAGTGAAGAAAAATGGCGCCTGATTTTTGAACAACAGAATCGCAGCATGATGGCTTTGTTGCAAGCAGTAAAACAATCGACACCGTCAAGTTCTCTTCGTCTACCTATTTTTGACCCAGCGAAGACTGACAGTGATGCCCGCGCTTGGATAACGACAGCAGACATGTGTGTTACTGACCAGCATTGTCAAAGACCATCGCTGATGATTGCTGTCGTCTGTATCGTTCCCCGGCATGACCTGGAGTGACTTTAAGGATCTTTTTATGGCAAGGTACGAATGTCCAGAAACTACAGCATCTTTGTTGATCACCCTGAACGCTATGAAACCAAAAGAAAACGAGTGCTTAGCCGCTTATGCTGCTACCCTCGTGGCTTCAATCATGTCGAGATGGAATGGGCTAACTACGGAGCAGATAGCAATAGCTACGGTCTTGGCGCATATCTCCAAATTTCAGCCACGTGTTCAGAGGTTAGCGATTACTACGGACATCCAAACCCGTAGTCACCTCAAGAAAGAATTGAAGGCTGTTTCCTCTTTGAAGCGAAGTAACTCCACCATGAATGTAAATGAAGGATCTAACATCAAGAGGAGCAGACCCAGTAGAACGGCTACTTCCGTCGAATGTTTACTTGTGGAAAAATAGGCCACAAGTCATGGCAATGCCAAAGCAGAGAAGATTCTAAGAAATTAGATGACCTGTACAGACCTAAATCCTCTCACGGGAATACTTGTGAGTAACCAGTCTACGGGCTCAGCAGACCACATCACTTGCTTTCTCTGTAAGAGAGAAGGCCACTACGCATCCAACTGTCCGGAGAGAAGCAGCAAAGGGGCCAGCAACGCTGGCACTGGAAGCGGTCCGCCTAAAGAAAAGCGAGTGGACGTGTGCATTATGAATGCGCCTGCCGGTACTCTGCGTCACTCTGGTGAGTTATTTAGCTTCAATTTCAATTTAGATTCAGAATATTGATACTGTGATAAGACTAGGTGAATTTTCCCGCCTATATTTTAAAAAAACTTCGTGATTAACTCTGGAGTTGTCGCAAAAATGAAGCTGAGAGGTAAGACTCATTGTTTTCTTATAGTACCCTCCTAGTCGTTCTGATGTTTCGTGATAAACAATGTTTACGAAGTTTTGCTGCACTTAGGATATACCTACTAGAAAAAAAAACACTCTTTATACAACAAGGTACGATTTGATGAGTTTGTTTTCTTAAAAAATAAGGAGCGAAACCCGACTAAGCTCAAACCCAGGTATTGGGTTATTTTCATGGAAAATAGAATACTTGAAGGTAAGTAATTGTTTTCTTTAAGGTAAGTAATTCTGGACTCCAACCGAAAGTTGTACGATAAAAATGTAAACAAATGGACACGACATGATAGCGACAACAACACGGTTACGTGACAAGATGAATCATCACTTAGTTAAGGTAAGGTAGTCGTTATCAAATAAAACTCATTTGCTCTTGCTGTATTCATTGTTTTGTGTACGGGCTTCGCATTTGTTGGGCGTCGCGTTGGTATGCGGAAGCCGGATGGAGGCTTCCAAGAGTTGCTGGATGGAAGCAGCTGGATGTTGTTGATGTGTGATGTGCGGTTTACGGGCGCCGGATGGAGGCTCCCAAGAGTTGCTGGATGGAAGCAGCTAGACTGTGTTGACTTATGACGTGTGGTATACGGGCGCTGGATGGAGGCTCCCAAGAGTTGGTGGATGGAAGCAGCTAGACTGTTGACTTTTGACATGTGGTATACGGGTGCTGGATGGAGGCTCCCAAGAGTTGCCGGATGGAGGTGACTAGACTGTTAATTTCTGACATGTGATTTGATACGGGGACTGGATGGAGGTTTAGAATTAGTAAAGGGTAATTGGATAAAGCCTGCGTTTAACTGTTTTTTTGTCGTTTTTTGATGGCATTAGAATTGAGTTTTGTTCGGTAATCTAAAGTAAACAGAATGTTAATTAGGTTAAATGTACTGCGTACCTACTTTTTTATTGCGGTTAAAATACCTACCCCCATGTCTTGTTTTCAAATTAAAATAAATTGACTTGTTGAGTTCTAGTGGACTTTTTGTGGTCAGTATGACCGAGCGTAAAACACGTTACTTTCCGTTTTTTCTGTTTTCCAGGTAACTCCCACGAGGACGTGTGAGATGTCATGATGGCCGTGTCGGATAGTGGAGCAGCGCCATCTAGTATTAATAATAGACATAGCATAGTTGGAAACGTCAAATGTCAACTGTCGTTTAAACGTTGAGTAGCAACTGTCATTTGGGTGAGGTCGACACAGAGCCTGTGGTATGGAAATAACAACTTCAGTCTCGAGGAATTGGTTCACTCATTTCTGGTTGATCTATGGTGGAAGAGATTCGTTCGATTCGTTCGGTGGATGCCGGCAGTTTAGATCTGGGACTGGAACGGGCACGTGGTTCTAAAAAGGTTGCTGTGTCGAACTTTCCACGTTTCCATAATCTTAAATTATCATAGCAATCCTACTGTAAAATTAACTTCATTCGATTAAAACTAGAGAATAAACGTGTAAACTACGAAACGCATTGTTAATTTCGGCGTTCCTGACATGTTGGACCCACATGATGACGGGTCCCGGGAGCTCCCCCCGTCATATATATATATATATATTATATACCAACTGATTAATAAACATCACTGGATAATAATAATTAAACTCAATCAATAGAATAATGCAATTCAGTAGAATGAATACTTTGTCAGACACTGTTAAATGGTTTAAATTGATTGAAGTGCATGTTTTCCCCCGCAGCCTCCCCTCCCGGCGCCGCCCGCCAGCGCGCAGTACCCGCACCTGCAGTGCCCGCCCACCTTCCAGCCCGAGTCCTACTCGCTGGCGGAGCACGGGCGCCGCCGCGAGCGCGACCCCCGCGCCGCCGGCGGCTCCTAGCCGCGACCGCTACTGACGCGCAGCCAGATACTGTTCACTACTACCGCCATCTGGCGGGACATGTGCCGACTGGTAACATCTGGCATCTGGCGGAAAACGTAAACAACTGCGGTAACTAGCGCCACCTGGTGATTGTTCCCAATGATGTCTACTGCCAAATCATATTTACGGGAATGTGTCAGTTCCCCTGAAGAATTACAAGTAATAGAAGTATTGCTAAATTTTACTCAAATTAAAACTACGTTACAGCTGTCTTATTCATATCTGGTTATACAGCATATGCGAGAGTGAGTGAAACAAAAAAAATACGCAATGTCTGTCGCATACGTCAAAATCACCAGTTGGAATGTCAAAATGGTTAAAATTTGGTTAGATTAGGTATTTTGTCTTTTTCGGAAATTTGAACCCACTAGTTCCAGTAAGGAGGTTCAAATCTGATCATGTTACCTTCCTACTTTTTACCTTTTTGAATTTGGACACCCGAGATATCTCAAAGCTATTTTGTGAAACCCTTCGAAATTACGTAAGTTTGGGTGTATGTGCATCTTTATCTAACACCTTTTAAATTTCATGTATAAAATGGGACAGAGTGATGTATATCTCTTGCTATTTTAGTACTGTTTCTAGTACTTTGTCCTTATTCTATGGTCAGTACAGTGCCACCTGCTTATGTGACCCGGTGACCAATAGAGGAACTAACGATGCTATTTTGAAACATCAAAATATTGGCAGCATTTTATAGGACGGTAGCGACGCCGCTACCGAGTCAGATAAGTTGGCACTGTAACTGGCTTTTTTTGGTATAATGATATCCAAGGATGCTATTTTGACTTTCAAATGACTAAAAATGTCTACGGAGTTTCGACGGATTGTAAGGAAAATCGCTAGGACGTATACGAAACTTAGCAGATACTGCATTCGAATTCCATATACGTTTTAGCCGTTCGAAAGTTCAAAACGGAGCACCCGAAGTTCCATCGCTCAAGTCTCAACTAGCGACATCTACCGAAAAATGTATGCAACCGTTGCAACCAGAGACACCTGGCGGAAACTAACCTACAGAGACATCTACGTCTACTATATTTTAGTGTCAATTTTACCCACATGGGAACTTTGTGGCGCTGAAAAAACTCCGTTGGTAGTATAGAACGTTCTCCATTTTTCATAAAACTAACAAAATTAAAAGATTCCTATCCCTCAACCCTAGAATTCGTTCAGGTAGCCAATCTTACAGTTCAAAACCTTGCGAATTTTCAATGGTTTTCTGTCAGTAGTACCATTGATTAGTTCCATTGATGGTCCTACTCATGTCATTACTACACATCCTACTCAGTATGTGTACTTCGAATAGCTAGAATTAGCTAAGTCTTCTTTCATTTAGATTTAAAGTTTTGATGTACATATGCAACTTTATAAGAACTCAACCTTTTGGTAAATTCTATTTTCCGAGCCTAACGTCATTAATCATACCTACTAGTCACATAGGTTTGTGAATTATACCATCACTGATACTGATCAATGGTACTAGCGACGTAGAGGATATAAATTCTACATCGTCGTCTAATTATGGAACTAGTTCCATAAGCCTTTTTAATTGTCCACTGCAGGACGTAGGCCTACCCACGAAGGGTGATTTGGGCCATATCCACCACGCTGGCCCGGTGCGGGTTGGTGGATTCACATACGCCATCGAATTTCTTCTACGGACGTATGCAGGTTGCCTCACGATGTTTTCCTTCACCGAAAAGCCAATGATGTGAAATTCCGTACATAAGTTCCAAAGAAACTCATTGGTACGGGATCGGGATTTGAACCCACGACCTCACGATTGCAGGTCGGGTGTTACTACCACCAGACCACCATGGCTGTTGTTACTACCATCAGACCACCACGGCTCCATAATGGTACTAGCGAAGTATACATACATAATTAGTACCATCAATGGAACTAATCAATGGTATTACTGACAGAAAACCTTTTCAATGACAATAAACAGCACACGTCCATTCGTTCATTGAAATATTACGACTAGTTTAGACCGTCCGGGCTCAAGTATAGTCCACTAGGATGTGAATCGAACATTAAACTTGCGTCAGTAAAAAACATTAGAAAGTATGTCCGATCTCCTCTTGCTCGCACTTATTGAGTTGTGCAAGCGAGAGGACACGAACTCTCAAATGTTTTCCTTATTGACCCAAGTTAAACAAAAATGTCACTAAAATAGTCCTGATTTTGGCGACTAGACATTTTTGTACAAAATTCTTATGATTAAAAAAGTATACTTGTTGTTATTAATGGTAAATAAGAATATTATAATTAATTATACAAAGATATAGTAGTAATAAACTGGAGTGCTTGAATGTAAGAGACTGACGGTATATAGGCGTGATGTATAAAGGATTGTATCGATTTATAACTGTAAACATATCGATTTATTCGCGGTTATTTGTATCGATTTTTATATAACGCAGCTATTATACAGATAATACAAAAGATACATACAAAACTAACAACTTTTGTTCAACAACTTTTATCAAATCTCTAAAAAAAAATGTTCCATAGAAATTATTTTACCCGCGACGAAATGTATGGAACAGCTGTATGCTGAGTGTGAGTTTTGTCGTAAACATGACGCGCTCTTCGGCGAGCACTTAAGCATGTAATTTGTATGAACTTGTTGTGTTTCAAAAACGCGCCGCTAGTGGCGCTGTACATTTCTTCATACAAATTACATGCTCACGCGCTCGCCGAAGAGCGCGTCATGTTTACGACAAAACTCATACTCGGCATACTGATTTTTTTGAGTTTTGACGAAAGTCGCAGAACAACAGTTGTTACGTTTTGATGTACAGAATAAGCCCCTAAAAGGATGCTAATTGATTAGAAATAACCCTGTATACAATAAATTGCTTTTTAAGCGAAACGTCGAATAAAATACCTATTTAGTGGCCTCAGTACTTCGAAGCTCAATATAGTATGTATGGCCAAAATGAAACTTCTGACGGCTGTTAAGTTACTACAAGCTGCGAGGATTGGTGGTAGTATTTATCATGCAAGACATTTCTGTCTTTTACGTGAGAAAAATTTTAAATAACATTTTAGGATTTCGTTTCATAAGATTTATAGTAATTATTGGTTTCCTTTTTAATTTAATTTCCTTTTACCAAATTTTAAAACACATTGGATATATATTCTTACTGTTACATCGCACTCGAGCCCCAAGACACAAGCCACGTGCTTAGTTTGGGGTTCCCTGCACCACTGTATACTTGCCTTACCATGAATTCACTCTGCTAAATCTCATAACTATGGTATTGAACATCTTTGTAACTTGTGTGTTTCATTGTAAGTTTTCTAGTAAATATACTTTCTTTCTTTCTTTTTTTTTCTTTTTTTTAGTTAACTTCACAGCCGCCAAGAACTGTGATTCGGCTTGTAATAAACTTTAATAATGTAATATAAACTTTTTTTTACGAATGTTACGAAATGCCTAAATGAAAATAAGCTTTAATGCAAGCTACTACGGTTCAAAGTAGTTTGTTTTTCGAGCGATACCAATAAACTGTGTAGCTATGTATGGAGACAATATTAGTTAAGATGTACATTTTTTATATGAAACATGCGTTTTAACCTTTTTAGTAACTTTTTTAATTAGGTATTGCAAAAAGCTTGCAGATATGTTAACTAATAATTTTCATTACTCAATATATTCGAATTATTATTTAAACCACATAATTATTGCTTATATTTTTATTTAATTTTAGAGTAAGTTGCTCCTATCAATGGTTTTTAGATATTTTTACTCTCATTGTATTGTCGGTGCACTTTTTGCTTTTGATCGATAAAATTACTTTCATTTTCTGTTATTTTTAAAGTAAAAGAGCCTTAAAAATACAATGAAAGTAAAAAGTATCAATATTATCTTATGTAAGTTGTATGGTTCCTTTATTTAAAACAGTAGTACTTAGTGCGATGAAAACATTCTGAGTCGTGTTATATGTTGTACTGCTTAGCTGTACCGAGGCAAAAGAATACTTTAACTTAATTTTCTAATACATTGTTTCTCTACACTAGACGACTAAATAAAATTATATTGTAGGATATCATTGTAATCATCATAGAGATCAACTTCAACGGAAATGAATTGTTAGTTATTATTATCTACGTACGGATTAGCAAGTTGAAATGGCAATGGGCAGGGCACATAGCGCGGAGGACTGATGACCGGTGGAGTCGAAAAGTTCTCGAGTGGAGACCACGTACCGGCAAGCGCAGCGTAGGACGTCCACCCACAAGGTGGACGGATGACCTCGTTAAAACTGCAGGATCGCGCTGGATGCAAGCCGCTTCCAATCGGTCTTATTGGAGATCCGTAGGAGAGGCCTATGTCCAGCAGTTTGGCTGATGGATGGATGATTATCTTCGATCACAACGTCGCTTACCGCCAGGCGAATTAGTGGTCAAGCGTGGCCTTATTCGCGATATAAAAGAGAAAGTATGGAACCAACTTCTAAATTGCGAAAGAAATCGGCTGTTCTACAAAGTCAAGAGTTAATGAACTTTTTGTTTGGATCAGCAAATTATTTTCGCGTTCAAAAATGGAGTTTGTTTTAATTAATCTTATAATATTTTTTATTTTATTTTATTGCAATTGGTTCGGTAACAGACATTAAGCTTATAACTATGATACAATTTAAATTTTAGCCAAACTTTCTAAACCTAATGTCCAATGATATCCGTACACAGCTTATATTTTGTGGACAAGTGAATAAAAGAAAAAAAAAAGTTACATAAACAATAATAGATTCTAATACATAAACAAAAAGAGTAGTACATTAGTGAATGAATACGATCATATCTTACAATACATTAGTGGTCTAAAAAAACAACCCATAAACTTAAAAATATTTATTACGATAGTTAAAAGTTACATTAATAAAAATATTCATGGAAGTTATACAATTAGGTACAAATTATTCTTATAATTACAATCTAAATTTTAAATTTGCTATGGAAATTAACGTGGTTTTCACACATTTTATACTGTATTTAACGGGACTGTTTGATTTGAGTGCATTGCGAGACGGCTCCGCGTGCCAGCACTCGCCAACTTGAGAAAGGTCGCCGAATGCGACCGAAACTATAGTCGTTACGACTATCCGTGCACGTGAGTTCAGTCCCGTTATATATAGTATAAAATGTCTAAATTTTAATGTTAAAAACATAAGTCAAAAGAGAATCAGAAACATAAAAATTAAAGTCAAAATTTTAAAAATCTTAAATCATAAAAATAAATTAAAAATTAAATACCTTTTAAGTTTTGCTGATTGGTTTTGTAAATTTAAAACTTGTTGCATCGTGTGGCAAAACTAACAATTTCATGAATGGAAATTACCTTATTTTTTTTACTAAAGAAATCGTGTTCTCTTGGCTTCGGTACAGTTATTTTTATTACTAGGTTAAAACAATATTAAATTAAAATATATAAATTAAATTACTCAATTTTATACTTAGATTTGTAAAAAAAAATGGAAATGTAATTTATGTCTATTTAACGCGTATAACATTATGAATTGTTAAATCCTTCCATTTTATTAAATTTTTACAGATACGTACGGTAGGCTGCTCAATATATTATCTTCCTTTTATATAATGATTAGGTACATGTGTATACTTTCTTTCGTATATTAATTATATTTTTTGAAAATGTGGGCAGAATTTAGTATTTGTCAATTATTTGTGTAATTACCGAAATAATTTTGCCAAAAATGGAATAGATACGTAGACTGTTGACAAAGGTTTGATAAATCTTAGTTTGGTGACTCACTGTCCAACGCATCTACAGGGTTATCCAGAACTGCTGTACTGAGCCCAAAGGTGGTGGTATAGACTGTCATTATGAACCACTTTTGCAATGGACTTACCCGGAATTTGAGAAAAAAAATCAGCTGTTAATAATTTTGTATAGAACAGCAGATTTTATTTCTCGAATTCCGGATTGGCACCACAGTAGAAGTTGTATTAATGATGGTGTTTTAACCTCCTTTTGGCTTAGCACAGAGAAAGCAGATAACCCTGTATTTGCAGACAATATTTTACAAAACAATAGAGAAGCCAGAAAACTTTAAAAAATCCATTGAAAATGAACATACTATGCAAAAAGCACATTACAAAATAGACTCTATTTCATTACCTTACTATTAATATTGGTTTGTAAGTGTATTCCAAAACTAAGTTGTTATCTTGCCCCAGTTGAGTCCATTATAAATGTAAAGTGTGAGTGTCGGTGTTTATTTACCGAACTGATGGTTGTAAGGAACACCATTAGCGGCTGTGTAACGCCCGCGTTACTTTTTAATTTTAATTCGCGGATTTTTTAATGGGATGAAATTTTGCTCACAGCGTAGTTCTATTAGGTGTTTCATAGCGATCTTCGAAGATAAGCAACGTGTAGGTGACATTTGCTACTAAGCGTTGCCGTGAATGTTCAAATGACACGCAAACATATAGGTCCCGATTGTTATAACCGTTTAGACGTATCAAAGGCCTTCAGGTACCTAGCTTAAAACACCAGAGGGGTTAGTCCAGGTTTATATGTAAGTTGAAACAACAGCTAGTTTCGTATGGCTCTATACATTTCACACACGCGAACGTGAAAGTTTAAGTAAATTAAACTACGCAAAACCTGGAGTAAGGGCTCAGGGCAAGCCATTCAGTCTGTACGAACTTAACATAAAACGATATTCTTTAATAAGGGCTTGACTACACCCCTTTTTTTTTGACCCAGTAAAATCTTTTATGGATACCACCAAACCTGGGGAGGCCGGTTATGTGGGAGTCTCCACCGCTAGTCGATGGCATACCCACTAAAAACCTGGGGTGTTTCCGCCACTGCGCCATGTGTCGGGGCTACGGGCACTCTTCCGCACTCCTCCGCGGCGCTTGACTACACCCTGCCTAATTATCTATTAACTGCCTACTTCATAGCTAAATAATAGCCTTGATAGGATTGAGCTACATAGTTACAAGTTTATGCGTTAAACTCAAAAAGATGACGTGGCAGTTACTCGCTCGTGTTACTCAGAGAATAGTCCCTCTGAACAACGTAGTTTCGTGTAGTCGTACCATAGGTGTTACATGTTGACTAGTGCATAGTGTACGGAGCTGGACCGTGAGCCTCGGGCCGGACAATACATGTGTCACGTGACGCGCACAATATTTGACTAAAGTAGTCATGAAAGCGCCGAACAAATACAACCATGTCAAAATAAAATGCAGACATAAAACGTGGATCGCTGCCAACGTGAAAACTTCCAAATTTTGTTATGAAATCTTCTATTGGTTTGTGCTATGTATAAACTTCACTGTATCATCGTTTTTTTCGCTCAAGACCATTTGATCAGTTTCGGTGTTTTTAGGGTTCCGTACCTCAAACGGAAAAAACGGAACCCTTATAGGATCACTTTGTTGTCCGTCTGTCCGTCTGTGTGTATGTCAAGACTCTTTATCTCGGGAAAGCGTAAAGTATTGAGTTGAAATTTAAACTGTATAACATATATCTATGGTTTCTTGCAGTTGTGTAAAAGAAAATCTTCTCATTTATCGTTTAAAAAAGTTCACACGACTCACACTCACAAAAATCAAAACCTACAGGGTACTTCCCGTTGACATAGAACTATGAAATTTGGTGAAAAGCCAAAAAATTCACAAAATATGGGTTCAAAATTCAAAGTAAAGAAATCGTATCATGTAAGGTATCATATAAAATAACTTTATTAGCACATGCTAAAACAGGTTTTTAATTATTTTTACAATGTGTAATTTTCGATGTATGACGAGAAAAGTGAAAAAAAAAACTTTTTTGTGGGCGGTTATAATAGAGATTTTATTAACTTCCCAATTTAGTGAAGTTTTCTGGATTTGTACGGAACCTTCGTTGTGCGAGCCTGACTCGCACTTGTCTGGTTTTTTCATAACAAGATTAAAAAGTAAATATATCTAGGCCTATAACCGAAGTAAGTAAAGTTCACTTGAATTGAACATCACAGCCGTCAACTTGAATCGGTCAGCTTGAATTGGTCTAGAATCTAGATTTATATTTCATACATTTGTAAAATCGTTTGACTTTCATCCGGAGGTGGACAGTCCAAGCTTCCAAATAACGTAAGTGCTCAATTTTTGAAGTATTTCTTTCGTGTCGCGAGTCAAGATTGCTTCTTTCGATACGACACTTTACAATAACTATTTAGTACGTTGCGTGATAAGCGTCTTCTATACAAGCTTGCTTTGAAGCACCCGATGTGATGTACGTGCCTA
This sequence comes from Hypomecis punctinalis, assembly GCA_949316475.1. Taxonomy (NCBI): domain Eukaryota; kingdom Metazoa; phylum Arthropoda; class Insecta; order Lepidoptera; family Geometridae; genus Hypomecis; species Hypomecis punctinalis. The sequence continues at coordinate 26,603,702 of OX438800.1, read as the reverse complement.
CGTACACAGACTGCAGTGACGTATGTTCTAACTAAGAACTAATCAGCTTCTTTACTACCTTCTAACCTGTCAGCTCAAGTTAATATGTTTTCTTAATTTATTCTCTGTAATAGTGAAGGTGTACTGGGCTATAACGTAACAAGGCTGTGCCAGGAACGTGTCTGAGAAAACAAACTTTTATGAGAAAGCATCAGACTATACTCTCTAGACCGTTCCGTCACCGACCAACACCGTCGCGTGCCCTGCACGGAACGTTTCGCCACCGAAAAATATTCTGGACGTCTATTGTCTTTGACTGCCGCGGTGGCTCAGTGGTTAGTGACCCTAACTTCTGGATCAGAGGCGTGGATTCGATCTCCACCCAGGGCAAATATTTATGTGTAGAACATAAGTGTTTAGTCTCTGTGTCTGGGTGTTACTATCTATATAAGTATGTATCTAAAAAATAAGTATATGTAGTATATCAGTCTCTGGCAGCCATATTACAAGCTTTGCTTAGTTTGGGGTCAAAGGCCGTGCGAAAGATGTCCCAAAAATATTTCTAAATATTGTTGACGTATATTAATTGATACGTTATAGTGGGCATAGTAGAGCGTATTAGTTTTCCGTGCCTGATACGTTGCTAGCACGGTCATGGTATGGCACGTTATAGCGGGCATAGTAGAGCGTATTAGTTTTCCGTGCCTGATACGTTGCTAGCACGGTCATGGTATGGCACGTTATAGCGGGCATAGTAGAGCGTATCGTGTAATTTCCCGTGCCTGATACGCTCCCAGAACGGTACTGGTATGGCACGTTATAGCGGGCATAGTAGAGCGTATCGTGTAGTTTTCCGTGTCTGATACGTTGCTAGCACAGTCATGGTATGGCACGTTATACTGGACAGACACCTTTTAGTTCTATTTATGAATCTGTCTCAGTGACATTTTTTTTAAATTTGTGTTAGACATACTCGTATTGATTTGCACTATCTGCAGTCTGTGTAGTGCGGGAGTAAATAAAGAAAGCTCTGATTCCGTGCTTCCAGTACAACATCAGTAATACTTTAAGAAGAAACATAAAATACGCTATTTTTAAGAAACGTTCAAAAGCTCGAACTACGCACAGGGTCATATCTACCTGTTAGGATATTTTAAAACTTTATTTTAGACGAAAATAATAATTTTGAACTATTGTTTAATAAGAGTGCTATTATTTTATTATTGAATAGAATAATGAGAACATATTATATTCCTATTACGATAAGATGTTGTATTTACCTACTTATCTACGCGAGTAGATGTAATAATGTGTAAACGCAACAAGCTGTGTTCTAAGTTATTATTAATAAATTTTATCGATACAAATTATTGCGTTTTATATTTAGTCTGCGTTTGATAAGGGTTGCTACACACATGTTCGGTTTGGTACGACCGACTGCCGAACGGTAAAAGCAAATATACAATACAATATAACTTTATTGTTCACCGAAAAACAACTTAAATAACAAAGTATTGACAAATCATATTCTTAAAATTAGGTGGTACAAGGTCGATCTTATCGCCTTGAGCGATTTATTCCACGCTACCTTTGGATGGACAGAAAGCCGAGTACATATTATGCAGTATGTACAGAAATATGTGTTGACAAATGCCTAATTTGTCGAACGGCATTCGCTGGGCCGGGCGACGACGATTTATGCCGAACAAGTGTACCTAGTAGTTGTTTCGGGTCAGAAAATCCTGCCAAACCGAATGTGCCGGCCCGAACATAGTTATGTGTTACAAGCCTTACTAATCCAGCTCGAAGGACAGTTATGGGGGCTTACCATTTATTGCGTTGTAATAGTGACGATGAGATATCCATCTATAAATCTAGGTGTATAGTGTATAGGTATGTAGGTACATATGTAAAAGACGTACTTTAAAAAAAATCAAGTCCGTAAAAGTGTAGAAGCAAGTAATGAGGTAAGGCCGCGCTAACTTGATATTCAACAGAAGTAAATTGGCGAACAAAAAGTATAACCTTTGTCTCGAGCTTATAATTAGCATAATAAATGAACTGAGCTACAGAATTAACTGAGCCTGAGTGCGATTTAATAAGAACACGGCGCACTAATCTAATAACCTCTGTCTTGAACAGGGGCGTAGCGTGCCTTGGTGAGGCCCTGTGCTATTAAAATTAGTTGGGGGGCCCAAATTAAAGGTAAATATTTTTTACTAGAAAAGAAAAATGCTTGAATTAAATCAAAATAAATGTTTATTGATTACTAACTGTACCCAGCGCGCGTTGCTGGCGCTATGTGTTGAAAATTGGTCGCACCAATTCAGAAACCTTTGCCTCATGCACAACTTTGCTAATGATTATCACATGATTAAATGCATAGTTTACGACTCTATACAGACAAACATTCATTTTTATATATTTAGATAAGTTATTACTTGCTCCGAAATTGAGCAAGCCAAACAATCAAATTACTTATACAATGGTAGTACTGACAGAAAACCTTTCATGCCTTATTTTTCGGCAACTTGGTTAGCTGTCGAAACTGTAACTGTTTCTTTTCAAGCGACATTGTGGATAATATTTAACTACTAATTTTAGCTTACACACGTTAAGGGGTCCCTGTGATCCGGGGCCCCGTGTCATTGATACAGCGGTAGCTACGCCTCTGATCTTGAAGCAAAAGTGTCCACGACCCACTTCAGGCCCGAGGTATGTCTGCAAGTCTCTTTGAATTACAGTGGAGTCGATCCTTGATGTGGAAAGTTGGTAACTAATGCTGTTGGATTCTTTTAATTGAATCTACGATAGTTTTAGAAGTCATATCTTTGTCTATCTAGATAATTGAAGTTCTATGATTTGTGGTCCCGACCCGCGTCTTGAGCTAGGTTATCTACTCGAGGAAACACCCGATTATTATTGACATTAATTTGATTTGATGGACTGTTTGTTTTCGAAATTAGATTAAGTTAGCCTTCTAGATGACGTAGATAAGTAATGTAATAAAAAGTACGTAAAATCATAAGTATTGTATTTAAAGGTATACAATTTAAGTAAGGTTTACGTATATAGTTTATTTACCTATTTATTTATTTATTTATAGGCGAGCAGTATAAACTGATGTGCCTATATCAAGCAGAGTCGAATAAAATTAGTATTTATCTGTCAAGGAAATTTTTTCCTTCTTTATCCAAAGATCCAGTCTATTCTTAAATGTGTTAATAGTCCTTGCTGAGATTACATCCTCAGGCAACCTGTTCCAGTTGTAAATCACTCTGTTGCTGAGGATGTGGTGTGCAGTGTTGGTTTGTGAAGGTTAAGTAGGTACTTATACCTATTATTTTCTGAAGGAGACTGTGTACCTACTATAGGTAATTCTATGAATTCCTTTCTGTTGAGCTGGTATCGTTTCTAAATCTGACAGAATTATCCCGAATTAATCGGTGGATTAATCCCTGGTATTACGAGGTAGTATTTCTCCGAACAGAAGGTAAATCTCGCGACATCTCTGAATTTCTATAAGCCTATATCTCGGCCCGTCTTACTAAATAATCTTGCCAAGTATTATCTTAATAGGCTGATAAACAGCACGACAGCAAATTGTGTCCTTTCTGAGAGAAAGACCCCTCAACCTATGTAGAAACTGTGTTGTAAGCTTCGTCGAGATTCGTTGAAAAAATTCCGACCTGAAGACTTAAATCAACATCCAAACGAAAGCAAAATCGTTCGCTTTGGTCACTTATAAACATACCTACAAGTTTATTTATTTATTTACATTTAAATAAATTAAATTACACGTTTGACATCACCAAAGCCTTAGAATTTCTAAGGTAAATTGAATCTACCTATATAATTTTAATTACCTTAGAACTAAATAGCCTTATTTTGTTGTAAAATATCTTCATATCACAACTTCAGGGGAAAATAATTAAACCTCTGAAACATTTTGGAACCCTTAAATCCCAGCAAAGAGGTAGGTATGTAGGAGTGGACACGTGCGCGCCGAAACGGCCTCATTTGAATAGGCGCGGCGCGTGTTGTCTTGTCGCCCTTGTTGGATGCAAATGCGACGTTCGGACAACGGTCGCGGGCCGGCGCCGCGTGCCGTGCCAGCTGTAGCCACAACAGCTGTTAGCGGCCTGATCGCTGTATAGGCTGAATCATACTAGTCGGCGGATGTGAAGTTAGCTACAAGCTGCGCTGACTAGCTCACATAAAGCTGCGCGCTGATTGGGTTTCACGTCGGCACAGTTCAACATAAAAGGTTCTATGGTATGGTATATGACTACGAGATTTTTGACAATATTGGATCAGGACCGTGTGTAATACGAGTATGTCCCCCATGTCCGGTCCTGACCCAAAACTAAGAAAAGCCTGTGATATGGCTGCCAGGGACAGATATATCTACCTACTTCTTCCTACTACGACGGAGGTGGACCAACGATATAAGACCACGTCATAGGAATGCGCTGGATGCAGGCCATGGAAATGGAAAACCATACCTAACCAAACTTCAATATGTACACTCTTGAGCACAGACGTAAAGTAGCGGATATTGTGTTTCAAAGAGTTATCTTTGTGATAAGCATTTCAAAAATCTGAAGCGAACGCAGGATTTGAACCATGCCCCTTCGGATCACCAACCACCACCAACGGCGCCACCAACGCTATAAGTTGGGAAATGTAAGCACTTCAGAAATTTGAAGCTTGCGTAGGAGGCGAGCTAGCTCAGTGGTTAGAGCGTCGGGCTAGTGATCCGAAGGGGCATGGTTCAAATCCTGCGTTCGCTTCAGATTTTTGAAATGCTTATCACAAAGATAACTCTTTGAGATAAAAATCTAGTGTGGAAAGCACTTAAAATAAACATCATAACAATGATATTGTGTTTCTGTACAAGTTGGTAACCGGGAAAATTGACAGCCCTGAACTGCTCGCAAATTGTTATCTCAAGATTCCACGTGTTAATAGCCGTCTCGTTATTAGAAGAACATTCAGCCTCCCTACTAGCCGTACTAATTACTTCCAACATTCGCCCATGTATCGGATATTTCTCTCCTACAATAAAATCTGCCATAACTTAGATATTTTCCATAATTCACCAGTTCAAATTAAGAAATACTTTGACTCTTTTAAATTTGTAATGTCATATTAATTTTATTAGTTATAACTGCTTATAACTTTTGGATCATTTATTTTTCTTTTCTTTTGTGAAACATAATCGCATTATACGCATGTTGTGCTTGTTCTAAGAAGGTTGATCAACTTCACAAGTAAATTATTATAATTTAAGATGTAAAATTATGTATGTACCTACTGCATCAACCCGTTTGCAAACCTATTAATAAAAAAAATAAAAAATAAAATTAGGTGAGGCTTGGTAGATGCAAAGTTGGAGTGGAAATACTATTACTAGGTATTTCTGCTTTATTAGACATAATGCGTAATGGCAAATATGACCTGCTCCAGATAATTATGCAAGGGTAAATCCATGGGAAACGATCTCCCGGAAGAAGGCGATCTTCGTGGCTCAAAAATCTTCGGACATGGTTCAGTCGGAGTAAAAGATCACTTTCCGCGCAGCAGTTTGGAAGTCCCCATACTCGTAGCTCTAATGGAAGCCGACCTCCGGTAGCTGGCATCTCAAGAAGAAGACTGAATAGATACATAGCCAAGTTAAACCGGCGTTAAGTTACCTACCTGAAAGATGGGTATGAAGCCGGAAACATACTATCGGACGCGGCTTACGGACGCGACTTAGCAATGTGCACAGTCTTAAGACGTCCGGTGTGCCAGATCGCTCTCGGACGTCCGAACGCTCAAGGTCGTCCGTAGATGACGTCCGCGACTTATGTCCCATAGTGTGCACGGCTCAGTGTACTTTCATAGTCTAGGTCGCGGCTGCCAGTAGCGTCTGTAAGCCGCGTCCGATAGTATGTTTCGAGCTTTATTGATTGATCAGAGGAGTTCAATAATAAATAGGTTTTATTCGATTTTGAACTCTACCTATAAAGCATTTAGTAATGAAACTAAAAAAAAAAAACCTAATACAGCTATATGCTTCAAACTTTAGGGCTACTTGGGCTGGTAGGTACATCTTTTAATCGCTTAAAGCACTACGATTTGTGGATATGTGAGTAGGTATATACGTAGAGACGTAGCAGCAAGTTCACTCAAATAAATACACGTGTAGGACTAATACATCAAATAATAAATATTAAATACGGCGTGTCTGTTCGGCAAGCACTCTCGCGGATTACATCTCATATCTATTTCTCAGGCGAGTAAAAACCCACCTGTATTTATGTGTTTGAACGTCTCTGCGTGATTTAGAGGTAATCTCGTGCGCGTTTTACTGCGAATCACGGGACCGCGGGTGATGGGATTGATGGGGACTCCTCCGTTGTTCTGTGCTCGAAATATAAAGAGTTTCATATTTTGACAATGTGTGCAACTCAGATCAAGTAAAAAAATAGTTCGTGAAGTCCATCCGCGCGAAAGAAGTGAATCTTCGACGCAACAGTGCTTTCATGGTTTTACTCCATGGTAGCGTTAAACGTTTAACGCAACGTTGTCGGAAGTCGCATTAGAAGTTTCACTTAAAAAAAAATCAAGACTGAACTAGAATGCCGTGAACAGACAAGTTTTTCACTTATTTCTTATTTTTTTTTGTTACCTACCCTCAAAAAGGGCTAACCTGAAAACCAGCGCTGAGTGTTCGGTTCCTACCTGCATTCAGCATAATGCTGAGGTGAGCCCTTTTCGACATTTCGAATTCCTTATTTTTATATCATTATCTATTGTTTTTTGTGCCTCCTGTATTTGTAATGTCGAATAAAGTTTTTTCAATTTCTATTTTCAATTTCAACAAGTGAGGCCGGTTTTTTATACATATGTGAGTGTGTCGGTGTTGCGCCGCCATAGATCGGCTGACGAGCCAAGACTCTACATGTGTGTAATTGTGTCTGTACACGGCTAGGCCTTGTTTTGCCGGCCTCACTTGTTTGTTCTCAACATTCTATCTTGATTTTTTATTTGGGCTGCGGTGTTCAACAAGTCGGATGGCTAGCCCTGGTAGACCTTTATAGTAGCCTGAGAGCCTCTGACACAGCTAAATATCGGTACGCACATAACAATACGCACGAAAGATGTAATAGTAGGTACCTACATTGAGCCCGATTACAGAGGCGCCAGCGTAAATTAAATAGCTACGTAAAAAGCGTTCTCTCTATCGAATGCCTAAAGTGAAAATGAAACAGAACTATGCTATTTAGCTAATATAGTTACGCTGGCGCCTCTGTAATTACTTGTTAAAGCAGTTATAGAAATTTGAACAATTTTTAAAAGTGATTGTTACATTGCCAGAATATTGATTATTTTCCTGACATAAAAACTCTTTGCTAAGATTTTAAAAAGTATCGTTCATATTTAGACGGAGCATCTTAAAAAACCGTGCATGTTACTTCATTAAAAAAAACTCGTGCGTTTTACATTACAATAACGCACAAGTGCATAATTAAATACATTCATCATCATCATCATCATTTCAGCCATAGGACGTCCACTGCTGGACATAGGCCTCCCCTAATGATTTCCAATAAGACCGGTTGACAGCGGTTTGCATCCAGCGCGATCCTGCTGTGATTAAATACATTACGATATTGAAATTTGTGTAATAACAGCCACTTTACGAGCAAATATGTTATAAAAATATACCTACACATGCATATAGCTATATTTTACATCCTTTTCTTTCGCAGTGACAACTTTTGCCTTTTAACGAGGAGTGAATATTTACAGCATGTCCGGTGGTTTCAGGGAGACGTCGGGTTATGTAGGTATGTAACCACTACAACTATCCTGAGTTGACTTCCTGCAAATACACGATGTCTTAGCGGGACTAGCTTGTACTTAATATTATCTAGGTAAGTAGGTACCTAAGTAATGTTGCTTTGAAACTTTCGCGATTTGTACACATTATTATTATATACCTACTACGGGACTAATCGCGCATTAAAACATTCCAGTTTTCATTCCAGTCTACCCGTGACCACGATAGATGTAACTCGGTCGAAATGTCGCGTCGGGGTGATGAGGTATTCATTTATCTCATAATTTTAGTACTTACGCGATTAGTCCCGTAGTATATAATATTGAAGTATCTAAATAATTAAATAATTATGAACATCTTTCAGAATTGAGAATCTCTAGATAGAGGTGGACGCACCGGCACTGGTGCTTGGAGCACTTTGCTGGAAGTGCTTCTTTCCGGGACCGCTACGCTTACGAGACTTTCCGAACATTGCTCTACACCATATCAGACATTGTATAATCGGCGCCACACAAGTCGGCGGATGAGAAGTTAGTTGTAGTTAATTATTGCGCATGTGTGCACAATGCTTGCGCAAGTGGCGAAGTAGTGAGCAAGCAAATAGTGAGGTTGTTGGCCCTGGCATAGGTACCTAGGTATATTTTGACTTTTGTGCAGCGTTCTGCGCCTAGCTTCCCATCCGTTGTGTGGCACGGAGTCTAACTCTACGTAGTCGAGTACCTACCTACGTGTTTTTGTCAAGCTCCTGTGAGTGTACCTACGGTTAGAACAAATAAAAGTCCAGAATGACCTCAATAGATTCTTCATTTTCTTAATACTATAGGCCTAAAGATATAGATGCCGTATTCCAAACCCCGGCAACTGAGTGAGACTGACACGCGCCTGTCTAGGTACGGAGGTATTAAGGCATTGATAAATAATTTACCTAGGTTCAGTAAACTTGATTGAATCTGGATCGTGAGCCTTTCAAGTCTAATCATTCAGTGTTATTGACATTTTACTGTTGGATAGGTACATTTTATTTAATGTTTGCTTCTCATCTCAAACTTTCAAGAGTAGAGAACGGATACTATGGATATAGAGTTAGTCTAATCCTGGAAGCTATTTAGACTTATTATAATGACATGAGAACATCCAAAATTGAAAAATGCTAATAAATGTAATTTTAAAACCAGCATCAGCTAGTATCGTAGTTTATTCAATAAATTATCTTTCACGGCTTCATTCTTTGCAATTTTTAGTTTACATGTTGTAGATATGCTTCCAGGTACCGGCCTTCAACACGGATTTCTTAAAGAGTTTTCCTGTATTTTTTTTTGTTATGTTGTTACCCTTTACTTAATATCGTCAACGACTACCAGATCACTTCCCAGTCACCGCCCATCCGACATCAGGCGCCATACTTCATTCCGTGTTTCCGTGTCGAGGCCTTCGCTCAATCGAAAGAGGAAGATTTCAATTTCACAGTAGCCATAAATAAACTGCTAGATATTAATGCCATATCCGAATGTCAACATTTTGATGATCAATTTCTTTCTAGAATATTTTGTGTGCCAAAAACGTCTTATTTTGAACTTAAAGAAATTGAATGAATTTATTGACACTTATCTTTTTAAAATGCACAGACTACAGAACCGCATCAAAATTGATAATATCGAATTGCTATATGGCTATTATATTGATCTTAAAGATGCTTACTTTTTACTTCCTATACATAAATCGTATAGAATATGCCTACGATTTAAATGTAACTGTTTACCGTTTTGTTTGTCCACCTCACCGTATGTATTTACTAAATTTACGATTAATAGGTTCTATCCTGCGGTATCTGTCATCTATTTAGATGATATATGTAGTTATATTATTGTCTTGGTTTAACATTTCTTGACTGCCAAGAAAACGCAAATTCAATAAAAACACTATTAGAAAATCTTGGTTTTATAGCAAACTATGAGAAAAGCTCTTTAGTCCCAATTTCTGGGATTTGTCTTTGATTGTCATGATTATGGCCCTGCCAGAAGATAAAAAGTCAAAAATGTTGTAAAAAATGTAAAAAAGATGAATATCAAGGATTTTCTCGAGTCATTGATAGGCTTGTTGATAACAGTGTGCCCAGCTAAGATATTCTTGGATTCTTGGTTATATACTAAAGAATTTGAACAGTACAATACCAATGTTCAATAGACAACCTAAGATATGACCAAATTCAATATTACCTAAAAAAAAAAATGCGCTGGTGGCCTTTGTCCAAGGTACATTTACCGCTTAAATGTAGTGATTAATTAATATATATATATATATATAAATTAGAAATCTATTCGGATTCATCTACTACTGGATGGGGCGCTTATTGTAGTAATGAAGATTGTTGTGGTTAATGAACAGGAACTATAAGCTTTTAAAGCATTGAATTTTTTTGCTAAAAATATTACTGATTCTGATATATCACTAGATTAGGCAATGTTACTGCTGAATTATTCAGTATACGCACTTGAATAAAATATCTCAAGACATTTGGACATGGGTTGAATCTGGTTAAATGCATCATATATTCATAAAAAATAAAACAATAATGCTGATTTATTATTTAGAAAAAAAAATTGAGACATTGAATGGGAATTAGCTGATCCGTTTATTAAAATAACAGATAAATTGGGTTACCCAGATATTGATTTATTTGCAAGTAGATGTAACACTAAGTTCCACTCATGTGACATGGAAAATTATCCTGATGCTATAAATGCTTTTACGGTATCTCGAAAAAATCTGACATTCTGTGCATTTTCTTCCTACTAAATAATTGTTAAGATAATCCATAAAATTATAAGTAAGGGAAGGTATTCTTGTGGTCCCATACTGGCCAACGCAGCCATGGTAAAACGTTTTATGAAAGTAGTGTTTAGATCAAGGCCCCCAGCTCCCAAATATATTGAAATCCAGGCATAGTATTAAAGTATTTGATAAAGAAATGCGACTAACGAAGATCTTGATTTAGAAACTATTTTAAAAAAGACACTGACATTGTAGGTTCTTGTCTGCAAAACTGAGTTCCGACATATTCACTTGTAAAACCATAGTAAAACTAAATAATATTCAGCTTAATAGTATCCGTGACACAATTTTATTAAAAATATCTGATACTGTAAAGACCTCAAACCCAAATTGTTCGCAGCCTTTTCTGAAATTTTCGTATTTGTATCAGAGACCTGAATTATGCTCAGCAAGATGCTTAGAGACATACATAGAGAAAATAAAGAATTTACGTTCCTCTGATAATGACTTTTTGCTCATAAGTTATAAGCGTCCACACGCTAAATTAACATCACAAAGATTAAGTCACCGGATCAAAGATGTCCTCAAAAGTAGTGAGATAGATACGAATATATTTAGGCATAGCTAACATAGTCGGTGTCGGTATTGATATTATAAGCAAAACTCCTGGATGGAGCCAATCTTCACAAGTCTGCAAAATTCTATAATAGAAATATTGTTTAAGATAATGTACAATTTGGTAGATCAGTTCTATCATATGATTGATAATTAAAATTTAACTCTGTATTCATTAAAATATAATGTCTACGAGTAAAAATGAATATACATTTCACATTTTGTTGTTTCTCTAAACATCTACAACATGTAAACTAAAAATCGCAAAGAATGAAGCCGTGAAACATAATTAATGATCAAACGAACTAGTGAAGTTCGCTCAAAATTATGTGAACGGCTTCATTCGACGCGATTATATACACCCCCCCTAAAATAATTATACATTTACAAAGTGTAATGCCCTAACCCTCAAACTAAAATGTGAAATACTTTAAACAAAATGAAGTATGGCGCCTGATGTCGGATGGGCGGTGACTGTAGAGGAAGTGGTCTGGTAGTCGTTGACGATATTAAGTAAAGGGTAACAACATAACAAAAAAAAAATACAGGAAAAATCTTAAAAAAATCCGTGTTGAAGGCCGGTACCTGGAAGCATATCTACAACATGTAAACTAAAAATCGCGTCGAATGAAGCCGTTCACATAATTTTGATCGAACTTCACTAGTTCGTTTGATCATTAATTTAACTTCATTAGCATTAACATAGTTAAACTAATAATAACTCTATTATGCCCCGTATTTTGTAAATAATCGACCAACTGCGAGTCGGACTCGCGCACGAAGGGTTCCGTACCGTATGTACCTACATAATATTCTGTGAATATTTCAAGCATCGACCTGTCACCGTTATTAATATCGAATAAATACGGCTAAAAATTCAGATTTGTTTTATGGGAGCCCTTAATTTTTTTGTGTTTTTGTTAGGTATTTGTTGTTAAAGCGGCTACAGAAATACGTCATCTGTGAAAATTCAACGTTCTAACTACGGCGGTTCATGAGATACAACCTGGAGACATACCGACATCCCTTTACTTTTTTACCCTTTGGGTTCGGAACCCTAAAAACGATCTATTCTAATCATCCTAATCCTACTTCCTACTATCCTACTAATATTATAAACGCGAAAGTTTGTGAGGATGGATGGATGGATGGATGGATGGATGTTTGTTACTCTTTCACGCAAAAAATACTGAACGGATTGAGATAAAACTTTGCAATAATATAGCTTATATATCAGAATAACCATAGCCTATAAATTATAATGATATATTGCGTATCCGGGCGAAGCCGCGGGTAAAAACTAGTTAATATTATAAATGCGAAAGTTTGTGAGTACCTATGTATGGATGGATGTTTGTTACTCTTTCACGAACAAACGGCTGAACCGATTTAGATAAAATTTGTTATGAAGTTAGCTTAGACCTTGGATTAACACATATTAGGCTACTTTTTATCTCGGGCTAACGCGGGTAACACCGCGGGGCGCAGCTAGTGTAGGCATGCTTACATGTTTTGATGATTTATTTGTTCGATTTTTGGTTGATTTTGTTTTGTTATTCCTACTACCGAACCAGACACCCTCATTACAGTGTTAGCACACCGAACTTACAGTAGGTATAGGTAGTATTTCCTGGCTACAGCAGCCCGCATGAGTGAGCAAGCGGCGAGGGTTGGCAACTAATCTGTAACAGTGAGTACATAAGTAAAGCTGGTCGACGGAGCATGCTCCCTCGCTAACCCGACTGAGCCAGCCCTGAGCAGTGAGCTCGTACCGCTCCGGTATTTGAATACCGCGCTATGTCCACAATGTCTGCTATCCTAGTACGTGCGCACCTAAATGCTCAACTACCTAGATATACAAGGTAAATGAAATGACGAGACCTATTGTTGCCAGTACGACTTATATCTCTGTAAGTCTGGACACTTAGTAAATCAACACCTCATGGCGTAGCGCTCTCATGGCGTGGTTTGACTAGGTGGTTGCCAGCGATCACCAAAATTAAGCAACGTTCGACACGGTCGGTCTTCAGATGGGTGACCGCGGGTGGCATTTACAACAGAGCGCTACCGTCGGGTAGCGTATAACTCGGATGACATGTTGAATTGTAGGTCCCGGTTGTTTTAGTCGTTTAACCATCACAGAAGCTTACAGGCGGCTGAAAATTTTTGACACTAGGGCCACCCGGCCCATAGGAACTTACTAATGTACCTACTTTAAAGCGCCTTGTATTGGTACCTATGCTATATCTTAGAATTACTGAGCATTGGCCTCGATCCTAAACGTCTGAAAAATGTAGGTAACTTATCTCCCCTCCCTATCTTTAGGTAACCTACTTGATCGTACTTAAATTCGCTTCAGATCACGAATACTTACCTAGGTCCTAAGCAATAAAATAAAACTTGTTACGTCTTACAGTTATACTTAGTAGTGATCGACTGACGGCTATCTAAATACCTTAACTACAGACTTGAATACTACGACATTAAGAAAACACACATTTCAGAAAATTTAAAGAATGAAAGCCTTACGAAATGTATAAAAGAAAAAAAAAATGTATTCCTTGCAGTATAAAGTTGAAAGTCACTATCTTTGACCTCTCGCTGCACGGAGTTATTTCGCCAGGTGAAAGGAGTTTTCTTTTTATTTCATGTAAAGTCTCGAGAGCGCGTTGAAGCGTGAGCTCCATAAAAGCACCCGTCCGGCTACAAACGGAATTTCATCTACGAACTGCTATAAAAAGGAACGAATCAGATGCAATTTTGTTATTTCCATAAAGCAGCACCTGCCCGGCGCTGCAATATCCCATATCGCGCCAAACTTCAGACCGAATAAAATTTTAAAACTATATTTACGGGACGGCGCGCAATAAACTCAAAGCGCAAACAAAGTCGTTACGGCGGCGATGAGCCCCTGAAAATAATACTTCCCCGCGACTGTGCTCATTGTAAACGAGCGAAGTTTTTCTATTTCCTGCGTTTTGAGCCCGCGGGGGCGGGGGCGGGCGGGGCGCCCCGTCCCGGCCGGTGGCGCCCGGGACACCCCGCGCGCCCTGGCTCAGACCCGATGATGAATAGTAACATCACCTGTCTTGGAAGTTGGAGGCTGCTCCAAACTTTTTGTCCGTCAAGTTCCGGGTAAGCGATTACGAATGGGCGCGGAATAAAAACTTGTGTTATGGTAAGAAGGTGGGAAAGGTAGCGGCTCTGTCCTTTTGATACGCACGACCTGTTTTACCACTTTCCGAATGACTTCGCGAATAACTTATCAGATGTTTCCCAACATATTCCGATGTTCTTTTTTGCTTATTTCACTACACCTTTCATATACCTACTTACCTTCGCTACGTAACGTCCTTCAATGCTATTTTTGTTTTGATGTTCAGTATTTTTTATCTTATTCGCATCAAAGTATTGCTGTACCTACTCACTTAAGTTATTTAAAATTGCAACTACTAAAGACTCTATTGAGTGTCTGTAGACACTCAGTAGAGTCTTTATGATATTATCACGCATGTCGTGCTGATGATAATTTTTAATTTATTTGTTAGCTTGTACTCGTATCATAGCAGCTTCAAAGAGAGCGTAACAGCAATCTTATTGGTCGGCAACAAAGGATCGTATTTAGCTCCGGCGGAAAATAAACAAGCTCACGAAGTGTCACCGCTCCGGGACAACAAAGACCGGCGGCATTGTTTAGCGGATTACCGACGATTATAATCGGCCGAGCAGATTACACGAGTGGCCCGGAACCCGGAGAGGGCGCCACCAGCGCACGCCCGCGGGGACGGGTAGCACTTGCGGAGAGATGCCTCATTGTGAATAAGTATCACAGTTTTAACGATGTTTAAACAGATATCTACATCCATGTTTTCCCTCACTGTCTTTTTGAATACCTAAATAAGAGGGCATCAGTCTAGAATTTTGAATATTTTCATCAGAGTGAATTGCTTTGGCAAAGATACCTAATAAGTATGAGTAGGTATGATAGGAGAAAATGGCACAAAAGTGAGGAGGCCTATCCCCAGCAGTGGGTTGATAGTGTTGATAAGTATAGGCTGATGAAGATGATGACAACCCGGCTAATGAGTTTCCTGGGCTGTTTCCGTACTGGCTTACTGTGTATTTATTTCTTACGAATAAGTAGGTAATTTCTGTTTTTATTTAAGTTTTTGTTTTTTTTTTTAGTTCTTACATTCCCTATTCTATAATTACAAATGTATGCTCTACAAAACATCATCGCGCGTCAAATAAGTGCAAGAATTTTGCTATTTTTCGCTGCAATATTTTAGGTTTACGTACAATTTAAAAAGAATAACTTCAGCTGAAAGAGCTACATAGTACGTAACTGTTTATTTTTTTCGTGGATTATTATAATAAGCGCTACAATGATGTCGTCATATAAATGGACAGACTAACCGTCATTAAGAATAATTGCGTCGTAAAACGTTAATTATTGTTATGAACGCACTAGATTACCTCAAGTTTATTGTCTAACCCTTTGTGACGAAGAAATTATCTTACAGTCACGGGCTTCTTTTCTTATTTATGACGCCATAAATGAATTTAATGAAATAAATGAATAGTAGCTGGACTAACATATAGGTAAAGGAGTAAACTTAGCATAAGTCGATGTTGTTCTAATCGTATTCATTTCAAAACTATTATGATTTCAACCCTTAAGTAGGTAGGTATAGAATTAGATAAATAGGTGTAATTTCTGAAATTTTCTTACAAGTATTTTTTCCATTTTAATTTTTTCTAATTCAGTCAGACTTGGAGCTTACCTGGTAGAAGGTATTTTTCATTGTCAGTAGGAAACTTTCATAAAAATGTAATAATCGTACGGAGGATTGCTAGAAAAATAAGTACTTTACTCCCAGATAGAGAAAAATGGCACAAGAGAGAGGAGGCCTGTGTAGCATTGATTCTACACGGGCTGATTATTTACACAACTGAAATAATATTCATGAACACTACATTTTTAACAGTTTGATGTAGAGTGACTTTATTTACCTCAAGGAAGGTCTACACAACATCGTCGCCCCCAGAGATGCTTTTAAGCGCACAGATAAACCACCTGCATTTATCTCATAAATCTGTGTAACGCTGCATTCAGCAGTTCTGAGTTTACACTCCTCACGAGTTACTTCACGGTTTGCAGTAGGAATAGTGCTTATGGTTTTTTTCTGATGTGCATAAATTTAGTTACCACTAGTTCTAACAACGGCATTCCGTTATATATAATTCTATCAAGAAAAAATTAGCTCTTCCTAAAATCGGGTTGTTATCATATATAATCGTATTCTATATCAATGTACATGTACCCGTCTACTTCCTTCAACCCTTCATCTCCTCGTAGTTTAATCTCGTAGGACAAACACGTCATATCATTTGGTTACTCAGTATGCGACAAGGCATCATTTTTCTCAGTCCGGAGACCACAAACACCGGCCTTCGGGCAAACAGCACGCAAATTTTCAAAATCATATACACTTTGTACAGAGAACACCAGCATTAACTAGTTGCGAATAATATTACTATCATCGGTACAATTTGTGGCTCGTATACCATGTTTGTTGCTTTGTGTTAAGTTTTTGTCTGATGTTAAGCGTTACTCACGCCACAGATCTATACCTTTTATACATATATTTGAACTATACCAAAGCGCTCGGTCCTGTTACTATAAGCTTCAAACATTGGCATTCAAGTCGGAACACGGCAGGTTTTGCACATTACTGCCTGGCAGAATAACTGGCAAAGACGTCTTATCGCTAGTAATTCAGCACGGGCTCTATTGTATCTATGGCTCTATTGGCTCTATTGTATCTATCTCTGTTGTATGAGTTCTTTGAAACTAAAGTACGGCTTTACGCACCACTTGCTTTTTCGTGAAGGAAAGCATCATGAAGAAATCTGCATGCGTCTGAGAAAGACACTCAATAGTCAAATATCAATACAGATATAGGTACTCTGCCAGCGTCATCGACTTGGCATTTTCATATTGATGGCCAGCGTGGAGGGAATGGACTAAACGCATTCGGTATTCGGTAGGTTTATGTTTAGCAGAGAACGCTTAACAAGGCCGGTACAGTACTGTGCAATAAGTTGGGATAGGCCAGTTTGCCGTTGTATTAGAGTTCTAAACTGCCGGTAAGTCTCTGAAAATTGTACAATACGACTATAACCAAACCCGTAGTTATTTCCCTGCTCCACTGTACCCGCTGTCTCGAGATCTCTCAAAGAGGCGGAGGCACGTATAGGTTATAGGCTGCGTCCACACTAGAGCCGTCGCAGCGCCGCGCGCTCCGTAAACAGTTTATGCTAAACGAGGAATTGAATAAAGGAGGATCCGTCGTGGATGGCTGCCGATGCTGCTCCGCCGCCCATCACACTTATATGAACAACTGAACATGGATTCGTGTAGCAACTATTTTGCAGACAACTATAGTATAGCTATTGTCGCCTGATAACCGATTGATGATTTTCGTTTGTATCTAAACTTAAATATAGCCTCTCCACACAAATGCTAAAGATTTAAAACTCAATCATTATTATAAACAACTTTTACGTCGAAAGTAAATCATGTTTTTGTATGGAATAAGTGATTTCTTTTTTCGAGAAAGCATTTAAAAAAGCATGTCTTATCAAGATTGAGATTATATCGTAGCAAATGTTTGACATCTCGAAATTCTCAGAATTTTTGCGTAAATGCGGTTTAGCAAATCCTCCTAGGAACGACATAGGTATGCCTCTAAGAAAAATACAGGGACGTTTTAGGATAACTCTTCCAAGGAAAAATATGACAAAAACAACGAAACAAAACCTTTTAAATAAAATAGAGTGTCTCAGCACCAAATATAACTTTGACCTGCTACATGTAATAGACAAATTATCGGCCAAGTGTGAATCGACTTTCGAGCACGAAGGGTTCCGTACTGTATGGGAGTCCCCATAAATATTTATTTCATTTTGTTTTCAGTTAATTTATTTTTTCAATTCAGGTTTGTTGCATGGGAGCCACCCAAAAATATTACAATAATATTAATGATACAATTTTTATTCTGCTTTAAGTATTTGATGTTATAGCGGCCACAGAAATTCAGCATCTGTAAACATTTTAACTATCTAGCTATCACGGTTCATGAGATACAGCCCGGTGGGTGACAGATAGACGGACAGTGGAGTCTTAGTAATGGAGTCCCGTTTTTACCTTTTGGGTACAGAACCCTAAAAAACTAAAGCGGACATGAAATGAGATAAACGACAATAAAACTAGAAATAGTACTTACGTGAAGTGATAAAATGTTCGCAGGGAGGGCCTGAGGAGTCTAGAACTAGTTCAGAGCTCCGATTCCGAAGACCTTCAAACTCCTCTCCAGAACTTTAATTAGGAAATTATTGTCACTTAAACTATCACTTAGCTGGAATTTCTCGTCTTTGTTACTTAACGAACTATTTGAGTTGAGAGTTCGCGCGATAATGAGGAAAATTATCTGAAGCACATTCTTGAAAAATATTGCCTTACTAGCTATTGCAGCAAAAAAAGATGAATAACTAACACTACATAACTATGTATACCTAACTTGGTATTGTAGCAAAGTGAGAGATATTTTATTTTCTGTATATCAAAAATATCGATATGTGTAAAAGAAAATACCGATGTGGCATTTTCCAAAGCTTTACTGACTGGCGTCGATCAAATGTGACTCTCTGTCAGTAGGACATTGACTTTACCTTAACAATTATTAAGTGAAAATACGTTAAGTAGGTATAAGTTTGTTGAAATCAGAAGATTAATATAGTTGTAGGTAGTTAACTTTAAGTTATCCTACTGTTATAGCTACTGACTTTGGATTTTACTGAAATTTAACATACAAGTCGTTGGATGTAAAGTTAGTTACAAGTTGAGCAAAACCCGTTAACTTGGAATTTTTTCCTAAGCCCAATCAACGCGCAGTTTTATGTGAGCTTTATTTATATTATGTGAGCATCAGCCAGGATTAGATATTGCGTAGCTTGTAGCTAACTCCACATCCGCTGACTTGTATCAGTACATAATATAAAACAAAGTCGCTTTCCGCTATCTGTCCCTATCTATCTATCTTTAAAACTACGCAACGGATTTTGACGTGGTTTTGTTTAGTAGATAGAGTAAACTCACGTGTAGGGATAGTCGTAACGACTATAGTTTCGGTCGCATTCGGCGACCTTTCTCAAGTTGGCGAGTGCTAGCACGCGGAGCCGTCTCGCAATGCACTGCGGGCCGCGGCGCGTAGCGCTCGCGATGACAGCGGTTGCGGTGGTGGGGCGGGGGCGGGTAGAGAGGATTGTTGTGTCGATGCGCACTGAAGATCCTCTTCGTCGGTATCCTGGTATACGTCGGAGATACTCCAGCACACTGAGCTCACTATGTCTCCACCAGTTCCACGGTTAAGTATCTTGGTTCCTTGAAGACACGGTTTCCACGTCGGTGGCAGTATCCATCCCCCGTCTCTATTGAAGTTAGGGCGTCTGCTAATCTCGATAGCCTCCCTAACTTTACGGGGTACGAAAAACTTCTCTCGCGCTAGCACCTTCGCTCTGTCAAATCTGATGAAATACTGCGCATCGGAATCGAGAGTGTGTTCTACCACCGCGGAACCGTTCCTATCCAAGTTCTTCATTGAACGTATATGCTTCGTGAGCCTGGTAGAAACATTTCTTCTTGTCTCTCCGACGTAACACTTCCCGCAATCGCACGGGATCATGTAGACACCGGGGACACCCAAAGGGTCTCTATCCTTAGGAGAACGTAGCAATTGTCTTAGTTGTCCCGGAGGACGGAAGATGGTTTTAATGCTATACCTTCGGCGTAATAAATTTCCAATTCTGTCCGTCACTCCTTTAATATATGGCAAATAAGTTGCTACTCTTTCAACCGATGATGGACGTGTCCTCGGAGAAGCGTTTGCCAACCGCCAGCTCTGTTTCCACTTGTAACCATTACTGCTCAGCACACTTTTAATATGTTCGAGCTCAGTATCCAGGTATTACTTAGTACCGTAAACCAACACACACGGATAGATACCTGAGCGCAGAGTCGCACCACCATCCAGCGCACTTGACCTCGGTACCACGGACACTGATAAATAGAGCACTAAAATTGTGTAATTTTGAATACCTGGATACTGAGCTCGAACATATTAAAAGTGTGCTGAGCAGTAATGGTTACAAGTGGAAACAGAGCTGGCGGTTGGCAAACGCTTCTCCGAGGACACGTCCGTCATCAGTTGAGAGAGTAGCAACTTATTTGCCATATATTAAAGGAGTGACGGACAGAATTGGAAATTTATTACGCCGAAGGTATAGCATTAAAACCATCTTCCGTCCTCCGGGACAACTAAGACAATTGCTACGTTCTCCTAAGGATAGAGACCCTTTGGGTGTCCCCGGTGTCTACATGATCCCGTGCGATTGCGGGAAGTGTTACGTCGGAGAGACAAGAAGAAATGTTTCTACCAGGCTCACGAAGCATATACGTTCAATGAAGAACTTGGATAGGAACGGTTCCGCGGTGGTAGAACACACTCTCGATTCCGATGCGCAGTATTTCATCAGATTTGACAGAGCGAAGGTGCTAGCGCGAGAGAAGTTTTTCGTACCCCGTAAAGTTAGGGAGGCTATCGAGATTAGCAGACGCCCTAACTTCAATAGAGACGGGGGATGGATACTGCCACCGACGTGGAAACCGTGTCTTCAAGGAACCAAGATACTTAACCGTGGAACTGGTGGAGACATAGTGAGCTCAGTGTGCTGGAGTATCTCCGACGTATACCAGGATACCGACGAAGAGGATCTTCAGTGCGCATCGACACAACAATCCTCTCTACCCGCCCCCGCCCCACCACCGCAACCGCTGTCATCGCGAGCGCTACGCGCCGCGGCCCGCAGTGCATTGCGAGACGGCTCCGCGTGCTAGCACTCGCCAACTTGAGAAAGGTCGCCGAATGCGACCGAAACTATAGTCGTTACGACTATCCCTACACGTGAGTTTAGTCCCGTTATATATAGTATAAAATGTGTGAAAACCACGTAAATTTTCATAGTAAAATAGATAGAGTAATTCAAGATAAAGGTATATATGTAGAATACATCTGTGTGAAGCGGGGGCGGGTCGCTAGTAATCTAAATGTCGCGGCCTACACGCTCCGTAAGTAGCCTACCCACTTTGCATTGAGGTCTTACAATACCTAATGAAAGTATAAAGTTTGAGGCAGTGGTACGCGTCGGTGTGAGGCGCTCGCCTCGCCGGCAAGTGATGGGATAACGTCAAGATATCGTTATCATATACACGTTTTGTTATTCTGTAGTGCGGCCGCTCCCAGTGCTATCGCCGGCGGATAAGCGGCGAATATCAATCATGCCCGCGATGTATCACGTGTCTTCAGCCTCGACTACGCCTGAAGAATTACATTTGACGCTACATTAACACCCACTCAATTCAATGTAGTCTACGTTTTAGAGAGAAAACAACAATTTTATTTTTATTTTTAGTGAATAAATGAATTTTAGATACTTTCTGCTAAGTATGCTAATAGTTAAAATTATTATGCAACATACATTGAGTCCGTGGACTCTACATACTTGTAGGTGAACTCTAGTTCCCACACTAGGAGAATTCCTGTGTCGTGGAATTTAGTGCCTTCCGTATTAATATTGATGCTTCAAGTTAGCTATTATTAGCTATTGTTATTTGTTGTCTAATTGTCCATTTCACAAACCTCTATTGCAAGAAATAAACCTTTTGTAAAACGCCAGTGCCAACATCTCCATTTCCTCGTTATGTATATGCGGGTTATTCTCGCTAGCCTCTAACGGTAAATGAAAAGTCATGAGAAAACTTGTTCATTTTTTTACTGATATTTTTTTTTGTCGTCGTTGCTTTAATGAACATAGACATTTCTTATAGATTTCTAATAAGACCGGTTGAGAACGGAGTGCATCCAAGTTAATTTAAAATTTGAGTTAAGTCAACAAAGTGGGCTTAGTATCCATTATCATTAATCTTAAGCATTATCCTCCTTATTAGACATAAGTCAATGTTGAAACTGAGTTTGATACAGGACCGGCAACGAACATGGAGCTCTATCGAGTTTATCTATACAGGGTTACTTCTAAAACACCAGCAACCTCGCAGGACTAAATACCTAACACCATAAAGAACAACATTTGTTGTTCAAGTAACCCTGTATATCTTTATAATTAGTTATTTATATCTACTGCATTATGATTAAATTAAGATCGATTACTTCCCGATAACAAATCATTGTCACGTCAATCTACGCTTTAACTTATTTAATAATATCTTTTAATTTAGTTGATTGAATGTTTGTCCATTACCATTTATTGTCAAAGTCGCGTCTAAGTTTAGCTCTGCATTGTAAGTTTTCGCAAGAAATTTGGAGTAATTGTTTCTCAAAGTTTCACATTGAATTGTAGCAAAAGTTAGTGTTCATTAATCGCGATCAAATTGAAAGTATCTCAGGACGGGCGGCGTGATTTGTCTGGGAATTAATGCTTAAATATACTCGTAATGAGTAAATTTGAAGGTGTTTGTTGGTTTGTTCGCATAAACTCGTTTTCGTATAAACAAAGCCACGGATCAACTTGATTTTTAAGCAGAATGCGTCATAGGTTACTTTTTGTCCAGGAATACAAATAAGTATCCTGTGTATAGCCACTAGGAAAGTATCAATGAGAATGTAAATTTGTTGAATGGAGACCACACACCGGCAACCGCAGTTTAGGTCGCACATCCTGCAAAACGGAGAGGAAATCTGGTTAGGACCGATTCTGTAGGTTTAGAAATCAGAAATAATGTGCATTCTGAAAGTATCGTCCTGACGATACAACAAGCGTTATTGGAAACCTAATGAAGAGACCTATCAGCAAACGATGTTTACGGATCGTATGACGATAATGTGACCAATTAATAACAATTTTAAATTTACACAATTTTAAAAACAATTTTAAATTGTTATTAAATTTAGGATGTTCAATGTTCATGTTAATAATTGTTCTCTCTTTCTAATATTTTCATACAGTGAAAAAGAAACAAACACATTCTAAATTGCTATTAAATTTAGGATGGTGCCTTCATGATTGGCCACAATATTATAATAGTCGACACACACACACACAAACTTGTACAGTATTATAGTATTCATAATGATGCTGTGACACAGCTAGCATTTTACCCTAGCGGCAGATACATCCTAACTGCAAGCGAAGCGGTTGACCTCGTGTATTTGAGGCTCACTGATTTTCACTTTGCATGTTTACTAAAATTATTTTCATTAATTTTTAGCAAAATATTTATTTCAAATAACCAATAATTATTAAGTTATTGATATCAATTTTAATGTATCAGTCCATAGAATTTTAAGTAACAATACTATAAATTAATCTGCATCCTTTTTATAAAAGTCAAAAAGGATTTTTTATGAAGCAAGTAAATTTTGGAAATTACACAATAGAATCAACACCATTACAAGTAGGTTAGAAAAGTTTTGAAAACTTTTAGCAAAAAAATTCTCTCTTATTGCGAGAGAACTGCTAAAGTACAATATCGATATAGCTGCTTTGAGTGAAACCCATCTTGCTAACAGCGGAGAACTTTGTGAAGACCGCGGTGGGTACGTGTACTACTGGATAGGCAAACCATCGCATGAGCGAGCGAGCAGCGGAGTAGGCTTCGCTATTAAGAACAACATCGCTAAAACTTTAGCAGAAAAACCAAACGGTATTAGCGATATACTTATGACTCTACGTCTACATCTCGGTACCAACAAATACCTTCACCTGATAAGTATTTACGCTCCAACCATGACATACAGCGACGAAGTGAAATCTCAGTTTTATGAAGATCTGAAAAATGTTTTGAGAGGCATTCCTTCCAGCGATAAAATCATCTTACTTGGTGATTTCAATGCTCGAGTCGGGTCTGATCATCACGTTTGGAAACAGGTTCTTGGACAGCTCGGAGTCGGTAAATGTAACAGCAATGGTGAGCTGCTGCTATCCCTTTGTGCAGAGTTCAAACTATGCGTTACCAATACATTCTGCCGTATGGCTGACAAGTTTAAGACAAGTACTGGCACCTCATTGATTATGTCATTGTGAGCAGAGCTGATTTGAAAGACGTGTTGATTACCAGAGCAATGCGGGGCGCGGAGGGCTGGACGAATCACCGTTTGATAAAGTTCAAAATGTACCTCAGCTATAAACCTCCTCGCCGAGCTAAACATAAGATACCAACACGGCTGGCCTTTGCAAAACTTGCAAACTCATCCAAAATTCTGGAACAATTCAACGCAGAGTTTACAAACGAATTACATACCTAAATAATGTTGTGGAATAGAACCACAAAGGTTCTATTCAGTTCGTCGTTTACAGTTAGGTATACCTAGCTCAAAAACGCTTCGCAAAGCGAACTGCCGCCAATACGGAGATGTATTTCGGTTCCTCATTTATCTTTTCTTTTCCTCTATACAAACAGCATGCTCCGATGTCACTCCGCGGCGGAGTGACACCCCCCTCGCCCGTCCCGCGTCCCGCCGTCCCGTCCCGCGTCCCGGCGTCATGTCCCGCAAACAATTAGCATTTAGATTAAACAAATAAACGGTATCGCGGCGTGACCTGCAAGAATTATCCACTTTATTTATTATCTAATTATTTTATTTATGGCGCGACTCGCAGGAAGTGAGTTATGGGGGGGATGTGAGCTCTTCGATTTATAATAGCTGCGGACTTCTACGGTCGTATTCATTGTGTTTTAAAAAATAAAAGCAAAAATCAAACACGTAATCTATTGTTGATACTCGTAGTTGACTGAACCAGGCGTTACTTTGCGGATGTTCATCTTTAAATATTTGTTTTCAATAAAGCAGTAAATGTACAATTTAATAATGCTGCACTTTTTAAGGTAATTACTAAGATTTTGTTGCCAAAACTATTCTTTCATGCAGTGCCGGATTAAGCTAGCGAAGGGCCTGTAGTAAATTCTCTCAAGAGGCCCCTGGTTTGCTTACGGTTCTCAAAAGTAAGGTTAAGTTTAGGGTAGAACAGATTACAAAAAATCTGGAGACACGATAGTGTGGCTAAGACAATTCCACGCGTATATTTTTTTATGTAGGTATAACCACAGTTAACTTTTTCAGAGTAGACCAATTTCCATAATTTTTTATTTATTGGAAAGAGTATACTTTGAAATTGGTTTCATTTAAATTTTATCGAAATCAGCCGAGCCAATTTTGATAAATCAACAATAATGTGATACATGATACATCGATCCGTGCGAAATATTCGCGAATTCTGTATACGGGTGAAGTCGGTCATAGTTTTTGCAAAAAATAATCTTGTATAGGTACTTAAGATTTAATTGATATCAAAAAACCTCGATTTAGTCACTGATTGAATGAATCGATGTTCGTCAAATCAAAACCTACTCAGGTACTTCCTGAAGTCATAGAAAGTTGAAATTTGGTATGAAGGTTAGTACACAATCAAAAAAACATTCTAAAAATGGAATTTTGGACTGAGCCAACCCCTTAAACTCTGCAAGCTTTTACTTTACAAACTTTACGCCATAGTATATATTATATGCGCCTTGGCTGTTTTGCTAACTTCCCATGGGTGTAAGGTGAACATTTATTCACATCTCTTTATTTCTCTGTTATACAAATAGTTCTTGTAGTAACGAAACAACCAAGCCACATGTTATATTGACTACGATGTAGATTTAGTGAAGTAAAAAAGGCTTGCAGAGTTAGGCCGTGTAAGGATAGAAGCTGGGCATTACGCCGTTGGAGCGCGGGGCCCCCTAAAGCGCGGGGCCTGTAGCATTTCCTACTCTTGCTGGCTAATTGATAACATGAGCGATGATAATGTTTTATAATATGTGCATTCTGAAAGTATAAAATTAAGCAGGGTTTTAAAATACCGCTATTGAAATCCACTTTTCCGCGGTAAAGCCCTGTAATAACGTATATTCGTGTAGGTAATCACTACCAGTGTAGTAACTGGTCATAAAGTAACTATCTCGTTACGGCGGCGGCGTGCAGCGGACGATAATTAAGGCATTACAGCCCGCGCGGGACTTCCCCGGTATTGATATACGGTCTTCATTTGAACTAACCACTTGCTGGACTGAAACTGGAAATAGAACCAAGAAGTGATGGTCTTACTAGTCTTAACTTTATGCATGGGGTGTAACACAAATACCGCATATGAAATCTTAAAAATGTAAATAAAAACGTCACCTTTTTGATGGGTCTGCTAAATACCACCTCGAAGCTTGTTAACTCTATAGCACATTTTTGTGTTATAGTAAGTGAGTAAAACTCATTCTTACTGATATTCATTCATTTGATAATTTTACAGTGTTTTAAATAAACGCACCTAAAAAAAGTTATCTCTGTGTAATCATTACTACATACATATTTTTCATCGTCATTACCAGTATAGTGAAAATTCTCGAAAACTTAAACTCGATTGATAGTGGGTACTATATTGTACCGTACCCGCCTTTTAACGGCTCTTCAACCGGTCACAGCTGTCTCACTCGCATATTAGTAAATTTGAGTACATTGATTATGTATTACTAAGATTTCTAGAAAGCTATGTTTTTGTACTGATTTTTTAGGGTTCCGTACCTCAAAAGGAAAAAACGGAACCCTTATAGGATCACTTTGTTTCTGTCCGTCTGTGTGTATGTAAAGATTCTTTATCTCGGGAACGCGTAAATATAGCGAGTTGAAATTTAAACTGTATACGTATATCTATGGTCTCTTGCAGTTGTGTGAAAGAAAAACTTCTCAATTTCCGTAGTTATTTCCGTCTCTAGAGAACAATATCGTGGTCATGACAAAGTCGATGGAAGAACTCAGCACGATGCTCGAAGGCCTAAATCGAGTATCTCAGCAGGTGGGTCTTAAAATGAACATGGACAAGACAAAGGTCACGTGTAATTCCCATGTTGTACCCACCCCTATTTTAGTTGGGAACTCGGTTCTTGAAGTCGTTGACTCGTACGTATACCTTGGGCAAGTAGTCCAGTTAGGTAGGTCCGACTTCAAGAAAGAGGCCGATCGCCGAATCCAACTTGGCTGGGCAGCTTCCGGAAAATTACGTAACGTCTTCTCGTCCGACATACCTCAGTGCCTCAAGTCGAAAGTTTTCGACCAGTGTGTGTTGCCAGTGATAATTTATGGCACTGAAACGTGATCTCTCACTATAGGCCTTATTAATAAGCTTCAAGTAGCCCAACGAGCTATGGAGAGGGCAATGCTCGGAGTCTCTCTGCGGGATCGAATCAGGAATGAGGAGATCCGTAGAAGAACCAAAGTTACCGATATAGCCCAGCGGATTGGAAAGTTGAAATGGCAATGGGCAGTGCACATAGCTCGGAGGACTGATGACCGATGGGGTCGAAAAGTTCTCGAGTGGAGACCACATACTGGCAAGCGCAGCGTAGGACGTCCACCCACAAGGTGGACAGACGACATTAAGACCACAGGATCGCGCTGGATGCAAGCTGCTACCAACCTATCTTTAGGGGAGGTCTATGTCGAGCAGTGGACGTCATATGGCTGAAACGAACGATAAAAAAATACATTGGCAACTTGGACATTTTAGACAATACATTAATTTTCTTTTTAACTCAATATTTTAAGCGTGCTGTATCTTCTAAAACTTAGCAAAACTAATCCTAACTGACCAAGAGTCCTTGTTTGCCCATCTGACGACTTGACCTGACCGACCAACCTTATTTACTCAGATTATAATAAAATACAACCTCGAGAACTATCTGAGTGTAATAAAGTTGTTCCATTTATGAAGTTCGTTCACTTTCAGCCTAACTCATAAGTCGAGTTTCTAATGTATGCAAAGGTAAAGTTAAGACTTTGCCGTCTCATCAAACTGTGACAAAGTTAGTAAAAACGTTGGTCTTAGTTTCTAGACTTACTTAGTTTCTTTATAGAAATGAAACATGAAAGCACAAGTAAAATATGAATTGAGCCTAGTTGTTGTTTTATTTTTTTATTTAAAGTTAGAAGCTCGCCTTACTTACAGTTACGCCAAAGCGTGTGTGGAGAGCCAGCAACCTTACAAAATATTGAAATTAAAAGAAAATAACACAATAATCACGCAATATAAAAATGAATAAATCATAGAGTAATTATCATAAGTAAGAGCGACGGTAAAATGATCTCCTCTTTAGCTTAATGTTCTTATTTTCGACGTGGAAATAGAGGGTTCTCGATTTTGGAAAAAAATATGTACTGTAGTGTCTTATAAACAGGACAGTGGTAAGAAATGGATTAACAATTACAAAATCATCAAATAATAATAATTAAAAAAAAACGTAGTTGTCGGTAATTTATCGTTTCATATCTTTCGATATAGGAAAATAAATCCAGTCTGCAGTATCTACTCATACCTATATTTTTCACTATTTGGATGGTTATTTATGCCACAAGATTTTCGTCATTCGATTTTTAACAACGGTTTTCTAATAACGGATTCGGATCGGATATGTTTTGCGAAACCACTGTTACGCAGTAGTTTACAACTGCGTTGAACTACTATGGACAGTGTCCCGCGATTTACCCCAAGTTTTGTATCGACAACCGTAGGTACTCGTATATACAATAGGCATATTTTTCCCGTTTTTTCAGAGCAACAAGGTTTATTTTTTAGTTTAAAAGTTTTGGATTATCTGGAAAATGTAGTCATGACCAAGACACAACTAAACTGACTAAACTAACTACTGACAAAATAAATATTATAATTAATTATAATATTTTTACAGTGCATTTACCGAAAAAAAAAATTATCCTAAGAGGCACAATTTTCACGATTTTCCTTTTTGAAAGCCGAGACTTGCTGTCTCACTTATTTATTCAAGAAAAATGTCATTTATGTAAAATATAAATGAGGAAAATGACCCCGTTCTTGGCTTTCCTAGTATAATTGTTTTCAATGTGAAAAGAAAAGGTTCTCGATTAGATTCCAGAATCGAATCCACACAGTACTCGTAGGTACCTATTTGATTTACTCATTTCATTCTCTGTTATAGCAATCATTCTAAACTTGTGAGTTTCTGTTTGTAGTCGTTACTTGTGTTATATTGTATAATTTTTCTTAAATTTTCCATTTTCTAATCACCAATATTATTATTCTATAAGCGGTAGCCTTCGTTGGCCTAAGTGTTTTTATAATTGTTTATAAACTTTTTTGTATGAAGGCCGTTTGGCAACCCAAAGATGATAAAATAGATAAAATAAATAAATTTAAATATCTGTTATGGTATCTGTTATGAAGTATATGGCTGTGGGTGTCAGTTTTCCTTTTTATGTGTTTCATAGGTTACCGACATAGGAAATAGTGAGAGCTGTGAGTACAAAGAGTAAAGCGCTTCAAGATTCCTGACGTCTACGTCTATTCCTTGCAGCTAAAATATCATTAGAGCGATCTCGGCAGGGTTGGAATCAGACATTCTGTTTTTTTTTTTATTGTGGATGGAAAAATTGTACTATTTGTGCGTAATATAGCGGAATCAGATACCATTAACTAAACATTACTATTAGATAGATAGATAACTTCATTAAAACCGCAGTTGTTAAGAAATAAAAATAGTTGGTAGGTATAATTAGACTCTTCTTCTAGTCAGCCATATGAAAGTCATATTTCATGGTTTTAGACATTATTACTCATAGGCCTCCTAAATAGATCGCCAATGTCACCGGTAGTAAGCAGATTGCGTCCAGAGCCGTACTGCGTTTATCTGTCCACCTTGTACTCGTAGATGGACGTCTTACGCCGCGCTTGAGAGCTCTACGACCCTATTGCTCACAACCCTCCATGCTATTTTTCCTGCCTGTTGTCATTTCAACTTTAAATCAGCTGGGCTCTATGCAGGCAGCTATGTACTCAGGTATAGTACGTGCACCACCAAAGATGAGACTTGAGAAACCACTTTTGTTTGTAATAAATATACAAATTCTGAAAAAATATATATACAAACGTTTAAAAAACTTATATTAAACGTTTAATAGATATACAAATTCTGGATAATTAGTTTGTACACTACTGTACCTGCGCAAGATCCCCCACCACTGACGCTCGTCAAGTCTCGTCTTTGGCGGCACGCACTATACCTGTGGTTCTTCCACTGATAAAACGAAAATTATACTACATATTATACTACGAAACCGTACGTTATTGTAGTATAATTATAATATAGTACTACCAAATCCATCCCTGGGTGTCGGCGGCGGCGACAGGAGACGTTCTTTGATCCAGCGCAGGTGCGTTCATTATTCAGACTATTTCCGAGCAGGAGCGGCGACACTCGGCTTACTCCGATGTGGGTCGACGTCTGACCTTATTTCATTTTATCCTTTCCAGTAGTGTCGCGTTTCTTAACCATTGGTCCGCGGACCCCTGGGGGTCCGTGAATATGATATTTTCATTATTATTACATATACTCGTATACTACGGGACTAATTGCGCACTAAAAGTGTTGAGTCTACCCGTGACCACGGTCGATGCACTCGGCCGAAACGTCGAGATGAGGAGGTATTTATTTATCTCGTAATTTTAGTGCGCGATAAGTCGCGTAGTATGAAATAATATTGTGTTCAAATCGCGAAAGTTAAAAAACAACATGATATTTTCAAGTCAAGAATCAAGGTACTTTCTAGGTCTCTATGCTTCATTTGCGACTACAGCTTCGCTTCTCATCAGACGAGTTGGTGTCCAAATATAGGCCTAATTTGTATAAAAAAATGTTAACAGTGATCCGCCGTATTGTCTATGAACATATTGATAGTAAATAAGTGCCAGCAAGTTTCGCAATAAACCCCTTTGTGCCGCTGAAAAGCCCGCAATCCACACAAGATTTGTGAGTATGAGCGAAATCGGTCAAGAGCAAGTCGAGATATAGGCTTATGAAGACTCCGTTAAACAGATGCAAGGTCTTCTATTAGGAAAACTACTAGTATTATGGGGTCTTTAAATTTTGCTCAATTTTCAAGAAGTTCGCGGACTGAAAAAGGTTAAGAAACGCTGCCGGTGACTAGTGTTTACATTAATACACTATTTTTATTGTGTTGTGTGAGTTTTGAACCGGCGAGCGGCGTGTTATTTGAGCTTCAGGTATGTTCGAAACGTTGTGTTTGGTTTATTTAGACGGTCTGTAAAGTTTTAATAGGTTATGGACAACTTTCTAACTTACTAGATACCTGTTTATATAAATAGGTGAGGCCCGTGTCCTAAAATTTTTGACATAACGGCGAGACCGTAGTACAATAGCAACTTACTCGCACAATTGCAACGTATATACGTGTAGGTATAGAATTTTTGAATACAATATTAAGCATGTATCAATCAAGAAGAGTTGGTTTTTTTACATCTTGATATAGAAGATGAGATCGAAAAACATTGTTCATTTCACATTTTAATTAAAGTATAGCACAGGTGTTACTCACGCGTAATTTTAGTAGATAACTATTATAGTTTCGATCGCATTTGTTAATTTCATTTATTTAAATCTATCTTGATAAATTAAGATATTTAAAGTCTAAATCTAAGTAGGTAATAATAAGTAATAAGTATTTTAAAATTCATACGAATCCGTAGACAAACTGGGACTTTTGTAGAGAGCAATGTTTTATGAAGACAACAAAGATTCTTCGAAGATTTTCATCTCGTATTCTATTAAATTATTTGAAAACATCACTAAGTCTGATGACATGAATACCAGATTTCGTAGAATGGACAAAAGTAAAAAATAATATACTTTAGAAGTATTTATCGGCATATTTTCTATCAACAAAAACCACATCTTTCATCTGTTTTCATCAATGGTGGTTTTCGAAAAGTATTTTCTTTATTATCTACTCTAGAATTTTGCTAAGCCGGTGTCTCCTTGTGAAATAAATATATTATGTGCCTGGGTGCAAAATGTTCACGGTGTGACGTTAGGTTCACGGTAGCTTTAATTGCCGTACAACTCAGAACACAGTTGCTTGTACGGTCTACAGCGGACAGTCTACGGACAGACACACAGGTCATTCGTTAGTGTGTGATATAGAGCATTTATAGATTAGATATTTGTATTTGCAGGTGTACATCGGGCCGAGGACGGGCTTGTGTGACCGCAAAGCTGTAGTAAAGTACATACCTACTTACCTACCTGTCATAAGAGTTTTTTAACTATACAATACAGTACAAAAACATTTTATTGATACCACAAAAATTAGTATAAGTAACAGAAAAAGAAAAAAAAAACGACCGAAGAAAGGCAAAAAAGCGGTGTCGTCGCAAAAAGCAAGATGTGTTCCAGACAACTATCTGATGACGTACATACATAACGTTATACAGCGAGAGTTTGTGCATTCGGTGCGGGAAATAAGGCGCTCGCGACATACAGGCAATCATATACCTATATTTTAACTCTCGTCTCATGACTCAATTCAGAATTGATATAACATTTCTTAAGAGCGCGTGGAAAAGTCATTTTTTTCACAGGACAACGGACCGTAAATCAAAGAGATATCTTAATTTTTTTGCCGGATCGATGTCCGGTGCGTCTATAAACATATACATTAATTATAAATCATACACCACCGCGAATCTGGTGAAAAACACGGGCCGTTGTCCGGTGAAAATAAACCGAACAAGTGCGAGTCAGGCTCCCACATCGAGGATTCCGTACAAATCCAGAAAATTTCACGAAATTGGGAAGTAAGTTGTTAAATCTCACGTTAACCAACGACAAAAAAGTTTTTTTTTCACTTTTCTCGTCATACATCGAAATTTACACGTTGTTTAAATAATTATAAACCTGTTTTAGCATCTGCTTATTAAGTTCTTTTATATACCTTACATGATACGATTTACTCACTTTGAATTTTGAACCCATATTTTGTGATTTAAATAAAAATGTACAGTTTTCAGATTTATTTCTATATGTGTACTCTGAGACAATGCTTTTCGCCAAATTTTATAGTTCTATGTCAACGGGAACCCTGTAGGTTTTGGTTTTTGTGAGTATCGAAATATGCGGTTTTTTATGTCACAAACGGCTCTAACTTTTTTAAACGATAACTGAGAAATTTTTCTTTTACACAACTGCAAGAGACCATAGATATACGCGTTCCCGAGATAAAGAGTCTTGACATACACACAGACGGACAACAAAGTGATCCTATGAGGGTTCCGTTTTTTCCATTTGAGGTACGGAACCCTAAAAAACGGACGTATTGCGTTCTGACTAATAATATTCATAATTATTTTAACGAACACACGTTCTAAATTCAAATCGTGGAATATCATACAAGCTTTGTAAACGCAAGTCGTGAGGCGCGTCCGACACAAACCACACTGCGTTGAACCGCGCTTCCGGCGCACACACGCGCCGCCTCGGTGTGCGTCCATAATACATGAGATCTGAATTTAGGATTAGAGGTTAAGTGATTAGGTAATAGTTGTGTGGATAATTGATGAATTAACCGTGGCCGTCCGCCATTGTGCCCCGGGACGACCCCATTATTCCCACTCTATTGATAATATCGATGGAAAGTCATTATCATATTCATTATTAATTTTATCATTTTCCTTTATGATTGTATATTTATTTCAACATTTATCGTCCGTGTTCCGCTTTCATTAAATTCAGTTTTCAGTAAAAATATCGGTATTGAATCATCAGATTGTAGTTTCGGAATTTTGTTTGCTGTCCCAAATAAACTACGTTCTTTGTTTTTTAGTGACATTATAGTTTTTGTGTTCAAATTATTAAATTCAATTCTTACAAATTAAGTATGTGCCTGCAGTTGTTTACGTCAAAGTTTTATTTATTTCCCTGTTCCAGTGTCATTGGTGATTTTAGTAGTGAATCTTTGACGAAAACTGTTGCATATTTAGTAGTAAATCGGTTCCAATACATTCTCTTTAACGAAAATTTCGCATAATGTTTTTTTTACTCAAAAATCAAATCAAAAACCATTTATCTCGACCAATCATTGAGTCATAATTCAGCATACAAAAACTAATAATTTAAAAGATGTCAGACATAACTCAGATTTTTACTAAATGTCTTTTGAAATTATGACATTGCTATATTACCTACGCGGTTTGTCAGCTAACAGATGTTTTAAATTAAAAAAAAAAAACAGGTTTTATAAGTTTAGGGGACCCAGGGTTAGCTAAAACTACTGATATTTATTTATTACTCATACAATGTAATCTGATGTACTATTTATGTAGAGCTATTATGATATCTATAACTTTTTGGTATTTATTTTAGTTCTCAAATTCGTATTCATCCTCTTAATATATATTCTTATCATAATATACACACACACACATACACACACACACCACACGTGTTAAAATCCACTCATTCTCTCACTCACTCACCCACTTTCACGTTCACTCACAAATAATCTTAGTAATCATAAGCTAGCTTAAGTGAAAGAGCCTGCAGCCCACGACACAGGCCACCCTAGTGTGGGCTGCAGTGCACATAATATTTTGTATGTACGTTAATTTAGGATATATTTACTTGTGTATTTTACTATTAAACAAAATGTACATTACAAGTACAAGTTTTTGGAAATAAACAATTTCAATTTCAAAAAAAAAACTGATAAAATAGGATTAAGTTTATTACAATACTGTACTAACTACAATATGATACAAAATGGCAAAAGGCACATACTATTTACTCTTTAGCAAAATAACGCACAGGAAAAAGAAATCAAATCGAAATGTCAAATCATCAGAACTTTTATAATAAGACCACAGGGTTTACAACCGTAGAGTAATAAAGGCTCGCACTCATGGGCAGGTACAAATCTAAAGAGGTACCTACATGGACAATCCACAACAGGTTATAAACAACATAGTTATCATCACACCATTTTATGAATCAAAAACAAAGAATAAACAGATTTTGTATTCAAAATGACAATGATGAGCGTGTTAAATTAAACCTCACAAAGTTAAATAAAGAAGCCAGAACGCGCTTCAGTAAAGAAACTGTGGAAGTAGAGCGCACCACACGAGGTTAACTCGAGTTGTCTGTGTACTCAGCTGCTAAGCCGCGTATCGCGCGATCTGAACCACTGATATCTTACATTAATTATCTAGCGCAAACAAGTGAGCCTAGTGTTTGGTTTCCACCCCCGCCCCGCCCCCGCCCTGCCGCGCCCCGCCCCCGGCAACTTCTGCGGGATGACTGTAAAGTGATAGCAGAAATGAGGCAGTGGGATCATTTTGTAGGCTGTCGATTAGAACAGGTTGATCTAATCGTCATTGGATGTCTGAAATTGATAAAATTGGGTGTTACTAACATAAAACCTACGTAGCTATAAATTAAACAGTAAGTACAAATAAACTTGTACCTGTTAAGTAAACCTAGAGCTAGTTACTAAGGCGTAGCATATTTGTAATCATATTGTAATCACAACGTGTTTGTAATCATATTGTAATCGCAGCGCGTTTGCAATCATATTGTAATCGCAGCATGTTTGTAATCATATTGTAATCGCAGCATGTTTGTAATCATACTGTAATCGCAGTGTGTTTGTAATTATATTGTAATTTTATACTATATATAACGGGACTGAACTCACGTGTGGGGATAGTCGTAACGACTATAGTTTCGGTCGCATTCGGCGACCTTTATCAAGTTGGCGAGTGCTAGCACGCGGAGCCGTCTCGCAGTGCATTGCGAGACGGCTCCGCGTGCGTGTGTGAAAACCACGTTAATTTCCATAGTAAAATATATTGTAATTGCAGCATGTTTGTTATCAAATTGTAATTGCAGCATGTTTGTAATCATATTGTAATAGCAGCGTGTTTGTAAACATATGGTAATTGCAGCAGATATCTGGTTGTGGGTCTCCTCTGTGGCGGTAAACTCGCCCGCGCACGGATTACGAAGTACGTAATCAACCTGATCCAGCGTTCCTGCGTGTTTTCCGCCGTTTGCAGCTCCGAGCATTTACCTACTGCACAGAATGCTAACACATTCCAGTTCACTAAGCAATTTATCAATTAATTGACGATTCTATCAAAAATAAAAACATATATACCCACCTACGTAAATAGGTAGGCAAAAGATCCTTTTACCGCAAGCTAATAAAGCTCGTAACAAGTTGTTCACGAAAATTATGAAAATCGTACGTCAATATTGGCGGTTACGATAAATTAGGTAAACAATTACCGAGCCTATCGCGTTATCAATTTCTTGTCGCGTATTCCGAGAACTTCCGTCGCCGATAGCAAACAAAATATTATTCTATGTATACAGTATCCGCAAAATAACTGTATGTATGGGAACAAAATCATCTGGCGGCTCATTGTGCCGGGGCTCGTGCCCCCCGAGAAGTAATTGAAAGAGCGATTTGCGCCCTATCACCGGGCGATAAGGGCGGCCGCCCGCCGCGCCGCGCTTGTTAAACTACATTGAAATTTCTTAAGTAAAGTTTCTTAGCTAATATTTGTGGTACATTTTCAGGGAATACGTTTAATACAATCATAACATTAAATGTTGTTGCGAAGTTTGTTCCGTGAAAATTGGGAGTATCGTCGGCGGGCGCCGTCGTCACATACCTACACAATTAGCCGCGGCTCCGCGGGCTTTGTTACACTTCACTTGTCGCAGACTGCGGGACTTTGTCCGCAAACTCCAAACTTCTTCGCAACAAAGAGACATTTGTTGACTTCATAAAAATTTATTCGAACAATGAGCGTTAACCAGATTGCTTCTTCAACACCCCATTAGCGAAAACCTACTTAAATTCAGTTAAGGCCGTGTTCATTCTTTGCAATATAATTTCACAAGGATCAGAAGGATGTAATAAAAATACTATTGCAAGCCCATAAAATACTCCCCTTTCTTCATAACCCGAGATAGCCTGAAATTAGTATTCGTCCATCGTTTCACGTTCGTAAAATATGGGGTTAATATATCGCGTGG
Source organism: Hypomecis punctinalis (assembly GCA_949316475.1). Lineage (NCBI taxonomy): Eukaryota > Metazoa > Arthropoda > Insecta > Lepidoptera > Geometridae > Hypomecis > Hypomecis punctinalis. The sequence goes on along the minus strand of OX438800.1, from coordinate 26,566,473 downwards.
GTAGTTTTATAAAATAAATAAATATGACGCAGGCACAATATACGTCGGACGGTCGGTCGCGTCGATCCAATAGTAATAAAATGTGTCACTGTCAATAAGTACCGGCGTCGCGCCAGCCGCCACCGCCGCCCGCCCAGCGACTCTAGGGCTGCTCTTTTAGGGACTGTTTAAAACAAAAAATATATTTAGTATAGCGTAATGTATGTACTGAAGAAGTAGGAGTTACTAAGAAAATAAGGAAATACTTATAATGCTATTTTATTGGGATTATCTAAGAAAATAATTACAAAAATGATTACAAAACTTATTTCAAATTACTTAAGACAACGATGGTTTTTCTGTTCAAATAAATAAAATCTCTAACAAAAACATTAGATGCTACACAGTTGTTATAAGCTTGCTTTGTGTTTTTGATTTGTACGTTTCCTTAGTAAAATATGTTTGAGATTGGTAACCCTGATTCACCTATACCCTGCAATATATCATCTGGCAGGGCCCACGGCACGCGACCCGCCGCGCGGCACTGCGCGACTCCGCGCGACAACGCACGACTACGTGCGACACCGCGCAGCACCGGACGCTGCCAATCTCAGTTATTTATGGCGTGTTACTGAAATATCTTTTATGACCTGCGGAAAATTAAATGTCCGAGCCAGTCTATAAATAAACTCCATGATCGCTTTCATATTGTGCTTTAACGGGGTCATGTTTTTGTTTATATTTTACTGCGCTCGTGGCGGCGCTTTTTGTCCGTCAAAAGTTAATTGGGTTAGACGGGAAATACAGTGATCTTCTAAAGTATCTCGATTTTAGATTGCTTAATGATGGAGTTATTAAAAAAAATGTTATGTTATGACTAGTAAAAATAAAACTTACATTAATCATTTTCTCATCATTATTGTCTTCGATCAGTCATAAGACGTCTACTGCTGGACATAGGCCTCTCCTATAGATCGCCCATAAGAAGCGGCTTGCATCCAGTACCGTAGATCCGTACCGTGCATCCAGTACAATCACCCTTCGTGGGTAGGCCTACGTCCTGCAGTGGACTATTAAAAAGGCTGGTACAGTACAGTGCAAGAAGCGGCTTGCATCCAGTACGATGTTTTGCTCCAGCTTTTCAAGTCTGAGTGAATAGTTATCTTCTACGTGCTTCATCTTCGACCATGTCGCTTACTATTAGGCATGTTGGTGGTAAAACGCGGACTTATTTGCGATATGAAAAAAGAAACGATAAGCTGTCCTAGTAAACCGCGTGTAAACCGACATAAGAGTAGTAGATACGTGTCGGTAAGTAGCGTGAGTCCGGCGCTAAACATTACTTGTTAAAGCTGCTTCCGCCGCGGGAGTCCCCGGGACGCTAATCCTGTCGGGCATGCGCGGCTGACGTCACGAGTCGAGCGACTGATATACGACTGTGCTGTATGTTATACTTGCTTGATGAGTGTGCTGCATGCACTTTATATGCTTTTTGGAACATTCTTACCGTAACTGTGTATTTTTAAAGATCTTGCGACTAACTTCGGCTTGGAAAATGGACATATTGTGATGTTTAATACTCATAGAATATTTTTTCCAAGAAATAAAAGCTCTCGAGTGAGATCACGGTCACCAAAAAAGTGAACATACGTCATTAAGTTCATAGGATTACGCTTAATGTATGCCGCCTTTAAGCGCTCTTGTTGAAGATCTATAGGGGACATATATGTTCAGCAGTGGACGTCCTATGGCATAAACATTTCAGACGTTAAAATAGAAAATAAATAAAAATAAATAAATATTTTGGGACATCTTACACACGGCCTCTGACCCCAAACTAAGCAAAGCTTGTGATATGGCTACCAGAGACTGATATACTACATATACTTATTTTTAAATACATACTTATATAGATAGTAACTAAATAACACCCAGACACAGAGCAAACACTTATGTTCATCACATAAATATTTGCCCTGGGTGGGGATTGAACCCACGCCTCTTTGACCCAGAAGTTAGGGACACTAACCACTGAGCCACCGAGGCAGTCGAATACTATTGTTATTACAAGAACCACTACTTTTAGGAAAACATAACACAAGGAGGTCAACTAAAAAGATGAATAGATACTGGAAGCTATATAGGTAAAGTGTAAAGATACCGACAATAAACGGATCTACAAATTTTGAGAAGCCTCTATGTTCAAAAAAAGCCGACCGAAAAAACAAAGAAAGTCTTATTAACATGCAACGCATTTAGTGCCAACTTCATTATTGTATTAATTTTATATTTGAGGTCAATGTAGTAACTACACCATGCTACTAAAATATGTGTAGGCACATGGCTACAAAGTCATCACTATTAATAAATAACCTGGACATCAATCAAGCTTTCAGCTGTATTTTAGGATATAAAATATAATTACAGTCGTGTTTATGCCTACAGCGAGATAACGCCTGTCGCATTGTGCACTCTGTATTGCCGGCGCTCGTTCCGGGGATTACCCGCGGTTTCTGACCCGTGCGCCGGTAACTCACACGTTACAAGCGCTTATGACTCTCTATTGTTATAGTTTCGTTTAAATATGAGTTTCAATTTTTATGGTTCCGTACCTCAAAAGGAAAATACGGAACCCTTATAGGATCACTTTGTTGTCCGTCTGTCCGTATGTCAAGACTCTTTATCTCGGGAACGCGTAAAGAACTGACTGCGTGACTGCCTCGGTGGCTCAGTGACTGCCTCGGTGGCTCAGTGGTTAGTGACCCTAACTTCTGGACCAAAGAGGCGTGGGTTCGATCCCCACCCAGGGCAAATATTTATGTGATGAACATAAATGTTTGCTCTGTTAAAGGTAAGGCTCTGTGGGTGTTATTTAGTTACTATCTATAAAAGTATGTATTCAAAAATATGTATATGTAGTATATCAGTCTCTGGCAGCCATATCACAAGCTTTGCTTAGTTTGGGGTCAGAGGCCGTGTGTAACATGTCCCCTATTAAAAAAAAAAAAAAAAGAACGCGTAGAGCCGTTTATGTCGTAAAAAACAGCACATTTCGACACTTACAAAAATGAAAACCTACAGGGTACTTCCTGTTAACATAGAACTATGAAATTTGGCGAGAAGCATTGTCTCAGAGTACACATATAGGAATAAATCTGAAAATTGTACATTTTTCTAACATAGTAGGGCGTCAAAATTCAAAGTGAGTAAATTGTATCATGTAAGGTATCATATAAAAGAACTTCATTAGCTCATGCTAGAACAGGTTTTTAATTATTTTAATAACTTGTAATTTTCTACTTCACTATAACCATTGACAAAATGTAATTTTTTTTTCACTTTTCTCGTCTTACTCATACATCGAAAATTATACACTGTTAAAATAATTAAAAACCTGTTTTAGCATGTGCTAATTAAACTCTTTTGTATGATATCTTACGTGTTACGATTGAGTGGATACACTTTGAATTTTGAACCCATATTTTGTCAATCTAGGCCCTATTTTTTGTGATTTATATAAAAATGTACAGTTTTCAGATTAATTCCTATATGTGTACTCTGAGACAATGCTTCTCGCCAAATTTCATAGTTCATGTCAACGGGAAGTACCCTGTAGGTTTTGATTTTTGTAAGTGTCGAAATATGCAGTTTTTTACGACATAAACGGCTCTAACTTTTTTAAACGATAACTGAGAAGTTTTTCTTATAAGTAAACAACTGCGAGAGATCATAGATACGTATAGTTTAAATTTCAACTCGATATAAAGAGTCTTGACATACACACAGAAGTACAGGCGGACAACAAAGTGATCTTTAAGGTTTGCGTTTTTTCCGTTTGAGGTACGAAACCCAAAAAAACACTAATGTTAATTATAAAATTGTAAATGTTTTATATTTACGTGTCTATCGTGAACAGGATTGGCACAGGGCTGAGTTGAGCAGCATACAAAAAGAGGAGTTCACCTCAGCAGTTTACTTTTATAGGCTGAAAATTGTGATTAAGAAGTTTAAAGCAATTATTATGAAAAAGTCACACAAAGTTAATTATTAATACACAAATAAAATTCAGTCTCTACCTAGATCTAAGTAAAAAATATGGATGTGAATAGATTAAGAAAATACTTCTCTTTAAAACTTTAAAGCTACGAAGTGTCCAGTCGAAGCATTTCTCCGAGAAGCGATCTGCGAAGAAAACATGTTTATTATTGGAAAGAAAGAGCTTTTCTCTTCGAAGCCCCGATCGCTGTGGATAAGCAATGACGTTGTAGTACGAGATCCGGCATTAGAAATCATTGCCTTCATATTGTTCAAGTATGAATTAATTTTGACTTTATTATCCATCATTATATTCTCTAGTCGCCGCTGTAGGATTCCCTGTATCGCGGTGGCTAGGTCCTTTCCAAACTGTTCATAAGTGCTATATTAAATGTTTACAAAATATAATTCTTATTTATACATGCATAATGAATGAGTAATGAATATCGTATCTATTAAATGATAAAGATATTAGACTTAAATATACGTACATACGTAGATAAAATTATTTTACATAGGTTGCTTAGCTAAATGTAGCACCATTTCTGTTAAATAAAGTCTGTTTTATTAAATTAAATGAGTCCTATTAATAATATTAAAATATATTTGTTTCACTTTTTTAAAATTAATAAAATCTCGTTCACACTAGTAATACACTTTGATACACAGCTCTACCTAAAACTTTTGTTAAAAATGTGACGCGACGTTGGAATACACATAATATACAAAGTTGTATCGACTGCCTTTAAATATGTGTTTAATCTGTTATGTAGTTGTCTTGCCTAAAACTTAATATTTATTTATCGCGAAAGTTTAAAAATAACAAAACTTAATATTTAAAATCAAACAGCGTTGCTGTTAGCGAGTGTTGCTGTTAAGAAGAATTATTATCAATGTCATCAAATTCGTATTTTTTTCTCATCATCTATTATTTACTTATTTATGTTTTTTTCTGAGAAACACGTAACTGATTTCATTAAATACAGAAAAAATAACTGAAACTGTTAAAAAACAATTAGATTTTCGCAGAGCTCTGATGATTCAGACATAACAGAATATAAATGCTCTAAGAAAGAGCTTTTCGCAGATTTTCGCGCACAGCTAGTTGGCAGAGTTCTCAGCATGCTGATATATTACCATAACATTACCAAATTAATAACGAGGTGACGATATTTATTTCTTAGGCTGGGTCCCGTACTATCGGCAGCTCCGATAGCTGTCGAGAATCAACGACATAAAGCTGCATCGAAGCTGTAAATATTGAACGCGGCGTTAAGCTCGCTATACCCTCGTTAATTCGCTGCCAACGGCCGTTAATCACTCGTACTCTTCTATCGTGTCATTTTATATTTATATCATAAAACAAGTCCGTAAATTTTATTGGTTGTCTGTTTTTACGCCGTTATTATCCAGGTTTTGATAGTTTTGTCATGCTTTGTTAAGGTAGTCATAAAACGCCAGGCCTTTTCAAACCATTTTTTAATGAATGTGGTTTCTCAGCCTAAACTATTCGTATTGTATAAATTGAATAGATTCTATAGAACTCAGCAAGTTAAGCCCGATTTAACTTATTTAATTATAAGAATTTTTCAAAATTTTAAATAATCTATCAAACTGCACTTTATTGATGTATGACTCTTTCAAACAGAAAATCAAGTCGAAAGTGCTTTTTCCCCAAAAAAGTAAACATTCCTAAGGGATAGTGTAAAAACTAAAATTTTACGGAAGCAAAATGGAGGGCAAAAGATAGTGTTTGAATCAAATATATTGAGAATGTGTACCTTGCTGGCAAACCTAAAACGTTTGCGTTCCAGTTGTAGCACTTTCGTAGCAAAATTTTATAGCGAAGCGACGTCGTAGCGTGACGTAGCAGTCGTAGCTACGTAGCGTCGACAAATCTTTGCGTGTCGATGTCCATTGAAAAGAGTTCAACGAGAGTCTTCGATCAAAAATAAAGTTATGATAGCTTGGCGGTCAAGTTCTGAATTCGCAGTCACTTGTCTTTTTCTCTATAAATATAGTTAAATTCTTTACCGTTAAAAGCCCTGCACTTTACGGGCAAATTTTATTCAGTATTTGGACAATATAGTGAAGACAAAAAACATATTAACAGTGTCTATTTTGTTGAATTAAAAAAATACATAATATAAATACACTTATATTTTATTAAGTTTTGCTCTAAATTGAAAAACATCTTCTAAATTTTTTGGTGGATACTAATCCTCAAACATAGTTTCATACTTTTGTTACATTTTTAATAAAATTACGTGAAATGTTCAAGAAGGCTTTATTCCATTACAGTGATGTCCTCGAGCGAGACTGCAGCACTAGCGCGCGACCCGACACCGCCCGCCCGGTGTCCGTTACCAATTACCGATGTGATTCGCTGACTGAGGAACTGTGCAGGAAAATAATGATTTTATTTATTTTTCTCCACCTTTATTTTATACATTTGCATATCGGTTTTGACCCTTCGCAAACAAAAGGGATTTCTGTAGGTATATCATATCTTTCAAACAAACAGACTCATTGGAAAGTTAGTGTAACTTTTCAACGAAACATTGATTTTGTCGCGATTCTCATAGCCTATAGCAAAAGTTAGTCATAATTATAATTTCCATCCATTCATAAGCCATAGGATGTCCACATCTGGACATAGGCTTCCCCTATCAATTCCCCGATGGATCTCCAATAAGACCAGTTAGAAGCGGTTAGCAGCATCTAGCAGCCTTAATGAGGTTATACGCCCACCTTTTGGGTGAACGTCCTAGGCTGCGCTTGCCGGTACGTGGTCTCCATTCTAGAACTTTTCGATCTCATCGGTCATCAATTGTTCCCAAAAATAAATTAATAATCCCTCTATTATAAGTTAATATTGTAAAACATTTCTGTCGTCTAAATTTACATTTTGTACGTATGTGGTTACTACTCGTATCCGTTTAACCACAAAAGTTTTACGCACGCTTTAAGCTGTACAAATTGTGCCGTTAAACAGTATTTAAGGCGTGTTTAATTTTTTTTTGTGGTAAGGCGGTATAACTATAATTTTACAGTTGCTAAATCAATCCCCGGACATTTAACCGTGAGAGAGGTGTAATATCACTTACCTCCCTGGATAATAGATGTCGCTTAATGAAATGGTAAATTACCCTCACTAGCGAATTAACGTCGTCGTTAAGTCGCCGCGAGGGACGGGAGGGCCGGAGGGCCTCAGAGGGCTTCAGAAGGCCTCTGAGGGCTCTGTGTGTGTTCCGGATATAACGCCGGATAAACTTGTTTGTGTTAAGTTTGATCTTACAGATAATACGCAAAGTACAATAAATTGGGTGCGTCGGGTCGCGCTACCCGGTTTAATTCTACTTTCTAGGATAAGACTATTAAGATAGAATAAACATGTGTGATAATGTTGAGGAACCCTGACCGTATTATTTGACGACGATGAAAGACCGCCTTCAAATAAAAAAAAATACAGACACATATCACGCTTGCGTTGCTTACGTCAACTCTTTTTACAATAAAAAATAAAATTAATCAGCTACATAGCCCAGTGGACTAGCACATATCACGGAGGACTGATTGCTGATGGGGTGAAAAGTTTTCAAGTAGAGGCCACGAGATAACAATTGTAAAAACAATTGATATTCTTTGACTTCAAATACGGGCAAAATGTGGCTGAAACCCTGAAAATATGTCACTGCAATATTAGTAGTGTACTACGGGCTCGAATTTTTTCCCGTAGTCCTACTAGTAGTACAAGACCACAAAATTGCGCTGGTTACACGTCCATAGGCTGTTGCATAGCTAGCTACAGTTGATTTTTTATTAGAACCTTTGCCCTTACCACCGTTATCATTGCAGGTTGTTACTAATTTTGTGAGTAGCCGTTATTTCACTAGAGAAATATGTCTCGTGACTGGCAGATCCTGCAACCTTTGTACAAGACGTTTAATACGTCTAATGGACGTGCGGGCGACGGGCGGTTGTTTTGATGTCTTGTGACAGCGGGCCGGTTTAAGTTATGAGGTATTTTTTTATAGAAAATTGGTTACAAATACAAGAACACCTAAAAAAGATAAAGTGAAACTTAACTAACACTCTATCTATCTGACATCTAACGTTGACTGTTAGACGTACACACACGTCTACAGATTTTAATCACATCAATCGGACCGCTAATATTACTGAAAAATATACGCTAAAGAGTTTAATTAATGCATTTTTGACCGCATGAGGTCTTTGTTAAGCTATCAAGTAACAATTTGGATGACACTAGTTAAGTAGAATGTGCATAACCCACGTTAGTTCCCATAATAAAATAGTTGATTAGCTATAGCTGCACTAGAGCTGTCTAATAGTTTGATGGTATTTGCTTACAATACAAACAATTTAGATCATAACTCAGCATGTAGTCTTGTTTGTATTTCTAGATCCTCAAGTAGGTAATTTACTACTTTATTACCAAGAATATTTCGTATATTCTCTGAAAATAGGTCGTAAGACTCGTGGAACTATCTAGGTTTTTTGCACGGTAAAACAACGTTTTCCCTGTTAACTGGTAAGATATATTATAATCATCAATACTGTACCGTGCTTGTGAAGCAGCATGCAACACAACATATTGTTTGCATTGCTGTACCTCAGCAGTAATCCCTGCACTGACCATTGTTCAGCTGTCTCCGACCGCCCATCCCTCACGGCTGCAGCCCACTGTCCGGGAAATTGTTCCCTGCTCCAACTGGATAGTTACTGTTTCTGGAACATAGTAGCTGCAAGTGCTTAGTTAAACTTACTTGTAAGAAGGATTGATTCAGATGTTATGTTCTTAGTTGTCATTGAGATTTTTTGGGTAATCCAGTTTTATTTGTGTTCCTTGTGTAGTTTGGGTACTTGTATTGTATTTTATTTAGTTCGACATTTTTACAGTAAACAATGAATTACATTTTAAAATAAAAAAAATAAAAAAACAGTTATATGCGCTATTTGTTATTTTGAGTTTAATTTAAAACAAAAATTGTATTTTTAGAGCAGGTAAGCGCCACTAAAATTATTATTAAGTGTTATAACGCGGCCCCGTTATGCGTTCACGTAACTTTTTACGGGCCTCGTGTGGAATGGTATTCCATAAGCCAATTTTGATTTCGAACTAAAATATAAAAGCAGATTTACTTTACGATATCGAACAAAACACAATTAGGTATATCTTTTTTCGTATCTGTAATGTGCAACGAATACAATAAGTAGTAAGTAATAATTCTACTTCAAATAATACTCATTTAATGTGAGAATATTTTAATGAAATAAACCTGAGGGCATGAATTCCATCCATCCATCAGCCATAAGCAGTCCACTGTTGGACATAGGCCTCCCCTATGGATCTCCAATAAGACCGGTTGATAGCGGCTTGCATCTAGCGCGATCCTGCGGTCTTAATGAGGTCATCCGTCCACCTTGTGGGTGGTCGGCATGAATTTAGATCCTTACATTAATAAAGTTTGTTACTCGTATTTTAACCATAATTCAACATAACTTCACAAAAATATTAAACCTCAATGATTTTCGGTTATTTAAAAAAATAAAGAACAAGACTTATTTTGTACCAAAACGATACACAACAAGAGCATGTTGCCACCAGCGTGGCAGCCAGTTAGAAAAGTCCACTTTTCGCGAATGTTAGTTTTCACTACAACACTACAAATCCGGAATAAAATCACATATAAACCGTCGCACAAAAAGGCCGAGCCAACGAGCCCCGGAAACAATGCGCCGACATAAAAACACCAGCTAGTGTAAAACTAAAGTGGCTACCGCACGCCCGGGTAAAGGTTCGAACACACTGCAATACACTATTAATACACCATGTAATTTTCTTAATAAATTGTCTCTACATCTACAAAGTTCTGTAGGAAAACGTGCTCGTTACCTGAACTAAGTTTTCTTGTAATGAAAATCACGTTATAATATAAACATCCAATGCAATAATATGACCCAAATTCAGTTTGTATTTTATTTTTATATATCTTTGATACAAAAAATAAGCATTATTCCATTCAAAATTCAGGTACACAAAAAAACTTAGACAAGGTATATCACGTTACTTACGTTCATAGAGAATTACTTCTTTGCTCAGTACATACACTATACCATACCTACAGTTATATCAAACCTGTCGTATTTATAATACAGCCTTGGCCAAAAGTATTAGGCACCCTGTATTTTCACTCTATCTTCAAAACTAATTTTACTCCTTTTTGGCATTTTTAACAATATTAGGTGTCAATTTAATCACATCAACAGAAATGATAATAAAATAATAATAATAATAAATATAATAAAATATAATACGGCTGAATAGCGAAGAGTCTCGACCACCACCTTAAGAGGCTCTCGCTAGACGGTTGGGTCAAGGGTCAGATACAGAAGGCGGTCGTTCTGGACACAGCGCGCATTGTCAGAAGGTTCCTCTCTCTGTAGGCCCAACCACCGGTAGCTTGAGCCCCGCCCCGCTGCCGGCGGAACTCTAGGTTTAGGTTTTTTATAGTATTTTGTTCTTTTATATAAATATTGTAAAAAAACTTAGATTTAAGATAATAAATGAATATGTAATATAATAAATAATAATAAAATCAATCAATCTTGGTAAGCGTGGTACATCCTCGACCGCATATCTGCTTTACATCAGGCAGTGTGCAGTCAAACGAAACCTATTTGAAATAAAAAAAAACAAAAAGAATGAAATCTTGTTTACTTGTTAGATTCCAGAACACAAGTGACCAAATATTGAACGATAAGACCGAAAGAAAACCGAATCCTTTGTTTTCGGTCACCAGGTGTTTTATGACCTTAACAAAGAGCCGCTTGATATTCTAAGAAGTTATTTATGACCCCGGTAAGTCATTTAAGATAAGTACTCAGTTATTGGTTAAGTAGTAAACATGCATTTTGATAGTTTAAAGGTGCCTAATACTTTGGCCAAGGCTGTATATTTATAGTACAGTTTTTTAAAAAAGCGAACTAAATATTGTATTGTATTATTGTAGTATGAAAAGTAGGTATACGCATCTTGTAAAGCTTATTTTTGCTTTGTTTAATCAAGATTTTACGCAACAAACATATTATTTATGTTACCGACTGCGCCGTAAAACTTTACTAGGAAAAGTTTGGCCATGAAAGAGTTAAGTGAAAAATGTGAGTGCAGTATAAAGTTGTGCTATGAAAAGTTATGCGACTCGGTGATTTTGTGTTTAAGAATTATAAGTAATTATAAGAAAATCAAGACTGGCAACACAAATTTCTAAATTTTTACTATGTATTTTCATTAACTTCAAAAGAAACATCCACAAGTGATATTTTATTCAGAGAAAAATCCAACTAACACGATATATACATCATTTGAAAGATTGTTCTTCTCTTCTCAAAAATATTTATTTTATTTTACTTCATCCCTCCATTTTGTTTTTAATGTTAAAAACAAACAATTGTATGAAAAATAAAAATACAGCTTACAATTTTTTCTAGTTTAGCAATGATAATGTGCTGCTATTGTTCTTTTACTAGGGATATTATTATCCTCCTCGGGACAAAAACTTAAAGTTTTCAGTAAATATGTCTAAACACATCATCCTCAGTTACGGCGGCCTCAATACGCCGAGAGTGACTCAAAGTGCAAGCTAACTATGTCTCAGTGTGTTCCCGCCTTAGCGCTAAATTCCATACTCGTAGTACTCGTACGGTCCGCGTGAGGGCGCTCGCAGCGATCCCGGCGACACATTGTTACTGCTACGGCGGACGAATATTTCCGTATTTAGTTGAGTGCCGAATCTGACACAGTATATTTAGCCAGTAAAACTACAAAGAATAAATAAATAAAAAATGTTCAGGCAGTAGAAAACCAACGGCTGATAATTATAATTATAAGTCAAGCAGCGGTCGTCCTACCACTAACCATGACGATGCAGAATAAAATACATAGGTAATGGTTCACATTCGTAGTCCCACTTTGATACCCCACATGAGTGTGACGGAAATTTTGACTGCCTCGGTGGCTCAGTGGGTGGTTAGTGACCCTAACTTCTGGATCAAAGAGGCGTGGGTACTTTCCCCACCCAGGGCAAATATTATTTATGATGAACATAAGTGTTTGCTCTGTGTCTGGGTGTTATTTAGTTACTATCTATATATGTATGTTTTTAAAAATAAGTATATGTAGTATATCAGTCTCTGGCATCCATATCACAATCTGATTTTGATATGATTCTCTTCTGATTTTTCTGCGCCCGGCGGAGCCCATACGTCATTCTGTACCCAAAATCATATTTACTTTGACTGTAAGGAAGCAGAATAAATGAATCATTAATCGGATCCAGCATGCCTGTATCCAGGCAGAGCTGTCAATTGCACGAGAAGAGTCACCAAATGTCAAAGAAACCGCTGCGCAAGTTTAAGCCAGAGATACATAAGGGGACAAATGTGATGCGACATGTGTCAGCTATTGTAACTCCTTAATTCGAAGTCGCTTAAAAAAAACTACTAACTCAACCTCTTTTACTAGTTGTCACCATAAGAATATCGATTTCCCTTACATTCCATATTAATGCATAAGCAGCATCTGTTTTTGCTTAACTTTAATCCAGCAGTTTATGTTTAAGCTGGTAATAGAATATTGCTACTGCAAAATTTCCACTGTGTCCGTCTCTCCGGGGCGGGCGGCGCGCGAGGACAAACTGCACGGTAATTTATGTGCCACGCGGGAAATTACCGCGCGCGATACGCCTAACGAACGCATTGTGCGCCGGCGCAAAAAACTGCGCGGGAGCCTAATTGGCTAGCAGGATAGTAAACATCGAGCGGCGCCGTATCGGACCATCTTTGTTTATTGTTATTGGATCGAGGTTAATATACTCCGATGTTAGCACAAAGGTTATAGTGGTGATATGGCCATTTCCCCCTTGCGATTATAAGATAGGAATTTCCACAAAGCTATAGGTAATTTAGGATGCTTCAAGAAAAATAATCAACAAGATCCTCATCTATGAAGAGTAAGTAACATTTTAGAAACGCTTGTATCATCCTATTTTATCACATGAAACAATTCTTAGTAGTATCATATCTCAGAAAGCGTGCTCGTTGGTGTTTTTGTTATTAGGCGTTTTTCAGTTACCACCGAAGGTCTTTGGACGAACGACCGCGGGTGGCATTTACAACTGAGAACTGACGTGACAAGTCAGTTATTCGTTATTTATAATTTGAGCCGTTTTGGGTCCGTTTTGTGAGCCTTCAAACTCTGACATTAAAGCTAACCACCTGGCACACCACAAAAAAAATGAATAATAATATTATTTTTCTTATTTATCACTACCTACACTCCTATCAAACTACATTACAAACCACATGACATATTTCACTTAAACATAATCAAGGTTGGAGTAATCCATTAGTACCAGCCCTGATAATATTAATTTGTGCAAACTTAAAATTTTCGATAAAAAAAAACCACCTGGCTTATTCAAGCTTGCTTATGCAGCAACGAAGAGAGATAGACTAGATTTTAAACATGTAGATATGGATTTAGTTAATGTAATTTCGGCTTCTTTTGTCACGGAAGTCGTGGGTAAAGCTATATGTTTAATAAGGTGTGAATTCTCAAATGCCGTGTGTTGTACCCTCATCAACAACGATGCTTGACAAAATTTTCTTCTCTGTTCCTATTTATTTGACGAAGAGAACTGTTTTATTTCCGTCTCTTGATCAATTTTGTCAAATTATATGGGTCAAATAAACTAGTGCATTAAGTATATAATTTTATATACATGATCATAACTATTTTTTTTTGTAATGTATTAAAGTGATTGGGCCATATCCACCACGCTGGCCCAATGTGGGTTAGAGGATTCACATACGCCATTGAATTTCTTCTACGAACGTATGCAGGTTGCCTCACGAGGTTTTCCTTCGCCAAAAAGCCAGTGGTGTTATCACTCTTTGTATAGGTCTACGTCCTGCAGTGGAATATTAAAAGGCTGATACAGTACAGTATTAAACTGCAATCATGCGAAAATCTGAAAATATTAGATTAACATATTATTATTTTTAGTAAAAGAATTGCATAGACAAATAATAGTTTGTTGAGTTACAGTAATAGGCAATTATTACTATGTGTACACTATGATCAAATTCGATCATTGTGCAAAATAGAAACAGATTAACATAACTACAACGTTACCTGTTTTTCACGTGAGTTAGAGTTGATAAGACTGTCGTTACGCATATGTAAACTCGGCAGGATCAAGTAAACTCCTCGTATAACCTCTCTTACACTAGGCGACGGTAACCAACTAAGAATTATTGTTATCCATAATTGATCCAAATTTCATTTGACTTGTAGCTGAACTGCAACAAATATAAAACCATATCCGTTTTAGGCTTGATTTAAAAATAAAACGTGTGATACTTTGATACTTCGTGAGACAAAAAAACAGATAAGTTACAGATGAATTTCATCTCTTTCCTGATTACACCTATTAATTGGGTTGTGGAACTGCTAGTCGCGAGCTACTGCATTATTGTCGGTGAAAATAATTTAGCTTTTGGCAAGTTGCGTCTGACTCTGTATGTCTATAAATATCTGTAAATACACTCATAGGATTGTATGTAACTACTTAAGTGTCACTTGAAATGCGATGGCGTATGTGAATCCATCAACCCGCACTGAGCCAGCTTGGTGGATATTGCCCAAATACTCTTCGTGATTTGGGCTACGTTCAGCAGCGAACTATTAAAATAATGGTAAAAGTAGTTACAATTAAATTTAACAATTTTATTGAGGGTGACATGTGTCACTAAAGATGTGATTTGATATCGTAGGTTTTGAAAACTGGTTTTGTCTTGTTTGCGTCGTGTAAGGTTGTCCTAAGACGCAGGATTTGAGCGTCCCGCGACGAGGCGGCGAGAACCGTGTTGCTCGTTTATTGGTGTTGTTGTTCAACGACTTGCGGATACTCTAGTTTTTGTTTTACGCCCCTTCTCGCCAACTTTCAGATCTCTCTGATCTTTCTTAAAGGGAATATCTTTATCATTTATCCTGGAGATGAGCTCGCTTGAAAAACGAAAATCGGGATGGAATAATAAACACTTCGCTTTTCTGTATAAATATCAGCGGTATTGTTTTACTGTTTCCGTAATAAAGCTTGAGCTGAACACGTGACTGAATTAAACGCAAACGTGACGTCTAGTTTTATAGCTTTTTATGAGCATTTATAACTTTATTAAACGATTTATCTCCTGTATAACTTATTATATCTGTATGATATATCGACGATATTGTCTAAGTATAGGCATAGGTTTGGCTATGGTATAGGTATAGAAAATATACCTATACCATTTTGTTTTTGCATTTGAAATCTAAATATCCCGTTGGTGAGAATTTATTAGGTATCTTTCATCATTAAAATTAGAGCTTAAGCTCTACTATGACTAAATGCACATTGTCAGCCCTATTGGGTAACCCGGGCTGGTAATTGTAAAAAGTTATTAGAAATAATCAGATACGCAAAGTCTAAGACAAATAAGCAGGTTAAGTGCAGTACCTATATTTTTTTTTGGAGGAAAGTCTGGACAGTAAACATTTTCATTTCATTTTCAAAATGAGCTAGTAAATTAAAAAAAAAAACCGGACAAGTGCAAGTCAGGCTCGCACATCGAGGGTTTCGTACAAATCCAGAAAATTTCACAAAATTGGGAAGTAAGTTGTTAAAATCTCTATACAATATAACCATTGACAAAAAAGTTCACTTTTCTTATCATTCATCGAAAATTACACGTTGTTAAAATAATTAAGATCCTGTTTTAGCATGTTCTAATAAAGTTCTTTTATCTGATACCTTACATGATACGATTTACTCACTTTGAATTTTGAACCCATTTGTTGTGAATTTTGAGGCCCTATTTTCTGTGATTTAAATAAAATACAGTTTTCAGATTTATTCCTATATGTGTACTCTAAGACAATGCTTTTCGCTAAATTTTATGGTTCTATGTCAACGGGAAGTACCCTGTAGGTTTTGATATTTGTGAGTGTCGAAATATGCGGTTTTTTACGACATAAACGGCTCTAACTTTTTTAAACGATGACTGAGAAGTTTTTCTATTACACAACTACAAGAGACTATAGATATACGTATACAGTTTAAATTTCAACTCGATATCTTTACACGTTCCCGAGATAAAGAGTCTTGACATACACACAGACTGACAGACGAACAACAAAGTGATTCTATAAGGGTTCCGTTTGTTCCGTTTGAGGTACAGAACCCTAAAAAACATCATAGTCATAAACTTACAAATTTATAAGCAGAACATAGAAATATCTCGCACAGATATAAAAAAATGTCACTTACTGTAAATACGAGAAGTACATTAGGTAATGGCAGCACCTGAGGTGCCACGTGCAAGAGACAATAGCGACGGCGCCGGGCTCCGGCGGCGGAGGCACAATAGCGGAGTCCCGGGAGCCACAGACGCTCAGTAGTTACTATGGAAGGCTTGTGAGATGAGACACAGACATTTTAGCAGTTGGTATGAGAGGCTCGTGGGATGAGCCACAGATACATGGCAGTTAGTATGAAAAGCTCACGGGACGCAGCAGCAGCTACGAAACAAACCGTCTCTCGGGCGCGCCACTCACTTCGCTGCAAAGGACTACAAACGAACAGAAAGCCATTGATTGTTTGTAAAAAGAGTCTAGAGTATCGGGCTATTGTAGACTGTATTATATTGTGTAAAGCCTTGTGGTAAAAAGAGTACTTACTGTATTGTGTATCGTAATGTATCTGTGTGTTTTTTTAACACTAAATCATACATAGTGAAGCTTTCTCCAGCAAGCTTCTAAGTTATGGTAGACACAAAATAATTATTCACGTTTTGTCAAATATGATAAGATCAAACACAGGTGATTTCTATTTTTGACCGACGAACCGGAGGAGGTTCTCAATTCGACGCGTGTATTTTTAATAACCACGCATAACTTTTTATGTAGTTATACGATTTCGATGATTTTTTTTATTGAAAAGAGTATACTTCGAATTTGGTCTCATTTAAATTTTATCGAAATCGGCTGAGCTGTTTTTGATAAATCAACAATAATGTGAAAAATGCTACATTGATCCGTGTTTACTGGAAGAATCCATTCTAAATACCTATAACAAACCAAAATCCCCTTGCTCGCAAAACATCGCATAGATTTACAATGTAACAGCTTATTTAAAATTCACAAACGTCACTGTCGCAGGATGTGGATACATTTACTTAGGAAAATTCAAGACCGACCGAAGAAGACCGACGTACAAACCCGACAACTTTGTACCACGAAATACCAAGATATACAAAGAAAAATATCCATCAGCAACAAAAAGCGAGACGTGTCACCAAAAGGTCTAATAAAACATCTCAGCATCATCTCGAAAGTAAGTAGTTGGCGCGTCTGCCGCTTCGCAGGCCGCTGCATACCCCGCACAGTCGAGCGGCTCATCTCGTGAGATGCACATTTGCCCCTCTTTGCCCCCTTTGCCCCCCCCCCCCCCCCCCCCCCCCCCGCCCCTGCACCCCACCGACCTCTTTGCGCCCCTCTGGATATCACCTTGTCACTTTCTATTTACCTGCACTGGAAATATTTAAGGCGTTTCGTTTCAGCTGACGTTGGAATTGTGTTAGGTTTGTTTTGATCAGGAGATTTCTGCATTGTAGGTATATAATATATATAATATAGCGGCTAATCCACCTAAAGCAGTTAGGTATATTATTATAGAAGGACAAAGAAGATCTTGTAAAGTCGGCCCAGATTTTGTACAGTAGCACAAAAAAGTGTTAAAATACCATATTTTATGACAAACAAAGTCGCAGATGAAAAAACAATAGTATATTATGTTTGATTATATTTTTGCTATTTCATGTTTTTAAATAATATTCAATTTTTTGTTCAAGGCTGTTATCACGCTGCCATATCATATTTTACAAGCAATTTCATAAATAATAAGATCGAAAAATAATTAAGAAATTATTTTGGACATAGTTTTTAAAGTAAATAGAATTGTAGATGACTTTGATATTTTTGCATTATATCTTTTTGATGTTTTATACTTCTAAGTTGATAGAGAGGTATAATTTGAGAAAATAATTATTATGAATGGACTACATTTGAAGCCGACTTTTTTTTTCAAACTATCCGTCTATTAGCCATAGAACATCAACTGCTCGACATAGGGCTCTCTTATGAATTTCCAATAAGACTGGCTGGAAGCCCATCTTCATTAAATCGTTGGTCCGACTGGCCGGAAGTTTTACTCTCTTCCTGCCGTTTTTTTTTTAAATAAAATATTCGTTTTAACGATTTTTAAGCTAAGCAATGAAAAAAACAGAAAACTCTAGATCTCTAATATTATTATGATCATGTTTTTGCTAAAAAAGAATGAAAAGAGCTTGCTCGTTTGACATCGATATCTTCCATATCTGTTTCACTTATCAAATCATAAATTTCCCACTATTTACTCTACCTATAAACGTACATTTTGTTATATTTAAATATCAAATAACATTCTAGCTTAAAAAGATTAAACGCCTAAATAATTTAATGACTCCTACAAGTACGCTTAGCATCTAGATCAAGCTTCAATTAAGAGGTCCCTGACAGTACCACTTAAGAGTTCACAGACAGTCTACGTTATTAGATTTAGTCTAATAACAGTGGCGATAATTTATGGGCTGGTTAATTATTATTTCGCGTGAGGAGCGTGCTCCGGACACGCCGCAACCGCACTGACGGCTGCGATATTTTTGTACATCGCTGTTTCGGATAATACGCCTGATGATAAGATTCAACAATGGAACATAATGGCTTAATATTAATTGGTGTAAAAAAATATGTTGATTATTATTATATACTACCGTCCGTGGTCCCGTGACCACGGTCGATGCAACTCGGCCGAAACGTCGGGATGAGGAGGTATTTATTTATCTCGTAATTTTAGTGCGCGATTAGTCCCGTAGTATATAATAATAATGTGTTCAAATCACGAAAGTTTAAAAATATGTTGATGTTTTTCTAGTTTATTACAACATATTGTAATATTTTGTATTATAAAAAACTATTATACAGGGTTATTTCTAATCAATTAGCGTAATTTTAGAGGAAAACTAACAAATTTGTTCTGCTACTTTTGTAAAAACTCAAAAATAAATAAATATTCCATAGAAAAATATCGTTCACCCGCGACAAAATGTGTGGAACAGCTGATTTTTTTTTTAGTTTTGATGAATGTCCCAGAGCGAAAGTTGTTAGTTTTGATGTAAAGAATAAGCCCCTAAAAGGATGGTAATTAATTAGGAATAACCCTGCGTAGTATATATTTTTGAACACGACGTCGTCAAAAATCAGATTTTTTTTATTCAGTTAAACTATGTCATAGTGTTAGCAAAGTTTGAACGAAGCGAAGTTAAGTTATCATAACTAAGGCTTGTAAAAAAATCATATCAGGACAGCAAGGTGAACTAATACTTAATTATTCTCGTTTTAAGTCAAGTCTCGTTAACTTAGTAAACATAATAATTAACCGTTCCAATACAAACATTACCATACATTTATAGGGTCATATTTACAACTGTGCGGAACTTGTTACTTATTAACCGCATGTACTTATATATGTTACAAAAATTGCAATAAATAAAATTCTAATTTATTATCGCCCTCTAGCTCAGCAGTACGACGAGTATATATACGGTTAATTAAGTAGAAAAGCTCCATACGCGTACGCGCTGAATATCCACCAAGTAATATTGAAAATTGGTAATAAACAAAAGGAAAATTGCTACTCAGTATTCCTCAAACATTTCCAAGTCGGACTTAAGCTAGCGTTAGTAGAAACTAGGAAGTAGTGCTCAAGTCTGTCAAAATTAAGTGAAAAATAGTTGGCATCGTTGGCATTCCGTTCGGAGAGCGCTGGCGCGGTTGGCTCGCGCGGGCGGGCGGAATGCAGCCTGCCGCCGCCGGCGCGGCCGGCGCGCGACCGCCGCCGCCCGGCGCTGCATGCCTGCCGTCCGCCTCCAACGCCGGCAGGCCGGCAGGCCGGCACATGGGTCCTGGGTGATGGACACTGGCTATCTACTCGCTAAAACAGTAAGACAATAAATTTACTAGAAATGTTTCTTCATTTATGAAATGTACTGTACTGTACCAGCCTTTTTAATAGTCCATTCCAGGACGTAGGCCTACTCACGAAGGGTATGAAATGTACTGCTGTTGTATCTATCATTCATCCATCAGCCGTAGGACTTCCACTGCTGGACATAGGCTTTCTCTACGGATTTCTAATAAGGCCAGTTGGAAGCTATCCAGCACGTTGCTGCAAATTTAATTATATCGTCAGTAGGTACACCTTGTGTGCGGACGTCAACAGAACAAGCGCTTGTAGAATATCATTAAAAATTAAAATCTTTTTTATCTGCATGCTGTTGCGTTATCATCTACAAAATTATAAATTAAAAAAAATAGGACAAACTTCAACTCAACTGTCGCAATTATACGTATAAAAATCCAAGTGTGAAATTAAAAGATTTGTAGATTCCTAATTATAAGTAGAGACCATTGAAATATGGCTGAAACATCTCGATTTCAAGACAGCAGACAGCATCAAAATTGATCTAAGTTCATTTATTGGTATTTGTATGGGAAATATGATTCCACAGGTACTATATGTAAAATATACAGATAGAGTTATATTACACTCCTCATTTTTGGCTCACAGGCCATACAATTCCCACCGTCCCTACTGATTTCATCCCCGGCGCCGGCATTCCGCGCGCATTGTCTACGAATAGCTGCGCTCGATGCTACTGTGTCCTACAGGCACTCCGGGAAACCAGAGCAGTACATTTCAGGACACGACGATTGTGTGACGAGCTTGAAACTCAACGAGAACTAAGCTCGTTGGTGAATTTGGTTTGGGAAAATTGCCTACTACGAGATATAAATCTATAAGCTTTAAGATTGTTGTTCATTTACTCATATGGACGTAAGTATATATATCCATAAGTGTATATATACAATCTCAATAGGTATCTTCTAGGTAAGCGTGCTACACCCTAGACCGCACATCTGTTCAACATCAGGCAGTGTGTAGTCAAACGCGAACCTATTCGAAATAAAAAAATAAGTTTTCATAGCTTTGGAATTAATAATAATTGTTCACTTTTTCGTCTATGTTAAAATGTAACTGTATCAATACTCAATCGTTTATTGCAACATTATCTAATATTTACATGACCATGTGGTTCTGTCTAATATTTAACTCGTGAGAAATAAAACAATTTTCCAACGTAATTTACCTATAGAGAAACGTCCCGAAATCCAAAATTAACATAACTAGGTTAATTTAGTCAATTCATAGAAACGAAAACTTCAAAGGATTGATTCCCATAGCATATGAATCGCATGCCTACAAACAAGTTCTGTAAAAATGTCGCTACCATCCAGATATCACTATTTAACAACTGTAGACTTTTTATTCTGCTGAATTTTGATAGTTTTGAAGATTTGACCCTCCGCAATAAGTACGAAAGTTTATGAGAAGTCAACTCAGCGGCTCTCGCCTCCACACGGTTGTGAGTATATTCAAGAACAAACTGTTTCGTAACAGGGCCTATAAGAAACACCTGCCTATAAATAAGCCGTATAACTGTTGAATAGAACAAACTACAGATAAATAACTTCAGTTGCTTGCTTTTAGATAACTGGTAGAGTTATATTTTTGAAAACAATAGTACGAATTCTTAACTTTATCGTGATTTTAGAGATAACTCAATCTTTATGTGAATTGGATTGCACTCAACAGACTATATTATGTTGCCTAAATTGTACTAAATACATCTTTCACTACATCACTATTGGTAACCGTAATCTCACTGTAAACCATTCTGCCTTTTAGTTTCGCAGGTTATTTAGCGTTTTAGAATTTTATTGATAATACAACACATGCATACTATAAGACGTCACGAGGCAAACGTATTACCGATTTTTCAAACCTATTTCAATCATATTTATAAAGGACCAACTTTTGGGGTAGGTACTTATTCTTTCCGCCGGTTAAAAATAAACTATTCCCTAAAATATGTGGATTCGTGTATGATATCCTGCAGTAAATCTCTCTGAATGTTCTCCTCGCAGTATGGTAGCGTCAGCGGCCCGCAGGCCGGCCCGCGCCCGCCCGAGCCGGCCCGTGCCCGCCCGAGCCAGGGCGGGCCGCATTTTATTGCGATCTAATATCTGCGCCGTCGCCGCCAGGTGGACCTCCTACCTACCTAAATGGCTAAGATTTTACGTTTAGACTGGCGGTAGCCAAACGTAAAATCTTAGTATTTAGTTTTTGCCTACGCGATATTAATTTTGTGCTATCCGATGCGAATTTTTTTTTGCGGCATAAAAAGTAGTCTTTGTCATTTTCCGTCTTTCATACTATGTTCATGCCAAAAATCAATTCAATGCGTTGCTCTGTTGGAAAGTGAAAGAGGAACAAACCAATAAACCAACAATTAATACACTTTCCAATTTATAATATTAGTAAAGATACAGAAAAGGTATATTTAGAAGTGTAATATTAATATTTATAGGGATACTACTGTATGTCTGTATGCATGTCCTGTCAAAGACGAGACATCATTTTTATTCTGAACTAAATTTATTTATAATCAACAAACAATTGTACAAGAACGTTAAAATCGTATAAAAATATCCAATCTAAACGTTAAAGTAACAGCGATTGAAAAATAACTAGATTTCATTCTACACCGATAAAATAAAACCTACAATACAATACCAACTACAAAAAACCAGCATGAACACGAATGTACCGAACATGTACAGAGGTAGTTTCTTAAACAAAGTTCGATCGAGTACAGACAGGTACAAAACTGCATACGTTCCGCGACCCCAACACGGGCCGTTTTAGCATTCCGACGTAGTAACACGACTCTAACTTTACAACTCCGACGCGAATGTGTAATGCACTCTTTACTCTACCAGCACCAACAACCTCTGCCAAAGGATCTAAGACTCTATTTCTTATCAAATAAGAGTTCATAAGTTGCAGAGTTAAGTTGTGACTTGGTATTCATCGGAGAGCCAGTTTTTCTCGAGTACGTGAAGGTGTTTTCAGGTGTTTAGGTACTTATTCGTTTTATATTGTTAAGTTAACCTAAGTCAAAATGGCTTTGGAGGAAGATAAAGTTGCGCCGCGGTGTTTTTACTGCTAATGTGCTTAATGTGTTTGGCATATTTGAAGTTGCGGCTTTTATGTGCGGAGCATATATTTTGCCTAAATAACTGGATCTTAAATTCAGGTTCAGAAATGTAAGATCTTGTATAATTTTACGAGTTAAGTTGTTAACGTCGGTGGCTCTTACAGTCGGGATGTTGAGGGGAAATGGTCTCATAATAAAAATACACAAAGACATAATTATAATGACTTAACAGTAATACAGAGTTTACAACTTCACTTTTTCTGATATATAGTCAGGCTTACTATGCTTGGCTTAAATTTTTATTTATTTTGTTTTCAATAGTTTACGATTAATTATGTTTGTATAATTTACTACATACTAATAAAATGTGACATGACTTAGCATTCTGCTTCGTCAAAGCTGCTCAGTCAGTAGATGTCTACAATTACCTATACAAACGTACGATGGTTTCTTGGTACAATATGTTTATATATTATTGTAACATGTATTGAACATAAATAAAAAAAATAGTTTTTTTTTTCGTGATGACAAGAACATTATTTCTTGTAATTTGATGTCTTTAGACCTTCACTAGCATTTGAGTAGGTAATATATCCATAAAATTTAACTACCAATAAAGCCAAAAATGTCATGATTTATTATTTTATTTTATTTATTATTACACACATATATTACAATCTTTGACATAGTAAAATAATCAATTTCTATATTGACAAATGTAATAATCTCTTAAAATGAATCATGACTTAACTTTGTAATTATAATACAACATTTTTTTGACAATATTATCAATAGCTATAAAATTCACTAACGAAATATGTATTAATGTTGTATATGAATAATAACCTGAAAATATAATTATAGATTTGACTAAATTACTGATGATTATTGACAAATGTAATAATGCAATAATGTTGAACATCACTGAGTATACAACTATTTTATAAACATAATAGAATTAAACAACAAATTAATATTATTTATGACTAAATTTTAATTGTACCATTTAATTGATCGATGAGGATTAAAAGGCTTTTTTATTTTTATTTTTAAAAAGCCAATAATAAAAACTGAATACTCTCAGGCAAGTTTGAATAGGACTAAAAGATTTTTCAGTTACATATCAGATACACTCGCTAAGAGAACACAAAAAGCAACGTACTATAAAAAATCTATTCATGCATCCGACACACTCATCAGCACAAATTCAAGTAAAAAAACAAAGCCCCGATCCCCCGGGGTAGAATGTTCCCGACGGTGCCCCCCACTGGTCCTCCCTCCACTCCTCGTACACAATAACCTCAAGATAAAGTAATGAACACAAAAATTCCTTGAAAAATGGCAGCGAGTTAATAGACGAGAGCATGTATGTCATTACAAATGGTTGGAGCGGCGACACCGACTGCCATAGTGCAGGAGCTGTCAGTAGGGTAACTTTACTGCGGTGGCATTCATACGTACAACCCGGTCAGAATATCTGTGCACCTCGCTGGAATGCGGCGCCTCTCCCGCTTCCCTTGTCACCTCTCCGCGCACTCCCCGGTGCGACAGTACGGTTAGCATCTTCGTTGCCGATACACGTCCCGATAATTTTGATATTTTCGCTTTGTTGTTGTTTTGTTTTTTAATATTTATTGTTAAGTTTATGACGTCACGAGATCAGGTGCACAGATATTGTGACCGGGTTGTAATAGCTTGTTATAATGGTGGGTAAAAAAATAAAAAATAATGGTGAGCATGAATAAATAGCAATATGCGAATGAATCTATGTGCGATTTTTATAAAACTCAAAGATACCAATCAAACTTTTTATCTTTTATAAATTATCTAGGCTTCACGTAAATGTCATGAGCTTTAGTTTATTGAAACAAATAGTGTGATGAAAACAATATGACATCCACTGTTGAACATTGGTATATTTGATTGGTCCATATCCACTGCAATCTGTATTGTAACTATCCAAACATCAAATAAACGTCCTTCAACCGTTGGATGTCCACTACTGGACATAAGCCTCCCTTATGCATTTTCAATAAGCCGGTGGAAATCGGCTCGGAGCCAGCGTGTTCGTCGAACGATTAGAATTGTTGTTTTGCTCACATGAGACATACTGTGTTTAGAATCACGGTTTAGTTATTATCAAAGTATAAAATGCTTGAAAAATTGAACAAGATTAATTTTTAGGGTTCCGTACCTCAAACGGAAAAAACGGAACCCTTATAGAATCACTTTGTTGTCCGTCTGTCCGTCTGTGTGTATATCAAGACTCTTTATCTCGGGAAAGCGTAAAGATATCGAGTTGAAATTTAAACTCTATCCTCTCTTGCAGTTGTTTAAAAGATAAACTTCTCAGTTATCGTTTAAAAAGTTTGAGCCGTCGTAAAAAACCATATATTTCGACACTCACAAAAATCAAAACCCACAGGGTTGACATAGAACTATGAAATTTGGCAAGAAGCATTGTCTCAGAGTACACATATAGGAATAAATCTGAAAACTGTACATTTTTATTTAAATCACAAAAAAATAGGTCCTCAAAATACAAAAAAAAATATGGGTTCATAATTCAAAGTGAGTAAATCGTATCATGTAAGGTATCATATAAAAGAACTTCATTAGCACATACTAAAACAGGTTTTTAATTATTTTAACAATGTGTAATTTTCGACGTATGACGAGAAAAGTGAAAAAAAAAAAAAAACTTTTTTGACAATGGTTATAGCATAGAGATTTTAACAAATTACTTCCCAATTTTGTGAAATTTTCTGGATTTGTACGGAACCCTCGATGTGCGAGCCTGACTCGCACTTGTCCGGTTTTTTTTATGCAAAATAGGGCTACATTTGGCCACTAAGTGTTCTGACATCTTCACAGGTACATCCCGAAAAGCGGGAGGAGCGGGGTAGGAAGTTGGGATTTCATGACCGGGAACAAATATTTCACATAGCTTCAATACCATACACGAAGTTTTCCATCTGCCCTGCTCTAACTGTGTCCGAGGGGCGTCGTACAGGGCGCAGCGTTTCGCCTCGGTTGATTGCTGCGCGTATCTCGCGGCTCTAGCCCGGGGAACACACGGGCTTGAATACAGTCCGAAAACGTACGAGTTCACCTTGAAACTCAGTTTGACACGTTGACATTATTTACAAGATTTTTTATTATTTATTATATTAGGATTATTGGACCAAAGTTGATTTATATATTCAATCTAGCGTCCATTTACTGAATTTATAACGTATAGACAAGCGCAGTGTAAATGGGCGCCTACTCACAAGGTGGGCAAGGATCTGATTAAGATCGCAACCTCGCACTGCGTACAAGTCGCTTAAGATTGTTTCTATGTATTAAAAATGCTACAATTTCTAGTAGCAGACGTCATACAGCCAACATGCCGTAGATAATTGTGATGATGTTTAATTTTACTAACACATACGATACATACGAGTAGTAAAAAAGTTACTAGTTTGTTCCACTGACATAGCAAATTGAAACAACAGAGCTGATATTGTTACTGTTTGCCCTGTTTTTGTACCCACTTCAGACCAGTTTATGATCCAACATCGTCTAGGGCGTCCGTAAGGTTGATCCAATGTTATCTGATATTGTCTGAGATAATCCTTTGTGCAACTGCTATAGCCCATCTCATCAGATAGCTTGGCCATCGCAATTTTTAGGTCAGGAAAGATAAATCGAATTCAAATCCCCGTACATTTAGAAGTCGTTTGAAAAAAAAATAACCAATAATAATTACTAAAAATATTTCAATTCATATATTATCTGCTTCGAAATAAGAATGTTTTCAAATTCATGATGGGCTTGTCAGACACACCTAATTGTGCAGACTGTGACAAAGTTGAGGACGTCTACCATGTCCTGACTGAATGTGTCCGGAACGAAGCGATTCGCCAAAATCTTCTAGATATTAGTGACAGTAACGTAGGAGCCTGTAACAGTTTCTTGGCTTCACCATCATCGGAGGGAGCCAAGAGGCTGGTACGAATATACCTGTTTCTCTATGGAGGAGCAGGCACCTAGTTTATATTTGTACATAATGTTAATTATGGGAGTGGCATGGTCGAAAATCGACAAAACTCCTCAAACAAAAAAGATAATAAAAAAAAAAAATAAGAATGTTATTGAATGATTTTGTAAACGTACGGCAGCGCACTCAGTATCTCCCCGCAAAGTTTCAAGCCGGCGCGTCGCTAAATTATGACATTTGTAGCTGCCACGCGGAGTGAGTGCCTGCTGTCTGCCTGCCTACTGCGTTATTAACTGCCGCCTTATTGCGTGTGTGCTTTCTGATGCCCGCCGAGTGCGGCCGACTGGCTTATCTGCTGCTCTGGCTTTATTACAAGCGAGAAATAGATCAACAATACCCTTCTGGCGCCAAATCAACAGATTCGGATTTCTTTATCAACTCCTTTCTCATGCATATTATCATAATATGCATGAGAAAGGAGTTGATAATATAATGTTCTTAGAAATAATGCTAAGAAAATATAAATCAACAGACATCATTTTAACAGGTGATTTCAATTGCGACTTAAAAGTAAATACTTCAAATTCAAGTGCTTTACTTAACTTAATGCGAGAATATAATTTCGAGCAATTCGTGAAAAACCCTACCAGAATCACTAATAATACATCTACTTGCTTAGACCTCGTCTTTTCAAACTGTATTAGGACAAAAATAAATGTTGAAGTTAAAGACTTTGGTTTTTCGGACCATTTAGGGCCTGTGATAACATTTAAAAATATATTGAAGCCTAATATAAATGAACATAGGATATGGGCAGTAAAAAAACGAATATTTAATTCACAAAACATGACAAACTTCAAAAATGAATTAAAAAACATTGATTGGTCTGATTTATTAAGCTCAAAGCCAAATAAAACAATAAATCATAACTATGACAAGTTTAATGAAGTATTGACTAAATTATTAGATCGTTGCATCCCTAAAAAACTTATAAAACTAAAGGCAAATAAAAAGCTTAGCTGGTTATCATATGGCATAAAAATTTCCTGTAAAAACAAACGCTTATTAAAACCCCTAGTAACATACAGTAAAGATCCGACACTTAGTAAATATTATAAATCATACGTGAAATTGTTAAAAAAAGTAGTAATTAAATCAAAACGAAATGTGTACATAAATCAAATGAAAAAATCTGAAAATAAAACAAAAACGATGTGGAAAATTATAAAAGAATGCACCAATAAAAATATGAAAAAAACAAAAACTAATATAAAACTAAAAATCAATAACAACATTGTATCCGATCCAAAACAGGTTTCAAATATTTTTAACCAGTACTTTGCCGCGGTAGGACGCAGAGGAGGCGGCGGGCCAGCCGCGCGCCGCAGGTCCTTGCTGCAGCGTACTGATAAATCGATGTTTTTAAGTCCAGTTCAGCCGCGTGAAGTTTATTTGATAATTAAAAGACTGAAAGGTAAATATAGCTACGGTATTGACGAATTACCCCCTGTTCTCATTAAGTTCTGCGCAGAAGAACTAACTCTTCCGTACTTCCTACTAATAAACTAGTCGTTCATAGAGGGTATATTCCCTGATCGTCTGAAAAAATCTTTAGTTAAACCGATTTATAAAAAATCTTCAAAACTAGAACCCTGCAACTACAGACCAATAGCTCTCTTGCCTACCTCTTCAAAAATCTTCGAAAAGGCAATGCAGACGCGACTATTATCGTTCTGTGAGAAATTCGAAATTTTTGACGATAGTCAATACGGATTTCGAAAAAACCGCTCGACTGTCTTAGCCGTCTATAAAATAATGCACGAAATTTTAGAGAAAATAAATAAAAAAGAATACGCTATCGGTATATTGCTAGATATTTCTAAAGCTTACGAAAATGTACAATACGACATATTACTAAACATAATGAAAGACATAGGAATACGAGGTACAGCGCACAACTGGTTCTCATCATATTTAGAAAATCGTGAACAATATGTGGAGGTAGAAAACTTTGATTCTGAAACTAACATGATATATACAGCAAGGTCCACCCCAATAAAAATGATTAACTCAATCCCCCAAGGAAGTGTCCTTGGATGTATAAAGTTTTTATTATATATAAATGAATTACCTAAAATTATTAACGAGTCCTGCGTAATTTTCGCGGATGATATAACAGTTTTGACATCTTGTAAAAATAATTTAAATTTAAACGATAAATTAACCGACATTTTTGATAATATAATTAATTGGATGACTGATCATAACCTCGAAATTAACCTATCAAAAACCTCAATTATACAATTTAGACCTTATCAAAAAATCCCCCTTGACATAAATTTTTCATACAATAATAATAAAATTGACTCAGTGGACATGACAACGTTATTAGGTATAGATATCCACACGCACCTAAATTGGAAAAGCCACGTTAGAAAAATAAAAGCTAAACTATCAAGCTTCACATACGCACTCAGAGAACTGCGATATGCAACAAATCTAGACACAGCTTTATCAGCGTACTACGCGTTTGCATATTCGTGGCTAAACTATGGCATCATCCTCTGGGGAAACAGTGTAGATGCTAACGACCTGTTCATAGTCCAAAAAAAGTGCGTACGGATATTGGCCAATATCAAGCTTCCAAATACAAATAGACAACAATTCCACAAACCCTACTTCATTAAATTAAAGATATTAACTGTGGTGTCAATATATATCTTCGAAGCGTGCAAATTCGTAAAAAAATACCCACAGTTTTTCACAAAACTATCAAGTGCACGTGTCCATCCTGCCAGATCCCAATATCAGCATAACTTAATGTTACCGAAATCAAAATTATCGATACACAGCTCCGGGCCATGCTCGATGGCTGTTAAAATATTTAATAAACTTCCGGTCGAAATTAAGAAAATTGACGACGAAATCGAATTTGCAAAAGTATTAAAGAACCTACTTATCACGAAATGCTATTATACATTAAACGAGTACCTATTGGACAGCCATAAAATAGCAAAATAGCAAATTGAAACAAATAAATCGCTCCGCACAATATTGCTATACCCTAATAGGGTCATATGTATAACTTATAGAATATAGATACTAAACATGTTTCTTAAGACCTGCATGTAAATTATACTACATATGATGCAATAAACGATTGATTGATTGATTGATTGATTAATTATTGAGAGTTTTCTTGGTGATATGACTCCTCCCTTCTCATGATATGACCATACCTATAACTACACCCATATAAAATAGCATACCGCTCTTTAATTTTTATGTCACTGGTGCTAGTTTCAGACTAATTTCAATTTCAGATTCGGCTTATTGATATATGATGAAAAAATGTGGACAGTGCGAAATTTGTGATTTATTGTCTGTGTGTGCTTTATGATGGCTCGAAAAATGTAGCAAACGGACTTATCTGATTCTGGCTTTGTTATGCCATGAATCAAATCAACTTCTTTGAATCCAAATGTATGATTTTATAAATGTTAAAATTAACTATAATTGCAGTATGGTAAACTCACGTAAGTTATTCATATCCATGCTATAAAAAATTCTAATGCGAGGAAAGGTTATGTTAGGCAAAGTACATATATTTAGTATAATTTGGCATGTAGGTACACGTGTCATGTATATTTGGTATAGTGCATTTATTTTATAATATTTGTTATTAAATATGAATTGAAACTTTTTAAGTTTGATTTACCTATTGCAGTTTTTGCTAGAGGTGAACCGCGCAAAGTTTTACACTGTTATACTCCATAAGGTGGCAGTGTCTGTTCTGTCATGAAATGCTGGTCATCGGCGGGCTATCGCGTAGCTTGTCTTGTCATTCAATAAAACTGCTAAACACAATGCTGATCAGTAATACTTATTTTTTGCAAAAAAATGTAATGACCGAATTAAACCGTGTACAGAAGATGTAGCATTTTCAAATTACTGTTGAGTTACTACAAATTACTGCTGTGTTACAGTCGATAAAATATAAATAAAACTAATTTCGAAGTATATTTTTTGCAAAAAAAGAATTACTAAAATCGAACTACTACGAATGAAGTTATGCGTGGTTACTGGTTATATAAAAAAATATACGCGTCGAATTGAATACCTCCTCCAGTTCGTCGGTCAAAAATATAAGTAATAAGTATTATAAAATTCAGACAAATCCGTAGACAAACTAGGACTTTTGTAGCTATGTTTTATGAAGACGACAAAGATTCTTCGAAGATTTTCATCTCGTATTCTATTAAATTATTTGAAAACATCTCTAAGTCTGACAAAAAGTTATGCTTGGTTATACATAAAAAAAATATATGCGTCGAATTGAGTACCTCCTCCGTTTCGTTGGTCAAAAAGAAGCATACAAGTATATTTTTAGGGTTCCGCTCAAACGAAAAAAACGGTTTTGTCGATGGTTATAGTATATTTTAACAACTTACTTCCCAATTTTGTGAAATTTACTGGCTTTCTCGATTTGCGAGCCTGACTCGCACTTGCCCGGTTTTTTAAATTATGCCAACTATTTTATGCGAAACAGCGATGACCCCAGCGCCCGCGGGTCGCGAACGTCGGTTTATCCCTTTATAAATGGACTATTGACTTGAGCTTGCTTCTTGATATTTGAGATTCCGATATGTATGACTTGGCGAGATACAGTTTACATGCTCATTGAATTTGTTTGTTTTGGATGCAAGTTAACACTTGGCTTTTATTAGCTAAAGTAATGAGAATCATTTTTTTATTATAGTTTCGGTATGTTGGCAAGCAACTCAAAAAATGATTGATTGATTGCCTTGAAAAAAGATTATCACTTTTAAGGCTGGAGTTCATCAACGGATGTTTACTTTACTAACCGTTCGTTAAATCTTAAACGGCTCTTTATCGAAATTTTGCTGTTCATCAAGCACTAACCGTTGTATACAGGATTTTATTTCAAAAGTTTAATTTTAAAAATTAAAGGAAAACTCGCAGTTTTTGGGTCAATGTTACACTATCGAATTAAAGTGCCTGTAATGATATTGTTGACAAATAAAAATTGAAATTGTTTATTTCCAAAAACTTATGAACTATGTACATATTGATTAATAGTAAAATACACAAGTAAATATATCCTAAATTGACGTACATACAAAATATTATGTGCACTGCAGCCCACACTAGGGTGACCTGTGTCGTGGGCTTCAGGCTCTTTCACTTTAGCTAGCTAATGATTAGTAAAATTATTTGTGAGTGAACGTGAAAGTGGGTGAGTGAGTGAGAGAATGAATGGATTTTAACACGTGTGGTGTGTGTGTGTGTGTGTATATATTAAGATAAGAATATATATTAAGAGGATATATGGATACATGAATACGAATTTGAGAACTAAATTGAAAATTATTGGTATTTTATTTTATAGTATATTTAGTTCATTGTGAAACACTCGTTCAATTTTTCTACGCTGTCCGTTATGACGATATGTTGTACTCCTATAATTAAATATACTTAGTAACGAGTTTTTCACAAACAAAGTCTTATATGGCAAATCCTAGTAATAATCCTAATCCTAGATTTCGACAAATAAAAGTGTCAAACTAAGGCAGTAAATGATAAGAGGACACGACAAATGGAGTAAAAAAGTCTCTCAATGGTACCCAAGGGAAGGAAAAAGGAAAAGAGGAAAACCTCAGCAAAGATGGGATGACGATATTAGACAGGTGGCAGGAACCACGTGGAACAGAGTGGCAGAAGAAAGAAAAGAATGGAAAAGGTTGGAGGAGGCCTTTGCCAACAGGCAAACAGATTTACAAAAAATCACAAAGATGGAAATACTTAATTACTAAGAACTTAAAACATTACTTAGATTAAGATTAAACTTAAGTTAAAACTATGTGAATCTGAATAAAGGGCTTATATTATTATTATTATTATATTATTATAAGGCAGTAAAAGTAATTTTCATTGCCTCAACAAATATTTATACATTTACCTGTTTACGATTTCTTAGCGGCAATGTTATACCAAGGAAGTCTACAGCAATATTCCACAAAACAAACCCGTCCCGGCGCTAAAACAAACTCTCCTTACATTTCTCTGTTCAGTTGCAGCGTAGCGTGAATTTCTCCACAAACGGTATTATGTCTCTAGCGGTCTATACCGGTCTGTACCGGTATTTACCGGTCTATGCCGGCGTAGCCTCTGTAGGTGCAGCCTTCATTGCCTTCTCCGTCAGCTAATTACTAACTGTTGTTGGCAATTATTGTACAGAAATGGCTAAGATTCAGGCGAGTACAGTTTAAGTATAGAGGTATTCTTATTCGTTAGAGTTGTCTCATCATCATCATTTCATCCGTGAAATGTCAAATGATGAATGTAAGGAATAAAGAAAACCAATTGATTTTCAACAGTACCAGTTGTAGTGGTAGCCTGGTAGGTATAAGGCTTGCATTTAACTCGATCCTATGGTTGCTCATATAATTTAGTTTACTCCTGGAAGATATCGCTTCCAGCAATAAGGCCGCCATCTGTTACACTAGTTTAAGTATTTTTGTATTACTGTTCGTTTTTATTTATATTTTTGTACAATAAAGTGTTTTTTATTATATTCTACTCTTGAATGGACGTCCTAGTTAGAAAAAAAATCTTCACTGTTCCCATCTAATATTACAAAAAGATATACCTAGCAAAAAGCTTAAAATCTAGCGATAATTTGCGATTTTATTTTAATGACAATAAAGTCGCCAATCAATGCATTTATTGTGTTTTCTTTAAGGTAACCTTACTTAAAAAGTATATCACAGATTTTACAAGTCCTGAAAATTAATAAACAGCACATTTTAATACGACAGAGTTTTCTAAAACCCAATTCAAGAGAACACATAAATACTAACTCATTCGGCGTCTCCCATATTTTACCCCTGATATATTTCTACAGCTAACTCCGTAATGCAATTCAAAATTTACTGTTGTCCATTTATCTAAGGCCAGAGGGTATCCGAGCTGCAGAATCACAGGTTACCCCCCACTCCCTCTTTCCCCTACCCCTTTCTAGGCATCTTCATGCGGGCACAAGCTGCTGTAACGTAACATGCAATGAAACATGAAAGAAACATTTTAAAAGTGTGGACGCAGCGCGCGCACTAACCGACTATGTATCTACTCGCATCTGTTTCCAACATGCACGCGGCAGTATATGTAAATAAATACCCACACACAAACCATCCACACTGGTGCTCCATGTACACTATACAACCCTCTGTGTTCGGTGAAAAAACCGACAAACGACGGATCGCTATGCGCACCAATTGCAATGCTCTATTCGGCATCGTGTGCGCGGTTCGTGCTCGCAATGCGTCCATACTATAGGAATCCTGTTACATTGCATGATACATTGCGACGATGTGGCCGGAAAATTGTTTCATTGTGTGATACATTCACTTCATTAAAACTCGCGTGAGAAATCATTATACTAGACAAAACACCGGTTTTCACTCACGTATGATATACGGCCGGGCCGCTGGGAACCCGACCGGTTTCGGAGTAAATTAGTACTCCTTCATCAGGGAATACGCGCGCTGGCGCAAGTCGACGAGAGCGCGCGTATTCCCTGGAGTGAAAACCGGTGTTTTATTTAGTATAATGATTTCTCACGCGAGTTTTAATGAAGTGATTGTAGACCGTGACGGTACGGTATGGCTTAATAAAAAAAAGGAGTGCGCGTGCGCCAGTCGACGGGAACGCGCGTATTCCCTGATGAAGGAGTAGGTACTAATTTACTCCGAAACCGGTCGGGTTTTATTTAGTGTGGTACATTGCATGTTACATTTCGTTAGTCTGTACCCGCCTTTCGGTAGCCTGGTACAGTCCTCAGGGATGGCGCCGTCTAAGACCTGAATCTATGATGAGACGACTGCTTAGGACAGGTTAGTGTTTGCGGACCGGGAATACGTACTTTGAATTCTATTTAGTTGCAGATAAACGGCTTAGGGAACTATACTGCGGATATAAGGAAATGACTATGATATAACTTGTTTAGGCGCTTGTATCGTTTTATTTTCTTTGGAACACACCTCAATAAATCCTGAAATAATGGTAAAAGAAAAAATATTCAGGAATTTAAACTACTACGGAGTTTTTTGTTGTAAGTGGTAAAGTTACTTACCGGTCTTTATTCAAGTGGTATGGGTGAGGTCGTAAGTTTAGGAGAAAACATGTGTCCATGTCATATTAAACTTAAAAATCCATATTTTTGTTCTACAACATAATATGTTTGTAGTGATTCTGGTTTACAGGGACACATTTCACAATGTCAATAGTTCATATTACGTTTATTTTCCTTTAGCATATTCATTTTATATTTGGAGCTAGTTTTGCTCTCCATACAAAAATCAAGTGTCACTCTAAGATATCGTTTCATTCAAAGTGACAGAAAGTACACAAAATTGTTTCAAATCCAGTAAAATTCAATTTTATTTAATTGAATGATAAATAAACTAATATTTAATAAAAAAATCAAATAAATTGCACTAATAATATATAAATTACTATTATATATTATTAGTAAAATAAATTGCACTAATAATATGTAATAGTGTCCTAGTTTTTCTTCCCGACTGTTACTTCACGACATGTTACCAGAAATAACCGAGATGTATAGCTAAACTCCTAGTTCCTAAATACGTTTTTTAAGTCATTACATAACCTCCTCCAGGTTAGTTATTTTAGGGTAGGCAGTTTTCATTTGGTTTTTTGACAAATTGATCTTCAAGGTGGGCAAGTATTCTTGTGTTCACGCAAGTTA
This sequence comes from Hypomecis punctinalis, assembly GCA_949316475.1. Classification (NCBI taxonomy): domain Eukaryota; kingdom Metazoa; phylum Arthropoda; class Insecta; order Lepidoptera; family Geometridae; genus Hypomecis; species Hypomecis punctinalis. Next base: position 26,530,405 of record OX438800.1, on the reverse strand, counting down.
ATAATATTTTTGTGTGTGTTTTTTGTAATATGTAATTTATTATTATTGTTAACCAAATTTGACATTGACGTAATGTAAGTAATAATTATTATTTATCATTAGTGTAATTGGTTCTGTTACCGTGCTAATTTGATATAAATAAATAAAAAAAATAAAAAAAAAGTTTTCAATCGACGATATACATGCTAAGATTGTAAATTTATTTTATAATTTATAATTGTTTGCTTAGATATATCTTTTTGCTATATTTAAAACTTTGTGCTATGTGTGTAGCTTCAAAACTAACACCAATAGATGTTTTTGAAGTTATGTACACGGTTATTTTAATTCACGAATGTTACCACGTTTCCATACATTTTACTTAACAGTCGTGAATGTACATTGGCGGTGTGTTACCAATTCACGGTAACAGTCGTGAATTCAACTTACTTTTTTTGGCGACGTTACCCATTAAAATGTTTTGCCTGTTTTGTGTTTGAAAAAATATATTATAATTCCGAAAGTGATATGCTCGTCGCTAAACATTAGCTTTTTCACATTATAATAGTGTATTTACTATTGTTTGTGTACAATAAATTATATTTCAATTGGTTTAGTTCATAATGCTATGCAAATATTAACTATTAAATTGAATTCTAATTGTGATCTGATTGGAAACTGTTCAAACGATGGAATTGTTTGTACGCAATAACGGTGACGTCATCAACATATAGTTGATGATATTGCGGCAGTAATAATATTAATGTTTAATGAACTTGTTCTATTTATACGGATTTGTTATAGTTTGTGGTCCAAATGAAGTTTTTATAGATTTAAAATAATATACAGATTTTCTTGGTTATTTTTAGGGTTCCGTACCTCAAACGGGAAAAAACGGAACCCTTATAGGATCTCTTTGTTGTCCGTCTGTCCGTCTGTGTGTATGTCAAGACTCTTTATCTCGGGAACGCGTAAAGATATTGGAGTTGAAATTTAAACTGTATGCGTATACCTATAGTATCTTAATACGGTTGTGTAAAAGAAAAACTTCTCAGTTATCGTATAAAAAAGTTAGAGCCGTTTATGTCGTAAAAAAACGCATATTTCAACACTCACAAAAATCAAACCTACTGGGTACTTCCCGTTGACATAGAACTATGAAATTTGCGGAGAAGCATTGTCTCAGAGTACACATATAGGAATAAATACTGTACATTTTTATTTAAATCACAAAAAATAGGGCCTCAAAATTCACTAAATATGGGTTCAAAATTCAAAGAGAGTAAATCGTATCATATAAAAAAAACTTCATTAGCACCTGCTAAAACAGGTTTTTACTTATTTTAACAATGTGTTTGTACGGAACCCTCGATGTGCTAGCCTGACTCGCGCTTGTCCGGTTTTTTCCTTTTGAGGTAAGAAACCCTACAAACTATCAAAATCGATTCATAATTGGTGAAGTGATTGCGTAACATACGTATAATAAAAACATGCGGTTGAATTTAAAACCTCCTCTTTTTTTGAAGTCGGTTAAAAATAAGAATTCATTTGGAGTACAGTGGACGGCAGACGGATTAAAGATTCGCTTCATGTAATTGAAATAAGCGAGGAATAATGATGGCGATTTATAACTCGGGTAAATAGAGTGTAGTGCAAATCCTGGGCTCGTGAGTGGATGCAGATCCCGCTGCCGGCTGCCCGTGGCGCGCGATCCATCACATCGCGCAGCCAGCGAGATGGCGACTTTTGCTGCAAAATAACATAGTGTTAACGGTAAAAAAATCTTTTGCGTTTCGATAATATGTAAGTATTACTTTGCGATAAGCATTTCAAAAATCTGAAGCGAACGCAGGACTTAAGCCAGCCCCTTCGGATCACTAGCCCGACGCTCTCCCGACTGAGGTAGGCCGCCTCTTACGCAAGCGTCAAACTATAAACATATATATAATTATATATTTTCTAATGCTATATTTTAGCCCCGTAAATCTCTAACAAAGCTATGGATTGTCATTTCAGGATATCAGGAAATAAGTACAAGATCACAGAGTTACAAACTTAGTTCTGTGTCGCATAGTTTATACCACAACAGCTCATAATACTGAGGTATTAGTACAGGTTTACATATAAATTGTAACTATAAATGTTTGTACAGCGCCCCTGGCGGAAACGAGGAAGAACTAACATAATTTATGGAGCCACACGCAAACGCTAAAGCTTAAGAAGTAAACTATGCAAAACCTGGACTAAGGGCTCTGATGGCGGCACCACTATGTTTAGGATACATGTAACGCTACTCGTTCGATGTTCAATTTTAAGAAAAACAATATATTATTATCTAAAATTTCTATTAAACTCATATTCTTTGCAAAGAATAAACATAAAACTTACTTGTAAATATTATTTACAGCAACGTAATCACATAAGCTTCCTTTCACTATTTATTTTCAATAATTTTATTATAAAGTATAACAGTTAGACGTTTTTATTGCTGCAATAATTTAAATGTGCAGTAATATTTCAAACATAATAATTATGTTCGCCCGTTCTCTGGCCGCTGAAACAAAGCAGCTTACCAGGCGTTTAATAAATGTCCCATCTTTGCTTTGCTTTATAATTCCTCGTGAGAACAACGTGCCATGAAGGATTTAGCAAACGTGGCGTAAAGAACTTGTACTAAATAGATATGTTCAACCGACCTCCAATTATTACAATAATTTCATTCTAATTCATTAATTTAAGATGAAGTATTCGTATATTTATATCAAGTTTGCTGTACCTATGTTTTTTTTCGTGTGTGCGTCACGAAGTTTTGTCGACATTCAAAGACAAATTCTCGAGTTTCTTTTCTCAATCTGTGATAAAGAATGTGTTGGTATCACCTCTTTGAATATCTTGAAAACTTTTTTCGTCATCATTTTAGCCATAGGGCGTCAACTGCTAGCCATAGGCCTCCTTTATAGATCTCCAATTAAATTGGAAGCGGCATGCATGCAAACTTTGCACAAGCACTGTTTCTAAATTATATTGTACTGTACTGTACTGTATCAGCCTTTTTAATAGTCCACTGCAGGACGTAGGCCTAGGGTGATTGGGCCATATCCACCACGCTGGCCCAGTGCGGGTTGGTGGATTCACATACGCCATCGAATTTCTTCTACGGACGCATGCAGGTTGCCTCACGATGTTTTCCTTCACCGAAAAGCCCGTGGTGTGAAATTCCGTACATAAATTCCAAGGAATTAATTGGTACGGGACCAGGATTTGAACCCACGACCTCACGATTGTAAGGCGGGTGTCATTACCCCTAGACCACCACGGCTTTAAATTATATTGACCTTATCGTTAATGCTTATTTCAAGTACCTAAGTTGTAGTAAAAAAAATAATGCAAATAGCACAAGAGCTATGATCCATAGCTATGTAAAACTTCATCTATCCCTACATTAATAATTCATAAGTAATCAAACGTCCCTGCGCTCTCATGTGTAATCGTTCCGCACTTTTCATCGCTGCAGACGTCTTCACGTTTTATCGCTTCATCATTTCTCATCATGATAAATGATGATGAAAGTCTCCCTGACTACGAAAATAAAATTTTATGAAAAGCATCCCCATAAAATATAAATCATGAAAAGAAATTGTACTCCATCCGCCCTCACCTTCCCGCACCTTGGGGAGATAGGACCAGCTCTACTCACTCTGTGAAATGTTGAAATTTACGCTGCAATATATTTTATCGCCCTCAATTCAAAGAGTTAATTTGCACGGCTTTAGTTTAATTTTAAAGCAAATTAAATGGATACGAAGAGTTATGTTACGGAGTTGTAGGTATTCGTTTTATCTGGCCTTGGATGAGTAAACAGTGTTTAATATCCATTAACATATCCAATTATTACCTTGAGTAGTTTAAATATGCATTAAAATTACCTTTAAGGGACGGACTAATTTACAGTAAAACAGTAATTTATTTATAACAAAAACAATCCGAAACATAGAAAACTGTTCGTACCATTTAGAAGTAGAGCACATACAACTATATCTGCTTCGTTATTTTAAATGTACAATCATTAGTTATCTACACTTCATTTGGTACATTTTTCTCTTACGCAAAAAGGCTATCTATGTTAGATACAAATGTTGCACACTGAATTACACATAATATATTGTTCTGTTCTTATTCTACTGAATACATTACACAATGATGTACACTAGCCTAGTATTTCAATCCAGTGCTATCATCCAGTGCCGCTGAAACGTTGCTGGACTGAAGTACGCACATTTAAATCTAGTTGGACATTTGAAATTTACAGCGGAATTGAGATAAAACGCCCGATCATTGTTCCGATAGCTATTGAATTTTCTCGCTAGATTAAAACACTAAATCATTGTGAATTTGTGTCACAAGTATCGTACTAAACATGGGTATAAAATTAATTTTTTTAGACCTCTTATTCATAACTTAGTAACATAATCACTATTGAATACCACCTAAGAAGCATTTTTACACAATTATAAATAATTATAAATAAGCTGTGTATGATCACTGAAACGAATATGCATATTATGTAGTTTTACAATCGTTGCTATGGTAAGAGCAAGAATTTAATATGACGCAGATATAATCTAAAACAAGTTTTTACCAATTTCACACAAAAAAGTTCATTGAAAAATGCTTTCGGCCGAGGAGATTTTCCTCTTGGTAGGTAACTAGCTGCCATGGAAGAGTATTAACCAATAAAAAATATCCAAAAATAATTAATAACATCATTATGGTCATATCAATTTTATGCTAAATTAAGTTATTTTTAAACGCTTAAATTGTCGTTACTCCTGTTTGTCAACCAAAAAACATGAATAGATAATTGAAAAACCTGCATATCACATCGAACATTGTAGGTGTCGTGTTCATAATGTTATTGTTCGGAAGCACCGAAGGCGCGGATCAAATATTCAAATGGCATTAAACATTCCTCCAGAGGTACAGCAGGACGTGCCGGGACGCGGCGCTGTGCCGAGACACGGCAAAGATACGGATCTGCCTTAAAAACACGATCAAATATTAACGCGCCGCCATCGGCCAAGCAGTAAACATGCTTTTATTTACACGCACTTGTCACGGCTTGACAGCTTCCCTGGTTTAGTTGCTGGACGGCTTTTACAGCGTACAGCGTGCTTCTTATTTTCAAAATTCCTATTTTTTGGGTTTGGTTTAGGATCACTTTGTTGACCGTCTGTCCATATCTCAAGGACGAGTAAAGTTGACGAGTTGAAATTTAAACCATATACGTATATCTATAGTCGCTTACAACTGTAAAAAAATCACTTAAAAATTAACTTCTGAGTTACCAGAGAAAAAAGTTAGAGCAGTTTGTGTCGTAAAAAACCGCATATTTTGACACTCACAAGGGAATAAAACCTACAGAGTACTTCCAGTTGACAGAGTACTATGAAATTTGGCAAAAAAATGTCTTAGAGTACACATACAAGAATAAATCTGAAAACTGTACATATTTAATTAAATCACAAAATAATAAGTAACAAAATGTAGGCCCAAAATTCAAGGTGATTAAATCGTATCATGTAAGGTATCATATGAAAGAGCTTCATTAGTACGTTTTAAAACAGGTTTTCAATGTGTAATTTACGATGTATAATGAGGAACGAATAAAACTTTATTTAAAGTATTTAATTTAATACCTATTTAATTATTTATATATCCTATAAAGATTTCAACATTACAATTTTATGAAATTTCCAGGATTTAATAATAATAATAATAAAAACGTTTATTGATCTTAAAAATTAACACAAAATAAGTTGTACACTAGATCCCACACTAGGGCGACCTGTGTCGTGGGATCTAGGCTCTTCCTCATGGTAGGTACTTACAAAAAACTAAATTATCCTTATAGTAAACAAACTTAAATTAGATTAATTTCACTCATAGTGCACTGGATCCCCCACTAGGGCGACCTGTGTCGTGGGATCCAAGCTCCAAGATTTGTACAGAACCCTCGGAGTGCAAGCCTGACTCGCACTTTTCCGGTTTTTTAAGACTCCCTGGGTAACGCCAACAAAATACAATAAAAATAAGGAGCTGTTGCATGAAAATCAATCGGATAGTTTACAAACCATTGAAGATCTAGGAACTATCCAAATGTTCAGTCTTAGACTGGGCCTATTTTTAGGTGAAGTCGAATAAACACCAGCAATTAGGTCACGTTTGAAGTTCACCAGATCTAAAAGTCACCAGACTTTTAGATAGATTTTTATCAACAAGATGAGCTCCCGGCCCCTTCAGCTCTAATTTTTTTTAACTCAAATAATATGTAACTACTGTCGAGGTTACCTTGTCTCCTACGGTTGTACTGCATCGTCGTATTGATTCACTACATACATAAAATAACTGTAACATGATTTTTGTATTATTATAACATTATTGTGTATGTGTGTCACAGGCGCAAAACACCCAGACTCGGAATATATATTTAAATTCATCGTCAAAATTAAACCAGGTTAAGAATCGTCACCGGGATCATTTGTTTCCAAAGCTCACACGCTGCCAATTAGGCTACAAAAGTCATAAAACGTGAATTTATTATATAATTAGCCGTTAGATCGTTATAAAACGCAGGAAAAATAAAATGAAAACCATTGAGGATGATAGTAGATCTCTCAACGAAACAGAGGAAGAATCTTGTTCCAGTAAAGCCGCGTGACAGCCCTGGCGGCGCCCCGGGCCTTCCCCAGAAAAAGCTAATTTCCCTTGCCATTATAAATTCATGAATTTCTTTGTGTTGCCCAAAATAAGTTGTTTGTTTCGACAACGCGGAACTTTTTACCGTTCGGACTCACAAAGGGCTGCTGTAATTGCTACCTTTACGGGCTCTAAAATCTATAGGGCGCGGGCGCGGGGCTGCCGGCCCACAATTTGCACCCTAGAGGGTGTGTGATTGACAATTAATGCATGCTCTTGTGTACTAGACATGTTTCATTATGAAACCTATGTAATTATGGGCATAAATATTCTTGAGCTTAGTCCATTTATGCAGCTAGCTAGCATTATTACGTTTTTACTTGCTAAGTAAGTAGTATCAATTTTTATATGTGAAAAATCGCGGCAGACAATCTTAACTGCTTTCTCATAGTAAAAATTGCTGCTACCTGACTACGACTAAGTGTCTCTCCTCATTTCTAAGTCGATCACGCAGAGAGACTTCAAGCATAGCCCTCTCTAAATATCGTTGGGCTACTTGGATTATTACGGCCCATAGTAAGTGACCAAGTTTCAGTGTCATAACATAAATAATCACTGGTAACATTCTCATATGCGTTCTTGAGATAAATAGAAAGCTTTTTATCCTGTTAAGTTATTAAGATATACAGACATTATTATATTTTTCCCAGTGTGTAATAAAATCAAAATCTAGATGGCAAATGATCGCTAATTTAATATATTAGAGTATATTGTTTAGTATCTGGCGACGGAAGGCCGGCGCGTGGTCGAGGCGCACCGCAACAAGACAATGCTTTTAGCGCGGCCCCGCTTGCCTCCACCGATATAGGGCAGGCCAATACAGACACACTTATCCGGGATAACAGGACTAACTGACATACAGATTTAGATATTTACTTTTGGACACTTGTTCTTTATTTTAGATCTTCCGTGTTTGTTTAGCAATGAAGTTAAGTTTCTAAATTTGTAAATTTTTTATACGTATTTTTAGAGTGGGTCTAAATAAGATTTCGTTTGTTTGTAAGCCTTTTAGAATATTAAAGCAAATATTTAAATCATCCGTAGAATACTGTGTTTATTGAATAATTATAAGTAATTCGATTTAGTTTAAATAAACCTTTACTAACACGATAATTATGAGCAATTCTTAGAATAACTGAGTTATAATTTATGACAAAACTACGACTATAGCATAAATATACTTATTTTTAGGGTTCCGTACCTCAAACGGAAAAAACTGAACCCTTATAGGATCACTTTGTTGTCCGTCTGTCCGTCTGTGTGTATGTCATGACTCTTTATCTCGGAAACGTGTAAAGATATCGAGTTGAAATTTAAATTGTATACGTATATCTATAGTCTCTTGCAGTTGTGTAAAAAAAAACTTCTCAGTTATCGTTGAAAAAAGTTAGAGCCGTTTATGTCGTAAAAAACCGCATATTTCGACACTCACAACAACCAAAACCTACAGGGTACTTCCCGTCAACATAGAACTATGAAATGCAGCAAGAAGCATTGTCTCAGAGTACACATATAAGAATAAATCTGAAAACGGAGCAATGGATTGACTGGATTTTTGACCGACGAAAAAACGGATCAAGTACTTATGTTGACGCGTATGTTTTTTTTACTCGTATAACTTTTTACAAAGTTGTACTATTTCAATAATTATTTGTTCATTTGAAATAATATATTTTGGCATTGGTTTCATTTTAATTTTATTGAAATCGGCTGAATCATTTCTTATAAATCAACAATAATGTGAAAATTGGTACAACGATCCGTGCCATTTTTCGCGAATTCTGTACACGGTTGAAGTCGGTCATGACATTTTTGTGAAAAATAATTACTTATTGACATAGACATAGTTTGAAAGATGGGAAGAGACATAGGCTACTCATTATGTAAAAAAATGTTTCCATGGATTCATCCATCCCATATACAAAAATTGAAATACGTACCACGCGGGCAAAGCAAAAGCTAATTATAATAGAATCCAGGAAAATTATTGCATAGATTCATGTGACTATTAACAAAGACTAATTTTGAAGCACCACTGGACAGCATCTCTTGCCCGCGACTGCCGGTTGAGCGTGCAGCATCACTTCGATGCTCGTTTACAACATGAGTGAAATATTTCCGCAGTTCGCAGTTCGAGCGGGAACGTAAACATTTGGCTTGGAACTGCTTGAGTTTCTAAACTGCGACGTGCATTGTTCAAGCCGAGCGGTTTTCATTAGTGTTAGAATTCGCTTACCTAATTACTTTATAAGGATTTTAGCTCATGGTTTAAACAGAAGGGTGTGATAATAATATTTTTTTGCGAATAATGGCATGACGAACAGTGTACAGAATTCACGAATATTTCGCACGAATCGATGTAACATTTTTCACATTATTGTTGATGAGCCGATTTCGATAAAATTAAAATAATGTTAATTTCAAATCTTTCCATTAAAAAAATAATTATTGAAATCGAACTACTACGTAAAAAGTAATGCGGATACGAAAAGTAATGCTACATAAAAAAATATATACGCGTCGAATTGAGTACCTCCGTTTCATCGGTTAAAAATAAAGTTAAGGGAAAAATTTCAAGTGTCTGTCAGTGACTTTGACGCTTATATGTGTATTTACCTGTCTTAGTTATTCTTATTATACGGTACTAAGCGCGCATTGAAAAATGAAATCAGTAACTGTTTCATTATCACGAGTTTTTGACTAAGATTTGTTGTTGTTTTGTTTGAAACAGCATGAGGTTTGTGCAATGACTGTATCAATTTTGTTCATTTGTTATTGTTACTATTATTTCTGGCATCAATTTGTAATTGAACTCAATAGGGTAGTTGACTTGGATTGAATTAATTAAAATTATTAAAATTACTGAATTTTGCATTTAATTATGATTCGTAAACTGAAAAAAAAAACTAAAATTGACTAATTTAGTTCAGACATATATGTAAACTTGAAAAGATTTTGATAGGGATTAAGAGGTGATGCTTTGTCCCTTTCCCACAAAACAAAACATAGTATTGCGAATGTATTACACTTACGGGCCGTGACGTCATATTCTGCCATAGTGCGCTGTTTGTCTTTCAAGAAAATAAAATGCTTATAACTTTTTTATTTATAAATTGTTTTTTTTTGTTTTCGTTAATCGGCTCGGTTTATGGTTAGCTGTTACAAAAGGACATAAAAAAATGCCAACTAGCCTACAAGCCTGACTTTATTTTAGCTTATAGTATAGACTAAAAAGTACCTCAAGTATTTTTAATAATCTTTGCTTATAGTATAAATAATCTGGTACGTATGCATCGAGCGCCTCAATCACTGCTGAGCTCATCGCTGTAAAATACTTAACCAACTTTAAATTTTATTAATTACTTCTGAGTAAGCTTCACTTTAAAAGGCTAAATTTATGTTATACCGCGCTTGGTGTAGTTTTTCATAACTTTACAGAGTGTAAACTTATTGAGTTATATCTTGTTGAAAATTTTGCCTTGGAAATGCGAGATAGGTCTACGCTGTAGCTCCGTAGACGTGCTACGAATATAATTCTACGATGTTCGTAGCATGTCTACGAGACAATTGCTACGTTAGTACTTTATGCTCCCTACAATTCATGATGTACTTGAGAATTCTAGAATAGAACAAATTAAAATGCAATAAAGTATCTTTTCTTGTAAAAAAATAGTTCATACCTAGATGTTCCAATCGGTTATTTTTTTAGGGTTCCGAACCTCAAACGGAAAAAACGGAACCCTTATAGGATCACTTTGTTGTCCGTCTGTCTGTCTGTGTGTATGTCAAGACTCTTTATCTCGAGAACCCGTAAAGATATCGAAGTGAAATTTAAACTGTATACGTATGTCGATAAACTCTCGCTGTTGTGTAAAAGAAAAACTTCTCAGTTGTAGTTTAAAAAAGTTAGAGCCATTCATGTCGTAAAAAACCGCATATTTTGACACTCACAAAAATCAAAACCTACAGGGTACTTCCCGTTGACATAGAACTATGAAATTTGGCGAGAAATATTGTCCTAGAGTAAACATATAGGAATAAATCTGAAAATTGTACATTTTTATTTACATCACAAAAAATAGGGCCTCAAAATTAAAAAATATGGGTTTAAAATTCAAAGTGAGTAAATCGTATCATGTAAGGTGTCATATAAAATAACTTCATTAGCAAATGCTATATCAGGTTTTTAATTATTTTAACAATGTGTTTGTACGGAACCCTCGATGTTCGAGCCTAACTTGCACTTGTCCGGTTTTTTTATAAATAGGGAATAATTAAAAATAACTACTTAGGTCAATAAGTCATCACTATCAGCAGCGCATTCAATATCTGTTCACTGAAAGTCAAAAGCATATTCTAAAAACGCCACAAAGTACTTGGTAAGTAATCAATTAATCATCATCGGTAGACTATTTAAGATCGGTTCACAATGTCTGACTCGATCAAATCAATAAAACGCAAATCTAAATTCCACATACTATTAACAACAGTTTTTCTATGAAATTATTTTTATCGTGCTTCACACACTAGGTGTATAGAAACTTTCTTTTTGTGATAAACATTTCAAAAATTGACGCGTTCGCAGGATTTGAACCTGCATCCTCTGGGACACCGGCCCAGATGCTTTGTCCAATTAAGCTAAATCGCGCCCTGCGAATGTGCCAAATTAGTGAGTGTTTATCATTTTTACCAACTACTACATTGTTGGAAGCGCCATTTACTGCGAATTTGAATTGCGAAATTGACTGCGAACGCGTCAATTTTTGAAATGTTTATCACAAAAAGAAACAGTTTTTCTGTTAAGACTATTGTAGTTTCACTTATATGCACAATTTAAATGAGAGTGACGGAGAGGGTGAGTAACACAGAAAGGTACGGTTAGAATTAGAATGTTTAGAATGACAATATAATCTTCGAAGATAATCTCTTAGGTCCAAGGATAATTCCCAAGCAGGTAGTTGATCCGGAACATTAGACCATGGGCTGATTTAGTGCGGGCGCGACCGCGGGCGCGGACAGTTGCCGCGAGTTGCCGTAACTCGTGGCGTAATGAGACTTGTTGGCGACCCTCGTCACCACCCAACACCTACTACATACCTACGCCTATGTGGAAAATAAAGGAGCTTGTTAGCATTTTATACTACTTTAAGATCATTGTCACGATGAACTCTGAGTATTCAAGGAAAGATAGATAGATAGATAGATAGATAGATAGAACTCTTTATTGTGTGCACTAAGTACAGAGTAGATACTTAACTTATCTTAAATTAAATTAGTGCCACAAATGGCGGCCTTATCGCTGATAGCGATCTCTACCAGGCAACCACTGAACGGAAAGAGATCACAAACAAGAGTATAAATGGGAGGTACCAATCTAATAATAATATAAATGTAAATAATAAATAAATAAATACTACAAAAATATAAATAAACATACATACATAATAATATAATATAATACATACTTAATAATAATATTGAGAAGGAAAAGAGAGACAAAGGCTAAAATGGAAGTAGCAAACAAAGGATATAAAACAGACAAGTAAAAAGAGAAAAGAGAGAAAAGACGCAATTTCATCATTTTGAACACTGATCAAGATAAAAACCTTTCACTCTTTCTTTAAAAATGTGCAGTGACTGTGAAGTTCTAATAGAGACAGGTAAGGCATTCCATAAGCGGACAGCGGTGACAGAAAAGGCATTTTCATAAAATGTGGTATGATGGGTAGGAGTGGAGAGACAAAGCAAGGTTGATGGTCTTATAGAACGACAAGAGCCCTCACGAAAGAATTTAAAACGCTCTTTGAGGTAGCCTGGAGAGGAAGGATTAAAAAGGATATTGTAGAGAAGTGACAGGATGTGAGCATTTCTGCGGAGTCTGATAGGAAGCCACTTGAGTCTAGTGCGAAACTGAGAGATGTGGTCGTACTTTCGTAATCCAAAAATAAACCTTATACAGAAATTTTGAAGGCGCTCAAGTTTATCTAATTGGTCTTCTGTAAGATCAAGGTAGGTAACATCAGCGTAGTCGAGGATTGGAAGAAGTAGGGATTGAGCTAGCGCAATTTTGGTACAGGTGGGGAGAAAATTTCGCAGCCGCATCAAGGAACTGGCTGCTGCATAAAGCTTTCTGCTCGTGACTTGAAGCTGCGGAGCCCAACTTAGACAGCGATCCATAGTTATACCCAAATTTTTAACCGTACTACTGTATGGTATGCTGACTCCATCAAACTTGACTTCGGGCAGTGTCGACCAGTCGATTTTGGAAATAAGACGGGAACTCCCTACAATAATAACCTGGGTTTTGATAGGATTCACTCGCAATCCGAAGGATGCACTCCAATTCGAAATACGAGCAAGGTCGGCACTAATCGTGTCAACGGCACCAGCCAGATTATGAAGAGGTACATGAGTATAAATTTGAAGATCATCAGCGTAAAGGTGAAAAGAAGATGATATATTTCTGGTGATAGTGTTGATAAAAAAAGAAAAGAGAGGTGGCGATAGCACACCCCCCTGTGGAACTCCAGCTGCCGTACCGCACCATGATGAGACTTCATCATCAATGCGAACCCGCTGCCGTCGTCCACAGAGGTAGCTGCGATACCAGTCCACTGCAGGAGAAGATACATTGGAAGAAAGCATAAGGGCAAGAAGAATGTCATGGTCGACGGTATTGAAGGCATTGCTGAAATCCAATAGAGCTAATATTGTTAGGTTGCGATTTTCCATGGCTAATCGGATGTCATCTGTAATTTTCACCAGAGCACTAACAGTGCTGTGGCCGGGGCGAAAACCAGATTGGAAAGGATTATGAAGGCTATGACGGGAAAGGTATCTACTGAACTGGTTATGGACAAGACGTTCAAGGACTTTGGATAGGAAAGGTAGGATTGATATAGGACGAAAATCAGAAAAGGATTTCGGATTAGGTTTCTTCGGGAGAGGAATGATTTGGGCATCTTTCCAAACAGAGGGAAATACACCAGATGAGATGGAATTATTTAAAATAGCACAAAGAACGGGTAGGATATAATCAAGGACAGGTATGAGCATATTGCGACTGATTCCATCACTGCCCACCGCATTCGATGAAATTCCAAGTATGCATTTCTTAACATCCTCTATTGAAAAAGAATCAAAGACAAAAGGTGGATGATCTGGAGTAGGCATATCAGAAAGAGAGAGAAGAGTTTTATTTTTGGAAGATAAGTCAATGTTGGATGAAGAAGAAAAATGTGTATTAAGAAGTTCAATATTTAAATCATGAGGGATAGTATCTAATCGTGATTTACCAATGCCAATCGATCTCAAAAACTTCCAAACTTTGGCCGAATCATCATTGTCTACGGATTTGTGAACATACTTTCGCAAAGCATCCCTGCAAGCCGTGTTACAACGATTCCGGGCTGTAACATAGGCTGCCTTAGTCAGGGTTGTAGGGTGACTTTTGTATCTGAAATTTGCCACGTCACGTTTGTGCATCAGAAGCTTAATATCACCGGTCAGCCAAGGAGCAGGAAGGTGTTTTATTTTGATGGGGCGCAAAGGGGCATACTTATCATATATTTCTATTAAAATTGAATTAAAGATCGTTACTTGATCATCGACGGAACCTGCGTCGAGTACAGGCGCCCAATCAATATTACTAACTTCTTTGACTAATGCTTCCTTGTCCATGCCACCGAAATTGCGCTGGAGGATAATTTTAGGCTTGGCTTTTGGAGGACGAATTTTATAGGACATAAAGATAAGGTCATGATATGAAAAACTCGCAGAGCATTGTCCATGCTTAGCAACACAATGTGGTGATGATACTATCATGATATCAAGAAGAGAAGGAGTGCAATTTGGGAAGTGATGGGTAGCGTTGAGAGGAAGAATGTGTAAATTACAGGAGTTAGTGACGGATAGGAAAGAGGAAGTACGGTGATCTTGTTTAAGAAGGCAAGTATTAAAGTCACCCATAATTATAGAATGCTTGTAAAGAGGAATTAGATTTTCCAGAAGGTTCTCAAAAGTTGAAAAATAATTAATGTTTAACGATGGGCAATAATAAGCACCAAGTAAGATCTTCGTATGGAAAAGAGTAATTTCAATAAACAGATGCTCACCAGCGTTTGGCGGACATGGCTGTGTGGAGGTGCTAATTATGGAAAAAGGGATGTGGGATCTAAGATAGATTCCAACACCACCACCACGACTATCGATGCGATCGTTGCGTATAAGTTGAAAACCAGGTAAATCATAGGAAATGGATGGAAGACTAGCTTTCAGCCACGTCTCTGAAACCACAATGGCATGTATATTACTACAAAGGAGAGAAGCTTTCATGTCATTGATATGAGATGGTATGCTTTGAGCGTTGATATGTATAACATTAAAATTTTTCGACACATCTGCAAAATGTGCATCTAGAGTCTCAGAGAGAGAAGGTATGCTAGAGAAACTATCACTATCACTACAACAGGAAGAGTAAGAGGATATCGAAAGAAATTCATCTTCGCTGGAACTATTATCCATTAAGTTAGCCATAATAATTATAAAAATAGAATATATATAATACAATATAATACTAATATATAGGTATATGATACTGTATAAATAATCTAAATATTTAATGGTATTGAATACTCAACTAGTGACACACTCGTCCGCCAGCGTTCCAGAGAGAAAGCTTTCAAGTAGCAAAACAACAAATAAGAAAACAATTACACAACAAAATAAACTACTAAATTAATTATTTCTTATAGTTTTAGGTTGACAAATATTATTATTAACAGTACATGACATTAACAAACTATACGGAAAAATAAAAAATAATAATATCACATGCAACACAACATTTAAAAAGGAAATAAACACGTAATAAAATATTAACAATACAGTCAAGTATCACCCAATACGAGATATCTGTGGCCACAAGGCATCAAATAATACCTAGGTATACATTGTTAATTTTGAGTGAGTACAAACCAACTTCAATCCAGTTACAATATTTAAAAAACAAAACATTTGTGAAAGATAGAAACCTACTATAGGAACTCTGTGGTATATACGGTATATGCCAATGATGAAAAAAAAAAAAAAAAAGTCTATCCGTCAAGTGTCAAACTTCTGTCAGAGTGTTGACAACATTTATTTTGTGTGCAAAACAGTGCAAAATTAAAATTGATAGCAAAAAGAAAAACTGGGTATTTAGAAAAGCAAGTTAGGCGTTAGCGCCTGTTACATAAAATACTACAATTACCTGTAATGTGAATTGCTACTAATAAGTAAAAGGATTGCAACAAATACAAGCCCGAGCCGTAACACCCTACATAATAGCTGGCACAGAAAGACACCGACAAAACAATCACTTCAATGAAGCTGATGCAGCTTGAGCAGCCGCTCGTTTCGTTCTTGGCACAGCACCGGATTCCGCAGCTTTTTTGGGGGCAGCGCCCGACGATGGCTTCGAAGGAGCGCTCGCCGGGATCTTCTGCAGCTCAAGGAGGCCAGTGATGCGATGTCGTTTGCCATCGGGGGCCAGGACGTAAATGAACCCATCGCGAGTCCAACAATTCTTCAGGCCGAAGCGCTGCCTGGCCTCCATGAACGCCTGGTGCCTCACTCTTGTGAGAAACTCGGACAGTGTGATGTTAGTGCCCTTGAGTGCTGATTTAGAGGACCACAGTTTACTTCTTAGATCAAAATCCCTAAATTTTACTAAGATGGGTCTCGGCCGGTCACCTTGGCTACGGCCCATGCGCTGACAACGACTGATTCCAGCTACTGAGAAAGATTGTACCTTAAGTCGGCCAGTGACAATGTCAACAATAAGAGCAGAGGTGTCTTCTTTCTCCACTTCTGGAACTCCATGGAACAGGAGAATCTTGCGGCGACTGTTCATCTCAATGCTGTCTATCCTGTGAGCCATAAGGCCAAACTGTGCATGGAAGTCTCGCAGTAATTGCGCTGTAGAGGATTTGAAGGCAGCAAAGTTAGCCGCCAGGCTGTCCCTGGGACTACCAGAAGGTGGAGTGTTTTGTTGTAGCTCACCTTCAAACTTTTCCATGCGCTTGTTCAGAGCATCCATCATGTCTAAGAAGGACTTTTGTTGTTGGGCTTCCATTGTACTGTGAGGTTGCTAAAGTGAGTGCTGTGCAGGCGTTGCTTCAGTGCTTCTTCAGGAAAATGTGGCAGAAGAAGTATGTACACTAGTCTAGTTATTTACACATAAATTTAGAATGTGAGAACTTTAATTTTAATTTTAATTAATAAATTTACTAAGAGCACAATAAAACATTTGTTTCTACACCTACCCCCCAAGGGAAAGTGTTCTATTTTAAAAGTTAAGTATTTTAAAAATCATAAGTTTTCATTCAATAAAATCCTGCCTTTTCCTAAATATATACAGTTTTTGGAATAAATTGCGCTTGTTATTAGGATAAAATTACTATATTTTTGATTTTAAAAAATAAGTTTGACTCATAATATACCAACTTTAATAAATAATTAAGAAATATTGGGGGACATTTCACACACGGTCTCTGACCCCAAACTAAGCAAAGCTTGTGATATGGCTGCCAGAGACTGATATACTACATTTTTAAATACATACTTATATAGATAGTACCTAAATAACACCCAGACACAGAGCAAACACCTATGTTCATCACAAAAATGTTTGCCCTGGTGGTGATCGAACCCACGCCTCTTTGATCCAGAAGTTAGGGTCACTAACTACTGAGCCACCGAGGCAGCCAACTTTTTTTATGTTATTTTAAATTAGATGATGCCACACTTGCGGCTAGGCCAGAACGTGTGGATATGTAATAAAAAGTGAATATATTAATGTCATATGACTGACCATAACGGAGCTCGTAACTTGAAAAAATAGTAGATCACCTGACATAAAGAAAAGAAAGAAAATCGTAGGATATAATTTACCTTAACGAACTACTGACTAGTGAAGCGAGTAGTGGAGATGGCCACTGGTTGTTAATCGCAAGCAAAGTCATTAAAAAAGCTCGTTAGTTACTGACGCGGGCGGGTCGCCACGTATTTGCATTTATATTGTACTCGACGCGCGCGCACCGTGCTGCGCCGCGGAGGTACTGGCCGTGTATTACACAGAAACTGAACACTATAATGTGCTAAGAACATTACGACTAGCAAAGCGAGTAGTGGCTACTGGTTCTTAAGTTATCGAAAAAGCTCGTTAGTTATCGGCGCGGGCGGGTCGCGACGTATTTGCATATAATATATTGTCTACGACCCGAACACCGGACCGAACGTAATATGCTATAAGATGTGTTACTAGTAACGCAAGGATTGAAGATGTTTACCGGTTGTTAAGTCGTAAAAAAATGGTTCTCTGTAAAATCGAGTTACGCACGATAATTTTACGTGATGACGTCATAAAAACATATTGCTGAATCAACAACTGAAACAAGCCGAACGATTGGGCGGATCGTGCTACTCTATCGCTTGTTTCGCGCCTTTGCTTGCAAGCTCGGCTGAAACGGAATGTGACACTTTTTGTACGTACGTACTTTACATACGTATGTATTGTACGTTTTATACCTTTACACTAGACCAAATATAATAATGCTATATTTCCCCTAATCATGACTATACTGGTGTGAGAGGCGGCCATTGCTGCAATTTTTGCCACGGTTAAGGAGTACAAACAACTTGTTTACTGTTCACCTTGAAAACCACCATTACATTAGCTGTCATAAATAGAACTCAATTACGGTAGAAAAATAATTATAAAATAACAATTCTTATATAGATATATCGTCGTTAGAGGGCTTATCCACTGCACTGCATAATGGCACAGTAGCAATTCATTGGTTTATTCAGACAATTAGAGCTCTATGCATTCAGTTTTAGTTTGGTTTTCTTTGCCAAGAAGCCAGTATTGTCGAAATCCGTACATAAATGACAAAAACCACGACCTCACGGTTCAATGGCGATCAAAACAAAACTTGTTTTTAAAATTTATAAATGTCCCTGGGGAAATAAGCTACACCTTTTAAAATATATAAGCAGCAGATATGTACCAACCTACACCTATTAGTCCTACTATGTATTTCTGCGTAGGTATAAAAAATTGAATCAAAAATCTCATATGATTGAAGTTGGACATGAAACCGGCTCAGTGGACCAGTTCGCATAATTAATACCTTCCAGGCCCGCCACTCGACTCCGCGGGAGGTATAATTCTATTTTGTCCCACTTTTCAAAACTTATTTCATACGGACCCCTTCAATTAGCATTTAAACAAGCGCACAGCTCTTGTAACTTTAAATTATGAATTTCAACCGAATACGGAACACGGATAAGTCAAAAAGGTAGGTTTCCTCCTAATTAGTACCTAATGGGACTACACGAGCACATTATTAGAGATGAAACCATAAAAAAGTCGGATCATATTTTGCCAGGATCAGGGCGCTTCTGTCGTTTGAATGTCAACTTTAAGGTGGAAGTTTTAAGAATGATATTACAGCGAGGTAAAGGCCCATCTCGTGGGGAGCAGTTTCTTTCAATAATTCGTCGGTAATGGGCTAAGTAAGCCAGTTAACAAGACACTGCGCGCGCAAAAATGGAAACAATTTGAAGATTCATTGAATTATTCACGAGCGGAGGGACCCTGATCACGTTTTATATTGTCCGCTTCTTTACTTTTACTGGAGCAATTTAAAATTTAATGCAATTATTGTTTCGCTTATTAGAGATTAATTTATGATAATTTTTAGAATCGCGTACCAAGAAAGTGAAAGAGAGCCTATTTGAATCAGTCTTTTTTGATTAATTCATAAAAATGTGTATGCTATAAAATTTTATGAATAATCTTTAATTTTCTAAATATATGTGTGTAAATTATTTCTTCTAATATAAGGCAATCAAACTGCCACATCAAATGCATGATGACTGCAACACTGCAGCTTAAACAATCAAATACAACAAATGACCAGTAGCTTCCTAAACACATATTTGACTTTGAAGTTTTTTAATAAATTATTTTATTTTATTTATTTATTTTATATCTTCCAATATTAAGGCTCTGATAGACGTCCCGCTGCAGCACCGGCCTAGCAGGACTAAGCAAAAATTGATAAACACATTTATAACTGCGCATTTAAACAGCCCGTACAATGACTAATTACACTATGCAGCTGATACGCAAAAAATCAGATATAACTAATAACCAGTAGATTCCTAAACACAAATATCTTATGAAATTATGGCTCGGAAAGACGTCCCGCTACATCAGCCGGTTGACGGGGTTGAGTGCGGCCCCGTGAATAAACACTATTTGATCGCACCTTTATAACAGCGCGTTTAAACATCCCACACGATGACTCGGAACATTACGCAGCTAATACGTAAACAATGAAATATAAGGAATAACCAATAGCTTCCTAAACACATATCTTACAATATTAAGGATCCGATAGACGTCCCGCTGCATCAGCCGTCCGGCGGGATTGAGCGCGGGCCCGCGGGACTAAACAAGAATTGATCGCATCATTTATAACAGCGCGTTTAGATAGCCCGCGCGATGCTCTCACCATTACTCAATGTGAAGTAGGAACACGGCAGAAGGACAACTAGATACGCTCAAATTTTATAACGGTGACGTTCACGAGTGGTATATTCAGAGAAAAATCGAACCAAGATGATATAAACATCATTTGAAAGCTTGTTATATGGGCTTTCTAAAAATATTTAATTTAGATTTTTTCACCCCTCCGATTTTAAATGCTAAAAATAAATTGTATGAAAAATAATAATACAGCTTATTAGTTTTTCTAGTTTAGCAGTAATAAAGTGCTTGTTAGCGCGGGCACCAAGTATTATGGCAGATCGCGCGGGATACAAAGGGGGTGCGGGAAGACGACGACTAACCTGAATACTCCGGGTCGGTGAGCACAGCTGCAGAACCTTGATCCTGGTTGCTCCTGGGTCTCTTCTTCAGGCAGTCGCGAAGCGGCTTGAGTGGACTGTATTTGCGGAATGACACTACGTCCAGGACACGTATCACAATTAACATAGGAATACGGTTTGACGAGACGGTGCTAGGCACACGTTAATTGCGCGGAGCGGTGATGAATGCACCCTGTCCGGCGGTCAAGGGCAGACTGTTCGCCAAAGCAAACAGCGTGTCTCACCTATCCAAGAAACGTACCTAGGCGGTCGTCGTCTAGGAAAGATGCGGGTAGGACATAGGAGTCGGTAAATGCGGGTGGATAGAAAAGTAGGCAGCTCTAAGGCGCCGTAACAGTGCTTATATCGTTATTTTACTTGCATTCGTAGCTGATTCTTCCACATTCATGTCTTAATTTACTAAAATTAAAAATTATAACCTACCAGTGTGACCAGTTAGTAGGTACAATATGACAAAAAATCACTTAAAAAGTGTGTCTAATATGTAAAAATGCTTTTATTTAACAATTTGGAGGTTACTTAATCAGGGCTGCTAGAAATAAACTACCTTGTACTTGTACTTGTACCAGCCTTTTTAATAGTCCACTGCAGGACGTAGGCCTACCCACGAAGAGTGATTGGGCCATTTTCACCACGCTGGCCCAGTGCGGGTTGGTGGATTCACATACGCCATCGAATTTCTTCTACGGACATATGCAGGTTGCCTCACGATGTTTTCTTTCACCGAAAACTACCTATTTAGCCAAATATATAGGTGTTTATTTTTTCTAATAAATTCAAAATTAATTTTAAAAAAAGAACCCTCCGAGGGTTTTTTTTTGTAATAGACTCAGAAAAATTTGAACTTTCTCGAAATGTAACGAGTGTTGTGGTTAGAATTTTTGATTATTATTATACCAGCCTCCATACATTTTGTGGACATGTCCTTTGGAATGTTACAAGTTTGGCTTGTAATATTTCATCATTCATCATAGTTGATAAATAGCATCATTATCAAATGAGATGGCTGGAGAAATTATTCATTAGTTTTAAATATGGCTAAGTCCATTTTTCGTCACTAGCCGGGCTAGGATACGCACCACGTAATATTTCTTTTGACGAGTCAGAACGAGACAGCGTAGTGGCAAAGTATATAATATCTGTAACTTTTTCACACGTCGAAAAGAGTTCTTTTCGTGGTCGCATGCTGGACTAGCAGTTGTACGTATTGGTAGAATTGCTATTTCTTACATTTTCATAATGCACAAAAACATGTTTTATTTACGTGTACTTTTTTTTATTTCGAGTGCTCAATTACCAAAATATACATCAACTCTACATTAATAATATGTGTGTATTTTCTATCAAACAATTATGAAGTAGATGGGGCAGTGATCAAAAAAGTGGACAATCTAAGTATACTGAGCGTCACACAAATTGAAAGATGGGAAGTTAACCGCAGATGACACTTCGCCGTGATTCGCTAATTATTGCGCAAATGTGCCCAATGCCTATACAAATGGCGAAGTAGTGAGCTCGGGCGTAGGGAGCGCGCGGAAGGCACGAGGTTGGCGGGCGGGTGTGCGCCGGCGTCTCGTCTCTCTGGCACCCGCTAACGTCTATATTTTGGCGTATGCGCAGCTCTCTACGGCTAACTTCCCATCTTTCAATTTGTGTGGCACTCAGTATACGTAAATAGGTCATTCACACTGATACTGTGAATGATGCTGCAACTGCTGCAGCTATTGTTTCTTAAATTAGCTCCATAGCATCGATGACTATTTCAAATAATCGCCCAAGTGTCGGGCGAAGGGTCCCGTACCGTATGGAAGCCTCCCTTAATACATTTAATTTTAATTTAGATATTTATTTTTGAAGGGAATATATAACTTAATATTCTGTGAATATTTCGAGCATCTTCCATTATCGAGCAAAAACATCACGTTTCTTGTATGGAGTATAATAATATAATATTTAAGGGCTTTTAATAGTTAATATTAGACTTTAAATATTTATATTATTTTAATTTAACAACTAATTGTTAAAGTAGATATTTAACTACGTATTTTGTAAACTACCTATTATTTTAAGCATCCACGTGTCACCGTAACTATAAGTGAGCGTAAACGGCTAGAAAAATAGGTTTGTTGTATGGGAGCTCCACTTAAATATTTTTTTTTTTCTGTTTTTAGTATTTGTTGGTAAGTTACAACAGAAATATATTAAGTAATCTATGAAAATTTCAACGGTCTAACTATCACGGTTCATGAGATACAGCTTGGTGACAGACAGACGGACAGACGGACGGCGGAGTCTTAGTAAAAGGGTCTCGTTTTTACCCTTTGGGTACGGAACCTTAAAAACCACCACCAAAAAACTGCCGCGAAGCAAAAGTGTTGTATTCAGTAGGTAAGTAAGGCATCTGTACCGGCAACAGAAAGAGCAGTGTCAGAGGCCGAGAGTAAATGCCGCGTTAAATTTCTAAATGATTTTGAGCGAAGTTTTCCCACTGTGTCTCAGTATTCTGTGTCTCAAGCAAGAGCCGTCAGTCTTCTTCCCTTTATTGTTTTTTCCGTCGTCGAGATTATAGTCGGAGGTCGATCGTGCGCGCGATGTGTGCGATTACCGGAGGAGGCCGGGTTTTTGCGCCTCCGTCTCGAGGCGTCGGCCGCGGGGGTGGAGCCTGGAACATATTACGGTTTTGAACAATGGTAGGTATATGTTAGCAATCAGGACACAAATCATAGGTCAACGTTGTACTTAGAATGTACATAGTTTTGTTGTTGACTCATAAAAACTGCTCGTAGTTTAGAAATTTTTGATATTTTTGGATACTAAATCATAAAAAAATCAACAAATTTTAGTTTTTTTCAGGTATATAACTGACTAGTTTTATAACTAAATATTCATTTGTACTAGACTCTTTTAGCTACTAGTCCGATTACTGAAAGTGCAGTCAGATGCAGTGGGACAATTTGTGTTCTTGACGCAGTAAGCGACATCTGTATAGGACCCAATAGTATGAAGATAAGGAATGTAATCTACCTAGATATAATATAATCAAGCACTAGGAGTTTGATTCGGATGCGAGCGGTTTGCAGCAGATTAGTTGACAATATGCCTTAAAACTACATTTGCCTACACCAGATCCGTTCAGCTAATCAGTATAAAGAGGGAGAGTACAGTCAGCTGCAGTAGAATAACAAAGTCCGTTAATACCTGCCAGAACAAAACGAGGCAAGTAGACTTGAAGTATAGCCTCACCTGTACCAGACTCGCTCAGCTGCCAGTATGAAAACAGACAGTACAGTCAGCTGCAGCAAGATAAGGAATGCAGGTGCTGCCTGTCCCAGCGCGAGCGCGCGTGGTTTGCGGCCGGAGCAGGCGGGCATCTCGCCGGCGAAGCGACGGCGGCACGCTTGGAAGTGGCCTCTCTCCGACAGTCGCATCATACTAGAACCACATAAACTTTAAAATATCCTTTACAACTTCCCCTTTAACAAACTGTTTAACGAAGGCTTGACTTTTTCAGTAATCAGATGTGTTAGACTTCCTTACGAATATTATGAATCGAAAAGTGTGCTTGTTGGTTTACAGATTTAATTGT
Organism: Hypomecis punctinalis; assembly: GCA_949316475.1. Taxonomy (NCBI): domain Eukaryota; kingdom Metazoa; phylum Arthropoda; class Insecta; order Lepidoptera; family Geometridae; genus Hypomecis; species Hypomecis punctinalis. The sequence continues at coordinate 26,506,146 of OX438800.1, read as the reverse complement.
AACTCCCTCAAACAAACACTGAGAAAAATATCAGGTTGATTTTTCTCATGAACATAATTATGTAGATAAAAAAATCTTCGAAAGAACTTTTTACTCAAAGGTTCCTATAATATAACAAGAGAGCACTTACATTAAAATACCAGGCGGAAAAAGTTGTTGGTAAAAGCTAATAGTGCATAAATGTTACATGTTCAATTCAATAAAAGTTAAATTAAAATATCAGCGCTCCGAAGTTTCACACACACAGCGTGCCCTCTGGCAAAGAATTTGTTTGTCATTTTTTCAGGGACAAACATTACAAAAACGTCGTATAGGTATTTAGACTTTGACTTTGAGCTGTAATATTTGTTATGTCTATACCTCCAGACAAAGAACTCCTTGTAAGGGCTCCTCTTCTGCACCATGATGTAGACGGAGGAAGGCGGCATAACCTGCAGCGAGCCCAGGGAACAAAGTTCCTCGTCCAGGAACGTGCGGGATATGATTTGACTTGCGGTGTACGGTTCCGTGTGGAATGCGTATGCTGTAAGAGAAATGTATTAATCATAGATGAATGAAGGTTCCGCTCCGCTGGACAGCGAGACCTTCATTCATCTATGGTATTAATAATACATAATTGGATTAAAATGATTTTACTCGACATTCTTTATTCAGAATATTGCTTAAGAAGATAGAAAACCGGACATGTGCGAGTCAAGCTCGCACACCGAGGGTTCCGTGCAAATCTAGAAAATTTCACAAAATTGGGAAGTTTTTAAAATCCCTATAGGTACTATTACCATCGACAAAATAGTTTTTTTTTTTCACTTTTCTCGTCATACATCGAAAATCACACATTGTTAAAATAATTAAAAACCTGTTTTAGCATGTGCTAATGAAGTTATTTTATATGATACCGTACATGTCACGATTTACTCACTTTAAATTTTGAACCCATATTTTGTGAATTTTGAGGCCCTTTTTTGTGATTTAAATAAAAATGTACAGTTTCCAGATTAATTTCTATATGTGTACTCTGAGACAATGCTTCTCCCCAAATTTCATAGTTCTATGTGAACGGGATATACCCTGTAGGTGTTGATTTTTGTGAGTGGCGAAATATGCGTTTTTTTACGACATAAACGACTCTAACTTTATTAAACGACCACTGATAAGTTTTTTTTTTACACTACTGCAAGAGTTCATCAATATACGTATACAGTTTAAATTTCAACTCGTTAACAGAGTTATCCTATAAGGGTTCATTTTTCCGTTTAAGGTACGGAACCCTAAAAAAATAGATAATAGAAGTAATTCAAACTCATATCTACGTACGCGGTTGAATTGTTGTGGTAAAACTTAGAGCCAGACAACTTTTTGTTTCTTTTTATTTTGTATAGGTTTGCGTTTGACTACACACAACACACGTTTGGCCTACCCACAAAGGATGATTGGGCTATAGCTACCACGCTGGCTCAGTGCGAGTTGGTGGATTCACATACACCATTGAATTTCTTCTACAGAGGTATGAAAAGCCAGTGGTGTTAAATATTTTACATAAATTCCAAAGAGCACAATGGTACGGGACCGGGATTACGATTGTCACGACCTCACGATTGTAAGGCGGGTGTCACTACCACTAGACCACCACGACTCACACGTTTGTAATATACAAATTCTACGGTACTGTACCGATATGGACTGATCATCCTTTGAGGGTAGGCATAAACTAAGTCTTGGTAAATACGAGAGTAGTTACTAAACTGTCTCCTGGGCACCTATTTAACTTCATGTCACAAAGCAATATTCTAATGCAAATGCCTGAATTAAATGAATTTTGAATTTTTTTTTTTTTGATTATTGTTAAAGATACAGGAAAAAACGTGTAGTAGTTACAGCCAGTTCTCATGAGCTCGACCCCGGCAGCGACCGGTTGCAACGTACTGACGGTTCGCTTCGCCTTGGTCACCTTCACTTCTCTCAATTTGTCCTCCGTGGGGTTCACGAACCCGCTGTAGTAGTACAACCCTGCACTCTGAAAAAACAAATAAATAAAGCACAAGGCATACATTTAATATTGACTTTTAAAGCCCGAGGAAAACATACGAGACGGCACAACTCGTTGTGCATACTCAGTTGGTTCATGAGAAACTCATCGTAAATAAGTCTTATGACATAAATAATTTAGACATGTCATTAGGTTTAATTGTACGAAAAAATGTTAAAAAACCACCATTATAAGTGTAGACTCAGATTTAGAAACAAAGCGAGATAAGTTACTTAGAAAGTTTTGAAAACAAAATTCCCAATATGTAATTGTAGAGGTTTGTAAAACGAGTATTTTATGTCGACATTTTTACTCTCTAACTCTCACATTCTGTCTATTAATTTATTTATATATATTTATGCATACATTAGACATATGCAAAATAGAAATTAAAGCTTAAATCTAATACATACTTTTCAGAGGTGAACCCTGTTTCATAGGGCATAACATAACATAATATGTTTAGATCAAGCATTTTATCCGTTTAACTTACATCTTAACTGTGCCTAACCGACATCACAGTACAGAAGTGGAATGGAAAAGCACCATTGTTGATGAAGATTGTTCAAATCTGCCTTACATCGAGCCAGCTCCTGGCGTACCCGATGTCTTCGAAGACCAGCTCCAGGTTGCTATCGATGAGGCGGTCGAGGCTGTCAATAGAAGGCGCGGCTGCGTTCAGCAGCCAGGAGACCACGCTGCTGGTGTAGTAGTTGTACAGCAGCATACTTGTCAAGCCCACTACAAGGAGAGTCAGCTTGCGACCTATAAAATATCTTAGTTGTCATAAAAAGAAGCCCGATGTGAAGGTAAACAAATTATCTAAATAAGTCCACAAAAACAGTGAGTACAGCTGCCTCCAACTTGATGTTTGGGAACTCATTACAGATATTACTTTAAAAATAAAATTACAGAAAATATAAAAAAATTACCTTGACTTGGTAACTTTTCTTGAACGCCGTCATCGAAATCTGAAAAGAAAAATATTTTGTCAGATCTAGTGTAAGTATGTTATAGATAATATCTATTATGATTCAGATTTCGTGTATGTTTAACAAGAATTGCTGAATTTCTACACTCGAAACTCGCGCCTACCGTCACGGCACGGCGCTAGCCGTTAGCATACTCCATCACACGACAGATATTAATAGATATAAGCACCTTGCTGGAACGGCGTAGTAGACACGCTGAAGAGAGCATACAGCCCGGGCTGCGGCCTGCGCTCGAGGCTCGCGCTGGCGGTCAGCACACCAGCGCACAGTGCGCTAGCCGCTAGCGTACTCCACCACACTGCAGACATAGTGATCTACCTTGCTGGAACGGCGTAGTAGACACGCTGAAGAGAGCATACAGCCCGGGCTGCGGCATGCGCTCGAGGCTCGCGCTGGCGGTCAGCACGCCAGCGCACAGTGCGCTAGCCGCTAGCGTACTCCACCACACTGCAGAAATAGTGATCTACCTTGCTGGAACAGCGTGGCAGACACGCTGAAGAGAGCATACAGCCCAGGCTGCGGCCTGCGCTCGAGCCTCGCGCCGACAGTGAGCACGACAGCGCACAGCATGCTAGCCGCTAGCGCAATCCACCACAATGCAGACATAGTGATCTACCTTGCTGGAACAGCGCGGCAGACACGCTGAAGAGAGCATACAGCCCAGGCTGCGGCCTGCGCTCGAGGCTCGCGCCGACAGCGAGCACGACAGCGCACAGCGCGCTAGCTGCCAGCGTACTCCACCACACACCCAGCGACATCGGCGTTAGGAACCGGTTCTCATACTCGCCCACTCCTTTATCCAGCATCAAATAGTAGAACTTTGTTCTGAACAGACAACAAGCATTTAATTAAGTCCCAGGTTAAATATCACAGGAATTTTAAAGGTTACCTGTGAAATTTAACAGGAAATACTCATTTGTTGGTAGCTGTGCTCAAAGGTTAGAATTTGCTTGCCTTTTCCTGAGTTTTCTGAATGAAAATAGGATCATCTGCTGTATTAAGTATCACTGTTGGACATATGTTCATTGATTGTGCATTGATAGCATCTCGATCAAGATGAGCTAGTATGAAATTACAGGATAAAAGAAATAAGTGTTTTTTGCATGGTTCCATACATTTCTGTACAACGCTCCTGGCAGAAATATGAAGCTTCGATAAATGTATGAAACTATACAAAAATAATGAAATAGTTACTATACAAAGCCTCTGAATCTAAATCTCATAAAAATACATTTCCCATATTATTTCTATTGTTATATCGAAATTTACTTTATGAATATTTTTTTGAGTTGAACAGTTTCATTGTGAAAATGACTGATTTACTTATTGCTGCCCGCAAATTTTCCCAAAGGAGTGTGTCTTTTTTCCCGAATAAAAGGTCAAAAAAAGGTTATATTACGTAGATAGAACTTAATATAATCATATGAGAATTTCCTGGAAAGTAATTTTGTGTGTTCTGTTTATTTTCTGTCAGTGAATTTCATATCTCATTGGAGTTTATCCACTAGAGGCTGACTAACGAAAGTTGATACTCGAATTTTTCGCTAACTTTTTAAATGACAACACACTGTGCTACTACCATCGCGGATTTACCTTTAAATTGAGGTATTTTAATAAAATAAAATAAAATAAATAAAAAATAAAATAGTCTTTATTTCCCAAATTAAATAATTACAAATTAATAATAGCCTAAAAATTAAAATATTCTATTTGGGCACCTAAATTTGGTACAAGGCCTCCTCCATGCGGTGCCATGAATATCGATCTTGGGCAAGTCGAGTCCAAGTCGGGCCCGCTGCTTCGACGACGTCATCGGACCATCTTCTCCTGGGGCGGCCGACTGGGCGCGCGCTCTCTCTAGGATACCAGTGGACGATGCGTGCGCTCCATCTGTTGTCTGTAGCTCGTGCGAGGTGTCCCGCCCACTTCCATTTCAGTTTGCACAGCATTTTTATTGCATCCATAATTTTGGTCTCTTGCCTTATATCTACATTTCTAACTCTATCTTTTAACGTGAGCCCTAGCAGGAAACGCTCTATTGCTCTTTGAAATGTCGCTATTTTGTAAATTATTCTTTTAGTTAGTGCCCATGTTTGACAGCCGTAGAGTAGTGTTGGTAAAATTGTGTTGTCCATAAGCTTTTTCTTTAGATGTATAGGAATTTTACTCTTGAATACATCTTTGTGGGACCAGTATTTCCGCCATGATGCCGCTATCCTTCTGTCTATTTCTTTAGCGGTAGAGTCTTGGAAGGAAATAGTTTGTCCCAAGTATATGTACTTGTTGACATATTCTATGCTACAGTCATCCAATTTTATTGGTTTTGAACTTCCATTTGTCATAATTTTTGTTTTGGATAGATTCATACGTAGACCTATTTTCTTACTCTCTGAATTCAAAGTGCTAATCATATGCTGTAGATCATTGTGAGTTTCTGCCAGAATAACCACGTCATCGGCAAAGCGGAGGTGTGTAAGGCGCTCTCCATTGATATTGAGTCCATATTCCGACCAATCGAGTTTTCTAAACGTCGACTCTAGAATGGATTTGAACGCTTTTGGGGAAAGGGGATCACCTTGCTTTACCCCTCTATTAATAGGAAAGGGGGGGCCAACAGCTACTGTTTTTACTTTTGCTTTGTTGTTGTTGTATAGGCATCGAAGTAATGCTACATATTTTTCGTGTACACCTTGCTCTGTCAAGCTTTCCCAGAGATGTTTATGCGATATAGAGTCAAAGGCTTTAGTATAATCAACGAAAGCTAAGTAGATTACTTTTCGGTACTCGTTACATCGCTCTATACATTGAGTCAAAGTAAATATATGATCAACAGTTGAATAGCCTTTTCTAAAACCGGCTTTCCCGAGGCTGTTGTTCGTCCAATGCTTTAGTCACTCTAAATAGAATTATCGATGAAAATAATTTGTACAGGGTTGGGAGTAAACTTATGGGCCTGTAGTTATCAATAATATTTGGATTACCTTTTTTGTACAAAAGCGTTATAATAGAATAATGCCAGTCTGCGGGAAACTCTTCTTTTTCTATTATTTTGTTAAATACATTCGTCAGTTGTGGCGCCAGAGGCTCTAGCATAGATTATGACTACATCTGATGAAATACCATCTTCTCCGGGTGACTTGTTTTTCTTGAGACGACTAATTCCACGCTCTACCTCGTGAATCAATAGAGCTGGAACATCTTCGGTGCTTTTAATTTGTGTTTTTGTTTCAACTTCTGTGCTTGAGTATAAAGTAGAGTAAGACTTTGTGGCGACTTTTACTATATTTCTTCTATTAGTAGTGCTTTCGCCAGAAGCTTTGTTGATTGTTGTTATCCATTCTTTTTTATGATCAAATTTTTTTCGGTTAAGTTTTGTTGAACTTCGATTCTCTAGTTCTTTTTCGATACTTAGTATTTTAATCTTCAGTCTGTTTGCTAAAATTTGTTTTTTAATTTTCTTATGTAAATGTTTAAGTCTATTTCGCTGGATTTTTGTGCGAGGGTATGTATTTTTTAAATACTCTCTTTCTTGTATCAGTCTCTTGGTTTCTTCACTTATAGCTTCAGATTCTACTTCTGGTTTTTTAGTTGGTAGTTTTTGGACACAATTTTTTATAGCAGAAATGGTATTTTGATAAGACTGGTTGATGTCATTATTAATGATGTTAGGTTTTTGTAGAGCCATCACATTTTTTAATGATTCTATTTCTATCGGTAAATAGTTTTTAAATTTTTGGTCGAATCTCTGGCGATTTTTTCTTGTTAAACTTATATTGTAAGTCATTCTTAACATCCTGTGGTCGGTAGAGAATTTTGTATTCAGTACTTCGAGATTATGAACTTTGTGACTTTGCTTAACGAGTATAAAGTCGACTTCGTTTAGCGTTCGACCGTCTGGTGATTCCCAAGTCCATTTTCTTTTTTGGGTGTTTTCTGAAGAATGTATTTGAAATTGCAAATCTGTGTTCGTAGCAAAAATTCAGTAATATCTCGCCTCTTTCAATTCTCTCTCCGTAGCCATACGGACCGCAGATATCTCTTTCTTCTTCTAGTGGCATTCCAATTTTAGAATTAAAATCGCCCATTATAACTGTGTTTTTTCCAGTACCTATGAGAGCGCTTGTAAAGTCTTGGTAGAAACGTTTAATTTCTGGTTCTTTCGCTTGCTCTGTAGGCGCGTAAGTTTGTATAATGTGCATGATATTGGTTTCAATTTGAATGTCTAGTCGGACGACTCTATCGGAGTATGTTATGAAGTCAACAATATAATTTTTGAGATATGAAGCTACGATGAATCCAACTCCGTTACGCCCTTTTTCATCGCCTCGGTACATTAAAATATATTTGTTATTTTCTGTTATTTGTTGACCACTAAGTTTTACTTCGGAAATTCCAATAATATCATATTTTATCAGTCTTAGGGCATATTCTAATTATATTATTCTGTTACCTGCTTTCAACGATCGAATGTTATATGTACATAATCTTAGAAGTGATTTATGAGATGTAGAGTTTGATTGATTTTGTGGTTTTTTCTGTTGATAGATTTTTTCAAGCTGCTTGTTGCTGTTGCATGCAGGGTTATAGTCATTAACTCCCGCGGCGACCACCCGTACTGGGAGATTTAAATTATTGTTTTTATTAATGTATTTATTTGATGGTGTGTTGTTTATCCGCTTTGTGGCATTTTTGTGTTTGGGTGCCGGAGATAATTGCTATTCTTTATTGCTCGCTGTCCCTTGCCTCTCCATTTGAGATGTCTTTTTTATATACGACGCAAAAGAAGGACTTATCGCCTGGCTTGGCTTTGTATTTTTTGTTTGTTTGAAATTAGAGGAGAAAGTCGATGTGAAAGTTTTTGTGTTCTTTGGCGCTTGTATTGGCTTTTCTTCGCGAATATTTCTATTATTAGGTATAAGTTCTGGTGGGCTTGCAGAAAGGGGCCTTTTATTATTGGGTTTTTCTAGCTATCAAGCGGTCATATTTTAGAATAGCCGCAATCCCATTTTTTTGTGTTCTAAGAGTTGGGGGATCAGAGATTTCCTTTATTCCAGTACTTGCGGAGAAACATCTTCTTAGATGTACATTCCGGACCCTTCCAGGGATGATTTACGTTGTAAAAGGGCTATTTTTTTTCCGAAAGTTGTTAAAGTAACCCTAATAGGTCTAGGTTTTGTGCTCTTCTTACCCATTCTTCCGATAAATTCTATTTCATTCCTATCGCATTCAATATTCATTTTTAAATCAATGATTTGGAGTATCGACTCCTCTAGTTCTGAATAACTTTTTTCTTCTTCTGAAATACCAAAAAATATTAAATTTCTTTGCCGCAACTTTCTATAAAAATATTCTAATTTTTTGCTATGTTCTTCCTGAGTTTTTTGAATAATGCTTATTTCCGATTCAATTTTGCTAAACTTTTCTTCAATTTTTCATTAATTCTGTATGTTATACTTTCTTCCATTAGCTTTAAACTGTTTTCAGTATCTTCTTTTATTTGCAGCCTTAAACTGTTTAACATATCCATCATTGAATCAGACATTGTTACGAAAATTAGCGCCGCCAGCTACTGCGGGAGATTATGTAACTAACTGTTTCTAAACATCTTCTTTAATAGTACACTAAAATCAATTCTTGACGCCAATTTGGTACCTTTCTGATAGTACTGCTAAGTTTCAACAGGTGGCGTACTTGAAGATGTTTCTGTAGTTCGAGAGATCGACGCAAGCTGGCGCTAGTTGTATTTTTCTAGTGGATAATTATTCCTTTTGTACTGTCCACACTGGATTGTTTTCGTTTTATAATTAATGAAGGTAGTAGTCTGAATTGTATTAATTGCGCTGATTTCTTTATTTGTTGCATGTAAATAAGTAATATATTGTGATTTAGTTTCTGGCATTCGTTAACTTATGAGTTTATAATAAATGACAATAACTCACAGTATGTGTTTCTTGGTGTTAAGTGTTTAGTTGTGCCGGATTGTGGATTACTTAGTGCAATGGGTTCAGCACTTCGAATTCCAGATGTTATATCTTGTAAGTCTTGATTTTTCTCGTGATTTTATTATTTCGTGAGCTTTATCGCCGTCTTAATTCACCATATATGCTTACTTTAATGCAATATACTAAGTACTTCACTATTTATTTATTATTTGAACACAGAGCTTTGATAAAGCGAACTATTGTGTACAGTGCCACCTAGCGGTCACTAGGTATTTTACCTTGTATTAATTTAAACCTACGTCAAGTACTAAACTGAATAAAAAAGATTCATAATACTATAGTTTTCATCGTAATAAAGTAGATAGGTACGCGTTGAAATCATTTGGATCATTTGGAGAGCAATGCAAAGCCTCAGTTCGGCATAATAATAACGTCAAAATACAGAAAATAATTAACTTAATGAATATAAAACAACTATACGACAAGTTAAAGCTTGAAAAAAAAAAACACCGGACAAGTGCGAGTCAGGCTAGCACATCGAGGGTTCCGTACAAATATATTGTTAAAATAATTAAATACCTGTTTTAACATGTGTTAATGAAGTTATTTTATATGACACCATACATGATACGATTTACTAACTTTGAACTTTGAACCCTTATTTTGTGAATTTTGAACCCTTATTTTGTGAATTTTGAGGCCCTATATTTATGTGATTTAAATTAAAATGTACAGTTTTCAGATTTATTCCTATATGTGTACTCTGAGACAATGCTCTTCGCCAAATTTCATAGTTCTATATGTCAACGGGAAGTACCCGGTAGGTTTTGATTTTTGTGAGCGTTGAAATATGCGTTTTTTACGACATAAACGGCTCTAACTTCTTTATATGATAACTGAGAAGTTTTTCCTTCACACAACTATAAGAGATCATAGATATACGTGTACAGTTTAAATTTCAACTCGATATCTTTACGCGTTCTCGAGATAAAGAGTCTTGACATACACACAGATGGACAGACGGACAGACGGACAACAAAGTGATCCTATAAGGGTTCCGTTTTTCCTTTTGAGGTACGGAACCCTAAAAACATTAGTTTGAGATTATCCCAAAGATTTGGCAGAATCATAATTGCAGTATGGTAACAATGGTACATCGCGTTAGTGAGAGAAAGTGTTATCCTCTCAGTTCAGGGCTGCCAAACTGAGATTTTAAATTTGCCGCGCTTTATTAGTATCAACTTTCGGTAGCCAGACTCTAGAAGAACAATATTTTTTATCAATTTCATTGGTAGACAAAAGTGAGTGATTACCTTTTCTAGTCTTGAATTCAGTAGCGTTTTTCACTAATATGAATGGTGTATTTCTACGTAGCTAAGTGAACAGCCAAGTTTTAAACATTTTGATCAACGTATTATGCTTACACTTCTAATTCTAAGAATTCCAACTTACTGAAGGTTTGTGGTGGGCGGGAAGCATATGTCCACCCAGTTGAGCCACAGCGGGTATATCCTGGCACAAGTGCTGGATATGTCCTGCTCGCCCCAGTACAGAGAATTTGTTACAGCCTGTGAATAAAACAAATAAGTAATCTAATAATAATAATACATACCTATATATTTATTTAATAATTTTTAAAAATGTTGTCATCGTTCGGAAGACATGTTAAAATTTGAGTCCCGATTGTTTAGCTTTTTGTTTAGCTATGGTATGGGCTTTTAGGTTTGACCCGTCTACACATCCGGTCTATACAAATTTACTAATAGATTATTATTACGAATAGATTACTATGGCTATGATTATGCCTGTCTACGAAGGGCGATTCGCCCATATTGCTTATTATTTTGACATTGTCGTCATCTTAAAATAATATGCAAATTGTAGGGTTATGTTATTGTTACGTCCGTTTTAATAGCTCAATAAATACAATTCGATTTATTATTCCCACACTAGTGCAGTACACCGCAGTGGATAACACCGTACAAGTAAATCGTTAAATAACGCACATGTATAATATAACCTTACCAAAGTACTGTTTCGTCGAGGAGATCCGATCCATCTGTCAGCTATTGTATAACTGAAACTAAACAGACATATTTATTTTTAATTAAATAAAAAACAATGATGTAATTTCCAACTTTGTAATTTATATCGATTCATATAAAAAATGTCAACTTAAAACTAGCTTATAAATAAATTTGTCAAAAAGCCCGCCCCTGATTGTCCCCGGCGCAAAGGTCCCCATCACACTAGCAGCATTACCGCGCTAAATGGCATGGCCAATAGGGTGGGCCGAATTTTTTTTTTTTACTAATTTGATTAGTACTAGTAGTAAAAAGTTGTATTTGCATTTAAAGATTCAATATTTACTAGTTTTTTGCTATAGAAAGCGGACCTTTAGGTTCCGCAAGTACTTTAAAGTTTGAAAATATTAGTAATATTTTGCTAGTTTTCATCCATTGATATACTGAATTTTATAATATTTTTCTGATGTTTTCTTACAATATTGTTGACAAAACCGTGTGTAGCTTTACATTACATGACCTTGAAAGAGACAGAGCGCATCAGTGTGAAAACAAATTTTGTATGGAGAGGTCGCGCAAGTATAATAAACGTTTGTTGTGTCGCAAATATGAGTAAAATTAAAACTAGACTTAAATACGTGCCCTACCATCGGTACTTTTGCCGTACATAAAGAGAACGTATTGCCAACATACGAAGATGTCCTAAAATGTTGTGAGTGGGAACGATTGGAATGGAAGTCGATTCATGGCGCCAAAGATCCTTCACTACGTGATATTGTAGAGAAGGTAACTGAAAAAAATATTAAAATATGGAAAAAAGCTTCTTTACCAACAGTTTCAAAAATCGGGATAACTACAATGATTAAAGCGTATCATATTATGTACAAAAACTTGTTAAAATCAGTTAAAAATAGACAAAATACTGCATCGTTTCAGGAAAAGATATTACTGTTTAATGAAGCAAGTTCCCGCTTTTTCGACGTCTGCCTATAATCTAATCATAATATAATAATCAACTAGAATCCGTTATTGACCCGGTAATACAACGCAATGCATATTTTGCGCATCCTGAAAACATATTGCTAACAATGATAACCGATCCATGGCCATCGACAAAAAATGGAAGAGTTAACCAGAGAGCAGCCACGATTGTTCAAAATTCCAAAATTAAACTTTGAACCTATGTATTACATTGACATGATTGCATGGCAAGACATACCTGCGGCGGGTAAGTGAGGGGTCACTTACCCGCCTGTATTAGAAGACGTGACGAAAGAAGAGCTCGAAACGAGCTTGTTGTCGGACATCAGCACAATGCTCATAAAATTTGACCCGTTCCACTACCACACTCAAGCTGTAGAACGTTGTGTGAAGGTTGGAACTGAAGCCGCTGCAAAAGTATGTGGTAAAAATAACAGAGAAGGACTTATTGCTTCAACCTTATGTTCGAGGGAAACTATGCCTGAGTTGGAAACAAAACAGAATTATGTACCTGAATAATAATGTTTATAGATGATTATGTTTCAGGTGTTCTATGTAATTTTTGGAAATATTTTTATAAGTATGTGTCTGCCAATATTTTATTGTAATAAAAATTATAATAACTATTTTAGTTTTATTTATAATCCCACCACCAAGCTTACAGATTTCGCATTAACTTTTAAAATTTCAATCGGATTGCGGAACCTGAAAAAGTTATTTTTTTAAATTGTTTTTTGTATGTTTATTACATTGAAGGCTATACACAACTTTTCCGCATTAGAACATTTTGATATACGAGATTTTTTTTTTCACCATACTAACGCGGCCCACCCTAATGGCCAACCTCTGCACTAAAAAACAACCAGAGCGGAAGTCACCATTCCTTTCTCTGATTCGTTGCCCAATCTCACGAATCTGCTTTTAGCCCTCGGTCCCCCAAGAACCCAAAGTCTTAACAGCGACCGGCACAAAATAATATTGTGCCTCTAATGCAGCATACTTATGCCGTTATTTAATAGCGGTATCCTCCGCAGCCGGTGCAGACTGGATGGAGCGACTGAGATGACAGGCAGCAACAGTGCTGACGCACATGGCATCCCACACCAGACACTTGCCGTTCTTCCAAGGCACCAAAGTCAGTCCATCCGGCCTCTTACCATCCGACCTAATCAGACCCGGCGGCTCCAAGACGCAGGGAATATTCGCACGAAAGACTTTCGGACAATGTTGTTGAGGGAATCGTGACGCGGAAACCTTTGTAAGTAAAAATCAAAATTAAGTTTTTACCTATGATTCCGTGATATTTTATTGCTTTTCATATCCTGTTTTATAGTCATTGAAATACCTGAAATTGTGCTGTTCTTTCAGAAGGTTCAATAGTTGCGAGGTGATCTTCGTCATCGCTGCCACTCCTGGAGTGTATCCATTGTCAAGCAGCAACTCTGGCTCGAACACTTCAGGCCGGTTCAATATCTAAAGTTTAATAATTAGTGACACATTTACGTAAAATAGAAACAGCAAGAGAGTAAGAGAACCCAAATCATGATGATAAGTACCAAGGAATTTGGTCTCTCACTCCTTGGTATTTGATAGATATCAATGTTAAGACAATCATTAAGTCCCTTCTAATGCAAATGATAATTATTAAATTTGTTGCTAATGAACCGCATGTAAACATAACATAACTAATTATTAAGTTGCCAAAAAATATTGATGGCAAGACAATGAACCGGCAAATAGAATACGGCCTATGCCGTAAGATAAACGCAGAGAGATAATGATGATTGCATCAAAGTTGCTGTGAAGTCGATGTTAAAAAACTTTTAAAGAAATATAGGTAGCAAAATGATAATTTCACTAATAATATAGAACTGTATACAAAATTCTAAAGCTTTATAGAAAGTTTATTGTCAGTTTAGTAATAGAATCTATTTCTTAGCAATTTCACCATTTGAACTTTAAAGTACTCTCATTGGAGGCGCCCACCTACTCGTGTAAACTGGAATAACACTGAATGCCCGTGGGTTTATGTTTTGACGCCATCAGATAAGTCAAAGGTCTTACCACAGAAATAGCTCTCAAAGTCAAGTTGTTGAAGTTCCAGCGGTCGTAGTACTTGAACCTTTTCAACGAAACGATTAAACCTGGAAAGTAGAAGATTTTAGATAAACATTTAAATTTGTGTTCGTGAATATATTAAAACAATACAACCTACGATATTGAATACTTGTAACTCAGGTTTCAGCAATGCTGTTGATAAATAATAAAGCAAAATTTTTCCAAATAGTATTTTTTTTATTGTTTTATAACACTTTTTGTTTTGCACTCTGATTCTACATCTAAAATTGGTATACCTAAAGAGTCAATGGTAATATTTATGTAATAGTTTCAAAGTCAAAGTATTTATTTGCAATTTACTTACTTGTTTTTTTATAAGAATACAGGATTAGCTTATTATAAAATACTAGTTTTTACCCGCGGCTTCGCCCGCATACGCAATATATCATTATAATTTATAACTAATGTGTTATTCTGATATATAAGTTATATTATTGCAAAGTTCAATCTCAATCCGTTCAGTAGATTTTGCGTCAAAGAGTAACAAACATCCATCCATCCATCCATCCATCCATCTTCACAAACTTTCACGTTTATAATATTAGTAGGAAGTAGGATTTTTAGATTACTGATTTAGCTTTGATTTCAAAATGTTGTTATCACAAGTAAAACCTACAGTATAGGTTTTACTTGTGATAGCAGCATTTTAAATGGAATTTTTATTAGTCTATGGTTATTTTCGTACCTTTGTCCGGTTGCCATGACCCGAGAGATGTGATTTCTAAATTATTCCCTTGGATCTTGCCAAAGTTGAAAACATCAGTAAGCGTATTTTCTGAATCAAAAATGTTATTTTAAGTAGTTAAATTGTTTTAAATACCTATAATATACTGTACTGGTCTTTTCATAGCTCACTGTTGAACCCACGAAGTGTCATATCCACCACGCTAGGTTTAATACAGTATTCTTTACAGGGGATTCTTGTGAACAGTTGAGTTCACGGGGATCCCCTGGGGGATCAGTCTGGGGGATCCTGTTGATTGTTTTAAGTATGTTTAAAGTAATTGAAAGGAAAATTAAAAAAAAACCTTATGAAGTATCAAAAATACAATTAAGACTGATATTTGTGATGAAAATCTTTACCTTGATGGTTAAAAACTACCAAATCAGTGTCAATACTCAAATTTAGGTGCTCAAAATGTTCTTGTACAAATTGTGTCGAGTTGTAGTCCTCGGGGATCATTACTAGCCAAGTGCGAGTTGCGTCAAACATTTTAGATTTCGAGGCCTGAAAAATATAAAAAAATAATGGTACTTATTCAGAAATTAATATTTCCTTCGTTGTTCGTTTGTTAGACCAATTTAAAGTTTTTCTGAGTTTCACTGGAAGAGGCTTTTAGAAGAGGCTTAAGTTTTATATGTTTTTAATTTAGATTTGTAAGTATATAAGTATACCTACTTAGGTTTTTGTAAATATTTTAGTTTTAGAATAAATTATTATAATTAAGTTTTATTGTTTTACCCGATAAAAGTAATTAAAATCCCACCAAAAAATACATCTAAAATTTTGGTGACACTACAGTTTGCACTATCAAAAAGATATCAGCTCCCATGTAAATTTAGGCTTCTATCTCTACACGCCTTAACTCCACAAGCTCTTATTTCACAAACTGTACACCTTAGTCAGTATAATGTGGCTTGGCTGTTTCGTTACTTGAAGAACTATTTGTATACCAAATAAATAATGAACAGTGAATATATCTTCACTGTATACTCATGTGAAAGTTTTGAGCCAAGCTGCATAACATCGCATACTTTTCTTTAGTGCAAATGTAGTAACCACAGACTATGTGCTACCAGGATGTGCCCTTTGTCAAAACGAAAATTTACAATTATTATTATTTTTGGTTTATTTAAATATTCGGGGACATCTTACACACGGTCTCTGACACTAAACTAAGCTAAGCTTGTGATAATAATATGGTTACCGGAGACTGATATACTACATATACATATTTTAAATACATAATTATATAGAAAGTTCGTAAATAACACCCAGACACAGCAAACACCTATGTTTACTACATAAATACTTGCCATGGGGATCGAAGCCACGCCTCCTTGATCTAGAAGTCAGGCTCACTAACCATTGAGCCACCGAGGCCGTATTTGATTGTATACAGTATAATGCAGTACAATAAATACAATAAATTACAATAACAGAGAGATTTAGTAGAACTTTTATACATGTTTAACACTAACCTGATCAAGTATTAAAGCAGCATTATCACAAGATCCATCCAGAAGGACTCCGACGCTTGCGCTTCGTTGAAACAAAGCTTTTTGTAAACAAACATCTTTGTTTTGGTCTATTTGATGTATTGAAGTTCTTATATTTACAAGTGACAGAGCTTTTGATACTTGGACGTTATCTGAAAGATTCTAGTTGCTGTAGTGATGTTAAGGCGAATAAAAGATAAATTGAACTGAATCTGAAGTAACGTTAATTGTACTACAATATATTACAATTTATAACATGTACCTACGTGATACCCACAATAATATTTTTTTGCAAAAATAGCATGACCGACTTCGCCCATGTACAGAATTCGCGAATATTTCGCACAGATCGATGTAGCATTTTTCATATTATTGTTGATTTATCAAAAACGGCTCAGCAGATTTCGATAAAATTTAAATGGGACTAATTCCGAAGTATACTTTTTCCAATGAAAAAGAATGATTAAAGTCGGACTACTATGAAAAAAGTTAAGCGTGGTTATACATAAAAAAAAAATATAGGCGTCGAACCGGTTGGTTCGTCGGTCAAAAAGTAAGTGAACAGCTCTGTGTACCTTTTTATGGTTAAATACCTACCTTAAATAAATTTTGATTTTATTTTGTCGGACAGCTGCTAAATGACATAGGTAATTTTTTTTTCAATAAAAAGTTTTGATGTCAAATCTTTGAGTGAGTTGAATTTTGCATTTGAATCAGAGTTTTTCCTAAAATAGCTGTCTTTTTTACAAAAATAAAAATTGATTAATTCGTAACACTGCTTAATTAATATCATGTTAAACGTAGTTGAACGCAAGCTGATAAATAAAAACATGAAATTTTACTCACGAGTTTGATATTCACAAGAAAAATAACAGATATATTTAACGATTTTAAACGAAAAATAATCTTGCATCATTTTTATTTTTTCAAGTTCAAAACCCACAGTAAGTTTAACTAACAAGAGCAAAATAACTAGATTCATTATGATTTTCTTATGTTTTTAATAGTTTTGCAACTTGTTTTATATTAGTTTTTTTATTAGATATGATTTTTACCGAATAAGTTACTACAACTTGAGCGTTTTATTTATGAATGTTCTAAGTTCTGTAAGTACAGGAACTAAACTGTGCAAAACTGCGAAGTCTAAACTGACTGCAATAAATTGCAGGGAACTATTTTGTTGTCAATCAAATAAATTAGAAATGATTTAATGTTGCCAGTGGCACGCAATCGCGGATGGGAACGATTTAGGCTATTAACCTACAACTTGAAATTATTAACTGTCTAAACAATTTTGTTTTCTTGTGGAAATTTAAATTTATGTTTTGTTGTGAATATGCCGTAGATATATCGAATTAACATATCTTTTATTGTGGTTGAATTGATTGTACCAACATAATAATAATATTAAAAAATAATGCAAAGTGGAAGACACAAAAGACCAGACGTAAAACGAAACAAAATGATAAAAATCTAGGCCACGTGTCAGTTTTACAGAAAAAATGCCAAGTCAATGGTTTTACATAGAATTAACGTTACAAAACTCTCCCGAACTTCGACTCGCTTTATCCTTGTAATTTTTGTTTCATTGGCAAAAGGAAAAATATATGTCCCATATTTTTCATCTAGTTATCATGGTTATTTAAATTAAGTATTGACAGAAGCCTTCAGCTGGCTTAGTAACTTTGACACCAGGGCTAGCCACTCGGCCTTTACGAACTTAATTTTGTGTAGACATAAGTCAGTTTGTATTATGAAGTATTCATGAAAATACTTCAAGAGTTGGGTATTTAGAAAGAAACTTATTGGTTTAATACTTACAAGCAAATAGAATGGCAACCATTACTAGTGATCAGGCCACAAATATTCATAGGCAATTATTTTTGTAAATGAGGGCACACAGATTGTCCAAACAACCTGCCCTATAATATTGTAAGTGGATCGCGCGATACAGTGCAATAGTACGAACAGTGGACAAACTTTATCAAAATGAAGTATTTTGGTTTAACACGAACCGTGGAATAATTCATACATTTTGATCGTTCTTATAATGAGACGAAAATAGTTTGTAATAATCAAAAAAAAACCGACAAGTGCGAGTCAGGCTCGCACATCGAGGGTTCCGTACAAAACCAGAAAGTTTCATAAAATTGGGAAGTAAACTTACTTTAACGTTAAAATTTCTATACCTTACATGATAAGATTTACTCACTTTGAATTTTGAGCCCATATTTTGGGAATTTTGAGGCCTCATTTTTGTGATTTAATTAAAATGTACAGTTTTCAGATTTATTCTTATAATATATGTAATGTGCACTCTGAGACAATGCTTCTCGTCAAATTTTATAGTTCTATGTCAGCGGGAAGTACCCTGTATGTTTTGATTTGTGTGAGTGTCGAAATATGCGTTTTTTTACGACATAAACGGCTCTAACTTTATGAAAAGATAACTGAGAAGTTTTTTCTTTACACAACTGCAAGAAATCATAGATATATGTATACAGTTTAAGATTATATGTATAATTTCAACTCGATATCTTCACGCGTTCCCGAGATAAAGAGTCTTAACATACACACGGACGGACAGACGGACTACAAAGTGATCCTATAAGGGTTCCGTTTTTTCCTTTTGAGGTACGGAACCCTAAAAAAATTAATTAATAGCACAAAATAAATAATAGTAGCTTATAGAGTGTAGACATAATTATCATACAGAAAAACATTAATTTTGGCAGTGCCACTAGCACGCTGGCCACGCTGCCAACTGGCAGTAGGCTCGAGCATTTGGATTACTTTAGACCTTCAAGAGTCTGCGGATGATTCTATTCCTTTGCTTGATATGAAGTTTTAGCATAAGTAGTAGTAGGTACTGTATTTTATTGTAGTTAATAAAACTATATTAAAAAAAAGATAAGTAATTGTAAGATGTACCACAACATGAACGAGTTAGGAACATATCGGTACGAAAAGCAACACAATACGGTCTACTATGGCCCACTCACACCAACAACGTAGATCAACAATATTTTATTGAAAATATTCCGCCGGTGCCGAAATATGGGCGGCAACTATTGGGCATAGTGGCATGATTTCTAGTACAAATATTTTGAGGTGAATCTTTAGCGGTGTTCGCGTTGTGCACTTTTAAGAAGGTACTGTACTGTACCAGCCTTTTTTAATAGTCCACTGCAGGACGTAGGCCTACCCACGAAGTTTAAGAAGGTAAAAAATGTTAAACTCGCGTCAGGACACCTTAACCGTCACTTGATCGAAAATTCGTAATACGTGAGGAGAGTAGACGGCTGGCGCGGCGTAGAAGAGGAAGTAACATCCTCTGTATCTACTGCGCGGCGAAAAATTAAATGTATGTCAGCTTTTGCTGTTTTGTTTAAGCGGCGCAGGGTGCTTGCGCGAGTGTGCGTGTGTGATTTTGTATATTAACACCTTCGAGCAAATATCTATAGTCACAATTGTGCAAAAAAAGAGTCCGAGCCAAAACCCTGCCCAAGCCACGTAGTGGGCAGGCTTTTTAGTTAGTCGTAAGGCGATTGTAAGTCGACTACAACGTTGCGCGATGCCAAAGTGCTCGGTTACAAGCACTAATTAGGTGAAATAACGTCCAGATTCGAGATAACGGGTCATTGTGCATCATTTAATGTAAATATCTAAGTCGGTATGTATGACGGCGCTCGGACATTTTTTTACTACTTTCACTCAGGGACTGTGGCTCTGTAGATACTTTCTCAAAGATTACCACATAAATGATAGTACTTTATATGTTCAAGTTTTCACTTCTACCGGCACTCCCGGAGTGAACTTCGTTGTATTATTGGCTCACACGTTTCTAGCACGGACATGGTATGCTATGTAATTTTATTTAAATAAAAAAGCTATACTTTTATCAAATATTGCATTGGAAAAACAATACTAGAAGCTTGCGCCAGTGACATGTCTACTATTATTTTGAAGGAGAACCCCTTGTTTTCTAAAAGATCTAGTATTTGTTATTTTTTTAATTTGAATCCAGATGTTTGTGTCAGCAGTAAGCGCAGTGTCCCTACCGCGTGTGTTTGCGCCTGTGTCATGTGGAAGTGGGCTATTATACAAATTGCCGCCATTACCCGCACGAGCACTGAACCCGGGCCGGAGTCGCATGATCTCTCGGCGACTG
The DNA here is from genome assembly GCA_949316475.1 of Hypomecis punctinalis. Taxonomy (NCBI): domain Eukaryota; kingdom Metazoa; phylum Arthropoda; class Insecta; order Lepidoptera; family Geometridae; genus Hypomecis; species Hypomecis punctinalis. Next base: position 26,485,672 of record OX438800.1, on the reverse strand, counting down.
CTGTTTGCTCATCTGCCTACTGAAGAAAAGCACGCACTACTCTTTTTAGGGTTCTGTACCTCATAAGGAAAAAACGGCACCCTTATAGGATCACTTTGTTGTCCGTCTGACCGTCTGTCCGTCTGTCCGTCTGTCCGTCTGTGTATGTCAAGACTCTTTATCTCGGGAACGCGTAAAGATATCGAGTTGAAATTAAAACTGTATACGTATATTGATGAATTCTTGCAGTTGTGTAAAAAAAAAACTTCTCAGTTATCGTTTAAAAAAGTTAGAGCCGTGTATTTCGCACTCACAAAAATCAAAACCTACAGGGTACTTTCCGTTGACATAGAACTACGAACTATGGCGAGAAGCATCGTCTTAGAGTACACATATAGGAATAAATCTGAAAACTGTACATTTTTATTTAAATCACAAAAAATAGGGTCTCGAAATTCACAAAATATAAGTTCAAGATTCAAAGTGAGTAAATCGTATCATGTAAGGTATCATAATATAAAAGAACTTCATTAGCACATGCTAAAACAGGTTTTTAATTATTTTAACATTTTCAGTAATTTTCGATGCATGACGAGAAAAGTGAAAAAAAAAGAACTTTTTTGTCGTTGGTTATAGTATAGAGATTTTAACAACTTACTTCTCAATTTTGTGAAATTTTCTGGATTTGTACGGAACCCTCGGTGTGCGAGCCTGACTCGCACTTGTCCGGTTTTTTACTATAGGTTTTGCTAAAAATCATGTAAAAATATCTTTCGAACTTTCACTACAATATGAGAAAACAAGTATTGGAATACATTTTGAATCATAATATTTTAAAATATTGGTATTGGTAATACTGTATAATAAATCGAAAGTAAATGCTATTTTTGCCAAAAAATGTATGTGCAAGACAAGTCTAAATACTCTACAAGTTAATCGAAAACAGGAATGTAGGTGCGTGTCACTTAGTAGTATTATTATCGTCGTAGCGGTTCGTCTGCGTAGCATTAACGTAGCTGGCTACGAAGTCTACGCCACGCTATTTATTGCAAGTATTCATCGAAATAGAAAAAATGCAAAGTCAATGCATATATTAAACCTACGTCCTTACATTTTATACATATTAAGACGCACAGTTGATTTTTAGGGTTCCGTACCCATAGGATAAAAACGGGTCCCTATTATCAAGATTCCGCTGTCCGTCTGTCTGTAACCAGGATGTATATCATGAACCGTAATAGTTAGAACGTTGAAATTAATGACGTATTTTTGTTGCCGTTATAACAACAAATACTAAAATGGAAAAAAAATATTTAAGTGGGGCACCCAAACAACAAAACCTAAATTTTTAGATGTTTTTTGCTCGATAATAATAAAAGTGACAGATAGTTGCTTAAAATATTCATAGAATATTATATTAATTTGTATATGCACTTTAAAAATAAATAAATAGTTTAGATAATAATAAATCCCTTCCGCCCGGACCTCGGCCACGAGTAGACGTGCCTGACGACTTTTTGAGTTTTTATTTAAAAACAATTAAAAGTTTTATGTGATAAATTCGTGCGGTAATAATAGGACTGCATAACAGGCGGAGAGGTGCGCGACAAACTGTGCAACTGGACTTTGGACCGACCTCGACTGAGCGCGTGAGTCAACTTTAACCGTCCTTACATCGTGACGCCACACTCAACAGTTTATGATTGCCTGGTACTTGCGACAACCAGAGGTCTCCTGTGCGTATTGAGTGCGCAACCGCGTCGAACACATTGCTATACGCAAAGGACAAGGAAAAACTTTTTGGTATTTTCTCCGCATCGTGGCGCCACACTCAACAGTTTGTGATTGCCTGGTACTTGCTACAATCAGAGGTCTCCTGTGCATATTGAATGCGCAACCGCGTCGAACACATTGTTAAACGCAAAGTATAAGGAGATACTTTTTGTTATTTTTGGTGGATTTTTTTGCTCACTTACTAGCCCAATATGTCTCAAACCCCCGATTATGCTGGATCAGATTCTGATGCCGCTAAGCTTAGTGACCAAGAAAAGCGGCAACAACGGGCAGCTAAACGCCATCGTTCTCCTGAGTTGACTGAAGAAAGATTTAAGCAATTTGAGAGCAAAATGAGCAAGCTTTTCTCGTCCTGGAAATCTGATATGAATATTAAGTTTGATCAATTGGATAAGAAGCTTTCAGGCATAAAAAGTGACATTGAAAAGTCTTTGGAATTCATGTCATCTAAATTGGAAGAAACAAATACCAAGCTTGACTCTGTGCAAAAGGAATGTAAATCCAATCAAAGTCGCATTACTCTTCTAGAAGAGACCATCGAGACCTTGCTGCGTAGCGCAAGAGCATCATCACTCGAAATAAGAAACGTCCCGCATTCTCCCAACGAAACTAAAGAAGCATTAACCAACTATGTGGTTCGCTTGAGTGAGACAGTTAAATGTAAACTCTCACCAAACGAGATCAAAGACGCCTTCCGAATTCCTGGCAAATCAGAAACTAATAAGCCTATTATAGTAGAATTGACATCTACCATGCAAAAAATCAAGGTTATTAAAGCTGTCAAAACCTATAATGCCGCAAATCACACATCTAAACTAAGTGCCATTCATTTAGGTATTCAGGGAAAAAACTCACCGGTCTTTGTCGCCGAACACCTTACGAGCAAAGCAAGTCGCCTCCACTATCTAGCTAGAGAGTGCAAAAAATCATGTGGATATAGATACTGCTGGACCACTAATGGAAAGGTGTTTCTAAGAAAAGCAGACGGAACCCCAATTATCTTGGTTAAAACTGAAGAGCAAATTACATCCCTTGCACAAGCCTGACTATTCTTAGGAAAGATATGTGTCCTTAGATTAAGTACAACAGCTTCTCTGTGTTCTATACAAATACTATATTATAAAATTATCATTCTCCATACAGCCAAATTTAACTACTCGCTCTCATTCATTCACTCAAACTCACTGTTATTTTCACACAACAAAAACAAGATGATCAAAGAAATTCTAGAAAATACTTTTTTTATTGTAGCCAGCTTATATTATGACGCGATGCGATGCATCACTTTTAAGACCATTTACCATGCCGTCCATGTTACCATTACTTTTCAAAATGGATAGTAGCCTTATCAATGAATTAGACGATATTAAGGTGTCTGAATCGTTTTTATGTTCACCTAACGATTGCTCACGCAGATTATCTGAACCAACCAAATATCTAAAAGTTCTTGCTCAGAACATAAGAAGCATTAATGCTAACTTTGATAAGTTGAGCGTAATGCTAGCTTCTCTTAACTTTGACTGTGACTTTTTAATATTATCTGAATGCTGGCTGTCATCTAATAAAATTATTCCACAACTACCAAATTATAACGTCACTGCGACAAACCGACTCTTCAATCAAAACGATGGAGTCGTTGTATATTCCAAGACATCTATTTCGTGCTCGGTCGTAGAAGTCCCTTTTGAGGGAGCAAATTGTATTTTAGTAAAAATTTCAGACCATACCGCTATATTAGCCATATACCGCCCTTGTGCATTTCATTGTATTAAAACTTTCCTGGAATCCTTAGAAACAACGTTACAGTCTCTTAAATCTTTTAAAAATATAATTGTCACAGGTGACATTAACATACACTTAGACACTAACAAAAATGACCAGAAACGGGAGCCATATCTTAATCTTGCTGCTGAACATGGTCTGTTACCCGCACATTCATTCCCTACAAGGGAACAGTCCTGCCTAGACCACATACTACTAAAAACTAAATCTCCAGCTCTGTCGTTTGTACTCCAATCCGCAGTAACTGATCATCTTCCAGTTCTTACCTGCCTCTCGACCGAGTCACCGATTAATGCTAAAAATTTATATACAACTAAAAAAATCAATTTCGAAAATGCACTTAAACTTTTAAAATCCACTAACTTTTCTTCTGTACTTCAAGCGACTGATCCTAATCTCGCAGCTGACTCATTTGTTAATATATTAACGAATGCCTTACAACAATGCACTACAAATAAAAAAATGGCATGTAAAAAACGCACAATAAAACCATGGATCACCCCAGGCTTACTGAGATGTATACGCCACAGAGACAGTATGCATCTCAAGGTACAGAAAAATCCTAACGATCAGATTCTCAGTAAAAGTTACACCAGGTATAGAAATTTTTGTAACTATCTCCTGAAAAAGTTAAAAGTCGATTATGAAAGTTCGGAAATTCTAAACGCTGGCAAAAACACTAAACAAACTTGGAAAGTTATAAAAAAGCTCGCTAACATATCTCCAGTAAAAACACAACCAATGGATCTCCTAAAATCTGATCCAGATCCCCACGTTGCAGTAAATAAAGTCAACAATTTTTTCGCTAGCGTAGGCAAAAATCTGGCAGATGAAATTTCTATTGCGTCAAAAACTTCCTGCAGTCATACGCCTATTGTTCAGAAACATCATCCTCGCTCATTTGTCCTTCTTGACACTGACGAAGACGAAGTAAGCAGGATTATTGTTAGCCTAAAAAATGATTGCGCTACCGGATGGGATCATATCCCTAACTCTTTTCTAAAATCTGCCAAAGATGTCATAATCTTGCCATTAACTTATTTAATCAATCTTTGTTTTAAAACCGGAACCTTTCCTAAAGCTTTTAAGATATCCATAATTCACCCCATACATAAGAGTGGAGCAAGGGACGATGTAAATAACTTTAGACCTATTTCCATTCTTCCAGCTTTATCTAAAATTATTGAAAAACTTTTAAATAGAAGATTGATTTCATATCTTGAACAAGAAAAGCTACTCTCAGAGTCACAATTCGGTTTCAGAGCTAAAAAATCTACCGATCAAGCAGTCTCTGGCTTGACTGATTACGTTGTCAAAAACCTAGATAAAAGAAACAAGTGTGTTGGCATATTTTTGGATATGGCTAAGGCTTTTGACACCGTCTCCACTCCACTCTTGCTGAAAAAGTTGAAACTTTTAGGAATCAGAGGAATCGCCTTGAAACTCTTTGTGGATTATTTATCAAATAGAATTCAGCGTGTCAGCATCAACAATATAGTAAGCGATGATGAGGTAGTCACGTATGGAGTACCACAAGGCTCCATACTAGGCCCAACTCTCTTTTTAATCTTTATTAATGATTTATGCTGCTACGACCCACCCCATGGTAAAATATTTACTTTCGCTGACGATACAGCAATGGTGTTCACAGGAAAAAATTGGGAAGAAGCGCTATTAAATGCTGAACAAGGCCTTAGAGACGTCATATCTTGGCTACAGGCTAACCTGCTGACATTGAATTTCACCAAGAGTAAATTTATCTCTTTTAGTATTCAAAAAAAGCGTCCTCTATCATCAGATACCTTTAAAATTCAAGCGCATACATGCCTAAACTCTTCCAATGGCCCGTGCACCTGCTTGTATCTTGAACACGTAAAATCAATTAGATATCTAGGTGTTATTATTGATGAACAGTTATCATGGGTACCTCAGATCGAAGCAGTTTCGGCACGCCTTCGGAAACTTATATGGGTCTTTAAGAACCTACGTCAGATTACTTCTTTCGAACTACTCAAAACTGTTTATTTCTCTATCTGCCAGTCCATACTAGGTTATTGCATATCCATATGGGGTGGTGCTTGCAAGACTCATATTATAAAGTTAGAGAGAGCTCAAAGACTTATTTTGAAAATTATGTCCTTCAAACCCACTCGTTATCCAACGAATCTTCTTTTTACCGATTGCAAAATTTTGTCGGTGCGCCAACTGTTTATTCTTAACCTTATTCTTATACAGCATAAGAGTAGTATTCAAAACGAGAGTACTTCTAAACTCCCTCATCGCTCTACAGGTAACAAAAACGTTTGCGCAATTGAACACTGTTCTACAACTTTCGCTTCAGGGCATTCTCAATCACGGGGTACTTATGTTTATAACAAACTGAACAAAATTCTAAATTTTCATAAGTTAAATAGACACGACTGTAAAGTTAAATTGACAACCTGGCTACTTACTCAAGATTATCAATCTACTGAAGATATTTTATATGAACCTTCATAAGGTCTACCTTGTAAAATCTAGATCTGAAACACACTCATTCACTCACATTTACACACATGAACTCTATCCCTGCAAACCTTGGCTCTCATGAGATCTCGCGTATTGCAGGGATAATACACTTACGCACTCAATCACACTACACACTTTCATTCACATCCATAACAAAATGTATTAGTTATTTCAAAATTTTAAATTGGCATTGTATTTTATTACTATTTTTTTTTTTCTTTGATTTTATTATTATGATTTAGTTCCTACTGTTATCCGGCGGAGGGCATTGCTATTCCAAAACACAGGTTAGTTCCTAGCTTGGATGGCAATGTGTCTCAACTTGATTAATTACTAAGTTTTCATGACTAGTGTTAATAAGATAATTATTGATAAGAAAATGTTTGTAACAGCCAATAAATTTCATTTTCATTTTCATTTTTCATTTTCAAATTAATAATTAGATAAATTAATAAATTTAGTTTAGATAGGATAATTTATTTAAGTTTTGTTTTCATGTTTTATAAGTTAAAAACAAGGTTAAAATTAAATAAATAAATTAGTTAAAATATATATTTAAAAGGGGCTCGCATACATGTAACGTGATTTTTTTTCGTTCGATATTAATAACGGCAACAGGAAGATGCTTGAAATATTAAGTGGTATTTTCCTTTCAAAATTAATAAGTTATAATAAAATATATCAAAAAGGGCTTTTTGATACGGCGCGGAACCCTTCGTGCGCGAGTCCGACTCGCACTTGGCCAATTTTCGTGAAAATTATTTTGATCACTATCCACGAATTTGAATTCTACAAATGTTATAGAGTGTACCATTGTATTATGTTATAAGTGTCATTAATTACTGTTAAGTGAAATAAAAATTTGGAAGTCATTTGAAATCATTTTACAAGAATACCTCCGAGCAATGACAGAAACTGATCACCATCCAATAGTTCTATCGCAGTAGACAGTGTCCAACAATTCAAAATCAAATTAAAACTGAAACTTACATTCAACTCGAAACTGAGTGAAACATTAATTGAAACATATCAAAAGAACGTTTTCAATATTAGTTGAGCGCTCTCGATAGACCTAAGTTTTGATAGGTAATTGCCCGAGAGCTCGAGTGGAATTCCGCCCATGTTTGCACCAATATTGAGCTTAACTAATGGAAATATTGATCAAGATGTAATTGGACGTTAATTGGAATATGTTTCGTGTTATATTCAATAGTTCTCGGCGCCGCGGGGCCTGGATGTTGAATTTCAATTTTTAGTCATCTCAAAAGTGAAAATTGTTGATAAACACAATAGACAATTATTTATTGAGACTAAAATAAAACTAAAAAAAAACAAACAAACCGCATAGACAATCAACTTTACACATGTATATGGTTACCTAAAAATACCACCAAGCTTGTAAGACCAGGTAGCTACGAGTAAGATCATAAACAATAACAACAACATTTGTTCTACAACTTTGTCTATATTGTTTGCTATTATCGTCGCTTTTTTAGTTATAGAGCTACTGCTACGAGTTCTTTCTTAAAAATCTCCAGTCTTAAGACTGTTACTGGTGCGTAGTTGTCTATAAAGATGTATTATACCGATTCCTACCTGAAAAATTGCATTAAGATGATTTTTTTTGTCATAAAATCTGCTGCTGCTAAATTTTTTCCGTAAACCTATAGTCGCTTATATATTACAAACCTACAATCTTAATTAGATCACCTATCTAACTCTTATAAGTACGAGTATATTAGATTTTTTGATCCGAAATTACGGCATATTTAATTGAATAATAGAGTCACCAATTGTTTTTATAAAAATGTTATTAGGTATTCTTTCTTTTTTCAATATGCGTTTATTTGATGTTCTGCCAGAACATAGGCTAGTTATCAAGGGCACTTTATATGAGACATGAAACTTTATGTAAATTTACATGTAGTAGGTATTATTATTTAGTCATTGCCGTTTGTTTTGCGTGTTTGTCTTTTAAATAAAAGGATAGGTCTTTAGATTGTTTGCCATCGGTGGTTTAAAATGTTGGATAGGACTTTTAAAAGCCATCAAAATGTATCTTTATTGCATTTTATACAAATCATATCCCCAAAACGCACTCCAGTCCCCTTACAAGCGATAAAACAAAACATCAACAAACGTTTCTAACAGCATCCAGTGAGCATCCAAAGGCAATAAAGTACCTTCGAGTAGAGAGCTCACAAGCCATAAATCAAGTGAGCGCGAGTGTACCGCGACATTAGCTCTCGACACCCACTTGAGCTCACATCGGATTCACTTTGTTGGGATTTTATTCGCGACGAGCGCATATCTGATATTTGTCGTAAGGATGCAAGGCAAAAACTTAGAGCGAACTACTGACTACGGCAACCAGTCTAAGAATATTTTTAAAATTCTTGCCCATAGATTAAATTAAATTAAAATCTACCGTAAATACACTTAACTTACATCAAAGTTTTATTTTTCTTGGGCGGTTAAAAATGGTATGACTTATTTTCTAGTCTATCAAGACTATATTTTTTGTAGATTCTAAAAAGAATTTATGTTACCTACTAATATTTTTGTAAAAAATATGAGGTAATCATTTTTCAATGGAATCATTCAAGCAATCATTAACTTGTGACTTAGTTCCTCTTCACTGAAGTCTACAGTCTACATGTATAATTTATAGTTCTTTTGATTGCGATATTATCCCGTTATGATACTAATACCATCACACCACATCCCCATCCCTTTCAAATATTTTCAAAAGCAATTCCATTCAGCCTTCCAATACATTACTTTACAAAACCTAATAAAACTGCCTACCAAACAAGACATCGATGACCTATTCGTATTCTTGAATAGTTTTCTTCAACTTGGTCCCTCCCACCTCCAACATTGATCTTCTTCGTGAAAGGGTTCACATCTAAGCTCTCTATAGGACCCTCGAAAAGGCTTTGCCCGATAAGGCTCGCTAGCCTGCGCCAATCTCTTACAAAAAGTCCCTTATCAATTTAATCATCGGCTACTTTTATGATTTTTTCCAAGTCTGAATACATTAATGTGGGATCCGCAGGAACCGCCAGATGTTTCGATGATAACAAGAAGAATTAATAACTCTAAGTATCTGCCGCAATGGAGAACGATTCGACTGAATAAAATTGAGCCTCATTCACTTCAAATCCATTCAGTCATGAATGCTTTTGGAAAAAATAGCCTTCGTTTGAAAAGATTGGAATTTCCGCAGTTACGGTTTTGAATTTAACTTCGTAAAGATTTTACGTGGGCTGACAGAAATCACGGGAAGTAGCCCGAGTAGAGTTATTGGTGTGTTTAAAATTTCTATTTAGAAATGGACCGATAATATAAAATGCTGGGAAGAAAGTGGAAACATCGGGACGGGGCCCATTTATATTTAATTTATTTCATTAGTCCTATGTCTCGTTATGGTTTCACGCAGTTATCTATCAAAAAAATATTAAACAAATTTTCATCCTTTAGAAATGAAACTAAAAGATATAAAGATTTCGTTTTGTCTCGTTGAAATTCCGTGTGAATTGTAGCATCAGTTTATATGAACAAGTACCAAACTTTGACGCTCTTTAACGCGCTTATAAAACTTACTTCCGTATCTTACATTTTTTGATCATCTAACTAACGCACTATGATGATATTTCTTCAACTCAATCATCATACATATTCCCATACATTATTATGAAGAGGTTTAGAAGTGAAAAGTAAGGGAGCCGCAAAAGCCCCCGTCACCGCAGCGTGAGCCCGCGTGTGATAAAGCCGTCGTGGTTTCGCGGACTATACATCACTTACGCAAGCTAGCAAAACAAACAGAGCTACATGTATTGACTCAAGCATGTACTCAGCCAGGATAAACATGCTAATACTTACTATAGAGAGGTTAAGAAGTGTAAAGTAAGTGAGCCGCAAAAGTCATCGCAACGTGAGCCTACGTGTGATAAAGCTGTTGCGGTTTCATTTAGCACATGCTAGAACAACCAACAGAGAAGCACGTATCAATTCATGGATGTACGCATCCAGGATAAGCATGCCAATACTTACTATGAAGAAATTAAAATGTTACAGTTAGATGTATTTTCAAACGAATATTGGAGACATCCTTTTCTTTACAAAAAATATATATTATCATACATTAAAGCCGTGGTGGTCTAGTGGTAGTAACACCGGACCTGCAATCGTGAGGTCCTGGGTTTAAATCCCGATCCCGTACCAATGAGTTTCTTTGGAACTTATTTACAGAATTTCACATCACGGGCTTTTCGGTGAAGGAAAACATCGTGAAGCAACCTGCATACGTCCGTAGAAGAAATTTGATGGCATATGTGAATCCACCAACCCGCACTGGGCCAGCGTAATGAATATGGCCCAATCACCCTACGGGGGTAAGCCTACGTCCTGCAGTGGACTATTAAAAAGGCTGGTACAGTACAGTACATTAAAGTTTCGCGTTGCTTGACTCTAGCACGTTGATATTATTAATCAATGCCTTGTTTTGTTTAATTTACAAAAGAGAAGAAAGATAAAAATGTTTTTTTATTTCTTATACGTTTGCGTATTTACTCGGGATTAGAAGACACTCTCGTTGTAGGTACATTAGCGGGATGATAGACACGGTCAACGCGTCCCACATTGTGGCTGTTTGCATGAGGAATATGACTGGGCCACGAAAGGTGTGGCGTATCAATTGCCCTACCCAGAAGGTTGGGCCAGGTGTTTAGTTAAAATCTGCGGTTACTGTTTAGTACGTTACATTAATTTTCTGTCACCTAGGAGGATAACATCGGCATTATTTTATAATTTAGGTATACTTGCGCCTCGCAGATTTGTCGACTGCTATAACCACGATTATCTATTACTTATCTTAATTAATATTTTTGTCCAGAAATAAAAACACTATCAACATATAGGCAGTTCTACAAATATTTTTGTTAGTAACTTATATGACTGTCCCTGCCTCTATTGTACCTAACCGCGACTAACATCAAAGCGCTACAACCTAAATACACATCTAGTCACAGGGCATTACAGTCGCAATTTCTGTGAACTTCTGAAAGGTGAGGTTTAACACATAAGGCAGGATTAAAAAGTGCGGTTCCGGTGTCATGCGCGAAAGTTACGGCTGTGTGAACCCGACTAAGGCCTAAGCTCCACCAAAATGGAAATAGACAGATAAATACAATCATTTATTATAAATAGCAGTATCATTTATTATGAGTAGCATTTAAAACTAAGCACTATCCTGTCTAGGATAGAACGTTGAATTGAGTCATGTTTGTTTAATAGGCGTCATAGGAAATGTTATAGGCGTGCAGGCGACTTAAAAATTAAGTCACACCCGACCTATACGTACTTAATTTGTTATATTTTGATAGTGTTGTGTGATTCCGTTGCATCCATCAACCATGTAACGTTTACTGCTGGACATTGGCCTCCCCAATAGACGCCTAATAAGACCGGTTGGAAAAGGATTACATCCACCGCGAACTGCAGTCTTAATGAGGTCATCCGTTCACCTTGTAGGTGGTAGTCCTACGCTGTGCTTGCCTGTACGTAGTCATTATTCGCAAACTTTTCGACCTCATCAGTCATCAGTCTTCGTGCCCTACCCACAAATAATTTTGTTTTATTGAAGTGAGAACTTATTTAACGGCGTTGTGAACTTTTTAGGAAAAAATGTTAAACTCGCAGCAGGAAACGTGAACTGATCAAAAATTCGTAAGGCGGAGCGAGAGTAGACTGCCGGCACGGCGTAGAGAAGAAGTAATATCCCCATCTCTTTCTACCGCGCGGTGAAAATGTATGTTTGCTCCTGCTGGGTAGGGCGCTTCTGCGAGTGTGCGAGTAAGTATTTAACCACATAAATGATAGTACTTTTTATGTTCAAGTTTTCTCTCTGCCAGCACTCCCGAAATTTAGTGCAACCAGTTGCTTTTGACGTGACAACGTCTTATAAATTGGTTTGCCGGGTGACACTTCAAGAAACTGCGTTACGCTCCGCTCTCGTTATGCGCTCACAATGAGAGCGAGTGAGAGGCACACGTCATGGTTAGCCCGCCTAAGAGCGAGAGAGACAGACATTTTCATCCTTCTTCCTACTATACGAATGAATATTCACATTAAAATTATTTTACCACTCAAAGTCGTTGTCACGTAAAACTTTCGCCCGTATACCGACTTTACAGGCAACCAATTTTTTTTATTAAATCGAGAAAAAATCGTAAAAACAGTGCGAAGCGAATCATTTTCTTCCCCAACTAAAATTAGCACTTATCCAATGGACGAATTACAACATTCTGTCCCGCTTTACTCATCGCTACGCTCTATTTTAGTGGAGCCTGGCCTTTATGAGCGTGTGAATCCGACTTATGAGCGTTTGGGTTTGAATTTGTTGGTTTTTGAACGCAGTTGCTCTAGATCATTTCACGGCGCATTTGAATGCGGGCTTTTTGTTCGAACCGTGCTTACTGTGACTGGAATATGCATTACTGTACGCTGGCAATAATTTCAAACTTACTTCGCTTCCTTTTTGTTAGTTTCTAGTCTTGGTTTTTCAGTCTCAGATATATTAACCTGAATAATTAATGTTTTAGAGTTATTATTATAATTTATTCATAGTTTACGTTAAGTTATACACTTATGATATTATAACAAATATTTACTAAGTCCTTTTAATAAAAGATTGACTTAACATTAAAAGCTAAGTATTTAGTTGGCATTCATGTCAAGGAAAAATTTAATACTTTGTACAGTTGTTAATTAAACTGGAGTCTACAATCCAACCATCTGAGCCACGGCAGGTTTCAGCAGTAAAAAAATTTCACTGACGGTCACCCAACTGACAATTGACTGCTTTAGTCGTTGCTTTATTTGATGATCGGTGAGCTAAGCCAAATCAATCCCAGCCTAAGCTATAAGTACGTATTTCATATTAATCAATTAAGTATATATATCGAACTATTGTACATTAAAGTGCTATAATGTCACTTGTCCCTGCGGGTGGACGTCCTAAATTACAATTGGAGGATCGTGCTGTACGCAAATTACTACTGCAGATGCAGACCAAACGTTTTGGACCAAACTTGTAATTACTGTATTTGAATAACGAGTTCACCAACAGATGTTTAATTTATTAGCCCTTGGCTTAACTTAGCTTGGCTTAACAACATTTTGCTGTTCACCAAGAACTAACAGGTGTTTGTTGTAAAACACGGGTCTAACACCAAGGACCAAGAGCTTTCCTCGGCTGGGATTTGAACCGGGAACTCTCTCTACATATTGAGTAGGAGGATGATGATGATGATGTTTGTATGAGTAATCAAGCCGCGTGATTGCGATAAGGGCGCAATCTTTCCGTTTGTTCGCGCGAGTGATGGCGCGCATAATTCTGCGATGACGTTCCATTTACATTCGGGAAATGAAAAAACCGCAGCGTGATGTAGGGAGCAGAATCATGGCGTAGGGTCACCATGTTCATATGACACGAATGAAGATAAGACTAAAATTTCTGAAAATCTCCGTAGGTATACAGATTTTGAATACAGAGCTACCTATTTAGAAAAGATGAACTAAGCTAAAAGGGGTTGCGCCTGGTCAACTTTTACTGGAGGGCCAACAGAAAATTTCAAAAAAGTTCCAATATTTCAGACATTTTGTCCATTTCAAGCCGTGGTTGAGTATGAGACAGCTGTTCTTTTTCTTGAATTCTAGATTGACATCACAGTAAAAAAGAGATGAACGATTCTAATAATCATTCATCTCTTTTGGTTTTGTACACTCTTTCTGAATAATCCTGTATTGTAACTAATCGTTTCGGTAACATCAAGTTTAAAACAGTGAAAAACTGCATCAAAATAATAACTATAATATAAAGAGTATCAAAATCAGTCCATTTGTTGATAGTCATTACGCTATAAATCAATGCAATAAAAACATAGAAATACTGAAACCCACAAGATCGTCATAAATAATCACACAAATAGATTAGTTTTTTATTTACTTGCGTAATAACTAGTCAAAAGGAAGTAAATTTACTTACACAAAATAGTGATTTGGTATGGCACAATTTTGTAGTTAAAGTCCTTTTTCAAAATGCACATGAATTAAAAATTGGTATATTTCGAATCTTGATACTACAAATCCCACTAAAGTAACAAAGCAAACACCGTAACAAAATCGATGCAAAGCATTATATTTTACGCTTTTGCATACAGATTTGACAGATCACGTATCACATCACAAGCATCACAACGATGGGTTTACAGCCCGCGGTTTTCCTCTCTGATCTTTTCTTTCTTTATTTTTTATTTCTGTGAGTAAACAAGACGTAAGTATGGGAGTTCCTTGCGGCTCCAGGAGCGGTTTCAGATTAGCGTATTTTTCTGCGCTTATGCAGTCGTTTCGGCATACACAGCACACGTATGCGCTACATTATACTCGTACGTTTCATAAAACCGAAATTGCGTAAACGGACATATTTCGGCGTACTCGAGCGAGTAGTGGTGTTGTGTCAGTGTCAACATAGATTCCCTCGCGGCTCGCGCTTATTCGAGCTTAGAAGCGCATCAACGCTTGTACGAGTTGCACGTGTACCAAAAAGCGCGCCTATACGCGCCTACATGCGCTTCCAAAGACGAACTTATACGCGCGTATAAAACGCTAGTCTGAAACCGCCCCGACACATATCCACCCTCGGCTGGTTGAGAAACTGACGTAATTCAGCGCGCGACTTTTGACTGACATCGGAATGCTCGAATTTAATTTAGACACCTGAGCTCGCCTGATGCATAATACATTCGCAACTTTTTCGACTACATTCATTCGGCTCATTCCCCTTGGTGCTTGTTCACAGCGTGCCTTAATGGGCCTATAATATAATAAAAAGGGAAGTTCGTATATCCATCACTTTTATTAATTTCTACTATCAGGCGCAACATTTAAAGAAAGGCGTAAGATTTTATGAAATATAGCAAATTACATTACGACATATTCAACACTGACAAAGGTAAACATTTATTATCTCAGCGCATCGGCGATAGCATAGGTGGGTATCTACAATTAGAAATCGTCCTTTCTATCGATCTTCAATCTCAACGCTTCGAAATAACTTATATTTTGAGAATTCTTGCAGTTTTTATTAGCTCTTTTGTTTACATTTTATAGGTTATACACATGTTGCGCTTGTCGTAAATTTTTCGGATTTGTTAATTATACGGAAATGTACCTGTCCACTGCTACTTATTAGTCTTTATCGCCAACTTTAATTAGGGTAGGGATCGCTTCATACTTTGGACTCAATAAAGTATGAGGCGTAAAGTTAAAACAGTTGAACGTATAAGTAAGTGGTTACTAGGCTTAGTGGGAGCGAGAACGAGCATTGAAAATCTATGCTTGTGTAAATGGGACGGCAAAGCGAACGATGCTCTGAAAACGTTAGAAATTATTGTTTTTTTTTTTAAATTCATTTATTAACTAAATTGAAATACAATACAAAATACTTCTTAATTAAGCTAAAACTACTTCAACTACTACTACATAAAATACAATCTGATCATCCACAGACCCTTGAAGGTCTAAAGATAATGCAAAATAATGCTCAAGCCCACTGCCAGTAGGCAGCATTGCCACGCTGAAAGGTAATGCTTTTACTTTGAACCAAATAAACAAAAAAAGGTACCTTATCAAATTTCGACAAGACATTATCAAGGTTTTCGTGACTGTTATGGTTAGTTTGAGTATTAAACTTGGCACGCCATTATAATTGGCACACCATTATAATTATAATGTATTTCAGTATTCAAACAGTTTAATTCTACTTAATTTTTTAGAGAACATAGTGTGGACATGCCTCCAGGCTGCCTCGTCTCCACCTTTTGTATTTTAATGAGGCGCGATTATATTTTCTTGGATACTTTATTGTCACGCGTTTATTTGATTTGTGAATTGATGTCTTTTAAAAGATTTTTACTTTGAGACGAGCTGGGAGCTCGCCTGGGAACTTCTGATGGCGATTAAGTAAAACTGTTTGAGTTAGTAGAGAATAGCTCAGCACTTTAAGTGAAGATGCTTAGCTCAATTGGATTCCAACCACGCTGTAATTTAAGGCGTCTTTTTGCATTTTCTAGAAGAATGATAGTAAAAATATATCTAGTTCATATAAAGAACACACATTGACAAGCGCAAATAATTAAGTTGTGTAGTAAGTGTAACTAAGTGGGAATACGCAACCACATGGTAGACAAATTGCAAGATTGAGCCTAGATGTATGTGTATACTTGTATAGTATTAAGTATAAAAGCATTTTTAATAGATATCCTGTGGAATCTAGTATGATGAAGATGATTATGATGTCAAATGTGAATCTTTTTGATAAACTATAAAATTACGGTTCAGTGTAATAGCTGGCTGACTTCAATTTCGGCTGCGATCATTTATCGTTATTTTACGTGAATAAAAACCGGACCAGTGCGAGTCACGCTCGCACATCGAGTGTTCCGTACAACCACATTGTTAAAATAATTAAAAACCTGTTTTAGCATGTGCTAATGAAGCTCTTTTTATGATACCTTACATTTACTCACTTTGAATTTTGAACCCATATTTTGTGAATTTCGAGGCCCTAGTTTTTGTGATTTAAATAAAAATGTACAGTTTTCAGATTTATTCGTATATGTGTACTCTGACACAATGCTTCTCGCCAAATTTCATAGCTCTATGTTAACGGGAAGTACAGGGTACTTGGTTTTGATTTTAGTGAGTGTCGAAATATGCGATTTTTTTACGACATAAACGGCTCTGACTTTTTTATGCGATAACTGAGAAGTTTTTCTTTTACAAAACTGCAAGAGATCATAGACATACGTATACAGTTTAAATTTCAACTCGATATCTGTACGTGTTCCCGAGATAAAGAGTCCTGACATACACACAGACGGACCCATGGACAACAAAGTGATCCTATAAGGGTTCCGTTTTTTCCGTTTTATTTGGTTTGAGGTACGGAACCCTAAAACGAAATGAAATGGGCTGAATTTGGATTTAGTTACGTTTGACAGACCACAGCAGAGGCAATAAATCATATTCGCTTCATAAATCGTATCACGTGTCTGGTCTGAAATGCAGATAAATTAAAATATTTTTTACTATAGGTACCTAATGAGCTAAAGCATGGTGCTGGTGACAGCTGCTTTTTTAAAGGAGACTTCCACAAGTGGTACATTATTTAGAGAAAAATGCTATCGAAAATTATATATTAATACATCATTTGAAAGCTTGTGTTGTGGGCTTCTCAAAAATATTTTATAAATTTTTTTTTATTCTTCCATTTTTTTAAATGTGAAGGAACAAAACGAGAAATTCAGTTTTTTATTTTTTCTAGTTTAGCAATAATAATGTGCCTCTATCGTTCTTTTACTAGCATTTTTACCTGAATCTTTCAAACTAATCTCTTATTCTGCTAAAATTATAAAAACCAGAGTGACGGCGTCTAGAAAATGCATACAAAGTGTGTCCAATTGGTAAAAATGCTTTACAATAATCATTGGAAGGGTACTTAATCAGAGTTGCGAGAAATATTCTACCTTTTCTTTCAAATATATTACTCAATCAGAAAAATCAATATTAATTTTTAAAAAAATCGGAGGGCTGTTTTTTGTTTTTACTGATATAATAGACTCAGAAAAACATGTGATTTCTCGAGGTGTAACGAGTGCTGTGGTAAGATTTTTTGATTATATTATACCAGCCTCCATGCAATATGTGGACATGTCCTTTAATAAATAAATATATATTTATTGTACACAGAAACACAGTACAGAAACTATACAATATACTGTACAATGGCGGCCTTATCGCCTTTGACGATTTCTACCAGGCAACCTTTGGATGGACTGGAGGAGTATGGTCGGTGATGTATACAATACAGTACATACATTGAAATACATAATAGTAATACAGAAAAGAACCTACAGATACTATAATTTAAAAAAAAATATGCACAAATAATGATACATCTTATAAATATACATACTTATTTACCAATACCTAAATACATATACATATATATACCAATGTTAGCTAACAATAGGAGTTTTATTTAATTTAGTACAGTTATTATTTATTTATAATATTATGAATGTGCTACAACTGAAATACTAAGTCATAATTTACAAATTAGTCAGTCGCGTCACGACAAGTTAAACCCTAACTAAATTAAAAAAGGCAACTGTCACACGCACCATGCTACAGCGCAAATAGTTCGAATTTGATGGTAAAAATATATGTGTAATGCGTTTAATTTTCATCGAAATTCGTTTTTTTCAATCCTAATGTGCGACACGGTTTGATACATTAATTAATTTGAATTGTATAGGTACATGTTAGAGCAAAATATACGGTATAAATGAAGTTTAGAAATATTTTAACTATAAATCAAACATTATGAGAAAAAAAAAAGAAAAACAATACTTAGTTTACGTTTTTAGACTGAGAACACGCGACATAAGTAAAGAGACAGGTTAAGTATATTTTTACTGGTTTTTGCAGTGTAAGGAAAACATAGATAGTCCTATCTATGATTTCCTCACACTGCAAAAACCTGTAAAAATATACTTTGGTTAAGTATATTTTAACTAAACGAACCAGTAAAATGGAACCAGTAAAAATATACTTAACCAGTAAAAATATACTTTAGGACATCTAGGGTCTTCCTTAGCACTTATAACGTAGTTTGTGTCTGTCAGCGATCACCAAAGTTAAGCAAGGTTTGGCACGGTCGGTCTTCGGATGGGTGACCGCGGGTGGCACTAATAACTGAGCGCTACCGTAGCCTTAACCATTTAGCCACGTCAGAGGCATCCAGAAGGCTTAACAACTTTGACACCAGGACTAGCCACCCGGTCTATACAAACTTACCCATTTTTAACAGCATAGTTTTACACCAGCACTGAGAGTGACATTGACATAATAACAATAAAATAAATGTTTGACTGCGTGATGCGTTTGTGGGTGGTTTGTGGATTACTGCGAGACAAGCGTGACAAGCGTGACGCGAGGAAATCGGCGCGAGCCGCGCTGTTTTAAGCCCTACCGATTGTACGTACTTGTATTATCCTGAACTTATTCTAAACACTATTATTATTATGGGACTATTGGTACATCCTACTCCTACTAATATTATAAACGCGAAAGTTTGTGAGGATGGATGGATGGATGGATAGATGTTTGTTACTCTTTCACGCAAAAACTACTAAACGGATTGAGATGAAACTTTGCAATAATATAGCTTATAACGCATATGCTATATTTTTTTTTTTTTAAATTTTAATATAATGACAATACTACATTACTACTACATAGCAATTGGATCATCCACAGACCCTTGAATGCTATAAATTATAATGATATTGCGTAAATTTTCCATAATATAACGATAAGTGTTGAGTAAGTAGGAAAAATTCTGCTATCTGCGAGCAAGAAGAAATGTCAAAAAAAAACAATTGTCGAATCGAACTACCGTCAAATCGTTTTTTTATTTTCCACCTCCTTTATTAGGGTGGTAAGGTCGGGTTTAAAAGACGGGAAGTGACATAGTCTTCTTTTTATCCTGAATAAATAAAGGGTTCCCGTGGGATACCACAAAAATTAAAATATCATGCGGGCGAAGCCGCGTGTAAAAACTAGTACTTTATAAATACTTTATTTTCCGCTTCCAACTGTAGGTTTTCAGATTTTGTTCCATTCGAGGCCTAGTCCAGTAGTTATGAAATTCATCTAAATATTTAACACACGTAATTTATCAATTACACGTCTAGAATATTGTGTTTGTTTAGTTTATCGATTGTAATACATATCATAATAAGTAAGTAAGTTCGTATAGGCCGGGTGGCTAGCCCTGGTGTCAGAGTTTTTAGGCCGCCTGAAGGCCTCTGACATGGCTAAACGGTTAAAACAACCGGGACCATAATATAGTACATATCATAATATGAACTATGTTTTTGAAAGACTTTCGGAGGCGCTGTCAGCCTGATAAAGTCATTTGTATAATATTGTTGCATACAAATTTTTAAGAATGTGTCTAGTTTGTACGTACTTTGTAACTAGGTATTTTTGCTGATCAATAAAGAACTTTTAGAAATAAAAAATAAAAAAATCTAAATCAAAATCGTCGAATATTTAGAAATTCAGAAACACAATAAATCTAGAGCCCTGTTTTTTATGAAGCTACAAGAAAATCCATGAACTCCGAAACTGAACTATTTGTGTCCTTGTAGCGTTCTTGAATTTCTTTTTTTAGTCCCGGTCAGTCCTGATAAATACATTTTCGTGTAAGTACATTTTACAACAGTATAAGACACTCGGTATTAAATTTCAAGTGGGTGAGGAAAGCCGTAAAAATCATGTGAACAATAAAGCGAAGTCGGGCGCGGGCGGAACACAACCCCGCGCTAACGAGCCGGCAAGTATGAGGAGGTACCCAATATTTTGCCGGCGCGCCAACTTGGGACTTTGTATGGCTCCGAGCGAACATGACCACAGTGCATTATAAGACAGTAACTGAAGACCTGTGGTTAGCCCTGGTGTCAAAGTTTTTAAGCCGCTTGAAGGTATCTAAACGGTTGAAACAGTCGATACATACCATTTGAGACATTACGTCACACTCATTTTTGTTTAATCTAGTAATAACCTTCAGCTGGGCAAAGGCCCTTGACCGAAGTTTCTAGTTTCAAAGATTGGTTTTGTATGTGTGAGCTATTTTAATGCCGATGTACCTAATTGAGATGGTTTTCAGATGTAAAATATTATTGCATCATAACTTTAAATTACTAATAGTAGGTACTATTATAAACATAATTGTGTTGCAATAATTGACTAAGTATTGAGTATTTATGCAATATTTTCATATTGCATCAAAATTCCCGCCTTTTAACGTTGTTTTTGTTGGATTCATTATACAAATACAATTAAATAAATACAATACTCAATGTCAATAAACATTTAAGCAGAAATTTGGTTATTAGTTTCATACGCGGCTGAGATAATGTAAACATAGTACTTCTAGGAAACCAGTTACTTGGGACATTATTATTATATACTACGGGACTAATCGCGCACTAAAATTACGAGATAAATAAATACCTCCTCATCCCGACGTTTCGGCCGAGTTGCATCGACCGTGGTCACGGGTAGACGGTAGGGATGAGGAGGTATTTATTTATCTCGTAATTTTAGTTCACGATTAGTCCCGTAGTACTCGTATATGATAATAATGTGTTCATATCGTTAAATATAAAAACAATAGTGACTTGGGAGTATTATAAAATCATTTAGGAAACTAGTTACATACAAGTATAAAAAAATC
Organism: Hypomecis punctinalis; assembly: GCA_949316475.1. Lineage (NCBI taxonomy): Eukaryota > Metazoa > Arthropoda > Insecta > Lepidoptera > Geometridae > Hypomecis > Hypomecis punctinalis. Next base: position 26,464,239 of record OX438800.1, on the reverse strand, counting down.
CATTTAGGAAACCAGTTTCCTAACCGTTTCAGTTTCTTAGGCGGCCGAAGCCGTTAAATTAGTAAAAAAGATAGTTTTGAATGATTGTGCATTATTTATAAAAAAATTAAGTATTCAAAGAATAGGTAATACATTTTTAACAAAAATGTTAACTAAGCTTACTGTTAAGTCTATTCTCTGTGGCTCACTCGTGTGAAATTAAGCACCGTACCTACATGTACGGGTGCCTGCAACTTGGGGTCTGTCAGTTGATAAATTTCCGAGGTTAACTAATGAACTTACAGCGGATGCAGCACTACACGCTGGAATACCTCTTCAGGGAAATACCTCTTTAAAGGAGTACATGTTTAGGTAGTAGTAATACCCTGTAGGTCTCTATCTACTCTAAAATATTTTAGAATAAGATTTTCTCATTATTTTTGTAGACAAATACATTTTCAAAAAAGCTTTACAGAAATACAACCCTCGTAGCATAATTAGTGGCTCACTGCCTCTGTTGCTTAATTTATGTGATTGCTGACAAACACCTAGTCAAACAAGCGCTGGCATTTTCCAACTGAGCGATATCGAAGCTCGGATGACTCGTTAAATTGTAGGTGACGGTTGTTTTAACTGTTTAGCCATGTCAGAGGCCTTCAGGGGGTCTAAAAACTTTGACACCAGGTCTAGCCACCTGGTTTATACGAAACTTACTGCCTCGGTGAAATTGAGTGATGAATGTAGCGTAAGTTATTTTTATCTTTGTGTGTTTGTGCGTGGCACATCCGACACTATGTACTATGTAAGTGGTACGTAGTATTATTATATCTTCTTTGGTGGTACATAAGGCTAACATGAAATAATTCTTCCACGAGGTTAAATCGTTTTAGTAAAAGTATACAAGTAATACAACATGCGATCTTACTAAGCAATTGCTGAAAATAAATAAATAAAATAAATAAATATTTTGGGACATCTTACACACAACCTCTGACCCTAAACTAAGCAAAGCTACTGAAATACTACATATACTTATTTTTAAATACAAACTAAGTAATATCTAGCTGATAAAAATATAAAGTTTTTGTAGAAAAACCTCAAGGACAGAAACCTGTGCTTAGTTTGTGTTGTCTTTGGATAATGCTTTATTGAATTCGGAACAATCGACTTCAAGCATCGACAGAAAAAAAATAGACTACAAATGTAGTCTATTTTTAATGTACATTACTGTGTAACGTTTATAACTGGTTGAAAATACAATTATTTTAAGCAACAAAATTACTCAAAACATTAGAATAAGTTACCTATATTATAGTATTCAGCTTCAAAGTAGCTTGGTCCATCACTCAGTTGCTTAAAAGGTTTCTAATGTCTTGTAAAGCCATTATTGTCTAAAAATAACATCACTACACAGCAACTTTGTCTTCTACAGTCACCAATGAAGTGCAGTTTGCAGACTCGGGACAACTTGCCCGGCTACCGGACGTTGACAACTATGCACTACTTATCTTAACTGCGGCTTGTACTAACTTCTACTTAAACTGTCTGTCTTCTAGTAGCTACTAGGTATTCTGTGGTTGTTTTTCACAGTGACTGGTGTATATTCTGTGGCAGCGGACGCAAGTTGAGCCCATCTGGCTCATCCTCTATTCTAGGAGAGATACAAACTTTGCTTTTAGCATTTAATGTCGCGTCTCGTCGATAGATACACTTTTAAGATTAACTATAGTTTTTGCAGTTTGTCAGGGCTTACGCCAAGTTAGTAGTTTTTGTTTTTGCACAATTTTTATAAATAATTTGAAGTATAAATTTTACATATGTCATCATCATCATCAATTCGTTTCAATGGCTGATTTCTATTTTTTTAGGCCCTTCTCAGGGCCAACCAAAACGCACCTTTTCATAAGTTAGATAATTATTTTTCTCATAAAAAAAACCGGACAAGTGCGAGTCAGGCTCTCACACCGAGGGTTCCGTACAAACACATTGTAATAATAATTAAAAACCTGTTTTAGCATGTGCTAATGAAGTTCTTTTACATGATACCTTACTTTATACGATTTGCTCACTTTGAATTTTGAACCCATATTTTGTGCATTTTCAGGCTCTATTTTTTGTGATTTAAATAAAAATGTACAGTTTTCAGATTTATTCCTATATGTGCACTTTAAGACAATGCTTGTCGCCAAATTTCATAGTTCTATATCAACCCTGAAAAGTGAAAGTGCCCTGTAGGTTTTGATTTTTGTGAGTGTCGAAATATGCAGTTTTTTACGACATAAACGGCTCTAACTTTTTTAAACGATAACTGAGAATTTTTTCTTTTACACAACTGCTAAAAACCATAGATATATGTACGTATACAGTTTAAATTTCAACTCGATATTTTTACGCGTTCCCGAGATAAAGAGTCTTGACATACACACAGACGGACAAAAAAATAGGGCCTCGAAATCCACAAAATATGGGTTCAAAATTCAAAGTGAGTAAATCGTATCATGTAATGTATCACATAAAAGAACTTCATTAGCATATGCTAAAACAGGTTTTTAATTATTTTAACATTTTCAGTAATTTTTGATGTATGACGAGAAAAGTGAAAAAAAAAAACTTTTTTGTCGATGGTTATAGTATAGAGATTTTAACAACTTACTTCTCAATTTAGTAAAATTTTCTGGATTTTTACGGAACCTTCGGTGTGCGAGCCTGACTCGCACTTGTCCGGTTTTTTTAAGTAATAAAGTAGCTACGAGTAACAAGAAACCTCATTACCAGGTCCTCATGAGAGTCAGAAGAAACTGTCATACGTAGGCGATCTCTGACCGTTATTACAATATCGGAGGCACTTGCACGACGTTTCAGAGACCGTATCATAGTGCTGTAATTTTAGAAAAAACTGAGATCTGGAACTTTTCGCCTAGCACTAATATTTTTTCTGTGATTTCTCTAGCAAGATCAATATAAAATGCTTGCCTTATGATACCCGGGCAGACTTTAAAGCAGCATCAGGACGTGTGGAGCCACGACCGGCCCCGGCGAACTCTGCTCAATAAAATATTCACCCAATTTATAGCATACCCCCTCTTTCCCCCCATCCCCCGCGTTTTTACTGCCGCGCGTTTGATACAGTCAAAATATATTCGCTTGCAATTGTAGATCTTGAGACGATGAAAGTTTTAGTTTCATTTTTGTAGCTACCAGCACGGACGAGGGAGTATTGATATCAAGAGTCTGTTTGCTCGATTTCTAAAAGAAGATAACGTTTTTGGAATATAAATAGCGTAAGTATAATTAATGTATTTATATTTAATTGATTCTCTGTCATATTGTAGTCTTAATTAGCATAATTATTATTTATCGCATGGCATAAAAATGGCACGATTTACTTCAACCGTCTGCCTACAGAATCCGAATAGTTTGCACGAATTGATGTGACATGTATGAACATTATTGTTGATTTCTCAAAAACGGCTCAATTGATTGTGATAAAATTTAAATGGGACCACTTTGGAACTAAACCCTTTTAAACCAAAAAATATTTTTTAAATCGGTTCAATATTGGCGAAAATATCGATGAATATAACAAAAAAATACATATAGACGAACATAGTATCTCCTCTTTTTTGGAAGTTGAAAAATTAGATAATTTTCACTAAGATATGTTTTAGTGGAACTAAAGACTATGTTTTGTTGTGTGTATTAGTGAGTCGAGGCATAAAAAATAACTTTGAAACTTTTGCTTTGTTGGCACAGGCTAAGCTTTAAGTATTTGGATTCCCTTGGATTTAAGGAGAACTTCAAAAATTACAAATTTATGTGTCTATTTTTTATAATTATCTTCTATCAACCAGCAAAAAAAACTTAATGTGTTCTTAGTATTTCAACCTGGCTCTAAGATAATTATTTTACGCCAAAAATGACACAACCAACTTCAACCATATACCTACAGCGTTCAAACAGTTCTCACGAATCAATGTAGTGTAGGTATCATCGATGTACTGTACTGTACCAGCCTTTTTAATAGTCCACTGCAGGACGTAGGCTTGCCCACGAAGGGTGATTGGGCCATATCCGCCACTCTGGCCCAGTGCGGGTTGATGGATTCACATACGCCATCGAATTTCTTCTACGGACGTATGCAGGTTGCCTCACGATGTTTTCCTTCACCGAAAAGCCACTAGTGTGAAATTCCGTACATAAATTCCAAAGAACTCATTGGTACGGGACCGGGAATTTGAACCCACTACCTCACGATTGCAAGGCGGGTGTCACTTCGTTAAAATTTGAAGTATGATCCTCAAAACGAAAAAATACTCGTCAAAATCTGTTCGCAATCTGCGGGTAATCGCGTAACATACCTACTTAACACAAAAAAATATTAAAGGTACAGTCGAATTGAGAACCCCATTTTTCGAAGTCGGTTAAAAATGCCAACATATTACTTGCTAGCTTATAGAGTCAAAGAGCTCGTAGACATGCCATCCTGCAGGTGATCTCTTTGCCGTCCGCAGTCTTATTTCCTAGTATCTGATTAAAAGCTCACAAATCCTATTAACCCTCATCCGCCGGCTGCATTCAATAATTCTATCCGGGCCATAAAGTGCCAGTCCCGGGCCGTACCGGGCCGGACGCGCCGGGCTGGCCCGGATGACATGTTTACCGAAGGAGGAATGCGGGACTCGGTAAAAGGAACAAGGTGCTTTTCCACTTGGGATGTGCAAGATACAATTCGCGCATCTATAGCTTGCATGTCATAAAAAAATATTCATAGCTTTGTTGATTCCTTTTTTCTACACTACTGTAACAATTGTTTGAAACGACCTGTATCGATTCTTATTAAAAACGCCTTGGTTTTCTGTTCAAATCTGTTCTAACGACGCATTGCAGGATTTGCAGGTGAATGAGGAAACACCTTAAGTTATTATATAGTCGTTTTAGATTAATCCACATGAAACTGTGTTTTTACGAAAAAAAATTCAAATTGATCATTTCAGAGGTTTATTTTTATATCTACTGAAATATAAAAATATACCTAAACCGACAAGAATTATAAACACATATACTATATATATAAAATATAATTAAAACGACCACCTTTGAGCCTGCCCTGCAATCAGAGTGATCATTGTCATAGGCTTTTACGTTTTGCGCTCGTTGGCTAGGTAAACTCCTTTTGTTCCCGAAAGGAGTAGCCTAAGGAACTTTAAAATTCCAGAATTCGTAAGCTGTAGTGTTGATTTTTGTTTTTTTTTTTTAGGGTTCCGTACCTCAAAAGGAAAAAAACGGAACCCGTTTAGGATCACTTTGTTGTCCGTCTGTCCGTCTGTGTATATGTCAAGACTCTTTATCTCGGGAACGCGTAAAGATATCGAGCTGAAATTTAAACTGTATACGTATATTTATGATCTCTTACAGTTGTGTAAAGGAAAAACTTCTCAGTTATCATATAAAAAAGTTAGAGCCGTTTATATAGTAAAAAACCGCATATTTTGACACTCACAAAAATCAAAACCTACAGGGTACTTCCCGTTGACATAGAACTATGAAATTTGGCAAAAAACATTGTCTCACAGTACACATATAGGAATAAATCTGAAAAAAAAAATAGGGCTTCAAAATTCACAAAATATGGGTTTAAAATTCAAAGTGCGTAAATCGTATCATGGAAGGTATCATATAAAAGAGCTTAACTAGCACATGCTAAAACAGGTTTTTAATTATTTTAATAATTTTCGATGAATGACGAGAAAAGTATTAAAAAAAACTTTTGTCGATGATGATGATGAGTATAGAGATTTTAACAACGTACTTCCCAACTTTGTAATTTTTTTTGGATTTGTACGGAACCCTCGGTGTGCGAGCCTGACTTGCACTTGTCCGGTTTTTTTTAAATGACAACTAATATCCTAATGTAACGTATAGCCATAGGTTAGACTGGGAGTCTCAGCTTTCTGGTTTGTTTTCAATTAAAAAAATGCACTAAAAAACTTGGAAAGATAATGAAAATTACTTGCACAATATTTGCTCGCTCGCTCGAAGCCAGTCGCAGTGTTCGTGACAGGTCCGGACTCCACAATGCGACAGATGCACTTACTTTGTCCACCCGCCGTCTTCCCGCTCATTCTCTTGGAAATGGCTCTTTGTGGGCCTAGGCTTGAGCCAGTGGACGTACTCAGGTGGGCTGGGAAAGACAGCTTTGTTGTGACGTTTTGTTATAATAAATCTTTATATAAATGTCACATTAACTGTGTAGAGAGAGGTATTTTTTTTTGTTATATGGTTAATGTCGATTTTGATTTATGGTTAATGTCTGAATGGTTTAAAATGTCTCCAACTTGTGTTGTGTACAACCAAAGGCTTCTATTTAAAATGAACTGAAGAATTTATTTTTTACTATTACTAGCCTATTCCGTCCCACTGCTGGGCAAAGGCCTCTCTGTTCTCCTTCCACTTTTCACGTTATATTTAAATTATTTATTTCGTTGTCATATTTATTTTTATTTACCTATGTCACTTAATTACTCAGTTTTAGTTAACATAATATTATGACTAGACAAAATGGCTTCAAAATACTTATTGTCGATGAAAAAGACAGACGTTTGCATTGTAATAATGTTATCAAAACACAAATATCGTATAATATGGCTGATTTACCTCAAAACGCAGACAAAACTAAATCATATAAAATAAAGGGATCAACGCGCGCTAATATGCATACAGTAACCCAATCCCGGAGTATTTGCTCTCGCCCCGCCGATAATTGGAACTCAAATAACTCGATCCCGCGCTGTCTTCGTAGGCACGTTTCAATTGAAAAGTAATCCAACTCCAAACATTTGTACGTCTCAATCGCTCCCGTTTACCAATTACAACCTCCGACTATTATTTTCCACGACCCCATCTCTCTGTCCCCATCCATTGATGATTTAGTTCTAGCTGCGAGTTTGAAACTGGAGTGCCGCAAGTAATGTTTGCAGACCACGGTAGAAATTTCGTCGTATTAAGTGGTTGAGGATGGTGTGGCAGCGGTTATGAAAGGAAACAGCATCGGCTCGGTCGGTCGGCGTCATTTATACGTTTGTAAATATTAGCGGCGGGTCGTTAATCGCGAATTAAAGTTTGTTGAAGTAGTCCTTTGAAAGCTGTTTCGGGGTTCGCAAAATTTTCTGGTTAATATTTTTTGTTTTTGTGCCAGTGTTTTGTGGGGTGTTAAAAGCCATAATTATGTTCGTGTTTTGGTTTTCTATTCTGTGTTTTGACGGAAAAATACGAATTATTTTATTTCAGCGGCAAATAGGTAGTACAGTGGAAAAAAGTATAATTTGCTTACTTTCGAATAAATCAATTTCCGTTAGTTTAAAAAAACTTCGTAATCTGATTAGGAGTTAAATGTTGAAATTAAGCACACAAACAAAATAATTTTGATTTGATACCATATTTTGTGAATTTTGAAGGCTCTATTTTTTGTGTTTAAATAAAAATATACCTACAGTTTTCAGATTTATTCCTTTATGTGTACTCTGAGACAATGCTTCTCGCCAAATTTCAAAGTTCTATGACAACGGAAAGTACCCTGTAGGTTTTGATTTTTGTGAGTGCTTTGATATGCGTTTTAGACATAAACGGCTCTAATTTTTTTTTTTGAGAAGATTTTCTTTTTCACAACTTCAAAAGATCATAGATATACGTATTCACTATACTGTTTAAATTTCAACTCGAGATCTTTACGCGTTCCCGAGATAATGAGTCTTGCCATACACACAGACGGACAGTCGGACAACAAAGTGATCCTATAAGGGTTCCATTTTTTCCGTTTGAAGTAAGGAACCCTAAAAAGCAACATCTTTTAAACCTACACATTTAAACACAATACAAATTCCTTTTAGTTCTACAAATAACTCTCCTAAGACATTTTCCGAAAAACTTGTCCAAAATAAAAACACCGCGAACCGTAAATAAACACCGGTTATTGCGTGACATAACTTCACACACTCATAAAACGTCCAAACGTACCCACTGAAGGATAACACAAAGGGACGGGCTGAAATATTAAAAGGGAACCATCACGCCTAATAGAGAGATGGACGTCAATTTGGACCCACTTCACTGGACGCCGAGACGTTTGGCAGGCGCAAGGATTAGGACAGAACATGCTGCCTCGAAAGGTTTTTGTAATGATTTGGGATTAAAGTTTTCAAGCTCATAAGTTGGCTTGGGGTTAGCTGGCTAGAAGATTGAAGTACCTATCTGTATTTTCAATGTTTCGTACATTAACTTGTTGTTGTTGCTAAAAACGTAATATCTTAGAACGTTTTTTTTTATTCCTTGTAGGTTTGCGTTTGACTACATACTGCCTGATGCTCAGCAGATATGCGGTCTAGGATGTAGCACGCTTACCTAAAAGATACCTATTTACTCGGGATTTGAAGACACCCGCGTTGTATTTTAGCGGGAAGACAGACCCAGGGAAAGCGTTCCACATTCTGGCAGTTCGTATAAGAAATGAGGATTCGAAACGCTTTGTTCTAACGCGCGGAATGTCCACCATAAAAGGGTGGCGCTTTGGTCGCGTCTGCCTAGCCGTACGTTTCATATTTTAGGAGATATAATGGAAATTGAACGCTAGTCTAAGATGGACGTAAATTTGGACGCACTCACTGGACGCTGAGACGTTTGGCAGGCGCAAGGATTAGGGCATAACATGCTGCATGCAGGTTTTTGTAATGATTTGGGATAAAAGTTTTCAAGCTCTTAAGTTAATAAAGGGTTAGCTTACTAGAGGATCATAGTTATGTTCTCTAAAATATAAATAGTTCGTTTTTACGGAGTTACATTTTATGTTGTACACCGTAAGCATCTGCTAGCATTTTAAGTCTTGTACATAACCTAGTTACTGCTATTTTTAAAACCTTACACAAACAGCATACAATAGAGTTTTCTATATTTGAGAAGGTAATAGAAGTTGGAAGCTATAATGAAAAAGACATGTTTTGTAATTGTTTCTAGCAAATTTACTTTTTCTCTTGAGACAGACATAGAAGTTAACTACTGAAGTAATCTCTTTTACCAAAGCCTTCGACCCACCAAAGCTCACGTCTCGCTATCCGAAAACTTCATTCTAGAATATAGGCTAAACGCTTATTCCGTCAAAGCGTCTAAGCGATCTAAAATAAAAACAACGGCGATGCTATTAGGGCTGATGAAAACTGACGGATCCGAGGCAGCAACTAACCTCCCTCCCTAGAGCGAGCTTTCACTTACTCTTGAAAAATAGACCATCTTGACGAAAATTACTTTTATCTTGTGATTATACGTCTCGGCTTTTTATCTCATCCATCAAATAAAACTATATTTTTGTTTAGTTTATCAAGTATAAAATCTATATAAATAAAATTGACAAAACGATTTTAACCATCGACTTGGCAATGTTGACCTTAGGTTGCACAATTTTGTGGAAAGTTGGTAAAACGATTGCATTTTGAGAAAAAATTACGCGTTTTTTCATTTCAAATCAAAACAGTTTATTTTTTAATAAATTAGAATTCTATAAATCAACTACTAATCCTGTCGTTGTTTTAACAGTTTAGCTAATTTAAATTTGACAAGCCGGTCTATACGAAAATACTAACTACCCAATAACCATTCTAACTATATCTGTGCAAAGCGAGCCTTAAACGCTGACTGATTGACTCACTGGCTTCGTTCTATAATAAGTGAAAACTACGTAATTATCCAGTTACACCAAGAATAATCCCATAATGTTTCATATTCTTTGTCGTTCAAAACGTCAAACATTAGCGACTTTCCCATCACGCTGCGTCCAAAACTAAGGTTTAAAGCGAGCAGAATTTAAACTACTCAGATAATTAGCGGGTCGGTTACAGCGGGGGGTGGGGGAGGGACCGGGGGTGGTATTCATGACACGTGCGGGGGTGGCTTTAATAAAACATCGGCGACTCCGGGGGCTGCAGGTGGAGCAGTAGAGCCGCGGAAACGGCCTGATAAATGCAAGATATAAAGTATAGCTGAGTGCATTGTGACATTAACTTATAATCGACTGCTTTAAATACATAATCGAGTTTAAAACTGACTCAATGACATAAGAATTTGATTGTATATGAGTAACTTTTCATTTATAACTCTTTCTGCACTAAAGTTTCTCTACTATACCGAGTATCCATAAAAAAATCACTTAAAGGATAAGACAATTGACAACCTGGTCCAGAATAAGTAGGTAAAAAAATTAATAAATATTGGGGACATCATATACACGGTCTCTGATCCCAAACAAAGCAAAGCTTGTGATATGCCTGCCAGCAATCCATCATCCATCCATCCATCAGCCAAAGGACGTCCACTGCTGGACATAGGCCTCCCCTATGGATCTCCAATAAGACCGGTTGGAAGCGGCGTGCATTCAGCGCGATCCTGAGGTCATCCATCCACCTTGCGGGTGGACGTTCTACGCTGCGCTTGCCGGTACGTGGTCTCCACTCGAGAACTTTTCGACTCCACCGATCATCAGTCCTCCGCGCTTTGTGCCCTGCCCATTGCCATTTCAACTTGCTTATCCGTTGGGCTATCTTGGTAACTTTGGTTCTTCTACGAATCTCCTCATTCCTGATTCGATCCCGCAGAGAGACTCCGAGCATAGCCCTCTCCATAGTAAGCTCCAAGTAGCCCAACGAGCTAATAAGTCCAATAGTGAGAGACCACGTTTAAGAAAAAAAACAAAGACCTTTGAAAATAATCAAAGCCTACCAGTGATTGATATACATACTATATATACATATTTTAAATGCATACTTGTATGTAAATAGTACCTATATTTCACCCAGAGACAGAACAAACACCTGTGTTCATCACATTTTCATCACATAAATGCTTGCCCTGGGTGGGGATCAAACCCACGCCTCTATGCTCTAGAAGTCAGGGTCACTAACTACTGACCACCGAGGCAGTAAAATAAATAAATTAAACATTCAAACATAATTGTTGCCGGCCAGAAATTGAACCTGTTTTGAAAGCTAGATCAAAAGTATTTATAAAATATAGGCTAACGACGAAAGATGTTTTGATAAAGAAACCTAAATTACTTACTTACTGTACCAGCCTTTTTAACAGTCCATTGCAGGACGTAGGCCTACCCACGAAAGGTGATTGGGCCATATCCACCACGCTGGCCCAGTGCGGGTTGGTGGATTCACATACGCAACCGAATTTCTTCTACGGACGTATGCTGGTTGCCTCACGATGTTTTCCTTCATCCAAAAGCCTGTGGTGTGAAATTCCGTACATAAATTCCAAAGAACTCATTGGTACGGGACCGGGGATTTGAACCCGCCACCTTACAATTGTAAGGCGGGTGTCACTACCTCTTGACCACCATAGCTTTACTTACAAATTTTTACTTTAAAGCTTCGCTGTCCATATATATTCTTCACATCTTGTGGATATGCCGACTGCAGACAATAAGCAATTCAATTCTTTTACATTCAAAAATGCTTCGAAAGTCTTAAAGAAAACGTACTTACTGAAGTTATCTTACTTTAACTTCTATACCCTGTGGTTGAGAATATTCTAAGTTGCTAGTGTAAGTAAGTGGAAGGAAGGCTTAGTCCACCACGATTATTCTTAATAACTTGTTGAGTGTTAAACGTTTCTTACATGCTGAAAGAGTAATTACTACTATGAGGTAAGGCATTTTGAGCTGGAACATGACTTATGTTCTGTACAAGACGATAATAACTGTTGTAGTAAGTATATGTTCCTACTTATATGAGTTAGAAGTACACGTAGGTACCTACATATTATTTAGTAATCAATAATTATAGCGTAGGAGTTATGCCAACTTTGTGAACAGACTCTTTAACAATTAATTTTACTCGTTATTTATTTGTGGCATAAAATACAGTCAAAATATTTTTCCTGCAAGTCCAAATTTAAGTTAAGTTGCAAGTTTAAAGACAAATTGCTTATGGAACTGATGGGGGCACTTGGAGACAACTTACTAACAAGCGCAGCGTATAATGTAACACTGATAAAGTAGACAGGCGACCTAATCAAGACCGCGAAAACCTGGTAAATGGAAGTACAGTGTAAACTCCACGTAACGTCCCTCAATTTAACGACAAACTCCCTAAAGCGTCGAAATCAATTGGCTTTGGTTGGTTTAGCTTGTCTTCCATACAATAATACACTCTACATAGCATTACATCCACTCTTCATAACGACCACAATTAAGCAATAAAAAGTATCTTTTGAGTTGCTAAAATTAGTAAAAACTGCGCAGCTGTGTACGTTCTTTTGTCGCTTTACTATAGCTTGCAATAAATTCGACTATCGGCATCATGTATACCGAACTTTCTAAGAAATTCGTTCTTTTGTTTACAAATCGGGATTGCTTGCACGTGTAGATTGTTATTGACCATGACTAATAAGTAGGAGTTTTTTTTTATATACGTAACTACTAGATAACTACTAACACTATTTTGAAATAAACTTATCTTTTTCTAATTCGGATTTTTCTTATCTCCATTTGACGACAACTCTCTATAACGCCATAAAATGGACAATCCCTTCAGTGTCGTTATTTAGAGTTTACACTGTAGTTTTCAATCAGTCAATTCAGTCTAATTGAAGATCAGTAGGGGAAACCTGCGTCCAGGAGTGGGTGCCCCATGCTTGATGATGAATAAGATAAAAATACGTTTACTGATTAGTATGCTTACCTATTAATTATTTTTTTATGTTGGAGTATAGGTATTTATTTGATAATATGGTAGCGCAACAACGACTTATTCAGTGATTCGCTAGACGGATACTCGCTCACGTGAGCGAGTTACCGCCAACTGATTTTACCTACTTATTGTGTCGTTAAGTCGCTCGCACTTACAAAGTACAGACATAAGAAAAAGTAATTAAACCAAATAAGTAACGTGGCCATAGCCACAGCTGTTAGTAAGGTTGGCCACTTTGGCAGTTAAGTACTGACTATAATTATGTTTATTTGCATTTTGATTTAGAGATGCAGAATAAAGAGAGCGATTCAGTGTTATCTTTAATAACATGGGCACAAGCTCTTTCTGTAATAGCTTTTTAATTTAAATAGCAAATTCGTGTAATGTTATCGTGTGTTTTTAGTGACTTGCTATAGGTTGGGTCATAAATCATAGTAAAAGCTTCGTGCCATTATGCATTGTAGCAGTTCATCATGTTCTGCTTTCATCTAATAATTTCCAGTATGTCACCCTTGTAGCCAGCAGAATCGCAAAATAAAGCATCCCGTAAATTATCGGAAATTCCACCATTGCCCTGTTAACGGATGCCTCAATAAAAATTCGACTGATCACCGGAGTTCGACGACTTTTTAATGGCGAGTATAAAACGTCCAGGTATTATCCAGGAGCGGTTGTGAGGCCCGCGCGGCCGTACGGCCCGCAGCCTCCTTTGGCCCGCGGCCTGCTACGGCCCGGGATGCGGCCCTCCCGCCCCTGGGATTGCCAATTGATTGCCCCTGATTGCCGCAATTGGCAACGCGTCTGATTGTCTACAATTGGTGTTTTATTGAGTTGGGATGCACCTTTAAGAGCCTGTCCGTTGCAATATTACCTTTTATTTGTTGGGTCAATTCTGTTGAGATTTTAAAACCAGTACGGTATACTTGTAAAACAAAAATGTGTCAAACTTACACATCATCATCATCATTATCAGCCGTAGGACGCCCACTGCTGGACATAAGCCTCCCCTATGGATTTCCAATAAGGCCGGTTGGAAGCTTCCTGCATCCAGCGCGTTCCTGCGGTCTTAATAATATCGTCGGTCCACCTGGTCGGTGGACGTCCTACGCTGCGCTTGTCGGTGCGTGGTCTCCATTCAAGAACTTTACTGCCCCATCGGCCATCAGTTCTCCGAGCTATGTGCCCTGCCCATTGCCACTTCAACTTACTAATCCGCTGGGCTATGTCGGTAACTTTGGTTCGTCTGCGAATCTCCTCATTTCTGATTGGATCGCGCAGAGAGACTCCGAGCATAGCCCTCTCCATAGCGCCTTGAGCTTATTCATAAAGCCCACAGTAAAAGACCACTTTTCAACACAAAACTGTCGAAAACTCTCGACTTGAGGCACTGAGGTATGTCGAAAAGACCTCACGCAGTTTTCCGAACGTAGCTCAGCCGAGTTGGATTCGGCGATTGGCCTCTTTCTTGAAGTAGGATCTACCTAACAGCGGGGCAATTCTGTTAATCGATCTCTTTACTGAAGTGATTCGTTCTTGAACCTCACTCGTTTTTCTGACAGGTCAGACAGCTCAAAACTGTCAAAAAAACGAGAGAGGTTCTAAAACGTATCACCTCAGCAACGAGATCGGTTAACAGAATCGCCCCGCTGGACTACTTGTCCTAGGTCGTACGAGTCAACAACTTCAAGAACCGAGCTCCCGTCAAATACCAGGGTGGGTACAACATGGGCATTATACATAACCTTTGTCTTATCCATGGTCATCTTAAGACCCAAACTTACTAAAATATTTAAAGTCATATAAAAAATTGAATTAATTATGAAAGTAAAACAGGAAATAGAACATGTTGATGGAAGTCAAAGAATGTTCAAAACATAATATGTGTTAACTTGTGACACAGCCCGGACACTCCGCGATTCTTCATACAAAATCTGCTGTCTTACGCACACAACAGTACATTTTACTCACAGACACTACACATACGCACGAACGCTACACGGGCATTTGTGTGTAGAACGCCTATGGTTGTCAACGACCCATGTCGACCGTATGAATTGTAATTCTGACTTACCAAGAAGTTTTGTGAGTACTGATACGATGTACTAGCCGCTGCAGGTTTCACATACAATCGTACATACACTTATTTCGATGAAATCACTCATTTACCTACGTAGAACATAACCAAAACACGGCACTGTTACGAAATTCCTTTAATTTTCTCACATATTGTTGAAGTATCCAGTAATATGAACACGCACACACACACGATTATGTATATTTGTAAAATCATCCCATAATTTAAACAAAAGATATACCTAGTAATTAACGATTAAGTAAATCACGCGCTAAACGCACCGACCAATGGCCAACTGAGGGAAGTCCCTAATTTCATACACCTACGCTAGTGAGGCCCCTCACTGGTTAAATAGCGGTTGCGGGATCGTTGCTGGTTTTTATAACTGTTTCTGGCAATGTTTACGAATAATTGCAAAAAAATATTTTTAACCCTTGACGCAAAAAAGGAGGTTCTAAAAGTTTATCACAATATTCTTAGTAGCTTAACATGTATCAAAGAAAATATAATAATACTACGTACAGTACATGTCTTGTGCCAGTGTGATGAGAATCCAGAATTTTAAACGGTATTTTTTCGGTGTCTCTGTCGACTTTTTAGAATATAATATCAGAATTTTAGGCATATTTGCAGAGGTCGTTTTTTTTTTCAATAAATATTGATATTTTGGGAAAAATCTTAGTAAAAAGATTTTTTGAGAACGTCTAGAAGTTTTTTTTGTAAAAGGTATAATTGGCTTGATGACAAAAAATATAATTAGTCCGTTAGATAGATAATTATTAAATAATATTTGACACGATTTTTTTCTGATGTCAATTAAGTAGCACTAAATATTTATTCAAAACAATGATTTAAAAATTGTTAATGATATAGCTCGTTGAGGTATGATTAGGGACAGGGCGGGCTCAGGACGGGCGCGGACGTGGGCCCGTACAACGCACGTTCCAAACATTTTGTCTTATGTAAATCATCTCCGCGAAAAGCGAAAATAAAAAAGAAAAGTATAACTCCCTACTCCCGAACTTTGACAAGGTTTATCTTTGTCATTTATTGTGAGATTGACAAAATCGAATTTTTTATGTATAAAAAAATATTTAGTATTAGTATTTATGTAGAAAAAATAACTACAAATTATAGGACTGTACATATTAACTCAATGTTATATACACATGTTCGTTTATTTACAGAAAATATACAAATACAAATTAGCACTTATCTACTAGGTATGTATGTGTTAACGCGAAACAATACATTGCATATCGATACCGATATTCTGTAACAGTTGCGTTACGATGATAACTAGTATTTTCACGCCCATGGCAACTCTATCAGTGATCAGCACGACGAGCGAACGAGAGATTATGCGCGCGAGTAGCGGCGCAACGTACGTTATGTTGGTAGCAATACGAATTCTCTATCAGCATTGAATTAGTTCCCAATTTTGGCCGCGCGCAGAATTATCTTGGCGTACTTTACGACCGATCCGCCATACTTTCATGCGGAAGTGAGCTAGATGCGAAATAAATTTACAAAAATGAATATCATTCTAGTGCTTATAAAGTATAATGAATTCATAATAATTTGACAGCACTGTAACTAAAAGTAAGCGATTTATTTTATTTGAAACAAATTATTAAGAGAAAGGAACTAAATTTGAATGACATAATTTTTATAACAATATTATCTACCTACTAAAAGGGTACCTTATTTTATCTTTAGGGAAATAATGAAATGATATCTTGTCGCGAATTGTTGTAGAACAGCCATAAACAGCACACGTCTTCCCCATTGTAAGTCTGTATTTTTTGTAGTCGAAATCACCGGCCTGTGCAACCCGCGCGCAGAGTGAATTTGACGAGTCCTGACGCGGGGTGGAAGTGAGGAAGACTCAAACGGGTGGGGGGTAATGAGTGGCCGTTCTATACGTAGTATTATTATATCTTCTTTGCTTGTGACCCGCCCTCTACATAATAAACCTTCCTTTTGAATTACTCTATTAAAAATATCTTATCAAAATCCGTTGCGTAGTTTTAAAGATATAAACATACATAGGGATAGACAGGCAGCGGGAAGCTACTGTATTTTATATTATGTACTCAGGTCAAATAAAAAAAAATAGGTATTTGGTCTGAGGTATTGATAAACTAACTTTTACATAATATTAGACATTTTACGAGTACTGCACTATACTGACAGTTTTCTAAAAGCCTATTATTCGATATAAGCAAACCATAAACTAACTACTCAAGTTGACCTGCAATTTCCATACTAATGATCGTACGTCGCAAAAAGCTCGAAAATATGTATTATTTGTAGATGGCGCTGCAAAATATCCCTGTGAATATATATTTCGATACAGAGCACCGATAAAAATAAATTACTATGATGCAATTTGTGTCCTAAATTATTTTTTAGGTCTGTAAAGTTAGTCGTATAGCACGGAAAAGTTCTATGGTGGAAACAACGTACCGGCAAGTGCAGTGTAAGACTGGTGCCACACGGGCGTTGCCGACGCGACGCGATGCCGCGGCGGTACCGCCGCTGCGCTGCCGCTGCACCGCGCGACGCCGCGGTGGCGTCGCGGCGACACCGCGTCGACAAGTGTACCGATAGTGACTCAGACATTAAATCTACAGTATTCTATGAATAGTTAGTGAGAAAAAAAGGTTTTGACAACAATCGTTCAGTCTTAAGCTAAAGATGAATAAAATTCCTTGTACACATTTGAAATCGGATCGTGTGATTTGTCACGACGAGTGTCACTGTAGCAGATGTCCAAGTGACAGCTGTCAAACTTCAAAGTGATTTATCTCTCTTATTATCGATTCTAGACCATTGATGTCTTCATAAAAGTGATAGAGCTCGATGAGATCCTATGGCTGATGGATGAAATGATAGATGTATTGGCGGAAATCGTAAGTTATTACGGTGAAGTAAAGTGATAAAGGCAGGGTGATACAATGAAACAACAATATAATATTAGTCATTAATTTTTTTAAACCCTTAATTTTGGGTGGCATTTGGTTTTCGATTTTTGTCGCAGTCATGGGTTTGTGTAATAATTGTTTTTATATAACATGATAATAGTTATTTATCATAGCGCCATCTAACACAATTTGACACTGTACTGTAATGAGGCTAAGATTTGAATTAGCTGAGATGTAAGGGTTAACCAACCACCACCAAAATATAAGAAATTTTGGAATTGCTTCTATTCGATACACATAGTGACATCTTGTGGTCTAGAATGTAACTATTCAGCGACGTACTCTCATTTGTACTGCGGTTGCTGGTCTGCTTGAGGACAGCGACTTACTCTCATTTGTACTGCGGTTGCTGGTCTGCTTGAAGAGGCTTGTCTATGGGCATACCTATGAAGAGCAACTCATTCATACTCCATACTCTTTGTTAATAACAACTAGTTATAGGTTATTAGTACTATATACTAACTTCTTCTTCTTCTTTCAATATAGAGTAACTATATTCCTATATCCCATTCACTAAAGCAATTTTATAGGTTTACTGAAAACTAGCGTTCACATTGTTCTTGTTAATTTGTCAGTGTTTCCGTCCGGGTCGCGGCCGGGAATTCCCCGCCGGGTCTACCGGGAAATTAATATGGCGCGCGTCGCGAAGTTTGCGCGCCGCATACCTGCCGCCCTCGCAGTGTGCGCTGGCTTTATTCCAAAAACCTGAAAATATAAACTGTTGAAAGTTAATGTGAGTGCAATGACATTTTTTACTATTGCAAATTGATTTATTAATGACTTGGGACAAAAAATCTAAATAATTACCTTAGGTCGTATTGGCTGGGTTATTACTTGGCTAAGCTTGGTGGCAGATTTTTTAAGCTCTCTGATATGGATAAACGGATTTAACAGCCGGGCCCACAATTATTTAACATGTATCCGAGCCGCGCCAGCGCTCAGTTATAAGTTATTATTTACAACTATTCAAAACAACAAGAAAAGTGCTGAACTGTTAAGTTGTAAGTTGTTGCTGAAAAGTTTCACAATTTATTTTCTTATACACGTATGTGTATATCTTTCTGTTTTTATGCAAATTCCAAATTATCAAAACTTTTGGGAACTTTTCGAAACAAATAATCTCTTCTCGAAGAATTTTGAAAATATTAGACGTCCCGCTTGAATTTATTACAGTGCCGGCCGGAAGAATCTAGGTGAAGTCTGGTTGCAAATGTTGAAATACTATCTTTGAGAATAAAATGTTTTTTTTCTAGTTCAACGAGTCCCAAAATGTTTAAGTACTATAATACCTGGATAACTGGTACTGTAGAAACGGGGATTTGAATTACTAACAGTTCAAGAGCTGGATTTGTTATAAACATGCTTGACGCTTATCTTTAGGCAAGAACCTGTTCATTTTGTAATATTTTGTATTACATACGAATAATTCAGTAAATGTTGTCATTTTCAGCATATGCACTACATCTTGCGAACTTCAACGTCTACCAATTTCCAAGTCTGCAGACTCAATTTGAAGGAATCGAAGGTTCAACAAAATAAAAATATTTATTTTCCTCACACACCCTTATTCCATCCAGAATATCGAACTATACGTCTATTGGAGTTCTATTGGAGTAGAAAAATAAAAATGATGATTTATGATAACCCGTTGAGTAGAGGGCGCTCGGATCGCCATAAAAGAAACGACCGGCGACCGGCGTGGAGCCGATCCGATATTGCGCCCGTCTGTGCCGACCCTTATAAAACATAATAAATATGGAGCTTTTTATGTATTGCTTGCTGTGATCGATTAGCTGCAGCCCGCGTGAAGAGAATCGCTCAATCGAGTTTTTATGGCAGGTAGAGGCCGGGAAATGAAGACAAACTGTCTTTATTTCTTAATCTACAGTGAGAAGTAGCTCTCACAGAGAAATGTGTTCTTTTCATTTCTTTTCGTCGTTTAACCGTGTTAGAAAACTTTAGAACGCTTGTTGTATACGACCTTTTTTTCAACGGCCAACGGACCATGTTTTTCACCGAATTCGTGGTGGTGGTTTTCAATGAATATAAATGTAAATGTATCGGACATCGGTCCGGCGAAAGAAGGTATCCTTTTATATACGGTCCGTTGTCCGGTGAAAAAAGGGACGTTTATAAGCGCTGTTAGGTGGCTAAAAAAGGAAGTGCGTAAGTACAGGCGGGGTGGCTCGCCCTGGTATCAGAGTTTCTGATATGTCTAAATAGTTATAACAACAAGGACACAATTTAACGTGACATCTAAAGCAGTTTAAAATTTCACCACCAGGGTAGGCGCAGATTATACGGTCTTACTTAGTTCAAGATACAACATTTATTGTTTATATTATTTTCTCTGTAAGATCTCTGTTGTACTCATATGCGCAAGAATAAATGATTTATAATTTATTTATTTATATAATATGATTATGATTTTTGTCGTCATTATTTTTGTTTATTCAGCAGGGCAGATTTTACAATTTTTATATATCTTCGAGACGATGAAAAACTATCACACATGAATATATCGTCATAAAACTACTAAATGCTACATAAAGAAAACAATTTATCTTTATGCAATTATCGGCTTTTATCTACAGAAAAAAAAAACTTAACTAATGTTATGTTAAACTTATGTTTTACCATCAACATTTTAACCATAATTCCTTTACAGATAGACTATCCTATCTTGATCACTAATAAAATATCTAATAATATCAGTTACAAAGAGATAGCTTCTACCGTGATCCTACATTTTCAATCAGCTCATCTGTCCACTCCGAGGGTTGTCCCATGTAGCTTTCACCTAAAACTCCCTAACTTAAACCTATCGTACACCACGAAATACCAAGACCGCAACTCAAAAGCAACATGTCAAGAAGGGTGATAAAGCAGATTGTATTTAGTCGTACAAAGGGAAAGGCGTACATACAATGCGGTCTTGCGACAGTGCATAATATCCTTACTAATTAGTTGGCAAGTTGAGCCGGGAGAGGGCGCGAACTTCAGACAATGCCTAATTCAAAGTGGGCCGAAGTGAGATAATAACGTTAAGTATGGTTGATACTGACTTTGGAGCAATATGGCGGATGTGGGGATTTTAAAATAGCGATTAGTGAAAGCCTCAGAATGTAAAAACCTACAGAAAATAACAATGAAAATATTAAGTTCAAAATGTAAGTGTGCAAGTAAAATGACTGATGTTTAAAGTTCTTTTTATAAAAGACTGCTTTATCAATATGATATAAACATTTTTTCAATGGTTTAACTACTTAATTGATCTTATGGCCGTGGTGGCTTAGAGGTGACTCCCGCTTTGCAATCCTGATGTCGCGGGTTCAAATCCCGCTCCCGTACCAATGATTTCTTTGGAATTTATGTACGGAATTTAACACCACTGGCTTTTCGGTGAAGGAAATCATCATGAGGCAACCTGCATGCGTCCGTAAAAGAAATTTGATGGCGCATGTGAATCCACCAACCCGCATTGGGCTAGCGTGGTGGATATGGACCAATTACCTTTCGTGACCTACGCCCTGCAGTGGACTATTAAAAAAGCTGGTACAGTACAGTGCAGACATTATGCCGAAATAAGTTTTTTCTTGAGGACTTTCGATAAACTAAATCATAATATACAAAATCACACATCATTATCTTTGTCAAAGAAGGATGCGCGAGCCCATACATACCAGGACCTGTTATATACGAACAGACTAATTTTTCCTCACTTATTTTCTAAGAATGATATGTTCACCAATGTGATTTATGACGCTTCTAAAACTGTTCAAATATGTACAATTTGGCTAAAATTGAATATAAAATAAGAAAAAACGAAAACAATTTTCCAGCTATAAGCACCTATTTATAGACATGTATACACACTAAAGATTATGGATTGCCAGGTTTGTTATGTTCAGAGTGCTAAAATGGTTCTCGATTTTAAAAACTTGATGTCATGTATTTTTAGTCAATATTGTCTCAATGATATTTATATTGATTTTTAAAACAGTGCATGTCATCTTGTCTGTAATATCAGATTACTTTTTGGAGTTCATCGATTTATAAGACGTTGTCACGTCAAAAACATCAATGTCTAGGACTGATATAAAAAGAAAATGAAAAATGGAATAATAAAGAAAATTCGGTATTCATCCATTTCATTAGCAAAAGTACAAGAACCGCAACTATAAGTTAAGAATATAAGTAAAGCAGCTATTCGAATAAATTCAGCTCGGCTGCAGCCTGCGGATGCAGGTTGCGAATGGAGGTAGCACACACATGAGCCGCTGCTTGTATCCGTAGTCGGGAATGATTCCGATGCTGGTTGCCTACGTCGTACATCGCAGGTACGTTGGACTTGTTTAAACAGGCTAACAACACTTGCAGCCGAGGCTCGGTAGCACATGCTGCCGCAGCCGTGTTCGGAATCTTTTTGTAGAAATTCATACAACTACGTAGATAACCAGAGCCCTTAGTCCTTGTGTTGTTTACTTAAACTTTTGCGTTCGCGTGTGGCTCCATACATTTTGGTTAGTTATTCATCGTTTCGGCCAGGGGCGCTGTACAAAAATGTATAGGGCAATATCGAACAGATGTAATTTCAATTTATGTGTAAACCTGGACTTACGCCTCAGTTGTGTAGCCACAGCCGGCCTAGTGCACCTGCTGCAAGTGTAGTAAAGCAAGTGAAAGATTCGAATAGCACCCATAAGGATTATTACGAGTAATATTAAAATTGCCACGAATTTCTCGGATAACTTCAACTACAGCTTTTTGTTTTTAGTAGTAAAGTATATGATATAAAGTACAAATAAAAATAAGAGTATTCTTTCTTTTTGATAATCTTTTAGTATACAAAAATGTATGTTTCTATAAAAATGTATTACAACACCTCAGTTCGTAAATATTACGGGCTAAAACGAGTTAACGCAGGATTATGTGCCAACAATGGACAAAGAGGCGCTGATGGAGGCCTCCATTGTCCAAGCCTGGTTGACACCACCAAGCAACACGACGGGGGTCGAGGAGGAAGCGGAATGGTTCCGAAGTGCCATGTCGCAAATATGCGATGCAAGTATGGCTCGAGCCAAGCCGCGGCCTCCTCGGCGGCAGGTGTATTGGTGGTCTCAAGAGATTGCAGTTCTCCGGTGCAGCTGCGTGGAAGCAAGGCGCGAGTATACAAGAGAACGTCGACTGCGGCGCAGGAATAATGCTGCTGAAGTCTGGTTGTACAGTGTATACCGGGAGAGAGTGCGAGCTCTGCAATTGGCCATCAGCATTTCGAAAGGACAAGCAAAAGAGGAGCTACTGCAGATGCTTAGCCACGATCCGTGGGGGCGTCCCTACAAGGAAGTGCGAAAGAAGATTCGTCCTTGGGCGCCTCCATTGACTGAAACCCTCGAGCCTCGGCTGCTAGAGAACGTTGTGACCGCCTTGTTCCCGAATGGAATGGCCTTTCAGCCTCCCGAAATGGGATCTCCGAGAGATGAGGTCCAGGTCTATAGCGAGGAAGTGCCACCGGTTTCGGAGGGCGAGCTCCGGGTGGCTATTCTCAAGCTTAGAGCCAAAAACAAGGCCCCCGGACCAGATGGCATCCCTGGCCGCGCTTGGGTTTTTGCTCTGGAAGAACTAGGGGACCGATTTCGGCGGCTGATGGACACTTGTTTAGAAATGGGCCGGTTCCCAAAGTTGTGGAAAACGGGCAAATTAGTGCTTCTGAGGAAAGACGGGCGTCCTGCCGATTCCCCCTGTTGTGGAAAGCCCGAGCAAGAAGGTCCTTGATCGTGGAGTGGAAGGAGGAGCTGGCACAGCCGAGAGCTGGCAGCTGGACCATCGGAGCTGTCCAACACGTTCTTGAGAACTGGTTCGATAGAGAGCACGGGTCGCTTACCTTCCGGCTGGTGCAGGTGCTTTCCGGGCATGGATGCTTCGGAAAGTACTTGTGTCGAATAGCCGGAAGAGAACCGACCACCGAGTGCCACCACTGCGGTTGCGACGAGGATACGGCGCAGCATACGTTGGAGGAGTGCCCAGCTTGGGCGAGTGAGCGACGTGACCTCGTCGCAGTCGTAGGAAACGATCTCTCGCTTCCATCGTTGATCAATTCAATGGTCAGTTGCGAGAGATCGTGGGAGGCGGCCGTTTCCTTTTGCGAACAAGTTATGTTGGAAAAGGAAATGGCAGAGCGCGAGCGGGAGATTCTCTCCGATCTCCCAATGCGCCGACGAAGAACTGGGCGTCGGAGGAGGGTCTTCCACGCTCTCCTCCAACCTCCATAAAACGGGGCTTGGGCGGCGGACTCGGGGGATTCCGCTGCCCGAGAAGCGTAGCCCCCGAGATGGCGCGCGCGGTGTTTCCGCGCGCCTCTCAAGGAAAGTAGGGTGGAGAAGCTTCACCACTAATCAGGGTCGGGTCTTAGGGATCAGCGCCGCTGGAGCCGCGGACGAGTGCGAAAGCGTCCCCGTAGCTCCAGCACATGGGCGTCAGGCAGAAACACCCCAGGGTTTTTAGTGGGTACACCGACCAGCGGCGGGACTCCCACATAACCACCTTGCCTCCCCCGGGGTAGGGTGGTATCTATAAAGGATTTTCCCTGGGAGAAAAAAAAAAAAAGGATTATGTGCCAATAGTTAAAAAAGAAAATAATTATTACATCAACACGTCAACATTTCCAAAATTGCTAAGTCTGGATACCAAGAACGAAGTCTGTCAACACTAAATACGTCATCCGATTGACTGAATTTGACATTTCCTTTTTTTTTGACAGCAACAGTAATAAAAGATTGATTTTTTTTTCAAATAATTCGCCCATTTTTGGACATTAAAGCCTTTAAGACCATACCGCCACTTCTTATGTATGTAATCCGTAATGTAAAAATAATAAAAAAATCATTGTAATTTTTCTGGTGGGTTAATTTTAATTAGTGATATGAAAACAGCAAAAAAATACCTATATTTTTGAAGAACATATCATTTTTAGAAAATATGTTTGGTTTTTTACTAACAAAAAAAAAAAAATATTGACAGGTTAATTCCGTGCATCCTTCTTTGCGTGTGAAAAACGTCATTTGTTACATGAATTGCATTATTAAAGAGATTTTTCTTCATAATGTGATTTTAGGACACTATGAAATGGTTGCTGATTCGGATTCTGAATACCTAAATATTAGAACATCATAAGTACTGTAGTGCAACGTAAGACCTTACATAATCTTAAGAAAATCTTTACAATTTGCTCGCTTAACCAAAACAGCTCAAGCGATAAAGTATCAGGTAAGAAAATGATAATAAAACGCTAAAACCCCATGTTCTCAACACTCCGCTAGTTTTACGGCCCCGCCCGCGCGGTGATTAAACTGAGGTGTTTGTACAAGTTGTTGTAATCATTTAACTCTCGGGAGATGGAGAACAGTTGGTGTTGTACATGGAACAGAAAGAATACGGTGGATGCTTTGAATTTTTGCAGAATTTTAATAATTAATTTACTGACTGATTGCTTTATTCTTATTATTCGTCTTGATCAGTCTAGCCGCGGCCGCGACCAATGGCATTTGGTCAAAACATCAGTATAAAGAGGTATTTATTAATCTCGTTTTATCATCACGATACTCTTGTATAAGGATAGTGTATTTTACGTTATTAGATACTTAGTCAATTTAACTTTTGCGATTAAATACTTATCATATACAGGGTTATTTCTAATCAATTAGCATCCTTTTAAGGGCTTATTCTGTACACTAACAACTTTTCATCTGCGATTATTGAAAAGAAATGCTACTACTGATAGGGTTTTTTGTTCGAATGTTAGGAATCTGCTTGTCTCTAAAACCTTGTATAAAATTGATGATTATTTAAAAAATTATTACCGGGTATAAAATGCAAACTGACTAATAATATTATTTATCTTTATTTATAAAATTGTAGATAAGTACACATACTTAATTGTAGATATTTAACTGGATATATTTAACTAGATATCTGACGAAGCCCCTATACAGCAAATTATTACATTGATTATTACCTAATTTTAATTTATTGATTTAATTTTAAATTGTAAGCCTTTATACAGCCTGCAATTTGTATTTATAATTATTTTTGGGTAGGTTTTACATATTAACAATAAGTATATTTTTGTCAATGAATTTAATATTATTTTGTGGTATTTTTGGATGACACTGCATTTCTGCATCTAGTATCATTATTAAGAAAAATGTGAAAATATGTTTAACTGGACGAGCATGTTCATGAATCTATATGTAATATTATTTTTTGTAATATTAGGTTCCATGAATATCAATAAAGTTATATTATCTTATTGCCAAAACTAAAAAAAAAAAAAAATTCCTTAGAAAAATATCGTTCACCCGCGACAAAATGTGTGGAACAGCTGATTTTTTTTTTAGTTTTGACGAAAGTTGTGTAACAAAAGTTGTTAATTTTGATGTACAGAATAAGGATGCTAATTGGATGACCCCTAAAAGGATGCTAATTGATTAGAAATAACCCTGTATATATAACAGCTAAACCTTTCAAAAATAGTAAACACTAAACGCTTCTCCTATTAGCTAAACCCTTGACATGCAAATGTAAAGCAAGTTATGTTGAGTAAATTATGTAGTTATGATTATCATATCTAGAATTTCGTAATTTATAGATAAAAGTGTTCCGAGCATTTATCAATAAAACATTTGGTTGATTATAATCAGTTTATTTCAATAATTATTATTGACATTAGCTGATATAACTAATGAACAAATAACTAATCTATCAATTGAATTGCCGTATAAATGTTAACTAAATTAAAATAACAAGGAAAACAATGGCTACAGCGCGTCGATATCAATCCTGAAATATTTAGTTTGGCGCTGTGTCTATTTATGAAGCCAGATTTCATGTTTGCTTTAGACTTGGACAAACTATGTAAGGCCGCTAGCAACGTGAATAGAAAAGCGATTTTGGTACTGTTATAAAAACTCCATGTTCTTTAAATCACTGGTCTATTATTTCACTTACGTAGGTACTTCTTTTAAACGTCACTTTATAACACAAATCTCAGATGTACATATATCACTTATAATGAATTTGGGCAGATTAATATCGATGTAAATGCTGGAGGTGCGCGTTGCTTCACCAAAGAGACTGCCGGCTTTATTTCAACCCTCCACATGGCTATGAATTTCATCAATTCAATCAAAATCTTCAAATCAAAACAATCAATCAACGACTTAAAATTAAAACAAATAATCGATTAATATCCGTGTCAAATTAAATATTACGAAGGTATTTAAAAAAATACCATTTAAATACTTAAGCCTAACAGTACAATAAATAAAAAATCTGCTAGGCTAGTAGTAAGGTGCGTTAAATTTAAACACGACATTAAAACTAGGGATATGGATAGGCATAAGCTAGTTAAGGGGGGAATATGGATGCGCTACATAATGCATTTTCATAAAAAAGTTCAGTAATGTTACGGAATAAATAGCTTAGTTATGTGAAATTAATAATGAAACTTTTTCACAAACTTCTAAGAATCCTACAGAGTTAAAATAAAAGCAGATTCATAATTAAGCTGTTAATTTAAAACAATGAGTACAACAATAGCGCTAGAGCGTTGGCACAGCGGCCGCGTCCTAAGTCCACAGGGCTGCCAATCGTCCGTATTCCAACGCCATCAACTGGAATGTTTTCTCTTACAACACGGCGCGTCACATGAATCATTTATAAATGCAAATCGCTTTGTTTCCAACTACCCCCGATTATTCACGTTCGGTTATCTTTGACGTATTGAAGCCGGATTTGTAGCAACCCTGATTTATTTGTCCCGCGGAGTTATTGATGCGGCCGCAATTGGCGAAGTTGGGTAAAAATATGGGTGTTGTTTGGCTGCGGTCGCTGATATTTAATTGTTGCCTTGACATTTATACTGTCGTAGCTTTATTTGTGGTTTTGTTTGTATTGAATTTAAAATTCGGTTGGTTTACGATTTAAATTGAGAGGTCTTCGTAACACGTTCTATGTCACACAGGCTCATTACTACCTAGCAGTTAGCCTGTATGACATCTTAGAAAATCATTGTGTGGTGATAGGTACTAACTATAAAATTATATATTTATTTCAATAATAAGCCGTGGTGGTCAAGAGGTAGTGACACCCGCCTCACAATCGTGAGGTCGTGGGTTCGAATCTCAGGTCCCGTACTAATGCGTTCTTTGGAATATATGTACGGAATTTCACACCACTGGCTTTTCGGTGAAGCAAAACATCGTGAGGCAACCTGCATACGTCCGTAGAAGAAATTCGATGGTGTATGTGAATCCACCAACCCGCACTGGGCCAGCGTGGTGGATATGGCCAAATCACCCTTCGTGGGTAGGCCTACGTCCTGCAGTGGACTATTTAAAAGGCTGGTACAGTACAGCATATAAATAATATATTTTTAGTTTAAATTCAGATCTAGAATTTAAAGCTTCTAAGACACAAAAATCATAGTAAATAAAACCACAAGGGCTGTACTTTCAGACAAGTATTAGCCTATTTAGTTATTATCGAGTGGAAGTGCATGAAATTTTCAGACTTTCAAACAAAAATATTCACACTGTTGCACACTGCTGTACTACACGTCTGAGGGGTTTCTTGTTTTGCAGGATGGATAGAATCTGCCAACTGGTGTTTTCCTATCGTGATGGATTACGAGCAAACAAAATAAGAAAATAACCCGTGCAGTAGCTTAATACTAAGATATATTTTTTCTTTTTCATGTAATACACAAAACAATAAAAACTAAAAAGCTTAAACCGTCCATAATATAGAAATATGGCAAAAAAAAGTTACTGATATTGGAAATAATATTATGAGACTCGAATGGTGCTGGGTAGGACACGTGGATAGGTTTAGTGATGGCAGGTGGAGTAGACTGAGTGGCTTTCAAGAACCGACAAGCGTTCCATAGGCAGACCACCAGCCCAATGAGTCGACGAAATCAGAAACCTTTGCGAGTAATTCTTGGATGAGACAAGCTCATAGTAGATAACGATTGCACAAGGGAGAGAAAACCTATACCTGCTAGGTATAGGTTTATATGAGTACATTTTTTTAACTGTATCTTCGTCAGTCTTCTCCTCCAACACAAGTCGGAGACGTTACCAACAAACACTATTACATCATCTTGCGATTGATGCAAATTTACTATGATATAGTCGAGCAATACAAGATTTTACAAACGTGTATATTAATACCTAGGTCAATACAGGATGATGATGAAAACGTAAAGACCCAAGAGGGCTAATAAACGTTGCACAGTAAAAGCGGCGCTCGGCGTGATGTTTGCATGCCAAATTTAATTCCAAATACCGGCCGATGTTTAGACGACAGCACGCAATGAATAAAACATTTCTTACTCATACGTCGCATCTAGCCTTTTCAAATAGGCCATAAGCGCAGCGGACTTTTTGCGCTTTAAAACCAAACTTAAAAATCTAAAAAAATAATAGTACTGTTTCGCATAGACACACAGAAACCTAAAGGGTGGCACAAGTAGTGGGTGGGCAGTGTCCACCCTACGTAGAAGTTTTTTTTCCTGCACCATAAAAATGGATAGTCAACATTTTCTATTTTTCTGAGATAAGCAAAATTGGAGCTATATTCTTTAGAGATTTTTTTAGTGGAACTTTGGAAAAACATTGGTGTACAAAATTATTTTTTCAGAGTTACACTTACGAGGTTTATAGCAAGGTTTTTCTTGCCCTGGAGCTCCCGAGATTTTGGAGCCGTTTCATGTGCAATGCTTTATGGTGAATACTATGAAGTAAAATGGAAAA
This sequence comes from Hypomecis punctinalis, assembly GCA_949316475.1. NCBI lineage: Eukaryota > Metazoa > Arthropoda > Insecta > Lepidoptera > Geometridae > Hypomecis > Hypomecis punctinalis. The sequence goes on along the minus strand of OX438800.1, from coordinate 26,434,646 downwards.
TACTTTCTAAAACATTGCGAATCAATTTTTATGTAATTATTTTAAAATACGTGATAATGTCCCTCACCAATGGAGAGAAAACATTAAATAAATTACATTAAAAAAAGTTAGTGTGTATGGTGTGCCTATTAGTATCTGTAAAAGCATTAACGTTGGGTAGATACTAGATACTTTTACAAAAGAATGTTCCTTGTATCATTTACAACAATGATATCGAATGCAACTGGTCCTCTCCCCGCCGACGTCCTGGCCACAAAGCGAACGAGGCAATATAAAGCTTTGACGATTTTCTTTTCAGAATTTCAAGTGATTCTAAAGTCCTCGAGAGTTATACGGAGTTCTGCATACGTCGGCGGCTGTAACCGCGAGCTATTCTGATACATTTTACGCGCATTTCACATCGGCAAAAGTTGCGAAATTTTCGAGTTTAAAAGGTATTGTGCAGTTGAGTTGATTGCTGATTTCACTGCGTTGAAAATTGCGAGCGTTTATTAAGTGAGGTTGTTTTTTTATTCATGTTTGTTAAGTTTAAACTGAATTGAATTCGCTTGAATTCGCAAGCCCGGTTTGGTGTCGCTCTACCCACTCCAAGGAAGTTGATGTAGCACTTAATGAAACCTGTCGCATCATAACCGGATGCCTCAAGCCCACACCTCTAAACAAGCTGTACCCGTTGTCCGGCATAGCACCACCCAGCGTACGTAGAGACGTAGCCAGTGCTTTAGAAAAACTGAAACAGGAAACAGACACCAGACATCCCTTACATAACTACCAAACAATAGACACCCGCCTAAAAAGCCGAAGAAGTTTCCTGAAACAGACAGAATCTCTAAGTACACACCCTCATGAACTAAAACGTGATCTATGGCAAGCCCGGCACCCACCCTGTTCAGACTTTACACCACCATCTGAAAGTCTCCCATCTGGACATGAACTCCCGTGGCCAGTCTGGAAGTCTCTTAATCGGCTACGTGTCGGGGTTGGCCGCTGCAAAGAGAATATGGTCAGATGGGGCTTTGAAGACCAGGAACAATGTGAATGTGGTGCTGCCATCCAAACCATGGCACACCTTTTAGTTTGCCCGCTTTGTCCAAAACAATGCACACAGAAAGGCTTGAACCTGGCCACCGAGGACGCGGTAGAGGTCGCCAGATACTGGTCCCAAAACATCTAAACCATGTAAATAATTTGTATATAGTAAAAAAAAAAAAAAAAAAAAAAAAAAAAAAAAACATTAAAAAAAAAAATTTGCAATTGTCTAGCCATTGACACGAGATGAATGAATGAAGTTTAAACTATCAAATGTCGCTGCAATTTGTTTCTATGTTTTTAAATATTTGAAACGAACTGTAAGGATTTATTAAACATTTTCATTATAATATAATGTCTATTCTGACCAGAATAAACTATAGACAACTTGTTTTTACCCACGGCTTCGCCCGCATACGCAATATATCATTATAATTTATAGCCTATGTGTTATTCTGATATATTAGCTATATTATTGCAAAGTTTCATCTCAATCCGTTCAGTAGTTTTTGCGTGAAAGAGTAACAAACATCCATACATCCATCCATCCATCCATTCATCCATCCATCCATCCTCACAAACTTTCGCCTTTATAATATTAGTAGGATACCTATCTTATAAACATGCCTATAACAGTCACAGAGAAAATTAATAATTATTCAGAGCTAGAAGTTTTAGTGTCATGTTTATATAATCACTATCATAGTAAAGTTCGCGTTAGGAATGATTCTCAGTCCATTTGAGACACAAACTGCATCCAGCTTTAAAGGGGAGCTATTCAATTTGGTTCGATTCTGTAGAGCGTCGTATATACTCCCATCTCATCGCGGGGCTCAAAGCGCAGGGTGGAACATGCACCCTCGCACACTTGCATGTCAGATGTGATTGGAAGGATTTGTTTTCCTCATTTAAGTATTAATAGTTCAATATTTGTCCGTAGAACGACCATTTCCGGACACAAATCTCTCTAAAAGATTTCCAATAGCATCCGTAGACTGGTGGCTCGTTTTTAGTTTAATATCGAGATTTTCTTAAAATTGAGAATAAAACAGCGGTCTAAAAAATCATTGGTTTTATTAATAAGTACCTTTATAAATAAGATGAGTCAAGTATTGTAAGTGTTCAACGAACACACTTTATTATTCACATTTTCCACCAAAAACCAACAAATCTAGAGACTACAATTACAAAAACCACTACTTCAGAAGTTGCCAGACGGAATAAAACTGTAAAGTAACTTGTTAATAACGTTTTCGGTAATAGCCGAGCGTAACAAGAGCTAAAAATAAGCTCCTCAACCGTCAGAACGGGAATAAACCAAAAAGTGGCGGCGCTAAACACACAACTCAGTAAATTAGTTGCATCTCGCATGCAAATGCTCCGTCTCGGGACTCGTGGACTAAAATGGAACAGAAATCAAACTTAGGGCTTAACCACTTATCAAAAAAAGGTGACAAAACGTAAACGTATATTTTTTTTGTTGCAAATTTTCAATGAACCGGTTTTATTTAGGTCAATCATGATGTTAAAATAAATTTATAACTTTTTGAAAATACGAGTTTTGCGATCCTGGATATCATGTAGCAGCAGTGCTAACCAGGACAAGTAAAACGAGCCCAAACACGATGGGTCTAACTTGTTTAGTACAGGATACGCGTGCAAAATTCCAGCTCAATTGGATCCCGGGAAGTTGGTCAAATTTTATTTGCAAGGTTCCACCCGAAGTCACATTCACCTAGGCGTAGCATTTTTGAGATGCCGGAACAGATATGAAGGATATTCAAGTACTAAATAAATATCTTCTTTTTTAACTATTTACGAGTACATTGGCGATAGTTATGAGATATGACCTAGTATGATATTTTATATATTATATCCGACTCGGCCGATCCGACTTGTCACGCAATTTTCCGAACGGTGCCGAAAAGTTTTCGATAGTTGTGTGTTGCCAGTGATGACATATGGAACGGAAACGTAGTCTTTTAATGTGCGCCTCATGATAGATATAATAAGCTCAAGATAGCCCAACGTGCTATGGAGAGGGCTATGTTCGGTGTCTCTCTGCGGGATCGAATCAGAAATGAGGAGATCCGCAGACGAACCAAAGTTACCGACATAGCCCAGTGGATTAGCAAATTAAAGTGGCAATGGGCAGGACACATTGTTCGAAGAACGGATGGCCGATGGGGCCGGAAAGTTCTTGAATGGAGACCACGGACCAGCAAGCGCAGCGTAGGACGTCCACCGACTAGGTGGACTGACGATATAATAAAAATCGCAGGAATGCGCTGGATGCAGGCCGCTTCCAACCGGCCTTATTGGAAATCCATGGGGGAGACCTATGTCCAGCAGGGGACATCCTACGGCTGATAGATAGATAGATGATATTTTATAGGAACATACGAGTATCAATGTTTTCGTTCGAGATGATATTTGCTGTTAGTTATGACGCAGTTATAATGTGTGATGATGTTCAGATTTATTCCAAGAGGCAATCCAAACCTTTCGATCAAATAGTTTTGAAAATAGAGTACCGAGTTTATTTCAGCAATTGCGTTGAATGCGCCATTACCGCTTATCAAAGGATTTTTTCTTTCTGTTCACACTATTCGGATCAGAAATAAATAGGTAGTTCAATTTTGTACTTAGTTGTCTCTCTGAATCCAAATAGTCAATGACTTCTCCAAAGCTGAGTCGACGTCGATTCTATTACGCTGCGCTTTCGGTCGCCGATGGATATGCAGTGGGGTTCTGCTACTACACTCAGTATTTGTATTCACGAGCTAAATTTAAATTCGTAGAAACTTTGTTTTAAATGTTGCTCTAAAGTTTAAACAGTAGCTACGTTTGCAAAGTAGGTAGGAGCAATTTCTCTAAAGGAGAGACGTTTGCAGAAATACCATTGTGCACATCATCAAGACTAATCTTTACTAAGAGAACAAAATAGATATCACAAAAAAACCTATCTCTTTCAAAATTTTGTCGCAAGTGTAAAGTTTTTGTGCCGAGCAGTTTTTTAATTCTCGCATTTTTTCTTACCGGTGAATATCTTTTATAAATAACCATCACTTCACCTCAAGGGCAGGCGGGTGGTTATGTGGGAGTCCCCGCCGACTGGACGGTATACTTACCAAAAACTATGTGTTCCACCACTGCGCCTGGTGTCGGGGTTACGGGCACACTTCCACACTCCTCCGCGGCAAGGACTGGTTTACCAACCTAAATATCCTAGAATATGTCCTAGATAAACTTGTAGTTATAAATATAATTACATGCTAATTTAACACTAATAAAATAAAAATAGTAAATAATAATAAATAAATAAATATTTTGGGACATCTTACACACGGCCTCTGACCCCAAACTAAGCAAAGCTTGTGATATGGCTGCCAGAGACTGATATACTACATATACTTATTTTAAATACATACTTATATAGATAGTAACTAAATAACACCCAGACACAGAGCAAACACCTATGTTCATCACACAAATATTTGCCCTGGTGGGGATCGAACCCACGCCTCTTTGATCCAGAAGTCAGGGTCACTCACCACTGAGCCATCGAGGCAGTAACAGCACACAACTTGCATATAAAATGTAACCCCACCATTGTCACAATCTTGATCAATACTGATCAGTTTCCCATACGAACACTGTTCAACTGGAAAATAAAACGCTCTATGTTTAGAACCGATTTTAAGTATTCATAATTCATGAAACCCAATACCTATATTCAGACCGCGGTAATACGATTGACAAAGGTTTGAAGTTGATTGAAAAGATATTTTGATTTCATTTGACGGTTTGAGGATGAAAAATGCGAGGGTTTTCCTTTTATTGTGCAAACTTTTCATGTTCTAATGTAAGGAAACTGTTATAAATTGTGAATTTAATCAAATTAAAATATATTCCAGTTACTTGTAACAGTACATTTCAAGTTAAACATAATAAAGTTCTAAAAGACGTCTTTTACCAAACTCTTTTCGCATTCTATCCGTGCGCACTCGTTCTTCATATTGTTTGCCAAATAACTGCACTCTAAGAAGCCCTCTCCTGTATTCACTGAAGGCTATTTGCAGAGGCACTTGCTTGTAGCTATTCAGGCTATTTACAATGCGTACAGCTATAAGGCCAAATGCAATTTATTCCACTTTGACCGTCCCCGCTGCAGCCGCCGCCGATCCGGCCTTTATTCCTCGGAATATCACCAGCTCCCATCCAACTATTGTATGTCGAATATAAAATCTTTTTACTACTGGATTTTTTCATGATAAAGTTAGAACAGAATTTTATGTGATCGTCGTGTCAAAAATTGTAAATTGTACGTTGAAGCTGATATGAATGGAACGGATGTGCCTCGTAAAATATTTTACAAGCTTTTAGGTTGATTTTTTTCACCGAACATTGTTACGGCCTATTTCATCGATAAAGTTGATTTGTTAACCGTCCTGAAATATGCATCGTTCGATCTTTGATTTTAAAATTTAATCGATGCCAAACTCTGTCATAATAAAGTTGGCAAAGTACCCAATCTCGGGAATGAATAAAGCGAAGCACTCACGGAATCAGCAAACCGTAAACATCGACAAATCCCCGCATAAAAAGAGTCAGAAATTCAAACTTCATCAATGTTCGGCGGCGAAGGAATGAAACGACACACAATCGAATAATCTCGCGAGAACGGCGCTCACACGGAATTCGCAGATAATACGTTCAACCGTAGGGAAAATATTATTCGATAATTCTGGGGAAACAGGCGAAACGAAAAAACTGTGGGACAATAAACAGGGTGTATTCAAATGAGAGAACCCCCGAAGGACGGCGCGAGAAAACAATGATAATATTACAAACTTATTTAGGAAGGGGCCACGGGAGCCGCGATACGATCGGGCTCCATAGAGACATGAAACTTGTACTTTAGACTCTCAGGGATACGATACGCTCGTAACGTACCGAAATCGTGGCCGAAAACGCGGCTGTCATTAAATTGGTAAGTGACGGTCTTTATTTTTTTAATGTTATGACAGTGGTTTGGAGTTTAAGCGGCACCGGGGGAAACATGAGACAAATTAAACTGGCTTCCCGTGAAAACGGTTGCGTGAAATATTTATTACAGGCTCACCCACATAATCATGATGATGTATGTATATCGTACTGTGCAGTGCACATCATGGTTGTAATATTCAGAGATATGAACATTTTAGCCTGAATTAACTAAATTATTCAATAGTACCAATTAGTACAAATGCGTTGCAGTGCAAAATTCAGTTAGATATCGATTTTTATGGCAACCAGTCATATCTAGAAATCCATGTCACTGGTTTTGCTGTAAAACGCAATTGTTTAAGATATATTTTGACAAAAAACAATTGCCGTAAGTATTTTATGGCATGCTTCTTGGAGCGTGTATTGATATGCGTTGTTTACGCTTCATTTTCATTTTTATGGCCCTTTAAACAAGTATAAAGACAACACTCGTTAAAAGACTACATTGCTTTAAATCTTGTCCGAGAAATACACCTAAGTTATCAATATTTTGTTATGGTCCGCTAGTCGCTTTCTCGCTAACTCCATGTGTGTATATAAATATCAACCCGTCTCTTTAGTGGCCGCGGTACTTCAGACCCCGAGTAAATTCAGAAAAAATTGTGAGCACGAATGTAACCTTGAATATTTACGAGCGACGCCCGAAAGGGTTGCGTACCGTCGTGGATAGGTGACGCCTTATGAAATTTTGTCTTTGCATCGAAATGTACGGAAAACGCTCGGGTGAGGTGGCGCGCCCAAATTATGAACTGTGTTTTTGTTTTTGTATTTTATTGAGCGAACGTATACGAGTATAAAATGATACATTGTTATGTATTGCTTTGTTTTTCGTATTTTTACCTGTTTGGAAATAAATGTGAAGCATACGTGATGTGACTGCTGTGAGTATGGTAGGTAAAGAAATTTGTCTACAGGATGTTGTTTTATTAATGATGCCTTAAAAGGGATAAATATATTTAGTACATAATTAAAGAAGTAACATTTTGCCGTCGTAATCCTTACAATATCCAATTAGGAGAATAAGTTACAGTTAGTTACCATCCACAGTTATTTTTTTACAGATTTCTGGGTAAAGACTTCCATTTTACTGTTAGATTTTATAAATCACATGATGATTGCTCAATCGTCAACTAGGTCAACGACATATCACTAACTTTTAGCTATGTTTTTAATATAAAGTATCTAAATTTTTATAGTCTTTTTAACATAATTATTCAATTTAAATTACAAAGAAGTTATAAGCCATTGTTACACTGTTTATGTATCTTTGTTTCCTTTTTTTGTTTATTTCTTGGTGTGCAATAAAGAGTTTATCTATCTAAGATATGCCTACATTTAATCAATACAATATCAGCTAAAATATTAATTAAATAAGTGTAAGCAAGACATCTTCTCACTTAGCAACTCATCTCAAACTAAATAAAACCTTAATAAAGCCGATGTTGAAACGGCCCAAGATTGACGAGCAATCAACCCAACTCTAAAACTTTTCAAAGAATAAACGACACAATAAAGAACACAAACTCCCAACGACTCACCCGAGACCGGGCCCGACAAATTATAAACCGCAAAGTTTTACATTCAAAGTGGATCCCCGGTTCAATTCCAGCTGCTCAAGACAATCAACACTTGGATTACCATGAGATTACACACGTAAGGAGAAAAAAATATGTTGTAATACAATATAAGAGAGTGCTTCGGACGCCCGGTCACGTAGCCGCTCGCGAGTATAGGGCCTCTCAGGCCCGTCGCGGGGAGGAGGTAACATGAACTGATGGCCGCTGAGAGGGTTAACTTATTCCTCTTTGAGTATTCGAAAGTTACGGCTTTTGAAAATCGATTGATTGATGATAATGTCTAGAAATGAGATGGTAAAATGCTCGAGTGCTGTTTGTAATTTTCATGGTTCTACTCCTTCTACATATAAAGTAAAACGACCTTTTCCTTTGTGCGTTTGCAAATATTTATGTACAGTAGACTTTTTCTCATATTTAATTAATGATGAATGACAAAATATAGATTTGTGTATGGATTTACCTATTATGGATTGAATGATGGGTCAGGCTAAATCCTAGGTAGATTATATTATGCATGCAAGAATTTCAATATACCGGCATTTCGAATTACGTTCGCGCTGCGCTTTTTTTTTAAATTCAGAGACTCTGTACTTTTTATTATGAGCTATATTTACTATGGAACTAACTTCGAAATTGAGATTAAAAGTAATCTGTTCCTCTAAACACTCCCTAAGCCCTAACAGTCCCTAACAAAAATACACACTTAATATGTTAAAAAAACATTTAACTTTATAAAAGTTTGAGTAATCAATTAGACACTCGGTAGTAAATTCATCATCGAGATCGACGTCCCAAAAATCCAAATTTAAAGACCTAACTCAGGTAACACATGACGTACCTACGAGTAGAGACGCCGGCCTCCTGGGAGAGCAAACGAGAAGGCTGTGTCTCTGTCGCAACCTAGCGACTAAATTTATACGTCTATGGGGAAATTAATATCAGGTGCTGGCACTACAGCAACCGGACACCGACCGGAAATTCGGACAGAATAGGCGCGGCCGGTATTGCTCACGAAATTAATTTTAATTGGTTGGCTTGTTCCTATGATTAGGTCATATTGGCTCTAGAATGTAACAAAATCATATGTGCTATTCTGTTCTGTATAATAAAAAATATGATAATGATAATGTTCAGTAAATAAAATAGAATTTAATACAATGATATATTAATTAGATCAAGATGGGTGCCTACACAGCTTATCTAAAATTATTGTAAATTAGCATGAAATGGATTTCAACCGAAGCTTATACGACCTTTCGTCTAACCATTCTTATTTTTTTCTAAACCCATCACACTTCAACCACTTTTCATTAAATTTTACAATAAATAATACCCACTAGGAGTGACACCTCACGTACGTGAACCAACCGCATTGCTATTTTTCTCTCGTTCCTAATGAAAACGCGACTGTGGCCACAATAAACTAAAATGAAAAATATCACAGCCAATATTGAAAATTCCACGCGAAGACACGTCTCTGGAAAACTCCACAAAATTCCAGAAAATTCCACAGTTTAATAATTACAAGTGATATATAGTCTAGAGAGACGTGTGACCTACGACTGTAACCTTATATTTTTTACGATTGGGACGCGATCTTCGGGGCACGTGACTTTACAGAATCTAAAATATTATACTTTTCTGCTCAAATACGCTCAATTTATAAGGTCAGTCATTGAATATCATATAAGATAGTGGCCTACATTTCTGTTACAATGACAAACAGTGTATTAGCTGAATAATGATTATTACATGTGAAGTAAATGCTACATAATACTAACTAATTATTTCATAAAACATAATTACTTACACATTCGAATACGTCCCTCCGCCAAACGAAACTAAGGAATTTAGCTGACCGATACCCGTATGTATCCCACCATGGCAACGTAATGGGCAAAAATTCAGCTTTTAACCCTTAATTAGTCGCACATAGAAAATCCCGTAATTACTCGCATGGGGTCTCTACAGACCTCAAATAAAAATGTTACTATGAAGTAGGAGAAATAAAAATAAAATTATAAATTTGTAACGAAATGTACTAAAATACTTTATTGTAAACAATGCGATAAAATTAGAACATAACTTTGCCTCTAAATAACTGAAAAATTAAAACAACTTCTGCTCTGGCTCAAATTTTCTTAATTTGCGTAAGGCTGGGATAAATTTAATTAAATATATATTATTCAGGCTTATCACTATATTTATCTGTTTGTATCCAAATTAGAAGGTCTTAAAATGTTGCTTACAAATAAATTTGGATTTTTTTTCGATTTTACTGAACAATTTATAGGCGACAAAAAAAGTAACATGATTACTCGCATAGGGTCACAGCTTAAAAGTGCAGCGACGTATCCAGCCACTCCCGTGACTTGGTCGCTACTGAAATACAAACTTTGACGAGGATTCTGAAGCTACTGGGGGCACGGGGAAATTTGGGCAGTGGAAAGTCCTTTATTTTATAATACGAAACTACATTGACCCCATGCGACTAATTGTTAAAAAGTGGTTGCATTTTTGCGCAAAAAATTTCCTGTTTATTTAGACCACACCAGTCCAATGGGTAAGCGACATCAGACCCACCGCGTGTCTTGTGATGTAGATGACATTCGCTTGAGAAAAGGGAAAAGGCATCGACCTGGCGTTTTATTTTATTTATTTTTTTTTTTTTTTTCAGGAAAAGGGTACAAAGGCTTATGCCAAATGTGCCAGTGAGTCAATACAAGCTGATGATGGTGTTAAACATTTTATTGAGCTTTGTCAAGATTCAATTTTGTAAGTTTTGAGTGCTGCCGCAATTTCTTCAAAATTCCCCTATTAAAGTGATAAAAACTTTCAAAATATTAATAAAATATTTTCGTTCCTGTTTGCAGTTAGCCTAAAGGTAAGCCTGTATGCACAGCGACACGTCAAATGAACCGCGCTACAAACAAGACCTGACGCCACAATTATTCATTGTGTACACGACAATGTGTGCGACAAATTATATTTCTAACTCGCACCCACTTCTTGGCGATGCACTGGAAAGATATACAGTACGTAGCTTTGTATATGTATTAAAATATTGTATTTGAAAAAAAAACATTTATATTTGTGTCTGCACCTCTTACGCTCCGAAATTAGGCTGAATTCCGTTTCAAATACAGGTATCGACCTTTTTAATAGTTGACTTTGAATGTACCCCAGTCTAAACTAGAGTTTCCCGAGCTTATTTTTCTCATAGACCCTTTTAAAATTTTTTGTCGGTTCAAATGGGTCCCTTGCCTTAGGCATAAATTTACTACTCAAGTTTGTCTATGCCATAGGTAATCAACAGCTTTGCCAGTCAACAAAAAATGTGAAGATCAGACCTACCTACGGGATCTGCGTTGCTACTTAGTTCCGACCAGGTATCAAAAGTTTAGTTAAGACCGAATCATACAAGTAGGCGGATATGAAGTTAGCTACAACAAGCGCGAAACCCTATCAACGCCCACCTTTATGTGAGTTTCAGTTAGAACTGGATGTTGTGCAGATTTTAGCTAATTTACATCCGCCGACTAGTATAATTCGGCGTATAGCATTAACAGTCCCTCAGCTTAATATTGTCAGCCTACATTGCAAAGTGAAGTGAAGGTGACTTCAAGCCTACATTATAGTTATTTATCTCTATAAACCAGATAAATTTAATCATCGTGAACGCATACGATTTTTGAACTTCCTCTTTTTGGTCACGCACGTAGACCCCCGTCGAGTCTCCCGTGGACCCCTGACGGTCCACAAGGTCTTAACTAAGAACCAATGTTCTAAACAAAGAACGAATATTTGATCCGAAGCTCAGTAACTGGTGCGTGGTTTGTTGCGGCCCAGGGGCTTACCGAGCCTGCCCGCCGAGTGACAGGTGTGTCTGCGCCCTTACCCACGGAAATTACGCTTAATTCCTTTCCGAATGTTCATCTGTATCTCCCGAGACTGCGCCTATTTGCTCCTATTGTTTGAGATTTTTACCAAAACCTTCGGAATTTCCCTAATTGACTGGTGATTGTCATGTATTTCTTTGTGTAAAGTATTTCTTTTCTTATTTTTGTGAATGTTTTATAGGTATAAATTGTATTGGGCGTTTGGAAGTCCTTCCTATTATTTTTAGTCCGTAGGAAACTGTACTTAAAATTCTGCACAAATAATGTTGTATGGGTATTGAAGATGAATAAATTGTTGGTTTTTATTTGGCCTAATGTGTAATAGCCATTCAGCGTGGTAATGCTGCCAGCAGTGCCAGCATGATGGACACATCGTCAATAGGCAAAGGGTTTAAGCATTTAGAGTATCTCTACACTTTATTGTAATCAATAAAAAAAAAAACCGGACAAATGCGAGTCAGGCTCGCACATCGAGGGTTCCGTACAAACATGTTGTTAACATAATTTTAAACTTGTTTTAGCATGGCAAATGAAGTTCTTTATAGCGATACTACACTCACTTTGAATTTATTCAAATCAGGAAATGATTTGTATGTTTGCAATATAACAGCATCTCCGGAACACCTCGTACATCGACGGACAAAGTTAATACCCGGCTAACTCGACGCCAACGCCATCTAGTTTCGATATGAGTAAATACTGAGATATAAACTGTTGCTTTAAGAATTGATTTTATGACATTTGATTTGATTGCTATTAAGTTTGATGTTTTTTATATTTATACAATTATATATTTACGTATAAATTTATATTTGAACATATTTTTAGTTTAGACAGAATTTTGAACCATTTTTTTGTGAATTTTGAGGCCCTGTTTTTTGTGATGTAAATAAAAATATACAGTTTTCAGATTTATTGTACTCTGAAACAATGCTTCTTGCCAAATTTCATAGTTCTATGTCAACGGGAAGTACCCTGTAGGTTTTGATTTTTGTGAGTGCAAAATATGCGGTTTTTTACGACATAAACGGCTCTAAATTTTTTAAACGGCAACTGAGAAGCTTTTCTTTTACACAACTGCAAGAATTCACAGGTTTACGTATATAGTTTAAATTTCAACTCGATATCTTTACGCGTTCCCGAGATAAAGAGTCTTGACATACACACAGACGGACAGACGGACAACAAAGTGATCCTATAAGGGTTCCGTTTTTTCCGTTTGAGGTACGGAACCCTAAAAAGTACGTGATGTTATATTTTGCTGCAGTTTTATTAAATATTTGATACAATTTAATTCGTGGGTATCACCTTTCATCTTCAAGGGTAATCACCCTTCGTGGGTAGGCGTACGATCTGCAGTGGACTATATAAAGGCTGATACAGTACAGTTTAATTCAAGGTCAAGACATAACGGTCAGTTTGAATAATTGTGTTGTGAACTTGTGTTCCATCAAATAAGTATCTACTTAACTACTTACTTTTTTTTCTCATAACAGGGCAACATTAAGCTACCAATTCGCTTGGTGGAAAGCAAAGTTGTAGCCGAAGATACCTATTCACTCTTGATTTGAAGAACTTGAAGTACTTACTTAGATACTTGTTAAATACACCAGGGTCGATAATTTATACAACCAAAAAAAAAAAAGTAGGATGAAACCCATTAGAAAAGGAGGGGAATATTATAAAAATAAAAGGAAATATTATTATTATATAATTATTTTTTTTTCATTTTTTGCATTTTCTGAGAAGATTTACTATAGTAACATACATATTTTTTTTCACCATCGGAAAGTAGAGATTTCAACAAACAGAAAACATACCAACTTTTTGAAAAAAGCTGATATTTTGACGGTTGAATTTTCGATTGAAAATTAGGGTGTTTTTCGATATTAATTCAAAATAAGGTGAAAAAAATTAATATTTTTAAACAAATAAATTACGGCGCATTTGGGACTTAAAAAGGTAAGTTTTCACCAAATTTCGTTAAAAAAATATTTTTGTAAAAGATAAAAATAAAAAACCAAAAACTTGGTTTTTTGGATTTTTCACATAAATTTTGAGGTTATGTGAAAAAAGTGTCAATACAAAAGTTTTAGATCTTTTTATTACCTACTTTGCCATTTGACTTTATCGATAGGACTTTTAGTTTTGCCGGAAATCGAGAAAAACCGTTTTTTACCCTTAACCCCCCCCCCTCCCCCCCATCCCCTTCCCGACCTCAAATCGCCCGTAAATTATTTTTCCTTTTATTTTTATAATATTCCCCTCCTTTTCTAATGGGTTTCATCCTACTATTATTTTTTTTCACTCTTTATTATTTTTAAAGGCTTCTACTCTGGTGTAAAATGTTGTGACCAAATGATTTCTAATTATACAACAATCCACCTGGTATTTCAAAAGAGACATTGCCTATCAATCCAATACATAATTCAAAATACCTAATTCATCACAAGAACAACACATTTAACACGTTATCCACACGACTATTACAGCATCCGTATCAAGTGAAACAATACACATGTCTCGGTAAATAATCCACTTGCACCCGTGTGCGCGGAATATTACGCTCAGTAATAAGCTAGTTATTTGATTATCTGGTTAGGGAATAATCTCATCTGGAGCGTATGTACCGGGAAATGAGGTACAGAGGTAGGGGGGTGTAAGATAGTGTGTGTTTACTGATAAAGAAGTCATGATACAGTGGCTTGGTTAAGGCTTGTTAGCTCTTCTGTTGGCAATATAACTTTTCTAAAATGAGTGTTTGAGACTAGTACATTGAAACTTTGTTCTGATCAAAAACATTATGGCAGGATTAGGTATGCCCAAGATTTTATTCCGAACGTGTGGTTTTTTAAAGCTACATTCAACGCAACGATGTAGTGTCAACCCCTGTATTCAACCCATAACGGACGGGCGCTATAAACGCGTAGATTGGTAGATTCACATAAATTTACAAATATAATAATATGCATGTTGTTATAATGTTTTCATCCATCGAAAAGACAGTGTTAAGTAAATAAATTAAACATACATTCCAAAGAATTAATTGGTAAAGGTTACGGCACCAAAGTGTAGCTCTGAGCGTACTACGGAGTGAGGGGATGGCTGCGCGTGGTGACCGCCATACTAAACTCATGCGCAGCCATCCCCTCTACACTTCGTTTAGCGCTACACTTATACGCCGAGATCTGTACGGGACCGAGTCTTAACGTACGTCTCAGGTTTGTAAGGCGAGAGTTATTCCACTAGGCCAGTTGTGACGCAACATCGTAATTGTTTGGCCAAGCCTTCACGAATGCGCCGCTATATAAAAACAGGCCTCCACGCGGCGCGGGGCATGTAGTGCGCGATTTATGAAAATCTGAGTTTATCTTATGCGTGTGTCACACCACCGACACAACGTTGTAAGGCCAAACCTTCACGAACGCTACGCCATATAAAACCGGGCGCGGTGTATGCAGTGAGAGATTTATGAAAGTCTGAGTTTATCTAATTAGACTTTCTAACATATTTAACCAACCTCAAACTTTCCAAAACTAGTAGTTAGGCTAAACCTTCACAAATATGGCACCCTATGATAAAGCCTCCACGCAGCACAATGTATGCAGCGAGCGATTTATAAAATCCTGAGTTTATTAATGAATGCCTCACGTTTTCCAAAACCACCGATGCAACGTTGTAAGGCCAAGCCTCCACGGTCGCTACGCCATATAAAGCCGGGCCCCCACACGCGCTGCTTGTACCGCGCGATTTATGCCGGCAGCGGCGTGTGTAATGCGCCACTTGAATGCGCTGTAAGCTGCTGCCGCTTACACCGTACTGTGTCGATAAATGGTGGTATTCGACGGCTCGGTGGCTCAGTGGTTAGTAACCCTGACTTCTGGATTAAAGAGGCGTGGGTTCGATCCCCACCCAGGGCAAGTATTTATGTGATGAACATAGGTGTTTGTTCTGTGTCTGGGTGTTATTTAGGTACTATCTATATAAGTATGTATTTAAAAATATGTGTGTGTAGTATATCATTCTCTGGCAGCCATATCACAAGCTTTGCTTAGTTTGGAGTCAGAGACCGTGTGTAAGATGTCCCCAAATATTTATATATGTAGGAGGTACGGAGGGGTCCTCTACGTCATCCATATTGATTCTAGCAGGCGTGGGTATTCGGGCGAGGAGAATAAAACGTAGCACGTGTTTGAAGGTTCAATTATTATTCCACAGTGATCACGTTACAAAAATATAGCAGTGGGCGTACAGTCCAATAATCGAAGGCACTAAATCAAAAGACACTCCACCAAACGCGTAGCACGTTAATTCGATGCGAACCGATCGCCGTTCCGTTAAGTAATGACGGTCCTTCCGTGTGTGCTAGCGCTGGGTGTTGCGTCAGAGCAAACAACCGCACAACAGTGATAATTCAACGGCAACTGACACTGACATTCATACTTCATAACATTATGATAGCTGACATTGACATTGCCACCGACTTGTTTGCTCTTTACATCGAACGCGCCGTCATATACATTATTATTTATTTATTTATTCATTCTGGCATAGAATTAACAAATAGTAGGTACCTTCTTTATACGTTTAGAAGAATTTATCAGCTAGTTTTGAAGTAATTTTCTTAAATGTTGTTTAGCTTGGCGTAAATTTTGTTTAGACAATTGTTGATTTCTAAGCCAAATAAATGAATTGTATTTGTACTCATCTGAACATCATAGTCTTAATTTTATTTATGTGTTCCTGTATTCGTTCACTTTTGAGCAAAAACCTTTGTTCTTGTACGCTATTCCTCTTAACCGTGTGCTAATCCTGTACATTATCTTGTTTATTTCGCGCTACATGACCACCAATCCGTCAATGTTGTATTCCACTTGCCGTTATCGTATAAAGATACCGAAGGATTATTACTAAGTGACACAGTACATTCATAGACAACAACTTTTGATCAATAAATTGTAACAATGTAAGCTAAGTATAAGTTAAATGCTCGCTACGGTGTGAAAGCGAGTCTCGTGGATGCATAAAGTGTATTCAGTGAAGTAATTACGGCGCTGCTCGGTTTGTCAATCATGCAGATTGCAGCGTCTCCCGAGTCTGAACGAGTCTATTTTGAACGGCTCTGTTCTGAACGAATCGAGAGGCGCATAGGTTTAGTTTCACTGCGGTTTTGATTTTGTACTGCTGTGCAGTTTGGTCATAATTAATTGATAGTAACATGACGGTAGCGTAAGAAAAAGCTTTATGCCCAGCAGTAAATAAAACAGATAATGGATGTTGTTGGATAAGCCGTGGTCACGGATAGACTAAACTCGGTCGAAACGTCGGGATAATTAGGATAATTTGATGGAGTGAGACAGCATAGCTGGTTTTAGTTGAAAGCAATAGTGATGATTTTTAAAGAGGGTATCATCCGAATGGGGTCTTACGTGGCAACACTGCATGCTTGTGTCGGAATGAAATGACTTTGACAGATGACCGAAAAACGTCATGCCATTCCGAGCGTAAGGCGAATTGCACCCGTGCAAATCCCTTTGAAATCTGTTTTCGTCCTCGATAATTCTTGTTAAATTGATTACCAAGTGATACTAGGTCAATAAAACCACCCGTTGCAGTAGTACAGAGTGTTTATTTTGGTGAAATGGACAACTGAAGACCGCCGGCGAGCTGTACCAATGAATGACCCACAAATAACGATGGCGGGTGATTGAGACGATCACTATCAGACTCCGACATATTTATCTGGTAATTTTAGTGCGCGATTAGTCCCGTTAGTCCCGTAGTATATAATAATAACAGATACCATTATCTGTTATTATTATATACTTATGATTATGAACGTGGTGAACAAATCTTTCATGTAATTTGTAATAAGGTGTGGCGAATAGGAGAATAGCCATCTGTTTGGATTCATACGGTATTTACTCCTCTACATAAGAAGGGTTCCACGAAGAAATGTAACATCTATCGACTTATTGCTCTAATTTCACATGCTAGCAAAATTTTGTTACATATTCTGAATGAACGACTGAAAGCGTATTTATCGAAAGAAATTGCACCAGAACAGGCTGGATTTTTCAAAGGGAAAGGAACGCGAGAACAGATCCTAATTGTTCGCCAAATTATTGAGAAGGCTAGAGAAGTCAACAAGCCAACTTACATCTGCTTCGTTGATTTCTCAAAGGCGTTTGACTCAGTGAAATTGCCAATATTGTGGAAAACCCTTCTCGAAATGGGCGTACCAAAACATCTCGTACACCTTCTAAGACGTCGATATGAAGAAGGTACTGCATCAGTACGTACAGATAACGTTCTATCTGGCAACTTTCATCCTAGTGCTGGGGTCCGTCAAGGGTGCATAATATCACCTCTGTTGTTCAATATATACACTGAAATCATAATGCGCATCACCCTGAAAGATTGGACGGAT
Organism: Hypomecis punctinalis; assembly: GCA_949316475.1. Taxonomy (NCBI): domain Eukaryota; kingdom Metazoa; phylum Arthropoda; class Insecta; order Lepidoptera; family Geometridae; genus Hypomecis; species Hypomecis punctinalis. The sequence continues at coordinate 26,416,662 of OX438800.1, read as the reverse complement.
GGGGTCACTGTTGGTGGCTATAGAATTGCGAACTTGCGGTATGCAGATGATACCACACTTTTTGCACTTAGTGCACGCCATATGGAAGAGCTGCTTCTTAAATGGAACAAGTGAGCCTTGCATTCAGGTTAAAGATCAATCGCAGTAAAACCAAGGTGATGATTGTGAACCGAACGAATGACAACTTGCCGGAAGTAACTCGGATTGCAAATTGTGACGTAGTCCAATCGTATACATATCTTGGAGCTTTGATCTCCTGCCAGAGCGGTTATATCGACGAGATCAAAAGGTGTATGGCGATTACTAGAACCGCCATGGATAAAATGAAGAAAATATGGAGGAACAGGAACATCATCAAAACCACGAAGATCAGGCTCGTGCGAACACTAATTTTATCCATATTTTTGTACGCCTCTGAGACGTGGACGTTACGAGAAATCGAAAAGAAGAAAGTAGATGCGCTAGAAATGTGGTGCTGGAGAAGAATGCTTGGGGTATCGTGGACTGAATTTCGTACCAATGACTCGATACTACAAGAACTCGGCATCAAGCAGCGTCTATCATCCGTAGTACAGTCTCGAATACTCGCTTACTTTGGACACGTCTCACGGCGAGTTAGTCAGTCCATAGAGCGTCTTGTCGTCCAGGGCAAAGTTGAGGGCACAAGACCACGCGGAAGGTCGCCCATGAGATGGACGGATCAGATCAAGTCTGCTGTGGGCGGGCCCGTGCATGAATGTACCAGATTGACGTCCAATACAGAGAGATGGCGAGACATCGTGAGGCGCATTACATCTGCCCCTACCAATAATAATACTGCGTGATTACCACAACCGTTCTGTCAAGAGCGCAACGATCAAGAAGAAGAAGATGATTATAAAATATAATAATAATTACTGAGGTACTACAGTCCGTTCACAGTTATTTTATATCTGACATTTGTTGCTGTCTCTGTCACTCATTTTTCACCATCGCAGGTTAGACAGAGATGCAGCAACAAATGTCAAAAGTAAAATAACTGTGAAAAAACTGTACGGCATATACGATCATTATGTAATGATATCCGCTGTGATAGGTACAGAAACTTCAGGTATACTTTCCGAGGAAGTTATTTAGATAAAAATATATAAAAAAAAACAATCTGGTAAAAAGGATTTTTAATCTGACTTATTTTCATGATTTGTAAAAGTATTTTATAAATTTTTGGGCTTCTTATCTTAAACTAGACTAATCAGTCCTACTTACAATATTATCGAATATTTTTTATTGTGAGTATATTTTTTATTTGAATAATACACAGTGTTATTACAATTATATAAGCATTACAATGGAGTTGATAACCTCTTAATTCTTGGAAGTCGGTTAAAATTAAACGCGAACTAATTAAACCTGTCGCGCCCATCAAAACTAATAACATCTGAAAGTTTCCGTCTGTACTAGTAGAGACACACTCAATATAATGAACGTAGTCTCTCCAGCCTGGCTCGCGGAACCAGAACTTGGAAAATTTACTGTCTTCTAAAAGATCGATTATGTGGCATTTACCTTATATGGTCTAATATGATGCGGAGTACTAAATCTATATCTTGGTATCGATAATAAATGAAATACGAGTTCATAAGCATCGATGTAAAAATACTTATTGTATATGAAGATAATAATATTATCTTAATTATGTACTATTTATCATTATATTATATATATATATATATATATATATATATATATTATAATATATTACAATGAGTTCATTACTATAGCGGCCAGCAACTGAGGCATTGATGGACGAAGCGTGCAGATGGGGGCTGAGGCGAAACCGAGGCACACACGTGAGTGTGAGATTTAGGGTTCCACTCTGGAAGCCTGTAAATTTAATCTAAGTACCTACTAACACTACTTTAAGCAATATCAACATTTACTTACTTCAAACCATGTAAGTCATTGACCAAATTAACGTTATTTTATCTTAAAAGACCGGCTAGCGATGAGCAGGACTGCGTCCTACGAACTGACAGACGACCCTATATTTACAGTTAGTTTAATATACTAATCAATTGCAGCTACACTTAAATGTAGTATCACAATATCTATCCAGTTCCAACAGCAGAGAAAATGATATTAATGAGAATGAGCCCACACGTTATAAACACATTATTTTGTAACTAATGTATTGTTGTTGCTACTTCTCAACAACAACATTAATATCCACATACTAACAATAGTCCAACAAGTCCATTCAGAGTCACACATCAGCGGCGACCCGACAGCCGCAAATAGTTGGGGAGTCGAAACTATGTAACATAACTTGTAGGAACTACGCTCATTGGAAGTCAATCGCACGGCTGTTACGCACAAACGGGCTTGGTCCAACTTGGCGCCAACTTTGACTCAACTTGCGGTCTATTAGTGATTGTACCTATCCGAGTAAGGATGACTATGCACATACATTGTAATTATAGCATCTGTGTTTGCTTAAAATATTTATTCTGTGAAATGACTTGTAAATTGTAATTTGCCAATAAATGAGTATGAGTATGTCCGTAGAATAAATTTGATGACGTATGTGAGTCCATCAGCCTACTTGGAAGCAGTGCAGTGTGGTGGATATGGCCCAATTATTGTAAATCTATGTTAAACAATAAACGTATGGTACAAAATAATCTTGAGATATATTCATTTAGAGTCACACATCAGCGGCGGCGACCCGACAGCCGTAAATAGTTGGCAAGTCGAAACTAGGCGAGAACAAAACTCGTAGGAACTACGCTCATTGAAAATCAATCGCTCTGTTACGCATAAACGGGCTTAGCCCTACTTGACGCCACCTTTGGTCCAACTTGTGACCTATTAGTGAAACTTCCGAGTAGTAATGAATACGACGTCCGTAAAAGGAAAATCGATAACGTAGTCATAGATAAAGCCAGTCAGTCAAGTAAACGGGCTTGGCATAACTTGGCACCAACTTTGATCCAACTTGTAATAAATGGCCCAATTATTGACTGTAGGTCAGCATAATATGTTCAGCGTTAAAATTTATATGAACACCGGATACAACTCACGATTATTCGAACGGTCGAGCCGCCATGCGTCCGACCGGTTTCAGAGAAGTTAGTACTTCTTCTTCAGAGAATACGCGTGCCCCCGACAACGGACGCCCGCGCACTCATCGTGAAATAATCGTGAGTTGTATCCGGTGTTCATATAAATTTTAATAATGAATCCTGACGCTAGTTTTAATGAAATAATGTTCAGCGTGTTCGGTTATTCTTAATAGTTCAGCAGTAAACTAATAAAAACAACTAGTAATAATCTGCATCTATCCACCAACCCGCACTGGGCCAGCGTGGTGGATATGGCCCAATCACCCTTCGTGGGTAGGCCTACGTCTTGCAGTGGACTATTAAAAAAGGCTGGTACAGTACATTAATAATCTGACAGGTACATTCAGAGTCGCACAGCAGCGGCGGGGGCCCTAGAAATAGTTGGCAATGCGAAACTATGCGAGAACATCACTCGTAGGAACTACACTCATTAGAAGTCAATTGCACGGCTGTTACAAAACTACGGCTTGGCCCAACTTGGGTCCAACTTGGTCTAAGAATGGCGGAAATGCATCATGAGACTTTTATAGTTGCTATACTGAGGAGATACTACATTGGATTTTAAATTAGGAATAGTAAAAAGACTAACAGAATCTTAAAATAACTACACTAAAAGTAGTTACATTTTAATATTTTGAAATAAAAAGAAAACGTTTATTGCACAAAGCTTATGTACTAAAAATTAAATAACTACATATATATATTTTTAGTTTGATTGTTATATTGAGTCAGGGCTAGTCACAGAAACTATGGTTCCCATGGGACACATTTGTTGAGTAGAGAGCTAAGTGATGTAGCGACAGCGAGTACTTCTTCTTACTTCATTCTTAAGTAAACCTCGAACCGTTATGAATAAAAAAGAGGATTTACTGTATGATTGTTTATTACTTACTTCATTAGATATCAGTTTTCACTTTTCTATGTAGACTGTCAAATTCCTTAATTGTGCTACATTACATCCTTCTTATAATTTTGCTTTTATAGATAATTTTTTCTACCCTCATCCATCCGTACTACGAACTATGTGTACCCAGAGCAACTTATACTTAACAATTTAATAAGACAAACATGGAGTTCCATATTCAGATCGATAAGGGGCTCAATAGGCCCAATTATGAAGGCGCCATCGTAATTACACATATAATAACTATTTAAACTATTTCTGTTTCTTTTTCACTTTAGGCATTCGATAGAGATAACACTTTTGACTTTTCTATTAAATTTACGATGGCGCCTACATAATTGGGCCACTGAAAGTGCTAAGTGTAGGTAGGTACCTGTACTTAGTATTAATGCTGAGATGAGTCCCTTTGTTTATTTTTTAAATCTATATCTGTGTGCTGTTCTTATTAACATTGTAAATCTGAAAGTATGATTGTTGGTTTATTGGTTTGTTACACTTTTACTCAGTTTCATATACTCACTGCTACTTTTTAACCCTGAAATATACGAGGTTCCAATAGGATAGCATAACAATTAAAATATGACGCGGGCGAACCCGCGGGCAAAAACAATATGACGCGGGCGAACCCGCGGGCAAAAACTGGTGTCAAAAAAATTTATATTTAATTTTCGTAAAGCCGCTGCTTCGTACCACTCACAGCAGACCCGACTACAACAAATGGGGAGCGATCGCGGGCAGATTACTCCGACGTACGCAACTTCGTCGATCAGCGATCGTTCCGGGAATTAGTCGCGGGCCGAGAACTGCTGAGAGGTGTGTAAACACGGCTCCTGCACGGATTTACCGGTAATGCCCACTATTTTTACTAAACAAGGTGTTGCTTTGCAAAATGCAGGGACTTAATAATATATATTTAGTCATTTCAAGGAGCATAATAACCAGCTGATATGCTCCTTGAGTCAATTTGATGTTGTTTTTAAACTTTCACGATTTGAACACATTATTCTTATACTAGGTTTATCTGTGGCTTTTGCTCGCGTGGTACTTTAATTTTTGTTCTACTTATGGGAACAATTTAATTTTTCTGGGACTGAAAGTAGCATTTGTCACTTTTCGTCTTTTCAACTATGTCCAGGCCGATCAAGTCAATCTGTAGCTCCGTTGCTGCGTGAAAGAGGAACAAACCAATAAACCTTTAAACACTTTTGGATTTGTAACATTAGTAAGGATACTACGGGACTAATTGGGCTCTATAATCAACCAGGTAAATACATACATCATTATCACAACGTTTCCACCAAGTTGCATCGATCCTGGTCACGAATAGACTGACCATAGGTATAAGGGCATTATAAAATATAAATATAATATATATATTACAAAATATTGAAAACACTTCACTAATAAATAACATCCTTATTCTCACTGCACTACACTCTGTTCGACACGTGTTTCGCCTCTCAACGAGGCATCTTCAGGACGTGTTGACTCTTCGACGTCGCTCGCAAGCTTTTTTTAAATGCCCTTAAACTTTTTTGCCTATAACAAGATAGCAGAAATACACTAAATATTTGATCATAGTTATGTCTAGATGAGATCGTTTTAAGCGATGAGGCCGCCAATAGTGCTTTCACAAGTTTTAGGCTTATTATTATGTGTATTTTAATGTGTGTCAATCAACTAATCTGAACAATATAAAGTAATATACCTATACTTCAATCTATTTATAACAAACTTTTACAATGGATACATAATGATAGATAGTTAAATATTACCTAGTTTATATTATGAATGCCAGTATATATAGTTAGTTAACTTTATAGATATAGAGGTGTTACGGGTTTACATAGAATGGCACAAACAAAAAAAGAAGAAAAATAAAAGCATTTTTAAGTTTCTAATGTAAACAAACGATAAAAATCTTTTACACTAAATTCTTATCATCTCCATCAATCCATCTAAAAACACATTTTTCTCGCTGTTTTTAGTATGATTTTATTCAAAAGACGTCTGTATTCTAAGACATGTTTAAAGGAGCTTCGAAAAATAAGCTTTTTATTTTTATATCAGATGTTATTTCAGAGTTTGATAAGATTTTCTGCGGCGGCGATAAACCCGTCTCGCTCACCAGTGTTTATGTAAAGACGCGATGACCGCGCCGCCGTCGAAGGGTGCCTCATTTTATGCCAACAGAAAAGTAAAGTAATGTGTTCTATTATGAGTATTTATCTGATAAAAGTTAACAATCAATAATAAATACACTTTTCATTCTGACTTTGAAAATATTCAGATTATATCTCTCAGAAATCAGGAAAGCCGGTAGTTTATTCTTCTACATTACCTTGCCTCGAACGACGTGTTAAATTGTAACATTATTTACAATTATTATTACAATTTATTTATTTTTTAATTAATTGTTAATAGGGGATTCTGGTTGTTTTATCTGTTTGCCCCTGTCAGAAGCCTTCAGCGGTTTAAAAACTGACACCAAAGCTACACGTATTTTTTTATTCAAACTTACTTATAAGGCAAACACTATAAAGAAAATCGACATTTCTAGCGACAAAGTCTCTAGTTTGGCAACACTGGATAGTAGAGGATACTAGCCAATATCCAAAGAAGTGAGTATCAGTAGGGCTGTACCCGCGTCAAGCGGACGGACAGACGGACAGATTATCGTATAATCCGGCTCGGACCGGGTTTACGTCATGTTCGCGTCCGGCCACGTCAATATAACAATGTTTACTCTTCTTGAATTTGGGAGAATGCCCTCTGACCGTGTATCTAGTGCAGACTTTCATGTATGATAGTTAAAACATGAGTCGAAATTGATATCAGCGGTCGATAACAAGTAGGTATTTTTTATTTCATTCTCCCAGTTTAGCACGCGGTGAACCTCAAAACCTTTACCAATTTCTAATTGTTGTCTATAAAGTTACTGACTTATGTAGGATTAGCAAGTTAAAGTGGCAGTGGGCTGGACATATCATACAGAACTAATTAAACGTTACGGCTAGTAAATGGAAGAGACTGTCGGATTTCCTGTTTTTGGAGAGATTTAGGGCGTTCGCTACGTTAATACCCCGTTAAGCGTGCACACGCGGCGGGTGCATGGAGCGCGCCGCGTTTGTACAAACCCGTCGAACGCGTCCGTGTCAAAGAGCGCTGCTCCAACTTGTCTTTCAATACATATCTACACGCTAGGCGGGACCCGCCGCGTGCGCACGCTAACATAGCAAACGCCCTAATCAGAGGCTTATTAAAATCAGAGTGAATCTTCTGAGCCTGCGTGTTACATTTTGGAACACAACGTCGCTTACCATCAGGCGAGATCGTAGTTAAGCGCTGTCTTATTCGTGATAAAAAAATAAACCAATGACCAATCGAGCCTTAAAGTTCTTAAATGGAAACCATCTTGGTAAGCGGTGTACAATTTACCTTGTAGGTGTGTAGATATTTTCTACCTACAAGGTACCTTAATTGACGATTTGAGAATTGAAATCGATGCAAACCTTGGATATACATCCAAGTCATCTCATCTATCATGCATCATCAATTAGTCATAAAACGTCTAGAACTAGATATATAGGGCACCTTTATGAATCTTCGATAAGACCCGCTGGATACGGCTTGCATCCAGCGCGATCCTACGATATTAATGAGGTCATCAGTCTATCTTGTTCGTGGACGTCCTACTCTAAGCTTGTCTGTACCTAGTCTCTACTCGAAAAACACTATGTCCTTTATCTTATTTGGTTCTTCTACAGCCTTAGTGATAAGATCCTAGTAGCTCAACGAGCTAACATAAACATGTAATTATATAACCCTGTAGATTTCCGTTCCAATGGGACTGATTTTTCTCATTTCAGATTTGACTTGTAGAAAGATTCCGAGCTGTTATTTATTAGCTGTTGCATACCAAACTGCAACTCAGAATTGACAGAAAGCATGAAACAGCTGATTGTTATTTTCTCGAATTCCGGGTCGGTCCCATAGAACAAGTTGCTCATAGTGATGGTTTAAATCACCTCCTTTCGGTCGTCCTTAGTAAGTACATCAGTTCTGAATAACCCTGAATAAAGAAGGTACGATTTGATTATAGAAACTAGCGTGGTTTTTGCACATTTTAATTAATTAGACATAACGGCTACAATAGTTTCGATCGCATTTGGCGATTTTTTCAAGGATGGAGTACTAGCACGCGGGCTCGTCTCGCATAGCACTGCGAGCCGCGGCGCGCAGCGCTCGCGTTGATAGCGGTTGCGGTGCGGGGGCAGGGACAAGGCAAAAGGTACATACGATTACGACTGCTCTACTGTTGATAGGTATGACGATGTGTATGTCTACGTCTAGTGAGTCATGTGTGAGTGTCTAGGCGGACGTGAGCGACAGTTAGAGCGGCGCACTGACTTGCTTGCAACTTACAATAAAACTTGTCCTGTGGAGAAGTTTCGTCGTGGTCCACGATATAAGATACAGCGCTAAAGAAGTTTTGTGATCATTTATAAAAACGTCATGGTCATTGGAGTTGTACGAGTTGTACCTAAGTACTAGCTGCTAGAAAAATGGTATTAAAAAGATTTACAAATAGAAAAAATATTTTTTTCAATACACATCTTGGAAGTTTGCTTTCACCGTGCTTTGCGGTCTTAATTGAGCCATAACAGTGAACGCTTCACCGTTTATGACACGTTTTTCAAATGCCGATTGGAAACATATTGACGTGGATGTCTTACGGTTGATAATATTGAATGTAGTACAAAATATAAGATTCAGTCTAATCAGACCAGATACTATGACAATCTTAATGGGCTTATGGCTCACAGGATAGACAGCATTGAGATGAACAGTCGCCGCAAGATTCTCCTGTTCCATGGAGTTCCAGAAGTGGAGAAAGAAGACACCTCTGCTCTAATTGTTGAAATTGTCACTGGCCGACTTAAGGTACAATCTTTCTCAGTAGCTGGAATCAGTCGTTGTCAGCGCATGGGCCGTAGCCAAGGTGACCGGCCGAGACCCATCTTAGTAAAATTTAGGGATTTTGATCTAAGAAGTAAGCTGTGGTCCTCTAAATCAGCACCCAAGGGCACTAACATCACACTGTCCGAGTTTCTCACAAGAGTGAGGCACCAGGCGTTCATGGAGGCCAGGCAGCGCTTCGGCCTGAAGAATTGTTGGACTCGTGATGGGTTCATTTACGTCCTGGCCCCCGATGGCAAACGACATCGCATCACTGGCCTCCTTGAGCTGCAGAGGATCCCGGCGAGCGCTCCTTCGAAGCCATCGTCGGGCGCTGCCCCCAAAAAAGCTGCGGAATCCGGTGCTGTGCCAAGAACGAAACGAGCGGCTGCTCAAGCTGCATCAGCGTCATTGAAGTGATTGTTTTGTCGGTGTCTTTCTGTGCCAGCTATTATGTAGGGTGTTACGGCTCGGGCTTGTATTTGTTGCAATCCTTTTACTTATTAGTAGTAATTCACATTACAGGTAATTGTAGTATTGTATGTAACAGGCGCTAACGCCTAACTTGCTTTTCTAAATACCCAGTTTTTCTTTTTGCTATCAATTTTAATTTTGCACTGTTCTTCTTCTTCTTCTTAGTTTTGGCGTCGCATTATTGTGCATTTGCCAGTGTCAAGTAATAAGTTTTAATAATTTTTGATAATATTTTATCAAAATAGTCACTGTCGTAGTCATAGTCCAATAAAGTCGCGATCAAGTCCAATCATAGTCCAAGTCATACCTCAGTAAAGCAGTGGAGGCTTTACTAGAGGCGTGTATGGAGTTTTGGTAACAACACGGAACAACATGATACGTAACATTATATCACTTGCCTACACTCATGCACGTAAATCAGCTCATAATCAACGAAATACCACCATTTTTCACTAATTATCACTGATAAAAACACAAGTTTAACAAAATAATACAATGGGGCGACATGATTTTTCCGCGTTCCCGCCAGAACTCTTTTGCACTGTTTTGCACACAAAATAGATGTTGTCAACACTCTGACAGAAATTTGACACTTGACGGATAGACTTTTTTTTTTTTTTTATCATTGGCTTATACCACATAGTTACTATACTAGGTTTCTATCTTTCACAAATGTTTTGTTTTTTAAATATTGTAACTGGATTGAAGTTGGTTTGTACGTACTCAAAATTAATAATGTATACCTAGGTATTATTTGATACCTTGTGGCCACAGAAATATAATAATATTTTATTACGTGTTTATTTCCTTTTTAAATGTTGTGTTGCATGTGATATTATTATTTTTTATTTTTATTTTTTTATTTTTCCGTATAGTTTGTTAATGTTATGTACTGTTAATAATAATATTTGTCAACCTAAAACTATGAGAAATAATTAATTTAGTAGTTTATTTTGTTGTGTAATTGTTTTCTTATTTGTTGTTTTGCTACTTGAAAGCTTTCTCTCTGAAACGCTGGCGGACGAGTGTGTCACTAGTTGAGTATTCAATACTTACCATTAAATATTTAGATTATTTTATACAGTATCATATACCTATATATTAGTATTAAATTGTATTATATATATTCTATTTTTATAATTATTATGGCTAACTTAATGGATAATAGTTCCAGCGAAGATGAATTTCTTTCGATATCCTCTTACTCTTCCTGTTGTAGTGATAGTGATAGTTTCTCTAGCATACCTTTTCTCTCTGAGACTCTAGATGCACATTTTGCAGATGTGTCGAAAAATTTTAATGTTATACATATCAACGCTCAAAGCATACCATCTCATATCAATGACATGAAAGCTTCTCTCCTTTGTAGTAATATACATGCCATTGTGGTTTCAGAGACGTGGCTGAAAGCTAGTCTTCCATCCATTTCCTATGATTTACCTGGTTTTCAACTTATACGCAACGATCGCATCGATAGTCGTGGTGGTGGTGTTGGTATCTATCTTAGATCCCACATCCCTTTTTCCATAATTAGCACCTCCACACAGCCATGTCCGCCAAACGCTGGTGAGCATCTGTTTATTGAAATTACTCTTTTCCATACGAAGATCTTACTTGGTGCTTATTATTGCCCATCGTTAAACATTAATTATTTTTCAACATTTGAGAACCTCCTGGAAAATCTAATTCCTCTTTACAAGCATTCTATAATTATGGGTGACTTTAATACTTGCCTTCTTAAACAAGATCACCGTACTTCCTCTTTCCTATCCGTCACTAACTCCTGTAATTTACACATTCTCCCTCTCAACGCTACCCATCACTTCCCAAATTGCACTCCTTCTCTTCTTGATGTCATGATAGTATCATCACCATATTGTGTTGCTAAGCATGGACAATGCTCTGCGAGTTTTTCATATCATGACCTTATCTTTATGTCCTATAAAATTCGTCCTCCAAAAGCCAAGCCTAAAATTATCCTCCAGCGCAATTTCGGTGGCATGGACAAGGAAGCATTAGTCAAAGAAGTTAGTAATATTGATTGGGCGCCTGTACTCGACGCAGGTTCCGTCGATGATCAAGTAACAATCTTTAATTCAATTTTAATAGAAATATATGATAAGTATGCCTCTTTGCGCCCCATCAAAATAAAACACCTTCCTGCTCCTTGGCTGACCGGTGATATTAAACTTCTGATGCACAAACGTGACGTGGCAAATTTCAGATACAAAAGTCACCCTACAACCCTGACTAAGGCAGCCTATGTTACAGCCCGGAATCGTTGTAACACGGCTTGCAGGGATGCTTTGCGAAAGTATGTTCACAAATCCGTAGACAATGATGATTCGGCCAAAGTTTGGAAGTTTTTGAGATCGATTGGCATTGGTAAATCACGATTAGATACTATCCCTCATGATTTAAATATTGAACTTCTTAATACACATTTTTCTTCTTCATCCAACATTGACTTATCTTCCAAAAATAAAACTCTTCTCTCTCTTTCTGATATGCCTACTCCAGATCATCCACCTTTTGTCTTTGATTCTTTTTCAATAGAGGATGTTAAGAAATGCATACTTGGAATTTCATCGAATGCGGTAGGCAGTGATGGAATCAGTCGCAATATGCTCATACCTGTCCTTGATTATATCCTACCCGTTCTTTGTGCTATTTTAAATAATTCCATCTCATCTGGTGTATTTCCCTCTGTTTGGAAAGATGCCCAAATCATTCCTCTCCCGAAGAAACCTAATCCGAAATCCTTTTCTGATTTTCGTCCTATATCAATCCTACCTTTCCTTTCCAAAGTCCTTGAACGTCTTGTCCATAACCAGTTCAGTAGATACCTTTCCCGTCACAGCCTTTATAATCCTTTCCAATCTGGTTTTCGCCCCGGCCACAGCACTGTTAGTGCTCTGGTGAAAATTACAGATGACATCCGATTAGCCATGGAAAATCGCAACCTAACAATATTAGCTCTATTGGATTTCAGCAATGCCTTCAATACCGTCGACCATGACATTCTTCTTGCCCTTATGCTTTCTTCCAATGTATCTTCTCCTGCAGTGGACTGGTATCGCAGCTACCATATCATTGATGATTGCACTCATCAACCTCTATGGTTCAAAATCATAGCAAATCTCGTAATGAATTGCAAAACATTCTAACTAATCTTTTGATGGTACGAGGTCACCCGTACTTATGGGCAAATTGGACAGTTAAAACAAGAGAGCAGATGCACTAACGAGCCTATTCTTTAGAGCGATCCTAGATAATCTAGATGCTATCTTCTAACTTGCACCAGCGTGGTTTGTTCCCAAACAGGCCAAGTAAAAGCGCTGGGTGCGCCCAACTCGGCGCTAACTCCGAACACCTCCTAATTGGGTAAATACACGAGCGAGTGCAACTTTCATACTGTTCAGCTCTATGCGAGATATTGATGCCTTGGTGTCATGTTATACTTGCAAAAGCTCATTACAAACGTAAAAGCAAAGTAAGCGGAGCATTAAACTGCGTTTTCACCCGATATTTATGTGGATGCGTAGCTGGATATGTTTGTTGAGATCCAATATATTTGCTTTTTTCACATTTTACGCCGTTTCCATAAGAGCTGCACTCATCATCATTATCAGCCGTAGGAAGTCCACTGCTGGACATAAGCCTCTCCTAAGGATTTCTAATAAGCCCTGTTGGAAGCGGCCTACGTCCAGCGCGTTCCTGCTGTCTTAATAATATTGTCGGTCCACCTGGTCGGTGGACGTTCTACGCTGCGCTAACCGGTGCGTGGTCTCCATTTGATAACTTTACTGCCCCATCGGCTATCAGTCCGAGCTATGTGCCTTGCCCAATGCCATTTCAACTATGGTTTAGCTCATAGTTCTTAACACTACAATATTTAAGCATAATAATTTATTGACTGTATTCTGTTTTGTGTACCAAATAAATAAATAAATAAACTTACTAATCCGTTGGGTTATGTCGGTTTGGTTCGTTTTGTTTTCTTTGGTTTGTTTGGTTGCACTCAGCAAGACTAGTTAAAATAATAGGTGCAATTGGTTCCTAAATTATTATAAAGATTCTTAGCTTCGCGAACACGCAGCACTAAAGTCTGATATTATCAATTAGAGCCGGAGCAAAAGTGTGTGGAGCCGTAAGCATGCCTAGGTACCTATACATATTAATTACTAAAATCCTATGCAGAAACCTGCCCTTTAGGCCGTTGAAACAATGACAAAACCAATAACATTACCCTTATAATACTTTTTATTTCAAACCGAACAATCACGCTCTAAACACCGCGTTAATCCAACTTTTCGCATAAATCCCGCACATTTATCGCCAAACTTTTTCCAATAAATCGCGAATCAAAAAGCGTATTTATTAAAACAACTAGCGTTTTATTATAATGTCAAACCAGGTAATACAGTTCAAGCCAGCGTTTAAATTCAAAGTTCGTAGCGGGGGATAGGAACTCGTCTGTTCGAAAATGAGTTTTATCGGTTTTGCTGTAGGATCGAATATGAGTTGGTGGTAGTTGGTTATACGTTTTTAATAATGTGCGGGACATGTGAATTCGGTGGAAGTTTTGCAATAAAAGTTGCGAAGCGCGCCAGCGTTGCATTCAGCTGCAAATGAGGTACTGCAGCGGTGACTGACGGGGAAATGCCTATTTGGACCGCTTTGAAGAGTCAATCGCTCAAATTACGTCATCAGTAGCCTGAAAGCTTTGTTTATACTGCGAAATAGTAAAAAAGTAAGTATTGGATTGAGTTCTTGCTTAATACTCTATGCACTACAGTAAATATGTCCAATATAATACATCCAGATTTCCATGTAGCGACATATTACATTATACGTGTCATGTTAAACTTAAATTGTGTTAACTTTAAATTACTAGTTGACGTAAAATTTTCTAATAAAGTCAAATAAATCGATTTTCGCGCTTACGTAGCAAATAAATTTTCACATTCATGAGATAGATGAAAATTATTTCGGTTGACTTATAATAATAACAATGTAGTACACTCAGCTAAAGGTAACTGTTTGGTTGTACACGAAAACTACAGAAAGAGCAGTTTCAGGGATGAGAATAAATTTAGTTCCGTGTAAGACACATTGCAGTTGGCTGGCAACTTCCGCACTGCACGTGTTTAAGCGGGAGAGGACTGTGTCGTACCAGTTACTAGATCCAATAACGTCTGGTTTTTTTTTTTTTTTTTTTTTATTTCGAATAGGTTTGCGTTTGACTACACACTGCCTGATGTTAAGCAGATGTGCGGTCTAGGATGTAGCACGCTTACCTAGAAGATACCTATTTACTGGTGCAGCATGTTAAGAAATAAGCGTAGTTAATCAACGTTCGTTACGGCCAGTTTTTGGATAGGTGACCGCGGATGGCATTTAAAACTGAGGGGCCATACCAAAGGCCTTCAGGTGGCTTAAATATTATGACACCAGGGCTAGTAACTCGGCCTATACGAACATACTAACGTCTGGTACTGGTATAGAGAAATTGTTCAAAGATTGACCGCACAGATCACAAATGTATTTTTCAAATTGCGTCGCATTGTGTGTAAATAAAATATAGCTTAAAAAAATATAAAAAAACTCGCTTAGGATTCATCATTTTTTTCTTTTTGTATAAAAACATTGTCATCGGTCTTTGATAGGTGTTTTGTACAACTATCAACAGTTTAAAGAAAATCTGATCGCTCAAAGTAGGTCAAAATCGTGCTCAAAGAGGTTGGTTACAAGCAAACAAGTAAAGCAAGCAAACATTCAGGTGAAACCAAGGACTTTGTATACTATCGGTGAAACTAATAAAAGCGTGTTAAAACCAGTGCAACTCTATAGTTGCACTATCAATCACTATTGATTGAATCACCGTAAGTAGTAAAATGTCTTAGCTAAAAGTTTATAATACAGCAGCAGCATAATAAAATAAAAATTGACAATGTAAGAAATTAAAGAAAGCTTTAAACAGTTATATTAGTATATTTTTAATTTTAGTACAATGGTTCCCAAAGTTGTCAAGGCTACGACTACTCTTATATAGGTTTAAATACTATAGACGCTCTTTAGGAAATTGTATCGTTATCAATATGAATAAAGGTCTAACAAGAAAGTGTTAATACAATATTTTATTAATTGATTAAATAACTACATCGAAAAACTATTTCTAATAAAGAATGAGATTGTTTTGTTTCGCTATAACAGTTTTTAAATTAACTTGAGTTACTATTAATGCAGTGAGTTTGTTAGTGTGTAGTCTAATTTATAATTTGGTTAGTGTGTAATTCTACAGGCAGGTCCCTCAGTATTCGCTTGCGACTCACCAGTAGGTTGCGACACATAGTTTGGAAAACCATGCCATTTTTAGGCCGTCTGAAAGCCTCTGATATAGCTAAATGGTTAAAACAACCGGGACCTACAATTAAGAGTGTCATCCGAGCCACGGTAGCGCTCAGTTGGAAAATGTCACGCGCGGTCACCCATCCAAATACTGACCGTGCGGAACGTTACCTGGTCTGCTATATTGGATAGTCTACTCTCATGTTCAAACGCTAACACTTGCGCGGCGCCCGGCGCGGTGCGTGACCGGCGACCGTAAGTATTGCTTTGACAACGCAGACAGACAAACTTTCTTTACTTATCCTCGTCTTACGCCGTGCACTTATTGTTCCCAGCTCGCAAGCTCTCCGTGTCTGGAGAAAATGCTGGTAAATATATCATTGTCGTTTAGCAAAAGAGTCTAAAAACACATAGTTAGCAATATATCTGCCGTAGAGAATTCACTATTAAAGATAAACCTCGTTAACAGATTTTTAGTACAACTGGTTGAAAGCGGTTTGTATTCAACGCATTTCCACCTATAATTATGTTTGCTTGCTTGTAATCAACCCCTTTGAGCTCGATTTTGACCTACTTTGAACGATCAGATTTTCTTTAGACTTTGCACACCTATCAAATACCGATGACAATGCATTTATTAAAAAATTAGATGACTCCTAAGCATGTTTTTAATTTTTTTTTTAAATCTATATTTATATTATTTTTAACACACTTTTATTAGGTCGACGTGTAACCTATGTAATGGAATCTAAGGTGACTAATTTAACAATCTTCCAAGGGTCGTAGCGTAATGAAAATTGGCAGCTGTATGTAGTTCTAAAGACTATACAATATGATGGTACTGCCGAACTGATCTGATGATGAAGCCGGAAGAAATGAACTGGAACTTCATGATGGAAAATCGTATCATAGCTGTTTTGGCTTTCTTAGAAAAGTCTTGTAATGAAATTTGACCACAATTTGGTTTTAATGGTCTGATGATGAATCCGGAAGATAGGCACTGGCATTCCATGATGCAATATCGTATCATAGTCGTGTTTGCACTCGCGAGAAAGGCCAGGAAAAGCGTGATATTCTAGTGTTTTTAAAAATTAAAATTTATTGTTTTCATTTTTTGTTGAAACCCTTAGAGAATAATAATAGATAGGTACTAGGTAGGTACATAAAACAAAAACGTGTTAAATAAAACGTTTAGTTATCCTTATCAAGATGAGGCACTATCAGAGCTATGCGATAAAAGCGTACTGCGTTCTATAACTCAATCTTAACAAAGAATAAATAGAAACGCTTATAGCGTAATTTGATAAGGTATTCGTTAGCAATCATCGAAGTTAAGCAACGTACAGCACGGTCAGTCTTCGGATGGGTGACTGAGGGTGGCATTTAGAACTGAGCGGTATCGTGGTATGGATGGCACGTTAAATTGTAGGCTCCAATTGTTTTAACCGTTTAGCCATGACAGAAGCCATCAGGCGGCTTAAAATCTCTGACACCAGGGCTATTCACCCGACTTATACGAACTTACTTAAAAAAGATCACTGAATGCAACTGAGACTTGCAATAAGTAACGCTTGGGTTATACTTATTCTAAATTAAAAACACAAAGTTGTAAGCCGTTTGCAAACAGTGCGATCCTATAGTTCTCACATCGTCTGTCACCTTATAAGTATCACTTAATTAAAACTACCGTGAGTATTCATCATAACTATAACAGAATAGGGCTACAACTCACGTTATAATTATACGGTCGATCCGCGAGGAATCGGACCAGTTTCGGAGTATTTAGTACTCCATCCTCAGGGAATACGCGCGCCCCCGTCGACTGGCCTTATAAGTAGACATCCATCTCTCCCCTACTTCTTTTTTAAAATAATTTGCATATCATTCAGCTAAACATTCCAATTAAAAAGAAATACCCTACTCCATTATCAACTCCGCGAATCTTGCCAGCTCATACAAACTAAACAACAAGCGGCAATCAACAAAAAAGTTTCCGAAATGACTCTTATCTCCCGAGGCAACAAGGCCAATACTGCCAACGGAATACACAATTATCCTCGAGAAATTGTCTTTAGCTAGGCAGGATTGCCCGCTTCTCCCCATTAAGATTTAGTATAACGACAAAAGCATCCATTCCTTTTATCTAACGTGAAAACAAGATTATGGTAAAACTATGCTACGTTTTTGGGGATTGAGATTTTCATAATTAGGAATATTTGAGTATAAGTTTTGAATAATGGGTACTTTTTATTTTTACGTTCATAAGCTGTGTACCGACTGCCCAATTGCTTGTCCCAGGCCATTAACATTTTTTTCTGTTAAATATTTGGCACATAGCATGGAGTAATGACCGATGGGGTTTAAAAGTTCTAAGCAAGCGCAGTTCTCCCACGAGGTGGACGCATGATCTTATTAAGATCTCAGGTTCGCGCTGGATGCAGGCCGCTATCAACCGGTCTTATTGGAGATCGATAGGGGAGGCTTAAGTCCAGCAGTGGACGCCCTATGGCTGATGAAATAGATGGATATTTGGTTAGATATCAGTTGTGAAAGAAACAGCGAAATTGCGTTAAGTCCAACAGTCAACTTATTCAGGCCATAATGATAATGATATGAGAGGAACAACCCCTTACAATCTAAACCAAAGTAAGTAGATTCAAACACTCTCAATAACGATAATTGGAAGGTATTAAAACTCTTTTCCCTTATCCCCCAATTAGTCAAGTCGAATCTTATGCAAATGACTTGTTAATTACCGAGTTGCTTCCTTAATTCACCTAAAGGGTCGGTCCATTTGCTTTTTTCTACTAAAAGGGGATTCAACAGAATAATATAGTCTTTCAAGCCTTTGTAGGTGCTCTGATGGGATATTTGTATAAAATGGCGTATTTTTTATTAAGCCTCGAAAGCTTTCCTGTCGTATTTAAGAAAGATGAGAAATGTCTGTGAGTGAAGAACGAATGCAACTTTCCTTATATTTTATGGATTTGCTGTGCGTTTTATTCATTCATATTTTGTTTTTATTGCTAAATACAGTATATTATTATGTGAATAAAAATACGTTTTTGTAAGTGTGTAATTATTGTAAGTATACTGTTTAAGAAATGTCCTTGCTTTTACAAGAGTTAATTCAATTTTAAAAAATGAAAAACTGTTGTTGCTTTTAAGGTATTGATAAATAGTTATTTTTGTCATCCATTGTGATCTCTCAGTAACGTTGTAATTTAAATTTAGCCTTCATCATCATCATCATCAGCTTATTTCAGCCCACTGCAGGGCATAATCTTCCTCCCTTTTACGCCAACTATTCCTGTCATGTGCCTGTCTAATCCAGGTGTTGCCGCAAAACTTTTGGATGTCATCACGCCACCGTTTAGCCTTAGGATTCCAAATTGAAAGACACTAACTTATTAAAACTCCGAACTTTAACAATACTTACGATTAAATGGTTCCAAACAAACCTTTCAGAATACCTGATACTCAATTATAGAAGATGCTGCAAGTTTGCAACTAGCGTCTGCTCCGGCAGCCCCCGGCGCGGGTAAGTTGGGAAGTATCGACGGTGCGATTTGCCAAACTTGGACAGGCGCAGCTCGCAGACGGTTAGTTCGCTGTTCGGTAATGACAATAAATCTCTCAAATGTTTGCTAAATCTTCAAAAATTAAAACAAGGACACGATAATTGTTATTCGCCAAAAATGACACAACCGACTTAAGTCGTGTCCAAATTATAGTTCGATTGAATCGATGTGTAATATTTATTGATTACATGTAGTTGAGTTTTCAAAAACTGCTCAGCCGATTTTGATAAAGTTTAAATAAGACAATTTCTGAAGGATAATATACCAAACTAAAAAACTGCTCAAGCAGCCCTCGCGCGGGGAAGTTGGGCAGTATTGACGGTGTGCTTTGCTGAATTAAGACGGGAGCTGATCGTAGTTAGCTCATTGTTGGCTAATGACAATAAATCTGACAAAGTTTTCTAAATCTTCAATGAAAATAACTTCAATTTTATTTTCGTAAGTAGTGCTAAACAATGTCTACAGACGAAAGGTCTATATTAAATCCAAATGCTAATACACTGCCCGACAGCTGGCACTGCTGCCACAGACAGTAGCCGAGTACTCATATAAGCATAAGCACGATGCATATTTATTGATAGTAAAATTATAAACAGAAAATTAAAACAAGTGCTTTGTATACTGCAATTTTATCTTGCGCGTTACCATCAAGGTGACACACTGAGTAGTTGGAGTAAGCAACTAAAGTTTGATTAACAGCAATTTGACCTAAATTCAGATTGACGATAACATGTCGGAAGAAAGCTGTTCCGTAAAAGTTCTTTTGAAAATCCGAGTTACAAATTATATGTAATAGAGACAACACATGTAAGGATATCTAATACCTAAGTGTATATATTTTACTCACAGTTGATCTAGATTAATATAAGAAATTCTACTATTTATGATATTATTCCCCAACCCCATCTAAATAACCGACTCAAAGGTTTTGTGTCAATTGTGACCGAGATCCTAAGAACGTAGTCCATCGCAACAGAATTAGGGAGGAGGTACATTTTTTTACCAATCCCTACAATGGCAGCTGAGGAGGGCGTTATTATAATCCTTGCGTCCGTCTGTCTGCTCTGACACGGGTTAAGCTGGCGCAGCTGATGTTCACACAGCCTGTTCATATTTTTATATTCACTTTATCCCGAATAACATCGTTGGTAACTACCACTTCCTTTGAGCAACAATTTTGCCATGAAATTGTAATTGTATTTTTCTGTTATCGGGTGTTTTGTTTTGCTTCGCCACGATTAATGGCGAGAATGCAAACGGAGCCAAAGTTATTTTTTATTCAACTAACAAACAAAGACGAAATCAAGTAACATAATGATAAAATTGTTGCAAGTAATTTTAATCAAGTATTTATTTATTGATTTTGTCGTATCAATTCCAATAGATAAGGAATTATTGACTAAGATAATAAGCTCTACTTTAAACTTAAAAGGGTCAGAAAACGATAAAAATGAGACATATTTGACGCCAGAGGAAGTTGAAAAGACACATTTAGGGTTATGTGGTGTTGACTCTTATGAAGATAAACGCTACGGTTGCATAGAATTAACAGACGATGAAAATTCCTATGAACTATTTAAATTAATACCGAAAAGAAATGCAAAGACAACTAAAAAGAAAACAACAACAAGAAAAGCGACGACAACAAAAAAAAATCAAAAACAGAAGGAAGCTAAAAATAAACAAAATGCAAATAAACACGACAAAACAAACAAGAGTAAACCAAATGAAGTGAAAAAAATAAAACGAAAATCCTACAATGACATGGCCGAATTGACACAAACAATATCGAATAAAAATGAAACTAATACATCATCAATCAAAATTGAAATTAATGCGGGGGATTTGGACCAATTGTCAAACATAGGATCATCAAGTAATGTCAACCCAACAGATATAGATAAATTGACGGAAGCAGATATTGATGGTGTTATTGAAGCTTTTAGTAGAATTATTGTCGAGCAGGCAGAGTCTGATAAATTAACCACAGTGGGTGTGAGTGAATCAAATACAGAAGTTATAGACTCGGCAGAAATATATCATTAATATGTTCGTGATTTAGTTTCACCGTTAAAAATCTTTAATGCAAGCATACCACAGACTACACAGTAACACAAACTACATCTTTGTAATGAAATTATGCCATTTTAATATGGACATAATATGGTACTACTCGTATACGAATCCAATAAAAAATATGGTTTACTCTAACTCTAGCGAGCGCGTGAAATAATTCACCAGTTTATACGTGAGGTCCAGTAAAGTTGTCTGAAATCACTTTTCGTTTCAAGTAATACTTTTGATAATATTGGGCCCTTTTCTTCTAAATCAATACAGTACCTTATCGAAATAAATAAATAAAATGCATATGAAATATTTTCCCATCGGCTTTTTACCTACAATAGGTGCAGTGTGTGTAATATAGAATATATTATTACGTCAACAAAAACTAAACGTTAAAAAAAACTTGCAACTTATATCTTTATGTTTAGTAATATCTATATTAACTGGTTACGCTACAATAAATAAATAAATATTTTGGGACATATTACACACCGATGACAAATAATAATTAGAAAAACAAAAAATCTACTTGTTGTTCTTTTTGATTCCCTAGAAAGAAAAAAAATAGTTTCCTACCTATTTGTAAATATTTTGATCTAAAAATAAATAAATAAATATTTCTGGGACATCTTACACACGGTCTCTGACCCCAAACAAAGAAAAGCTTGTGATATGGCTGTCAGAGACTGATATTCTCGTACTACATATACTTATTTTTAAAAACATACTTATATAGATAGTAACTAAATAACACCCAGACACAGAGAAAACACTTATGTTCATCACATAAATATTTGCCATGGGTAGGGATCGAACCTACGCCTCTTTGATCCAGAAGTTCACTAACCACTGAGCCACCGAGGCAGTCTAAAGTTTAAATGGCACCCACCGTATAGCAAGACGGTAAGGCTGTGAGGTAAAGTATTTCAATTCATAATAAAAAATAAAGTGTTACATAAATCAACTAAATAAATACTTACATGGAGCCAAATTAACAGTTCACAGTTTTTATTCAACGCTTTTTACAACTCAACATTTTATGACATTAGGTTAAAAATAAAAACTGTTAATTACGTCAACCCAAAGCTGTTCCTGATCCAGTAGTTTATTAAGCAGAGGTCAACATCATCAGGGTCCTCCCCTAGGTTATTGAGTTGCTTTTATCTCGCAGGCTCTGTTATTACGTCTGGTGTCCACGATTTGACAAGGGTAAATCCCCTTTCTCCATGTACCCTGCCTGGATGTATTTTTTATATTTGCTAGTGTAAATATATGACCTCGTAAGTATAATGATTTTGCGTGGATCAGTAGTGGATGGTGTTTTCACTGATTGAGTTTGATTAAATTTGTACTTGTAAATAAACGAAATGATAATTTTATAGAATTAGCAAGATATGGTAGGTACATAAATAGTAAAAAGTTTTAAAAATCCTTGATTTTTGTATTTGGCAAAAATTTGTCTTATTATGTTTTTGTTATCTTATTGGGCTTGGGCTTATAATAAAAATATACGAAGCTATATGTACACATAATATTAAAAAAAAAACCGGACAAGTGCGAGTCATGCTCGCACATCGAGGATTCCGTGCAAATCCAGAAAATTTTACAAAATTGGGAAGGAAGTTGTTATAATCTCTATACCTTACATGATACAATTTACTCACTTTGAATTTTGACCCATATTTTGTGAATTTTGAGGCCCTATTTTTTGTGATTTAAATAAAATGTGCAGTTTTCAGATTTATTTCTATATGTGGACTCTGAGACAATGCTCTTCGTCAAATTTCATAGTTCTATGTCAACGGGAAGTACCCTGTAGGTTTTGATTTTTGTGAGTATCGAAATATGTGTTTTTTACGACATTAACGGCTTTTTTTTTTTAAGTTTTTTTTACACAACTGCAAGGTACCATAGATATACGTATAAGTTTAAATTTCAACTCGATATCTTTACGCGTTCTCGAGATAAAGAGTCTTGACACAGACTGACAGAAGGACAGACGGATAACAAAGTGATCCTATAAGGGTTCCGTTTTTTTCGTTTGAGGTACGGAACCCTAAAAATGTGTACAGTACATAGATGCAGAGTAGGGCTGAGTCACAGCTAACTTAAACAAAGGTCACCTTTGTCCACGCACAAAGGTCACCTGAAAATATAACTCTAAAGAATAAAAACCTTGAAAAACTTTATTACCTTAGCTACACAAATATAAACTATCATAACACTAATAATATCGTATCCATTATTCACCAAATCTGGGGTTCACATTTGGCAAACTTTATACACGCTTCTGGTAAATTCGCTGGCGTAGTGGGGGTAGACTCCCAGCCAAACGGCATGGTACTCGACGTCTCATACCCATTCTCTCGCAATTGCCGAAACCTATACATTCTGTAAGGTGGTCTTCTGTACGTTCTAGGTGGTACATTTCTGTAATAACTCTTGTAAGTTTTCGTTACCCTTTTCTGTAGAGTTACCAGTGTAGTTGTCTGTTGAACTGTTGTCTCCGCTGCAGGTGGTTGGTAGTATGTTGGTGAACTTTCATAATTCATACTTGTGATTGTAGGATTGTATGTGGCGGGTACTGCTGTGGGTGTGGGTGCCCTGTCATTTTTATTGCTGATTTCTGGTGCTGCGCCGTCTGCTTCTAAAAGGTCATCGAGATTAAATTCTTGAATCGACATTTCAGTAGCCGGCGTAGTCTCTTGCTCTTCGCAGCTCATCTCTGGAAATCTTATCGGACCACACGGTGGTTTTGTTCGTTTAGTTTCCTCTATTCTATCTAATTCATCCATCCCGAGCCCATATAACCTTTCGAGAGCATCTTTTCTTCCTGATCCCTCTTTCTTCTCTTTTGAACGATCGCCTATGTCATCAATAGATTTTATATCTGGAGTGTTATCACTCGACGTTGTTTTTACCAGCTCTGTCACAGCCCGGTCTTGTGGTGCTGCCACACTTAAACAAATAGTTGCAACGAAAACTGAAACGATAACAAACATCTTGTCGGTCACTCGTGTGAAGAAAATGTGGTTCGAAATTAAATTTTGTTTGGTTTTACATTTTAATGTACTGAAACGTGCAGAACGCAGTTGCAATAGGTTGATTAAAATACATCTTAACTGTGATATTTAGTGTGTTCGCGAGTAATACAATTGAGTGAATAATAAATTCGGAACTCTACGTAAAATATAGCGTTTAATAAATATACAGAAATTATACCGTGATAGAAGCTATTATATGCCCTTCATATTTAAAGTGGCATTAAATCTATGACAAACAACAAATACCCACAGTTTAAAGCATACGAGCGAGTTTCATAAAACTAACACTATTTACGCGACGCGGACCGCTCTATATCATTACGGATGTTAGCTCTGTCGCCTCTATTAGGTTAATGCCATAAATGCCATAATGCTCTATACCAGGGTTTCCCAAACTATGGATCGTGACCCACTGGTGAGTCCACAAAAACCACAAAACTAAATACCGAAATAAATTACTCTTAACAAACTCTCTGCGATTGAAATTAACTTGAGTTGAAGCTGATGTCAAAACTGCAATGGCAGAGCATGAGATACAATTTCATCCTTCCCATTAAAACAAACTTTGTCAATGTAGTTATAATAGTTGGAAAGTCTTTTATTGATATTGGTGACGGCAAAATTTCCTGGCATTGCCATTCAGCGTGGCAATGCTGCCAGCATGCTGGACACGCTGCCAAGTGACGGTAAGCTTGAGCATTTGGATTATTTTTAGACTTTCAAGGACTTCTGGACGATCCAATTGCTTTTTATGTGGAAGTAGTTTTTGTAGTTTTAGCCTATGTAAATAGTGATGTACTTTGATGTAGTTAATAAAAACATAGCTGAAAAAAGTGGGTCCCGAGTTTGTTAGTTTGTATAAGACGGATCGTAGCCAGACAACTTTAGGAACCATTGCTCTATACGCTCATATTGCTCGTCCATAATATACACTGTACATACTATTCTATAGCTAATTCATTATACGGCAGTAATCGCTGCGGTCCACATACTTGTTCGATTATTAACATGTGGGCTTGTTTAACCGGATTATAGGTATGTATTGTTCCCGAGCTTGACTGAATTATTACGCGGAATAGCTTAATTAGGATGCCTGTAAGGTAGAATATATTGTTACAGTATGATTTGTGGGTGCTACTCTGTTTTGAATCTTATGCTATTGAAATAAGGAGCTTTTTTGAGTAGGTACATCTTTCACAATTTTTGAAGGCGACGTTCTACGAGTGATGGTAAAATAACTGAAATAAATTCTATGTTTAAATATTATAAATAAACTCATTCTATTTCGTTTTAGAGTCTAAGGCATAACAATGACTACTTTTTTGGTAGATATCTATTAATCACACATCTTACCACCGTTAAGATACAAAATAAAAAGTATCGTAAACGTTTTATAATTTACTGATATTCAAAATGACCTAAAAAGGGCAGCCTCCTACGCACCCGAAGGGAAATACACCCCGTTGCTTTTAAATATGAAATATAGTGAGTGAAATGAAGAAAAAGGGTTACCCACGTCAAGTTTATGCCTTCTGTGGCTTCGAGGGCGCCATGTGTCTCTATTGTGCCCACTATGAATTGATATTACTGCTTATTTATTGTACCTTCTAGTTTTGTAAGGGCTTTTACAGTTTCGCGAAGAGATACCCATTTTCTGAATTTGTGCAATAAAAATGTTTTACTTCGTTTTGAAATATTGGGGATGGTAATGTCAGACTACCTACTCGTAAGTGAAGGCTAAATTTGGCAACAGATATATTTTAGGCCGAGTTACAAGAAAATCGGAGCAAGAAGACGAATCGGTATTTATTTGTAGGATAGGTAAATGAGGCTTGTTTAAATATCATTATAATGTGGTTATTTATTTTTATACGAACTCGGTTTGGGGCAAAATATAATATAACTATGGTTAAAGGTAATGTAATATGAGTAATACTTAATTTAAGAATTAGGTAGACATTTTTTAATCTTCTGATCGCCTATATATGTGATTTTATATTACTGAGTGGTCATTCAAACTAAAATTTGAATGAATAATTTTGACACTGTACTGTATCAGCCTTTTAATAGTAGACTGCAGGACATAGGCCTGTCCACGAAGGGTGATTGGTGGGCCATATCCGCCACACTGGTCCAGTGCGGGTTGGTGCATTCACATTCGCCGTCGAATTTCTTCTGCGGACGTATGCAGGTTTCCTCACGATGCAAAGTCTTCTAGGTCTGCGTGCTTCATCTTCCACCACATCGTCGCTTACCATCAGGCGAGTAGGTGGTTAAGCGCGGACTTATTTGGAATAAAAAAAAGATGTTCTCCTTTACCGAAAAGCCAGTGATGTTAAATTCCATACATGAATTCCTAAGAACTCATTGGTACGGGACCGGGATTTGAACCCACGACCTCACGATTTTGACACAAATGCTCATTATTTATTAACAGTACCGACAGTAAATTATAAGCACTTGACATAACACGGCTAGATCTTGATATTATTCCAAGTCCTGAAAATCATTATCCACCAAATGCTACTTATATCAAGATTTATTGAAGAACATCGGCGGCTCTTCAAAAAACTAATTCCAGCAAGAGCTAGTTTTATAAGGTTATTTTCCGTATTATAGTATCGTAAAGATACCTACATATATTTTAGTAGATATTCCGTCCCGTTACGGAGATAAGGAGAGTTATCGAGCGTGAAATTTTACAAGTGTCGCCGGACGCCGCCCGCGATGGCCGCTATACCGGTTACACCCGCTATATTCCGGTTACTCCCGCCTCGAGGATATAAGGATATAATTTATTTGCTTCACGGTTCAAATAATAACTGGTGAGAAGAATAACCTTTTTTGTGAAGATTAAAATGACAAGGCTCGTGTAAAACTCGTCGAGTGTTTTTGAGAGACTCGGTATCTGCTGAAACATGAAATACATATTCTAGCTTATGCTCACTCATGAGTTGATAAGGACTCTTGGAAGCATTTCTGATTCACAATAAAATTGTCAAAATGTCAAGTATTATAATAATATACTCTATTTTGTGTATTTTCTTTTTTAATATCACAGATTTTATCTATGCATTGAAAGAAAGAAAGAAGAAAGTTATTCATTAACACTAACATTATTATCAGCTGTAAGACGTTCGCTGCTGAACATACTCTCTCCAATGATTTTCCAATAGCAGTAGTCAAAAGTGACTTGCACTAAGTATTTTGCTTTTCAGCTTTTATAATATCTGTTATTTTCTCATAAACTTAAATAAATACTTACTATAAAATACATTCGCTTCAACTTGGAAAAATGATAAAAGATAAATAATCCACGATGTTACATAACTATAGTTCGCTGAGAAACTAGCACAAACAAACAGAAGCTTTAGCCTCAGTTGCGCCGTATTGTAAAACCGCGATCTACCAAGTCAACTATTCTCAGACTGCGCAACCGATTGGCGAAGTCTAGAATTAACCGAAGTGCCGGCCCAGCGAGCCGTGCGGTTCCTTGCGTCAATTAAACTTGCTCGGTGGGGAAGTGACGTTGCACTGGTCAACTCGCAGTCTTATGCGGGTTTATTGTAAGCATCTTGGATACACAGTTTTTATATATATTGTAGCAGTTTACGGCATTCATGCCTGGTTTTTTACAGTGAACTTATTTTAGCATAATATTTTCACAGAAAAACCTAAAATGCAAAGTTTTAAAAGTCGCATTACAATGACATTTTCGATACGGACATCACAGTAATAATTATTATAATTATACTACGGGACTAATCGCGCACTAAAATTACGAGATACCTAAATAAATATCTCCTCATCCCGACGTTTCGGCCGAGTTGCATCGACCGTGGTCACGGGTAGACTGGAAGGTAGAACATCTAATTTTACATCTACATCGTAATTTTAGTGCGCGCTTAGTCCCGTAGTATATAATAATTATGTGTTCAAATCGCGAAAGTATAAAAACAACATCACAGTAATGTTTCAAATCTACTGTTATACTTGAAATATTTTTTGTCGCTAGATAGGATTTAATGAAGAATTCTGTAACTGTAAATGAGAAACTAGTGCAATCAAACAGAAGTTGCGCCTTATTGTAAAACCGCGATCAACCAAATCAACTATTCCCAGACTGCAACTGATCGGCGAAGTCTAGAATTAACCAAAGTGCCGGCCCAGCGCGCCGTGCGGTTCCTTGCGTCAAATTAAACTTGCTTGGTGGTGAAGTGACGTTGCACTGGCCAGCTTGCAGCTTTGTAAGCAGAAGCAATTCTTAGAATCTAAGTAACTATTTAAAAATTATGTATTTATGTCACAATTGGCGCTTGCATCTCAGTAGAGTCAGTTCTTAGAATCTAGTAGGCACTTTGATTCTTAAAAACAATTTTATTTGAATAGTTTTTGTATCTAGCAATTGGCGCTGGCATCTCAATGGTGAGAATCAATGTTTGAAAACTCTTTACGTATAAAAGTCAAAAAGGAAAGTTACCGATAAAATATCTTGATTTGGATCAATTTCTTATCGGTTTGTTTAAGAATCTATTATAGCTAAATTAATATATGAAATCTACAACCTATTATTGTGCATTTTTTCTTATTTATGTAAGTACTTATGTATACTATTTATTAAAAGAGAGTTTACTTTGGGAACAATACTGAAAACAGCAGAAAGAAATCTTATCTTACTCGTATCACAGTTTCTACCAGGTGATCTTGGTAATTGTAGAAGCGCGGTCACACTGGGTAGACTTTCTTCCTGTTTTCAGGCAGTTGGTGAGCCTTATTCAGCGCCAGTGAGCCTTGGTGAGTACGACATTATATACGTAGTGTGTAGTAATTTATACGCTCTAGGAATTTTGCAATAGTTTTTAATTTATCTTTACTCCAAAATAAAGATTTTGGAAAGAATTATAAATGTGACTATTTTTACGACATTAACATAATATTGTTGTAATATTGTCTGTCAGTGAAAATTTAGCCATGCCGTTATTGCAAGATCTTTTTCAAAAAAAGGTACTGACAGACAAAAAATCTCAACAGTAAAAAAACTAGTTTTCTATGTAATACTATGTACATTTATGTAGGTATTTTGTAATTCTGTTATAGCTCAAGAATAAGGTCCCAAGCCGAGCCAAATTTACAGCGGAGCCGGCAAGTTACCAACTTTAAACATTGTTATTTGCGAATTTACAAAGTTAGGGAAAAATATGCATGAGGTGTGAGAATTTGCTCCAAGTTGGGCGCCGGCCGGGTGCGAGTTGCTCGAACGTCACGCGGTAATTTGGGCAAAACTTGATAGCTTTGTACAACTTAAGTTACGTAGTCTCTATAACTTAATCTGTGACTTAAGATGTACTGTAATAAATCGATCTATTTAAATTTTGGTGACAGATATGACATTACCTCACTAAGTAATAACGCTGATACGTCCTCGGTCGTCTATTTTTACCGACTTTCGAAAAGAAAGCGGTACTATGTTCATCTGTAACTGTATGTATGTTTTTGTCTATGTTTATCGATATTTTCGCCAATTGTGAACGGTTTTTTTTATTTAGTTCAAAAGAGTATACTTCCGAAGTGATTCTAGCTAGTTTGATAGAATTTATTGATAGAATATATTACTGAATAACGTAACATGGTATTTTAATTTTTTTTGATATGTAATTATAATTTCTTTATTTTCATACTCGTTGACATTTTGAAACTGATAATGACATTGTTATTTTTCATGATACTGATACAATTTTATTTTTGATTTGTATTCTAATATTTTATTTTTTTGTGTACCTAATGATACTGAACTTGTAAAATTTAAAAAGTGTGCTTATTTATTTATAGTAAAAATGTAATTAAGTAGAACTTTTAAAAATTGTAACTAGACGATTCCAAGTGCCTGTATTGTGTCTACGGAATAAAGAAATTTTGACTTTGACTTTAGATAAATCAACAGAAAATGTTCATAGATGTCACATCGATTTGTGCAAATTATTCGAATTTTGTACACGGCGGAAGGCGGTGTTGCAATTTTTTTGCAAAAAAGAATTATGCGTAGTGTATACAAAGTCGATAAAGCGACAATTGTTGAATTTTATGGGGGAAAATAACTTTGGAGAAGACACTGTACAAGTAGGAACTACTATAATTTTATAATGATATATACTGATCAATCAAAACATGTAGTTAACATGTTCACGAAACACATTACTTTTTATAATATAACAGTACATGTAGTGGTCTTTTCCAAAGTTTTTTTGTCTCCTGTAAAATTATACGAATGTCGCGTTTGCGTCTATAGATGCCCAACGACGATATTTATTATACTTGTACTATACCTACTATTATACCAAATATTGTTGCAATGCTGGTACGACACTCGATACGATAGTTTGTAATTTTTCATTAGAAGTGTGTTTTATATTTTCCAAAACACAACAGAATGCCGCTTTACTAAAAAACGTAACCTGTGAAATTTTCTCTAATTTCACACTCGGTCTTGGTAGGTATACTTACTTCATAATATAGGAACATTATTAATTAAACCTATAGTTTTTTTCAATTTCCTTAATTGGAATTTTTAATTTGTACATTACCAAAATTGGCGACGGTTCTACTATTTTTTTAAGGTTTCCAAATTTGGATAAAACATATTTGGATGTGAATGAAATATACGTTTGAAAGGTTACAAATATTTTGAAAAGCAAAGCCGCACCATGCACCATTCTAGCATTACTTGTTCACTTGCAAAACAATTACAGAGTTACTCGTAAACTTAAACGAAAACAACACACCGCTTGAGAATACTTACTTATTTCCTAAGTTCAAAGCAAAAACTACACCTCCGCGTCCCGCTACATCAGTTACCAACTACAAAACCATTATAAGGACCTCTTAACGGCCATTGTTTTTCCAAGTGCCAAGAACCACTTTACGGGCCAGTATTTATTTTCCCCGCTATCAGGCCGTATTCTTTTTAAGAAAAATTCGTTAGCGCCCGCCGGCCGCCCGACCCGCGCTGAATTTCGATTAGAAAAAGACAAAGAGCCGATTGTAGAGCGCTCAAAGTGGAGAATCAATTAAAGAGGGCCATCGATTCTCGAGCGCGATAACGTCTGTCACTGGTAAGTGAAAAGAGGCGATAAGGCGCCGCCAGAACCATCGCCTCCCTCCAGAATAAGGATTTTAATTATTCCAAACGCTTATCGCTCGTATCACTTCATTACCCACCAACCTCCACACAATTCAAACACGGATCCACTTTTATACTAATTATTTATTTACATTTAATCACACGATCTGTACAGTAAAACGAGCCTAACGATAAATCTCTTATTCTCAATAAAAGATACAATTTATACATTAACTAGTATAAAACGAATAATAAATACGAAGATTAAAATTTATCATCATTGTGCAGTAATTTTGTTATATTTACATTTCGACAAGCGTGAGGGGCAAGCTTGGTTATTTACTAGTTTAATATCTTAAACGAATATTTATGTCTACTTAATTAAAAGTTAAAATTATGGATCAGGTAACAGAACTCGGGACCGGTAAGTCTGGATAATTATAAAGGTTTGGCACATTTATTTGTAGAAAGAGTAATTATAAGCGAAGCTCCGAGTCACAATGAAATAGAATATGTAATTATACTAGAATAAAGGTTATTCTGGAAGGACAATACACGCACGTACAAATATAGGTATAATTTAAAATGGAAATGCGTGGAGAACGCCGAATAGGTTAACGAGTTTCATGAATAATTACGCAAAACTATTGTGAGGCGCGAGCGCGGGAACCTGCTGGACCACTCGGGACTCCTGCTGGCGTGAGGTGCTCACACCACTACATCTCACTTAAAAACCACTTTTACATCACTCAAATAGGGATTTTACAGTAGCAAGACTTTCTTCTTTTCTTTGTGATATGTTATTTATAATTAACAATGGGTTATCTTATTATCTTACTGTAAGTCATAAGCTAGTTCACTGATCTTTCATTTCAAAAGTAACACGATTAAAATAAATATCATTTAGTTGAAAAACTAAATGATATTTATTTCATTTAGATATTTCTTTTAATTTCAACTTTGAACGTTACACTTAAATTACAACGGTGATTTTTTTATTCCTGCGAAACGAACGCCCGAATATTACGTTGGTATATGGCTGGTATAAAAACGGTAGCATCCATTTTTATAAAATTACGCTTTCGGTTTGGTAAAATAAAATATTTTTATAGTTCGTTCGTTCAAACACTTAAATGTGAACGTTATTTTTTTTTAATTATCACTCAACTAGCTCATTGCTTAAAATAATAAACCGTAGCAATTAGTTGTCCGATACTTCCTCTTTGATGTCGTAATTTGTACTCAGTGATACGGTTCAAAGTATAAATATTTACATTTAAATTTGTTCCAAATGAAACATCGCTTTTGTAAATATAAAATCCTCACTCATTTCCCGCACAGGATATACAGGATATGACACAAAATTCAGGATGATATGTTTCGCTTTCATCTTTTTATAACTCTAGGGGTTTTAGACATTACAATAAATCTGTTTAATGTTGCACGTAATAATAATATTACATTTGTCCATTGTTCACTCTGCTATATATACTATATATAATTAAATTTAAAAATAACAATGTTACTTGGTAACTTAACAAACGTAGGTATCTAAAAGGAAGAAATTTCGTTACTTTTTTTGTATCAATGTTTTCAACAAAAATATAAGAACGTTTTGTTCCAAAGTCGTTATGATAATACTAAATATTACCTAAAAGATTTTAAACTATCAGATCCATTTGGACTAGAAGTATGATTGCCAAAAATGGCTGCCGCCAGCAGTGCAGACTTTTCGTTCCTGAAACAAAAGACATAAACTATGTTGAAATTAAATTCAAATTGATCATAAAAGACACAGGTAAATAAATTGTTAGTATTTTCTTTTACGGTGAAGCGAACACGTATATCTGAGAGTAAACTAAAGAGAGCTATAAAATATCGTCTAAAATGTATCTTTCCAGTTAAAGTTTAAACTTTGTGCAGAGATAAGCCGAAAAAAGCTTAAATAAAGTTTTCAGGTGAACTCGAGCAAAGCTTGCACCACTCCAATGCTTTGCCAGTAACTCGGGGTGTATTCTAAATTTTACGTTTCTTAAAAACTGGTAATATCTATAATAACAAGATTGTTTTTTGCAAAAATTAGCATGACCGACTTCACCCGTGTACAGAATTCACAAATATTTCGAATGGATCGATGTAGCATTTTTCACATTATTGTTGATTTATCAAAAATGGCTCAGCCGATTTCGATAAAATTTAAATAGAACCAATTTCGAAGTATACTCTTTCCAATAAAAAAAATAATTATTGAAATTGAACAACTACAAAAAAAGTTATGCGTGGTTATACATACAAAAATATATATAGGTATATATATGTATATATATATATATATATATATATACGCGTCGAATTGGATGCCTCCTCCGGTGGTTCGTCGGTCAAAAAGTGCAAACGTAAACGCAAAGTAATAGTGAAGTAGTTAGTCTGTCTTTTTCTTCCTTTGGCATTTTAAATTTATTTGCAAATGACAGAAGACGGACTAATTGCTACAAAGTTACAGCGAGTGTATTAAACTCATGATACATAATTGACGGGTGCAATAGATCAGAATTTCTGACAAACCATCTGATACTATAGTTTACTTTGTACCATCATGCCTAGTTCTATAATTATATTTTCATCATCATTTCCCATTGTTAAAAATAGTCGCGAGTAGAGATGAAAACCGAATTTAACCACCAAGTAACAAACATTTTTAGTTGTACTAGCAATGACAGAGCAGTGTAATATAATACGTAACAAAAGGTGACGTCCACAAGTGGTATATTATTCAGAGAAAAATCGAACCAAGATGATATATACATCATTTGGAAGCTTGTTATATGGGCTTCCCAAAAATATTTAATTTAGATTTTTTCAACTCTCCAATTTTTTTAAAATGCGAAAAATAAATAGTATGAAATATAACAATACAGCTTATTATTTTTTCTAGTTAAGCAATAATAAAGTGCTTCTATCGTTATTTTACTTGCATTCGTAGCTGATTCTTCCACATTCATCTCTTAATTTGCTAAAATTAATAATTACAACCTACCAGTGTGACCAGTTAGTAGGTACAATGTGACAAAAATCACTTAAAGAGTGTGTCTAATTGGTAAAAATGCTTTTATTTGACAATTTGGAGGTTACTTAATCAGGGTTGCTAGAGATAAACTACCTATTGAGCGAAATGTATTTAATTTTTCTAATAAAATCAAAATTAATTAAAAAAATCAGAGGGTTTTTTTTTGTTTTTAGCTGATGTTATAGACTCAGAAAAATATGAACTTTCTCGAAATGTAACGAATGTTGTGGTTAGAATTTTTGATTATTATTATACCAGCCTCCATACATTTTGTGGACATGTCCTTTATTAGTAAAACGGCACACGGGCTACCTCAGCTACGGCGCTTCTTTTTTTTCACTAACTATATTTTTATCTTCCATGCCATCTTTATTTTTCTGTACAAAAAATCCCGTTACACCCTGTAAGTAGGTTTAAATCTTCCAACCGCGTCGGTAAAAGCATTAGAGCTATTTTTGTGGAACTCACACGATAAGAGCAACTCAACTCCCTTCAGCTCAGCAAATAAGAATCCCTCCGAATCACAAACCCTATTGTTTATATCGCCAATGTATTTGTATTCGCTAAAAGTTTAAAGAGTCTCCTTAATAAACAAGCGCTGGATAAAGATATTCGAGTTTCATAGATCGTTTATTTATTCAAACGTCTCGCGTCTATTTGATATCATATTACTCGGCTGTTCAAACACTTTTTCCTCAGAGGCGGGAGCTGCAAGAATTGATTGTACGCGGTCTGCGCTGAATATTTATGAGGGTTAAGTGTGTATGCGAACTCGTTGAATGTTTAATCTCTATTTGGGTGTAGGCGAGCGACCCGACCGCCGCGAAGGCGTTACAGTCGGCATCCACTAATCCCGGCGAACCCGCGCACCAACCTCCGGCCCGCAAAATGCTAATGCACCCGGGTAATATTCTTCCGCAAAAGATAAAAGCCGCGACGCAGAGAGCGTCTCCAGTCATCGGGACAATTGCCACATCGCGCTCGTCACATATTCTCAACCCATTTCGCCGCGACTTCGGAGAAGCACATTTATTTTTTACCGTGAGTGGGGAAAGAGACGTTTTTAATAATGCAGTATATTGTTACAAAGAATACAAAGCGGCGAGTAAAGCCTCCTGCGGCTCGAGTCTCGCTTTGAGACGCTGGTATATTAAAGGCTTTATGTATTAAGTTCGGTTGTTTGATGGTCGGTAATTCAGTTAAGCAGATTGGTAAACAACCTCATAAAATATTTTGAATAAAGTAGACTTGAAAGACAACTCCAGTCAAAGACTTGTTGGCTTATTATGAGCACTATATTAGTACAAAGAGGATATTAAATTTTGTGATTACATTAATCTTTCATGTTAGTGGGTCTTCGGTAGTGACATATTTAAGTGTATAATATTGATGGTTCCGGACCAATTTGAAAAATCTAGAAACATTTACTTTAACAAGTTTTAGAAACATTTAATTGAACAAGCTTATTTAGATATACAGATAGGTATAATTTTCAGCAAAGCTTGTCCATGGCGATGGTAATGAAGCACAAAACAATAATAAATATTTAATGGAAATATAAAATTAATTTTAAAAAAATATTAAAAAAAAGAAAAAATTACCAGGCACGCCATTACAAGAAACATATTTAATAAGTGAAAACAATACATAAATTGATTTCGTTTTGTGGGTTATTCACTTGCCCTATACCTAGATAGTAAATATTTTTATCGCCTAGCAAGTAAGGTCAATAAATCAATTTTTAGGGTTCCGTACCTCAAACGGAAAAAAACGAAACCCTTATAGGATCACTTTGTTGTCCGTCTGTCCGCCTGTCCGTCTATCCATCTGTGTGTATGTCAAGACTCTTTATCTCGGGAACGCGTTAAGGTATCGAGTTGAAATTTAAACTGTATACGTAAATCGAGTAAATCGTATCATGTAAGGTAAGGTATCATATAAAAGAACTTCATTAGCACATGCTAAAACAGGTTTTTAATTATTTTAACAATGAGTAATTTTCAATGTACGATGAGAAAAGTAAAAAAAAAAACTTTTTTTGACAGTACCTATATAGATTTTAACAACTTACTTCCAAATTTTGTGAAATTTTCTGGATTTGTACGGAACCCTATTTGTGCATAGATATTTAGAAGTCGTAGAACAAAAGTTTGTTTTGATGTACGAATACCCTTAAATAGATGCTAATTGATTGTATTACCAGTAAACCTGTTTAGCATTTTCACTGACAAGAGGGATTGACGATCTTATCTAGACTAATAGTACACCCTGGATGCAAGCCACTTTCAACCGGTCTTACTCGAAATACATAAAGTAAGCATGTTGTCCAGCAGTGAATGTTCCACAGCTGATATTTAGATGTCAATTTGGTTTAGTTTTACATAAAATAATTGAGAAAGTGGGATATATATTTTTTTTTATATAAGGTAAATCCTTGATGGATGATGAATACCACGAGCGCCTTGAGGCAAGCATGTAAATGTGGGAGTCTTGCTGACTGGTCGGTATACCCACTAAAACATTGGAGTATTCCAACACAGCGCTTGATTTTAAGGCTACGGGTACGTTTTCGCACTTATGTGATGTGTGTTATACCTGAGGCGTGTGTGGTGTGCGGCGGGCGGTAGACCCTCGCGGCGTCGCGGTCGGGCGCGCGATCGAGCTGCGCGCGCACCACGCTCGGCCGCTCCGTGCCCGCGGCCGGCTCGGCGCGGATCGCCGGCTTGGTCGCGTTCGCGCGCCGCGGGCCTGCAAATATTACCATTGACCATATTTGACTAAATTCCGAAAGAGTGTACCGAACACTTTGAGTACTGAAGTCTTATTGAATGTTGAGTGACTTGACTGACTAAATAGCATAAGTTGAGAGTGCTGCCGTGTGACTTAACTCAGAACACTGAAGATTGAGTTTATCACTAAATAGTAGCCCTCGCAACCTGTAATGTCTCTAAAATATCTTAATTATTTTTTTCAGTTTACTAAATCCAGTTAATTAATATTTTTAAACATTTTATCGCAAATTGAATAAAACATTAACATTTACTCAAGAAACCTGTTATTACGAGCGGAGTGACCGAGCGTGGTTCTTCGTGGTATAACCACTGAAACCTAAAAACTTTACCCTCTCTCAGAAGTATTCAAACAAGAACATTTACGGTCTCATATACATATTTTTCGATGACCACACAGAAATACATCTAGTACTTTAGCTATAGCTTGGAAGCTTCAAACAAATATCTATAGAGACACAGTCCCTATGTGAAAGTAGTAAAAAAATGTCCGAACGCCGTCGAACGTACCGACTTAGATATTTACATTAAGTAATCCAAAATGACCCGTTTTTTCGAATCTCGACGTTATGTAATCTAATTAGTGCTTGTAATCGAGCACTTTCACAACGTGCGGCGTTGTAACCGGCTCGCAATCGCCTTACGACTAATCAAAAAGCCTGCTCACTACGTAGCTTGGGCAGAGATTTGGCTCGGACACTTTTTTTGCACGATTGTGACTCTATAGATATTTGCTCGAAGCTTGGAAGCCACCAGGAGTAACTACTAACCTAACCTAAGTTTATATAAAAATACCATTTCTAGAATCTTCTAACAATTAAAAGCAGCCCAAAAATGCAAGCAATTTAAAACCGAGCACACAGTTCCGTCATTACCAACGCCCAATTCACGTGTAATGGAAAAATGAAAAAATGGGAAACCAAAAATTTCAATATGGCGCGGACAAACGTCACACACAGGCCCAGGAAATTGGAAACAAACTATGGCCGCCTCGCCGCGTAAAAGTAATTAACTCTCGTGTCATAAAACAAGTGATTAAAATACTAATTACCGCTATAGTTTACCGGGACTCGATTAATGCTTTGTTTTAACTAGATTATCTCTGAAATTTTCTTTTTTGTCCTGAATCGATGTCATCAGCAGCATTATTATGAGCAATTTAAACAAATTCCCTTAATCCGCTACTAAGCTAAAACTAAAAGCACTTCATTTTAGTAAGAATTACGCGTAAATTTTGTATGGCAGAGAGCAAGCCTTATTACAGTTTCGACCAAATTCGGTTATTTTCATCAAGATGAACTAAGTACTAGAAGATTGTAGCGCGCGGGTTCGTCTCGCATAGCACAAATTTGGTATAAATGAAGTAAACGATGACTTATTTGCCTTTGCGCTCTTCAAAGTTATATCTATGTTCAACTATTTTAATAAAGACGGATGTGAAGTTAGCTACAAACTGCGCAATATCCAATCAACGTGCAGCTTTATGTGAGCTTCAGTTATGATTGGATATTGCGTAGCTTTTAAATGACTTCACATCCGCCTACTTGTATGATTATGAATGAAACGATTCATAAAAAAATAATACATAACATATTTTATGAGAGAACTTTAACGAAACTGTTTAAAAATATCAGTTCGAATAAAATTAAACAAGAATGATTTCCAAAAAAGTCTTTCCAAAAAAGGATTTCAAAAAAGGATTATAAAATATCGTAAAATCTATGACAATTACTAGTGAAAATTCTACGAGCCGTTTGTTCCTAGAGGTGAATTTTGCTTTCTCTCGCGAGCTCTCCCAAAATTCATAAATTCTCCGGACAGGTACAGATGCGGATGACGCATTTTGGAAATGGGTATTCCATTCCGTTCTGGCGGGATTGAAAGCAAATCGCGTGCTTCAATTCCTGTTTGCTGTTTAGATTTGTTTGTTTCAATTCAAGCTGTGTTTAACTAAATTATTTAAGTTGACACATGATTTTAAAGGATTTTATGATTCATTTTAATCTTATAATTAAATTAGTTTTAATTTCTGTTCCGTTTTGATAACCCGAGCTTAATTAAGAAAAGCCTTACGACCTTTCGTGGATGAGCCTATGTTCAGCGGAAGGCAATTAAAAAACCAGTTCAGTACAGTAAGGCGAAAAAACGTGCGCTAGCTGAGTTGGGAGAGCGTCGGGCTAGTGATCCGGAGGGGCAGGTTCAAATCCTGCGTTCGCTTCAGATTTTTAATTATAATGCTTATCACAAAGATAACTTTAAATTTAAGTGACAACAGTTGATATCTACTTACTGCTTAGTTGAATATACTGTTGCAGTGATACTTATGATTGAACTTAAAAATTGTATTCCATGCACGACTTAGATTGTAGCATAAAGGCAACAAAATTAAAAAAAAATCTATGTAGTAAATACTTCTTAAAGTTTTAAAATTCTAAAAATTTTAGGTGTGTACTCTTGTGTAGTTCATACAGTAGGTACTTTTTTAGTCCTTACACAGTAGTAACACAAAACCTTAAGTCTATTCATAATTAATTAAATAAAAAGGGATGAAACTAAAAAAAAACTCGAGCGAATATAAAATTCATAAAGGCGATTCATAAAGCGTATTCAAGGTGGAGGTGGGTAAGTAGGCGGTATAATGAACTGTTTGAAGGAGTGAGCGTTGCTACACACATAAACGAGCTGGCACAGTCGGTTCGGCAAAATTTGTCCAACGACAAAGCCGACCCGAAGCAATTACTATTAATACATTATGTTCGACATCACTCGGTTTGTTCCAATCGGAACTGATTGGTAGTTCCTTTAAGACCAAATAGCACATTTCGGTTATAATCCGCTCTGTGCACCGCGGCATTCCCAAACATTCATCTACATAGATCTACATCTACATAGATGCACCAGTTGTGACCACTGCCACAGTTTTAGCCATTTAATGTAAACAATATTGTGTGAATAAATTATAAACAATGGAATACCACATAAATATTGCTTGTATTAACCTCAAAAAATTAAAATATATTTAAAAATGTTATTTTGACAATAAACTTGGATACACAAGCATTAAAATTCAAAGAGAAAAAATGCAAAAGTTAAAATGACACTAAGATGGCCACAACCGGTAGATCTACCCTACATTTGGCTTTAGCCCGGCTTTGGTGAACGCGCCGGGTCGCTGCCGCGCGGGCTAGCGATAACCGATCGGCTTTTCCCGATATTTTCAATCTTAACGCCCTGGCGGCCCGCTTATATGTGTTGCAAGCCTGAAGTTTACTCTTTACTCTCTTACTCTCTTTATTAGCGTTGCTTTTCATCTCGGTCGCTTTCGGGGAAGTCGACGGCATCGGGATCTCTGAAACAAGGCAAGTACTGAGCAATCTATGCGGAATATCTTTTAGAATTGCAGTTACTAAGATATTTTGATACAAGTTCTTTATTTACTTGATAGTTGTTTTGTGAAATGTAAATTTTCTTGAAAAGTGGTAGTAGATGTAAATACTGTACGCAAATTACACTAACTGTTTCCACACACAACTATAATACTGTAAGCTGCGACCGTAGTGCCTACTCGAATGAAAAGATGATGGATTTCTCCTAAACTGAAGTTGTGTTTACTGTTATTGCAATAATGATTTTGTAAAATAAAATTATATATTTATTTATTATAAATAAAATATAAAACAAAAAAAAAATGTAGGACATCCACCGTCTAGGTGCATCGACGATGTTATCAAGACTGTAAGGAAATACTGTGTGCAAGCCGTTTCTAACCGTTCAGCCGGGCTAGTATGCGCGCCACGAATTATTTCGTTCGTAGTGTCAGAACAAGACAGCGTTATGGCAAAGTATATATCTGTCACTTTTTCACACGTCGAAATGAGTTCATTTCGTGGCTTTTCGTGATCGTATGCTTGACTAGCAGTAACCTGCAAGTCAAGCTCTTAAAAACGATTTAATCTCTATTCTACTTAAATATGTTTTACTTGTTGTGACGAGTTGAGAATTCCTGGTAAAGAATGTGTTTTTAGGGTTCCGTACCTCAAAAGGAAAAAATGGAACCCTTATAGGATCACTTTGTTGTACGTCTGTCCGTCTGTGTGTATGTCAAAACTCTTTATCTTGGGAACGCGTGAAGACATTGAGTTGAAATTTAAACTGTATACGTATATCGATGAATTCTTGCAGTTGTGTAAAATAAAAACTTCTCAGTTATCGTTTAAAAAAGTTAGAGCCGTTTATGTCGTAAAAAACCGAATATTTCGCACTCACAAAAAATTTAAACCTATAGGGTACTTCCCGTTGATATAGAACTATGAAATTTGGAATATCTCGGAAACGCGTAAAGATATCGAGTTGAAATTTAAATTCTTTACGTATATCTATGATCTCTTACAGTTTTGTAAAGGAAATACTTCTCAGTTATGATATAAAAAAGTTAGAGCCGTTTATGTTGTAAAAAACCGCATATTTCGACACTCACAAAAATCAAAACCTACAGGGTACTTCCCGTTGACATAGAACTATGAAATTTGGCGAGAAGCATTGTCTCAAAGTACACATATAGGAATAAATCTGAAAACTGTACAGTTTTATTTAAATCACAAAAATAGGGCCTCAAAATTCACAAAATATAGGTTCAAAATTCAAAGTGAGTAAATCGTATCATGTAAGGTATCATTTAAAAGAACTTTATTAGCACATGTTAAAACAGGTTTTTAATTATTTTAACATTTTAGCAATTTTCGATGTATGACGAGGAAAGTAAAAAAAAAAAAACTTTTGTGCCGATGGTTATAGTATAGAAATTTTATCAACTTACTTCTCAATTTTGTGAAATTTTCTGGATTTGTACGGAACCCTCGGTGTGCGAGCCGGACTCGTACTTGTCAGGTTTTTTAGACAGATTTTCTGTCTCTTAATTAAATATTTTGCTATAATTCAAGAAACTATTTCAGCTTAAGTCTGATGCAACAAAGTTACGAAATTTCAAATCAGCTTTTGGAATCTGCCTTCCACTGGCAATTTGCAAAAGCGGGTAGTTATACAAACGGCCTCACTTACCGTACAGTCTAATGGAGCCCTCGGTCTCTCCGAGAGAGTTTTTCGAGATGCACCTGTAGTTGCCGAAGTCCCCAGTTTGGAGATTCCGCACCGTTAGCTTCATATGGGCTCTGAAATGGAAATTTAGTTGAGAAATTTGTCGACGTAACTTCATAAAAATATCAAATTAACCTTTTGCAAACCACTTTTGCGCCAAAGACGACGAGGAGCGGGTAATTTTAATGAATTCAGTTATAACTAGCTTCTTTTACCCGGGGCTTCGACTTCGTGATTTTTTGATTTTTGAGCAATCCCACAGCTCGGCTCAAACACAAACCAACAAACAGTAATTCATAATTACGAGAGGTTAGTTGTTACAAAATAGTCTTATTAGTCATCAAGAAAACCGCAAGTATCAAATAAACATGAACCGTAACTAATTTTAGCTCCACGACCTTTAATTTCCAAAAAAAGCAACAATTTCATCCCGACATCATCACAGGAGTTGTTAATCCGTGTGTTCGTTGTCGCAGTAATTCCTTCACGGCGGTCGAAGTAATCCTGCTTAATATTTAGAGGCTCATTAATACCACTTGCGTCGAATATTTTGATGCCGGGCTTTATGATATTATAACCGAGGTTTATATTATTATTGGCCTGTCTTATGATCTTGGGTGGCTTATCGCCGCTTGTCAAGACTTACTTCTTGGCGATGAGATTGGCAATTTGTTTGTTGAACAGAGGA
Organism: Hypomecis punctinalis; assembly: GCA_949316475.1. Taxonomy (NCBI): domain Eukaryota; kingdom Metazoa; phylum Arthropoda; class Insecta; order Lepidoptera; family Geometridae; genus Hypomecis; species Hypomecis punctinalis. The sequence continues at coordinate 26,373,429 of OX438800.1, read as the reverse complement.
ATGATTCGGAGCTTACGTGATAATTTTGAAAATAAATTGTTTTGGTATCATAATAATAGATTTTCGACGATAACGGAGTGACAATTTTGCTTTTGTCTGTTTTGTTTTTAGGTATTTTATGTTGCAGGCAAGTGCAGCGTAGGACGTCCACCCGAAAGGTGGACGGATGACCTCATTAAAACCGCAGACTCGCGCTGGATGCAAGCCGCTACCGGCCAGCCGGTCTTATTGGAGATCTTTAAGGGAGACCTAAGTCCAGCAGTGGACGTCGTATGGCTGAAACGAACGAACGAACAATGTTACGGGTAAACACTCAATTATATTTTAATAGCCATTATAAAAATGTATTTTTTTGTGGTTGGCGATTTTTGATTGGGGGATATTTCCTTGAAAAAGAGGTGACATATTCTGTCGCGATATTTATTAGCCGTTTTTGATAATATTTGGCAAGATTTTTTAACATCTAAGTTCTAACAAGATTTGCAAGTATGAATCAAATCAGTCAAGAGCGAGTCGAGATATAGGCTTATGAAGAATTAGTTAAAGAAATGTGTCCCGAAGTCTACTGTTCGGAGAACTATACTATTTTATTTTTACCCAGGAACCTAATGCAATTTCTAAAATAAAAAATATTTGTCTTAAGACCTCCGAAACAAACTAAATACTATCTGCATGTAACATTTTTTTTTATTTTTTTAACATTTTTATATATATTCATATTTATATGTTTACTACAAATTTGTAGAGGAAGAACTTCGGCCTTCCAGTAGAGTTCTTTGATTGATACGACTACAAATTTTTAGAGGAAGAACTTCGTCCTCCAGAAGAGTTCTTTGATTGATACGATGATGAAAAATATCAATAAATGAATAGCTTCTTGGAGTAAAAATCAGGACCCCTTATTCAGAGTAGTTGTACTGTTTGTTTGAATCCATCTCACCTGTATGAATTTTCTTCGGTATTGATGGCGTATTTCTTCGTCGGCAGGACCATGACATTATCGTAGACCCAGTAAGAGATGGCGCGAGGGTGGGCCTCGGTGTGGCAGTCCACGGTGACGTCAGTTCCGGCCGGCGCGCCCACCAGCTGGTTCGGCACCCAGATCATGGGGGAAACTGCCAAACAAATGGGAACCTTAAAGCTGTGTATTACGTCTTATTTTAGCTTAATGAGGTTTGAGTGTGCATGTTAGTTTAGCGAGATTTGATTGCAAAAGTGTGCTTCAGTGTGAAAGTCCAAAATGTGACGGCAGTACCAGTTTCCACCCACCAACTGGTTCGACGTCCAGTTCATAGGTTGTTAAACCACCAAGACCCACAATTTAACTTGTCACCCGAGCCACAGTAGCACTCAGTTGGAAAGTTGGAAATACTACTCGCGGTCACCCATCCGAAGACTGACCGTGCCGAATGTTGCTTAACTTTGGTGATCGCTGACAAATTAACACCTAGTCAAACTATGACATTAGTGCCACTTGAAGGTTATTTGATAAGGTTTGACTGCACGAGTCTCTCAGTTTATAGAGTTTATTTTAGATTAACGAGATTTGACGGCGAGAGAGTCCACAGATGATGGATAGAATGAAATTCTACTGCGAAAAAGTCGGTCGCTCAGCCCATTGTCTAGTCTAGTAGTACCCACTAGTCTAGCCAGTGGCCTATGGTCCCACACTAGACTCTATAGACCCGTGCTGTAAGGACCTCTGAGATTGAAAAAAAAAGAACCTAGCGACCCACAAAAACCAACAAAATTAATGAATAACGTTAACGTACATAGCAGTGCTCCTAGCTGTGCCGAAACGTTGGAGGAACTAAGATAATGCTCGTCTTAAAATCTCGATTTTGGTTTAAATTTCGATTCTTAATTTGAATTCAAAACTTTTTTAAACAAGTTACGTTAAATAAAACTTTGCCATAAATCGTTATTTTGAAATAGGTTGATAACTGACTATAAAACTATCAGAGCATAAAACCCATTTCCAACATAATGCATTCTAAAACTAACTTTTCAAAAGACACGACATCGAACAATACGATTTTCTAACTCTTTAGCCGAACTTTATGGCTGAACGGTTTTCCAACAACACCGCTGTTTATTTGAAAGCTAATGAAATTCATGAGAAAAGAAAACATGACTAAAATATGAATAAATTTAGCATTCAAGCTTACTGAGATGTTTCACTGGGGCTTGTATACTAAACTATCTGATGCTTCTAAATATGGATATAAAGACGTTCTAGTAATGTCTATCTTGATAATAAATACAAATATTCAAAACCGGCTCAGTCTGGATGGAATGGTTGTATCAAGGGATTAAGGCAGATTTGATACTGAGATCTGAAATTTGTTATTAATGTGATTTCTAGTATTTTTAATGGAGAGTATCAAAGAGGTACTCATGTAGTGACTGGAATAACGATCCTAGCATATTCCGAGAAAAAGAACAAAGATAGTCTAAATAAGTGGCACCAAGAAGGTGTATATAGGGTAGGCTTGGTAGCACATTTTTAAGCCGTTTGTAGGCCTCATAGAAGAAGACCTACAGTAAAACATTTTACTCGAGTCACAGTACCGCTCATTTATTGATCTGACCGCAAATATCGTGGTTGCACTTTGGTAATTGGCAAGACATCTACACAAGCTAAGTTTTGGACGCTACTATATACAACATGTAACGGAAAGACTGTATACATACTGCAAGTACCAAATCATCATTTAAAAAGTATAACGTTTTAACAATGGCATCCTTATACATTTTAGAGATCTGTAAATTTGTTCGTAACAATTCTCATTTATATAGAACACGGCGAGCTATTGGTATCAATTCAACACTGCGTTACGGAAACCGGTTGTTGTTACCTACGTCCCGACTGCAGATGCACTCATCTGCTACATTAACTATGTCAGTCAATATTTATAACAAATTGCTACCGGAATTGAAAAATGAGAATGACATACCATTTATTAAAAAATTAAAAAATTGAAACAATTCCTAATCTGTAAAGCATATTATACAATAGACGAATTTTTGACTGATAAATTATAATTATTATTGTGTAAAATTATTCTAATATTATCTTTGACATTTTATATTTAATATTGACATTTGCATTATTTTATTGATTCTTTTCTATGGACATGCAAATTGTAATTTTATTATTTATTCTTGTTTCGTTTAAGGTAATGTAATGTTATTTATTAATTTTAATTAATCCGGAATTGTTAAGTTTTTGAGTCGAAAGTGAGTATTAGTAGATTTTATATAATTTATAGTCATGTTATGTTATGTTAAATTTAATGTTTTGTAACCAAATTATTATTGACATAAGTGACCACTCTCACTCGAATATGCAGTGCCCGACAGGGTCCATACTGAACTTTGTACCTTAACTTTGTTATTAACATCCTGTACTGTATGGAAGCATGAATAAATGAAATGAAATGAAATGAAATGAATCAGATAACGGTAACAAACTAGATGGGGGCATGTTTAGCAGTGTAAGTTCGTTTGCTGATTTTTAATCTTTTTTTTAAAAACTAGTCATTTTTATGACTAATTCACATTTGCACAGCACTATCACACTAAACAGCTGTGAGGTCAATAACACGACCATGCCCATCAAAATCAGACCACACCTCTTTGTTGTGACATGTTTGTTTACGTGCAAAAGATTTTTCTAGTCAGTCATTTTTTTTTTTTAAAGTGTATGTTGTTATTTTGGCTCGGAATTTCGAATACAGCATCTATATAAGGTATAGTATCAACCCACTTTTTATGTATACAGCCTTTCCGTTACACATTGTATTGAGTCGAATATGTGCTCTATAATGTAATACTCTAGAGACATTATTTTGTTTCAAGAAAATAACAAAATAAGTGAGAAAACTGCAACTGTGTTATAGAAACTGCTTCATCTCACCGCAATCGATCACACGGGCAGTTAAAAGTAACCAACTCAGAGGAACCAATTTATAAAGTTTCAATGATGATTGATAGTGGAACTGCGAGACTGTCCGACAGCGTCCGATATTGCGCGAAGTAGAAAAACATCTAGACTATTCGATGCGCTTCGTATATGTAGACACTTCTATTTTTGAGACATTCCGAGCTATACCTATTAAGTCTTCGGAAATGCTTGTTTATATTTTTTGTAGCTCTGTTATTAAGCCTATGGTGGAAGCGCATACTACATCCCGCAAGTGTTTGAAATGGTATAGTTATTTTTTGCAAAAAATGGTATGACCGACTTCAACTGTGTACAGAAATCAAGAACAGTTCGCACGGATCGATGCTACATCGATCTGTGCGAACTATTCTCGATTCATTCACATTATTGTTGATTTATTAAAAATGGCTCAACAGATTTCGATAAAAATAATATGAGACCAATTTCATAAGTATAATATTTCCAACATAAAAGAATCGGCCTACAATGGTTAAATGTTATGCGTTATGGTTATACATAAAAATATATATTATACGCGTCGAATAGTCCTAATGACGAAAAAAATATAATTAGGCCGTCAGAGAGACTCAAAAAATATTAGGCATTTTTTTTTTCGTATGTTATGGAGATAAATCTAGTCAAAGTTCCGCGTGTCGTCACAAATGCCATACAAATGTGTAGACTTCTGTGAGAGAGATGACGTCACGACCCCCACTCCCAAACTTTAGTAAGAATTATCTTTGTCATTTGTTGTCTGATTGCTGAAAGAAAAAATACGTGTTCAATATTTTTATATCTTTTTGTCATTGTGTTCTTTTACCCAGTCATCATGCCTATTGATTACCTCTTCCGTTTCGTCGGTCAAAAACGAGTATCAATTTTTTTTTCTGTCCTGTAACTGTTTTTTTTATGCCTTAGAGTCATGACAAACAAAACTTGATGAACTGAATGCGAAACTAAAAGTTAAGGTAAAGCAGCTTATTTTGATAGGGAAAGGCGAGTGGCCATTACGTATACAGTTCAATTGGTATTTTGAGATATAACTTTGAGGCGTTCCCATATAAAAAGCTATACAATTATTGCCCATTTGGTATAATTCCACCTTTTGGCGACTCTGTACATTCACGAGTACAGATAGAATCCTTATTGGATCGGCCTCTAGATTGTATTATAGTCTTTATTTTGTGATAGGACTATATGGTATTAGCCCTATGTACTAGCTCACTCACTTAGTACAAGCTTTACAATAAGCTCAATTGAAAGCGCCTTGCGGGTTAAGCAAAGGCCAGGAGAGATGATGATGACACAAGCTTTGCCCGTTCTGGATAATTTCCCCATCTGGCAACTCTGTACATCCAGAAGCTCTACGAGGCCGATCCGATATGACCCGAAAACGCGGCACTCGAATTTTTCACAGCGTTTCAGATAATAAAATCCACACTTTGAGAACGTAATTCACATTCACCAAGTTTATGGTGGCAATTTTCATGGATATTATTACTTGTGCCGGGTGATACGATTTAATATTCTAGGACGTTTTAAAATATTTATAAAGTCGTCTTTTTATGATTCTACGACTTCATTATCGTGGAGATAATGTGAGTTGGAAGCTGTTAAATTTTGACTGTCTTTCATTTGAACAAAAGGTTGTTTTTTTTTAAAACTTTTTTTATGATTTACGGCCTAAGTTTTACGTTGGTTGTATATTGTGTTAGATTTTGATAAGCTGACATTATACCATGTAAGGATACACCAATACGTCTTTGAAGAGGATTACTTACACCATATAGCATATTTTCTCTGTGATTTTGACCATCTCAATAGTCCACTGAGGAACATAGATTTACCTCCTAGTACTTTTATTACTAGTAACTACTTGAGCTTCTGTTGCGTTGACTACTTGGTTTTAAGTAATAAAGATGTGAATAGGCCTAAGACAGAAGAGGCCTAAGATAAGAGAGGCCTATGACTAGCAGTGTAAATAGCCTACAGCTGAAATCATCAAGATTACGAGTATAAAGAAACATTGGACGATTCGAAAAACTTTTCCTTCCTGAACAAGTTGGTTGAAAGCGATACGCACAAACAGCACTCACCCCGCAGGCTTTGATGGAAACGTTTAATTCAATTCCCATTGTGTCAACATTTCAAAGGCGTTTGTTTCCAAGAAAAAACGAGATTGTCTGCACCAGGACCCCGCGGAGCGTGCACCGCAAAAAAATATTATCTTTCAATTATCACCAGCCATCTTGCCTTTTATTTAGTCAGCTGCGCTTGTAATGGGAATTCAAAATAAAGGGGAAGCAAAAATCCTCTTTCACAGCCAGAGCTACCTCTCGGGTGGACGATCTTTTATTAAATTTTTAATTGGTCATCCATTCAGCCAGCGTCCGTGTTATTTCCAAAATGAAGCGAAAAATCGGAAAGGTTCGCGCTCTTGAGATGAATCGGGTTATCTCTTTTGTCAATTATATTTTTCTGAATTGATTGGCAGATTTTAATTTTGGACTTAATTGAGCAGAAGTCGTGACAGATTTTGTTTTAATTTGGGAAATTAATCTAAGTGCTTCAATTGTCGCGTTGTCGTCCGCAGATTTTTATTGAATTTAATTTAATTTTTTATTTGCGAAAAGGCTTTAAATCATAAGTAAAATATTGTAATACATTTACTGGTTTGCGTTCGACCAAAATACAGGCTGCAAGGCAGAATGTCTTTCAAAAATGTAATATTGTTTGCTTTTTAGTTTGTGATTATATTTTACAGTAAAATATAAGTAAAACATACTATGTATAAGTATTATGTTTAGGAACCTTGATATAGATAAAATATACATATTTATTGCTTTTGTACTGTGCACATAACTGTGTTGTTTTATTTATAATAAAATATACATACCCCTATAGGTAAATACCTGTTTATTGCTCAAATAAACAATTATAAAAATGGTATTCAGGATCATCACTGCTATTTTATTACGTGGTTTATTTGATTGCTCTAAAAGCGCGGAAAGTTGTATGCTCTTGGCTCGCGCTCAAATATCGAGACAACGTGCTTTCACCTCATTATAGAATCACTTCCAGATGGGTAAAGGCAAAATGTCAAATTCTGCATTATAAAATGTAGAAAAAATACATTAGCGAAAAGAATAAATATACTTAGTGCCAAAGAAATCAAAACATGACATAGGTATGGTATTTTGTTTTTCAAGGTAGATATTGTAGATGAAGAAACGTTGACACAGAAAGCGATCAAGGTAAAAAAAAAGTTGACATGTCAAAGCACAGAGCTCTGGTGACTTCCTCTGGAGAACCCGGTACTCCCATGAGCGCAAATAAGCAGTTTTTCGAAATAGCTAATTTCATTGCGGAAGTTGTCCGTGCTCTCCTCGTCATAAAATTTGTGTCTAAACGAGACACCTGCAGGTTTTTATTGTCTCTTCAAATAGTAACTTATAGGAAAATATTTAAATAATGTCCCACAAACTCAGTATCAAGTTCAGCAATGTGCTCACTCAAGTGAGCCTGAAGAGTCAACACAAGTTTGCAATTGTATCGCTTAAAGACAAATCTCGGAGAGTACGAGGAGCTTCCGCAAAGTGAGAAAAAGTTCCGCAAAATACCTAAATAAATTCCTGCGTGTGAGTTCGTAGAGTCAACACGAGCCTGAAGATGTTTGTCTCGTTTAGAGGCGAAAACAGTTCCCTGATTTTAGTAGATTGAATCTCACTTAACCACCCTCAAAGTGGTAAAGTATGCCGCGAAAATCTACCCCTCGTCATAACTAGTAGAGCATTCAAAGAGTTATTTTTGTGATAAACCTTTCAAAAATTTGTCACGGATGCAGAACTCGAACCTTGGGTTTTCGAACACTAGCCCGACGAGGCTCTGCCTAACTGAGCTAATCCGCTGAATTGCCCCCGCTTCGAATTTGTGAAGTGTTTATCATTTTAACCAACTTATAGCGTTGGCGGCGTCACCTGTGATACCCCTATTAGACAGGTTATCACTCAATTGAACCTATAAGAACTTCTGAATATTGACGAGAAATGGCGCACTGCGAAATCAATGAAATGAGAGTATTACTTACATTCGACATCAACGATGATCCGCTTGGAGACGGAAGGCGGCACGGCGTTGGTGGCGATGCACAGGTACGCGCCCATCTCCGTGCGGCTGATACGCTGCAGGCTCAGGGTGTCGCCTTCATACACCGTCACTGGACAAAAACACACAACTATTTAATTAAATGGCACAACCAATTTCAATAGTGTACAATAGTGTGTTTCGAGTAGTTCGCTCGAATAGCTGTATACAATTTTTACATTATTGTTGATTTTTCAAAAACGACTTAGCCGATTTAGATATTATTTAGATGAAACTATTTATAGAGTATACCCTTTCGAAGTAAAAAGAATTTTATAAATCGGTTCAAAATTGGAGAAACTATCAATGAACATACGCAAAAAAATACATACATACGAACAAGATACTTTTCTGTTATGGAAGTCATAAAAACCGAGTCCAAATTTAGCATTTTGTAACTAATTTTATAGTCACGTATTGTGGTGTTCTCCATATAATTATAAATAAATAAATAAATAAACCTCGGCTGTCCAAATTCAAAAAGGTAAAAAATAGGAAGGCTATGTTGACATTCCAACTTGTGATTTTGACGTATGCCGATAGACAATGCGTTTTTTTTGTTTCGCTCAAACTTGCGTATGCTGTGTAACCATTTATGAATAAGACAGCTGTAACATACTCGTAGTTTTATATGAGCAACATATTTTAGTAAGTATTCTATTACTCTAGTTCTAATTCTATGGTGTTCCCACACAACGACATATAACCGTTTTCGATATTAGTTAGTTAGTCAAGTGAGCTTAAAATTAAAAATTCCACACCCGTCCGCCGCTCAATTTACTCAGTCGCCCACGAATGTTATGTAGGTTGCCTAAATGCCTAAATTAAGCTGCGATTTTCTGGTATTTATATTATTAGATTAGCTATTTTCATGCCCTCTCATTTTTATAGGCGTTTTTAGAACTTGGGGCTAGTTGTTTTGTGGTGATTGTAATTTGATACCACTGATTACCTTCGAAATCCGAATTTTGTGCAAAATCATAAAAATATGGGTATATAAATATAGAAACAGTAAAGTAGGTTTAACAATAATTCAATTTCAGAACGTTTATGTAAAATTTCAAGTTGAATGGACCAAGGAATCACGATGTCTCATATAAATAATTTTGCCCCTGTTCTAACCCCTTTAGGGTTAGAAATTCGAAAAACTATTTCTTATTGGATGTCTACGTCATACAAAGAACCCACCCTCCAAATTTCAGGCTGCTACGACCAGCGGTTTGGGATCTGCGTTGATCCGTCAGTCAGTCATTTAGGACAAAGCATTTTATTTATTAATACACAACTAGCGAACAAGCTGTACAATACTTAGTTTCCCCTTTTTTGTGCTTTTTAAACGACGAATAACGCCATCGCGACGAATAGCAATTATAATATAATTATATTACAATCAATGACCAGCTTCGCCCTACTTATTTCCCGTTCTTTTTTTTGCATATTTTTTAGGATATGTACGGATCTGTTAGTGTGTTAGCCTGATTCGCACTTGTCCGCTTTATTTAAATCTTAGCAGATAATTGACTTATTCCAAATTAGTCAAAATAATATCCCTTAGGTAGAGGGTTATAGAGGTTAATAAAATTTAACATGGTATCCAAACAATAACTTAAAAATTTTTGGTTATTTGGTTATTACCGTAACACGACTTCGAAGAAAAAAGGCTTCTTTATTTAGGTTTAATTTAATATAGTAGTCAAGTTAAAAAATTTAAAACAAAACTTTTGATAAAATTAAAACATGTTAGCTGCGAGGTATAGTTGAAACTGCACTTTAGTTTTACAGACTACAAAAACATTAAACCGAAAGTTTCGCAGTAGAAAAACGAGAATTGTCACCGTACCCATCCGCCAATTGGCTTCCAGCTCAAGCGACTCGAAGCGTTTTCCATTAAGCCCGGAATAAAGAGGATTCAGTCGGTATTATAACAAACAAAAGATTAACACGTTCCAGAATTGAAAGCGAGAACTGTTTTTTCGATGTGTAATTAAAACATTCGTTGACGGGCGTCCTTTGCAAATATCGTAGAGACAGATGTTGGCGAGGGGGCGCGGGTCCACACAATTAGCGCGGAGCACCTCTCCACACCACACGTTAATTTTCCCCTGTACAAGGAAATCGCTCTTGAAATTAAACTCGATTTTTGGCGCCTTTGTCGAGGCGACCGCAATAGGTGCTCGTGTCGTTTTAATTTGGCGGCACAGCTCAGCTTTCCCCCCTCTATAATTATCTCTAAAAGGGATTTTTTTACTCCCGTTCCGGAGCGTAATCCGCGCTTGAAGAGCGCTTGTTCACGTTCAGAAGTGGATTAGCCTCTGTAAAATTGTTTTTCTTATCAAATCATGGGCTAATTTGGCTGTGAGCTCTATATAACTATTAGCTAAAGGGGAGCAAAATATATTTTAGGGGGATTTATGTCAGTTTTAGACAGAATATAGATGAGTGTCAAGTGATTAAACCAATATTGTACATGTAACAAATTTTAGTAGTAATATAATTATTATGAAGGAAATTATAATAATTTACCTCACATTTCACCCGTTGTTCACATTAGTTAGTATAATTATGTAAAAAGAGTTGAAATATACAGCAACATTACTATAACTTTGCGAGGTAAATGTGCCAGCATTGCCACTAATATTTGCACATTTTTTAAAAACTTGACTGATTTACGGTTTATAAAATAAAATATCATTTTTATTACCAGTGTATATGATATTTCGGGTTAGGAGAAACTATTTAAAATTAATTCTTACAAATATTATAAATCAAAAAAGTTTGTTAGGTCGTTCCTTTTTCGCGCAGCAACGAATCAACGGATTGACTTGATTTTTGGCATGGACTTAGTTTAAAAGACGGAAAGTGATATAGGCTACTTTTTATCCCGGAAATAAGTTCCTATGAGATAGCACAAGAATCAAAATATTATGCGGGCAGAGCTGCGAGCAAAAGCTAGTTGTAAATACATCGCAATATTATCAAAAAATATATTAAAAACAGACGCGAAATGTATCAAGAATAGGAAGTACTTCGAGTATATACAAAATAAATTCACACAGTAAACTTTCCCTAACATTATTCGATACTTAATCTAGCACCCCCAATCTAGTAATAATCCAAAATCGGCGTGTAGTTCCCGAAGCAGATTGTAGTGAAGCCATAGTCGGCATTGTGTCGGTAACAGGCGTAATGATGTACAAGATATTGGAACGTGATTATCCACCCACTAACTACGTACTCGTACTACGGATTATAGTTTCTAGGTAGGCTGTAGAGAATTTCTAGTTTCGAGAGTTAGTAACAGACAGTGAAGGTTCTTTATAAAATATGAGTTTTTGTAGTGTTGCTTTTTGGATGTCTGTAAAGTCTGTAAAGGTTTACGGATGAAAATTTTATGTGATAACGTCATGACTTTTTTTACTCAATTACTTAATTGACGTTACTTTTATTGACACAATGAGCCGCATCATGAATTCCTCTATAGCACAGAAATACCAGAAGAATAGTTTGGTCGATCGAGAAAGTCTGAAAAAGATGCATTGATTTAATATGGCATAAAGACATCAAAAATAGGTATCTAATGCCATCGTCACGGTAATTATATTTAACAATGTTGTGACTCCGCCCTGTCCTTGAGATATAATATACCTACAGCGGCACGTGGCCACGCAGAACGTATATCATGCTAGGGCTGCCAGACTTCAGTCATTTAATGTCATCTACTTACTCTTTACTTACTTGAGTTTCACTTCATTGAAATTTAATTAGTGTGCGCGTGCGCCTGTCGACGGGAGCGCACGTATTCCCTGACAACGGAGTACTAATTACTCCGAAACCGGTCGGATTCCCAACGGCCCGGCCGCGATATTATACGTGAGTAAAAACCGGTGTTTTCTTTAGTATTTACTTGAGTTTCTTTCTAGTTTTGTGTAATAAATTATACAATCATATTGTGTCATTTCATATTGCATATTATTATGTAAGTAGCTAAGTACATTAGTAAATACAATTAAGTTTAGGTAGCCTTGAAAACTTTTTTTATCGCGAGCGTAGGTAAGACTTGTCACTTTCGTACCGTGTTCTCGTGTGTCACTTTCTTTCAACTCATCCACTTTTTTATTTATCAAAAGTAAGATCGTAGGCGTAGGCCGGGTGGATAGCCCTAGTGTCATGTTTTAAGGCACCTGAAGGCCTCTGACATGGCTAATCCTACAATATAAACCTACAGTTAAAATAACCGGGAGCTACAATTTAACGTGTCATCCGAGCCACGGTAACGCTCAGTGTGAATGCCATCCGCGGTCACCCATTCGAAGACTGGCCGCGCCGAAAGTTGCTTTTAACGTCGATGATTTATTTATTTAGGCTTCACATTAAAAACTGCATTAACACTTACATATAACTTAACTTACAACATAGAACTAAGCTAAAGGAAGCACCGCATATAATTACTACTTCTTAGGTATAAAACAGTATGAACACTACTCACTTAAGAAAATTAAAATTAAAAACACAATAATAAATCAGTGCGATGAGAAGAGTTAGAGAGACCCTACATTTATTTATTTATTCAGGTATTTTACTATGTGGAAAAAGTTAAATACTTACCTATTAAAAAGAAACAAATTACGTATAAAAACTATTGTATAGTCATACCTTTCGGCTTTTCCAGCAATTTAAAAAATGTAATATTTGAATTCACTATTGAAAAATATAAACAACCATAAACAGCACAATCAAAATTTTTTCCATATTTAAAAGTGACTACGGCGCGCCGCGGCTGACTAGCATACCTAAGAGCATACTAAACTCGAGGCGCATAGGCATGAATCGCGTGCTGGCCATTTGTATGAAAACGGAATACTGTAGATACCATTATTACCGTGCCACCGTTAACTGCGTTCTATGTAACAAAGTATGTAGTTTTTTATGTCGCGTACCTTTCTTCCTCCTGTCCACGGAAATAGGCTGGCCATCTTCCCGGCGCCACATGATCTTGGGCGCGGGGAAGCCGTCCGCCTTACACACAAGGCTGATGTTCTGGTTCTCTCGCACTGCTACCGCTGACTGCGTGCTTTCTTCGTCCAGGATGTTAGGTGGCACTGGAGGAGAGAAAAGTAATAAATAACTGTTTGGAGTGTTCGGATTAAGCTTAAGGTTAATCTCTATGAGCCATAGTAATCAGCACAGTTTACTTTGTAGTAGCAACATTAACTTAGACAATTTCAATTTACACGGAGTAAGTACTCCAAAATAACTATGTGTTTGTTAAAACCGTATTTATTCAAGAGACCCTAATTATATCAAAAAGCTAATTGAACATGCCACTGCTAGTGGGTAGTGTAACCAAAGTTAAGTTTGGTTTAATACTCATACTCTTTATTAATAACATCTAGTTACAGGTCATCAGTAGTACATGCTAACATATTTCAGCAAACATTATCTATAGTATGATTCCTTATAACATAAAAGTGCATTTAACAAAATCCAATAAAAATCCGTAATAAATAAATTAAATCAAAAACTTAAATCAACTAAATGTCAATAATTATTAAATATTCTGCATTTCGTTATACCATAAACGGTAAAAGAATGTCATTTTCTAAGCTCCATTGCCACGTGAAAGAGTAGATCAATATTCACTCTTTTAGCGAAGTAGAGGCCAGTATTTTAGTCACAAATTGCGTCAAAGTAGACGTTTGTACCTATTTATATATGATACTAATGCGATTCACTCATACCCTACAATAAAATTTTGAAAGCTTGGCATGCTGAAAATAGATTTAAGTTTATTTCAACTATTTTATATCCCCTCCAGCTGCAATATCGGTACACAAACTTTATAAATTTGAAAAGAAAAAATCTAAATGAATTTTCACAAAAGAGCCATAAAACAGTTTTCATAAAACACGCCATTAAACTCCATCGATAATATCGATTGCCTTCCAAACGGCTTGCACGGGCCGTTATAAAGGAACATAAAAACTTCAATACGGTTTTTAATCTCCCATATCCCCAGGACAATTAATACACGGGACCAATAAAGGTTAAAGAATAAATTTAAAGCACCAAAGCGACCCCAAGTCGGGCCCTCGGGTAATAAAACGGAGATAAAAACAACGTGCTAAGGTTAAAAAGCGGTACATACAAAGCGGTATAATATACCGGTACAGGCCCGTTCGGTAGCTGTTAGGGAATTGTGGCCGTTTAAAAGACTAAATGTTGCTCGTATCGGTGATTTGGGACTAGGACTCTGCGTTAGACCTATTCTACGAATTGCTCTATTTGTCCGTAAGATAGATATTCGCATTTCGGCAATTTTAGCCTTTGTGTAATAGTCATTTTCATTTTGGATGGTTTCGTCAGTTTGCTTTGATATGAGATCTGTTTATTGATCTAAATTCCCTACACAATTTTGTTATCATCATTTATATCAGCCGTAAGCCATTCATTATATTATTACTGGACTAGATATTCCTTCAGATTTTTCATTATAACTCTTGAAAGTAGCTTAAATCTAACATAACTTACTAATATAATTGATTAAGAAAAATAATCAGCTGTTTCATAGGAAATAAACGTTCTTCGTAATGATGGTTTTTATCACCCCTTTTCGGTTTATTATAGGATAAGCAGTAGCTCTGTATAATAACACTGCCATGGCTTCGGTGACACGATAAATTATAAGCACCGGTTATGCAGCTTAGAAACTTTGACAACAGAGTTATAAGCTCAATCTAGACGAAATTAAATACCTATATTAGTATTTTTGTCGTAAAATAGTTGACGTTTTAAAACTCTCTTATATCTCCATAGCACCAACTTACAACAAATTACTTATAATCTTGGAAAACTTTAAAGCCACTGCAACTAACCACAGCCTACAATTAGAAATGAACCAATTTTAGAGTTGTGCCCGTAAAGTAGAGATGGCCGGCTACCGGGGCCGGGAGATAGCAGCTATCTGCGGTGGCCGGAACTGGCGCTCTGGCCGCTTCCCGGAACCGAAGCCGGAACAAGAATTATAGATTTGCTATGTTTAATGCTAATTTATTGCACTGAAATTTAGTTTTAAGGCCAACGTGAATTAATCTTTCTAGCACATTAATAAAGTGGCCAATTGAATTTCTTATGTTGACAAATAATTGGTTTACTAAGTTATCACATTAAGTTCAAATGAGTAATGTATCATCCTTTTTTTTTAATAGTCGACTGCAGGACGTAGGCCTACCCACGAAGGGTGATTGGGCCATATCCACCACGCTGGCCCAGTGCGGGTTGGTGGATTCACATACGCCATCGAATTTCTTCTACGGACGTATGCAGGTTGCCTCACGATGTTTTCCTTCACCGAAAAGCCCGTGGTGTGAAATTCCGTACATACATTCCAAAGAACTCATTGGTACGGGATCCGGGATTTGAACCCACAACCTCACGATTGTAAGGCGGGTGTCACTACCTCTAAGCCGCCACGGCTTCCTAAGCCACCGCGGCTTCAAATGAGTATCCTAGGTTTAAAAAAGGTGTTTTATGCCGTGTGTTGTGATCAATTTTTCCTTGTTGCATTTTGGTTTAAGCTTTACTCGTGTGCCAATAGTAGGTATCTTGTAAGATTTAACCGTTTCAGCCTAGTTGGAAACTTTGGTACCACATAAATATGGGCTAGCCATGTAGCCGTCCGTTATATTTATCCTTACTTATTAGAATCGACGTCAATGTAGGACAATAGCATCGTTCCTTTTATTTTCAAAACTTTATGTTGTACGAAATAAAAAGAATTTTGATTTGAAGGTGCGAAGATTACGAGACAACTGACTCAAAGAACCAAATTACAGACATATTAAACACTTGCACAAGATTCAACATATCCGTAAGAAACGTCAGCCTTTTAAATCATAGTTTTACAAAGTAATCCTATGGGAATTATTTAAATATCAACTACATGACAGTTGGCTGGTAACGCCTAAGTTTATCACACGAGGCTACTTGTCTTAATCCAAGTAAAACTAATATTAATTTTATCACCCAGCAACAATAACCATAAGATAAAACCGAAGCACCTTATTAAAACGTCAAAGATAATAAGCTTGAGATACCTTTGACGGGTAACAAGAATACTTTACAACCAAGAATACTGATAGACAAGAATTTCATCAATACTTTCCCAAGCTCGTAACTTTGTCTTACATCTCAGAAGTCTGTTATACCTCATAATTAGGGATTAATGGATTCAATGAAAACAAGTATTACTCCGCTGTTTTTGTGAAAGGAATATTAATTTTGTGGAAGAAGAGTGGTAGTGACTAGTGAAAAGACGTTCGTGACCTTTAGTCGTTTATAGTGGGGAATTTTAAATGGTAGGCAGGAAATATGTGTTTTTTGAAATCTGTTTTTTATTCTGATTATGCTGTACTGTACCAGCCTTTTTAATAGTCCCCTGCAGGACGTAGGCCTACCTACGAAGGGTAATTGGGCCATATCTACCACGCTGGCCCACTGCGGGTTGGTGGATTAACATACGCCGTCAAATTTCTTCTACGGACATATGCAGATTGCCTCACGATGTTTTCCTTCACCGAAAAGCCAAAGGTGTGAAATTTCGTACATAAATTCCAGAGAACTCATTAGTACGGGACTGGGATTTGAACCCACAACCTCACGATTGTAAGGCCAGTGTCATTACCACTAGACCACCACGGCTTATAGATTATGCTGACTGTTAGCTAAATGGTGAATAGACTCGGATAGTTTAGGATAAATGTTTGATATATTCGTCTCAAGTAACAACCGATAAAGTCCTATAACATTCAATTTACTTTAATTCAGTCGGTTAGTTGGTTTTATTGAGTCTATTATTGGGATCGTACTTAAAATGGTATGCCACAATCCCTAGTAATAAGAGGGAGAAGTCTCTTAATCGGCTACGTATCGGGGTTGGCCGCAGCAAAGAGAACATGGTCAGACGGGCCTTTGAAGACCAGGAACAATGTGAATGTGGTGCTGCCATCTAAACCATGGCACACCTTGTAGTCTGCCCGCTTTGCCCGAAACAATGCACACAGAAAGACCTGAACCTGGCCACCGAGGACGCGGTAGAGGTCGCCAAATACTGATTCCAAAACATTTAACCCATGTAAATAAATTGTATATAGTTAAAAACTTAAAAAAAGGATTAAAAAAGGTCTAACTATTGACACGAGATGAATGAAGAGGGAGACATTAAATTCAACATCTTTAGAAATCAAAATTGGAATGATTTACAAATCGCCAATTAATTTGTTATAATTTACGGCCATAACTAAGCATAATAGGAATTCGTTTAATATGATACCTTTGGATATATTTTAGCTGACCGCAAATAGACAACTTAATATTTTTCTCTAACTAAATGATCAAAACTTTTTGCTGCTGACCGTTCCGATTCGGTCCATTAAATCGTTTATGGATAAATGTCGGAGGATTAGACCGCTTTACAAGTGGGTATCAGTGGCAATTTCCTACGCAATCTGCGAATCATTTCTGACCTTGGCACGTGTCTGCCGTACGGTGTATAAGCCAAATTTAATATTAAAATATGTTAGAATAACTACTGAAAAAAAAGTGTAATATATATAAATAACAATTAAGTAAGTTAGCGGTGGAGTGACTTATGAGGTTGTGGAATTGAGGCAGAGCAGGTTAATATTTTGTCAAACTAAAAAGTTTTTGGCAAACTTAGTGAACTTCGTACAGACAAAGTTTTTGGTCTTGTCTTATCTGATCAACCAATAAATAATCTTTTTTTTGTATTCATTTACTTCCTTACATGTAATCTGGCCCCCATTTAAGTATAGGTTTTCGTATCACTGGCTTTTCTGGGAAGAATAATATTGTGACAAAATTAGCTGCAAAGACGAAATTTGATAGTGTAGGTATATACGTCCACGAATCCTAAAGGTTGATTCGGTACGATTAAACAAACAAACAAACTTACCAACAACTTGCAGGTAGCCCACTTGGCTGATCATGGGGTTGGTGTTGACTTGGCACATGTAGTAGCCGCGGTCTTCTTGCTGCACTTGGCTGACGTGTAACAGCCAAGTCATGGCGTTGTCGTGGGACACGCTGAACCGTGCTAGCCGCGTGATCACGTGCCGGTGGATCGTCAGGATCATCTGCCGGTCGATGTGGATCCATGCCACCTGCAGACAAAATACCTCTATTTAATTCCTGACAAATTTTAAGCTTGAAAATAGTTTGATTTGACGGGTGTGTAAATATGAATTTATACGTATGACTATGGCATCATAGTTCTTAAAACTAGGCATATTATCACATTGTTTGGCATCATAGTTCTTAAAACTAGGCATATTATCACATTGTTTGGCATCATAGTTCTTAAAACTAGGCATATTATCACATTGTTTGGCATCATAGTTCTTAAAACTATACCTATTATCACATTGTTTGGCATCATAGTTCTTAAAACTAGGCTTATTATCACATTGTTTGGCATCATAGTTCTGAAAACTAGACCTATTATCACTTTGTATGGCATCATAGTTCTTAAAACTATACCTATTATCACATTGTATGGCATCATAGTTCTTAAAACTATACCTATTATCACATTGTAACATATTACTAAAAATAACATATTACTAATACTACCATACCATAATAACATTTTACTTTAAAACAGAGCTCTTTGGTTTTATTACCACTAATTCTCCAAGAGCAGAGTAGTTCTCTAAAATATTTTTGTTTCCGATTTCTCTCACGTTGGTACGAGTATCAAAAAAGCTTCGGTCCGCCCGAGTCCAGTTTGTTTATACATTTTCCACCTGGCCGAGGCAATAAAACTTGTAAAATAGAATGTTTATTGCACTGGGTTACTGCTTTATTCAGGTGATATTTACGCCGCTGTATATTGCCACCGACTTCTGATTCAAATTATTTAATTGAAATTAGCTACATTTTTAAAAGGGGGCTATTGTATTTATTAAATACTAGCGACCCACCTCGGCTTTGCACTGGTGTATTATGCATATAAACTTTTCTCTTGAATCACTCTATCTACTAAAAAAACCGCATCAAAATCCGTTGCTCAATTTTTTGCAAGATATTATAAGCTTACATAGGGACAGACAGACAGCGAGAAACGACTTTGTATTATAATATGTAGTGACAACAAAGACACTAAGACACCCAACAAGCGAGCAGTATCAAGTTAAACTATGTAAGGCGAATCAACTGATTGAACAGCTATTACTCTAAAGTTAGAACAGGGAACTTAGTCCCGGAAGTAACTCCAAAGGTGTCGAGTAGGATCTTGATTGAGGTATTCTAGACTCTGTTATGTGCTCTAGATTATGTTGGTGTTGAGTTAAACGTAAACCTTTGCAGTAATATTAGTATAGCTATTTGTTTTGTGCATTTATCTAGTGATATTTGCCCGATTGCTTAGTATTTTTTGTCGAGTTACAATTTTAACCTGGGATGCAAAAACGACAGGAATTTATAAGTTTGAGGTGTCCGTGTGTGTCTACTTGTGGCATCGTAGCTCTCGAACGGATACATCCATTATAATTTGGTTTTCTTTGCTAAAAAGGTGAATAAATCGGAATTATTCTTAAATATGTTTCATGAAAATCCGTTAGGCGTTCAAAAATTATCAGCTCTTCTTTCAGCATCGGTAGAAATCCTATTGCGTTCGGGGTTTCCAAATTTTTAATTTCATCCTATGTATAGAACATTTCAAAATACTTCGATGTATAAATAGTGATGTTGCAAAGTGTGCTCTTGTTCACTTCAATAAGCAAGTTCAGTAGGATTCAGCGCGATATCTGAACGTTCGAGTACCATCCCGTAGCGGGTGCCGCAGTGCGGACCGATCCGGTGCATATTTCACGAGCAGGCATCTGTAGCCGGGACCGGGACCGGTTATTTACATGTCTTCTGCCGGGCACGTGATACGCAAACATGGGGTAATGCTTGGGCACACGATGTGCTGCCATACGGTACAATAAAAATTATGCTTAATACAATTTTTTGACGCATAAAGCTGCTATTATTCAGATATGTAAAAAATCGCAAAATGATGTAATAAAAAAAATCCTGCTACCAAAGAAGAAAGGTATCTAGAACATGCATTTATTATCTTAGCTACTTATTGATGTACTAGATGACCCGGCAAACTTCGTTTCGCGCAATATCTTTATTAATTATAGCATAAGTGTAATTCTGATGTATAAGCATTATTATTGCAAAGTTTCGTCTCAATCGGTTCAGTAGTTTTGCGTGAAAGATTAACAAATGTCCATACATAATCATAAAGTTCACAAATTTTCGCGTTTATTGTGCTCTGCCACTCTTTAGCTTACTTATTCACCGGGCTATGTAATTATGATAAATAGATATACTCTTTATTGATTCACATTCATACATACACTTAAAACAGAAAAAATGAGAAAAATAGTTGCTAAAACATGTGAAACAACCGGCGGCCTTATCACTGAAAGTGATTTTTTCCAGGAAACCTTATGGTGGCTGGTAAATTGTACTAAACTGTTGTTAATAATACATGATGTAAAACCGGAGCACTGGCCACAACCAGTGCATTTACTTTAATCCTATCATTCCTCTTTCATTTTATTAAGCTGAAGTCATCGTAAAAATAAATTTAAAAGTTATTTCTGTCAAAAGTTTGAATCGGTAACCAACACCTTTGTTTAGTTAACTTCATTAATTTAATTATCTATTATATAATTTTGGCTTAAGTAATCAAATAATAAGCTAATTAACTAACCACAATTCATCAAACTATCACGTGAAACTTTGAAACTAAATATCTATGTAATCTGTTTTGCGGACTAGAATAATGAAATGAAATATGAAATGAAATAATATTTATTCGACACAAAATACACAAATATTAAATATTATAAAACCAAAATTGAAAAACAATAAAAGAGTAAAATGACAGAAATGTCGAAAAGGGCTCATCTCAGCATTCATGCTGAGTGCGGGTAGAAACCTTACACTCAGCGCTGGTTTTCAGATGAGCCCGTTATCGAGGGTATAAACAAAATGCAAATAAAAAGAAGAAGAATAAATAATCTATTTATTTATTGTATAATCATATTACATATTTATGTTAAATATTTTTGGTGATAGTAGCAATGACAAGGATAGTGAGTATGAGTCCTTGTCTTCGTCACATACAAACAGCTTTGATGATTCTTTTGTAAGTATTCCAAGTCTTTCGCAGTCATTAGAAGCACAGTTTTGTAATGTGCCTCAAAACTTTAATCTTGTACACATTAATGCCCAAAGCATCCCTGGCCATATTACTGATATGCAGGCATCCTTTGATAATAATAATATCCATGGAATATTAGTCTCAGAAACCTGGCTCAAACCTTCTCTGCCATCTATTTCATTCACTTTACCCGGCTTCCATCTCATCCGGAATGATCGAGTGGGGCGTGTTGGTGGGGGCGTAGCTATTTATCTGCGTGATCATATTCCTTTCTCTGTGATTAGCTCCTCCTCTCAGCCGCCTCCTGCTCATGCCGGTGAGCATCTCTTTATAGAAATCTCCCTTTCTCATACTAAAATTCTTCTCGGTGTTTATTATAGCAATACGTCGCATAATAACTATTTCTCGTCATTCGAGGGCATCCTGGAAAACCTTATCCCTTCATACTCTCATACAATTATAATGGGAGACTTTAATACTTGTCTGCTGAAGGATGACCATCGCACCATGATATTACATAATCTAGTCAAGTCCTGTAATATGCATATCCTTCCTTTGAGTGCAACTCATCACTTTCCTAACACTACTCCTTCTCTTCTAGATCTAGCTATTGTCTCCTCTCCTCTTCATGTTGCTAGTCACGGGCAGCTTTCAGCCGATTTTTCGTACCATGATCTTGTTTTTCTTTCGTATAAAGTACGCCCTCCTAAAGTTAAGCCCACTATAATCATGCAGCGCAATTTTAGTGGTATTAACCATGATAATTTAGTAAGTGACGCCAAAAACATTGACTGGTCACCGGTATCAAGTGCTCATACGATTGATGACAAGGTCGCAGTTTTTAATTGTCTATTGATGCAGTTGTTTGACGTTCACGCGCCGATTCGTGCCATAAAAATCAAGCATGCTCCTGCACCATGGCTCACTGATGAGATTAAATTGCTTAAGCACAAAAAAGCGGTGGCCAGAACTAAGTTCAAGACTCATCCCAATGACGCTAACAAGGCACGCTACACAGAACTGCGGAACCGGTGCAATAGGGTGTGTAGAGACGCTCAACGACGCCATATATTTGACTCTGTGGAGGACAAAGATCCAGCCAAAGTGTGGAAATTTCTCAGGTCATTAGGAGTTGGTAAATCCCGTCAAGATAGTGTTCCTAAAAATTTAGACATCAATGCATTAAATCAACATTTTTCGGCATCTCCTGTTATGGACACTGCTTATAAAGCTAGTACACTGAAACGTCTTTCTGATAAAACCACTCCTGACCTACCTCCGTTTGTTTTTAGCCAATTCACTGCTTGTGATGTTAGAAAGAGCATCCTTTCAATCTCTTCAAACGCTGTAGGGCTTGATTCTATTAGCCGCAATATGATTATCCCTATTTTAGACCACTTACTCCCAGTCCTGTGCCACATTTTGAATTTTTCTACGTCAAATGGGGTCTTCCCATCTTTATGGAAAGAAGCTCAGATAATCCCTTTACCTAAAAAAGCAAATCCTATATCTTTTTCTGAATATCGTCCCATATCTATTCTTCCCTTCCTATCCAAAGTTCTTGAACGTCTAGTCCATAATCAGCTAAACTCCTTCCTAATCAGTAATAACCTTCTTAATCCTTTTCAGTCTGGCTTTCGTCCGGGGCATAGCACGGTTACTGCACTTGTTAAAATCACGGATGATATACGCCTAGCAATGGACAATGGTGATTTAACTGTGTTAGCGCTTCTGGACTTCAGCAATGCTTTTAACTCTGTAGATTTTGATATCCTTCTGGCTATACTTCGCTCTTTGAACATATCTCCAACGGTGGTTGACTGGTTTCATAATTACCTGTATGGGCGTCGGCAGAAGATTCATTTTGAAGAATCTTACTCTTCGTGGTGTAATACTACGGCCGGCGTACCTCAGGGTGGCGTCTTATCACCCCTTCTTTTTGCCATTTTCATAAATTCTATTTCACATTCTCTTTCTACGTCCTACCATCTTTACGCTGATGATCTGCAGCTGTATTGCCAAGCCCCTATGGGTTGACTATCAGAAGCCGTGGAAGCTATCAATAATGACTTGCGCAGCATTTTACATTGGAGCAAATCTTTTGGGCTCAAAGTGAATCCATCGAAAACGCAAGTTATTGTAATAGGCAGCTCTCGCATGATATGTCAAATAGACTGGGACACGCTACCGCGAGTGATTTTTGATAATGTCACCATTCCTTACAGTGACACGGTTAGGAATCTCGGCATTGTCTTCGATCGTTGTTTGTCCTGGGGTCCGCAAATTGCCGAGACTAGCCGCAAAATATTTGCGTCTAGCGGTTCCTTGCGTAGATTGCGTAACTTTTTACCGACTGCCACTAAAATTGCGCTTGCACAATCCCTTTTACTTCCAATCCTTGATTATGCCGACGTATGTTACCTAGATCTCACGCAAGTCCTGCTGGATAAACTTGAGTGCCTCCAGAATGTTTGTATCAGGTTCATATTTGGCTTGCGCAAATATGACCACGTTTCAGAGTTTCGCGATAAGCTCAAGTGGCTCCCTATTCGTCGTCGCCGGGATGCTCATATTCTTTCCCTTTTGTATAGCACCCTGTTTATTCCTTCGTCCCCACCCTATCTCCGAGAGCGTTTTCGTTTTCGACACTCTCTATTGAGCCGTTACCTAAAATCTTCAGATAATCTCACACTTAGTTTCCCTCGTCACAAAACATCTTTCTACGATTCTTCTTTCTCTGTGGAGGCAGTCAGACTTTGGAATGACTTACCTTTAGAAATTAAGCGTTCACCTTCATTGAACGTTTTCAAACAACTTGTGAAAGCTCACTATCTGAAATCATAATGCTACTTGTTCCTTCGCTACTATTTTATAACGTATGTAGGTATGTATATATGTAGGTATATGTATAATTATATTTATATATAATATCGTATATATGTAAGTATATTTAAAACTTAGATTGAATAAGTATATTTAGTTTATTATTTATAGGTGTTTTCTTTATTAATATCTATTTAAGGCCACTATGTATTGTTCTTGTCAGTTCATATTCGTGCAAGGTTGCCTGGAAGAAATCGCCATGGGTGATAAGGCCGCCACTTTATAATCATATTTTTGTCGTATATATGTAAATAGTGTTTATTTTTCTTATTGTGGTTGTAAATAAAGAGTTTTGTCTGTCTGTCTGTCTGTCTATTATCACTCAGAGTCAATATGATGCATTATGAAGTGAATAGGAATACATAATGCCGCAACATGTTGGGCAGATGGTACCTACTCCTTATAGGAAATCGATAATACCATATGTCGCACATATTTTCATCATTACCTTTAACTACAGAGCATACGCCTCTTTCGTTCAAAGTACTGAAAAAATGTACCTACTTAAAAATATTTTTCTGCATGCAGTGTATATTCTACACTTCTATTAACGCTCTTCCTATTTTATATGTGAACCCACGTACTTAAGCATACAAACCAACCACGCTAACTACTAGGCAATCATAACCAAAAACAAATCTTCGAGCTACTCAGATTATCTAAATGATAAATATCCGTAACAAACCGTTGCACCGAGTTACTAACTCGAATTAAGGGGGTATAAATCACCGATTTTCGACCTCAGACCTCCAAGCCTATTAACGGCGATGGCGAATTTGTGATTAAGTGTCGTCATAACTTATCTACCGTAGTTCCGGCTCCCTAATACCCACTACCTCCTAAACTGTGACTCTACCATACCAACTATCGTCTAACCTGTGACTTTTCCAATACAAGCTATGACAAAATCTGTGTCTTTTCTGTAGGAACTGGTGGGTATTTTACAATACTAGCTATGGCTTAATCTGGTACGTTACTATAGAAACTGGTAGTGTTTCTATGATAGGAGTGTAATAAAGTGGTACCACTTGTGACTCCCTCACCTACTCTCTATTAGGTTTCAACAACTTAATGATTTATCGGATATTGTGGAGGCCATGATGTATCTGTGAATATAATTAGAAACTTAGTAATATTGGGGCAGCGGGAACAATCGACTGCTGTAATTATTGCTTATATACAACTGTGTACCTAGATTATGCAAGAACTTACCGGAAAGGACATGTCTACAAAATGTATGGAGGCTGGTATAATAATAATCAAAAATTCTAACCACAACACTCGTTACATTTCGAGAAAGTTCATATTTTTCTGAGTCTATTACATCAGTTAAAACCAAAAAAGAGCCCTCCGAATTTTTTTTAATTAATTTTTATTCTATTAGGATAAATAAATATACTCGTATTTGGCTCAATAGGTAATTTATCTCTAGCAACTATGATTAAGTAACCTCCAAATTGTTAAATAGAAGCATTTTTACCAATTAGACACAGTTTTTAAGTGTTTATTTGTCACATTGTACCTACTAACCTACTAACTGGTCACACTGGTAGGTTATAATTTTTAATTTTAGCAAATTAAGAAATGAATGTGGATGATTCAGCTGCGAATGCAAGTAAAAACAAGATAGAAGCACTTTGTTATTGCTTAACTAGAAAAATTACATATTACTGTATTATTGTTTATCATACAATTTATTTTTCACATTTAAAAAAAATTGATAAAAAAATCTAAATTAAATATTTTTGAGAAGCCCATGAATCAAGCTTTCAAATTAAGTAAATATCATCTTGGTTCGATTTTTCTCTGAATAATATACCACTTGTGGACGTCACCTTTTCGAGAAATCAGTTAAATTTGGCTTTAAAAATGTTAAAGCAACTGATGTTAGATAAATTAAACGACAAAGATTTTATTTTATATACCAAATTGTACATTACATTGTAGTACATTTTGTAAATAAGTAAGTTTGTATAGGCCTGGTGTCATTTTTATTTATAAAAAAATTTTTATTTTGTAATATAGACTTGTATATATATTTAGAATAGTTATATTATATCTATCTATAACACGGGAATGTATTTCTATCTGCTTGTACATACTTACTAAGTTATAGAATGTGACAGCTATCTTGCCTTCAAACAGTTTTGTTTGCAAGTAATTTTAAAATGGTACCTACATACTATGTATGTGATAATTATTCAGGATAAATAAATGAAAAAACATGTGGTTACGTGTAAATTGTTATGATGCAATGAATATCCACTGCCCGAGACAAACCACTCAGCAGTGGTTTGTATTTTACATGAAATGCTTTTCTTATTCTACATTATTTTCTCTTCAGTCATGTACCAATACGTACCCAAACCCATTATTCAGGCTAGACCCCTGATTCTTATGGCTGCCATCCCTACGTCGGTAACGTTTATTTTCCGTAAATAATTATTTTTTGCAAAAAATAGCACAACCGACTTACAATTACAACAATGTACAAAATTCGAATAGTTCGCTCAATTCATATCCACTGACCGACTGCCTGCCTCGGTGGCTGACTGCCTCGGTGGCTCAGTGGTTAGTGACCCTAACTTCTGGGTCAAAGAGGCGTGGGTTCGATCCCTACTCAGGGCGAGTATTTATATTATGATGAATATAGGTGTTTTCTCTGTGTCTCGGTGTTATTTAGTTGCTATCTATATAAGTATGTATTTAAAAAATATGAATATGTAGTATATTAGTCTCTGACAGCCATATCACAAGCTTTGCTTAGTTTGGGGTCAGAGGCCGAGTGTAAGATATCCCCAAATATATATTTATTTATTTATAATTCGCTGTAAACGATTATTCAAAAACAGCTCAGCTTGTTTCGATAAAATTTGAATAATAAAAAATTAAAAAAAAAAGTGTTTTTTAATTCGGTTCATATTTGGCTAAACTAGATAAACGTTAAAAAAATACACACAGAAGAAAGTAAAACCTCCTTTTTTAGAAGTCGGTAAAAAATAATTTCGATTACGGAAAAATTTTTGAGGTCTTTTTCAAAATTTGTAACGGTTAATACTCATCCTTTTAAGTAACTGATTGATTGGATTGAACAAATCTATATTCAGTGTCTAGAAAAAAGCTATCAACTAATATTAAATTATCTTTATAGCAAATAATAAGGTCTACGCTTGACCACAGACTTCATCCTTTCCATTTTTTCTTTGCAAAATCTTACGTTACCAAATAGATTCACGTTGCAAGCCGGGGGTTCCCTTATAAGTAACTGATTGATTGAATTGAACAAATCTATATTCAGTGTCTAGAAAAAAACTATCAACTAATATTAAATTATCTTTATAGAGAATAAGGTCTACAGTTGACCACAGACTTCATCCTTTCCATTTTTTCTTTACAAAATCTTACGTTACCAAATAGAGCACGTTGCAAGCCGGGGGTTCCCCTCAGCAAATATTTGGCGGCACGAGTGTTTGCTTCGCCGACGTTATCTTTGGAGCGCAAGCCTCTTCACATACTATGACGACACTATGAGCCGCCTGAGAAAATGCTCCTTGTTTACTGTTAGCACTGCTAATTACTGTACGTGTTAAATATTCATATTAAACAGATTGAAAAAGCATAGAAATCGATAACCAAATGGCAAAACTGTGAATTTATTTATTTTTGTAGAAAAGTGCTAAAATTAATAATACTTTTCAATGTGTTTTTGTGAAAACTTTGATTACAATTTTAAATCAAATATTTGCTAGCAACCAAAAACACAATTTCACTAACGCATTGAATAGCGCAAAAAATTGGTTCGATGTATTTTTGTCCCGAAAATAACAGACAATTATGGTTCAGAAATAAATATTGGCGGCTTACAGGATTCCAAGTAAAGAAAGTCGCCAAAACACAGAAAATACCAATGTTGTTACAACAAAGAAATCCCAGACACAATCCGATCCCGAATAACGTGCAAACACAGTATCAAATTCAAAACAACAATATATCGGGGCTCGGGCCTGTAAGGGCGGGGATACATCTAGCAACCGCCCACGGAGATATCGTAAAGACATGTCCCAAGGGTTATAATAGCTAGAACAACTGTTCAAAAACTTCAAGGCTTTTTAGCTACCGCGTTAGGTGGGGACGGTTATGTTTCGGCTCGCGCGCGAAGCTACTTCAAGTTTTGTCTCTTGCCGTGTTTGTCTTCTGTAATTTTGATATCATGGGCAGTCAGGAGGAGTCCATTCGCTCTATCTAGAAGCGTCTGGGTTTTTTCTTGATACGTGACTGTTTTCGTTTCTTTAAACAGTAAGCAGCTAGGAAAATAGCTGCAGCTGAAAATACACGACTGTCCATTACGAATAGTCGCGGAATTATGATGGCTCAGCCTGCCTCGCGAGGCGGCCTCGTGTAAATTGAACAAAACTACTGAGGCTGCCGCGGGAGCCATCGCTCGCGATCCGGACACCGAGGCTGCCGCGCGAGCCTATGCGCTAGGTGGGTACGCGGCTATTGACTTGTGCAGTCCGCCAACGACTGGAATGTTCTTTCTTTTTTGCCCATTTCCAAAAAGAAAGAGGAACTATGTTCGTCTGTAAGCATTTTTTTTTGTGTATGTTCATTGTGAATTGATATTTTCGCCAATTGTGAACTGATTTACAAATATATTTTTCTTAGTTTAGAAAAATAAACCTACTCCCGAGGTGGTGCTTAAATGTTATCGAAATCGGCTGAACCGTTTTTGATAAATCAACAATAATGTACATGTATGTCACACAGTTTCGTGCAAACTATTCGAATTCTGTACACGGTGGAAGTCGTATTGAGTTTTTTTGCGAAAAATGATTATGTCTAAGTTCCTTTTTAAACCATTACGGCAAGCAACGGATAAATAAATAAATAAATAACTCATTATATCAAGTAAGCACGCAAAATAAAACTCAAGTTATATAGATGATTCCATTTTTATAAATTTGAATAATAA
This sequence comes from Hypomecis punctinalis, assembly GCA_949316475.1. NCBI lineage: Eukaryota > Metazoa > Arthropoda > Insecta > Lepidoptera > Geometridae > Hypomecis > Hypomecis punctinalis. The sequence continues at coordinate 26,344,248 of OX438800.1, read as the reverse complement.
GTAAAGAATAATTTAATAAAACATTACTTAAAACGTAAATCTAATGCCATATCTCTCCATAGGTATCTAAGGACGAGGGCACACCGCGCCCAAACTTGAGGCGACGGATAAAGGTCGCACACTTGAAATTGCCGTTAAGTATGTGGTGGCAAATAAAAAGGGGGGCAAAGAGGATTAGGGGCTTATGTCTCGCGAGTGCCAAGTTACGAGTTATGCCCCTCTGCTTGTTTGTTCTGTGCCATTTCCGATGTGATTAAGTGACGGATTTAGGTGATAAAGCTTGGGAACCAGTCGGCGGAATTTTTATTGCAGGCGTGAACATTGGAGCATATTATTAATATTTAAACGTTGTTTCATAAGTAATTATATTTGTATAAATAAAACAGTTTTCCTTACGATTGAAGTATCGATTATCGGTTTTATTTTGAAGGAAGTTTATTAGCTTAAGGGACCGCTCGTCGCACTTAACAATTATCAACCAAAGATATATCAACTGAAGAGATTTCCAAGCTCAAGTACATAATTCATTCATATTCATTTATTTCTTGCAAAATAGGTTAACAATTTTATTGTGATCTTAAATAACTTATAATAAAGTACTCTATTTTCGCAGTCAGCATGTAAGAATGTTGTTGTTTTTTACCTACACCATTACACAATTACCTAGCTAATAAAATATTGACATTTGGAAAATTAAAAGACTAATAAACAATTAAACCAATTAATTAACAAGCATAAAATGAAACACAATTGTCAAGTTAAAAACATACAATGAGTGAAGTTATGTCAAAGTTGCCAATAGAGGTCACAGACTAAAAAATATATCAGTTACGTACGTCAAGATGTCAATTGTGAAATTAATAAATGTCAATGTCAAAAAAAAATCTAGGACTCGGAGGACTAATAGAACAATGACTTAGCAAAATTTTAAATTATAAAATGATATTCAATACAAACAGCAAAGTACAAGCACTCAATAACAATGAGAACACAAAAATGTTTACAATATTTATTTAGCTAACAAGGTACCCATTATAAAGATGTTAAGCCCCTAATTAAGGCTCGGCCCCACCGCTTCGATTCTCCGTAAACTGAACGTGTTTAAAACCTTAACAAGCTGACTTTCAAACTAAACTTCAAACTTTTGAATACAATTTCGACATGGTGCTAATTAAAACATGACGTTACAATGAGCTTATAATTTTATTATAATGTTTAAGACTAGTTCTTTTTTGCGAGTTGGATTTAAGCTGCTAGATGTAGAAGCGAAATGTTTGACTTAAGATTAGAAATCGGATAGGTTTAAGACACACTTCTTCTTCTTCTTTTCGAGTCAGCGATTCGATCATAAAATTTATATGCTGTTCGACCAGTAAGAGGCCACGGAGACTGCGGCGGTGTTGGCCTCGTGGAGATCTTCTTGTGTGCAGGTGTTAGGGCAAAGTGGGCATTGTAGTAGATGCTCCATCGTCTGTTGAGTGGCGCCACAGTCGCATTCCTCCTTTGGTGGTGCGGCTAAGCCCCATTTGCACATGTTGTACCTACAACGGCCCACTTGTGTTCGGAGTCTGTTAATGGACTTCCAGATGGGCCATTGCAGGTCGTGGCCCGGTGGAAGGTTTTCTGTTGGGGAAGGATAGCTGGGTGGGACGGGATGTTTTTCTGTCCATAGCCTACGTCTAGCTTCAGCTGGATCTGTTGTAATGGGTGCAGTGTGGCGAATAAAGTTTTTACGACTTTTTAACCTGGGTGGGGGAGGTTTATAAGCATACAGAGGATGTCGGAGGTCTGTCTCTTGTTTTTGTTTCTCCACAGCGCACGCAATTTCTCTTCGGATGGGTGGTGGGGCAACACCAACTAATGGGTAAAGCAGATTTAAAGGTGTGGGTTTTAAACACCCGGAAATAATGCGGCAGGTGTCGTTTAAGGCAATGTCCACCTCTTTAGCGTGGGCAGATCGGTGCCACACTGGGCACGCAAATTCCCCAGCTGTGAAGCACAAGGAAAGTCCTGTCGTACGAAGTACCTGGGGGGAAGCTCCCCATCTTGTGGTAGTAAGCCGGCGTAAAAGATTGTTTCTTGAGAAGACCTTCTGTTTTGTTTTTTGACAGTGTGCTTTGAAAGTCAAGGACCTGTCAAGGGTAATACCGAGATATTTCGGGGTCGGGCAGTGTTCAATTGGGACTTGTTGCCAGGAGATATTAAGAGATCGGTCTGCTTGCCTATTGCGGAGATGGAATGCGCAACTTTGAGTTTTCGAAGGGTTTGGTCTAAGAGCATTTGCTCTGTAGTACTCCCCCATTTCATGTAAGGCTTCTGTGAGGGTTGCTTCTACTTCCTCAAAGGTAGTAGCTTGAGTCGTTAGAGCTAGATCGTCTGCGTACAGGAATCTTTGTGTTCGGGGTGGGCTGGGTTGGTCGTTGGTGTACACATTGAAAAGTGTGGGGGCCAGCACGCTACCTTGGGGTAGTCCGTTTTTCTGTCGACGCCACCTGCTTTTTTCAGAGTGGAGGCTAACTTGGAATCGTCGATTTGTCAACAGTTCTCTTAAGATGCGGATAAATCCGGCATCTTTTGTCAGATTGTGGACTTTTATGAGGAGCCTTTGGGTATTAACAGTATCGTAAGCAGCTGTCAAATCTACGAAGACTGCACCTGTAACAAGATTTGCTTCAAATCCACCCTCGATGTGCTGAGTGAGTTTGAGTGTTTGATTGGAGCAAGACTTTCCGGGTCTAAACCCAGCCTGCTCCGGTATTAGTTTAGGGTCAATTACTTCTGTGATGCGGTTGAGGAGCAGTTTTTCAAAAAGTTTATAGGTATGGCATAACAAAGATATAGGTCTATAGCTTTTTGGGTCATCTGGTGATTTCCCGGGTTTGAGTAGGGCTATTACTTTGGATTTTCTCCAAGCCTTCGGTATTTTAGCAGATTCGAGACACACATTGAACAATGCGAGAAGCCAAGAGACTGCGAGTGGATTAAGATGTTGGATTTGCTCGACTGTGATGTCGTCGACACCAGCTGCTTTTCCAGTTTTCAGGAGTTTGATACACAGGATTAGTTCAGAGAGTGAGAAAGGCTTGCTTATATCTGTGCGATCACTGGCTACTGATTTGTGTATTTTCTGCAGTTTGTGTGGAGATTTGCCATTGAGCATCAGTTGGTGCGCTACTTGATTTGCAGTAACTTGGCCTGGGTTTGTTGCTGTAGGTGGGTCTCCTGTAAGTTTTCTGACCGTTGACCATGCCTTTTTACTGTTGTGCGTCATGTCTATACCAGTAACAACCTTAATCCATTTCTTTTGGCGATCTTCAGCAATTTGTTCTATAAGTTCTTCGCCTGTTCTTAGAGTGTCTTCTGAGAAGGGGTCAGCAGAATATAGTTGCTCGTATTTTGTTAGTAGCTTTGCGGAATTGGGACCAACTCCTCGGATGTATGCAGTGAATAAAAAGACACACTGAATGTATATATTTATTTAGTTATATAAATTCCATATATCTAGTCTAGAGTTATTCATGTAATATCCTGTTTTAAATACCAACCTGGATAACGAGTAAGATAAGGGAAATTCCTACAGTAAGTAGCGCTATTGACAGAGAGAGGTATTAATAAATGTGGCATGCTACCTTGGTATAGGCGTAAAATGAGAAGGGAGAAGAAATATGTCACTAAAAGTACTTATAATTTTTGGTAAACGAGGATACACGGCAGAACTAGGAAAGAAAGACCAAAAAATATGTGTGAATTGCGTTAAAGATATTATGTAAAAGAAAATATAGGTAGTTGATGATGAAAAAGCTTTTGATGGAGTCAAGTGGAAAAAGAGAACGTGGTATGCCGACTCCACTTAATGGAATAAGAACAAAAGGAGGCATCATACAAAAATTTAACGTTTTGTACAAAAATAACCTAACAACATTATTTTTAAAGTCCATGCAACACAATTTTCGGTACGGAATTACACGACAATTTCAATATTTTGCATGCAACACGGTGCAGCACAGAGTAATGCAATTACACCGCTCCGTGAGACAACCGGGTTGCGCGTCCGGAGTAAAGGCGGGGATACACCACAACCATCTACTTTATAGAGTTAACATTTTGCTGGGTGGCTGGGTTATTAGAGCTTGAGCATATTTCGGGCATTCTCCGATTTGGCGTTTTGTCTAGTTACCGTACCTTTCTTTATTTGAAAGTGAAAATTTTAATTTCATAAGATTGCTAATTATGCAAACTTGGTTATCGGAGAATAGCTGTAAATTCAAAGCAATGAAAAAGTAGAAGAAGAGAGAAGCAATGAGAAAGTAGTGTACGGTAACTAGACATAAACCGCCATGTTGGAGAATCTCAAATTTATTAAGCGTATAGTAGCGGTTGTGTAACTTGTTGGTTTGTTAAAAGAAGAGTAAAGAAAATACGCCACAAACAGATACATTGTTGTAGCAAAACAACTAATACATAAAAAGTTTAAATTATGTATTGCCTCTAAATAACTTAGTTTCAGATAGGTTTTGAGATAATTCTGCCAACCGATTTTAGTTATTGTAAGTTATCAAATAAATAATAATGGTCTTCTTCTTTTGAACTTAAATTAAAGGCGTATAAATATATCATAAATTTATAAACAAAACCTCAAAGTTAACGTTGAGATTATGATACATGATCTTGCTGTATTTACAAAATGTTTTTTCATCACATCTATTCGAAAAGGACTACTTGGTTCGCCTTTAAGTGCGTCCAAAGGTGGTGTCTTCTATAAGGAACTTTATAAATGCGCCGGAATTATCTTTGCCGCGCACTTTTTGAATTTGGAACAAATAAGTGCGACGGAATGATCTTTGCCGCGCACTTTTTGAATTTGGAAGAATTTGTAATGTTAGTGTTCAGCACCAAGAAAATGAATAAAATGAATGTAAAAATAAGTTTTTATGTGTTTTATTATTAGATACCATTTAATTTCAATCTAGTTGTTACTCTACGTTTTATTAAATAATAATATTACAATAAAATATGAGGCGCCTTTTATTTTCTCATAGAGGTGATGATAAGTAGAGTGTACCACTCGGGCGCAAAATATATTTTTGGCTCGGGCGACATACTTTGAATCCCTCGCTACGTTCAGGATTCTGCTAAAGAATCCATCGCTACGCTCGAGATTCTACTCTAGAATCCCTCACTTTGCTCTGGATTCAAAAAAGCCGTAAAAATATTATTTTGCTCCCAAATGATACAATCTACTATTATAGCCTCGCATTTTACTTAAATTTGTTATTTTAAACTTTTATCAGGCAAATGAAAAAAAAAAAAGTTTTACAGCGTCGTTAAGAAGTTGTTACATAATTTTGCAGACTAGATAGTTTTGGTAAAATTAACACAGAATCTGAAGTAATGTCTTACACTCTGCAAACTAATTTATAAATAAACTTTAGCATATTAATTTTTTTTATTCACGATATACTTACGTTTATCTTGCCCTATTTTAAGGAGAAATATGATGTAGCATGTTTATTTCAAAAATACTTCATAACAATCTTTGTAATTTAATTAAGTATAATTTCACTATCCCGTAAATGCCTTAAAGTGTCACAGCCTATTGCGTCCCTAGCTTTACCCTGCCCCACGTTGGGCGCCAAAAAAGGAAAAGTGTGTAAATGTTTGCGCGAGGTACACACGAAGGCTTAACGGATTTCAGGCGCGATATACTCAGGTATTATGTAGCACGTGCTAGCAAAACATTATCAGTATTTATTTAATACCGACACAGAGGTACGATTCATGATAATTATTTCAATTTGTTATTTTTATCAATACTGCCAATGATAAACAAAATTTCTATGTTAAACCAAATACGATCCGACAAAGAAATCCGATTTAGTAGCATGGGTTCGATCCCCACCCAGGGCAAGTATTTATTATGAACATAGGTGTTTGCTCTATGTCTGGGTGTAGTTAAGATCTGTATATGTATTTAAAAATATGTATAAGTAGTTTATCAGTATCTGGCAGCCATATCACAATTCACAAGCTAAGCTTAGTTTGGGGTCAGAGGCCGTGTGTAAGATGTCCCAAAATATTTATTTATTTATTTAATTATGTCCTCATTTATTTTGAGATAAAGGGAAAATTTATACATTATTTTGTTGTCAAACATCTCGAAAATATTTTTTGACAGAGTAATTTTTAGAACAGTTTACCAGTCTTGTGCCAAAAAAACTACACTGATGCAAAGGTAACTGCTAAAATTGAAAATTTTCTTTGAATAAGCCAAATTAACCTCATCAGGTACTGACATCTAACTTCCTTCGGGAAAATTACACTCATTTAATAAGGCCAAATATCGAAAAAATCACTTAAGGCCGAGCATAATCCGATCAGGTTATAAACCGGAATCGAACCAGTTAAGGTATATTTGATTGCGACCCTTAAGGCGTTATCACATTGGCGATTTGCGAAATGAATTTCCGGAATGAGAATGGACAGCGCGATGCGATCATTCGCTAAGCGCTTCGTTCTTTTTACTCATATCTTCTTTAGATAACTGGCAATGTCGGTTGAGTAAAATATGAGTTGTAATTGATTTAGACAAGTTGTAATTATATTACGCAAACATAAAAATATGCGCGAGTCAATTTAGTAACATTTAATGAATGAATGAATGAATGATTTATTTGTCTGTAAAACTAGGTGCAATTTACAAAGTTCTTAAATTAATATCAGGTATGTTCTCTAGCTTTTACTCGTACCAATAATAGACTCGTAAACAATAGAATTAATGACAAATCTTTCTATATGCCAAAATTCTACACATTAAACAAAATAAATGATAATTTCTTTGTCAAAACTAACAATTATGTGTGTTTTGTTGTTAATGAAGCTAAGATTAGTTTAACAGTAAAGATTTACTTACCTAAAACCTATATACACGAAACAGACACTACGAACGGCTTCAACGGACATTATCTGCTCTGACCAATCGTCTCGCTCGATGCACGTTACTGCGCCAGTGTGATAAGGCCCTTAGGCCCTGCTCTGCGGCAACCCTCGGGCTCATATCACCATTTTTATTTGCCCCCATCTATTAAATCGTTTTTCAACGACGCCCTTTTGCGAAACAGACTTCATCTAATACGATTTTAAAAGTTTATTTGTTTTGCGTTTAGGGCACGCTGGGATTTGCTCTGTGGTTTGAGAAGGTCATTGATCAACGTTTTTAGAAATAAAAGTCTTGAACATCTGTATTGGGCTATTTTTAGATAAGGTTTTATGCGATGTTAGTAAGATTTTATTTGTGTAGAAGTATTTGGTTTTAAGACCGCTGAGACGTAACTATAGCAGATTTTGAACGTAATTTATTGCTCTGAGACATAAAATGCGTGACCAAAAATTATCTTTGCAACGTTGGCTTTGTACTGTATCAGCCTTTTTAATAGTCTACTGCAGGACGTAGGCCTACCCGCGAAGGGTGGTTGGGCCATATCCACCACGATGGCCCAGTGCGGGTTGGTGGATTCACATACGCCATCAAATTTCTTTTACTTACATATGCAGGTTGCTGGTTGATGTTTTCCTTCACCGAAAAGCCAGCGGTGTTAAATTCCGTATTTAAATTCCAAAGAATTCATTGGTATGGGAGCGGGATTTAAACCTACAACCTCACGATTGTAAGGCGGATGTCACTACTACTAGACCACCACGGCTTCCCGGCAACGTTTGCTTTACAGCAAGCATTTACATAAGTCTTACGTAGGTAAGTTACGTTGTGCAAAGTAGTCTTTTCAACTTGTCTTATTGAGACATGTTAAGTCTGATAGTGGTGATAGGTGTAAACAATTTTAGTATTAGTAGTTTGGTTCTGAAAGCTGAATGTATACGCTGCTCTTTAATTTATTCACTCTATGGCGATCTACAAGTAAAATTCAAAACCGACGTAGCGCCACTCGAAAATTACTTGAAAATTCAAAGCTACCCTCATTCACCGCTCAAGTATTTACGAGGCGGGTGTTACAGGATAATAGGGATCGTAAAATAAAATAAATAATTAGGGCTCCGGCACATTCATGAATAAGTTAATTGTTAGAATGCAGACGGCTGCGTAACTCAAGCGGAGCCTTGGTGCTGGATGGCTTGCACACCGAATCGACTCAGTAATGATTTTTGAGTCAGTATTGAGTCTTCATCTTAGACGCTACGCTTTTGTTTGACAGAGTCGATGTAGTTATGAAGTATCTCCGATAAGGGAGAATGTAATGCGCCTCACGAAGTTTTTCCCATCTGTCTCTATTGGAGGTTGATCGGGTACACTCTTGCACGGGCCAGCCCGCAGATTTGATTTGGTAGGTCCATTGTATGGCAACTGCGCAATCTTCTGCTTTCCACTTGAATTTACCCTGGACATTAATTTAGCCTTCAGGCGGCCTAAAAACTCTGACACCAGGGCTAGGCACCCGGCCTATACGAACTTACTTACTTACTTACCCTGGACGACTAGTCACTCTATCTAGGACTGGCTAAATCCCCTCAAAACGTGTCCGAAGAATGCAAGTATACGAGATATTTGTGCGGTTTAGAGTACACAATACGAAAGTCGGCATTGAGCTGAAGCTTTCATTCCTTTATTTTGTTAATTGTTGTAATGCCTATCCTGTTATTTAGCCTGTTTAGATAAAAAATATTGAAAACATCATTCAGATAAAAGAAAACGATAGAAAGTAGGTGCATTTTAGGGTTCCGTAACTCAAAATGAAAAAACGGAACCCTTGTAGGATCGTATTTAAATGGTCTCTTGCAGTTGTGTGCAAGAAAAACTTCGCAGTTACCGTATAAAAAAGTTAGTTTATGTCGTAAAAAACCGCATATTTCGACACTCACAAAAATCAAAACCTACAGGGTATTTCACGTTGACATAGAACTGTGAAATTAGGCGAGAAGCATTGTCTCAGAGTACACATATAGGAATAAATCTGAAAACTGTAGATTTTATTTAAATCACAAAATATGGGTTGAAAATACAAAGTGAATAAATCGTATCATGTAATATATATACATAAGATAATTTACATAATATATAAATAAACATATAAAATAGCTTCATTAGCACATGCTAAAACAGATTTTTAATTATTTTAACAATGTGTAATTTTTAATGTATGACGAGAAAAGTGAAAAAAAAAACTTTTTTGTCGATGATATAGTATAGAGATTTTAACAGCTTACTTCCCAATTTTGTGAAATTTTCTGGATTTGTTCGGACCCTCGGTATGCGAGCCTGACTCGCACTTGTCCGGCTTTTTTGTAACTGTATCTGTATACAATATTGTAATATTACTTGTATTTGTTGCATTTGATCATGCTACGAAAACATACATTTTAATGAAACATATTAATTCACAGCTACGAGAAAACACAGTTTGCCCAGATTGTAACAATATATACTTGTTGAAATGGCGTCTTTGAGGCGAAGTAGAGTCAATACGGTGTGCGAAAGCCATAATCCTCGCTAGTAGCCTCGTTGCTTTCTCCAGTTAATTATAGCCGAGTTATGACACTCGTTCTATTTTACTGTGAGATACGTTTGTAAAGGATTGGATAGTAAAGATTGACCGGCGCAGGAGATAAATGGAATTCTCGTTAGCCGTAACTTGGCCGATTCTCTTTTATTGTGTTGGAGTATTATTTAATTTCTGAGAAAATTTCTTTTTATATGAGGCTGAAAACATTTGTTGCTAGTATTTTTGAAGTGTAATTTTATTATAACGTAGGTACGTTTACACGTTATACTTACACTTACTTAAGTATACTTAACTTTTCACCCCACATGTTGAAAAATGAGTTGAATAAGTTTGTGTCGTGAGTTTGTTTTTAACTGTGTGTACGTAAATGTACAATTTCTTAGTGTTAACTTAACTTTTTAGCAGATTGTACGTTTTATTTATTTCACTGTTATGTACCAGGCGTGCGCAGAGCGTTGAATCTTTCAAGACTCAAGTCAAGGAACACTATCTTGCTAAACAGTTTTAAAAACTGATATTACTTATCGCTTACGTTTTAACTATCTGTATTTATTTATGTATGTAAGTAGGTTTATTTTTATTGTATGTATTATAAGAAGTATTTGTGTATGCCTATTATTATGTAGTGTATTTTATTGTTTTTGGATATTTATAGCTTTACTTTATTCATTTATGTTTACACCACCGTCCACGTCAATCACATGTTTCCACACAGTAGAGGTTGTCTGGAAGAAATCGCTTTTAGCGATAAGACCGCCTTTTGTACCATTCTTCTGTCGTTATTTCTTTTTCTGTTATGTTTTACTACTTGTGGTGTCAATAAAGTGTTTTTGTATTGTATTGTATTGTACCATTTGATATCACTATCTCTCAAGTGGATATTGATTCCGTTCAAGATCGTCTTAAGTCCAGTAGTGCACTAACTACCGACGCGCCCGTAACGAGCGGCGAACCGCAATGAATACGCGTCAGCTAGACACGGGGCGTAATGGACGCCTTGTCGCCCTGTGTTGACCACCTTATTGTGATAAGTCTTGGCTATACTATGTGGCTATACGATGTAATGGTTTAGATATGTACAGAGATCACTTTACTCATGTTTTCATTATTAAGTATTCTCAATGAGTTATTGAATACGCACAAGATCGCCTCAAGCCAGTAAACTGCCTGCGGTAAGGAGCGGGCAGCCGCAATGAATACGCGTCAGCCGGACACGGGCCATAATGGACACTTTGTCGCCCTGTACTGACCACTTTATCGAAACGAGCCTCACCTACATATAATATACGGTAAAACGTGTGAATGGCATTAATCTGTTCAAAGATGTGTTTACTCATATTTTAATTTTTTTGAATTCGTAGCGCTAGTAGCGTAGTTTGATCAGATATCATCGAAATTAAGCAACGTTCCGCACGTTCAGTATTTGGATGGGTGACCGCGAGTCTGTTTTTCCGCTAGAGTAATGTGCCATCTCGAGTAAAAATGTGTAATGTCTCGAGTAAAGTATGTTAGCGTGCTACACCCTAGACTAATATCTTTTAATGTAGGCAGTATGAGGTCTAACGCAAACCTATCTAAAAAAAGAAAAAAAAAGAAAAAAAAGGATATTGAATGTACAAGTTCGTCTCAAGCCAGTAATCTGCCGGCGATAATGAGTGGGGAGCAGCAATGAATACGTGTCAGGCGAACACGAGCCATAATGGACGCCTTGTCGCCCTGTATTGACCACCTTATTGTAATAGCCTGTGGCTGTACAAGACTTACACTAAGCAGTATAGTGTAGCTATAAGCAGTATATATTGCTGTTGATTAAATGTCACTAAATAAAACAAACGATTCTTAAATTTCTCTATTTTGCGAATGTCTTCTAAATATACTGTGATATTTACGATCTCCTTTGTTAGAGTTCCGTACTTAAAAAGGAAAAAACGGAACACTTAATATCTTTTTGTTGTTCATTGTCCAAATATATATGGTACTTCCCCTTGATCCAGAACTATACAATTTAGCAAAGAGCATTATCTTAGAGTACATAAATATCTAATAAAGTCGTTTGGAGATGAGACATTGGGTCCGTGGGGGCTGGGAGCTCATCTTGTTTTTAAAAGTCTTTCTGAACGTCTGGTAGACGCAACGCGTGACCAAAATGCTGGTGTTTATTTGGCTTAACGTATAAGCATTGCCATTCAGCGTGACAATGCTGCCAGCATGCTTGGCACACTGCTAACTGACACTGGGTTTGAGCATTTGGATTATCTTTAGACCTTCAAAGGTCTGTGGATGATCCTATTGCTTGTTATGTAGTTGTAGTTTATGTAGTATAATACAAGACGTACATAATCTAATATAAGTCTTGTATTTAGTGGTAGTTAATACAGGCACTTGCCCTATTAAAAAAAATAAAGTACATAAATCTGAAATCTATACATTTTTAGTGTAATCGCGTAAATATAGGACTTAAATGCAAGAGATGAGGGTTCATATTAAAAAGGATTTTGCTGTACCAGCCTTTTTAATAGTCCACTGCAGGACGTAGGCCTACCCACGAAGGGTGATTGGGCCATTTCCACGTATTCACATACTCCATCGAATTTCTTCTACGGACGTACGCAGGTTGCCTCACGATGTTTTCCTTACTTCTTTTACTGGTTTCCACCGAAAAGCCAGTGATGTGAAATTCCGTACATAAATTCCAAAGAACTCACAGGTACGGGACCGGGGATTCGAACCCACGACCTCACGATTATAAGGCGGGTGTCACTACCTCTTGACCACCACGGCTTTTAAAAAGGATTTTAAAGTGAATTAATCGTATTATCTGGGGAAGCATATCAAAAAAATTTACAAGCGCAAGCTAAAAGGTTAAGGTTTTTAAATGTATTTGTAGGACATGATTTTCGAGCTATCGATTAAGAAAAATCCTCTCAGTATCTAAAGTAAGTTCCCAGTTTCAAGCAATTTTCAGGATTGGTACGAAAGAGACTGACTTTCACTTATCCATTGATTGCATTGCAATGATAAACATTTAGTACAGAATACAGATTTCAATACTCAAACATTTTTTACTGAATATAACAGAAATGTTAACTCTGTGAAAAGTTTAGAATATAAATATGTTTATTTATTTCATTTCAACCGCATCAGGTGGTCTTTTTGTAGACGAGTATTAGAGCACAGACATGCTTAGAAAAATGTCCCAAATGTATTTTATTGCACTAAATTGATTACTAGTGAGCATTGTCACTTTATCATCAAACCAACTAACTCGTTTTGTTATTCAGTTACTCAAAAAGACAAACATTAAGCAAGACGTCATTAGTGAACAACGTGAACGGTGAAACCCAACGCAGTGTCGCTCATCTACCATTCATGAATAAGTTAATTGGGTCGTTGCAGCTTTTAGCGTACAGACTGCGACCAGTGTTGCCAGGTATTTTAAGCTTCAAGTTGCCCAAAACTTGTCGTAAAGTAGCTTGGAGTTTGCCTAATTGGGATGCTTAAAGAACCCTAGAACAAGACCGTTTTTAGGGTTCCGTACCTAAAGGTTAAAAATGGGACACTATTACTAAAACTCCACTGTCCGTCTGTCCGTCATTACGTCTGTCTGTCTGTCTTTCTGACCCCAGGCTGTATCTTATGAACTGTGGTAGCTAAATAATTGAAATTTTCGTATACCATGAATTTTCGTAGCCGCTATAACAACAAATACCTACTAAAAACAGAATAAAATATAGGTGGGTGTACTTTTGGTTTAATTTTATTGAGAATTTGAATTTGACAAATGACGTGATTTTTTTCTGTTTTTTTTTTGCTAGATATTAATAACGGCAACAAGTTACATTGGAAAAATTCACAGAATTTTTAGTTTTATATTGATTATAAAGTAAATAATTAATTTAAAATTAAATAAATCAATGTACGCTCCCAGCTGCAGTACTAATTATATTAATTTTCTGTTGTACAAATAGTTTTTATGGTTACAAAACGGCCAATCGCAGTCGCCAATATTCATGATGTTTTGGCACAAAAATAGCGAAAAATCGTCTTATTTGGCAACACAGACCCATAAATATACATACTACATTTATAGCATAAACTATAAATAAACATACAACATTACGGAGCGCCTGACAGATGTCTAGTACAAACAACTGTCGACTGTCGTGGAATTATGATCGTATTAAATAATTTATGTTTCGTGATGTTTGTACGTGGAGATATTCATTAATATCATGTCAGGTAAGTTTTCAGCTGGATGTAGGAAGCTTTTTCTGTAAAAAGATGTCTAAAACAACCGGTTTTAAGTAGGTTAATTGAAGTGCAATGCTGCTTTTTTGACCGACGAACCATCGGAGGAGGTATACAATTCGACGCGTATATATATTTATTTATGTATAACCACGCATAACTTTTTTCGTAGAAGTCTGATTTCAATAATTCTTTTTTTAATGGAAAGAATCTACTTCTAAATTGATCTCATTTAAATTTTATCGAAATTGGCTGAGCCATTTTTGATAAATCAACATATGTAGTATATCAGTCTCTGGCAGCCATATTACAAGCTTTGCTTAGTTTGGGGTTAGAGGTCGTGTGTAAGATGGTCCAAAACATTTATTATTATTATTATCTAATCTGCACAAGTACAGAAATCAGATAGTTCGCTCGAATCGAATGCCATTGATATATTATATTATTGTTGATTTACCAGAAACAACTCAGCCGACTTCAATAAAATTAGAATCACTTCTCTTTAAAGTGATTTATTACAATTTTATTGAAACTGACCAAACAAAAAAACAGTTCATAATTGGCGGAGTAATTGAACACACAAAAAATAATCATGCAGTCGAAATGGGAACCGCTTTTTATTGAAGGCGGCTAAATAATACTAACACGAATCTATTATTTTTGAAATCTACTTGCTCCAAAATGTTGTTGTTATGCAGCCAAGGAATGGTGTTTTACAGCCTTTTACGTCTGACCACAAACAGTGGTGGGAAGTGACGATAAAACAAGGTTCTGTTTGATCAGTAGACTTTAGTGACGTCATATAGGAATTTCTCTAGCATAAAATGTGTCATAGAATGACAAGTTTTCTATAATGGTACATCGCTATATGGAATATAATTTCTAAACGACGTGGGACGGACATTTTGTTGACAATCGAAATTTTGTATAGAATAGCTGTTTTTACGTAATTTCGCTTGATCATAATGAGCTTGAGTGAGCACTATTCTATCCTGGAAAATGTCTGTTGTTATAGATACACTTTGAATAGATAAATATTAATGATGATGATAAGTAGAGTTTGTGCAAAAAAAGAACCGTCGTGGCGTTACGGTGAACTAACAGTAAGATATTAAAGTACCAAGGTGCCGACTACTTGGTAGACGGAGATACTACCGATAAAAACCAAATTGATGTTTACCAAGTATCAAACACCTTTAGTTGTACAAGCAATTACAGAACAGTGTAATGTTGTTAACTTAAAATAACCGGACAAGTGAGAGTCAGGCTCGCACATCGAGGGTTCCGTACAAACACGTTGTTAACATAACTATAAACTTGTTTTAGCATTGCAAATGACGTTCTTTATAATGATACTTCACTCAATTTGAATTTGATCGTTTCAGGAAATGGATTTGTATGTTTGCGTTATAACAATATCTCTGGAACACCTCGTACATCGACGGAGAAAGTTAATACCGCGGGCTAACTTGACGCCAACGCCATCTAGTTTCGATATGAGTAAATACTGAGATTTAAACTGTTGATTTAAGAATTGATTTTATAACTTATTTGATTTGATTGCTATTAAGTTTGATGTTTTTTATATTTATACAATTATACATTTACATATAAATTTATATTTGAACATATTTTTAGTTTAGACAGAATTTTGAACCAATTTTTTGTGAATTTTGTGGCCCTATTTTTTGTGATGTAAATAAAAATGTACAGTTTTTAAATTTATTCCTATATGTGTACTCTGAGAGAATGCTTCTCGCCAAATTTCATAGTTCTATGTTACGGGAAGTACCCTGTAGGTTTTGATTTTTGTGAGTGCAAAATATGTGGTTTTTACGACATAAACGGCTCTAACTTATTTATACGGCAACTCAGAAGCTTTTCTTTTACACAACTGCAAGAATTCATAGGTTTACGTATATAGTTTAAATTTCAACTCGATATCTTTACGCGTTCCCGAGATAGAAGAGTCTTGACATACACACAGACGGACAGACGCACAACAAAGTGATCCTATAAGGGTTCCGTTTTTTCCGTTTGAGGTACGGAACCCTAAAAATTAGTAAAATGACACAGGGTCGATATCACCTACGACACTTCTCTTTTTGCAAAAACTCTATAGCTACAAACAAATCAAAACCGAGACTCTTTTACCTCATAGCTCTAGAAATACAAATCTAGATAAAGCGAATTTTACACAATACGAAACAGAATAAACCTGTCTGTACTGGCTTTATTTCGAGTCGACGGAAGGTACATCGACTTTGTAGCTATGAGTTGGTAAATGAATAACCCGGGAAAAGCTAAATTACTGCATTAACTCCCGAGGGATATTTATTATCGCCTACTAATTAGAACCACCTCGGAGATATTTTAAGCTTTCGAATTAATATTTTCCGTAGCTCCGGTATGTTTATGATATTGTCGGTTAATGAGTTCTTGTTGTATAATATGTCATCGAGTGCCCAGGTGTTGTTTGTGAAGCTTATTTTAGAGGATAAATTAGATAAAATCTATGAAATATAATACATATAAAATAAATTAATTCGAAAGTACCTACTGATTTTTAAAAGAGATAATTATTATGGTTGTTACGTGACAACATACAGTTAAGATTCAAACACTTGATTTTTTTCGACAAGGTATCTCACGTAGACAGACGATCTGATAAAAAAAACCCGGACAAGTGCGAGTCAGGCTCGCACATCGAGGGTTCCGTACAAATCCAAAAAAAAACACAAAATTGGGAAGTAAGTTGTTAAAATTTATATAGTTGATTGAATCAGGCGTTACTTTGCGGAAATTCATCTTCAAATCTTTGTTTTGAATAAATATTTATAAAAAATTATACACTATACTCGTGTACTTATATTCGTATACCATCGAGAAAAAAGTTTTTTTTTCACTTTAATTAAAAACCTGTTTTAGCATGTGCTAATGAAGTTCTTTTATATGACACCTTACATGATACGATTTACTTACTTTAAATTTAGAACCCATACATTGTGAATATATTGTGAATTTTGAGGCCCTATTTTTTATGATTTAAGTGAAAATGTACAGTTTTCAGATTTATTCCTATATTTGTACTCTGAGACAACGATTCTTGCCAAATGTCAACGGGAAGTACCCTGTAGGTTTTGATTTTTGTGAGTGTCGAAATATACGGGTTTTTACGACATATACTGCTCTAACTTTTTTAAACGATGACTGAGAAGTTCATCTTTTACACAACTGCAAGAAACCATAGATGTACACGTGTACAGTTTAAATTTCAACTCGATATCTTTTCGCGTTCCCGAGATAAAGAGTCTTGACATACACACAGACGGACAGACGGACAACAAAGTGATCCTATAAGGGTTCCGTTTGAGGTACGGAACCCTAAAAACCAAAGAAATTGATTCCATTCATCAGAAATCCTATTAAGGCAATAAGTAATTAGCTCGGGAATCGAGACCTAGTGAAAACATTTAGATCATGATTTTTATTGTTCTATTAATTTTCGATGTTAAATAAAATGTCTATGCGTTCTTGTGTCGATAAAAAGTAAATAAACATATATAAAACATTATATTAGTACCTATAAATTATTGTAAAACTAAGGAAATTAATTTACATAATTATTTTTCAATCCCTTAAGGCTCAAAGAGTCAATCTTAACCAAAAGGTCGCAGGTGACTTAGGGATTCAAATGTCAAACGCTACTTACTCTTTAACACTTCGTATTTTGTTCAGAAACACCTCGTTACTTTATAAATCACTTTCTTAGCAAACGATAAAATTAAATGTCAAAATAAATTAAAACATGCCCCAAAGGAATATGAAAACCACGTTAACTTTCACGCAAAAATAAATAGCCGTAATACCGCTTACGTATTGTGTTTACGCATTGTAATACGCGAACTTTTTCATCATGCAACTTTGACGCATAATTATATTAAAGTAATCATAATACAAAATAAAATACATTCAGTCGTTAATATGATTTTATTTTTGATTTCAGAGTGTTTGCCATACTTGGCCTTATCTCATCGAGTTATCTTTGTGATAAGCATTTCAAAAATCTGAAGCGACCGCTGGATTTGAGCCTGCCTCTCCGGATCACTAGCCCGACGCTCACCCACCTGAGCTAGCTCGCCTCTTACGCATGTGCCAAATTTGTGAAGTTCTTATCATTACCACCAACTTATAGCGTTGGTGGCGCCACTTGTGATACCCGTAAATTAGACAGGCAATTATTCAAGTCGCCCAAAACCCAATTTTATCTGAAGCTCACAATTTAAAAGCTGCATGAGGATTGGATTTTGCGCAGTTCGTAGCTAACTTTACAGCCAAGAAGTAATTAATTCAGTCTACAGCCTATACCATGTTTATGTACCTACAAAGTAAAGAATGTCTATTTTCTGTACCTACTTGTATTTAACCATTTTTGTACAACCTTTCATATATCATATTATCATAGTAAAATTTTGGTTGAATGATTTTTTTAATTTCAGTTTCCCAGATTCGGTCTCTATTTTCAGTTATGTTTAATTTTCTTTCGTTCCTCGAGCTTGTGTTATTTAATCACGCTTCTATTAGGGATGAAGTTTTGTGTGGCTGGTTAATTTGTTATCAAATCTTTTTTTCTTTCATACGGCTTTACAATAATTATGAATTTAATATATTTACAAAAAGTATTCTAGCTATGTTTTAAGTTCACATTAATAGAACCGTAAAGTAGGTATTCTCTATTCCACCATAGAATGCGTATACTAAGCGCCACACAAATGGGCAGACGGGAAGTTATGCGCAGAATACTGCGCTAAAGCCTAAATATAGGTATGTGCGGGAGCCGTAGAGATGAGATTATTAGATTATTATGTGACGATATGTACGATCTGGACACGCAGAAGCTTGTCAATTCAAGACAAAGAAAAAGGGACTGGCGACTAGGCAGCTGTGTGTAAACCATTTCGCGCCTCTTTTTACAGAGGATATAGAGTCTATAGAGATTATAGAGTCTATAGTAAGAGTACTATAGACTCTATAATCTATTAAGCTCTTTAGACTCTATACGATAGAAGTGACACTATACTATGTAGGTTTAAAGGAAAACAAGAGGTCTAAAGTCGTACTATATCTCAGAATAAGGACAACATTATACCTTGCCAGGAACGAGTCAGGCTAAAAAATAAATAAGTTTTGTAATTTTATTACCTACCAAATTTACATACCTATATTATTGACATAAGTGACCACACTCACTCGAATATGCAGTGCCCGACAGGGTCCATACTGAACTTTGTACCTCAACTTTATTATTAACATCTTGTACTGTATGGAAGCATGAATAAATGAAATAAAGTGAAATATATTTGTAATAAAAATAATGAGATTAACAGACAGTTCCACCAGCGAACAGCATCGTCGCGTGCCAAGTGGACCGTTTCGGCACCGGCAAAATACTTTTGACGACTAAATTGTTAACGTAAGTTGACGGTACGTTGTAGTGGGCATAGTCAAAGTCAAAATTTCTTTATTCCGTAGACCACAGACATACAAGTACTATAGCAGACGGAATATTATTACCTAGTTATAGTTATATGTCAAACCATGATCTTTTACCCTTTTCGTACTCATTTACAACTCAATAGTGGCATCTCATTCTTTCACCTATTGCAACACTGACTCACTCATAAACAAAAGTTAATGCGTGGCATTTTTATTCCTCGCCGCCACCATAGTCGAGACCTAAGAGACGTGCGAGTATTTGGTGTTTATTTAAGAATATTGCTTTTCTGGGACTAAAATACATCACAAAAGTATTCATTTACTATGGTGAAGTGCAGTGCGTATCGATGTGCCAGTGCTTCCTACAATAAAACACCTGGATTGACGTTTCATCTGTAAGTTTTTATGTGTTTTTGTTGTGTACCGGAACTTTTTTTGCGTCTTTTCTTAGCTTATTTAAATATTATCGTAACATTTAACAACGTTTTACGTAAGATTATTTATCTGAGTTACTTTTGGTGAGTAGTATTGACCTGAAAGTAAAGAAATAGACGAAATCAGGATGAATTTTGATAGGTAATGATAAATTTTGACAGCCGAGGTACCTGAAGGACGGACTCAGTAACAAAGGCTAAATGTTTGAACTCTGCATTTATATTTTATCGTATTTTGAATGTGAAAACAATCAAGAACGATATAGACTGCCTCAGTGGACCCGTGGTTAGTGACCCTTAGTCCTTTGATTATTTACTTGTCCTGAGTCATGGGTCAAAGAAGTGTGGGTTCAATTCCCACCCAGTTCAAGAAATAATGTGATGAACATTATGTATTTGCTTTTTGTCTGGTTGTTATTATCTATAAAAGTATGTATTTATTATAATTATGTATACCTATCTAGTACATATATCAGTCTCTGGCAGCCATATCACAAGCTTTGTTTAGTTTGGGGTCAGAGACGGTGTAAAAGATGTCCCCTAATATTTAAATTTATTACAGACTAGCTACTCATATTTCTCAGAACATTGAAACAATTTTAGGCAGGTACAACTACACAAACAATTTCGTTACAGGTTCCCAAAGGATGAAAGTATTCGGAATGCATGGATAAAAAATATGAGACGCAAGGATTGGCAACCCAATGCTTATAGTGTGTTATGCTCAAAGCATTTTGAGGATCACTTATTCGATGCTGGTAGTACCCGTACTAGACTTCGTTGTAGAGCTGTTCCCACTTTGTTTGATGAATTGCCCTTGGCTACAAAAGTGAGTATAAGTAGTGCATAATTGGGTTGACTGAAATTCCATAGGTAACTCTTAGGTAGTCAACTTTTAACGACTTTATCGTCATACCTATACATTTGCTGGTCTATTATTTACAGGATAAAGAAAATATATCTCGCCGGGCCATAAAATTGCAATCAAAAAAACAAACTGCAGCTGGGACAGTAGTTTCTGTACTTCAAGAAGTAAAAAATAAAGCAGTACCAGTTGTTTCCACATCCACTATGACCGAGACCTTTTTAATAGTAAGTGGTTTTGTACATATCTAAATTAGAAAGGGTTACATTGGTCACTAAAACAAGACCGCAGACATATACATATAGGCCATTCCCTTCCCTTTATGTGTCTGTGTACAAGACCTAAACAGTCCAGTCACTGTTTGTTTGCTTCAATAAACATTCGTTACAAGAATAGCACTGATTATCCTTACTAACAATGTAAATGTGAAAGTGTGTTTCTTTGTCCTTTCATGCTAAAACGTAGCGACGAATGCTGGCGAGTGACATAGGATACAATGAATTGTTCCCAGTAGTCCCCTCTAGCCATGTCCCCCGGGGCGACAGCTGGGAATTGTCTTCCCGGTTGTCACCGGGGCGACAATTCGTGCCGACTGTCCCCTTTAAAAGCTGACTAGAGAGGACAAATGGGAAGTCTGTTTTTAAGTTGTCACCGGAGGGTGATAATTGCTACGATTCCATCCCAGAGAAAAACATGTAGTTACCATAACAATTCTAGATTTCAGCTTTTTTATTTGTTGTGTTATATAGAATCAAATAAAAAAAGTCGGCCAAGTGCGAGCCGGACTCACGCACGAAGGATTCCGTATTATATAATATATAAGATATCCCGCTTAATATATTTTATTTTAATTTAACTATTTATTTTAGTAGGCAATATATAACTTAATATTCTGTGCATATTTCAAGCAATAACCGTAAGTTATATTCAACGGAATGAAAATTCAAGATTTTAAAAAATTATGAGCCCTAAAAGCAAAATGTTCTACAGTAGAACTTACAGGAACGACCCGCATCTTCATGTTGTCTTTATTAATATCAAGTAAAAAATATTTTTTATTGTATAGGAGCCCCTTAAATATTTATTTTATTTTTATTTAATTGTATAATTTAGAAATAATTATTTAACTAAATATTCTGTGAATACTTCAAGCATCTACCTGTCACCGTTATTAATATTGATCGAAAAAATTCAGGTTTGTTGTATGGGAGCCCCCCTTAAATATTTATTTATTTCTGTATTTTCTGTTATAGCGGCAACAGAAAAACATCATCTGTGAAAATGTCAACTTTCTAGCTATAACCGTTCATGAGATATAGCCTGGAGACAGACAGACGGACAGCGGAGTCTTAGTAATATGTTCCCGTTTTTACCCTTTGAGTACGGAATCCTAAAAATCAACAATGTTTGGCTTACAACATTAATATATTAACCATTAAGTAAAAAAAAAAAGTTATCTTCTTCTACTATATAAAAATAAGTCGGGTTTTCCTTCCTGACGCTATAACGCACGAACCGATTTCCACGGTTTTGCATTCGTTGGAAAGGTCTCGGGCTGCGTGAGGTTTATAGCAAAGAAAATTCAGCTTATTTCCACCCGAGCGAAGCCGGGACGGGCCGCTAGTATAGAATAAATTAAAAAATAACATTATGTTTGGCTTACTTATAGCTTACAATCATCAACCAATTACAGATTATTAACCTTATACTAATCGTTTTTCTGATAATTACAGATATTTGATTTAATATAACTTTTTTGACATTTTTAAAAACTTTATTTTATATATTAGTGATTATCTTTGATTATCAAAAAACGATTAGTTTAAGGTTAATAATCCGTGATTGGTTGATGATTGTAAGCTATAAGTAAGCGAAACATAATGTTGATTGTTTAAATTTATTCTATATAACTTTTTTGACGTTTTTATCTACTTTATATTTAATATCTTTCTAATGTTGTAAGCCAAACATTGTGTTGATTTATTTGATTCTACGAGTATATAACAACAAATAAAAAAGCTGAAATCTATGGTAACTACATGTTTTTTTCTCGGATGGGATCGTAGCAAGTGTCACCCTCCGGCGACAACTTAAAAACAGACTTCCCATTTGTCCCCTCTAGTCACCTTTCAAAGGGGACAGTCGGCACGAATTGTCACCTCGGTGACAACCGGGAAGACAATTCCCAGCTGTCACCTCGGGGGACATGGCTAGAGGGGACTACTGGGAACGATTCGATACAATATATCCCGATCTGCGTTGAAGTTCCCGCAGAAAAGGTCTTTAACTCCACGCCGGCGAAGCCGCGGGAAGTCGCTAGTAGATAATAATTGACAGTCAAATACTAAATTATAATAATTATATAAATTTTCAGGTAGAAAAAAATATGCCAGGATCATCTAATTTCGTAGTACCTGCGCAGCTTCCAGTTCCTGTTTCAGTGTCCGGTGATGCCAAAATGGAATCTTTGAAGAAAAGGCTTATATCGAAAAATAAAAAACTTAAGGCATTGCGACAACAACGTACACGGTTAAGAAAAAAGGTATCACATTTCTCTGAAATTATTTCAGAATTGAAAAATAAATTAAATAACGATGACATTCACATTTTGAACAATATTCCCGGTAATAATAAAGATTTTCTCGTAAGATATTTAAAAAAAGCGCAGGGTTCTACTTTGGAAAAAAAATATTCACCTGAATTAAGATCATTTGCCTTACAACTTAACTTTTATTCACCCAGGGCATACAATTTTGTGAGAAATACATTTAACACAATTTTGCCTCATCCTAAAACTATCACAAATTGGTACAAAAAAATTAATGCTGAACCAGGATTTACTGCAGAGTCATTTGACACCCTTGAAAAACTGTCCACGTGTAGTAAACATCCAATTTATGTTAACCTTTGTGTAGATGAAATGGCAATAAGGAAAGGATTGGTATGGGATAGTTCTGAAAATAAATACAAAGGTTATGTAGATACGGGTACCGAAGTGTCGGATGATAGCCTGCCTCTTGCAACACAGGCTTTGGTAATGTTTGTTACGGCTATAAATGCTTCGTGGAAATTACCCATAGCATATTTTTTTATAATGTCCATGACTGGTGAACAACGAGCCAGTTTTGTAAAAACAGCAATAGAAATGCTTTACAACATTAAAATTTTTGTTTGTGGCTTAACTTTTGATGGTGCTGCTTCCAATATCAGTATGGCGACTAATCTAGGTTGTGTTTTTCTTTTAAAGTCATTGAAGCCATATTTCAACTATAAAGATTTGAGAATTAATGCTTTTTATGATCCATGTCACATGATTAAACTAATTAGAAATACCCTAGGTGATCATAAAAGTTTATTGGATAAAGATGGCAATGAAATTAAATTTGATTATATTACATTATTACATGAATTACAACAGCAAAAAGGTTTACACCTGGCTAACAAACTAAAGCAAGCTCATATATATTTCAACAAACAAAAAATGAAAGTAAGGCTTGCTACACAATTATTGAGTAGGTCAGTAGCAGATGCACTTCTATATTGCAAGGATAATTTAAAAATTGAAAAGTTTCGTGATTGCTCTGCTACTATAAAGTTTATTATAATGATCAATGATGCTTTTGATATTTTGAATAGCCGATGTATGTATGTACCAGGATATAAAAAAGCTCTGTGTGCTGCTAATATTCAAAACTGTATTACCTTTTTTAAAGAATGTCAAGAATATTTATCTAACTTAAAGTGTCTGAACGGTAAATTACTCGTTGAGTCAGGTCGCAAAACTGGTTTCATAGGTTTTATAATTTCCTTACAAAGTGCCACTAATATGTTTGACGATATAATTGTTAAAAGACAATTAAGATTTTTACCACTATACAAAGTGAGTCAAGACCATTTGGAGATGTTTTTTGGTCTAATGAGGGCCAGGGGAGGTTACAATGACAACCCAAACGTTGTTCAATTTCGTACCGCATATAAAAAGAACATAACTCGTTCTCAATTAAAATTGCATACCGAAGGAAAGCTTCTTGATTTACCCATTCTGACAGTATCTTCGACCACAGATGTAATTAATGCAGTCAATGATAGTACTCCCACATTTGAAAAAAATGTAATGGATGTTTATAATGTTAATGACGAAGATCTTATAGATTTTTTTCTTGATGACGTAATTAACACACCTTTGGATGAATATACAAAAGAAATAATCATATACATAGCAGGTTTTATCGCACGCAAAGTGATTAAAAAAATTAACTGTTCGTTGTGTCAAATATTAATGATTGGAGAAAAAGAAAATTTATTTTCGTCTTTGATAAGAATCAAAGACCGAGGTGGTTTAACATATCCCTCACAAGCTCTTATAAAACTAATAGAAATATGTGAAAAGTGCTTAAAAATAAACAAAAGTAATGATTTTAATAGTTTGATCAAATTTGTATCTGATTATATTGATTACTCAATTTTTGACTCGAACAATCCAGGTCATGACATAAATCATGTACACTTGATCATTAAAATTGTTGTCAAATTTTATATTGATTTACGATGTAAACATCAATGCAAAGAAACAAATGTATCTGAGAGAAATTTTCTAAAAAAAGTTGTGCTATTTAAAAATAAATAAAAACTCCTTGATTTACCCATTCTTACAGTATCTTTGCCGATGTAATAAATGCAGTCAATGATATTGCTCCCACATTTAAAAAAATTTAATAAAGCATATCTTATTTTTTGTCCACTTTTCCAAAAAACTTTCAAAAATAAAAGTATTGGTATGATGTAGATTTTTTAGTGGAATGTTATAGTCAGTTTCATTAATTTTACATTTCTCGTAGTGGAATTGATTTAAATTAAGAGATTTTTTGATAAAAATCTAAAAAATTGAACAAAAGTAAAATAGGTGTACATATTTCGTTACCCGTTGTTCATTTAAAATTAATATTAAAGTCGATGACAACAAGTCTTATGTGTGGCATTTTGTAAACATTATGACCAATTTATCACATCATCACGAAAAAAGACCAAGAAAAGCCAAATACCCTATTAATTGAATTAATTATTTTTTGTTACTTTTGGCTAAAAACAAAAGTTTTGTTTATTCAAATTACATGCCAAATGAAAAGATTTGTAGAAGTTTTTCATGAAATGTAAGGCATACTTGGTATCGGTATAGATTTTTTTTAACATAAAATCACCTAAAATGAGTAATCAGTTTTTGGTACTTTTTATGGGACTAATAATAAAAACACTCATGCTATTGCTCAAGGCTTTACCACGATAATGTTATTTTGACAGTAGCAGTTAGTAGACAGGGACATAGGACTTTTCATACTTTACCGTTTGTCCCGGTTTTCATTTAATTGAATTATTAATTAATCGTCAAGTTTGTGTACGTTATTTTAATTTAATTTGTGAGTAATGAAATAAATATTCTGCTGAGCAAAACATTCGATACCAATTTAAACACTTTTTTGAAGTATACATGAAGTTTACTTTATTGAAGTTAACATTACAAACATGCTACAAACATACAATATTAATGCCAATCATTAATATTCGACACAAAGAACAGTTATATGATGAATAAATCATGTACACATCATGATTATTAAAATTGTTGTCTTTTATATTGATTTAAGATGTAAACATCAATGCAAAGAAACAAATGTATGTTGATATTATGTTCTAAAATTGTTGTACTATTTCAAAATAAACAAAAAACTCAAGTAATTATTATTATTTATTTTATTTCAATTTTCCTAATTTTATTCCTAATTGAACCAGACTACGTATTTTAGAAACTACATCCTATCATGCCATGTCCTTTCCGATGGTTCGTTCTATCTCCATGCCTAATTTTATCATAATCGATTCAGCTGTTTAGCCTAGCTAAATTAGGCAGTAAGATATAATACAGAAAGAATTTCACATTAATATTACTAGCATGGACATTTCCAAATTGATATTGCATGAAAAACTTATGAAATCAATTTTTTAAGTAATAATCCTAAATACGGCCCACGCTTTGGTGAGTTTCAATGTGTGTGTATATGCCACTCTGTTTAATACCTAATTTTCGGTCTGCTATAGTACTTGTATGTCTGTGCCGTAGACACAATACAGGCACTTGGAATCGTCTAGTTACAATTTTTAAACGTTCAACTTAGTTAATTTTTTACTATAAATAAAAAAGCATACTTTTTGAATTTTACAAGATCAGTATCATTAGGTACACAAAAAAAAAAAAATTAGAATACAAATCAAAAATTGAATTGTATCAGTATCATGAAAAATAACAATGTCATTATCAGTTTAAAAATGTCAACGAGTAAATAAAGAAATTATAATTACATAGCATAAAATTGAAAAATAGTAGAGCGTGTATTGAATTATATTTTTGTGTATTGTACCTACA
The DNA here is from genome assembly GCA_949316475.1 of Hypomecis punctinalis. Classification (NCBI taxonomy): domain Eukaryota; kingdom Metazoa; phylum Arthropoda; class Insecta; order Lepidoptera; family Geometridae; genus Hypomecis; species Hypomecis punctinalis. Next base: position 26,317,275 of record OX438800.1, on the reverse strand, counting down.
TTCCTAGCACAGCAATGGTATGGTACGCCATAGTGGGCAGACACCTTAAACGTGATTTAAAATAACCTGATTTTAATATTGACTTCATTGTAAATTAACCTCAGTTTTTAGTACCAAGGAACTGGCAATAAAACAAAATCCTGCCTCTCTCAATAAAAGAAACGTAAAGCTGACTATACATTTCAATAAAATGAACTTTCCACAAGGACAAGTCAATAAATATTTAATTTTCACTCGCACTTAGGCACACGTCTCCCGTAACCCGCTCCGCAGATTTCCCCAGAGTCAGGGAGTTGGGGAGTCGGGAGGCGGGGAATGGCAACATCGCGAAGAAATGTGACGGTGATTGATTCCCGATGATGCGGACTTGGAGTTGTGGGGAATTTTAAATGGTAATACTGAAGTGTTTTATGTTGAGTGTTGATTTGTAGATGCCATGGGATTGGAAGAGTTGGTTAGGATTGTCGTAAATATAGAATTTAAAGGTTTTTTTTAGTAATACGTGATTATTTTTATTTATTTAACACTTTATTGCACACCATTTGTTCAAAAGGAGGACTTAACGCTAAATAGCATTATGTGCCAGTAAAGTTTTATGCTTACATTTTGAACATGACATTGATATTTAAAGCAAGTGTTTTTTTCAACGAATTCCAAAAAGGAAGAGGTACCTAGAAGAGTATGTTTGATTGTATGTATTTTTTGTGTATGTTCAATTGTTCATCAATAGTTCCGCCAGTTGTGAATCGATTTGAAAGTTATTTTTTAATTTGAAAAGCTATACCTATTCTCGGAGGATTCCTTTAAATTTTGATAAAAGAGCAAAATGTGCATGGATGTCACATCTATTCACGCAAACTATTCGAATTATCTCAATTATCTACATAAACGGTTGAAGTCGTTAGTGACATTTTTTGCGATAAATAATTATTTATTGTCAAAGATAATCTAGAAAACTGATCATACTAATATTATAAATCCGAAAAGTTTGTTGGTTTGTTCCTCTTTCACGCAGCAACGGAGCAACGGATAGGTTTGATTTTTGGCATGGATACAGTTCGAGGGCCGGAAAGTGACATAGGCTACTTTTTATCCCAAAAAAATAAAAGGTTCCTGTGGGATAGTACAAAAGACAAATTCCACGCGGGCGGAGCCGCGGGCAAAATTTAGTATTATAATATAAAAGAAAAGTTGTTGGTTTGTTCCTCTTTTACGCAGCAACGGAGCGACGGATCGGTTTGATTTTTGGCATGGATGTAGTTCAAGGGCCGGAAAGTGACATAGGTTACTTTTTATCCCGAAAAACAAAGGTTCCTGTGGGATAGCACAAAATTCAAATTCCACATGGGCGGAGCCGCGGGCAAAAGATAGTATTATAATATTGTCCATAAAAAACATGCTTGGCTCAGCGTGTCGATACTGGGCCGTATAGCGGAAATAATAATATATAAAGGAAAAGTTTGTTAGTTTGTTCCTCTTTTATGCAGCAACGGAGCGACGGATCGGTTTGATTTTTGGCATGGATATAGTTCAAGGGCCGGAAAGTGACGCCTATGTCACTTTCCGTACTTACTTACCGTCCATACTTTTTATCCCAAAAAAATAAAAGGTAGGATAGCACAAAAGTCCAATTCCACGCGGACGGAGCCGCGGGCAAAAGCTAGTAGAATAATAAATTGATACCGATGTGATTATGCAAAAATCATCACAGTACTTGAGGAAACTGTCGCGAAGGCCACCACGGTGGTCTACTGGTAGTAAATCTTACCTAACAATCGTAAAGTCGGAGGTTCGAATCCCGATCCTGTACCAATGAGTTATTTGAAACAAACATATTCACATAACTGGCTTTTTGCTGAAAGAAAACATTATGGGAGAATCGGCATACGACCGTAGAATTAATTGACCTACACCAGGCCAGTGTGGTGAATAACCAATAAGCATGGATGACTGGGTACAAAAAAACATTATATTTTAGTCCGTTAGTTAGATAATCAAACAAAATTGGACATCTATGTTTTCTTTTGTCAACTAAACAATAAATGTTAAAGATAAACCTTGTCAAATTTAGAGAGTGGGAGCTCGTGACGTTTCTTCTCTGACAAAAGTCTATACTTTTGTAGTCTAGTCGTGATATTGTTACGCGGAACTTAAATGGGCAGTCAATTTTCGTTTAATTGACAAAATAAAAATACTTACCTTTTTTTTAGTTACAATTTACTGGACTGAAAAGAAAACGAACCAAGAGGTGCTCGACACGGTAAAAGAGAAAAGAAAAATTTTGACAACAGTTGAAAATAGAAGGGGAAAGATGTTTGGTCACCTTGTACGACATGACAATCTAATGAAAACCATAATAGAAGGAAAAGTAGAAGGAAAGAGAGGGAGAGGAAGACCACGGAGAGCGTTTCTAGATCAGATCAAAAAGAAGGTAGAGGTCATGTCGTACAGGGAGGTGAAGACACTGGCAGAAGACCGCAAGACGTGGAAGTTGCTCCACCGACAAGAGCAGTGCTCTTAAATCCAAATAACAATTTATCTGACTGACTAATTCAATTTTTTTAGACATCTAGCCAGATTGCATTTTACGTGTATACCCATTCTGTGAATTGTTAAAATATGCCGTAGGTATATCAATTACATCACTAATATTATAATATGTACTTAATTTAAAATGTTGTTTTTAAACTTTCGCGATTTGAACACATTATTATTATATCTACCCGTGACCACGGTCGATGCAACTCGGCCGAAACGTCGGGATGAGGCGTTATTTATTTATCTCATAGTTTTAGTGCGCGATTAGTGCCGTAGTATATAATATTAATTTAAAATGTATGTATTTTTTACTTTAAGTATTAGCTAAGGCAAAAGAAGAAAGAAGCCATGGTGATATAGAGGTAGTGACACCCGCCTTACAATCATAAGGTCGTGGGTTCAAATCCCGGTCCCGTACCAATAAGTTCTTTGGAATTCATGTACGGAATTTCAGACCACTGGCTTTTCGGTGAAGGAAAACATCATATTCATATTCATTTATTGACACAAAATTGCATACGTCAAAAAATAAAAAAAACATCAGATTAATAAATTAATAAAAATAATAATTACAATAAATTAAACATCGTGAGGCAACCTGCTATGTCCTGAGAAGAAATTCGATGGCTTATGTGAATCCATCAACTCTCATTGGGCCAGCGTGGTGGATATGGCCCAATCACCCTTCGTGGGTAGGCCTACGTCCTGCAGTTGACTATTAAAAGGTTGATACAGTACAGTACATTAACTAAGAAGATATTATCAAATAACAAGTCCTTGCCAAATACGAGTTATAGTGATTTATCGTTAAATAAGATGTTTTGATCAAACGAGCTTATTTATGGAAAGTAATCAAATACGTCTTCGCCCACGATCTCATATAACGTTAATTTCGATAGATAGAGCTTTACTAATATACATTTAGCTGAGCCTGCGGTTATCTTCTACATTCTCGGAATACACCCAACACACTACAGAAATTAGATATGTATTGGGAAATTCGTTGTTTAAATTTAAGATAAATAGAGTAAAAAGCGGCGTTCGCAAAGTTGTTTTTGCAATCTTTAGAGCTAAAAAAAGTGTGAAATTATAAATTTGAATTAACACTCCATCTTGAACTTAGACTTCCTCAAATTTCTACGATGTTACAGATAAAACACACATTTACACTCGCTACAATGATTATTTTGTACCCACCCCCCGATTTCTATTAAACTCGGTTCTTTAAGTCGTTGACTCGTTCGTGTATCTAAGACAAGTAGTCCAGTTAGGTAGGTCCGACTTCAACAAAGAGGTCAATCGCCGAATCCAACTCGGCTGGGCAGCGTTCGGAAAATTGCGTAGTGTCTTCTCGTCCGACATACCTCAGTGCCTCAAGCCGAAAGTTTTCGACTAGTGTGTGTTGCCAGTGATGACTTACAGCACAGAAACGTGGTCTCTCACTATGGGCCTTATTAGTAAGCTTCAAGTAGCCCAACGAGCTATGGAGAGGGCTATGCTCGGAGTCTCTCTGCGAGATCGAATCAGAAATGAGGAGATCCGTAGACGAACCAAAGATACCGACATAGCCCAACGGATTGGCAAGTTGAAATGGCAATGGGCAGGGCACATAGCGCGGAGGGCTGATGACCGATGGGGTTAAAAATTTCTCGAGTGGAGACCACGTACCGGCAAGCGCAGCGTAGGACGTCCACCCACAAGGTGGACGGATGACCTCATTAAGACCGCAGGATCGCGCTGGATGCAAGCCGCTTCCAATCGTTCTTATCGGAGATCCATAGGGGAGGCCTATGTCCAGCAGTGGACGTCCTTCGGCTGATGGATGGATGGATGGATGGACAATGATTATGACAATTAACACATCTGCATTTGAGTGCACTGCTGAAAAGGAAAAAAAATGTCTACATAAGGGCGAAATGTAATCTTGCTAAATTATTCGAAATGTACTTTTATCCACCAACCTGCACTAAGCTACCGTGATGAATTTGACCCAATCACGCTTTGTTGGTAATCATTTTGGTAATGACTTCGTTGTTACTATACTCAAGCAGTGTCTTTTGAGTTTCTTCAACTACTAGGCACATGCCTGGTACCTCTCTAATTTGAATTTCTCCAAGTAGACACTCGTGTCCGCTACCTTTCGTGCCCAGTTAAAGCCTAATTCTTTTTAAAAAGCCGGTACCGTTCAGTACAATACATAACTGTTATTCTACTATATGTTATTTTTCCAAGTTTGAAACAATCAGTTTGTACCCAGCTCTACTTTAATAATTTCGCTAAACCCCCGTCTCCCGTCGCCGTGGAAGTAAGGAAACAGTCCCGGTAATTCCCCGCTCCTAGAATTAGCTCTGTCCAACTTTTGTTAGCATTACGACTGCAGCTATGCGCGAAGAATCTGAATTTCATTTAAATGGTTTTTACGGAGTTTTTGGGTTATGAATGTTATTTTTGTGATTTTCTTCTCAATGATATCGGATGCATTTAGGTTAAAATAAATCTTCCTTATAAATAAATTATGTATTTTAAGTAAAGTCTAGCAGAAAATAGCTACTATAGTTTCGATCGCATTTCGCATTGTAAAAGTTGGTCATGATGATAGATTATTATATTAGCCACCATTTATTAAAATATTGCCATTGGCTAGATTGCTTATATCCAATATACTTTTTTTTCCAATATTTTAAAGATTTTTTTAAAATTTAATCAGATCAAACATTTCCATTTATATCATCACTACATAGAATAAAACGAAGTCACTTCCCTGTCCGTCTGTCCCTATGTATGCTTATATCTTTAAAACTACACAACGTATTTTCATGCGGTTTATTTTTTTAAATAGTTTAAGTTATATTTATTATAATAGTTAAGTTTAAGAGAAAGTTTTCTATGTACAAATCTGTGCGAAGCCGGGGCGGGTTGCTAGTAATAATAATATATCATGAACAGCGCACCTCTACGCTCACAAGAGTCGTTTCACTAAAGGTAATAAGTAAAGCAACTTTAGCGTGCCACATACCTACACGTGCTCACCTAGACATTGAAGACCTTTTATAAAAATGAATCTACAAAAGAAGAACATTTAAGTAGATTTTTCCCACAGGTACATAATTTTCTTCCTAGCTACGGGAGTTACTCCTGAAAAGACCATTGTTTCATAATAATTAGATTCAATTACCTAGAAAAAGACGGATCTGGAATACTAAGTAGGCACGATTTAATATCCGCGGCTTATTCTTTTCGCTCGTGTTTTTATTTCTACCACAGATCTCGCGAGATAAGTAAGTTCGTTTAAGCCAGATGTCTTGCCCTGGTGTCAGAGTGACATCTCACAAGTTAGGAAATGCCGTCTCATAGGCATCTTTATTGAAATATATACTTTTTGCTTATAGTCACAACTACGCGTAACGTAAATAATTTTAACTATTGACTGAGCACAACAAATCCCGTTTGACAGCACTGCATTCAAAATTGTACATGGTTTGACTCTACATTTTGCGGTGTTTGCGTTTTTTCTACATATAAATGTTCGCAAGTCGCGTATAAGTAAGGTTTCTGTCTAGATCTCTATGATTTACTACGTATTCATCTGGTTTAGTACGGTGAAATGTATGATTTTTATTACTACGAGATGTGTTTCTGATATTTGTGAAGAGGTATAATTGTTATACCAGATAAAGCTTTCAAACATAGGTAGGTATACGTCTGCTTAGGTTTACGGGTTGTTTTGGGTATTTATTGCATTTTTAGGTTTTTATGTTTACATTAGTAGTAAGAATACGACTGGATGTATAGACTCGTTTGCTCCACAAAGTAACTCGCCTAAAATTCATCCGGTCTCTAGACTAAATTTAGTACTCCAGGTTACAGTTAAAGTTCTACATGTTTTAAAAACTAACAACAAAAAAAAACTAAACTTGCCTATGTATTGTGTTCTAATTAGCAAGTGAGCGTAGATTAGACTAAAAAAACTTTACTAGTTAAAGTTTTTGTAGAAAGCGGCACATAAATTATATCTTGGTAGCACATGGAACGCTTTGACATAGCGGCTTAAAAATTTTGACACCAGGGCTATACGAACTGACTACCTATTGAACACTATGTCATGTTAGATGCCTTCACAGCGACTTCAAGAACTCTGATATCAGGACTAGCTACCCAGCCTATAAGAATTTGTGTATTCATTGAGTGTATGAATTAAGTTCCGAATTTGGCTGTGCGCAAGGTTATCTTGAGTGCGCTTATTTATCTGTCTTCACTACATAGTATCAAGCAAACTCGCTATTTTTGTATCTGTCTGTGTATCCGTTTATAACTTCCAAAATAGACAACAAATTGCAATGCAGTTTTCACTGTTTGTTAGAATATTATATATCTTCTGGAAGGTTTATAGCTATAACAGAATACGGCTAAAACTCACGTCATAATTATACGGTCGATCCGCAAGGAATCCGACGTTTCGGAGTATTTAGTACTCCATCCTCAAGGAATACGCGCACCCCCGTCGACTGGCGCGCGCGCACTGATACGGATGAATTATAGGTTTATAGCTATAATTCATCCGTAACCGGGCGAAGTCAGAATGGTCAGCTAGTCCGTTTTTAAAACAAATATCTTAGAATCAGTTAGAATCTTCCGTGGTTATTACATCTATCACTTACCTTATAAGTGCCGAGGTGCTCGACGACGCACGGCAGACTGGCATCCCGCCCCAACGCTACCGTGACGTTGGGGATCGGCTCGGCGAACCGGGGCTCCTCTGTTAGCACTGTGGACAATACAGTTACATGTTATTTATAATATCTTATCATTTTAATGTAAGCTTAATACGGGAAAATACAGTTGGCTATCAATAATTTCTTTACTACAAAGTTCAAACTGTCTATAACTTCAAACTAACTCTTCCAGTATTTATCCGGACTAGTTAGTATTCATTCGGCGACATAATAATAGTATCTTAGTTTACTGCTGTTTATATTTTCATCTGCTTCTTTAGCATACTTAAGATGCTAAGACGAAAGTCAAAGGACAAGTCCACAAAATGTATGGAGGCTGGTATAATAATAATCAAAAATTCTAACCGCGACACACGTGACATTTTGAAAAAGTTCATATATTTCTGAGTCTATTGCATCAGTTTAAAACAAAAAAGAGCACTCTGCACCCATACTGTAATCTGGAGTACTAATTTAGTCTAGAGACCGGATGAATATTAGGTGAGTTACTTTGTAGAGCAAACGATTCTATACATCCAGTCGTATTCTTACTATTAAAATAAACATAAAAACCTAAAAATGCATAAATACCCAAAACAACCCCTAAACCTAAGCAGACATCTACCTATGTTTGAAAGCTTTATCTGGTATAACAATTATATCTCTTCACAAATATCAGAAACACATCTCGTAGTAATAAAAATCATACATTTCACCGTATTAAACCAGATGAATACGTAGTAAATCATAGAAGACAGAAACCTTATCTATACGCGACTTGCGAACATTAATATGTAAAAAAAAGCAAACACCGCAAAATGTAGAGTCAAACAACGTACAATTTTGAATGCAGTGCTGTACAAGCGGGATTTGTTGTGCTCAGTCAATAGTTAAAAATGTATAAGCGTTACGCGTCTGATTTTTTTAAACTAATTTTGTATTTATTGGGATAAATAAATATATTTAACTCAATAGGTAGTTTATCTCTAGCAAACCTGGTTAAGTAACTTCCAAATTGTTCAATAAAAGCACTTTTTACCAATCAGACACACTTTTTAAGTGTTTTTTGTGACATTGTATCTACTAACTGGTAACATTGGTAGATTATAGTTTTTAATTTTAGCAAAGTAGGAGATGAATGTGGAAAAATCGGCTACGAATGCAAATAAAATAAACATAGAAGCACTTTATTATTTTTAAAATAGAAAAAATAAAAAAGCTGTATTATTACATTTCATACGATTGGTTTTTTACATAAAAAAAATTAAGGGATGGAAAAATCTAAATAAAATTTTTTTGAGAAGCCCATAAATCAAGCTTTCAAATGATGTATATATCATCTTGATTAAATTTTTTTCTGAATAATATACCACTTGTGGACGTCACCTTTATTAACTTTTTATCATACAAAATAAGTACTTAAACATAAACAGAAATCTCTTCTTGAAGGGTACGTATTGCAAAAGTAAAGACTTCAGAGTTGCAGCTGTCTATTAGCAACAGTAGTGATTTTCCAAGAGATGTCTAATACGAGTATAACCAGTTGCAGAAGACTTATGAATTATTCAATCTTAAAATTTACTCTTGAACTGACCTGCTGTTCTAATCAGACCATCTTTCACTTTGCGAAAGGATATTTTATGCAGTTCTTGCCAGTATATGGTCTCTGATATTATTTGATATTTCAATAAGCTTTTAGCAGAAATATATTGATAACCATGATTCATCTGCAGATCTCTTCATTCACATGGAATAGTAAAATTCTAAATCAACCGACCCGAAAACCTCCGATTTTAAACTCAAAAGTTGTTAGAAGTATTTCAAACGACAACAATCGAGACCGCTATTAAATTCCACGCAATCTGATCCCATTCTTCCCGCATAAAGAACAGGATAAAACATCACAAAAACATGGCCGAAGTTTAGATTGATATTTTTAATCAACCGCGAAGTTGCGAGCTCCGTAATGACAGGCGAAATATTGTTTATTTTAGAAGTTCCTCGAAGTCACGGGATGGAGCGTGGAAGGGGTCGAGAGTCGGCAGACGGAATACTTACTTTAGAAATTAGGTAAGGCTTAGAGAAATAGGTAATTTAGACAGTCTGTTTCTTTTTGTAGTCTGTAGTGGTATTGTTACTAAGCTCTAGACTCAGCTTTTTTTTAGCATTTAAATGTGTTAGAACTTACATGAACGATCCTTTTTGTTTAGAATGTCAGTTGTAAATGCATACTTTGTTTCTTCTTCAAGATGATACATTAATCGAAAGACCATTTGTCTATTTGCCGAGATAGGGATGCTGATGATTTTTTACCGACGATACGGAGGAGGTACTCAATTCGACGCGTATATTTTTTTTTATAACCACGCATAACTATGTGTATTTATATAGTTGTTCGATTTTGATGACTTTTTTATTGCAAAGAGTATACTTCAAAATTGGTTCCATACAAATTTTATCGAAATCGGCTAAGCCATTTTTGATAAATCAACAATAATGTGAAAAAAATGCATGGATCCGTGCGAACTTTTTGCGAATTCTGTACACGGTTGAAGTCGGTCATGCTATTTTTGCGAAAAATAATTATAATCAACTGAAATATAAGCGTAGACGATAGCGATATTATTATTATATACTACGGGACTAATCGCGCACTAAAATTACGAGATAAATAAATACCTCATCCCGACGTTTCTTTATCCCGTAATTTTAGTGCGCGATTATAGTATATAATAATAATAATAATGTGTTCAAATCGCGAAAGTTTAAAAACTACGACGATAGCGATGTTGCTAAAATTCTGTTTAAATTATTCTAAAACGTTTCTTGTAAAAAACATTAAATTAAATTCAAATATAAGATGAACACCACACATACTGTAAAGCTATTCCTATTTATTTATTATTTATTTAATTATTTGGCCAAGATAAACGTGATCGTCTAGTTTTATAATGTGATCGTCTAGAAAATATTAAACTCAAATGGACCCTTATACGTTGTGTAAATTTTACGTTGTGTTTAAAGAATAAAAAAATTAAGATAAATAGTGAACCTAAATTAGTTTTAATACTAGCCTATATAAATCAATAAATAATCAGAAAATAATAGGTGTTGCCAGTTCTTTGTATCATAAATAGATACAAAAATAAAATTATAAAAAAAAGAGAACAAAAACAAAATAGAAATACGAGTAAGTTCAATACGATTCAAATAAGATGCAGTCTCAGAATAACATAAAAGAAATACAATCGCTCAGCACATAAAACACATAATGGAATGAAATTAAGTAAATTTGAATACGGAAGGTATATGGAAATACAAAATAAAGAGAGTACAGTTATACAAAAGCATGCAACTTAGCTTGATTCCGGCTATCTGCTACTCCATACAGCTACAGCGATCGGTGATCCGCAGTCTGTCCTTCTTCTCTCTTCGTGGCCAACTTTATGCTAAAAGAAATACCGATTAATGACATTAGTGCAGTGAGAATAATATTATCTGCTCCTATGGGTTGCGCCAAACTGCATCGCTGCTAACACCATCCTCTGGAAGGAAAACAGGTATGGGATATGGAATTTAGATCTTTAAGATCTATAAATGGAAAACCTAAGCGAAATAGAATGTGGGGCTCCCTGCCATCCTTCACCCCACTCCAAAGCGTTGCCAACAAATCCGTCAGGTTTAGCCCTAACCACGCCACTAAGGACACTAAATATTCAAACCTTCTTATCTCTTACTGATCACCATTCATTCATCTCTTAATCCAGTCACACATCCAAACACACTTTTAATAAAGTTACAACCTAAAGTTCTCAAAGTTTGTTATTATTTGGTTCCCTAAGCTAATTTAAGACCAAGGTATTCCTCATGACTCGAAATGATCCCTACAGGAATATCGTGGTCGTGTAGTGTGTGTACCTAGTGCATGTACGAATATCCAGTTGTGAGACAGCGACCATTAGCTGGAAGCCATCATGAACTAGATACTCTGAGTATACCCAGGGCGGTACCGGCTTGTTGACCCTGAATGCAAAGGGTGAGGTTCGAAGGGCCCGACTCCAACATCTGATCAGCTTTAAACCTTCGCCCGACTCTTTATTCGTGTTAGCTAGTGTGCACGTGTGTAAGAAAATGATTTTTTATACTAATTTTTCATTTTGAAGAAGAAAAACAATATAGTTCCAGTAAGATATTTTCGTTTTGTGTTTGTTGACGATGAAAACCTTCAATAACCAGATATCTGTGTTAATAATTATATATTATTTTGTATGTTTCACAATACAAAATCATGTATAGGCGAATATTCCGAATCTCGTACTGCATTCGTGAAACACGAACTTGCAGTGAGAATGTATAAATGTTTTGAATCTCGTTCAATAAACACGAACTCTGAACTCCTTGCGTAGATGTCTGCTCTCCTTCATAGGTGTTTGATCCCCTTACGGGATAAGATAAGTACCGATATATTTTTATAACAGCATAATCATCTATCAGCCATAAGACGCCCACAAAGACGTGCTGGACATAGGAACTCCCTCTATAGATCTCCAATAAGACTGATTGGAAGCGGCTTGCATCCAGCGCGATTTCCAAAACCCCATCATCATCATCAGTTCTCTGCGCTATGTGCCCTGTCCAAGTGCCCATTGACACTTCTGGGCATAACAGCATAATGTGTTATGTATATCCAAATATAATGAGAATGAATCAGATGCAGAAAATTATGAGGTTATTGAAAGTTTTCATTCAAGCAAGTTATTATTTTTGTTTGTACCGGAACTACAAAACAGCCTAGCTACATGTAGCTGAATTTAAATGTTTAGTAGCATTCATCCAATCAATCTTTCCAAACACACATCCTATATGTCCTACGTGAGAAAAACTAATAAATAGTCTACCCTTAAGATAGCCCAAAACAATGTAGACAGTAGACCTCTCTGCTTCTGAAAGAAAAAGGACTTTACGCTACCACTATTGTAATTTACCTATCAATAAATCTGATAAGATGGTGGGAGAGAAACGGAGTCTAAGGTAGAATCGTACTTATAGTACCGCTATCTGAAAGTTAAATACTTTGAAAATTAAGCTGGAAATAAATACCTGGAATAAAATATGCATTAGTTAGAAATCTTTCCGAGACCTGAGGTAACACAAACTTTATCTTTGACACAGGAGAACCGCAGGAAATAACTATAAAATGATTATAAGGGATAACATCATCAAATATCTGATTTGATCAAAGTTATTAGTTACTGCAAAGACGAATCCTTGAAAGGCATCGCCAAAGGTCTCAAAGAGATTTATGATATATCACTTTCACAACACAAACACTATTCACTTATACACTTGGGAAATGAGCGAAGCGAGCGAGCTCTAATTTCCAAATTTTCACACGCGTTATAATTTAACACCTGAACTATTTTCAAAACGAGTATCGTTTACCGCGGTCTAACCCGGACTGTCTCCAAAATCCTAGCTTTTCCCATACAAAATAATTGTAATCTCGACGAATTCCACGCCTGTCAAATACTCGAGAAATCAATTATAAAAATATTTATGGGTTTGTACAAAACGGACGAAAAAATTGAAACACTCGAAATCACTTTAGTTTTTGTAAAAATTTCTAGCGCTATAAATTATTTCTATTTCCAGTAAGTCAACTTGCTACAAATATAGAGTCTTCGACAGAAACAAACCTAATATGTAATGACTATCTAGACATAGTACTCTATTTGTATTTCAGTACCTATATTATTAAGTGATTTGATTTTATATAGTTATAAGGTTATATTTACATAACAGACCGCCGCCATACCTGTAAATACTTCATTTATTTCGTAAAACTATTTCAAACTACTATCAATCAGCACATAAGTAACCATAAATTATCATTATTTCATTAATTGAAAGTCATTTTCGCCATAAAATTTAATGCCCTATTAACATACCAAGTTGTCTTACTGTCTAAGTTTATACTGTCTCTACGCGACAGTTGCCACTCAAGTTTTTTTATGGCAGTCAATATGGATTGCATAAAGGACAACTAGGGTTAACACATTTATATTTTTGCCTAACTACCAAAAGAGGAGAGTTTCTCAATTTATACATACTTTTGCTTTCTTATAAATTTTCAAAAATGTTATTAGAAAAAGTATAATTTACATACTCGTATTTAAAATAATACGTAAGACTATAATTGTAGTGTTCGATGATTTTTTCGTGACATTAAATAACATAACTAAGATTATACTAGTATAAAACGAATGAAACTATTTTGATTATCGTTATCATATAAATTTCAGACATTAATATAAATATTTTTAATTGCTTTAATACAAAAATAGTATAGGAATAAGTAAAATGACCTAATGTCGAATGTATGTAAAACAACAGAAAACAATGATGCCCGAATCGTAACTTTCTCATATCCAAAATTTACTTCTTTACTTATTTAATACATCTCATTGAAATTAAATATAATTAAGTACATCTGAAACAGTGACAACCCTGTCCTCAGTGTTCGATTTTTACTCAAAACAATATTTCTGTTAACGCAGGAAATAAAAAGGGAAAAATATGACCTGCTAACATGTTCTAAAGAATTTTAGAGACCCTCGTATTTCAGGCACTTGAAAATGTAAGGTTTCCAATAATTTGCGGTTGACCTGTGTCAGAGAATGGCAATTTTGAACTTTATTCTTTAGTGCTATAGATTCTCCAATAAAATACTGAGCAGCAAAATGTCGTAGTATTCCTCCTAGAACTTCTCACGACTAATTTTTTTTTTTAAGAACAATAAATATTTCCAAACCCGCATTAGCATGAAAAGGACAGCAAATACAACAACTTTTCAAAGTCTGAGAGAGACAGAAAATTTTAGTTAACAATCTATAAGGTGTATAGTCAAAATATAGCATAGGTACATGGAACAGGCGTTATGTGTATATATACATACAGAACGGCGGTTACAATACCATTAAATACACGACTAAAGCTTTTTAGACAAATATTGCTAAGCAGTTCAGAAATAGCACAAGAGCTGAAGAAGTTCTGCTCAAAAACAAAACGCAAATAAAAGTCTTCCTCAACTTTTATCAATTGTAGTATTACGGAGCCTATATTTAGGGTTCATGGTGCCTTCTCAAAGTAGCTGTAATAAGCTTCGCTTTCATAAACTGCCTATCAATCTATCGATGGCCTCGCACAAAAATGGAAGCGAAACCTTTTGCAGTAGACGAAACATTAAATATCCAACTTTATGGAAACGCCAGAGGGTCTCGCATTTTATCAATATAAAATCATAAGTACTAAGCATGGACTCATAAGCTGTGGACCTTGTTACTTAGCCTTTTTGGTTGGAGATCATGTTTTTGTAAGCTTTGAGATAGCGCATTTTATATTTGCTTATAGATTTAAGTTTATTTTCTTAATTGTCTTAATCTTGTGGCGATATAAATTATTAATTTATTTGCCACTAAGTTACTTAAAATAAAAACTTATACTAAAAAACTAAGCCGTGGTGGCCTAGAGGTAGTGATACCCGGCTTGCAATCGTGAGGTCGTGAGTTCAAATCCCCGGTCCCGTACCAATGAGTTCTTTGGAATTTATGTACGGAATTTTACATCATTGGCTTTTCGGTGAAGGAAAACATCGTGAGGCAACCTGCATACGTCCGTAGAAGAAATTCGATGGCGTATACGAATCCACCAACCCGCACTGGGCCAGCGTGGTGGATATGGCCCAATCACCCTTCGTGGGTAGGCCTACGTCCTGCAGTGGACTATTAAATGGCTGATACAGTACAGTACTAAAAAACTTAACATAAGATAAAACAAATCTAAAAGACCCGTGGCAGAGGGTTACGTGGCCAGAATGCTGGCGGCGGCGTTGCCTCGCTGAATCGCAATACTAATTTTTGGCCAAAGTAGCCAGCATTCTGGTCACGCGTCACCTCTACTAGACGCCTAGCCAGGTCTTTATACAATACGTGAGCGTCCGGCCCCCACAGACCTAAAGTCTGAACCCCAAATGGTACATTCTGTCCAATGACTCATATTTATGCCGTTCGAGGTTTTCAGCTTTAGCTGCAGCAGCGCCAACCGATATTATATTTATTATTTACGCGGTGAATTCTGTAAAAAAACTAGTGATTTTTAGGGTTCCGTACCTCAAAAGGAAAAAACAGAACCTTTATCAATCAATCAATAAGTTTTATTGACATAAAATAAGGTACATGAAAAATATTGAAGCCTCTGATTCCCGAAATAGCCAGGGGCTGTACTACGGAAACCAGCGTCTTGAAACGAAAATTGTATATTTTTATTTAAACCACAAAAATAGGGCCTGGATTCACAAAATATAGGTTGAAAATTCAAAATGAGTAAATCGTATAATGTAAGGTATCATATAAAATAACTTCATTAGCACATGTTAAAACAGATTTTTTTATTTTAAATTTGTGTAATTTTTAGTGAATGACGAGAAAAGAAAAAAAAAGATTCGTCGATGATTTAGTATAGAGATTTTAACAACTTACTTCCCAATTTTGTGAAATTATCTGGTTTTGTACAGACCCTCGGTGTGCGAGCCTGACTCGCACTTATCCGGTTTATTATTTTAAGTGATTGATGAGAGTGATTGAATTGTTAGCAACTCTTTACTTACTATTACTTATTGTTTTATTTGGACATTTCAGTATTTGAACTGTCTTTACCTTTTTGTGTAAATTTTAATGGATTTCATTTCGTGTATGTATTTACCTAATACTTACAGTTCTGCATCATCGTATCATACCTTTCGACTAAACAATGAATCTCAAGTGTTCCGAGTCCATGTGTTTATAGGTCGAAGGAAGCAAAACACGCTGATGCGCGGTAAACAAGTCAGCAAACGTCGCAGTTACAAAACAATAATATTACTTTCCCTTTCAAATGAACGATTCTTGACAAAAACATTAATTTTATTATTTATTGGCAAATGGATCTGAAATTTAAATACAGGTAGACTTGAATGGAAAGATTTTTGTCAATAAATTAAGCTGCTGAAAAAAGATTTCACGATTTGTTTTTCTTTACAGTTGATTGCGCAGTATATTTTTTGTCGCAAAATATTTTGAGAATTTTATCAGATCGAAGAAAAGAAGATATTAGTTTCTCAGTATTTGGACTACAAAAAAGGTTAATAATTTAGAATAAGACTCATATTTTCTTTTTTTTGTCATTTTAGTTGTGAAAAACGCAGATGAAAAGATATGCTAAGGTATGAAAAGATATGTTATGGTTTACGTGCCAACATCTTATTTTTGAATGATATTTTATTAAGATACTAGCTATTGCCTGCGGCTCCGTCCGCGTGGAATTTGACTTTTGTGCTATCCCACAGGAACCTTTTATTTTTTCGCGATAAAAATTAGCCTACGTCACTTTCCAGCCCTAACTATATCCAAATCCATGCCAAAAATAAAGTCGATCAGTTGCTCCGTTGCTGCGTGAAAGAGGAACAAATTAACAAACTTTTCAGATTTATAATATTACTAGCTTAAAACCCGCGGCTTCGCCCGCGTTGTCTTAGTAGTATTACTTATTATTATACTTACTTAAAATGAAAATAGCCCGCGGTTTTATCTACGTTGTCTTTGTACTTGCTTATAATATAACATTACATTAACATTCAAATCATAGATCTTAATTATGTACCTACCTTTTTGACATTTGATTATATTATTGATTATTTATTTGATAATTTTATTGTGATTATTTTTGATGCATTATGTATACTTACACAGAAATGTAATTTTTATTGAAAGACCAGTTTTTACGATAATTATTACAGGTACAATACCGTACCCTTTTTTATGTATCTAATATGAAATTCAATGTAATGACCTGTAACTATTGTTATCAATAAATTGATTATGACTATGATTAATAATATCTAATAGTCCGCGATTTGGCCCGCGTTGTCTTATTACTTGCTTAAAATTACTTGCAAGGATAGTGCCCACGGTTTGGCCAAAATTGTAACAGTATTTGTCTTAATGATAATAGGTCACGGTGAGACCTGCGTATTATTAGTACTTGCTTATGATGGTTATTTATAGCACGCAGCATGGCCTGCGATGTCTTAATACTTGCTTAAAATTATAAAAGCTTGCCGTTTGGCCTGCATTGTCGTATTAATTACAATGATAATAGCCCATGGTCTGGCCCGTGTTGTCTTAGCACTTGCTCAAAATGATAATAGCCCGCGTAATTTGGTACTTAAAATGATAATAAACCACAGTTTGGCCCACGTTGTTTTAGTACTTACTTGATTAAAATAACAGCCCGCGGTTCAACCCGCGTTATATTGGCATTTGCTTATAATAATATCTAATAGTTCGCGGTCTGTTGCGTTGTCTTAATAAATCCTTAAAATTATAATAGTGTGCCGTTAGCCTGCGTTGTTGTATTACTTGCAATGATAATAGCCCAAAGTCTGGCCCGCGTTATTTTCGTAATTGCTTAAAATGACAAAAACCCACAGTTTGGCCAGCGTTTTCTTGGCACTTATTTAAAATAATAGTAGGTCATGGTTAAGCCCGCATTAGGCTCGATTATGAAGACGCCATCGTAATTATAATAGCTAATAAGCATAATTATTTCTGTTTCTTTTTCACTTTGAGCATTCGATAGAGAGAACACTTTTTATGTTTAACGTTTACCATGGCGCTTTCATAATTGAGCATATTATCGTATTACTTGCAAGGATAATGCCTACGGTTTAGCCTGAATTGTATCAGTATTTGCCTAAAATGATAATACACCACGGATTGGCCTGCATTGTCTCAGTATTTGGTTATTTAATTTACTTGTATCTAAAGCTTATTACAGAGTATGTGAATTTTTGGATGATGAATTGCCGAATTTCTGAAATTAACTCAATAATAAATAAATATATAAAATAAATATTGGGGGACATCTCACACACGGTTTCTGACCCCAAACTAAGCAAAGCTTGTGGTTTGGCTGGCAGAGACTGATATACTACATATACACATATACCTGTAAGTTGACTGGCTGATAATGATATTTAGCGTTAAGTCCTCCTTTTGTGCAAGAAAGTATTAAATAAATAAATAAATAAAAATACATTAATTACACCCAGACACAGAGCAAACACATATGATCATCACATAAATATTTGCCCTGGGTAGGAATCGAACCCACGCCTCTTGGACCCAGGAGTCAGGGTCACAAATCACTGAGCCACCGAGGGAGCCAATAATAATAATTGTATGAGTAAACTATGTAAGGAATTTTACACTACTGGCTTTTCATTGATGGAAAACATTGAGGCAACCTGTATAGGTACGTCTGTAGAGAAAAAATCAATGTCGTTTGTGGATTCGGCAACCCGCGCTCGGTCGGCGTGATGGATATAGCCTAATCACCCTTCGCGGGTAGGCCTATGTTCAGTAGTGCACTATTAATTAAGGCCGGTTCAGGTATTCGACATGTTTCATTAAGTCATTAGAAATTTAATTTTCCTTATCCATATCTTATTTTATTTGAGAAACACATAGTGTATATCTAGACGTCACTCGTCAGGCATGTTCTAGGATGCTATTATACTCATCATTTGATTAACTTTTACAATGGTATCAACCCCAAAATCACATGAATAAAATCAGCTGTTCGACACAAAAAGTTCATCGACCCGCGACAAATGTATGGAAAATGTAGGTAATTTTCGCTTGTCAGAGTTGATCCCATAGTAAAATACGTATATTGATCCGTATGTGCGCTGAGTTTACGACTATTGGCTCACAAAATAAAAAAATCGTAAACTATTGGGGACCCATTTTGCCCCATTCAAGGATAAATCATTATCTTAATCCTTTTCTAGATACTACATTATTTTAAAAAGCGCATTGGAGTTTTGGGACGTATTTGACCCCTTAAGAATTTTTGAAAGGAAAATTCAGAAAACAGGTAATTTTTTATTTAGTCTCAAAAGCATCTAAGTATACAAAGTTTCATGTCAATCGGTACAGGGAATAAAAAGTTACATGCAAACAAAAAGGGCCCGTTTTACCCCGTAAGCTAGAGTTGGGTACGTTTTTCATCCTTAGTGCTTCATTATGTCGTACGATGTACGTATATTCCAAATTTCAAGCTCATATCTTCAGCGGTTTGGGCTGTAGCCTAAACTTATTAATTTTACGTATCCCTAAGGAACCTTATATATTTTCCTGGATTTTATTAGTTCCTGTATTAAAACATGCTGTGTGCCTCCTTCATACCAATTTTCAACCATAACCGTTCAGCTGGTTCGATGTAATTGACGCTTTTTTCACCAACTTTGGGACCTTATTTGACCCCTTAGATGAGGAAAATTCGGAAAAACAGGAAAAAACGTAACTTTTATTTTGTTTGAAAAGTATGTATACAAAGTTTCAAATCAATCGGAACAGGGAATAAAAAGTTACATACAAACGAAAAGGGCCCGTTTTACCCCTTTAGAGGTCGAAAGTTCAAAATTTTCGTCCTTAGTGCTCCATTACGTCATTCAATGTACCTATATTCCAAATTTCAAGCTCATATCTTAAGCGGTTTGGGCTGTAGGCTGTCTGTCAGTCAGTCACTCAGGGAAGCCTTTTATATAATAGATTATGATATCAAGAGGGAAATAACAATAGTGTGTTGCGTATATGTATATACAACGTAAATTATGATATTTTTAAAATAGTGCAGCGCAAATATGGAATTCAGAAATTAGTTATCTCATGGGTCATAAATAAAACAACCATTAAATACAAAACATAATATATGGTGTTTATTTGGCTCAACGTATAAGCATTGCCATCCACCGTGGCAATGCTGCCAGCATGCTGGGCACGCTGCCAACTGGCAGTGGGCTTGATTATTTGGATTATCTTTAGACCTTCAAGGCTCTATGGATGATCCAATTGCTTATATTAAAATAAAACTACTAAATAAACAATAACTCTAGCTATACAACCAAATCTTTAAGTGCTTTTGGTGAAGGGAAACATCGTCAGGCAACCTGCATACCTTCGTCCGTAGAAGAAATCAAATGGCGTATGTATGTAAATCCACCGCTCGCCATGGGCCCGTGTGGTCGATATGGACCGATCACCCTTAGTGGGGAGACCTATGATCTCCTGTAAAAAGACTGGTACAGTACAGCACTGGCCAAACTTCTACAAGCTATCCTAGACTAAACAGTTATAAGTGAGATGTGTAATTGAGTAGTCACCGAGTCTAACCTTATAACCGATACTATTCTCTTATGAGCCGCGAGATTTAATTACCCAAGTTGCAGAGCCCCCAAAACATTGTCTTCATTAAGAACTGTGCCCTTTGAGCCTCGTTTTATTCGAAAACTTTGAATGTAATTCGGAAACTTAGTTAGCCGTCCTATTAACATTCTGCGATGTTAGTCGCGATAAAATTTGATGTGTCGATTGTAAGAGTTACACTATCGTCATTTTGAATAGATTTATTTAAAATCCCTAAAATAGCTATGAACAAATCACGTGTATGTGATATTTTGTGAGCGCTTAAAATATATTGTTTTACATATGTAAACTAGCACTTTGGTAAGCCATTTTTTATTTTGGTATCTTACAAGATATTTAGCGAGTGATTCTAGTGGCAAAAGAAAAAGATTGCTGTTATGTATTTAAGTATGACATACGCGTAGAGTCAGCATTTCTATAAAAATAAAAAGCATGCGAAATATTAAGTCACTTAACAGTACATTTAAACAAGTACCTATAACACTTGGCTAGCCAAAATATTATGCAATGAGTTGTTTAGTCAATTAAACGTATTTGTTGTCTTACCATCATCACAGGTAAAGTTTGTAAAAGGTAATCCACTCATATATCTTACAAAATAAACTCAATTGATTTCTTTTTTTTTAGTTGCCTAAATTAGCGCAAGAGAAAACTTTCGCATATTGATTTATACCATTTCAATATCTTTTGAATGCTTATGATTTATACCTTTTCAATATCTTTTGAATGCTTATCAATATCTTAATGAACTACCTATTTAATAAATGTAGGTCATGAGCATGTGACTAAGGCAGAGTTTTTGAATTCAGAATTTATAGCGTTACGACGTGTAGAGTTAAAACCTTGTCTCTACATGAAATTTGGCAATATCTTTTCAAACGTACCAGTTACAGTATCTATCGTCTTAGCAACAATTTTTTCAACAACACCAAACGTTTTTGATGGGATTCAATTTTGTATAATTTTACTATCGCATAAAATTGTGTAAAAATTGCGGAAAATGTAACTCGCAATTATTATTTTTTAGTCCAAATGCGTCCATTCCCTTTCTAGAGCGACTTTAAGCAATTTGAGTCCTATGTATTGCAGCATGTTTGCTCTATGTCAATATTATGCAAGACGGTCCGTATGGCCCGAGTAACAGTATAGTTTTACTACAGTAACGTTTGTCTGGTAAATTCGCCGGGAAATTGGATTTGGTTCATGACGTCTGTGCGATTTACGACGGGACGTACGTTTGTATGCCAGTGCCGCTTGTAAAATACACTGGCTATCCTAGATAGTGGGAGTAGAATATGAAAATTAGATTTATTCATCGTTTTTTTTTTTGTATACAAAATATTAAGATGCCATCTAGTAATAAGTTATTAATACATATTTTGCTAAAACGACGATTTACGCGCTGGATATAGGCCGCTTCCAGCGGGGCTCATTGAAAAGCCACGTTGGAGGCCTAGGTCTAGTTTTTGGATTTCCAATAAAATGTTTCTCTCATAATTTACATGTATTAGTCGATTGGGAGGTAGTCCTTAAATACACGATCTTTATTTTTCATATGTATTTCAAATGAATATGCTAAAATTATTTCAATGAAGATTTGATTCACCTAGGAGATATGAGGTTCGGTGACATGGAAACAGACAAACCGACAGACGAACGGACGTACCGAAAATAAGAATGTAATGTAGTTGTTTGTTTTACTAGAGAACCCATACAAAATCTACAAATAAATCCATAGTTAGAGCAAAAGTATGACACAAACTATTAAAAACAAGTAGCTGTACTAATTTGAAAATTCAAGAATCAAGTTTTGGAACAGTAATTACATTCCAAGATAATTGGCATTTCATTAAACAATCTTGCAATCAAGATCAATTTGTGTAATAAGTAGAAAATTAGTTTTCTGTCAGGGAGACCTAAGGTTGCATTTGGAGCAGTATAAACATTAAACTTAAAGTCTCTTGTGAGCTATTCGAGCAATCGTATACTACGTGCCACCAAAGATGAGACTTGACAAACCACTTTGGTTTGTAATAAATATACAAATTCTGGATAATAGACAAACAAACAACATAACAAACATAACATAACAACAAAATTTCACACCATTGGCTTTTTGGTGAAGAAAAACATCGTGAGGCAACCTGCATACGTCCGTAGAAAAAATTCAATGGCGTATGTGAATCCACCAACCCGCACTGGGCCAGCGTGGTGGATATGGCCCAATCACCCTTCGTGGATAGGGCTACGTCCTGCAGTGGACTATTAAAAAAGCTGGTACAGTACAGAGAAACAAACTATTAAAAACGTTAATAAAACGTTTAATAGATATACACATTCTGGATAATTCGTTTGTACACGACTGTACCTGCGCAAAATTCCCCACCACTGACGCTCGTCAAGTCTCATCTTTGGTGGCACGCACTATACTTATCTTGAGTTAAGCTTATATTTTTTATTTTTTTTATTTAATAACTTTGATAAACAGATTACACATATTACATTGTCTTAAAACCTTTTTACGTCGTCTTAGGTTTGTAACAATTAAAGTAGGTCTGTTAAAATAGGGCAAAAGTCTATTTAGAACTACATATATCTCTGTTATGTACGTATAATTGTGATTTGATTTATCGTCATTATCGATTCTATCAGCCGTAGAAAATGTCCTATTGATATCCTATCCCTCAGTTGATATGATTTTAAAATAGAACTATGTATTCAACACAATCAGGAGTTTCTTATCGATTGTATGTCCTTTAGGTATAGAAGGATTTGATTTGCTTGCGAAAACAATTTTCTTTGTAAATGCTATAATACGTTTGCTCTGGTCTACGAGTATAGTCTAAATACTATTGTAAAACTAATAGCTACATACAAATATTGAATCCTATCTTCTTTAACTCGTTTACAGCAAAAAAGCTACAAAAATAGTTGGTGTTCAGTCTAAGTATTTGTAAGTCAAATAATTTTATGCTCTATCTAAAACTCATCGTAACATCAATTGAACAAGTTCTTATTTTAAATTATAGAGTCTCTTTCAGTATAATTCTAGAACAATCAAACAAACTTAGCAGCAAAAAGTAATTCAATCTTTTAAGCCCTTGAAAAGTCGTAGTAAAAGTTGAATTTCTACAAAAGTAATGAAAAGGTGAGTGAGATCAATCTATCTCGTGATAAATTTAAATGGTAATCTTGTTAAAACGTTTGCTTTAATGCCAACCTTTAAAACAAGGATTGAATAACCGAGAGTTGATAATAAATAAGAGATATAACGGTATGATTTTACCTGTTTTATCAGATATCTAAATGCCTGAAAATTATGATTCATAATTCAATCAATTCGAAAAAATTGCGATTCCATTATTTTACCGACTTCCAAAAAAAAGAGATGTCCATCCGAATGTATTCTTTGAGTGTATGTTCATAGATAATTTCGGCAAAGGTAAACCAATTTACAAAATTCTTTATTTCAACTAGGTGTATATTACTCCCGAGGTGACCACATTTAAATTTTATAGAAATCGGCTGAGCCGTTTTTGATAAATCAACAATAATGCAAATAGATGTCACATCAATTCATGCAAACTGTACAATAATCAGTACACGGTGGAAGTCGGTGGTGCCATTTTATACGAAAAATAATTATTTGCGGTAAATATCTTAGCTCCCAACACTACCGAAATCGTTTTTCGATAAAAATGTGGCACCGTACACATGGCTCTTAATTTAATCATGCACTGCTAATAGTTTGCGGTATGAAAATTATTTCGCTTAGAAAAGGTTAAATATGGTAGGTACCTACCGATTAATAATTATTTATTGGTAGTGCAACTGTGACTTGACATCTAAAAGAAAGCGCTGCTGTTATTTTTAACCTGTAACTGGTAAATATAATTAATAAAATAACTGGACAAGTGTGAGTCAGGCTCGCAGATCGAGAGTTCCGTACAAATCCAGAAAATTTCACATAATTGGGTAGTTGTTAAAATCATCAACAAAAAAGTTTTTTTTTTTCACTTTTCTCGTCATGCAACAAAAATCACACATTGTTAAAATAATTAAAAACCTATTTTAGCATGCGCTAGTAAAGTTTCTTTATATGATACCTTACATGATACGATTTACTCACTTAGAATTTTGAACCCAAATTTTGTGAATTTTGAGGCCCTATTTTTGTAATTTAAATAAAAATGTACAGTTTTCAGATTTATTCCTGTATGTGTACTCTGAGACAATGCATCTCGCCGAATTTCGTAGTTCTGTGTCAACAGGAAGCATCCTGTACGTTTAAATTTTTATGAGTGTCGAAATATGCGGTTTTTACGACATAAACGGCTTTAACTTTTTATACGATGACTGAGAAAATGTTCTTTTACACAACCAGAAACCATAGATATATGAATATAGTTTAAATTTCAACTCGATGTCTTTACGCGTTCTCGGGATAAAGAGTCTTGACATACGGACAGATGGACAACAGAGTGATCCCTTAAGGTCCGTTTTTTCTTTTTGAGGTAAGGAACCCTAAAAATTGTTTAACCTTTTTTGTATTTTAACCGCATTCGGTCCCATTTGCGAAGTAGTTGACGAGTTTATTGATCGGCTCATGTTGTATTACATGTTTTAACCATTTGAATAAAACGCTTTGTTACCATGTTGCTTTTGTAACGTATTATATTGTTATAACTTCTAAAATTAGCTGCGCATGGTATCGGAAACCTGTTTCTATGACAACGCGTACGTAGGTTCTTTATTGGTACGTTTATGTTTCTAAAATAAGCTCATATTAGTATTGTTTTTTGTGTTAATATCACAAAGAACACACTCAAAAGTACTTTAAAAATATATAATACACATATTTATCCCATTTTACTACCCTACATAGCTATGGAATTTTGAATAATAACTGCTTTTACTGCTAGTACATTCAGTACGATAGCTATTACAAGAGTAATGCTCAGAGCTTCACAACGTCATCAAATATGATGAAAAGAGAACTTTATAAGCCAAGGAGAAAAACAAACAAAAAATAATTCAATGCTAGGAGTTTACTGAGGTGAAATTGTAGAGTACTTAAGACGTAAAAAAACTATTTTCAAAACCTCTAAGCTAGTCAGGTTATTAAAAAAAAACCGCACAAATGACGCATAAACTACGTAATAGCCGTAAAAGTATGTTATATTTAAAAAATCTGGGTTACTTAATAAGACATCTGGGATATGGTAAACCTTTGATCAATATAAGGCGGTATAGTTATATAAGTTTTATAAGTTTTATGAACCTTAAACTCAGGCATAGAGTAAAGGCCACCACTATTAGGAAAAAAACCAAAGCTAGAGATGTCATAAAAGAAATAATGAAATTGAAATGGAAATGGGCTGGGCATTTACAAAGACTTGAGCCAAAAAGGTGGGCACAAATCACCACAAACTGGGTCCCTAGAGGCACGAAACGGAAGACAGGAAGACCGCACCAAAGATGGCATGACGACATTGTCAAAGTTGCTGGGAAGCTATGGTCCAGAATTGCGCGGAAGAGAGAGGAATGGAAGCTGTTGGAGGAGGCTTTTACCGCTACTGGCGTTCCTTATACTATAGTTTAATTAATGTTATGTTTATGTAAATTGTTTATATTTTAAGGAAATTAAAAGCTTTTTTATTTTATTTATTTATTAAGGCGGTATAGAAAACAAAGGTAATGCCAAAGTAATGATTATTATGATTCTCGTGGCAATACTGGCAATGATTGATGTGCTTGCTGTGGAATAAGGTGCAACGAATACATTAACCTACCTACTCCTTCACTAGATGTGGTAATGAACGTACCTTGACAGATGATGGTGATGATCTGCAGGAAGCTTATCGCGAAGCTCCGGCAAGGCCCCCGCCTGCTCATGATGTCCCAAATCTCGGCATCAGTCGACGGGACACCGGCGCGGCCTTCTCATGACGGACGGCTACCAACTGGAACAACATTATAATATACACAACATTATAATATAGTAAGTAGTCAAACGCAAACCTATACGGATTACAAAAAAACCGGACAAGTGCGAGTCAGGCTGGCACATCGAGGGTTCCGTATAAATCCAGAAAATTTCACAAATTAAGGAAGTAAGTTGTTAAAATCTCTATACTATAACTATCCACAATTTTTTTTTTTCACTTTTCTCGCTTGTCTTGGCTTGAGTCGTCCAAAGCCACGACAATGCTGAGTTAGAAAATGCCACCAGCGGTCACCCATCCAAATATTGACCGTGCGGAACGTTTCTTAATCTTGGTGATCACTGACGAATTCCTAATCAAACTAAGCTACGAGCGCTGCATTCAGACCTAAGTTACCTACAAACCTAAGTTAATGAAAAAATGTGTTGTGCATGTCAAGAAAGCATCATATTGTTCAATAATTATAAAGATACTAGCTTAAAACCCACGGCTTCGCCCGCGTTGTCTTAGTACTTGGTTAAAATTATAATAGCCTGCCATTTGGCCCGCGTTGTTTTAGTACTTACTTGCTTAAAATAATAGCCCGCGATTCAACCCGTATTATTTTGACACTTGCTTTTAATAATATCTAATAGTTCGCGGTCTGGCCCGCGTTGTCTTAATACTTCCTTAAAATTATGATTGCCTTCTGTTAGTCTGCGTTGTTGTATTACTTGCAATGATAATAGCCCACGGTCTGGCCTGCGTTGTTGCGTTGTCTTGGCACTTACTTAAAATAATAATAGCTCGTGGTTAAGGTTCAATAGAGAGTACACTTTTTACGTTGCTATAAAATTTACGATGGAGCCTTCATAACTGGGCCTATTGTCATATTATTTGCAAGGATAATGCCTACGGTTTAGCCTGAATTGTCTAAGTATTTGCCTAAAATAGCCCACGGATTGGCCTGCATTGTCTCCATCCATCCATCAGCCATAAGAAGTCCACTGCTGGACATAGGCCTCCCCAAAAGATCTCCGATAAGACTGGTTGGAAGAGGCTTGCATCCAGCGTGATCTTACGGTCCTAATGAGATAATCCGTCCACCTTGTGGGTGGGCGTCCTACGCTGCGCTTGCCGGTACGTGATTTCCATTAGAGAATTTTCGACCCCATCGGTCATCAGCCCTCCGCGCTATGTTTCCTGCCCATTGCTATTTCAACTTGCCAATCCGTTGGGCTATGTCGGTAACTTTGGTAATAGATCTCATTTCTGATTCGATCTCGCAGGGAGACTCTGTGCATAGCCCTCTCCATAGCTTGTTGGTGGGCTACTTGGAGCTTACTAATAAGGCCCATAGTGAGAGACCACGTTTCTGGGCCATCAGTCATCAATGGTAACACACACTGGTCGTAAACAGCATTGTCTTAGTATTTGCGTATTTAATTTACTCTAATTTAACTTTACTAATTTACTTGTATCTAAAGCTTATTACGGAGTACGTCAATTTTTGAATGATAAATTGCTGAATTTTTGTAATTAATTCATTACTAATAATAATTGTATGAGTGCCAATGTTAGAAATTTCACACTATTGGCTTTTTATTGATGGATAAAATTGAGGCAACATGTATAGGTACATCCGTAGAGAAAAATCAATGTTGTATATGGATTCCGCAACCCGCGCTCGGCCGGCGTGATGGATATGGCCGATGGCCTAATCACCCTTCGCGGGTAGGCCTACGTTCAGTAGTGCACTATTAATTAAGGCCGGTATATGTATTCGACATGTTTCATTCAGTCATTAGAAGTTTAATTTCGATCATTCTGAACTCATTTTTCCCGAGAGATATTGTGACAATCTCGCCCAAAACCGTTCATCCAGTTAAAAGTGATCGAGAGACTTTCAGACGTTGTCTGACCCTAGGCAGATGAAAAAATATATTTTATTACTGTCGAGAAACACATAGTGTATATCTAGACAGTCAGTCAGTTCAAGAATGCTATTATACTCATCATTTGACGAACTTTTACTATGGTACCAACCCCGAAATCACGTAAATAAAATCAACTGTTCAACACAAAAAGTTCATCGACCCGCGACAACATCTATGGAATAGGTAGGTAATCTTCGCTTTTTAGGGTTGATCCCATAGTAAAGTACATATATTGACCCGTATGTACCCTAAGCTTAAGATTATTGGCTCACAAAATAGAAAAAAATCGTCAACTTTTAGGGACCCATTTTGCCCATATAAGAATGAATCATTATCTTAATTCTATTCTAGATATTTCATTACGTTTTTAAAAAAAAAGCTTTGTGATTATTTTTTACGCTTATTCAGGGTTACGATTGGTCTAGCGCATAAGGAATACGGGACTTTTCCCAGAACTTCAATAGTTAGTAATTTATTACTTAAAATGGTGGTTATTTTAACATAAAATTGAATTCATTGAGATTTTCAAACAGTTTTTAGTGTTTTTTTAAGAAATCGACATCCCGAAGGACCCACTCAAATTTTCCGGGATAGTAGCTAAGTAGTAATTTGTGTTATTGTCTAGCTTCGATCCAAATTTCGTTAGAATTCATTTAACCATTTTAACTTAACTTTACATTATAATTATAACTGATTAATTTTGGCTATCCCTAAGAAACCTGAAGATTTTCCGGGATAATAATAGTTCCAGTAACAAAACATGTCGTGTGCTTTCTACATACCCGTTTCCATTCGTAACCTTTCAGCTCCTTGGCTGTAATCGATGCTTTTTCACCAACTTTATTATTCCTTTATCTGACCCCTAAGGAAGTTTTTTATGGAAAATTCAGAATAACAGGTAGAACTATATTTTTTATTTAGTATCAAAAGCATCTTTACAAAGTTTCATGCCAATCGGTATAGGAAATAAAAAGTTACATGCAAACGAAAAGGGCCCGTTTTACCCCGTAAGAGGTCGATTTATCAAAATTTTCATCCTTTGTGCTTCATGATGTTGTACGTATATTCTAAATTTCAAGTTTATATCATCGACGGTTTGGGCTGTAGCCTAAACTGATTAATATTGGCTATCCCTCAGGAACCCTACAGATTTTCCTGGATATTATTAGTTCCTGTATTGAAACCTGCTGTGTGCTTTCTTCATACCAGATTTCAACCATAACCGTTCAGCTGGTTGGATGTAATAGACGCTTTTTTCACCAACTTTGGGACCTTATTTGACCCCTTAGATAAGGAAAATTCGAAAAAACAGGAAAAAACGTAACTTTTATTTTGTTTGAAAAGCATGTATACGAAGTTTCAAGTCAATCGGAACAGGGAATAAAAAGTTACATACAAACGAAAAGGGCCCGTTTTACCCCCTTAGAGGTCGAAAGTTTAAAATTTTCGTCCTTAGTGCTCCATTACGTAGTACAATGTACCTATATTCCAAATTTTAACGTTATATTTTTAGCGGTTTGGGCTGTAGGCTGTCTGTCAGTCAGTCACTCAGGGAAGCCTTTTATATAATAGATTGCGTATTTTATGATAACGAATGTAGTAATAGTAGATTGTATCATATGGGAGCAAAATAATATTTTTACGGCAAGGGCGCTTTTTTGAATCCAGAGCGAAGTGAGTGATTCTTTAGTAGAATTCTGAACGTAGCGAGGGATTAAAAGTACGTCGCCCGAGCCACTTTACTTTTCATCACCTCTAACAGAAAATAAAAGGCGCCTCATATTTTATTGTAGGTAATATTATTATTTTATAAAACGTAGAATGTAACAACTAAATTGAAATTAAATGGTATCTAATAATAAAAGAAATGAAAACTTATATTTACATTCTTTTCATTCATTTTCTTGGTGCTGAGCACTAACATTACAAATACTTCCAAATTCAAAAAGTGCGCGGCAACGATCATTCCGGCGCACTTATATAGTTCCTTAGAAATCACTTAGAGGCGAACCAATTACTCCTTTTTGAATAGATGTGGTGAAAAATATTTTATTCATTAAAATTCTAAAAGCGGAGAAATAACGTAAAAACCTAATCTAATTTGTTGATCAAAAAATAATATATATAAATAGTACTATATTTATAACTGTTTGAAAAACCAAATTATTTTCTGTCAGCTCAATATGTTTCTGCCAATTCGCTCCCAATATGGTCATCCGATATTATGCTTGATTCGTAATTGTCAAATATTATGGTTCTCGAATCAACTTTACTGTTACCAATATATCATTTTACAATACTAACTACTCATACCTCTGGCCCTAAACCACTGCGCCATAAATTTTACTGCTCGAAAACTACCCATCAAACCGGGGTTTACAATTCATAGTCGAAATTAGCATTTATGCAAATAACCTGATAGAATTCGGCAGGCTGACATAACAGACGTGAATGGGGGGTATGATATGATCTAAATCTGTTGGGCCGGATGAATCGATAACCTGTCACGGGGGAGTATCGGTTACATCATTGTTTTATGACAGGTTTTAAGTATGGTTGAGTAGATTGTTTGAATTAAACAGCACTCATTTGGATAAGATTCTTAGGATGTATTTTTATTGTTTTGGTTTGAGGTTGTATTCAAATGCGGCGCGATGCAGCTGCTTGGGCAGCGTAGACAACAATGGCAACAGAATTAGATAGATAATAGGGATTGTCATGAAGGACTACATCTTTTCTTTCCACCCCCTATTGCTTTAATCACAGACACAAAATTAAAAATTAGCGTTGTAAATATAACCACTATGTAATTGATAAATAAAAAAATATTTTTAATAATTATAATATTTTTTCTTTCGAATGCATTATTCAGTATAATTACATAAATGGAGTCCTCACTTGTAGCCACTGTCCTATAACATTCACCGCTTAAATTGGGTACATCAACCATCTGAGGATGCGTCAGTAACCATACCCGTGTACGGGAAATGGTCGCCGTAGCCGAAATCGGCTCGGAAGACATCATCATCATTATGTGTAAATAAAAATACCTCGCTCAAAAGTAAGGAGAAAAGATGATTATGGTCTCTCCATCATATCCCATACTAATAAATCCCTGATCTTATTCTATTCTCTGACCGTTTTGTAATGGACCAAAATATATCCCCAGGCTCAAAAAGAAGGAAGTGATTGACGACATATATCTATTGATAAATAATACCTATTGACTTTGGTTAATACCAATAACTTTCTCATTTTTCAACTACCTACTCTCTCTATTTTTTAACTGTAAGAACGGAGTTGTCTGTAGAAAGACTAATAATTAGTTGTAGTCCATTGAATTGTTACAATTAATAAGGATCTGATATTGTATTTATTAGAGGACGCAATTTTATTTTTGGGACTTTTGTGGGGTCAATAGAAGCTTAACCCCAAGTTCAAGGGGTTTCCGCCCTTGTTCCCCGGCCGCCATCTTGGAAAAAGGGGTTCAAATACCTCTTTATATCTCCAAAACTATGCGTCCTACAAAAAAAATTAGACGTAATTTGTAGCAAATTGCTTTGCCTACAAATATATAATCGAATAAAACCTTTTTACATTTCACGGCAACGGGCATGTTTTGGAGACATTCAAGTTTGAACTGTGAAAGCTAGAGGAGTGAAAATGTTGCTTGAGCGAGCAAAATTTAAAAAAGATGTGGACAATGAATGAATGGATGGCACCAAAGAGGTTTCATTATTTAAAATCGATTAAAATCTTCTTGCAATGCCCGTTGCCGTGCAATGTAAAAAGGTTTTATTCGGATTCTCACATTTCTCACTTTTTTGCGTAAAACTACTTTAATTTTAAATTTAGTTCAAAAAGTTTTATAAGCATATTTGAACGCAAAGCGCGTTGTTGCTACATATTATGTCTTGATATTTTTTTTGTAGGACGCATAGTTTTTGAGATATCGCGAAAAAAGTGTTTACACTCCTTTTTACAAGATGGCGGCCGGGGGAGAAAGGCGGCAACTCGATAAACTTTTGGTTAAGCTTCTATTGAACCCACAAATGTCTCAATAAAATTTCTAAAATTTCCTCTAAAAATGTAAAGCTCATGTAACCTTTCAATGGACACATACGAGTACATATCAT
The DNA here is from genome assembly GCA_949316475.1 of Hypomecis punctinalis. Taxonomy (NCBI): domain Eukaryota; kingdom Metazoa; phylum Arthropoda; class Insecta; order Lepidoptera; family Geometridae; genus Hypomecis; species Hypomecis punctinalis. The sequence goes on along the minus strand of OX438800.1, from coordinate 26,284,724 downwards.
TTTTTTCTCATTTGACTGCGTCAGAAAGAACAATAATAAAATGAAAAATGAAAATTAAAATATTTTTATTAACATAAACACAGGAAAGAATTACACACTTGCTGCATATAATAAAAACAATATTACCTATGTTTATAGGAGTTTTACATAGACAAAACGTAGTACCGTAATTTCCGCACTAGGCTAGGCCTGTGTCGCGGAAATCTAATACGATTTTTAATGTGATTTGGAACCTCTGATGTTGACATTTTATCTTTGTGTTTAAATTTCTGCTAATAAATACAAAGTTAAGGATCCTTATAAAATGAAAATAAAATAAATTGTACATATAAGTAATAAATAATATAAATATAATATACATAGATACGTGTAATTAAATAAAATATATGAATACATTACATCACATTATAATAGAATATTATGACTTAATTTTTAACGAATTCTCAGTCTCTGTATAACTCATTGAAGACAGAAATTTATAAATAGCTTTTTTAGCTTCATACAGAGTTTTTTCTTTTAAGTTACAGTATTTGTTTACTACATTATAAATATAAGTTCGAACAAAATCTCCGAAACGGCGTGCAAAACTAGAATTCACTTTAGGATAATATAGTTTTTGTAATGACCATAATGTACACCAATAAATCCATCTTACATCTTCCATCCTCCTCTGCGGCGGAAACCCGTGCTCGGAAACCAGATTTATCAGCCGATCAAATTCAATTGCGTCTGTCGCGAAATTGACTAAAAATTCCGCAGACGATCGCCTAACTTTTACAAATTTGAATCACTTGTCTCGGGAACGTCTGGATTTGGATCTTTATTTCAAGTCTGGCAATTTTTGAGCTTTGGATTCGTAATCTAATTTATTTGCAGTGGCAAATAGTTATTTAAAACATCTGTTGGAAGATCAGAGATGCTTTACTATTACTATTTTGGTCATGATTTTTTGGAATAGTTAAAGTTTTTTTCTGGCCTACAGTTTTCTGTCAACATAACATTACGTGCAGAAGTATGTTTATACTTTCTTCTAAAAATTTATATTCTAGTAGGTATTATTATACAAAACAGACATTGAAATATTAACCACATTTAAATTATATTATTGATTTAATAAGTAAGCCTGAAGAACAAAATTTAAGATACAATATCATACGTAAGATTTAAATAAAAATTAAAAGTTAAATCTCCATCGCAATCAAATTCCTATCGTAGCTATCCAATGAGCTGATAACTTTGAAACGGCTGAACCATTTTTTATGAAACATCTAAAAACAAACCTTTTCAAAAAATCGGTTCATCTTATATCAGTTATTATATAGCACCCTATCGTTTTTGCGCCGGGTGTCAAAAACAAAACACAACACCACTTATTTATAAACAAACAAATAAATCACCCAATACTTGTTGATTTTCAATTCACAAAATGTCAAACATACACACCCAACAATATGAAATCACAATGAAATACTCCAATCGCTGTCTCATAAAGCTAAAGCTTAACAAAACTGCACTTGATCCCTAAAGCCACCTTAAAGCTCCATAATCACCTTAAGCGCCGAAGCTTACGATAAATACCATCGCACCATTACCACCTAATAAAAATGTTACGCCCAATATTTTCGCAATTTTTTAAAACCCAATAGCCTGTTAACAAAGAAAAACGTTCCGTGTATTTTAGGTAATAGAATAGAAAATTGAAAAGCAATAGGTCAAAGACGGCCCGAGGCGGTCTCGTCGAGTAATTCATCTTTTGGAGGGCTGCCTTTTGGAAGTTGGTGGCTTAAGTAGCTTCCGTCCCGGCGAGCGGTCCGACTGTTTTTGTTTGGGTGTTGAGTTTGATCGGTTTCGGTCAGCCTGCAATTACACTTTACAACTCCGTAGGTACTTAAGACTATAAAGTACTAAGTTAATTTTTTGCTAAAGCCCCGTTGAAATCCTATACCTTATAAATTAGAATCATAATTTTACTTGATATGTTATAAAATGGAGTAACTAATGTTTATCTCTAAGGTATTTACAGAACGTACACTCGTAGCGCTTGTATCGTAGCTATAGCGTAGCAGCTACGAATTATAGTGAGGCTACAGCTACGGCGTAGCTTCAAACATGCTTTTTGCAATTTTCGAAGTGAAGTCATGGTTATTACAAACAATTTGCGGATGAGTGACCGCAGATCACATTTAAAACTGATTGTTGTTATTCAAATGACATTGAAGTTGTAGACCCTGACTGGCCCAACTTCACAAGAACTAGCTAGTCTCAACTGTTTATTTATATTGCCTTAAAATTATAAAATCATAGCTAGCTACCCAATCTACAAGCGTTTTTAGACTTATTTATTAACTTACACGTAGACTCATGATAATACCACTTAATAAACATGCAAGTAATAAAAGCAAAATGTTATAAAGTCATCCGTCAACCTTTCACTGACGGGATGTAGGTAATATGCGTGAGAATGAGACAAAAACATTGTAGCTACATAAGAATTTTCACAATATATATGCGTATTTGTAATTATGAACTTTTACTCCGAGACCAACCTCGTAATGTACAAAAATCCACATTGCAAAGTGATAACCTGTATTCCAAATTTCTGGATAAAGAAAATAAATATCTCAAAGAATTACATAAAATTTACTTCTGAGAGAAATCACAATTTTAATAGATGTGTATGAATAAAATAGCTTACAACAAAAGACATTTAGAAAATTTCCGTAGATTCTGTTACGTAAATGTTGTTCTAATTTTTAGAAAAAGTAACAATACTGACAACAAGAAACATATAAAACCTTTTATGTGTCCTAAACCAACAGATAATGTTTGTTAGACAGGAGCGGAATAAGCTTGATACATTTTGTGATATCAAGTAAAACTAACATAGAAGTAGATAAATGGGCAGAAAAAAATAAGAAAAGTACTGGATAATTATAAATGTTGAGAAGTTACGTTGTAGTAAGAGGTCAACGTACTGGTAGCGAAAAATATGGTTATCTGTAAAGACGGTTTACGGACGATAATTTTGAGTGATAATTTCATAAGAAAACATGGTTGAATCCAAAACTGAAATAAGCCAAAGGCTTAGGGCGATCGTGCTTCTCTATTGCTTGTTCCGCGCTCTCGCTTGCACGCTCAGCTCAGGCGAAACGTGACACTTCTTCGTGCATGCATCGAATCATAAGCAGTTATCACGTCAAAATCTTGGATGAATTACAATCTGAAACTATTTCGCTGTAAATAACTGTTCAATCTATAATTATAATTTTATCAGACCCATTTTACTGAAGTAGTCTTCTCTAATTTTTGAATTTGACTGTTTACTAGAGATTTCACTAATTTCATTTCATTAACTATCGACAACTACAACTATCCTTACAGTGAACTTAAGGCGATAGTATAATTTTATTTCCAATTAAAAAAAAGTTTGTTTTGCAGTGAGCTGATAATGATAATTAGTATTTTTAAATATATTATAAATAATATACATAATAATTATATATTATAAATAATATATTTAAAAATACTGACAGCAGAAAAATATTGCTACAAAAAACAAAAAGTTATATTCGGTCTATTCCCAATTTGATAGGAAATCAACCGAAAAATATATAGGTATACACGAACATACACTCAATACTCATATTAAACAATTAGATAAACAATTTTCAAGAGTCATTCTATCAATGCTCTACGAAAGATATAAGTTTAAAAACATGTTTCAGAAACACCCAAATATTCCATGAACATAAACTTTAAATAGTCAGAAATGCGTAGACTACACCGTTCAAATAAATCTCTCCTATAACTACCGATGGGCAACTAACAAGGCCATTACACACCGGAGGGCGATAGTCCGTTTAGCCAAGAGGCGATTAATCTTACGTGTGCACACAGCTTTACCCCGGGATCTGTTTGACTTCTTATTAGGGAAGTGGGCTTGGTCAATAGGAAATTGGTGGTTTTTTAACACTTAAGTGAGTCGGTAGTGATTTTTGTTACTGAACAGTATGATGTGGTATGTTTTTCTAATTATTACGAACTTGGTAATATTATTATTATACTTAAGACAGCTAACTATAAATTAGAACTTTGAAAAGCTTACAGACATACCTGCCTCTTTAATAATGCCTTACTGAATAATTATAGGAGTACCTAGAAAATACGACAACATCATTTAGCACAATCCAATGCTATTGATACTTTACTCTTCTAAAATATAAAAATTACTCTTTATTAATCTGTTATATCAATGGAGTTTTCTTAACTAGTTAAAAGCTAGTAATAGTAAACAACAAACACATACCTAACTTTGAAAAAAGAGGGAGAACATCAAAACAAGAAACAAACTCAGAACTACAGAGTAGGAGTTAGAAGCTACAGGAACGTTTTGGGTTCCCGCCACCTTCAGGGCAACAATTTTATGACTTCCAAGCCAAGCTGTCAGAACTTCAACGGAACTGGCCTTAACACCTCCAAGAATACCAAGCCAAACTATCTCAACTTCAATAGAACTGGCTGTGAGACCTCCAAGACCTCCAAACTAAGCTGTTTCAACTTCTACTGAACTGACTGTGACACTTCCAAGACATTCAAGACAAGTTGTCTCAATTTCATCAGAACAGTTTTCTTATTCTTATTCGGTGCGAAGGCGATAAGTCCTGCACTGACGTCTCGCATAGGGTATTTTGTGCATTTTCCTACTACCTACTCGAGAGTCTCTTTAAAGTAACGTAGCGTGGCTCTAGGCCGCTGGCATAACTGCTCCAGTAGCTTGAATAGTGAATGAGATGATGGTGATGTGGCAAAACTGGTGATACTGCAGAAACGTCTTCAGCTGATGATAATGCAGAAGCGTCACGCACTGGTTGCGACTGCGACTTCAATCTCAGTCTCGATATAAAGCACTCATATTTTGAAGTCTGTCGCGATATTCCATTAAGCGATCCCATTTCAGCAGGTCGTGTAAGAATCAGCATTTTCCATTTTGTCGGCTCACAGACACGTTTCGGAGGGTATAATAATGAGATTAAATTGAAAAGTCTTAAGCCTTTGCCGGGTAATAAGGAGCGTGACTATGGATATTTGCGCCTCATCTTCTAATATTAAAGCGGAATTGTATTTCATTTGATCCTTCGCGTGTTCGGATTTTAGACGTTTCTGGGCTATATTAAAAAGGTATCCTGGAAATACCTGACCTTGGATTTTGAAGGTTTGACGTTGGCTTGAAATAACGTTTCTTTATCTATTTCAGTAACGCTTTGAAATGGATACTGTTAAATAATTTTATTAGCAAGGAGTTACGTTAAGAAGGTATGTTTTGTGTTTAAAAGAAGAGAGTTTATTGGAGTTAGTACTTCTGTCGTTATTGTTGAACTTGCTGGTACATAGCTCTGTTGCGCCATAGGCGTCACGTCGTCGTCCATACTATGTAAATTGTACTTGTACCAGCCTTTTTAATAGTTCACTGCTGGACGTAGGCCTACCCACGAAGGGTGATTGGGCCATATCCACGACGCTGGCCCAGTGCGGGTTGGTACCCATACTATGTACTTCACTAATATTCAATTAGCTAATTCATAGTAATCATATTATGTCGGTTTTACTTATTTTTCCTGTGTGGAGTGGAGTAGACCAACCTATGTAATCCACATTATTTCCATCCTCTTCCACAAACCTATTAGAAATAATTAACGAATTAAATGGTGACCTTAACCGCAAATCTATTTTGGTAGACAAATCACATGGCAAACTCAACTACCCCTACGTACCTATTTAACAAAAAATATATAGTATTTTAAGATCATTTTGTTCCGTGCATGGGTTGCCTGGAAGAGATTGCTTTCAGCGATAAGGCCGTCTTGAGTTACACTAGCGTATTTCTTGTAATGGTGTTCGCCTTATATTTTTTGTGTGTACAATAAGGGGTTATTTATCTTATCTATTTATCTAACCATTATATTCCATCCATCCATCTGCCATAGGACGTCCACTGCTGAACATAGGCCTCCCTTATAGATCTCCAATAAGACCGGTTGCTAGCGTCTGACATCCAGTGCGATCTTGTGGTCCTAATGAGCCGTCCGGAATAATATATACGGGAACTTTTTATCTGTTCAGCTATTTTGCTTGTTTTACATAGCACTGGGTATAAGCTTCTTCTTTTTCTCACCACTGTTTTCAATTTATAAAAGCCTGTTGTAAATTTTGCTTACTAATCATTGGAATTTGACTTTAACACATGCTTGAAACGAGCATAAGTCTTAAAAGCAATTGTCTCTTACCTCATTTTTCCCGGATGCTGGGAGACGTGACATTAACCACTTCACGTAATCCGCATTATTTCAGAACCGACGTTTAAACTTTCATTCCGAGTGTCAAAGGCAGCGAGGGTTGCCCTTGCCAGTCGAGCTATGATAGCGAAGATGTCTTCGAATATTAAAGGGTAATCAAATAACTTCTAGGTAAGAGTGAGAAAGAGAGATAAGACTGAGACTTAGTTTTAGAACTGACAATAATATTTAGGTTAGAGCAGAATCAATATATTTTCATCACAGGATGTTGCCATCACAATTTATTACTATTCATAATTGTGGGAGGCTTATGTTCAGCAGTGAACGTCTTATGGTTGATGAATGGACAATTAATGATGGATGATGACTATTTAGGGATTTTGGTATAATAAACGCCAATAAAACTAACTTATAAATGGTTTATAAGGTTGTAATGAAAGGTCTCCAAAACACTAAAAATAGTAATTTATTTTCTGTTTGCATTAATTTTTTTCTTCTTCTCAGACATATGGTTTATACTGCTGGCGAAAGATATTGAGTATAATCCGGCGGTCTTAATGTTGCCATCTGCCCACCTTGCATGTGGACGTCGTACGCTACACTTGCAGATACGTGGTCTTCAGTCGAGGTCTTTTCGATTCCATCGGTCCTCATCAGTCATCAGTACATAGTGCCCTGTGACCTGCCTATACTATTTGTTTTATAAATCTACAATATAATCTCACTATTTCTTGTTCTCGTCAGTTCATATTCGTGTATGGTTGCCTGGAAGAAACCGCCATGGGTGATAAGGCCGCCAGTTTATGATCATATTATTTAGTCTTGAATGTGAACATAGTGTTTAATTTTTGCTTTGTGGTTATAAATAAACTGTTTTGTCTGTCTGTCTGTCAAAGCGTATACACAGCACTATATAATAACGAAATACTACACTTTTAGTTGAAAAGCTGGCAGCCCTCGAGACAGCCCCCCAAATAGAGGGAGGGACTCAAGTGAGACATAAAATGAGATATAGCCGGCCCTCCGCGGCCGCCATTTTATTGCCCCTATGTGTAAAGCTTGTAAAAAATTACTCCAGACTCACAGTTTTTATTTGCGAAGACGAGGTGACGATAATTTTTTTATTCTTCCTTCCTGCGTGGATATTCCACGTCATTAGGGTCGATGTTCACTAAGGCGATGAAAAAAATCATATCGTGTGGTAATATTGATATCTGTTCTACATCTAATTGTGATTATGACATGTATCATTATTAGTTTTTTTATATTTGATTATATTTTTTGTGGATTTAGCACTGATATATTTTTGTGATTTTTTGTCAGTAAAATAGGAAACAAAATTATGAAAATATTGCTTAAACTTTTCGACGTTGTGTTAAAAACTAACAATGTTTTATACCTACATAAATAAAATAAACATATATTAAAGGAAATTTTACGGTCTCTGACCTAAACTAAGCGTAGCTTGTGTAATGGCTGCCAAAAAGTATCATAATATTTACTACAAATACACATATTTAAATACGTACTTTAAAGGTAATAAACGTCTAAACACAGAACTAATACCTATGTTCATCTCATCAATACCTACCCCGGGTGGGAATCGAAACCACGACTCTTTGACCCAGAAGTCAGGGTCACTAACCACTGGATCGCCGACGCAGTCAATGATACCATACATTAAAATATTACTTAAATTTACTAATTATGCAGTATTTATGTTATTTCTCTATAGTATCTTGATCTTTTCGGAATCAAAGTGACAAAAATATTTATAATTTCAATTTATAATATTTATACATTTACTTTTTTCTTTTCTTTCTGAATCATGAATGGTTTATTACTTATAACCGTTTCTGTTAATAATATTAATCTGAAAATGACCAATATTCATCAAATAGATGGCATCATATAGACATAGTAAGTATTGTTCCAAAAATGAAAAATTCTCTTACGCCATATTTAAAACTGTAATACTTATTCTACTTTAAATTTATTAAAAAAAAAAAAATAAACTATAAAAAAATTATTCTACTAATATTATAAACGCGAAAGTTTGTGAGGATGGATGGATGGATGGATGGATGGATGTATGGATGTTTGTTACTCTTTCACGCAAAAACTACTGAACGGACTGAGATGAAACTTTGCAATAATATAGCTTATATATCAGAATAACACATAGGCTATAAATTATAATGATATATTGCGTATGCGGGCGAAGCCGCGGGTAAAAACTAGTAACTAATAAAATTAAATAAAAACTAATACTAAAACACTAAAGCTAAAATAAAAATAAACCTAATCTAAAATATTCCTACTTATTACTATTTTTATTATTTACTTATTTAGTTTTATTTCACTACGAGTGGTTTCCACTAGAAAATAAATAGTTAACATTTCTTATAGTTTACATCACTCAGGTGGTTGTTGGTCCTAATGCCGTAATTGTCAAATTGCAGCCGTGTGTCGGACGTTTAATAAAAGTTTTTAACGGTAAGACTTTATCGTACTGTTTGGGAAGGCGGGTAATTGAATTTTTCTCGTCTAAATAATACAAGTAAGTTTAAATGAAAATTCGCTAAAAGTAAATTGCTATTGTAAAACCTTGCAGAAGTTGTGAATTCTAGAACACAATTTTGCTGAGTCTGGCTGGTGTTATTTTTCAGGGGTTATTGTTTCGTCAAAATATTTACACCAATTTTTTTAAAAACAGTAAATATACATGTATTTTCCATTCTTGTTTTTATTTTTTACAAAGCCGGCAGCTCTTTAGTATTTCTGATGAAACACTCGTAATGTTTGGAGAAGATATTGAAAAGCGTATATTGTAATCTTTACTGACTTCCAACCAGATTTATGGCGATCGATAGGAAAATCCTATGTCCAACAGTTGATTTTTTATTACTGAAAAGAAAAAAAGACATCACGATGTATATTGTGACAGTGATTCTTATCCCTTGTCACCCAATCCGCTTGGTTATGTCAATCACTTTGGTATATATAGAAACTAGTTTTTACCCGCGGCTTCGCCCGTATACGCAATATATCATTATAATTTATAGCCTATGTGTTATTCTGATATATAAGCTATATTATTGCAAAGTTTCATCTCAATCCGTTCAGTAGTTTTTGCGTGAAAGAGTAACAAACATCCATACATCCATCCATCCATCCATCCATCCATACATCCATCCATCCATCCATCCTCACAAACTTTCACGTTTATAATATTACCTAGTAGGATGTGTTATTTTGATATATAAGCTATATTATTGCAAAGTTTCATCTCAATCCGTTCAGTAGTTTTTGCGTGAAAGAGTAACAAACATCCATACATCCATCCATCCATACATCCATCCATCCATCCATCCTCACAAACTTTCACGTTTATAATATTAGTAGGATACCTCCCTCTAGGATTTTTTTATTCATGATTTGATTTCGCAGAGAAACACGGACCATAGCCCTATAGCTCGTTCAGCTGCTTTTGGGCTTGCTCATAAAATCCATAGTGAGACTATATTTTTTGCTAAATTTCATACACTCACTGCGTAAGGGATCCTAGGTACGTCCTAGGTACTAGGTATGTTCTAGGTACGTATAATTTAAATATTACGTTACAGTACGTTATGTAAAATTTCTAACACTAAGAGTAATCACCTGACGTATGAAGTACTCCCACACAGGTAATCAACTCGAGACTAATAAGCTCTCGAGGGCTTATGCTGATGTGACTGTGGGTGTACATCATTTTTTTACGGAATATAAAGGCGAAAAGATGGAAATCTTCCAAAAATGAAGGAAAAAAAGCTCTACATGATAGCCAGTCTACATTATATCAGTCCAGGAATCAAATCTGGATTTGATCCCTGAAATGAAAAAAAAAATGAAAAAAATGAAACTGAAATAATGTAAACCAGCACTGGAATCCAAATGTACATTATTCCAGTTGCAATCCTGTGTTGAATTCGATCGCTGGACTGAAATAATAATAAATAATAAATATTTTGCAACATTTCACACACGGCCTCTGACCCCAAACTAAGCAAAGCTTGTGATATGGCTGCCAGAAACTGATATACTACATATACTTATTTTTAAATACATACTTATATAGATAGTAACTAAATAACACCCAGACACAGAGCAAACACCTATCTTCATCACGTACATTTTTGCCCTGGGTGGGGATCGAACCCATGCATTTTGATTTTTAAAGGTGCCAAATACTTTTGGCCAATACTCAATGTAGTGATTCTAAATTAATTATTATCAATAAAAATTGTAAATGGGTAATCGGCACTAATATTATGAATCCAAAATTGTGTTTGTGGGTTTGTTAATTACTCTTTTCCGCAGCAACGAAGACAAATCGATTATCTGCATGGTATAGCTTAAAAGCTGCAAATTAGACTTTTTTATTCCAAAAAATATTTTTATTTTTTTCCTATGGAGCACACAGGAAATAAAGCGAGCAAAACCGCGAGGAAAAGCATGTAAATCTCTTTGACTTTATTTATCAAATGACCTTCCAGCTTTACAGGAACTAAGCGACTTACATTTAATCTATTCACCTTACAGTAACGGCAACTTCCGAGGTGAATTGCCCCTAGATAATATTCAAGTTACCCGATAGACCATGAAGAGGAAACCTTCAGTATAATGTAAATTGCCTACCGAGATGTATATTTAGCTTGGGTAGGTCGAGGCTGGAACTAAATTACCTGGAAAAGTGATATGTTTAAAGCTCAGCGTCGACCTAATCAGGAAATCACATTGAGCGAGACGTTTGAGTAGGAATAAAAATTCGGAAAAGTAATTTTACATTTTTTCTTACCTAAACTGAGAAACTACAATTTACTAACTGAGATATTTTCGGAAATATTTTATTTCACTGTCATACAACTTTTAGAATTACAATCAAAATAAGAAATACGTAATACTGATGCGGGAAATTGTTCTTTATCAACGTGGGCCGAAACGACCCCTTTTTTCATCGTTCTCGGCGTTTCGCCCCGCGGGCCGAATGGGGGCCTTCAAAAAGAGTCATGGGCGATTCGCCCCGCGGGCCAAACCGCTTGCGGGGCGAAACATCGCAATACCCTTAAAAACAAGTCAAATTTTACATTTAACTTCAATTTATTTCATTTCTTTTTACTAGTGTTTTGTGAGTGCTTAATTATTTTTGTGCTATTTGTTTTGTATTTTAATTAATCATTATTACTAGACTTAAGTTATAAGTATGTATTGGTAACATAGCAATGTTTGTGTCAATTACATTAGCACAGAACCGAGACAAATGGCACCGTAAGAGAAAGGCCTAGACTCAGCAGTGGGAAATAAGAGGCTGCGGATGATAATGATGAATTTACATTTAGTTAAAAATTGTAATCTGCCAGTAAATTTACCAAATATTTTATTAATACAAGGACAGTGAATGATGAATAATGAATGTAAAATAATAATTTACACAGTATTTGTTGGCTACCAAGGATATTTAACTACAATTTTCTCAAAAATGTATAGAATATCAATGATTGAGTGAATTATTTTCGACTGCTTCGGTGGCTCAGTGGTTAGTGATCCTAACTTCGGGGTCGAAGAGGCGTGGGTTCGATCTCCACCCAGGGCAAATATAAGTGATGAACATAAGTGTTTGCTCTGTGTCTGGGTGTTATTTAGTTACTATCTATACCTATATAGGTATGTGTTTAAAAATAAGTATGTGTAGTATATCAGTCTCTGGCAGCCATATCACAAGCTTTGCTTAGTTTTGGGTCAGAGGCCGTGTGTAAGATGTCCCCTAATATTTATTTATTAAGAGTAAGTAAACCTCCCTTAGTTGTATAAAACACTAGAATTTTGACCATGCCTTACTCTTAACAAAATGTAAACTAGAACTACAAGCTAGATACTATTTAATATTTCATTATCTACTGCAAGTAATAAATACTAACAGATTTTATTCAAATTGACGACAGAGAAACAAAGAGATAGTTGGACCAACTATGAAATCAGAATCACCGTCTTGTTTCACAGCCATGCCAATTTGAGCTTTATAACCAAAGTTTAAAGTCGAAAAAGGCACAGAGATGAATAAATGAAAGAACTTCTCTCAACTCTAGTGTAATTTCCTCGCGAGACGCGCAAGTGACGAGAGTTCGCGATTAATGTACTTACTTTAACTTAAATAAAGTTGAAAGTTGCTTAATACTTCAGTTTTGAAATGTTAGTTTTATACATGTAAGGACAACTTGCGTTAGAGAGGGTATACTTGCCGTAACAAGCTTAGTGACATGTCTATAGTGAAATTACTCGTAAAACTTATACCGCGTAACATTTTTGTTACGCGCCTGTATTTGTTTCTTACTAAAAATGTTGTGATAACCTGACTAGTACGAACCCAATATATTACTATGCAAAATATACGTGTATTTGCTTAAGTAATATTTCGCTTAATTATATCTCTTTTTCTCAGTTAGAAAACAAAACAATAATCGACGAATTAAATGGAAACAAAAATCAACGTCTGATTCAGACGCTCGCTACGAAGCCAAAGTAGCTGATTTGACCTGCAACTTCTACGATATTGTCAATGTTGTAAACTCTATGTCCAACAGCCAGCAAAATAACTGTTTTTTATTACGTATTTTTTCATTATTTATGTCAACAATTAATAAAATCTTCTGAATAAGAAAATATGGCTGAACCTTTCTCTTAAAAATCTTTAAAAATTGATGCCATAACTTAACAATAGATTTTGACAAAAATTGCAACTTCAAAGAAATTACAGCATTCATCCGTGCCTCTACCCATCCAACAGCCGTAAGACATCCACTGCTTACCATAGGCCTCCTCTATAGATTTCCAATAAGACCGGTTGGAAGAGGCTCGCATCTAATGCGTTCAGAAATAATTTATTTATTTAATAACTAAAACGGCACAATAGTTACCACTTACATTAGTTACGAACAATCAATAAATTACATAGATTATACAAATTAGTTGGAAAATTCTTACAAAAATAATAATTACATATAATCAAATAATAAAAAAAGCTATATAATTTATTTAATATAATTTACTATATTTAGTCAAACTTAAAATTAAAAACTAACCTCATGCGATCATACCTGGTGCAAAGGAGCCCAAAATGCTGGCCGCATTGCCCCGCTGTATGGCGATGGCCATCCTTTGCACCAAATACGAGCCAGAACGGGAGTCATTGGTTTTCTCCCTTAGCCTGCGCCCTATTTCAGAAATCAAACTTTTGGCCTCACTGCCCCAACATCCCATCGTCTCCACGGCAATAGGCACAAAAAAATAACTGGCCTCCAACGGGGCATACTTTCGCCGCTTCTTGTCAGCAGCGTCCTCCGCTGCAGCCGCCGGCGTGTGGACGGTGCGACTCAAATGGCTCGCAGCAACAGTACTGACGCAAGTTGCGTCCCAAACCAGGCACCGACCGTTCTTCCACGGCACCATGGTTAACCCGTCCGGCCTCTTACCGTCCGACCTCGAAAGTCCAGGAGGCTCCAACACGGTGGGAACGTTTGCCGCTACTAAGGCTCTCCGGACTATATCATTCAGGGCATGATGACGCGGATACCTCCCCGCGCAGCGACGACAACTCAATGCATGATGGCCATCAGCGTCCACCGTGGAACCGCAGGTGCATACATGAGGTTCACACACCTTGCTTCCAGGCGAAGCGCCACCGCAACACGCAAAGAGTCATCATCCAGCAATGTACCCAGGTGAGGCGAAGGAAGCGCGTGCAGCCATGCCCCGGATTCAGGCTGCGAGACAGCCCGGAGTCTGGCCAAGTCCGCTCCCGCGGAATTTTCCAAGGTCTGCTTGTGAAAAAGCCTGGCTCCCACATCGTCCCAAGCACGCTGAACCCCGAGAGCGTCCGGGGCCGCTGATTCAAAGTTACGAGCGGACCAAGCTGAAGTCGCCTCAGACACAAAGGGAATGCTCGCCCTATCGCCATCTAAACGGAGAATAACAGCGACAAGGTTTGCAACCCCATGCGCCGATGCGAGAAATGCCGGCAAGCCCACATCACGCGCACACCGCACCCCAAGTCCCCCATACCTTACCGGAGCAGCCGCCTGAGCCCATTGCAAATCGCTCAACGACACATTGAGAATAGATTCAACTGAAGATTTCAATGTGTCGTCAAGCGATGCCACCTCTTCATGACAAAGCCAAGTGGGTGCAGTTCGCAACAAATGGGTGATCTTGGGCAGGGCAAAACACATGCGTATAAAATCAAATAAATTTTATTTTATTTGATTATTTCAAATAAAAATAAAGATACCATTTGATGCAGTCATAATTAGAACTAAATCTTACATACCTAAAATACTTCATTCAAATTCATCTTCCACTACTGTCACCTTACACGTCTTCACGCAGTAATGCAGACACACAGACATAATATCTTTCCAATCATCCGCAAACAGATCACATTCGGGTGCCATAGTCAATAGATAATAAATTAATTAATCAAACTTTTGAAGGACTAAATACAATTTCATATTTTCTTTTGTCTTTTACCAAAAGCAAAGTATTCCACACTCCGCGGAGCTCGGTCGCAAAGTTCCCCCACTTTTTCATAACAATAACTAATTTCGTTGGTTAATTAAGCAACTGAGGAATGTTTGCTTCCAAATTTTAATGTTTCAATACAGGTTCAGGATTACAGAAGTTTGCAACTTTGCTTTTGGGAGCGGTGCGCGAATTTCAAGCTTACGTGCCTAAATTAATATTTTGGTTAGAAGTAAACGTAAAAAAAGTTTTAAACAAAAATATTTTGAAAAAAAAATAGATTTAATGTTGTGTCATATAAGACGTTTGTAATTAGAATCCAACAAAAACATTTTCATGTCATTTCATGCCAAGACCACAGTTCGCACTTTCGAAAAGTTGTCAGATCATAGCTAGAGCCGAGTTTTAACTCTACACGCCTTAACTCTACAAGTATTTACTCCACAAACTCTACAGCTTAGTCGATATATGTGACTTGGCTGTTTCGTTACAACAAGAACTATTTGTATAACATAATTAGTGAACTGTTAATAATTATTAATCTTCACTTTACGCCCATGTACAGTTAGCGGAACAGCAAAGCCTATATTGACTAAGGCGTAGAGTTTGTAAAGTAAGTACTTGTAGAGTTAAAGCGTGTAGAGTTAGAAGCTTGGCTCTACATAAGATCTGACAACTTTTTGAATGTGCGAACGGTGGTTTTGGCTATATTTCACATGAAAATGTTTTTTCTGGAATTCACTTCTATTTATAGTTTACTACAAGGTCCGCGGACTACAAGTTAGGAAACAATGCCCTAGTTCAGGGGGTTGGGGGGTAAAAATTCATTTCTTTTTTCATTTGTATTTAAGATAAGTTTAAGATAAGTTTATTTCCAACAATTAGCTTTGTACATTATTCTTACTATTTATTATATTACACATTTAACATATTTGTAGGTATAGTACCTTAAGTTTTAACACATTTTAAGATGTTACGCTATAAATAACAGGTTATTATTATTATAAGTAGCAGCGATTATAACACTAGAGATTTTATGTACATTGTCTTTGCAGTACTAGTGGGCCCCGAACTAGGCTAGGCCTGTATCTCGGTGGCCCAAATTCTACAGGTAGGTAGTATTAATTGGTTTCGCGCGACTACGTGAAGACAATAAAAGATAAAAAGAAATAAAATCAATATTTAACCTAAAAACTAAAGAAATTTTCCATTAGTTAAACTACCTTTAACTAATAGAAAACATAGGTAATATGTAGGAAGATTTAGGCACATTTGCGTAATAGTCTACCTTGATGCTAAATATCAAGTTTTTAGGTCATCTGGAAGTGGGTTAGGTTTTGATCTATAAGTCAGCGAGTCAATGAGTCAGTGAATTAGTCAATAAAACCCCGGTTTTTAAACGGTAATATATCATTAACTGTTGAAGCAAAATTAACGAAATTTTGTATTCTAGGCTAGCTAAACAACGTTGATAAATAAGCTAAATTTCATAAATTTAAATTAAATCGTTTTCGAGTTACGAAGGGGTCAAAAGTGGCTCGAAATGGTTCGTGTAATATTACACATGTATTACACACGTCGCGTCGCCAGTTCCTTTTACTTAGTCTTGGCTGGAGACGCTCCCGCGGGTCTAGATACCGCAGCTAGTTTTTACTTTCTCATCTATTAGCTTTAGGACGTCCACTGCTAGACGTAGGCCTTCTCTATAGATCTCTTATAAGACCGGTTTGTAGTGGCTTGCATCTAGCGCGATCTCACAGTCCTAATGAGTTCATCCGTTCACCTTGCAAAAGCGCTTCCTTTTTATTTCTCATAGTCATGATTTACTGCTGGACATACACATTGTGTACACAAAAAGCCGTGGTGGTCTAGTGGTAGTGACACCCGCCTTACAATCGTGAGGTCGTTCAAAACCTGGTCCCGTACCAATAAGTTCTTCGGAATTTATGTACGGAATTTAACACCGCTGGCTTTTCGGTGAAGGAAAACATCGTGAAGCAACCTGCATATGTCAGTAAAAGAAATTCGATGGCGAATATGAATCCACCAACCCGTACTGGGCCAGCGTGGTGGATATGGCCCATACACCCTTCGTGGGTAGGCCTACGTTCTGCAGTGGACTGTTAAAAAAGGCTGATACAGTGTACTGTACTTATACTGTGTTAAAAAAGGCTGATACAGTGTACTCTACTTGTACTGTAGTACAGTATACACATTGTATAATGAATATTATGCTTAATTTTCTATGAATTAAAAAAAAAATACGGTGAATAAGGCGTGGTCTCAGTATCAGCTAAGTGTATTGATATCTGTAATGTGTTTAGTACTCTCAGTTAAACATTTAATTTATTCAGAATTGGAAATAAACCTTGAAGTAGATAGATAAGAAATATAAGCTTCCCAAAGCGGTGGGCTTGTAACTCTGAAATACTTTTTCTTTGATTTCAGACACCGAGTTTTATCAGTTGTAAAAAAGATTATTTTTGCTTGTTTCCTAATTATAGCCGTAAATCTTTAGGTGAAATTAAACAAAATGGACGAAATATTGGTAATATTGATTTCATGAACTTACACACTCTCTTTATGTAAATGTAGAATTTTAGAAAACCACACAATAATTTTATTCTTATTTGTCTAAAAAGAACAACTTACTAACAACCCGACCTTCAAGCCAAGTTATCTTAGCTACAATTATTAAAAATCTAATTTAGCAATTAAAACTGTTGTCTTTGAACTATTTGGCTCGATATAAATAAAGCAGTCTAGACTGCTTAAATCTTAAAATAGCACAACTTAAAAGCAACATCCTTTTCAATCAACAATAATTAAATTAAAATCCACTCTCTACCCCAAATTTTATCAACAATCGAAAATTATTAAAAGTATCCAAGTATAATACTTATGTAGGCTACATTTATATCAGTAAGTACAGTAATTTCCGAAAATCGCTTATACCATTATCGCAATTTGGGCAAATTATTGTGCGCGTAAAATTTCATTTTGTCCAATATTGAAACATTGGGACGGAGCGATTTCAATAAAATAAAACTACCCTACCTTCCGAGACCTTCTACTGTACAGACCTAAAACACTGATGAGATAACTGCAGATACATTTCAAATACCTAAGAAAGCTGAGAAGTTAAAAATTGCTGAAATAATTACAAACTAAACATGTATTTGCATTGTATCACAATTACCGGTATTTATACAGGGTCATAGGTATTAAACGCAAAACTTTTTAAAGGCGGGTCTCGTACATTTAGTCAAACAACTTTTGTGCTACGACTTTTGTAAATTCGCTTCTCCATACATTTTGCTGCGCGTTCACAGACTTTTCGACCGACGAACCACCGGAGGAGATATACAATTTGACGCGTATATTTTTTAATGTATAACTACGCATAACTTTTTTATAGTAGTCCGATTTCAGTAATTCTTTTTTTTTATTGGAAAGAATATACTTCGAAATTGGTCCCATTTAAATTTTATCGAAATCGGCTGAGCCATTTTTGATAAATCAACAATAATGTGAAAAATTCTACATCGAGCCGTGCATAATGTTTGCGTTCTAGCGATGCGCCCCGGCTTCGGTATTATATAAACATTTCTCTTGAATTACTCTATCTACTAAAACAAACTGCATCAAAATCCGTTGCGTAGTTTTATAGATATAAGCATACATGAGGACAGACAGCGGAAAGCGATTTTGTTTTATTCTATGTAATGATTCTGTACACGGGTGAAATCGGTCATGCTATTTATTGCAAAAAGTAATTGTATGATAAAGTTGATTTTTCTTCGTGATTTTCCAAAAGTTCTAGAACAAAAGTTGTTTGTCTAGATATCCTAGACCCGAACTTAAATGGTTTTGCGATTAATACCTATGACCCTGTAGGTATATGACCCTGTATACCTACCTACGGTCGTTACGATAAAGTGACTGATTCGGAAGGGGATCATTTAGTTAGACCATCATGTAATAAAAAAATCATATCTTTCATAGAGTTTAATTATTTTTTCGTTAATTCCGATTAGCTTATTTATTAGATTTTAAATTGGGGCACTTTATGTTTTATATATTTTTTTCTGCGCTCAAGCAAACAATAACAATGTTATTTGAAGTGTTGGCAGATTTTTAGGGTTGGATGTGTAACGTTGCGCTTATCGGTTAGATAAGTAAGTAAGCTTTTGTGAACTTTTTTTTATTTTCATCAAAAAATAGGTTACAAAATTCACGCCCCATCGGCCGTTGTTGTTTTGTTTTAATACTTGGCAGTTGAGTCTCTAGCATAGCTTATTCTACATATACAGGACCCACAACTTCAAGGTTCGTCTCCCGGGAGCCATCCCAGGTCTATTGTGCACTACAACCGAGAATTTGCCTGCGAACTCCCCGGGGGGAGAGTTAAACGTTTTTGTGGCCGCTGAGTTACTACGCCTGCCATGTGGGAAATTAACGTCGTGGATGCAGATGAGAGACTAAATTCACGTAAGATTCAAACACAAATGTATGTATTTTTTGCTGCTGAGATATAGAGTACGGGGACACTGAAAATGTATTAGCAACATATACAGACAACAGTGAAATATTGCAAATAGGAAAAAATACACCAGATGTGGTAGATAGAGATATACGAGTACAGAATAATAAATAAAGTATTATGTAGACAGTATAACGTTATTTTAATACGCGATTAGTCCCGTAGTATAAAATAATAATCAGTTACGAGATAAATAAATACCTTGTCATCCCGAAGTTCGACCGAGTTGCATCGATCGTGGTCACGGGTAGAGGTATTTATTTATCTCGCAATTTTAGTACGCGATTATTCCCGTAGTATTAAGCAATACATTACTACATATATTCAAATCGCAAAAGTTTAACAACAACATACGCCAAATGAAAAAAAGTTGAATTGAGGTTAATTTTTTCATGTGTAAACATACGAGTAGGTTTACTGAGCAATGTTCGTAAAGATTTTATGACCTATGTATTATAATTATACTCTCTTTGCGCTAAATAATAGGAAAATACGGCAAATAAAAGACTAAAATAATATCCACACAAAACTTTAAATTTAACACTTATTTCATCTATTCTCAGTAGGTTATATAACATATAGGTAGGGTATGTTAGGAAATACGTTTTAAGAGCCAAGTATGCCCAAGATTGTACCTAATTCAAAAACGCCTTGTGTTTGGAATATAAAATAGATTATACACCAAATTAAATATTAATTTTTAATGTGAATATAAACCATAGTACCTCAAGTACTAAAAATATAAACCTTAAAACCTCCAGCATTCAGCATTCCAATTTACGTAATTTAGTGACCCTCAACGCAAGAACTAAAGAGTCTCCTTCCTTCTGTTAATTTTATCAACTGTTGCGGCTAACAAGAAAAGTTAATTAAAATACACTCCTAGCTAACCGATTACGAAAAGACAATTTTCCGAGTCAGAGGACTCGAGAAAAATTCTTTGCAGTTAGGAAAAAATCAAATTTCGCTTGAGGCATTTGTCGGCTGTCGCATTAGTGAAAAGAAAGTTTGAAACGCTGATTGTTATGGAATCTTGGCGTTTTTTTGACCGGAAAGAAAGTGATTTGGTGTCAATTTTTGACCGATTAACCGGAGGAGGTGGAGGAAGTACTCAATTCGACGCGTATGTATTTTTTATTTATAACCACGCATATCTTTTTTCATAGTTGTCCGTTTTCAATAATTACTTTTTTATTGGCAAAATATCGGAATCGGCTGAGCCATTTTTGATAAATCAACAAAAATGTGAAAAATGCTACATCGATCCGTGTGAAATATGCGCGAATTCTGTACACAGGTGAAGTCGGTCATGCTAGTTCTTGCAAAAAATAATCTTGTGATTTATTTTTTGGTTTGTTTTAGTAAATTATAATGAATAGTTTTGTACCAAAGTAACAGACATATTGAAAGGACATGTTGAAAAGGCAGTTCGCAGGGTGTGGGTAGGCAGGGTAGGGCTAAGATGTCCTACTATATGGTCCAACCTACAGAAAAAGACCAACAAAGTCGGAATTTCTCAAGTGAAGATCACATACTAGCATGCACAGCGTAACGTCCACCAACTCGGTGGAGTGATGATGTCATTAAGACCACAGGACTGCACTAGATGTTTTTATTTAATACAAAATAGTTAGTAGGTTACATTTGGGCACTAACTCACCAAATGGAAAGCGAAGTTATAGCTGAGGATGGAGTATGTAGACTTAGACTATGTATTCACTATTGCCTTAAATACATCCAGATTGTAAGTCACTTCCGACCGGTCTTAATTTTTAATTCATATTTCACATTTTTGTTCCGGTAATTCATAATATTTAACCCATCGTCGTCATGTTATTTTCAAACATTCGCGATTTGAGCACATTATACAACTATATTATTACGGGACTTATCGCGCAATAAAACATGAGATATATTAATAAATACCTCTTTTTTTCTTTCTCCCGACGTTTCGACCTAGTTGCATTGGTCGTGGTCACGGGCAGACTAAATGCGACTCCGTATCACTCAAATTGAAATTGTCTCCACGACACACTACACTGACAGTATCTGTAACGGTCTTAATGCCTACACCACGCAGTTTACATTTGTCGACTACAGGATTCCACGACACTGATAGTTTGAAACCATCCTCTTGGTTGAAATTACGGTGTATTTTAATTTCTACAGTCTCACGAACTATGCTTGAGAAATAATGTCGATCAGTGGAGAATACTTTCGGGTCGTGGAGAGGTATTTATTAATGTACTCGTATCTCATATTTTATTGCACGAGAAGTCCTGTATTAATATAGTAGTATAGATCGTCATCATCATTCTATGTCCAACTGTACACGCTCTATAATTAATTCCAATCCGTTTAAAGTCTTTAAAGTACATGTTTAGGACTTTCCTATTGATACATTCTGAAATTACTAGATGATTATCATCAGTTTGGATACAAGAATGTAAATTTGAATAATTTCGTTGCCATAGGATTGTATTTATATAACAATGGCGACAATAATCACGTAATGTATCTTACTTTTACGCAACCTTAAAAAACTACAGTCTCTTTACTAAAATATAATTTTCATTTATACCTACGATAATCCACCAGATCCTTTCAAGCTTAACTAAAACATCAGTTAATTTTCCAAGTAAACAAAGTTTTCCGAGCAAAAAAATAAAATTGAAGCTATCAAAATGCTCAAAATATAATGAGCTTCAGAATTCTTAACAAAAAGAATTCTTATAGTCTCGAGGAAAATGTTCGACAAGTTTTATGAAACCGCAAGAGGTAGAGTAATTAATTAAAGGTGCTTATAGCGGATATTGAAGATTTTTAGGGTTCCGTAGTAAAACAAGGAAGCCTTACAATTTCGTTGCGTCTGTCTGTTTATCAATTTGGCTCATAAATTACCTTGTGATATGGGGATATCACAAGGTAATTTATGAGCCAAATTGCCTGAAATTTTGCATTGTGAAAGTTTTCGTATAGATGTAATTTTTAAATACTTTAATGATATACTTGAAAATTTCAAGATTGTATATCGAAGGGGTAAAGGGTGATATTTTTTTTTTCAACCTCATCCCTTATGTGCTTCATTGAATATATTTTTAAAATATGTGTAAAATTTTATGTAAATTATCATTGTCATATTTTGGTCACATGACACATTGTATCGTTTTTGAGATGTAGGTTGCAAAAGTTGAAAACTAATGTCCACCACCCTCTGCCCTTTATTTCTTTAATAAAAAAGATAGAACCTATGACCTATTTAAATATTTCTATATAGATAGAAAAAGTGGCCTATATAGATAGAAAAAGATATGGTCTATAAAGATAGAAATATAAATTATTTCGTTTTTATAAATTATTTTAAGCACTGTCAAATAGGAACTTTTAGAGTAAGAAACGATTTTTTTTTTCAAAATTGCACACATATCAATATTTATCATTGACCTCAGAGAAATTATTAGCCAAATATGTTTTTCAACCAGGGAACCATTTAATGAAATGACATGACAATCATCAGCGTCACCATCTACGGAAGCCTAGCCTACACGCGTGTCTCGACACGCACTTAACCACTTATTGGGTTATGTTTGGGTTAGATTGAAATTGAGTAATCTGCTCGGTAGTTAGAAGGTGATTAAGGGCAGCAATGTAATGGAATGGCAGCTGCTTTGATTTATTGCAGATTTTTAAGTTACTGGGAGATTAATCCTTTAGGAAGGCAGTTTTTGGGAAGATAAGATTGGAGGTTTTGTAAAGGTTTTATATTTATTATTTTATTACTTAGAAATAAGGCTTATATTTATCATTTTATTACTTTGAAAAACTTAATGTTAGATTGTTTCAAAAACCCAAGTATCTTTAGATCGGTTTTTAAAAACAAAATGGCGAATTTTTGGCGACAAATTGTATCTATGTAGTAAAGCTTTTTTGGCAACTAAACTTATCGAGTAGGGTATCAAAATAAAGGGAATTAAAAGGAAAAAACAAAAATATACGATTGTCAGTCTTTGAATTTAGCCAGAAGTAATTACAATCATTTAATTTTTTCTTTAGTGTGTTACTTATAAGCCGTGGTGGTAGTAACACCCGACCTGTAATAGTGAGGTCGTGGGTTCAAATCCCGATCCCGTACCAATGAGTTTCTTTGGAACTTATGTACGGAATTTTACATCATTGGCTTTTCGGTGAAGGAAAACATCGTGAGGCAACCTGCATACGTCCGTAGAAGAAATTCGATGGCGTATGTGAATCCACCAACCCGCACTGGGCCAGCGTGGTGGATATGGCCCAATCACCCTTCATGGGTAGGCCTACGTCCTGCAGTGGACTATTAAAAAAGGCTGGTACAGTACAGTGTTACTTATCTGTTCAATTTTGCAGTCGGGTCTTTTAACTTTGTTACAACATATTTATTTGTTTGTTTGTTTTTCGTTTTGATGACTTAAAAGGAACTTGAAAAATAAATATATATCATCTGTCTGTATCTATATTCATTGTTATATCTAATTGATCTCATAATTGTGGCGGTGTATACATGCGTACACTCATGTCGTTTAAAAATATTTATTTGCGTGGTAATGTAATAAAATAAGACTTGTACATAGTAAGATACCATAAGAGTCGTAGTAAGCTACTAAAATGAGATAACTTGGCTTTTCTATGGTATCCTGAATATTTGAAAAATTGAAATAACAAGCTAATAGAATTAACTTAATTGATGCTAGCTTATCTTATTATCTATAGCATACCTACAGTAAACATTTTATTGTATGTTTGAAATATCAGAGGAACTAGATTGAAGTTTATTTTTGTTTGCAATATATTTTCTTGCTAGTTTTAATTTCCTATGTACAAATCAGCTCAGAATGTATATACCTACAGCACCTGCGTCCAAAGTTAACACCATATTCTAATTAATATTCGCAGGAATAGTTTGAAATTCATTTCCCCGGCTAAACTGGCGCATTGACATCCATTGTGGTTTCGCCGAACCGTCGCAAATATAAATACAAAATATTTGTATATGCAGGTGTACATGGTTTGCTTTGTGTTTAGAACAGCTGGGTTACAGTGTCATTTGTGACGGAGAAATTTGGTCGTGAATTAATAAATAAATGATGGAATCAATTCTATTTGTGTAGAAGTTAGAACTATGAGAAGTTTCACCATATCGATAAATATATCGATACAAATTGATGTTTGGCTCAGTGTTTAGAACGTTTGTTTTGGTAACAACTAGAAGTGTGGTTAAAAAAATTAATTAATAATTTTCAGCGCCATTTTGGAGATGCAAGGAGATTTTTGAGTTTTATTTCAAGTTTTGAAGAGGTAAAAATCTTATTGGTCGTCTAAGTGATTCAAAGTTGTTTTTAAACTTTCGCGATTTGAACACGTACCTAATTATTATATACTACGGGACTAATCGCGCACTAAAATTACGAGATAAAAAAATACCTCCTCATCCCGAGACGTTTCGGCCGAGTTGCATCGACCGTGGTCACGGGTAGACTCATGCAACGATGGTCGATGTAACTCGGCCGAAACGTCGGGATGAGGAGGTATTTATTTATCTCGAAATTTTAGTGCACGATAAGTCCCGTTGTATATAATAATTATGGTTAAAAGTTATTACTGTGTTTGGACTTCTACTATATAAACACCAGAGCCTTTATCAATGCTCTGTTTACTCTTCAGGGGGTGAAAAATGTTCATAAATATTGTTTTTACGTATTCTAAATTTAGTTAATTAAATAATTTAATATAAGTAAATATTGAACACTAAACTTTATGTTTATCTAAATTGTGTAATGTTACTGGTACAAGACTTGTCCATAAACAAGTATTTATCAGTAAAATAATTGTATAGTATAGTAAAAATATTAGTCTTTTGTGTTTTTCTGTATGTAATTGATTTCTGTTTCATTAATTTGAAATTAAGTTATGTGATATATCGATATGGAAACTGATTATTTCAAAAATAACACATCAATATCTAAAAAAATACAATTTTCCTTCCTTTGATTAACATTTACTTTACTTAGATTTTAAAAATAAAAGATTGTGTAGAGAATAAACAACAAATACCTTTCATATACAGTGTTTACATAAAGGAAGCTTTCTAGAGCCGTCTACAAGGAAAAGTCTCATTATTTTCAAAATTACTACGTAGCCGTCTGGCAATTCATACAAAGCGATTTAGCCGAACACAAATAAGAGTCTGCGCCGACGTTGTCCCCTATCATTTGTTCCGCCCGTCTGCGACTGACGGCCTCCTTAAAATGGACCAAAAACACACGCAAAAAACACCACTATAATACGTGATATAAAGGTGAAATTGGCATGTGGCTGGAACGATATTTGCAACACAATTTGGCGGTAAATTGCATGTGAATATAATTTTTTAAGAACTTGAATTAATCAGTGATACGGTGACGGTTTGTTTATCGTTTCGTGGGGTTTTAGGAATATAGATATAAGTTTAATATAGATATAAGTTTTAGGGTATTTTGGTAAATATAATAAGACTGCATTTGGCCACCAACTTGCCTGATGAATCAACACAATATTTTAGCCGAAGATAAAGTATGTATACCTAGAATATACCTATTTACTCTTGTCTTTGAGATATCCAGATTGTAATTGTCAGAAAACAATTACAGCGATAGGGCATTAGAATCCCTTAGTCAGTTCTGTTAAATATTGTCGTTGTAATCTTCCATTATTTAAGCCATCCTAATTGCTAGGTGAAATTTTATTTTGCAACTTTACATTTATACACTTGATAAGTATACTTATGTAACTTAGAGATTCCTTAGAGATACCTTATTTTCGGAAATTAAAATTGCTGACTCTTCCTTCGATATACATTTACGAATCTGCCGCACTAGTCAAGAAAAACTTAGATAAGTATGACAAATTAACGAGCAAACGGCGCAAAGATAGACTGCGTGAACCGTACCGTAGGACAGCCCTTTATAATAACACTTTACGTTCATGACGCGATTGACTATTTATAATGAATTGCCGAAAATTGTAAAAGACGCAAAAAATATCGACATTTTTAAATTAAAACTTAAGAAATTATTAATAGATAAGACATATTATTCCATAGATGAGTTTTTGAATGACAAATCTTTGTTCATCATAATCATTCTTTAGTTTACTTGTAAAATTAAGAATGATAATTTTGCATGCCCTGATGCTAGAGCATGGGGCACATAATAATGTATCTTATTTAACACCTACATATTACCAATGTCTCCGCAAAATAAATATTTTGACTTTGACTAACTTTCTGCAATTCGTAAGTTTTTAATGTTTATGTAGAGTTTGCGTATTCTTCAATTCAGCCTATAGCATATGTTTTGCAAATAATGTTATTAAAATATTACTTCAACAAGAATTCCACAAAGTTTTTCAGTTAATAAAAAATATACCTTATATATTAGACATGAAAATTTTACGTTAAAAAGTTTCGTCATGCTTCTAAAAAGAGATAGCTCAATGTAATGGTTGTTGTAAAATATTATCTTTTCTAAGCCTGTGAATTTATGTATATTATTTTATCAGAACAAATTATCTTTCTATTAAGGCCAGTAATTAATAAATGACGGCTGCAAAATAAACTATTTAATTACAAAATCAATCACACTAACCAATCACATCTATCATTAATCAATTAGAACCAAACCGTTACAAAAACAGAAATAATGCATAAACATTTCAGCGTTTTGGTCGCGTCCATCGTAATTATACTATCAATTCATAATTGAAATTATATCCAAACAGTCCGATTCAGCAATTAATGTATTATGAGCTCTATGCGGTTGTCATAAGCAGCTTTATTTACTAGTTGTTGCTCCGTTTATATAATTATTTAACACAGGGAGGGAGCTGTCTGTGACAGGTCTATAGTGTTACGTTGTACAATGGCAACCTTCCACCCATGGGGTTTTTGCTGAGGCTGAATGCTAGTTTTGTTTCTATGATACTACTATGGAAGAGGCGTAATAACCTATTAGGGGAACGTTTACCTTACAAATGTAAGGCGTGAATTCAAACGAGATGCCGTATTAATAAGTTCTTTGCAATCGAAGTCGGATAAATGTACTATGTGTATCTATGTCCTTAGAATTGCTGTACTGATTTTATTGCTGGCTTTTCGGTGATAATATAGCAAATGATTCCAGATCAGAAGGTTGCGTGTTCAAATCACGTCGGGGTCACCACTGTAGGATCGAGGGTGTATGATGATGCACCGTACATGCCTGGATGCTTCCTTGGTATGATATTTGAGAATCCAGGAAAACACACACACACACTAGTACCACAAAAAGTTTGTTTATTCACACTTTCTACTAATCAATGTGTATCACTTAGAAAAATACAATGTCAACACATAATATAACGGTGGAAAGAACGATCAATTATTATGATAATACAACATTAAAAGAATGCCGGTCGCAAGACAAAAATTTGCAAAACTAAAACTGTCTTCACGCGTCAGCTAGTTTTTTTCTAACTACGGGTGGTAGCTGCGCGCTTATTGCAAGCGACGACCACGACCCGACATTTATGTCGGAAGGTAAGTAACATTGTAGATTTTATTATAAAATTATTGTTGTTTCTACTTTATACAATGCCAAGTTTTATTAGGTATTTAGAAGAATTTAGAATAATTAGGTTTAATATAGTTAAGTTATTTTTGTAAGTTAAGTATAGAATAGATTGAGGTTATATAATAAGAAATTAATAAGTAATAATAAGTAATGGGGCATCGGCAAGTATGCCACAGTTTTTTAATACCGTATAAAGAAGGTAACATGATTTATTAGTGCAGTTTGGCTACCATATTATATTTCATCGATGCGCGAAAATGTGATAGATAAAATACCTCACCAAAACTTTGTCTCGCTTTGACTCATCAATGAAGTTATTTTAAGATGCTAATCCTTTCTATTTATAACAAACAATATTACAAGGTATTTTAACCAAAACTAATGAAATACAACATAAATTAAATATATTATATCAGCGCCTCCTCATCATAAATAGATAGTGCGATAAATTTCAGTTATTATAATTTATCAAACTTCTCAGAAGATTCGTGTCTAAAAGTTAGTACTTTTATAGGAAATAGAATAGCACACAGAAAAGCTGCAGAGCTTGCACATTAAAGAAAATACTGGAACGGGTAAGTAGATATTCCTTGGTATGGAATTTTTATTATTTTAGCTGATTCTACTGAAATCGCTAAGTTTGTTTAATTTTATTTTATAAAACAAAACTAGATTTTACCAGCGGGCTTAGTCAAGATTCTTTGATTTTTCTGAAATATAAAATAGCCTTTAATCATTTCTCTTTAGACTATTATTTATGCAAATAAATCAAATCAAAACTTATTTTAGGATATATGAAATTACAAGATAATAGTTTGCAAACGAGTACGTAGAAAGTACCTTTTTTAAATACATCATAAAAATATTATAAATTAGGACGCGTGTTTGTTAGACTATTTGTTACCTTTTTTAGCAATAATAAATACAGCAGATCTTAATGATTTATTGCATAAATAATAGTTAGTATAAATTGAAGAGTGTAATAATATGCTGCTTTTTATTAAAAAAAAAACATGTGTAGAAACGCTGGCAAAACTCAATTTATATTTGATTGTCTTGATTTTTAGCATAAATATAAATAAATAAATTGAATGCATGATTGTAAAAACCCACCTCAAACCACTTTTAACGAAATTCTTTTTATGTTGGATTTTTATTGTCTATGGCAAGACACATCGTTTGAGCGTAAAAACACACCTCGGACATATATGCATCCCACAGAAATAAGGGCACGAATATTTCAATGAGCGTGACACACCTTGTCATGGACGAGTTAGATTTTTACAATTAAACTTATCGTAACACTGGAAATTTTCAGCTGTCAATATTCACGTTTTCATCGTCATTTTTATGTTAACATTAATATATGGTTCGTTTTATGTCATTCAGTCGAAAGAAACGGACGAAGAAACACGTATTTACTGAAAAAAAAGTTTTGTTAGTTAATTGAATAGACAAAAAGCACAAGAATTCATTGATGGGGCGATAAATCACACACTTTTGATGAAGATAAGGGAACTTACTATTACACCCTGTATATGGGACAAGGCAACTTTCCATCAATGCCAAAAATATTGAAGGTTTAAAAAAATTTGTACACTGTACATGAGTGTACAGTTCGTTGCGGAAGAAGAAAAAAACAAGTTTCGGGGTAAAATATTGGAATGGCCCAGAGACGAAAACATCGAGGACAGATCTTGACTAAAATATCTCGTCTAATAGGCATATGTTTTTAAATCGTACATCTTTCAATAAGATTAATACTGTTAATAATTCTGAAACTGGGACATTGATTGTAAAAACACACCTTGTATACGATGACAGTAAAAACCCTCCCTATCCAAAGTCTTCAAATTTATATAAATAAAAACCTAGGCATTATTTTACAAAATATTTTTATCAAATCTTTTTATTTAATTATTTTGAATATATTTAATTAAAAATAGAGTATTTGCATTTGGTTTGAGAGGGGTTTACAAACATGCATTCTATTGTTTATAGGAGGCAGTGTGTCATAAAATACTAATAATGTACATACGGCAAGATAACTAGATTCGGTACAATCCCGTAGCCCAATGCACGGTACAGTAGCAAACCACAGTGTCACTGCGACACTACTGTTTTCTATGTATTTCCATGAAATACGAGTACAACACAGATTGACCTGATCGTACGCGCCCTGCATCTGTCCACCTTGTGAGTCGACGTCTTACGCTGCTCTTGTTCACTTTTTTTTTACTTATTCTATTTGCATTCTGGTTTGCCTTTGGCTACGCCTGATGTTAGGCAAATATGCGGGTGTGGGTGCTAGGGTGTAACAGCTTACATATAAGATACCTAATTACTCGAGACTTGAAGATAACTTCGTTGTACTTTAAGTGGAAAGACTGACTCAGTTTCACATTCTGGCTGTTAGTATGAAATGTGGATTCGAAACGCTTAGTTTTTGTACATCAAATTTTGTAATTTTTAAACGCTTTGCTGAAATTATGTTTTCTTATTGTTACCATAAATAAATGCATAAACAAATATAACATATGCAAGTAATATTAAAAATGTGAAAGTTTGTGAGTATATGGATGTTTGTTACTCTTTACTTTGACGTAAAAACGACTGAACGGATTGAGATGAAACTTAATTATTATAATGCTTATACATCAGAATAACACTTATGGTATAATTTATTAAGATATATTGCGTGAAAAAAAGTTCGCTGAGTCACTCAAAATCTTCTTCTTAGTCGTATACACTCCTGACAGAGTGGTCGTGGTCTTCAGTTCCGGTGGTGGCTCGCTTTACAATACGTCGCCATTCCTCTCGTAAGGATGCCTTTCTCGTGCACATATTGACGGGACCGTTTAGTGCAGCCTTTATTTGGTCGGTCCATCGTAATGGAGATCTACCTCGCGGTCCTGTATCTTCCAGCCTTCCCTGCACCACAAGGCGCTCCACAGAGGTGTTATCGCGTCGCGATACGTGCCCGAAGTAGGTGAGAATGCGATTTTGGATAGTTGAAGATAGACGCTGCTTGATGCCGAGTTCTTGTAAAATATACTGGTTCGTTCTTAATTTGGTCCACGATATCTTCAGCACCACATATCAGAACATCTATCCTCTTTTTCTCACTCTCTCTCAAGGTCCACGTCTCAGCAGCGTAAAGAAAAATGGAAAAAATAAGGGCCCTTACAAGTCGGTCAGTCAAAATAAACTAAAATGCAGCCGCCTACGATTCAAAAATCGGAGGTACACGCAGTACTTTCATAGTTCCTTGTTACTTGACCATATTTGACACTATTTTGTAAACTTTGGGAAATGATTGTCTCATAAATTTTGGATTTATTTTAGTACTAGTTTTTACCCGCGGCTTCGCCCGCATGATATTATGATTTTTGAAGCAATATCATTATAATTTATAGCCTATGTGTTATTCTGATATATAAACTATATTATTGCAAAGTTTCATCTCAATCCGTTTAGTAGTTTTTGCGTGAAAGAGTAACAAACATCCATACATCCATCCATCCATCCATCCATCCATCCATCCATCCATCCATCCATCCATCTATCCATCCTTACAAACTTTCGCGTTTATAATATTAGTAGGATATTTGAAGTTCTGATACCGGCCTGACATGTGTGGTGTAGGACGTCCACCCACAAAAGGGTCTTTATTTTATTTTTTTATATAATTTCGAATACGTTTGCGTTTCACTACACACTGCCTGATGTTAAGCAGATGTGATGGGGATAGATGACCTTATTAGAATCGCAAGATTGCACTGAATGCAAGTTGCTTCCAACTGTTTATTAGAGATCCACTGGGGAGGCTACGTCCAACAGTGGGCGTTCTTTGCATAATAAATGATAGAGCGGATGGATAGAATATGTTGCAACTTGAATTTGACTAGAAAAAAAAAATACCTCGAGACATATCGATTTATGAAATAATGAAATATCCTATCGGAATATTTCATTATCCCGGGATAAAAGTTCATATGTCACTCTCCTCTCGACTTTTAAATATCCATGGAAAGCAAGTCTATTCGCTGCGTTAATAAATAACAAACAAAGACACTATTAGGATTAGTACAGTAAATAATATTCGGAATAGTAATAGTAGTAGGGAAGTAAAGAAAACCTTAGCTGCTTGAGTCCTATACGAACATTTTCTGTAATACAAGAAAATAAAAATTCTACATCCGTATTTTGTATTTGAAATAACCACGCTGCGGTTAGGTAAATCTGAATGCAATTGTTAGAACTAAATTGCATTCGCTGCTCTATTTCCGTTTGTAAATTAAGTTCCACGCATTGGATGATTGGTGTATGAATATTGAAAGAAAATAACTGTATTAAGTAAGTGGTTTAGAGTTGTTAAATATCAGATATATCTATTCGATATTTTAACTCTACTTTGAACGAAATCTTCCTTTTTTTAGGGTTCCGTACTTCAAAAGGAAAAAACGGAACCCTTTTAGGATAACTTTGTTGTCCGTCTGTCTGTCTGTGTGTATGTCAAGACTCTTTATCTCAGAAACGCGTAAAGATATCGAGTTGAAATTTAAACTGTATACGTATTTATGGTCTCTTGCAGTTTTGTGAAAGAAAAACTTCTCAGTTATCGCATAAAAAAGTTAGAGTCGTTTATGTCGTAAAAAACCGCATATTTCGACACTCGCAAAAACCATAACCTACAGGGTACTTTCTGTTGATATATAACTGTAAAATTTGGCCAGAAGTATTGTCTCAGAGAACACATATAGGAATAAATCTGAAAACCGAACATATTCATTTGTATCACAAAAAATAGGGCCTAGATTCACACAATATGGGTTGAAAATTCAAAGTGAGTAAATCGTATCATGTAAGGTATCATATAAAAGAACTTTATTAGTACATGCTAGAAAAGGTTTTAAATTATTTTGACATTGTGTAATTTTGCGATTTTAGAGATTTTATCAATTTACTTCCCAATTTTGTGACATTTTCTGGATTTGTACGAAACCCTCGGTAAGCGAGCCTGATTTGCACTTGTCCTGTTTTTTTAGAAATAATTAGGATAAGAAAGTAGGTATTGCTCAGAGTATGGCTGAACCGATTTGACTAATTTTTATCTTGAAATATCTGTGGAAGTTACGGAAAGGTATACTATACTGTATAAGCCTTTTAATAGTCCACTGCAGGACGTAACACACGAAGTGTGATTGGGCCATGTCGACCATGCTGGCCCAGTGCGGGTTGGTGAATTCAAATACGCCATCGAATCTCTTTTACGGACACATGCAGGTTGCCTCACGGTGATGTTTTCCTTCACCGAAAAGCCAGTGGTATGAAATTCTGTACATAAATTCCAAAGAACTCATTGGTACGAGACCGAGTTTGAACCCATGACCTTAAGATTGTAAGGCGGGTGTCCCTACCTCTTGAGCACCATGGCTCACGGAAAGGTGTAAACGGTTAGAATATATAAAAATTAGGAGAATAATAATAAAAGCTTCAATTTAATTTTCCCATACAAAATGTCTTATCTGTGCTGTTGTATTTGATCGTTGGTGGCGCTAAACACCATGAAGGTGATATGAAGTTCACCAAGTCAGCTAGTTAAGACAATGAATTTTAAATTGTTTGTATTGGCTAGTCCTGCCGTCAGAGTTTGTAAGTTGCCTTACAGTCGCTGACATGGTTTCATGGTTAAAACAGCTGGGCCTTACAATTCATTTTGGTGAACATTGACAGACACCTACGAGTATATAGTCAATTCGACGTAGCAGCGCTACAGTGTAATAAATGTTTTATTTCCTACGCTATCCACTCGCTACATAAGTCTACGCGAATCTTGTAGCGGCGTAGAATAGCGTAGCGCGCTACGAGAATTCATAAATTCTTTTTAATTATGTAATGACGAAAATCCATGACATTTTAATTGACCTACTTCTATGTAATCTATGATATTTACTTTGTACTTTTGATATTTTGTATGGTTCCGACATTATTTAATTTTGTATTCGGTGGCCTTTCTACAGCATTTAATCTTGTTGTTGAAGTAGATACCTAGTTATTTATTTTTTATTTAACCAATTTTTAAATTTAATTTTGCTATTGTGTATTGTGAAATGACAAAATGTATTTTGCGGTACTAATTATTATTGTACAAACTGTTGTATATTTAATTTTAGTATTGAGCTTAATCCATCATAGAATCCATCAATAAATGATTCTAATTCTAATTCATATTTACTCAGTTCAAAAATGTTATTTTTGACAATTTTTTTTTCGTTTGGTAGAAATTGTGTAATATAAATATTTTTGTTATGAATTGAGTTCTTTTTGAAAAATCAACAATAATGTAAAAAATACTACATCGATGACACGTTCATCCTTGCGAACTATTCGAATTCTGTACACGGTTAAAGTCGGTAATGCCATTCTTGACGAAAATTAATTATGATTATATTTTTCCTTATAATATTCCTGATTATTGCTGTCGGTATATTTATAAAATGTTTCTAGTACAAAATATCTCATATATTATCCGCCGCACGCCGTGCGGCATGCGTTATAATTTTGTATTAGTTTAAAAACTAGTATTTTTTTGGTAGGTTTTAGACGTTTAAGTTTTTTCCTAATATAACAGTATTTTTTTAAACAAAAAGAACAAATAAAGTTAACTCTTCTTGGTTAACTTCACCGCAATAGATTTTAACAATCAAATATAAGAATGACTACAGGAAAATCACATTACATCAATCATTAAGAGGATTAATGAATCACGTCACATTTAACTACATAGGTAGCTAAGACATTTTTTTTTCAAAATTATAATGAAATTTTTACATTTAATTTTCATATCATAAAACAAAGCGCTGTTACTTACTTAAATAACAAAATTTAGAGAACAATAAAAGACTTACCTCATACTCCAAAATCAGAATTACTACCAACCAGTCTCCAGAAAAATAAAACGGTTTCCACAATCAAATCCAAAAATCCAACCAACTGAACCTCACTACGTTCTAAACGCGTTCGAAACTTGAAAACTTTTCGCGGGTTGTGTGAAAAAAAACGCAGGGACCGCTCGAGACGCGCGCAGCCTGCGACGACCGGCGAGGCACTGCCGAGTGCTGCCGAACGCACCTCTAAAACGATCCACTCTGTTACATAGTAAGATCGAAATTTGATCGCAGATAGAATGTACGCGCTAAGACAGCCCCCTGGCTATTTAGCGTGGAAAAGAAAGTACAACGCATGCGCGCTTTGATGCAGCTGATGCGTTGGAAGCATGTCACGAGAATGCGTTGGGATTTGGAATGGTAGCTAGTTCTGAGTGGCTTGTCGGAGAGAATGCGTTTGAATTTGGAATTAAACGGGCTACGTTTAGTGATAGATATTGTTCCCATTTATTGCGGAGAGTTGATGTTAGGGTTAAGTTTTAACTTTTCTTTTGTAAAGATTAATTTTAACATTGAATACGGTTTTTTTGTTATGAATATTCACCTAGATAAAAATAATAGAATCTAAATTTGGATTCAATTATTTGTATTTAGGTATATAGTAATATCGAAATTGGTTCGCAGGTAGAATGTACGCGCTAATACAGCCCCCTGGCTATTAAGCGTGGAAAAGAAAGTATAACGCATGCGCGTTTTGATGCAGCTGATGCGATGGAAGCAAATTTGGTGACGGATTTTGATCTGATTTTTTGCGTAGAGTTGATATTAGGGTTAAGTTTAATACAATTACATTTTGTAGTCTTAAATCATAGATTAATCAATAGGTAGAGTGTGTTTTCTTTGTTTTCAAATTCTGATGTAGATTATGAAAAGTATAACATCACTGCTTTAAATTATATTGAGATACAGTCAAAAGTATTTTCTTCTTATTAATGCTTTAGATATCTTCTTTAATTTACTGTAAAAGTGATTTTGATAGAACATGTAAACTGCCACCGTTACTATCGCTACTACGTTTCTTTGTCGTGTCAATGATTCAAAAAAGTTATATTGTCTTCTCCCAATATTCGGCCGCTGCGACCCCGCAGGGCGAAGTCTAGATTTTTTTTTTTGTGTAGATCTTCCAGCGTGCAGGGGCTCGGACACTGTGGGCACGTAAGCAGGTGTACATGACCTGCTCAGGGGCATGTATTATAAAGTAAAAAGAAACAAAATAAATATGCTCACCTCAACGCGTCTAATAAATAAAATACCCAAACACCGTCACAGAAAAACTAATCAAATAAAACTCGTAAACACGAAATCTCTCAAAGACTAATCGGTCAGATGGGCTCACTGATTAATATTGCCTATCCGTCAAACGTATCAAACGAAGATATCCAATCAAAGAGTAAGCCCCAGAGGTGAAATCCGTGAACGTCTAAGCAACTGGATCGGACGATATTCGCGATTTGACATTAATTGCTCCCGATTCAGACGTTTGGCGGCTAAAATGTTGCTCAACATTATATTTTTATTCCTACTAATATTTTACTATGGAAATTAACGTGGTTTTCATACATTTTATACTATAAATAACGGGACTGAACTCACGTGTAGGGATAGTCCTAGCACGTGGAGCCGTGCGCAGTGCATTGCGAGACGGCTCCGCGTGCTAACACTCGCCAACTTGAGAAAGGTCGCCGAATGCGACCGAAACTATAGTCGTTACGACTATCCCTGCACGTTAGTTCAGCCTACTAATATTGTAAATGTTAATGTGTTTTTGTTAGTTTGTTCCTGTTTCACTCAGCAACGGAGCAGCGGATTTACTAGATTTTTTTTTCATAGCCTTATTTTGAAAGACGGAAAGTGACTTAGGTAGTCTACTTTACATCTCAAAAAATAAAATGTTCCCATGGGATAGAACAGAAATTAAAATACCACGTTGGCGAAGCCGCGGGCTAAAGCTAGTATTATTATATTATCATTCTTGTATTTCGGTTTGTACGATATGCACATTTACGAGTAATTTTTGTTACTAGGTAATTATCTTCTAAGTATTTTATCCGAACTAAATTTATTTAAAAAAAAATTAAAAAAAAATATTTCTGATTGATACAAAACCTGTTGCTTTATTTTGACTTGATTTTAGTATTTTGACGACAATTTTTATAGTCGTATGGACTAGAGACTTTATTAGAACTAGACAACGGACCAGATGGCTTAAATTTATTGGCTACAAACATGAAACACAGCATGTGTGCTGTAACACACGCATATTAAGGAGTGCAATAATATTTTTTTCAAACTTGGAACAACGCAGTCCATGCACTTTTTGCAAAAAAAAAAACTTTTACGGTTTAATTAAATAAATAAGATGTCCTAAAATTTTTACATTTACTAATTACGTTTAAAATTATTATGAATCTGAGTGATGCGTAAAGTGCATGCCCAAATGCGACTGGATGCTGCTTGCGCGTGATGCGATGCTGCTTTTGATAAAGAGTAAAATTAGTACGCGTGCGACATTTTAGCGACTAAATCCAACTTAATCGACGTCTGCATCTGACTTTCATTGACAAATTAGATTGATTCTCTATTATTAATGTACCAAAATTACTACCGGAACCATATTACCGATATATTCCGGCATTTTCAGGTACTTTCCAATACAATGTTTGATGTCCATCCGCCATTTTGCAGATGATTGAAATTGAAATGCCCTAATGGAATAATCATTATTGAATCGGTGATTTTCGATGTTTATTCATTTAGTACTAGGAATTAACTAAGTTTGTATCGAATTTTGTTTACCGTTGCAGTTAAATTCCATTACATAAGTAATGGATGTTTGCTGTGCTGAAATGTTAATGCCAAAATGTGAATACTAACTAATATTAATGCTTAGTTTTGCAGCTAGTAATATTGTGAATGGAGAATTAATTATGCAGTGATTTGCTAACATTTTTGTGCATAACCAAATACTGAATTGTTTTAGTTTGATTATTTTTTTTAATTTCTTATAATTTAATTACATGGTTGTCTTTGTGTCAAAAATTTACCTGCTATCATTCACATTATAACATTAACTAAAATAAAATACAACCTCTAACAAAACGACTACTAGATTATCCGCAGACCCTTGAAAGTCTTACATTAAGTACTGTTTCGGTTATATAATATAGTTTTTAAGTTTAAGTCATTTTTAATATTAGCAGAGTTGTAATGTTTTTTTTCGTATAATTTGTAGTTTTTAGTAATATTTAATTATGGAAGTTAGGTTCACTGTTAAGGTTTTTATGGTTGAAAATGTTTTTTGTGTATTTAGTTTATTAGTAAGTTTTGCATAAAATACTGTTTGTGAACTTCAATAAAACAAAAGAAAAAATTAACACGTGACGTGAAGTGATTTTTTTTATTGCTGAACTTCCTTTCTCAGTTTACCTACCAACTGTTTATTTTTTTTAGGAGAAACGCGGCTTTACTTAACATGTACTTTGTATAGATACAGTAATAGACACAGACACACACTGTATAGACACAGTAATAGACACAGATACACACTGTATAGACACACAGTGCTCAGACGATCGACAAAAAACGTGTGAATTTTATTTCAAATAATATACATTTCAACCATTATAATCGTATCTAAGAGTGAATGAAGCCGTTTGCCATGAATATATCAGACGTTAATAGTCCTATACAATCTGTTCTGACGAAGCGAATCCGGTATATAGTCTGCGTCTATTCAGGGACATTAGTTATTCACTGACCTAGCAGGTAACCGATAAACCTGTAACGTGCGAGGTATAGACCTGAACTAGTGTGGAGATAGCGCGGATTTGCTCACTGTACTAAAAAATATTATGAATACTGATATAATGCATATCTTACACTGTAATAAAGTTGTAGGTTTTATCAAGCTGAGTCTTTTGCCGGAAAATTTGCAGTTTGAAAATTTGTAGGTACATGTATTTAAAAGTAACCGTTACGACCTCCAATTGTAGGGCAAGTATTCTCCTACTAACTTCTTAACAGCCGGAATGTGGAATGCTTTGCCTGGGTCTGTATTCCCGTTAAAGTACAACGTGGGTGTCTTCAAATCCCGAGTAAATAGGTATCTTCTAGGTGAGCGTGCTACACCCTAGACCGCACATCTGCTTAACATCAGGCAGTGTGTAATCAAACGCGAACCTACTCGAAATTAAAAAAAAAACTAAACTAAGCTATTACTTACGTTTCTTTTTATACCCAGTGAACTTTATTATTTCCATATTTTACTACAGGTTTTTGAGGATGTAAATTTCCACTTATCTCTAGTTTTAGTGTGCCGTAGTTGGGACTTTAAGGATAGACTTTTTTGTCGATGTATGTATATAGTATAGAGATTTTAACAACATACTTCGCAATTTTGTGAGATTCCGGATATGTACGAAACCCTCGGTTTGCGAGTCTGACTCGCACACGTCCGGTTTTTTTTCTTAGTAATTCAACCCTTTTTAATTTTTATACTATCTAGATTCAGTGATTTATGTATCTTTAAATATTTAGTTTTTAAATGAATTATTAGACAGAAAGACATACATTTTCCCTATTAGCATGATATTACGCATTTAGCGCAACATTAGTGAGTCAACAGCAGATAGCTCAGTGAATAGACTCACTCTATTCAGGTGCACTGAAGAGCTTTATTCATTGACAGCCTTTTACCCACAGTTCACGCAAAATGAAATATTCCTTCGCTATATTAATCACCTAAAACAATATTAAAAAAAACAACACAATATGCCCTCTGTAATTATTTTTTGCAAAGAATAGCATGATCGACTTCACCCGTGTACAGAATCATAACATAATATAAAAAAACAAAGTCACTAGTCTGTCCCCATGTATGCTTATATCTTTATAACTACGCAACGGATTTTGATGCAGTTTATTTTAATTGATAGCGTAATTCAAGAGAAATGTTTATATGTATAATACACCTGTGCGAAGCCTGTATCGCTAGAACGCAAATATTATGCACGGATCGATGTAACATTTTTCACATTATTGTTGATTTATCAAAAATGGCTCAGCTAATTTCGATAACATTTAAATGGAACCAATTTTAAAGTATATTCTTTCCAATAAAAAAATAATTACTGAATATTAGTCGCTTCCCGCTGTCTGTCCCCATGTATGCTTATATCTTTAAAACTACGCAACGGATTTTGATACAGTTTTTTTTTAATAGATAGAGTAATTCAAGGTGAATATTTATATGTATAATATACCTGTGCAAAGCCAGGGCGGGTCGCTATTTATACAATACTTCACACTTTTAAACCTTTTCAGAAAAAGTAACAAATGATACAAACCAAAGTATTGAAAGAGAACCCTTCAAAGCCTTCCTACATCGCATTATTTGCCACATCCGCGAAAGTTTGGAAACCAAGCTTAAATACTCTTATTTAAAATTCAAATTCCTTTGTTTTGCATAAGCGATTTGCACCACTTCTAAACTCACTATCAAATGTAAACTATAGTAGATAAGATATAGAGTTGAAAATGCATAGGAGATATTGAAAGGTGGATTTTGAACAAAACGTGGGATCACAAAGTTGTTGGTTACCTCACTTTTGTTTTGGCGATAGTGGAGCAGTGGATAACTATTATTTGAAACTTATTTGGCCCGTACATTCTACTTTGGAAAAGGTTTTGATAAACAATTTGCGTATTTATTGTGAATTGGATAAAGAACCATTGAGGCAGCATATCGTGCCTTTTGGAAGGAGTGAAGAGAGTTCATTGACCAGTAGTTGGACAATAAGCCCGATTACAGAGGCGCCAGCGTAACTATATTAGCTAAATAGCATAGTTCTGTTCCTTTTTCACTTTAGGCATTCGATAGAGAGAACGCTTTTTATGCTGCTATTTAATTTACGCTGGCGCCTCTGTAATCGGGCTTAATACAGTTCTATAGATTAATTAAAATATTTCACGTCGGAACAAAACATTTTAAATATAACTATTGTGATATCAAGAAGACAAAGTGTTATTTACAATCCTTTACTTTATGTCAAGCCGTGGTGGTCTAGAGTTGACTCCTGCCTTACAATCGTAAAGTCGTGGATTCAAATCTCGGACCCGTGCCAATGAGTTGTTTGAAATTTATGTCCGGTATTTCACACCACTGGCTTTCCGGTGAAGTAACCTGCATAAAAAACGTGACGCATCCTGCATGCGTCCTACCAAATGTAAACTATAGATAAATGTGATTCCACCAACCCGTAAGTTGCAGGTACAGGTACTTTATGTCGTTGCTAGATTTCAGACATTCTTTTTTTGCTTTGTAAAGAATAAAACGCAGCATTGATTGCTCCGTTTAAAACTGTGCTTGTTTTTCTAAGCAAATATTTTTTTTTATTGGAAATTATTATATTAAAATTTATTATTAAAAATATTGTAAAAAACAAAATTGGGACATCTTACACACGGCCTCTGACCCCAAACTAAGTAAAACTAACAAAGCTTGTGATATGGCTGCCAGAGACTGATATCTACACTAATATTATAAAAAGGAAAGATTTGTATTTTTGTATGTAACGAATAAACTCAAAAAGTACTGGACCGATTTTAATAACTCTTTTTTCATTACAAAGCTATTTTATCACTGAGTAACATAGGCTATATTTAGTACTAGATTACTATAGTACCTATTATTATTTTATACTGCGGGACTAATCGCGCACCAAAATTACGAGATAAATAAATACCTCCTCATCCCGACGGGTAGTCTACCCGTGACCACGGTCGATGGAACTCGGCCGAAACGTCGGGATGAGGAGGTATTTATTTATCTCGTAATTTTGGTGCGCGATTAGTCCCGTAGTATAAAATAATAATGAGTTCAAATCGCGAAAGTTTAAAAACAATACTATAGTACCTATTTCTGTCTACCCGTGCGAAGCCGGGACGGGCCGCTAGTATTACATATACATATTTTTTAAATACGTACTTATATGGCTAGTAACAAAATAAC
Organism: Hypomecis punctinalis; assembly: GCA_949316475.1. NCBI lineage: Eukaryota > Metazoa > Arthropoda > Insecta > Lepidoptera > Geometridae > Hypomecis > Hypomecis punctinalis. Next base: position 26,242,755 of record OX438800.1, on the reverse strand, counting down.
ACCCAGACACAGAGCAAACACCTATGTTCATCACATAAATATTTGCCCTGGGTGGGGATCGAACCCATGCCTCTAGGACCCCGAAGTTAGGGTCATTAAGTACTGAGCCACCGAGGCAGTGGCAAAATGAGGCATATTTAAACTGTACTCGTATTTATAATACTTCATCTGTGACCGATTTACTTAAGTGGATTCTCGGCTTTATGGCACATTTATTTTTTTATCCTATCACTATGAAAACATTATTTGGTTGGAAGAAGTTTAATCAGGTGTTTCCTCGTGATCATACTATTAGGAGTTGCGATGTTGGTTAGCCTGAATATTGTATAAAATTAAATCTTACTTGAAGTCTATAAGACAATCTTACAAAACCATAGAAAAATCCATACCTGCTATAAAATATCCTACTAATATTAGGCCCAACGGAATGACATTGGTGCCATGGAAGATGGGACGACCTTTAGTGTGGGACGCGACTTGTGTCGACACACTGGCGTCGTCTCACCTTCCTGTCACAACAATTGGGGCTGGCGCTGCCGCAGTTAAAGCCTATAACCTCAAACGGCACAAATATGAGTCGTTGGACAGAATATACCTCTTTGTGCCGTTTGGGGTTGTGACTTTAAGTCCATGGGGGCCGGACGCCCTATCACTCTACAAAGACTTGGCCAGGCAGTTAGTAGAAGTGACGCGTGACCAGAATGCTGGCGTCTACTTTGGTCAAAAGCTCAGCATTGCCATTCAGCGAGGCAATGCTGCCAGCAATCTGGCCACGTTTCCTTCTACAAAGGGGCTTTTAGATTAAGTTTTATATGTTATACATTTAGTTTTGTATATATATATATTCGTTTTAGTGATATTTGTATAAGTTTATTTTTAATTATGTAGATAGCTGTAAATAGAACGTTCTCCAATGTTATTTAAGTTTGTTGCAATAAAGTATGTGTTTACTAACATTATAAATGCGAAACTTTATCAGTATGTTTGGATATTTGTTCTTCACACAAAAACGACTGAACGGATGGAGATAAAAAATTGCAATAGTGATGCTTATACATAAGAATAACATATTGCGTGAAATGAAGCTTGTTTTAAAGTGTATGAATAATTTTAGCCGAGACTAGAACGATGACAGAGTTCCAAACAGCTACACTGTTTTTATTTTATTATAACTCCTCCACTTCAAAGTGTAGTAAGCCAGTAGTTGTAATGCTTCTTTTGTACAAAGAATCCGGTAGATAGACTCCACCTCGGGCTTTCCAAGTAGATAGTGATCGGTGTCGCCTCGGGGACATTTTGAAACTTCATCTTGCGATAGACTCCTCTGCTGAAGTATTGGGTACTTGCATCAAGACTTGCCATGGAAAGATTGTTTGCAACGTTATTAAAGCATTTTGGGTTATTGGAACTCTTAAAATAATTGATTTCCCCTAAAAATGGCAAAACTGGATGGTAGCATCGTGTACAAAATTCGAATATTTCACTCGAATTGTTTACACTATTGTTGATTTTTTAAAAACTACTTAGCCGATTTCTGTAAAATTTAAATTGGAGAGTATATATGGATTTTCGAACTATAAAATAATTTTTCGATTAGGTTCACAATTGGCGGAATTATCGATGAACACACATAAAAAAAATACATACAGACGAACCTAGAACCTTCTCTTTTATAGAAGTCGATTAAAAATTGGTGTTTTGTAAACAATTTTACGCTGTAACGTCATAAAAAACATTGTTGAATCTACAACTAAAACAAGCCGTACACTTAGGCTAATTGTGCCTCTCTATCGCTCGCTCGGCTCAGGCGGGACGTGACAGTTTTTGTGCGTGCAGCCAGCGTTGACTGATTCATAAGACGTTATCATATCAAACATATCTAACACAAAGTATCAGTAATATCACACTACATCCAAACTTCTCCTACATAGACGATCCACTACAAACCCGCATACGACACAGTGAATATTTAAAACGGCGCGCCATGTTAGCATAATCCACGAGCAGTAAGAAGGCCGCCGACACACATCGCCTCACAAATAGAATAAAAAGCTGCGCCGCTGCAAACATGAGCTTAACTGCGTTTTGTTGGCATCCTGCATGTGCTTTTACTGGTGTTTAGTGTTTTGGTACCGTTTTCGAACGGGTTTCAAAATTATTGTAGTTTCGGTGTTACTTAAATTATTACTTAAATTCATTTAGTTACTTAAAATTATATTTGGCTGCATTTTATACTATTTAACTTTACTGTTCTTTCGTTTGAGCCAGATTACGTTCACTTTTGGACATAGGCCGTCCCTAAAGATCTTTAATAAGACGGGTTGGAAGCAGCACGCAGCCAACGCAATTCTGCGGTCTTAATGACTTTGTCAGTTTATCTTGTAGAATGTAAATGGACGTCTTATAGTGCGCTTGCCGATGCGTGCTCTTCAAATTTTACTGCCTCGGTGGCTCAGTGGTTAGTGACCCTAACTTCTGGATCAAAGAGGCGTGGGTTCGATCCCCACCCAGGGCAAATATTTATGTGATGAACATAAGTGTTTGCTCTGTGTCTGGGTGATATTTAGTTACTATCTATATATGTATTTAAAAATAAGTGTATGTAGTATATCAGTCTCTGGCAGCCATATTACAAACTTTGCTTAGCTTGGGGTCAGAGGCAGTGTAAAAAAAAAATATCTCATCGGTCGTCAGTACTTCGTATTAAGTGCCCTGCCCGCTGCCATTTTAATTTGCCAACCCGCAGGACTAAATCGGTTGCTTTGGTTCTTTCTTCTACAAATCGTCTCACATCTGATTCGATCTCATTGGAATACTTTATTTATTTATTTACGTGGAGCTCATTAGTAAGTCCCAAAATAGTTTAAAAGACTACATATTGTTAGCTTTTATAAAGCGCACTGTATTAAACTTTAGTAATTTTTAACCAACTTCCGAAACGGAGCAGATTCTATGTTGTTCGTCTTACTGTTTATTTGTTTGTGTACCTGTGTTTATTGATATTTTCGCCACTTCGGAACCGATTCAAAAAAATCATCTTTGGTTTGAAATGGTTGTCAATTTCTCTTTACATTTTATCGAAAACAGCCGAACCATAAAAAAAATCGACAATAATGTTTAAAGTTCTATACATCACTGCAAGCGAACTATTCGAATTTTGTACAATCTTGTACAGTCGGTTGTAATTTTTTTTGCAAAACAATTATTTTTTGCTCAGATCGTCGTCAAATAAAACTGATTAAGAACAGCAGTACTACTTTTTTTATTTTATAAGAACAGCATACTACCAGTCTCTAGCAATAAATCTAGGCTACACACATAAGCTCGCAGTAGCCTGGCCATCGGTATTTAATGCCGATATTAATGAGTACCTCTCAATCATGTTGGAGGTGATTAACTACCCGAAATCGGAAGATTAATCTACCAACTGATCTGCGCTTAATTACTACTACATATTTATTTGTTTAGTATGTTTGGTGAGGTTGTCTTGAGTACTCAATTATGTGTGTCATCATCATCAACTGCAGCCCTCTATAACTTAATGCTGTGTGTAGGCCTCGCTCTGATGGCGCCATCTCTCTCGAGCCTGTCCCAATCGTGGGCATATTATTATCTATCGATCGAGAGCAAGCGAAGAGTTCTGTTTTAACTCGACGATTTTGCTTTCGTCCAAGTGTTTGTTTTCCTCAGCAAGTCGCAATTTCAACTAATCTCGACGAAATTTTGACCGACGAACGGACGGAGGAGGTACTCAATTTGACGCGTATATTTGTTTTTTTTTGTATGTGTAACCAAGCTTAACTTTTTCCATAGTAGTCCGATTTCAATAATTATGATCAATAATTTTATTGGAAAGAGTATACTTTGAAATTGGTCCCATTTAAATATTATTGAAATCGGCTGAGCCATTTTCGATAAATCAGCAATAATGTTAAAAATGCTACATCGATTCGTGCGAAATATTCGCGAATTCTGTACACGGGTGAAGTCGGTCATGCATTTTTTGCAAAAAATAATATTCTGTTACACGTGTTTTACTCGTCTTAATAGATTATTTTCTTCGCGGCGATTTTTGATAAGATATTTATTTAAGGTATTTATGATGTGTATTTCTTTCAAAAAGAAGGGAAATTTTCTGTCGCGCTATTTATAAACTGATTTTGATAATTGGATAGATTGTTTAATATCTAAATCATAACAGAATCTGCGAGTATGTATCAAATCAGTCAAGAGCGAGTCGAGATATAGTCGCACGAAAATTTCGTTAAAGAGATGTGTCGCAGAATCTACTGTCCAGAGGAATACTAGTTATTATAATTTGCATAATTTATTTTCCTAACAATTTTGTGTTGCAAGATAAAATAAAACTTATACGCGGCAGTGGTATTGGGTTGAAAGTCATTCATTTTATTTTATTTTATTGGCACACAAAACAAAATACAGTTACAAAAAAATATTAAATTAATATTACATAAGTAAAAATCTAAACTATAATTCTAAATATGTGTACACAACATGATTAGACTTATAAAAGCAGACAAAATTAAATTTAAAATAACTTAAGTATCTAACATCTTGTGAAATAAATGATATGTATTACTTGTCACTGTTATCATTTGCCGTGAAAACAATGTTTCTGACGTTTTTTTTGAATTTACTTAGCTTTTGATCAAACACGTCAATAGACGCGTGATGTTTTTGCAAAATCTCATTCAGTCGCATTGCAAAATTATAGTAATAAAAAAAACTCCACACCAAAGTTAATAAAATTTTAATAAACCCAATTAGTGCACATTTCAATCACTTGCACCGCACGAGCTGCACTATATCAAGTGTACAAAGGTGTATACCTATACACATGTACAGCATACAGATATTTACAATAATATACTTAATGGTCCGTGCAACAAAGAGCAATATTGAATAACAGATGCTACAATTAAGCCGAAACGTAATGAGGTACGTGGTATCGGACGAGCATCGTAATTGAAATCGGAAAAACTATTCAGTTACGAATGTATAAGTAGATCGCGCCGTATGCTGCGGGAATCAACATATTTCTTATTTATTGTTATAGTGTACAATTTATTTTTGATCTGCAGAAAAATACATATTATATATTACTTTTAAACAAATAGCTAAAGAATGCACTATGTGTATTTCCACTATATTGTTGTAGGCAAATTAGTTTAAGGGCATTAAGTGCATTAAGGACATTTATATAAAAAAAATATTACAAACAATTACTAATATTACAATAGATAGATAGATAGATAGATAGATAGATAGATAAACGCTTTATTGCACACCAAGAAATAACCATAATAAGAAGAAATAAAGATACAAAAACAGTGTAACAAAGGGCGGCCTTATCGCTAATAGCGATCTCTGCCAGGCAACCTTAGGATGGAGAGGATAGATAGCGTATAAATAATGGACGGGGTGCGCATTATATAAAAAACATATATAGCTATACATATAAATTAAATTATACGTCATAAACCTACATACACTAAATAAATAAATAAAAAAAAAAAAAAAAAATACTTAAAATACATCAAAATAAAATAAACCTATAAATAAATAATAAACTAATACATATAATTTATAATTTACATAGATAATTTATACATAAAAACAACAGAAAAACAACAACAACAGTTTCAATAAAGCGACAGTTTCTGTAGATAATGGTTTTTAACCTGATCCTTAAATACGTTCAGTGATGGAGCTTTTCTAACGGTCACCGGCAATGCATTCCATAACTGAACCGCCTGAAACGCAAACGACCTGCCGTAAAAAGTCTCGCACCGTGCGGTAGGAGTCATGAGGGAAAGGTTATCTTTGGATCGGAGGGGAAGTGGATGTGCATCATGCCAGAAAGAAAAGGAGTCTTTTAAGTAGAATGGAGTAGAAGGATTGAAAAGGATGTTATAAAGAAGGTAAAGGATATGAGCATTCCGACGAAGACGAATTGGAAGCCACTTGAGCTTGGTGCGAAAATGAGATACATGGTCATATTTGCGCAACCCAAATATAAACCTAATGCAGTAATTTTGGAGACGCTCAAGTTTATCAAGCTGGACTTCGGTGAGATCTAAAAAACTGGCGTCAGCGTAATCTAAAATAGGAAGTAGAAGAGACTGTGCGAGCGCAATTTTAGTAGCAGTAGGCAAGAAGTTTCGGAGCCGTCTAAGAGAGCTACCAGCAGCAAACAACTTGCAGCTAATAGTTTTAATATGAGTATCCCAGCATAGCGTACGATCAAACATGACTCCGAGGTTTTTAACAGATTCGTTATATGGCAGAGTGATACCGTCGAACTCTACGCACGGCAGGTTGGCCCAGTCGATTCTCGAAATGTTATATGAGCTGCCAATTATAATAACTTGTGACTTTGCAGGATTAATTTTTAAGCCAAAAGAATTGCTCCACTCAGTTACTTCATGGAGATCAGAATTTATTGCAGCTATCGCTGAATCTATATCATTTAAACGAGCTTGCGAATAAATTTGGAGATCGTCTGCATAAAGGTGATAGGAAGAAGTAAACCGTTGCGATATGGAATTTATGAAAAAAGCAAAAAGAAGAGGAGATAGCACGCCGCCTTGTGGTACACCAGCAGTAGTATCACACCAGGAGGAAAAATTGTCACCAAGGCGAACTCGCTGCCGGCGCCCGTACAGATAACTGTGAAGCCAGTCGATCACTGATGGAGATATGTTAGATGAGCGCAATAATGCTAATAAAATGTCGTAGTCAACGGTATTGAAAGCATTACTGAAGTCTAACAGAGTTAGAACAGTAAGCTTACCGTTATCCATACCCAAGCGTATGTCGTCGGTGATCTTAATAAGCGCAGACACAGTGCTATGCCCAGGACGGAAACCGGATTGGAAAGGATTGTGGAGATCATGTTTGTTAAGGTAATTGTTCATCTGACTGTGAACAAGACGCTCCAGAACCTTGGACAAGAACGGAAGGATAGAGATAGGACGGTATTCGGAAAAGGACTTGGGATTGGATTTTTTTGGTAGTGGAATAATCTGTGCATCTTTCCAGACTGAAGGAAATATTCCACATGAGATGGATTTATTAAAGATGGTACACAGGACAGGAAGTATGATGTCTAAAATAGGCAAAAGCATGTTCCGGCTTACATTGTCACCGCCAACCGCGTTGGAGGAGATCGACATTAAGCTCCTCCTAACATCACATTCAGTGAAACGATTGAACTCAAAGGGAGAAAAGTCGGGAGGAGTAATGGCAGAAAGATAGCGCAAAGTATGGCTTTTATCGGCATCCGACATAATGGAAGCTGATGAGAAATGAAAATTTAAGGCATTAAGGTCAATATTGTTAGAAGAAGTGTCTGGACGAGATTTGCCAATTCCCACTGACTTCAGAAATTTCCAGACCTTAGCTGGGTTTTCATCATCAACTGATGCATGAACATAGCGACGCATTGCATCCCTACACACCTTATTGCAGCGATTTCGGGCCTTAGCATATTTATCGTGGTTGATCTCAGTGGGCCGCGACTTGTACTTAGTTTTGGCAATTTCTTTTTTGCGCATTAAACATTTTATATCCTCAGTTAGCCATGGTGCAGGAAGTTGTTTAATTTTGATCTTACGTAAAGGTGCATGGGAATCGTATAATTGAGTAATCAAAGAGTTAAATATAGATATCTGATCTTCGACAGATTCAGCGTCAGTAACGGTACTCCAGTCTATGTTACTAGCATCTCGGAGAAGAGCCTCCCGATCAATGCCACTAAAGTTGCGCTGCAGAATAATTTGAGGTTTGGATTTAGGGGGACGAATTTTATATGAAAGAAAGATCAGATCATGATAGGAAAAGTTGTCAGCAGCATATTGACCATGTTTAGCAACATTGTTAGGTGAAGACACTATCATTAAGTCAAGAAGGGAGGGGACACAGTTTGGAAAGTGATGTGTAGCATTAAGAGGAAGAATATGCAGGTTACAAGATTTTGTTAAGGATTCAAGTGAAGATGTTCTATGATCTTTCTTCTGGAGACAAGTGTTAAAATCACCCATAATGATGGAGTGATTGTAAGAAGGAATAAAATTGTGAAGAATAGTTTCAAATGAAGAAAAGTAATCAATATTTTTTGAAGGACAATAATAGACTCCGAGAAGAACTTTAGTGTGGGAAAGTAAGATTTCAATAAAAAGATGTTCGCCAGCATTTACCGGAGGTGGTTGGGGTGATTGGTTGATGATCGTGTAAGGAATATTTGCTTTTAGGTATATGGCAACTCCACCACCACCTCGGGAGACACGGTCATTCCTAATAAGAATAAAGCCAGGAAGAGAAAAAGAAGTAGTGAGAAGAGAAGGACGGAGCCATGTTTCGGAGACTAATATTGCGTGGATGTTGTGATGATCAAGAGACGCCAGCATCTCAGGATAGCACGACGGAATGCTTTGGGCATTAATGTGAACGACGTTGAAATTTTTAGATACGTCAGAGAAGGTACATTCTAGGAACTCAGATAGCGGCAAGAGACTTGCAAAGCTGTCATCACTGTGAGCCATCGAATCAGAAGAGGATGCAGAAAAATATTCAATATCACTGTTGTTGTCATTGTTGCTAAAAATATTTATCATACTTATATACTTAATATAAAAATAAATGTACTAATACTAATATATACCTATTTAACAAAAATAAATACCTAAATTAATTAAAAGGCAATTAAATACTACATAATAACCACCTGCCGGTTGTGCCTGTCAGAATCGCTAGGAGGAAAAACAACAACAGAGAAAGTAAAAAATAAGCACATACTTAAAAACATAAAATTAAAGCACAAGAGAAACAATTTGTAAAGGAAATAACAACAAAAAAAAAACAAATAACAGAAAGTAGCATAAAAAATGAAATAACCTCATAAATTAGATATAAAAATTAGAGTCCGCGCCAGGACAGAAAAAATAAATAAATCAATAGTCAGAAACATAAAACGAAAATTTCACCGTGAAAATAGAATAGATACTACACAGTAAATAACAATCACGTAATAACAAAGTATAAAATAAAAAATAACGTAATTTTCTTCATGAAATATGAACATAAACATTAAAGCATACTTTACTGCAACAAGACTAAATCTTACGCACACGGCACATTGGATTGGTAATCACTGTGAAAAGGTCGGCAAATCCGTAACAAGCCACAAAAGATATGTGCATAAAACAATACATCAGTAAGTACTGGTACATAGATAATTAAATAATATTTTGATGGCAAAAGACTTTAGCATGACAGTTCAGAAAGAAAAAAAAAAGGTGTTTATTACCTAATGACATTTTGACACATTCTAAGCTCAACAATTGACAGTGACATACAGGTGTCATCTGAATTCTAAAGTTAAAGATAAAAATAATACATACATACGAGGGTGATTTATAAAATTAATTTGCAAATACAAAATAAGTGGGTAAACTGTTAAAGCAACAAACAATTGATATAGTGTAGCATAATTCACGATGCCTACCCTGTACAGAAGATTACATATGACTAAGCTGTACCACTTACTGCTCAGTAAACGCAACAACTGAGAAGTGTTTTACATGATTGCTCACTGCTTCGAGTGGGCTTTACGGGCGGTTCTAACTAGTTTCTTCTCCGCCGGTACTTCAAGCTTCTTACTCTTTGAAGGGGCGGCGGCCTCGATCCTGTTCAGCTCTTCAAGACTGCTGATGCGATGCTGTTTGCCATCCGGTCCCGATACAAAGATGAAGCCGTCCCGCGTCCAGCTCTTCGTCACACCAAAGCGATCACGGGCTGCCATGAAGGTCTCGTGCCTCGGTTTAGTCAGGAATTCTGACATGGTGATCCCTGACCCCTTTAATGCAGTTTTGGCAAACCAAAGCTTTTGACGCACGGCCATATCCTGCAGCTTTACAAGGATAGGCCTTGGTCTGCCGGTACCAGATGACCGACCCATGCGATGACAGCGCTTGATGTGAGAGGCAGCAAACTCGGTTATCTTCAGTTTTTGCGAAACAACATTCACCACACTCGTTGCAATGTTCTCATCTTTCACCTCGGGCACTCCATGTAGTAAAAGTATCTTCCGACGAGCCCTCATCTCCAAACTGTCTGTTGTTCGAGCCAGAAGATTAATCTGATCTTGGAGAGATTTCATCGATACTAGGACAAAAGAACGGAAAGATGAAAAGTCCTCGGATAAAAGATCATTTTTGCTTGTGGCAGGTGATCTTTGCAGTTCTGCTTGGAAGGCCTCCATCTTCTGCGCAAATAGTGTCTGAAGCTGCTCCTGAGTTTCCACAATTGCTTCCATTGTTGAGTGGTGAAAAATAGTTCTATATCAGATAACCGCAAAAATAAATATGTGCTATGTAATAAGTAATTCTGTGTATTATTAAAGGAAAACACTCCCGGACAGGTATTGTACTCAATTAATCAGATTATACATGTAGATTTGACTCTAACTTATTTATTTATAATTTTTATGATTAATTATATAGGAGCTAATTAAAAACAATGTGTTGTTGGCGACTACCCACGGCCAAAAAAAAGAAAAAAAAAATACAATAATTATATATTTAAAAACTTAATTTTACAAAATAGATAAAATAATAATAAATATCACTTATTTTCACTACACTCTATTATATATTTTTAAAATACTATAGTAAATAATCATATCAAATTCTATACTTTGAAATCCTACTAGGTAAATCCACGAAACGAAGATGCCAGAAATCAAGTCGGCAGGTGCGTGTCCAAAATAAAGTCAAATGACTGACTGACTGAATAGACAAATTTTAATAAATTCATTCATTAATTAAATGTTGCGTGGAACGGTAACAAAAAATCAATAGACACACTTTCGGATTTATGAAATAATTTTAAATAATCATATGAAAATGTGTTTCTTAATTTTTAGCATAGTTGCTTATAGGATGCCGTCATATGCTACCTAATTAATGCGAAGCTGTAAAGATCTATAAAATGTAAAATATATTACACGCCACACAAACAAAAAGTCTATTGCCTAGCACAGGCACCTCCTAAGGATTTCAAATGAGATTTGTTAGAAGCGGGTTTTATCCAAAATTTGGCATTTTTAGGGCTCCGTTCATCAAAAGGAAAAAAACGGAACCCTTATAGGATCACTTTGTTGTTCGTCTGTCCGTCTGTGCGTTAGTTAGAGCCGTTTATGTCGTAAAAACCACATATTTTGACACTTACAAAAATCAAAACTTATAGGGTACTTCCCGTTGACATAGAACTATGAAGTTTGGCAAGAAGCATCGTCTCAGATTACACATATAGGAATAAATCTGAAAACTGTACATTTTTATTTAAATCACATAAAAATAGGGCCTCAAAACTCACAAAATATAGGTTCAAAATTCAAAGTGAGTAAATTGTATCATGTAAGGTATCATATAAAAGAACTTAATTAGCTCATTCTAAAACAGGTTTTTGATTATTTTAACAAAGTAAAATTTTCGATGTATGACGAGAAAAGTGAAAAAAAAAACTTTTTTGCCGATGATTAGTAAAGAGATTATTACAACTTCCCTATTTTGTGAAATTTTCTGGATTTGTACGGAACCCTCGATGTGCGAGTCTGACTCGCACTTGTCCGGTTTTTTTTGTAGTCTTGATTAGACAGTGTCTCCATTGTCTCGGCGAACGACCTACGCTGTACTAAATAGATATTTACAAACAATAAACATAGTAAATATGTCAATAATACATTAAATTGATAAACCGAATAAAAACTTTAAGCAGCTTATCGGTGGAATTCACTTAACCAACAATAAACATCGATGTGCGGTTCCATTCATTACAGTGATCGTTGTGCTTTGTTTATTCAATACTTTTTGGATAAATATTATAGATAGAGCAAATAATTATATTAAGTCAATAGTTTTGATCAAAAAAACTATGATTGCTTTGGACATACAAAATTTTACAAGAATCTGATATTATCCTTGATCAGCCAAAGGCTACATCTGTTGATGAGGATGCTGTCTGTGATATTTTTTCCGAATTCTTTGATATAAAAACATAATGTAATGTTAAAAAACCATCAGTTTTACCGAAAAAAACAACTAACAATATTTTATATTTGCTAAGACAAATCGTTTATGAAACCTTTGCCATATTTTACTCGTACTTATAGCAATTTTCGTAATTAGTGCAATTAAGGTTTTATGTCAATTTAGTAACAATAAAACTTAAAAAAAAAATAGTAGAAGCAGGTAAAAAAGTAGTATTAAAAAAAATTGAACCCAATTCGTAATTAAAAAAAAAATCGAGAAAGATCAGTGTCAATAAAATAAAACTAGAGAAATTTTATTTTTGCTAAGACTGATCTTTCTCTAAGCTGATTTTTTTTAATTCCTGTAGGTTTGCGTTTGACTACATACTGCCTGATATTGAGCAGATATGCGGTCTAGAATGTAGCACGCTTACCTAGAAGATACCTATTTACTCCGATTCGAAGACACCCACTTGGACTTTAGCGGGAAGACAGACCCAGGCAAAGCGTTACACTTTCTGGATATTCGTATGAGGAATGAGGATGCGAAACGCTTTGTTCTCTTGCGCGGAATGTCCACCATAAAAGGGTTTTTTTTTCAAACACGCCACCTAACGTCGATGCTCAAGACTTTGCAACTGCGACTTAGTCAAGATGTCGTTGTCAATCAGCCTCCTGGCTCACCGCTTAATCGACTCCAGAGCCTCCAGTTGATATTTGGCAGAGCCATCCCAAAGGATAGAGCAGTATTCCATGCAAGACCTGACTTGTAAAAAGCGTTATCTCTTTCGAATGCCTAAAGTAAAAAAGAAACAGAACTATGCTATTTAGCTATTATAATTACGACACGCCTCTGTAATCGGGCTAACTATTACTGTATATTTAGAGCAAATTACGTAATTAGAATAATTTCCTACTAGTAAAAATAAAACTATGTAGGTACTATTTTTAGTAGCATTTTTCTACCTAATATCCGTGTAACTAACTAACTAAATACTATTTATATCGACCTATTGAACGAATAGTTAATATAGAGATGGGAAGTCGTCGAACTCGAGTTAAAAAGCAAGACATTACGGAATCTCGGCGCGTGCCCGCCAGAGACCGCACTTGGTATTCAACAGAATCTATACCAGTTGTAAAAGGCGACTGGCATCCAGCGGAATTAGAATTTAAAATATATCGACTCCCTTATGAATGAGGGAAGGATAGGGGATGAAATATTAACGGGGCTTGCGGACGGGCGATTGTTCGGAAATTTTCAACTGTGTTTCTTGTGAACGGTTGTGGAATTTGATTTTTAATTTAGAATTGGAATGTTTTTTGTTCAATAGTCTTTCTTTTTCAGTTTTTTTGACTATATTCTGACTAATTTTTAGTAGTAATGGGGTTCAAAAGGTAGTTAGCCTATGTAGTAGGCACGTGTTTACTCTGTTTGTGATTCAATCAGTGAAGTTTCAAAGTATGTTACTATTTTTATTGGTAAAAATTTTGCTCATAAGCTTGTATCAAATGTAAAATGTTTTTGCAATGCAATAGGTACACAGCTGTCTAAAATTTTCTGGTTTTTTGAATTATTCCCATCATAATAAGATAATTTACTCTCATCAATAGATCTTTACATTATGTATTTTCAAATTAATTGAAAGTTAGTTATCACCCTTCGTGGGTAGACCTACGTCCTGCAGTGGACTATTAAAAAGGCTGGTACAGTACAGTACAGTACAAAATCAAAGCATTTGGTGGATATTTCTCGTGTAGGTACAAACCAAGTTTTGCGATCCCACATCTTTCATACGAACAGCCAGAATGTAAAACGCTTTTCTTAAGATACAATGTATTAAGGTGTATAATTGTATACCTAATTCAAATAAAAAAACATGTTTTATGTAATTATTTGCACCAATTACTGCATCTCTAACGTTAGGCTGGATATGTTCACAACCACCTATTTTATACGAATAAAATCTCTTGATATATTTACCAGACTTTTCTCCTCTTTTTTATGATTCCGTACCTCAAAAGGAAAAAACGGAATCCTTATAGGATGACTTTGTTGTCCGTCTGTCCGTCTGTGTGTATGTCAAGACTCCTTATCTCGGGAACGCGTAAAGATATCGAGTTGAAATTTAAATTATACACATATATCTACGAACTCTTGCAGTTGTATAAAAGAAAAACTTCTTAGTTACCGTATAAAAAAAGTTAGAGCCGTTTATGTCGTGAAAACTGCATATTTCGACACTCACAAAAATCAAAACCTACAGGGTACTTCCCGTTGACATAGAAATATGAAATTTGGCTAGAAGCATTGTCTCAGAGTACACATATAGGAATAAATCTGAAAACAGTACATTTTTATTTAAATCACAAAAAAATAGGTAATAATATAATAATATTTTTTTAAATTTTTAGTTGTTACAGCAAACAAAAAGTTCACATTTTACCACTGTATCTCGTCTGCATCATCCGTAAATGGCGTGTTTTTTTCCAATTGGCCGCTGCTCACAGCAGCTGAGGCGGTTGTAAAACCGATACGTGACCGGAGCGGCCCGAGCCACCACTCCGGGAACCGACGCGTTTAGCGTATCTTCGCCACGCAGTTGCTAGCTGTTTTGTTGCGATTGCAATAATTGAGCTTTTAAGTAAGTTTTTGTGAAAAAAAAATCAGTGAACATAATTTAAACAACAAATATTTATTGTAAAATACACAAAAAGCTGTTCAAATCAGCTGAGGCGGTTTTAAAACTGATAAGTGATCGGAGCGGCCCGAGGTGCTACTCCGGGAACCGACGCGTTTAGTGTATCTTCGCTACACATTTGCTAGCTGTTTTTTTGCAATTGTACTAAGTAAGTTTGTATAGGCCAGGCGGTTAGCCGTGTTGTTAGAGTTTTTAAGCCGTCTCTGTCATGGATAAACGGTACCTACAACTTAACATGTCATCCGCTCAGTTATAAATCGCTCTCTAAACAACTCCTGGCGGGTGCGGGCGGTGACTTCCCGTGGCCCACGTGGAAGTCGTTAAATCGACTCCGGACCTAAGTGGGCCGCTGCAAGGATGACCTCATAAAATGAGGATACTCAGAGGGCGCTCAGTGCGAGTTTGGAGCCCCGGTGTAAAACCGCACCCGCTAGCATGCCCTCAGGGCCCAACTTGTACCAATCATCCCCTCGACGAGTGGCAGTGGCGAAGTGTTAGAAAATGCCTTGTAAACAGATATTTGGATCATCTATCCGTCGAAGAAGTTGTAAATGCCATCCGCGGTCCCCATCTGAAGACTGACTATGCTTGCGTAACTTGGATGATCGCTAACGAACACCTAGTCTGTGAGCGATTGTACTAATTAGACTTTTAAGTAAGTTTTATTGAAAAATGATTAGACAAAATAATTAAATCTACCGATGTTCATAGTAAAATACAGAAAATACTGCTAACAGTAGCTGAGGCGGTTGTAAAACTGATACATGACCGAATAGCTTGAACTACGATTCTGGGAACCATCCAATATTTATAAGATAACATAAAAAAGAAAAGAAAAATTAGGAGAGCAGCATTTCGTTTATTTACATCTTTTTGGTTTAAGAAACTCAACGCAAAAGTAAGATTCATATTAAGTTACTTATTTGCTAATCTTTCGACAAAATTGTCTATTTTTATTTCCGAAGATGTGCTAAAGGTAAAATGAACAGTGGATATGGACGAATCAATCATATATGGAATAGAGAGGTTGGGTGTAGTAGGAGTGGATTAGGTTTTGAATTAGTGGGTGTTGATTATGCATTACTCAGGAATATTTTATTCATATTTAGAATACTGATAGTATGTAAGTCCATAGCTGATTACAATAACTTCTTAACTAACTTTATAGTTTTGTCTCAAGCCATCTCTCAATTATTATCAGTTGCAAAATTAGAGCAAAAAATATTTCTCTTTTTCGTTTATTTTTTTTTTATTTCTCAACATAGATACAATTCAGCTGTAAGTTACTGAAAGTCCAATAATAAATACACAGTAAGATTAAAACACAGACAAATAAAAAATAATCGTCATGTTTGATTAGGAAGCTTTTTCTTCTTTTTGGTTTTCCTTATGAAATCATTTCCATCATCAATACTTGATAAGCCTTGTTGGGCTTAGCTACATTTATACAGGGTTATTTCTAATCAATTAGCGTCCTCTTAGGGGCTTTTCCTGTACATCAAAACTAGCAACTTTTGTTTTGCTACTTTTGTCAAAACTCAAAAGAAATATTTCATCTGTTCTATACATTTATTTATTACACATTTATTAGCTTTGATGTACAGAATAAGCCCCTAAAAGGAGCTAAATGATTAGAAATAACCCTGTATATGCAATTCAACTCAAGTTCTTAAAATAAGTACATTTAATTAGTTTTATTTTCATATTTATTGTAGTAGTGAAACGGTAGGTATACATTTTTTTAAAGAAATGAAATGTTTACTTATAACAAGCTCAAGCCATCGCTGCATCTATAAAATACCCGATTCTGGTGATAAAAATAATCACAAACAACATTAGCAGAAATTCTGTAAACGTTTTTTCTTAAAAACTCAAAAAACAAACACAACATTTCACTTAGTTTTTTGAACAATATCGTCCAGGGCAGGTGGAGTAGACCCAATGTTTCTGCCCCTTTCCTAACACACAATTGGTCACGCGCGCTGACCGCGGTCTAGCCGAGACGTTTGATGCATACGTGCGACGTGTTAGCTCTCTAACTGTAGAATAGAAAATCACTAAAAATATAACTTTTGTGTTAGAGTACTCAAACAGTAAAAAATTATTTGTTTAGTAGAAGAAGAATTAGAATCTTGAGTTCAAATCCGCAGCAGTCAGTTCTCTGAAATTCGCGATACGGATTTTTTAGCAGTACATTATACATGTAAAGCACTGTATAGGAACTTAAAAAAAAACTATTACGAACGTAGGTAAATACACCAATAAATCAACATGCAATGGGTTGGCGAACTGGATATAGCTTGATTGCCGTTCAAGGGCAGAGTACTATCACAAGACAATGTGCCACCTCATTTTGACTATTGCCTAAAATCAGTATGAATGGTTAAAATGAGGTTGTAGTAAAATAATTCACAGAATAAAACCCTATTACAATTAGAGGATAAGATCATTTTCCAATATTAACGCCACTGTTTTATTAATGTGGCAACCTCAAATTTGATGCCTACATTTTAGTAACTACTCAAATATGACCACGATTTAAAGTCATATGTTATCTCAATCATTTATTGCAACATATGTAGGTAATATTATTATTTAAATGCGGTTCATAATTAACATGTTTTGTATAAATAATTGTGACCCTAAAAGGGTATTGCGATTTTACTCTTCGTATTTGGAAAGATTTATTATTATGTTTTTATCATTAAAAAATTCATCTAGTCTTAGCTGTTTTATAAAACCGTTTACTTTTTTGGTATTTCTAAATTATTTGGAATTTTGTGGAATATTTTTAAGGCCATGGAATTAAAACTGCAAGTGTACATTACTAATTGACACAGATTTGGTAGCCTAAAATTTCATATCGACTTGTATTTCTGCTATAATGTTCTATAAATTATTCCGTGACAGAATTCTACACGTACTTTGTACGTATAGCTGCTCAGTACTCTACATGTCTGGCCGATAGGTTTTATGACGCACAATAACGGTGGAGCTTAGTGTTATCTATCCTTTATTGAATTTTTATAGCGAAAGAATAAACTTGAGAGCTTTTCTTCGTAGAATAAAAGGTTAAGTAAGTACAATATGAAAGACTAAGAAAAAAATTAATAAATAACGTTATTAAAAATAAGTTTGTATATGACGGCTGGCTAGCCGTAGTGTCGAGAGTTTTAGAGCCGCTTGAAGGCTTCTGATATGGCTAAATGGTTAAATAACCAGGGTCTACAGTAAAAAATAAACTAAAGTAATGTACAAATACAAGCACATAGAGGAATTGTCTTTTTTTTCTAAGTCTTTAAGTAAAAAAGTTGATAATAGTTTTGCTATAAATATAATCTATTTTAATAAAATGTCAAACATACTGTTTTAATAATTACTCCAATACGGATTGAAATTCCTCTTTCTGTCACAAAATTAAAATAAAATAGTTTTTGACCGACGAACCACCAGAGGAGGTATACAATTCGATGCGTATATATATTTTTTTTTATTTATAACCATGCATAACTTTTTATAGTAGTCCGATTTTAATAATTATTTTTTTATTGGAAAGAATATACTTTGAAATTAGTCCCATTTAAATTTCATCGAAATCGGATTTTTGATATATCAATAATAATGTGAAAAATGCTACATCGATCCGTGCATAATATTTGCGTTCTCGCAGATGTATTATACATAAGTATAAACATTTCTCTTGAATTACTCTATCTATTAAAACAAACTGCATCAAAATCCGTTGCGTAGTTTTAAAAATATAAGCATACATGGGGACAGACAGCCGGAAGCGACTTTGTTTTATACTATGTAATGATTCTGTACATGGGTGAAGTCGGTCATACTATTTTTTGCAAAAAATAATTATTATTTATCAGTTTCAAAAACCATTCACAAGCAGTATTTAAAACAATACACCAACTACCTATTTTCCATAGCAAAGAAAATCTAATAATCGTTCTTAAAACTATTTGAACCGTGCATCGCGGAGTTTAAACCCCATCTTCTTCGCATATCCTTTTCGAAAACTTTGCCTGCGCGTCTCTGAGGTGCAGTTATCCAAAGTTGATTTTTCCCGGGCAAAGCTAACATTCGCTAACCCAGGATAAACTAGAATAATCCGGTTTAAGCCGGGTATACCCAGTATAAATATAAATTATGTCAACAAGCTCGGGAAACAAAGTATTCTGACAATATTGTTGTTTCCTATAAAGTTGTTCGTATTTTGTTCCGTGCGACGCATTTTAATATTGCGTGTGTTCATGCAAGAATTTATTTAATTAGAGAGTCATTTTCATCTAAATTAGTCTTTATGTAATATCGTATTCTTATAAGTTAAAATAATTATATTCTTTGTAAGTAATTTAGCATCAGAAAACAGTATCGTATTTTTTTTTCAATTAAAAATTACTAGACTTATCATGATATAAGTTTTGAACACATCAATATTTAGTTTTAAAAATGACATACAGTGTCTGGTAAAAATGTTTCAGTTAGAAATATTAACGAAAGAATTTATTTGTTATATTTTTGTCCAACAACATGGACTAAATGATGCTATGAGTATTCTAGGTAAGATAAGCATATCAATAAGTCTGAATGCTTTCAGTTATAGTGATACCTAGTTTGTTAGCTTATGGGTGAAAGTAACTGTTTCATTAATAATTATTTTTTGCAAAAAATAGCATGACCGACTTAACCCGTGTACGGAAATTGCGAATATTTCGCACGGATCGATGTAACATTTTTTACTTTATTGTTTTTTATCAAAAATGGCTCAGATATCAATAAAATTTTATAAAAACTAATTTTGATATACATATATTCTATCCAATAAAAAAATAATTATTGTAATCGAACTACTACGAAAAAAGTTATGCGTGGTTATACATAAAAAAATATAAATATATAGGTACGCGTTGAATTGAGTACCTACCCCGGTCGGTCGTCGGTCAAAAACACCTTTTCTATTACGTAAAACTAACACAAAATGCCTCGCAATCGGAGATTTCCTTTCAAACATCGCCCAAAAATACCACGTAACTTTAGTTTCTCTCTAAAAATTATTACCGCGAAAATGCACCGGAGAAAAGCTTCCTTTTAGACGTAAAGGGTCGGGGTATTCCGCGACGTGAATATGTTGAGTACTACTGCAGCTTAAAATGCTCCTTCCAGAGACCGATGGAAGCATCCCTGAGATTCTCGAGGTAACGTTTTGAGAAGACCATTTTTATATGTTAATACTCGAGATGCGTTTCAATGTAAATAATACTTGTTAGGTTTTATTGCTTGTATTACCAAAATAACAAAAATATTTTTTGCAAAAATTAGCATGACCGACTTCACCCGTGTACAGAATTCGCAAATATTTACGGATCGATGTAACATTTTTCAAATTATTTTTGATTTATCAAAAATGGCTCAGCCGATTTCTGTAAAATTTAACTGGGACCAATTTTGAAGCATATTCTTTCTAATAAATAAAGAATTATTGAAATCGGACTACTATGAAAAAAGTTATGAGTGGTTATAAAAAAATATATATATATACGCGTCGAATTGTATACTTCCTCCAGTGGTTAGTCGGTCAAATAGACCATCAGGCGGCTTAAAAACTCTTACGTCAAGACGAGTCTATACGAACTTACTTACTAAAGAAAAAAGAAAAGATGCAAAATATATATCTACTAGCTGATCCGGCCACGCGTTGCTGTGGCAAAATAAATTAAAATTGCGACTATAATTTGAGATTTAAACTATCCTATCTCTCAAGTTGGATCGAACTGCACATGGTGTGCGAATTTTATTATAATCGGTTAAGTGGTTTAGGAGTCCATTGAGGACAAACATTGTGACACGAGATTTATATATATTAAGATAATATTTTATTAATAAATATTATAGAGAATAGACAAAAAAAGAAAGTACATTAATAAATTGGATGGAAATTAAAATTGACCATTGAAAAATAAAACAGAAACACAAAAATACAGAAAAAATTATGCGGGACAAAACGATTAGGTGCCTGCGTACCTAATTAATTTTCTCCCTAAAAATTATTACCGCATAAAATATAACACAAAAAAATACATATAGCTTTCATGTCAAGAAAAAATGCGTCAGGGCTACTTGAAATACGCCTATGATAGATTTGTGTGAATGATTGTGATAATTAATATGATACTTCATTTATGTGTCATCAAAAAGCTTCCTTTCTAGGTGAACGGGCACCTATTCGCGTCACACAACCTCACGCATTGTATTCATCCAGCATTTGCCAGAAATGTTGATTATGCAGCTTGGATAACTACACTACGTTACATAGGATTTTATACATGAGTAAAGATTGATGAATACAGCGCGTCTAGGCGAGCGTTCAACTTTAAAGGTAAAAAGTCTCGGGTATTCCGCGACGTGAATATATTGCCGAGTGCTGCTGCAGTTTAAAATGTCCCTCGCAGAGATGCGTCCCAGAATACTGGGTGGAAACGTGGAATGGGAACTCTTGATAAGCTAACATTTTGATTGAGCCAATTGGAAATCTAATGTTTTAATTGTCTTTTTAGATGACAAACCAAAGAGCCCAAACTCGACATCTTTATCGAATATCATTATAAAATTCCATTGTGATTGGTTTGGTTTGTATATGTAACAATTTTGCTCAATCAGTTAAAACAAAGAAAAAAACAACAATTCCGAACGGGATTGTAAAATGTAACTCACATAAACAAAAGAACAGAAAACCAGTAAGATTAATTTGAAATGTTTGTAATTGCAAATCAATCTTACTGTTCAACTCTAAATATTGTTATACATAGAAATAGTAAGCTGCGTGGAGATTAATTCATGCTCACCATTGAAGGCTCTTTCTTGCGGCGTTGTGTGTCGGATCGTTCTCCTCCTTCAAATATAGTCGAGGAGAGCGGTGGCACATGCGTCAAACTCACTTGTGATCGGGTGCTGCTTCCGGGTCGCTGCTTTGCTCGCGGCATTCACGAAGTGCTTTAAAACTATTAGAACTAAACTAACTTAGGCTAAGATGAAAACTAACACCGACACTCTTCTTCTATAGTATTTCATATTAACAAATGTAAAATAACATAAAACAAAAACACAGACCCTGGAGTATGTGGAATAATCATATAGAAATATAAACAATAAAAACTCTGAATATTCATAGCGTTAAATTGCCTGCAATATTGAAAATGGATTAAAATAAATATAACCGCCTTAAGTCACTAATAGTCTCCTCTATCACAAAACAAAAATGCAAAAATCTCCAAAAACTTAGTTCTAAGCTTTCAAAATCAAAGAGTTATTAAATCAAGCTGGCCAGCTGAAATATCCGCCTCATATCCGAACGACGCCGTAGATTTCATTAGACTTAATTGAAAAATAAAAAGAATTCCTTTACTTACATCGCATTCAGTTCTGTCTTGCCTGCCATCCCGCAGTTTAGTCTACAAATGCTTTTCTTCTTCTCCACTCAAAGCTGAACAAAATCCATTAGCAAACAATGGAAAACTAAACCTATTTCAGTCAGTATAAGATTTGTTATCGCAGAACGGATCGGTAATCTTATGACATTAATCGATAAACAGATACTGCTTGCAGTTAAGTTCCAGTCGTTCTCAATTGGAACTGTCTTGTGATTGGCGTTAGAGTTGAAATTCCAATGTGTATACTAAGGGTTGATAGGTCGTTTTGAGTCGGTGATCGGAGTTTCCAGTACTAAGTGCATAGAGATCGGTGTACGTGCATCCGCTCGCAATGTCAGTTGGATATTTCTCGTTACCGCAATAATCCACCTTCGGGTCGAAATAGCGTTTGCTATATTTCTCGATCGCACTGAACGAGCGGCTGCCACGAAATGTTCCTTTCGATTAATTTGATAGTTTAGAGAATGTTCACTGGCTATGACGGGTAAATTAGAATTGCCACACAAACTCTTTGCAAATTTAACATACTGCCTGAAAATTTAACTGAATACAATGATCGATGATTGATCAATGATTTAATTCTTTTGATTTATTGATGAAATTGAATCAATTGATTTAGAAATTGATTTTGCAATATATGCACACCAACGTATATGCCGTTTGAGAATCAAATGATCAATTTGTATTTATTAAGCGATTATTAAATCATACCAACTTTCAACATTACATAAGTACTGTACCAGCCTTTTTAATAGTCCACTGCAGGACGTAGGCTTACTCGCGAAGGGAGATTGGGCCATATCCACCACGCTGGCCCAGTGCGGGTTGGTGGATTCACATACGCCATCGAATTTCTTCTACGGACGCATGCAGGTTGCCTCACGATGTTTTCCTTCACCGAAAAGCCCGTGGTGTGAAATTCCGTACATAAATTCCAAGGAATTCATTGGTATGGGACCGAGATTTGAACCCATGACCTCACGATTGTAAGGCGGGTGTCATTACCACTAGACCACCACGGCTTTTTTTACATAAGTACTACATAAAATATTCAATAAAAAAATACAACATGAATATCTTTTGAACATTTACATTAATAACAATGAAACATTTAATGGAGATCATGACGCGAGATTAGTTGAGCTTAAATTTGGAAGTAGACTTTATAATTATAGACAGTTACCTATTAAAAAACGTAAAAAAATTATAAAATTCCGACTCGCGCTAGTATTTTACGTATTTTAATTTTTGGACTAAGCTAATTTAGGTGTAGAAATTCGACACGCGCAACAAATTAATTTAGCCAAGTGAAGTGGACCGCGCCCGCAGTGCATTAGCCGAGCTGGTTAATATTGCAACAACAGAGTTACATAATTGTCCTCTGTGGAATTGTTACCAGCCAGGTGAGTACAGTGGTACAGACCCCCTTTCAAGCTGGATTTTCCTTTTGGCTCCTAACTCAAAAATAGGAATAAAATGTATTTTTTTTCATGTTTATCACCTGGTTACAGGTTCATAGTTATTAAAATTAATTATTTATTGTTATTAGCCTTATATCAGTAGAATATTTGGGTAAATATTGGCGGAGCGGCAAAGGAAATAAAGAGGTCGGTGACAGAACTGGTATATTTCACGACTTCTCTAACTACCCTACTACTACATAACACATAAGATTCTACATTTGACACATATACCATAATATCGTGAGCGAGTTTTACATACAATTTTCGTGAATATAATCGTAATAACTAATTACAGACCATTTAATTTGAATGATTTAACTGGGTCTTAAAATATTATGAAGTCGTAAATATTATGAAGTCTTAAAAGTCATGGTGGCCTGAAGTTATGGTGGCCTAAAGGTATTGACACTCGCCTTGCAATCGTGAGGTGGTGGGTTCAAATCCCGGTCCCGTACCAATGAGTTCTTTGGAATGTATGTACGGAATTTAACACCACTGGCTTTTTGGTGAAGGAAAACATCGTGAGGCAACCTGGGTTCGATCCCCACCCAGGGCAAATATTTATGTGATGAACATAAGTGTTTGCTCTGTGCCTGGGTGTTATTTAGTTACTATCTATATAAGTATGTATTTAAAAATACGTATATGTAGTATATCAAGTTTCTGGCAGCCATATCACAAGCTTTGCTTAGTTTGGGGTCAGAGGCCGTGTGTAAGATGTCCCAAAATATACCTATATATATATATATATGCATGCGTCCGTAGAAGAAATTCGATGGCGTACTGTGAATCCACCAACCCACACGTGGCCAGCGTGGTATATGGCCCAATCGCCCCTTCGTGGGTAGGCCTACGCCCTGCAGTGGACTATTAAAAAGGCTGGTACAGTACAGTACAGTACAGTACTGTAAAATATTATACCAGGGATTATTTTGGGTGATAATAATGTATTTGTAATAATAACCAGCAGCAACAGTACACAAATAATAAGTAAAATTCTGAGCATGACCCTGATTCCATATCATCATAATGTAACGTACTTTCCAAGATGTTTTTATACTTGTGTTGTTTAACTTTCGCGATTTGAACACATTATTATATGTAAATAAAAAAAAAATAGCCTTTATTAGCCCCTCTTAATAATTATAAATATTTGGATTACATAATTTGAAAGTTACATGAAACATAATATTAACAATAATTTATTCTTAAAATTATATTTACTTATTTTAACTAGGGCACCCAAATCTTGGTGTAGGCCTCCTTCATGTCTCGCCATACTGTTCGGTCTTGCGCTAGACGGGTCCAGGTAGCACCTGCAACCTCAGTAATGTCGTCACTCCATCTTTTTTTTGTAATTTTGGTACGCGATTAGTCCCGTTTAAATAATAATAATGTTTTTATACTTTTTGAGTATTTTATTAAGAATAATAATTTTAAATATTTTATGTTGTCAAAATTAGGTACTTATCTAAGTTATGATATTTGGAACAAAAAAACATTTCTTTCAAAATTCATTAAAACAAAACGTAAGTTATGGAACGTAACGTGCGCATTTTCATAGATAATCACCCGTCTGAAATGCAATAAGACAGAAAAACTGCACTAACCCTAGTGTAAGACTGTAAGTACAGAGAGCTCAGGTCGCATATTTTAATTTTTAAGTCGGTAATTCCCCGAGCAGCCTGAGAATACGGATGGTGACGCAAAGCCGGGTTTAACCCCGCATTCCTGGATCACAAACTTACACCGTATGGAGGCAGGTGGTATCAAACTACTAGAATTTATTATTACTAGGTATTTTAAACTGATATACACACGCTAGGGTGGATGGAAACATTTTTTTATTTTAAAATACAAATTTTAATTTTTCAAGTAAATATTCTAATGTGGCTTAAAATTTGAATTAAATGAAACTTTCATTTATTTTTAGTTTCATAGTTGATTGAATCAGGCGTTACTTTGCGGAAATTCATCTTCAAATCATTGTTTTGAATAAATGTTTAGTGTATTTCCGCTATTTTGTTGTAGGCAAATAAGTTTAGGGGCATTATAAAAGGAAAAAAAAAACTTGCTTTTTGCGAGCGACCTCGAAGAGTCAACACCTCCTAAAGATGCTTCGTTGAGAGGCGAAACACGTGTCGAACAGAGTGTAGTGCAGTGAGAATAAGGGTGTTATTTGTTAGTGAAGCGTTTTCAATATGTTACCATATTATTTTTAAAGAGTTTTTATAATATTTATTTGTTGATATTAATATATTATTTTAAAATATATATATATATATTAAAGAGTGTAGTGAAAATAAGTGATATTTATTATTATTTTATCTATTCTGTAAAGTTGACTTTTTAAATGTATAATTATTGTAATTTTAACAAGTATGTATTTTTTTTATAATGTCCTTAAACTTATTTGGCTACAACAAGACAGCGGAAACACACTAAACATTTATTCAAAACAAAGATTTATAGTTTCATGTTTATTGATTGGCAACACAGGAATTTTAATCACAAAGAATTACAAGCTTTAATTTAATTTGCTATGGATGTACAAAGTACCTATGTATGTATGTAAGTAAATTATTGTATAATCCGTAATACTTCTAACTCTGAGTCGAGTTAATAAAAAATGGTACGATAATTAACAAAAAACTTCAAATTAGAAAATAACCGAACTAGAGACGTCATGCATTGTTTTTTTTAATGATTCGAATTCTTAAATGCTCAAAAATGCACAGCTTTCCCAGATTATTACGTATAACAGCTTTTGTTACGGAAATATTTAAATTATAAATAAATACGAAATTTTTAATTTTCAACTTTTATTTCGCCTCCCATCCAGATATGAAAACAAACATAAAACATCATACATATTTAGAGACTGGAAACTTATTCAACAAAAGCTGTGATTTATCGACAACGTCCATTATTCATCCTCATACGAGCTTTCATGAAATAATATCACGTAGTAGGGACGCTACGGCGTAGCTAGTGCTACACGCAGATCGGCGTAGCGCGTAGTAATAGTTTAAGAGCCGGCTAGAGCAGTTTTTGCAGGCATATGATTGATTTATGTATTAGTTAAATTACCTTTCTTATGGTACTTTTTTTTAACTATTTAGTAGATTGGTTAAGTGCTTATATGACTGCCTCGGTGGCTCAGTGGTTAGTGACCCTAACTTCTGGGTCAAAGAGGCGTGGGTTCGATCCCCACCCAAGGCAAATATTTATGTATTATGTTTGCTTTGTATCTGGGTGTTACTATCTACTATCTATATAAGTTTGTATTTAAAAATAAGTATAAGTAGTATGTCAGTCTCTGGCACCCATATCACAAGCTTTGCTTAGTTTGGAGTCAGAGACCGTGTGTAAGATGACCCAAAAATATTTATATTACATAATTTTTAATATTTTTTTTTAATTTATATAATTTTTACGATAATTATTACAGGTACAATACCGTACCTTTTTTTATGTATCTAATTAGAAATTCAATGTAATGACCTGTAACTATTGTTATCAATAAATTGATTATGATTATGACATACTCGGCCATATTTGATTGCCAGGTAGCCATGACCAAAAATAAATAGATAAAATCTACCAAAGCACATCCTTTATATTTCAAACTACCAGTTGGAATTAAAAATAAAAGTAAAAATTGTAAAAAATCATTTGCAGGAAAAATACCGAATTTAATAAATGGTCATGAATGGCAAGCTATGCTTGTTTCTGAATAATATTTGATAAATAATTTGTATCATCTAGTTATCAGATGAATGACGGTCAGTCTTCCACATCAGGTCTCTTCCCCTATTATAGCTAGCGCTACACCAGCCCAACACTGACTGCGGCGTAGCGGCGTAGCAATGCCGTAGCGCTCCTCGTAGCGCGGCAATCAAAATTCTGTCCGTAGCCGAGCGATTTTGCATCGCTCAGTTGCCGCAACGGCGCGGACGCAAGCGAAATTAATTAATGCTTGGTTTCGATACATTATGTACGCAGTATGGACTTTGGACAGGTAATCTCTTTACTACAGATATTGTTTTATTTGTGACCGACGAACCACCGGAGGAGGTATACAATTCGACGCGTATATATATATTTTTTACGACATAACTTTTTTCGTAGTAGTCCGATTTCAATAATTATTTTTTTTATTGGAAAGAATATACTTTAAAATTGGTTTCATTTAAATTTTATCGAAATCGGCTGAGCCATTTTTGATATATCAACAATAATGTGCAAAATGCTACATCGACCCGTGGGAAATATTCGCGAATTCTGTACACGGGTGAAGCCTGTCATGCTAATACTTGCAAAAAAATAATCTTGTAGTTTAATTAACTTTACTAAATTTTCCCCAAGGAAATTAAAATCTACCTGATTTTAATTTAAAAATCTACCTGATTTTAATTTCCTTTTCTATATCCGATTGCTGAGGAAGGATATTGTTTTTCGTGCCTATCTGTATGTTTGTAAGCTTCTTTATTCTCACGTATGTTCCAAAAAGTTAAATGAATATCAAAAATTAACATATCGTAAATATCGTGTATTTCATGTATATAAATTAATTCAGGAATAATTACAACCATCTTAATTATTCTTATTTGTAGATTTTTTTAAATATTTGAATATGATATCTAATTAGAAATATTATGTTGTAAAATTTCATCCTATATGGTTCATAAGTGTGGAAGTTTTCAGGCTTTCATCACTTTGTAGCATGAGGACGGACAGACGGACGGGCGGACAGACACAACGGAGTTATAAAGGTTCCTCGTTTTATTACGGAACCTTAAAAAGGTGGCTAAAAAACTCTTAATACAACATAGATACAAAATTTTGATATCATTAAATTATTCAAATTAAGTAATTATTCCTGATTAAATTTATTTACATGAAATACGTAAATTTTTGTTATCTTCTTTTAATTTTCTATTTTTGGCTCAACGTATAAGCATTGCCATTCAGCGTGGCAATGCTGCCAGCATGCTGGGCACGCGGCCAACTGGCAATGGGCTTGAACACTTGGATTATCTTTAGACCTTCAAGGGTCTATGGATAATACAATTGCTTTTAGGTAGTAGTAGAAGTTGTAGTAGTGTAGGTAGTTTTAGCATATAAAGTAGTATTGTATCATATAGTAGTTAATAAAGGCACTTTTGCCCGTTAAAAAAAAATATAAATATTTACAACCCTAACTTAATCCTCTATTTTGTAGCACTATTGCTGAGAATATAAATTCGTTTCCTGTCTGGAGAATACAGCAACAATGACAAACACATAAAGAACCATTTCTCCAAACTTAAAAACAGCCCTTTTTCTAAAAAAAAAAAAATAGTGAGAAAAATCATGCCTGAAGTTTATTGGGGTCTTCGGTTATCAACTGTTTTATTGCACTACTACAAGAGTATTTCAAAAATAAAGTTGAACTTGTATGTCCAGGTGATACTGTTTGTGTGTGCGTAGATGGCGCACCGTGATTGGTCGGTAAAGGTACGTACAAACTGCAGTGATTGTTTTATTGCAGGCTTTATGCCGCGTCAGGTATTGAGTGCCGACGGCGGAGCGCGTGTGGCGGTGCTATTATTTAGACGAGACGTAAGCTGGGCCTTTTGTTAAAACAGTTTCAGTTTTGAGTACATATTAACGGGCTAGCCCGGAAAACGTTGCTTTGCCATGTAATACATCTGGACGGGCATGACTATCACCTGGAAGTGTTAAAAAATTATCGCTTATAATTAAATTAATTTTGGCCAAAAATGGCATAACACACTTCAACATATCTAAAATTCGATTTGCTTTGATCAAAGTATCATTAACGTAGTAATTTTTATATTATGGTTAATTTTTCAAAAACGGCTCAGCCGACTTCGGTAGAATCAAAGTAGGTACGAGTATGATTAATCAAGCATAAATAAATTTTTCAAAATTGGTTCAAAATGGTCAGAGTAATCGCGTAACATACATTCAAAAAGAAAAAAATATATATAGAGAAGTTTGTTAACGAACACCTTAACACAACGCTGTTTGCTTTACGCTGTACGCTGTACGCGGATTTAAAATTTCTACAAATAGGTTCCGTTTATAGATCCTAAATTTTAAAAACTGTGTATTAACTACGAAAATATTGTTTTTTTTTATCAAGAACAATGTTGTCAGAATGTTTGAGACTCTTAAGGCTATTTCAATATTTTTTTCGAATTAAGCTAAAAAGTTAAACTAGTTCATAGACTCGATGTGTATCTAGTTGAAAGTGACATATGTGACTATAACATATTAAATACAAAAAAAAAAATTACAAATAGGTTTTCTTCGTGGCTTCACCCACGTGATATTTAAATTTTGTGTCAAACCCATCAATATAGAATGTAAGAAAGAAAAAATGCCAAGGTTGAAAATTTTCCGGGATAAAAAGAAGATCATGTCACTCTTCGACCTTTGAACTGTATAGGTCTGTACTACCGAGTAAGGAGTAAAAAACTAAAGAACACACTTTTGGGTTTATAATAGACTAGCAGCGCCCCGCGGTGCTACCCGCGTTAAGCTGAGATAAAAAGTTGCCTATGTGTTAATCCAAGGTCTAAGCTACCTTTATACCGAATTTTATCTAAATCGGTTTAGCCGTTTGTGCAGAGTATCAAACATTCATTCACACATACAAACTTTCGCGTTTATGATATTAGTAGGAAGGATAATTTATTAGTAGGGATAAGGATTATACAATATCGTCCAAAAATGCATTATCAGCATAAAATATAAAACATTATCAATATTGAAATCCCCGTAGTGCGGACGCGGCCTGGCCTCTCATTTTATACATTATTATAATTAGGTCAACTCGCGGCTAATGGGCTTAAATCAATCCAATCGCAGGATAATTCCGACGTAATGCCGTCTTTTATTCCCGCTTTGATGTTAATTTGGCTCATCACGTGAAGCGATGAGTCAAGTGGACGGAGGCGGATTTTTGATCAGTTTATTTCATTAGGTTATTAATTTTATTTATTCATTAACTCAATAAAGTTGTAGCTGTATACAATGATAAGTCCGTATTACATTAAACGCAATAATTATAATGTGAATCTCAAATTTAGAGTAAAATAAAATTTGAGAAAAAATATCTGAATGTAAATACATATTGTCAATTCCGGATTGCGACTGAAAATGAGACAACTAATTTATTTTACTTAGGTAAAAGTCATTCATAATGATTAATATTTTATTCATCTTTTTATTACTTAATTAACCTTTACTGAAGAATGTGGAACGCTTTGCCTGGGTCTGTCTTCCCGCTTAAGTACAACGCGGGTGTCTTCAACTCCCGACTAACTAGATATCTTTTAGGTAAGCGTGCTACACCCTAGACAGCGTATCTGCTCAACATCAGGCAGTATGTAGTCAAACGCAAACCTATAAGTATTAAAAAAAAACTGGTTTTTCAAATTATATTTTTGATGACACACAGCAACAGTTTGTAAACTTCCACTGCAGCCATTTTCCATAACAACAATAAAATAAAACCTTATACGTATACACCCCAACCAACCAAGTATCAAGACTAGCTGCACTAATTAAACATACTAGAGGGAAGAAAAACATATCCAATTATCCAGTGCAATAAATCCACCGGCAAGAAACGCGGACATTTCCGTCCACCAGCTCACAACTCACAACAAAGAGGCGTTTCATTCAAAATGATCCTTGCCTAAGAACAGTAAGAGTGCTTGTCTATGCGCACTTCAGTTTTAGAGTTCATAACCGATTAAAGGCAAAAAAGCGGTTAATATTTATGATGAATTGAAAATTAAAGCTGTCAATATTTGGGAAAAAAAAACTGAGAAGTTTAGATTGCGGGATTTATTTAAACTAATGACATTGTGAATTTTATCAATAAGACCTTTCGTTAAGGTAAAACATATCAGTTATTAATTTTTTTTAACGTAACGTTCTTGTCATATTTTCATTTACAGTTATTAATTATAATTCCTAAGCATGGTTTTACTTCGATAAGTGTTTTTAAGTAAGTCAAAGTAATAATTCTTAACTTCCTCATGCCAAAAAAGTGTGACCGATTTTAAAACACAACTTGTTTTATAAAATAGCTCTTATAAAAGTACCTTATCTAAAAAATGTTAATAGTTTAGTTAAAAACTCTGACAACAAGACTAGCCACAAACTACACGAACTTACTTTAGTTAAACAGTTACATTTTGCTGGCATATTAATTTAGAAACATTTAGTTTAGTTAATTCGAATTAATGCTCCTGGACAATAACTGACTTAAAAATTAACCGGTATTCCGTCCCGTACTTGTAATTTTAGCAATAAGCGATTTCCCCATCACTTTTACCACGTCTCCCAAATACTCGATCATATCACTAAAAACCCAATTTATTGCGTTTTCAATTCCACAAGTTGGAATTTTACTACCGACAAAGTCCTCGATGGTTGAGTGCCATCCGTAATTGTCGAGTGTAATGAAGCGTGCTGTGCCGTCGACGCGCAGTAAGAGGCGAGCAGTAAGTGCAGATATGCATTATGCAATGGAGATGCTCGGTAAACTAAGTTCGTGATGTTTAGCAACCGTTCCGACTGTTTAGGCGAGACCAGACTATATTGTCTATTGTCTTCGCTTTCGGAGTGTACTGGTGTTTATTGATCGACTACCTTTGTGTTGCCGCTTCAAATGCAATTTAGGGAGTCTATTCAAACATCTAAATAATCGTTGTGATGAAGTTCTGATTTATAAATCGTAGCTTTATCGCTTGTTTGGGCAATTGACCACTTGTTACCAAAAATGACATTATGATATCTTAATTACCGACTTCCAAAAAGGAGGAGGTATCATGTAGCATATTCTTCTTTAGGTATGTAGTTTTTGTGTATGTTCATCAATATTTTCGCCAATTGTGATTTTTTCGATTTGAAAAAATATTTTTTATTTCGTGAGTGTATACTTTCGAGATAAAATTTAAATAGGACGGACCACCCATTTATATTTTATCAAAATTGGCTGAGCTGTTTTTGATAAATTCAACTAATGTTGTTTTTAAACTTTTGCGATTTGAACACATTATTATTATATACTACGGGACTAAGCGCGCACTAAACCGTCAGTCTACCTGTGACCACGGTCGATGCAACTCGGCTGAAACGTCGGGATGAGGTATTTATTTATCTCGTAATTTTAGTGTGCGATTAGTCCCGTAGTATATAATAATAAAATTCAACTAAAATACTATTATATATGTATTATGGATGTCACATCGATTCGTGCAAATTATTCGAATTTTGTTCACGGTGGACCAGAATATAATTATTGTCTTCGTGTGCTGAGTGTACTGGTGTTTGTTTAACGACTACTTTTGTGTCGCTAAATACAATATAGGAAATCTTATCAATAATTAAATTATCAGCAATTATTCAGTTCTGATTTACAATTTGATTATTTTCTGCTTAACATCAGATTGCATAAGTCTCAAAGCAAGTTTACTTTTACGAAAATTATTTATGAAGCTTAGCATTTAATCAAGAAATTAATAACTAAGGCAACAAAAAAGTATTACAAAGTCCTATAACTCTATTTAACCGATAAGGCTGGCAAACCAATAAAAAGAGTCCGTTATTTTTTATAGATTGTGATATTTACTAATGCATTAATAAAATATATGTAGCATCATATTTAACAGATCTTATATGCTAGATTTATATATAATAAGTCTACCTATAACTGTGATTCCTTTGAGGCTAGCATTATTCAACAATTTTTCTTTATTTAAGTTATAAAAGTTCAAAATATTCACATAAAGGGTATTTAAACTCCTACAAATGCCCAAAGCAAGGTCAACAGTTTTTGGAGTGCTTCGTACGAGCTGACCAGAACAGAAAAAGTTTACACACCTCATTAAACAGCTGTCACTTGTCAAGATGTACTCGTATATCTGGCTCCCCTCAAGGCTCGAGGACATCTATCGGAGCTGCGGCCCCGTTAATCTGCCACCGGTCATTTGGCGGACAAATGGCCGTCGCTGCTGACGTATGAGGCCGCTCTAGAGGCCTAAAGTTAAAGATTCTATTGTCCGGAGACTGATGACTTGATGAGGCGACGGAACTATTTTTATAAATGACATGACAGAAAAACGTGACACGACCTTATGATTTTTTTACCAATTTGTCTTAACATTGTTTTAGATGTGCTTATATAAACTAAAACCTTTGTAATCGTATACGCATCTGAGGACCAAAGGAGGCGTGATTTAGACCTAAAAAGAGACCATCTCAAAAACAAACCGCCGTCCAACATTACATACAATTACATAAAATGAAGTCCTCACATGTAGCCACTGTCCTACGTAGCGTAAAATGTACCTATTCCGACAAGGTGGGCAGACTACATCATCAAGACTGTAAGTTCACACTGTATGCAAGCCGTACTCGTATAAGCCGGACAGCCTGGTGTTAGACAGCCTGTTACAAACGTTGCTTAGGTTTAGTGATCCTTAAAACACTCAATCAAACTACGATCTGAACGCTATATTCAAAACAACAGCTCTTAATCCAACCAAAACGCTCTCATAGTGTCTATTTTTCAAACAAACTTCACGCTCCTAACTCCTCCAAATTTTCAATCGATGTTCAATCAACAGAGGTCCAAAACTCGACTCTTTCGACTCGCCACTTTATCCATTCGAGTTTCGTCCGTCACTTTTATTCTGCACTTGGCTTCCACCTCAATGCAGCCACTCTCGTCTTTCCCTGCATTTGAATTCGCTGAATTATCGCAACAAGGTGAATGAGACTGTATTTTAAGGTGAGAAAGTCCAAATTTGAGGTGGAGGCGAGTATATCTGCAATGTTTTTACTTTTCATTGGAATATGATGCAGAAATGTAAGATGTAAGGACAATTGTGAGGAGGACGCGTGTAGTGCAAGCCTCTTTGTCTCGACGGTGGTGGATTTTTTTTTAAAAAACTGTGCTCTTTTCGTCATTTGTGGGGCGGGTTTGCATTCAATTCTTTCGAATATATTTCGCTTGGCGAGATTTGTGGAACGATATCTGAAATAATGATGCGATTTTAAAATTCAATCTTTAGTTCTACGTCTATTTTTATAACGGTATGAAGTCTATTAAGTTACTGGATTTAATATCAATTAAATTTGGTTTATATCAGGTATTTTAGCACTACATAAATTTCTTTTATATTTGTTTGAATAATTTAAATGTTATAAATGATCCACAAACTGAACAAATTATATTTAACGGTACGAATTACCAAAACTGGGATAAATAATTGTTTCAAATTGCAAAATAGCAAACATCACCCAGGAGTTGCTTTGCACATAGGAATCCAATGGATGTCGCGTATGCGTCGAGGGAAATATACTCAAGTATATATTCCTCAGTCCCCCGTGTTAGGTCTCTTGAGCAGAAAAGGTTCAAGGGGGCTCAAATATCCAAAACCCTCCCCAACATCCTCTTCTTAGTGCATACGCAGGAAGAAAAGGAGGCCCTCATAAGTCAAGGTTATGGGGGAGGATCAGGATCACGCACCCTTACCATCCACGAAGCTCAGGGACTAACGTACGAGTCGGTAATCGTCATAAAAACAAAGCCGAAAATGAGACTACACTCTCGTGTGACGCTCTCGCGTCTCACACGCGGTCGTTGCTCTATCGCGGCACACTGGGACCTTCATCTACTACGCCGACGACATCAAAAATGATGCCATCAGTCGATTCGTACGGCGGGTATCGTCTGCGTCATCGGAGACCATCAAGGAATACAACCTGCAGATGGCCGTCGGGGATCGGAACGAAGCGGTGATGGAGGCTCTGGGCCAGGAGAAGGAGAATTGCCATAGGACCTGAAAAAGTGTAAGCATTGCGTGCATGCCCCAAGCACTCATGCTCGCCATCGAAGGCTACTTCTTGCAGCGGCATCATGTGTCGGGTGCTCCTAGCGGGTCGCCGGTCTGCTTGTGGCTTTCACGCAATGCATCGACTGAATAACTTAGACTAAGATTTAACCATGTACCAAACCTCTTTGTACAGTAAAATCTAATAATTATTTTTAGTTAAAAAAAAGCATAATAACTTGGTTTTGGTAAATTAATAACTGGCGGATACATTTGATTCTTATTTTAGTGTTTTTTTTTAATTCTACCGAATGAATTCTTCACGTAATTTTTAATAAAACTATCAATGTTTCCATAAAAATCTACCCTGTAGAAATAACTACCTAGCAGAACACATTTTATCTTCTTCGACATGAGAAAAATTCAGTTCAATTGACAAAATTCGTTTTACGAACACTGCACCATAACCTGACAAGGCAATGGAAAATTTGACACCTGAATGTTTCCAGAATATTCAGTGGCACCTCTAGGGAAGAAAGAGAAAGGAGGTACCGTAGCGGAGGTGGGGGGGGGGGGATTCAATATAGCAGAGTTTCTCAAAGTTGGGGTCCCGAATTCCAAAGGCTCGCTTATTAGCGGTGAAATCAAAACATACAGAGGAACTTAATGCTTACCTACTCAGAATGTTAGGGTTAATATTGTCTAAAAAATAATTATAATTGCATCACATTGATACTAGCAAAACATGTGTTTTTGCCACTGTAGTTGTTGCCATTAATTATAACTAATACCTAGTGCTACGAACTTTAGACCGCGACCCCAGACCAATTAAAAAATCAAGTCAAAAGGTTGCGAAGGAACAAATGAAGCCGGCAATTGCCTTGCCGTGTACTGACACAATTAAACACACAAACACGTACAACGAAACTACGCCTTTGATCATCAGTCAAAATATAGCGGCGCAACGACGTTCTCACCACATGTATAAAGAACCGGCCTCACATGTCTTTTCACGACGTTCCGTCTTGATTTTTTTATTTGGTCTGAGTTTGCAGCACTTCTCTTTATCTAAGTAAGTAAGTTCGTATAGGCCTAGCCTAAAGGGCCAGCCCTGGTAATCTAATCTGAATATTGATAAGCCTATATCTCGACTAGCTCTAGACCGATTTGGTTCATCCTCGCATATCTAATTAGGATTTAGATACTAAACAATCTTCCCAAATATTATCAAAATCCTACTTCCTACTAATATTATTAACGCGAAAGTTTGTGAGGATGGATGGATGGATGGATGTTTGTTACTCTTTCACGCAAAAACTACTGAACAGATTAAGATAAAACTTTGGAATAATATAGCTTATATATCAGAATAACACATAGGCTGTAAATTATAATGATATTGCGTCAAAAATCAAAATATCATGCGGGCGAAGCCGCGGGTAAAAACTAGTCAACTAATAATTAGCGCAAAAGTCAATTTCTCCTTTTTTGAGGAAAATATCATCAAAAAATCGCCGACGACAAAAACAAACACAAATTCTTATTTAAAATGTGTGTACCAAGTTTTGTCAAAATTCGTTGAAGAATGCGACCTGTAGACCTGTTCTTTCTTTCTTTCTTTTCTTTCTTTCTTTCTTTGCTTCGGTGAATACCAGAAACCTTGTTTTATTGGAATGGAATGGCAAATGAGGTAGCTTTATTAGGATAACACAGCCAAAAGATTGAGAAACATTCCAATAGAGTATCAGGTGCATAAGGCAGGTACAAAGTTATGAAGTAGCGTTTCGCGAAATGACAGTTCGTTGTGCGATTTTATGAACTTCATTTAATTTTGATAATGTTCTGGAGTACTGTTTATTTTTCTAGTTTTCTCCGAATGTGACAATTTTCGTACAAATAACCAATTTAGTCTCTAGTCATACTGTAGATATTGTACTAGATCAAATATTTATAGTCTACTGCTGCACATATGTTTATCCTTGAAGGATCGGGCTCAATAACTACAATGCTAGCACAGTACAAGCTGATGTATGTTGTCCCCGTTGTGTTTATGAGGCCCAGGCGGGCTAGTATACGTACCACGAAATAATTATTTCGACGTGTCAGACCGAGACAGAGATAAGGTGAAGTATATGTGTCGCTTTTTCATACATTAACAAAACTCTTTTCGTGGTTGTATGCTAAGTCAACTGGGGCCCATTAATTATAACATTTCTAATGACTCGCAGATAATCGTACGCCATGCTCTCTCATTCGCACAACCGTAAATTTTGAATGCTTGCTCCTGCTCTTACTTGGCTAAATGATCAATTTACGTATTTTTTCAATTGTTCTAATGATTTAATTATTTAGCCTACAATTACTTTAGTTAAGTGCGAATAAATTTACGAACATGTCAGTATTTTGTTTGCGAAAAAATAAAATATTTTTTGAAATCACCATTGCCATATTTATTTTTTAAATCTGCATCGCCCTTAATCAAACGGAATTCGAAAAAATATAAAACTAGATTTACAAAAACTATAACGCGTAAACATAAATTATCTGATACCAAGCCCAGCTTTATAATCCTATCACCATAACAACTAAAACTGCCCCAACATTGCCAATGAATCTTTTTTATCATTTCGCAAATCTATCCCTAAAGTCCTGCCGTAAATTAACATGGGATATAAATAAAGTTTACCGTAAATTGCCGTAAATTTGCCGTAAGCTGGCGGTAGAGTTACGTGACGCAATGCAAAAATAAATAATCAACACGTGGTATTGTAAATTGCAAAACCTAGTACTGTATCAGCTTTTTTAATAGTCCACTGCAGGACGTCGGCCTACCCATGAAGGGTGTTTGGGCCATATCCACCACGCTGGCCCAGTGCGGGTTGGTGAATTCACATACGCCATCGAATTTCTTCTACTGAGATATGCAGGTTGCCTCACGATGTTTTCCTTCACCGAAAAGCCAGCGGTGTTTAATTCCGTACATAAATTCCAAAGAACTCATTGGTACGGGACCGGGATTTGAACCCAAGACCTCACGATTGTAAGGCACCACGGCTTCTAGACCATCACTAGTATAAATTATTAGTAATATTTATTTGATAAGATAAGATATATTCATTGGACTTATTACTACATACGTTGCACTAGGTAAGTTAAATTTACAATTATAACACAATGCAGATTCAAAAATAATAATAATAAAACCGGACAAGTGCGAGTCAGGGTCGCACATCGAGGGTTCCGTACAAACACGTTATTAAAATAATTAAAAAACTTGTTTTAGCATGTGCTAATGAAGTTCTTTTAAATGATACCTTACATGATACGATTTACTCACTTTGAATTTTGATCCCATATTTTGTGAATAGGGATGTTTACTGGGTATGAAAATCATTATTATAATTAGTCCGTCAGTTAGATTACTGAAAAATATTGGACACGTATTTTTTCTTTTGTCAATCAACAATTAGTTACTAAGATAAACCTTGTCTAAGTTTGAGAGTGGGGGCTCGTGACGGCACTAGCCGGTACATTTCATAGCGGTTAGTGACGTCACGCGGAACTTTAATACGCTATATTTTCATCAATTTGTGTTAAATTGAGAAAAGAAAAAATACGTTTCTAATATTTTTTGACAATCTATTTGACGGACTAATTATATTTTTTTAGTAAACATCCCTATTTTGAGTTTTTAGTATTATTTTAGTATTTTAATGAAATTTCTATTTTGCTAAAAACTATTTATATTTTTTCACTATTTCGCAAAAAATATAAATTAGACTGACAACTCTTAGATTCAACGCAATAGTCATCAATATGGAATTAAAGAAAAAAATTCCAAGTCGATGGCAATAGTACGTTAATAATTAACCACCCGGCTGTAGATGAACTAAGTATTGTGTACTGTATGTTACTTATTATAATCAGAATTTTCTCTGAAATTGTGCCGCCGTAAATTAAAATAATACTAGGTAGTAGTGCAGAATACGCAGCACGTTGAGTACCTTGCTGGTAGGTCTTTGTGTAGCTTACATTGAAAAGCTTGTTTATTTCAACAGCAATGCTTGTATGTTAAAAAGGTTTTATTTTTGTAGTTTAAGATTTTTGTCAAATCATGTATGAGATCTATAGATAAGCTAAAGTAGTAAGTAGGAAGCATAGATCAAATAATGGATGGGGCTGTAAAGTTCACAAATCACGAATTCGATTTCCTCGGTGGCTCAGTGGTTAGTGACCCTAACTTCTGGGTCAAAGAGGCGTGGGTTCGATCCCCACCCAGGGCAAGTATTTATGTAATGAACATAGGTCATTTCATTTCATTTATTCATGCTTCCATACAGTACAGGATGTTATAACAAAGTTAAGGTACAAAGTTCAGTATGGACCCTGTCGGGCACTGCATATTCGAGTGAGAGTGGTCACTTATGTCAATAATAATTTGGTTACATAACATTAAATTTAACTTGACTATAAATTATGTAAAATCTACTACTTCTCACTTTCGACTCAAAAACTCAACAAATTCGGATTAATTAAAATTGATAAATAACATTACATACATTACAATACCTTAAACGAAAATAACAATAAATAATAAAATTACAATTTGCATGTCCATAGAAAATAATCAATGTGTTTGCTCTGTGTCTCGGTGTTACTTAATTACTATTTATATAAGTATGCATACAGTGTGTTTGTCTACCGGTGTCGGAGCCTTAAGCGGTGACATTTCTGGCAAATTTTGAACATCTTTTACTATGGGACCAACTCTGAAAACGTAAAATAAACTGCTGTTTTATACGATTTTTAAAGACTTTCGACAAAAAGTATGGAACAGCTGTTTTTTTGCGTTTTCAGAGTTGACCCCACAGTAAACATAGTTAGTTAAAATTTGCCATGTATGTCACCGCTTAAGGCTCCGACACCGGTAGACAAACACATTGTATAAAAATATATGTATATGTAGTATATCTATCTTTTTAGCTGCCATATCAAGAATTTTAGCCTCCGACAATAAAAGGCGCCAGTCGTCAAGGCGGTGCGCGGCGCTCCGCCAGTCCGGCTGCTGCATGTCGCACAAATCCTTTTCCACGGTGTCGAGCCAGCGGTACTTTGGGCGTCCCAACCGGGCGGGCGCCCAGATATTATACACCATTGAACTAATACTTATACACTCATAATAAATCATTAAACCAATTTAAAATTAAATTTTAAATTAATACAAACAAAATGATAATGAGTATACTTATTCAATATTAATACAATAAAACATCCCAAACACACATACTTCACGAGTTCCATTCGATTGATTGCACAATGTTAGTGCCCCATAACCCGATGGCCCGATACGGGCAGGTTGGCGATAAAAATTTAACTGCATTTAACCTGTCTCCATAAACAGCCAGTAAAGTTGTTACAACCCTATTACCCACTAGATATGTCCCGGTAGGGTTGACCCTTGATCCAATTAATATGTTCATCAAGTTTTTGGTCAATTGTTCTTTTACATAATTCTTTTTTTTTTGGTATAGATGGAAAGATTATTAATAATAAAAGTGTATAAGTTTCCATAGAAAACTATTTTTTTCGTTAAAAATACGAAGTGATACTACAAAAAATGAGTACCGAAGTCTCGCCGACAGTAGCCGAAAGAGCGCGTGACGTCACAATTTTATACTTAATAATAATGTAATTCATACACCGTAGAGCGCCGCGCAGGAGGAAGCCGAGCGCGTAAGGTACCTACATATTTCAAAACAAAAATTTTGAAAATTAAAAAAGTTAATTCACAAGACGAATTGACAGCTATCATGGCTTGGTTGGCAGAGTACCGCATGAGGTACAGAATTCAATTTCTAAGAAAAGAATGTAGGGTTAGTCACCTTCATAACAATTTTTTTTTTATTTCGGATACATTTTGAATATGATTTATTCATTTTGAACTTACACTTACTGGTCAGGCCTCTTGAACTTTATACAAAAAAATCACTACCTAAAAAGAAATTTTCCAATTGTCACCATATTTAAAAGTAGCTATTGTAATAAAACAAACATTTTTTTTTAAAAACAATTCCTAACGGTCTTGCTGTTTGAAATTTTCTACAAACATGTTCCTAAATTTTGTTAAGAATACAGTGTACTATTTGATTTTGATAAAATTTTGTAAACTTTGACTTTTATAAGGTGTACATTGCTGCACTTCTATCTCCTGCTGCACTTATGTTTGGAAAAAAAAATAGTGAATTAAATTTATTTATTTATTGAATCAGACAATATCAAAAATAATATTAATGAGACCTATGTCCAGCAGTGAACATTATATAACTAAATAAGGATGTTAAATCATACCAACTTCTCCTTAGATAAGAAATAAAATTTTATAAATGATGGAAATAATTGAAAACTTATCATAACATCAATATGTTTTCTGTAATTTGTTGTCAAAAGTCACAACCCTACAACCACTAGAGATGTCCCACTAGGGTTGACCCGCTCGTTTCAATCTTACATCATCATAACTTTGACGTGTAGCACCCTGTCCCGCTCTAAGGTCGAGTAATAGACGGAGATGGCGTGTTTGAGGCCGGTCAACTTAAGTAATATCGTTATGAGTTCAGTATAAAGGCGCGGTCATATTGGGTGCGCAAATTTGATGAACTGCAATTTCTTAGGTACCTTAATGTTATTTAGGATTTGATGTTAGCTTTACTGTGTAAATGATATTTTATTTAAAATTTATAATTTAATCTTTATAAAATAACAGTTTTTTAAGTACATATTGGGTTTGGTCTCATAAACGGCAAGTTCAAATGGCAGTGCGTAAAACGTATTGCTCACAGTAATGTAATACAGATAACGGGTCTAAAATGTTTCGAGTGGCAAGCTCAGGTAGGACAGCCAATCATAAAGTGACCTGTTATGACCTCATTATGGCTGCAGGATGCCTATGGTAGAAAGCCATATAAAACCAAAGATTATTCTACAAAGGTCTTTAACAAAACATCTTTAGGAGAGGCATGTGTCTGGTATCGGACATCCAATGGATGAAATAATAATGATTAGATAATAAGAAGGTCATATTATCCATGGTCCGTAGTCCATACACTTTTTCAAAGTCTGCTACGTCGTAGAAATTCGTAGCAGCTCCTTGATACTCTCGCTACGCTGTAGCTTTGCGACCGCGCCCTAACGGAGGGACATTATCGCAGCAATCAAATACTCGTTAACGCTGCCGTAACGACGAAGTGATAAGTGATAGGAGTGATATAACCGAGTACGCTTCACTGCCTGATATTAGGTACTAGTTAATTCACTCAAGGTTAATTAGTGCTGAGGATTTACTACCTTAGTTAGAGGTGGTGAAACTTTGAACTGTTTTGATTAGACTTTAATGATTGTATTTAATGTTTTATACCATATTATATTATATATTCACTTACTAGAGAACAAACAAGCTTTGAAAACACATATTGTTTTCAAAAGTACAGCTTGGAGCAACCGTGAGACGCCTATACACTTGGAAAAAACTATAACTATAATAACTATAAACTTGCCGAACTTGGCTATACAAAAGCAATAAGCTTTTATCTACCTCTAAATATTATCTGATTTAATGATTTTTGTTTCATGTAATCAGAACTTTAATTGATATGATTATACGTCTTAGTTTTAACAGTTTTTTTAAAAGACCATAAAGTTATACGCCTCTAAAATATCATATTATTTTGCAAAATCTTGGCTGAAAAGTATACATAAATTAAAAACTTTTCTGAATCAGAAATATTTCTTACTAAAGCAATTGACACCAAAAACATAACATTTAGTTGTAATTTAAAGTGGGACCATCTCGGAAGTATACCCTTTGGATTTTTTAAATCGGTTCGCTATTGGCGAAAATATCGATGAACAAACATACGGACAAACATAAAACTTTTTCTTTTTTGAAGTATGTTAAAATTCTACATAAAAGCAAACTGCAGAAGAACAATGACGTATGTCACTATGGCTTGTAGCAGTTGCAGAGTGAGCGTGGCATCCACGTTGAACAAGCCCCTAAGGTTCACTTTTGTAAAGCACGAACGATGCAGGCGGTACACGTTCTTGTACATTCTTCTTTCCGCTTCTGAAAAGTGAAAAAAGAAAAATAAACCTCGACAACAGTAATAAAATATGGCTTACTGATTTTCAATACTTCATAGTATTTAAACAAAAAAAAAAGGTATCACAATAGCTCCATTTTTCGGAGACAAGGATACTGTTACAGCTAGTAGAGATACGCTAGATAGTTAGAAATAAAGTTTCACATGTAGATTAGACGAACTGAACTAAATGCATTCAAAATTTTAGCCCAATCACGCAGCAATAATAATAAATAATCTTAAATTCTGACATTAATAAATTGACTATAATTAAACTTTTGTCGACATTTTATAATTTAATAATATTTTTATGTTTTGTTTATTATTTTTGAAATTGTACATTATTTTCATATATTTTTTTCTT
Organism: Hypomecis punctinalis; assembly: GCA_949316475.1. Taxonomy (NCBI): domain Eukaryota; kingdom Metazoa; phylum Arthropoda; class Insecta; order Lepidoptera; family Geometridae; genus Hypomecis; species Hypomecis punctinalis. The sequence goes on along the minus strand of OX438800.1, from coordinate 26,198,736 downwards.
CTTTTTTATTCAAATTAATGGCCCACATACTCCAGGGTCTGTGCCTTTTGTTAAGTAAGTTACAATTGGAAGAATGCGACTGTACAATAGAGAGGGGTTAGTCTAAGTTAGTGGTTTCATTGCATTGCGTGAATGCCACGAGCAAACCGGCGACCCGCATGCAGCACCCGATCACGAGTGTGACGCATGTATCAGCAATCGCTCTCTTCGACCATATTTAAGGGAAGAGAACGACCCGACACAGGACGCCGCCGCAAGAAGGAGCCTTCGATGGCGAGCATGAATGCTCAGGGCATGCGCGCAATGCTAATTTCTATTTATTGCACACTTATTATGATTTATTTTGTGAAAGCGATCACCAGCAGAGTCCAAGGTTACGTTACCGTGTGTTACTCGGTGGTATCTACTCTACCTGTGATCGCTCCCATGTCCTTCTATTACAAATCTTTTGCCTCCTGCCGGCCCAGAGCCTCCATCGCCACTGCGTTCCGGTCTCTGATGGTTATCTGCAGGTTATAGTCCTTGATAGCTCTCAATGACGCAGACGATGCACACCGCACAAATCGACTAATGGCATCATTTTCGATGTCGTCGGCGTAGTAGATGAAAGTCCCAGTGTGCTGAGACAATGCAACGACAGCGTGTGAGACGCTTTCGTGTTAGCTTCATTCTAGGCTTAGTTTTGATAGCGATTACCGACTCGTACGTCAGTCCCTGAGCTTCGTGGATGGTAAGGGTGTGCGATCCTGATCTTGGTTTATGAGGGTGTTGGGGAGGGTTTTGGATATTTGAGCCCCTTGAACCTTTTCTGACCAAGAGACCTAATACGGGGAACTGAGGAATATATACCTGAGTATATTTCCCTCAACGCGTACGCGACATCCATTGGGTTTCTATGTGTGCAGAGCAACTCCTGGGTGATTTTTGCAACCAGGGTAGGGTGATGGTACCTCATCTCGAAGAAATTTTCTCTGTTGATATAAGGCAGCTGATTGACGTCCCCAATAAGAACAAGTTCGCTAGCACTAGACAGCCGTGCAGCCATTATTATAGCTCCGAAATGGTTCATTAGAGCTTTGTCCACCAGAAAGCGGCTAAAACTCTCTTTTCCAAAACCATTTACGAGGGATGAAGCCATGGTTCGAACACTTGATTTTACTAGATCTCCTATTCGATGCGATAGCTTCTCTTTCAGGTCTTTTGCTGTCTCTGTTGTTGTTATGATGATAGCGTCCCTATCCACATCAAGGTGTCTAATCATCCATGTTGTCTTGCCATATCCTGGTACCCCGTTGACCCATTGTATCTTTGGTACCGCCCAGTTTTGCCAGCTTGCCTCGACGTCTAAGCTCCGTTCGATGGTTTTAGCGATCTCGAGGATTTTGTCGTCTGGCATTATCTTCGTGCACTTGGCGGTGACTACAATTGGGTCGTTTGATGGTATCGCGTATTTCGGTCTTTCTATTCGCTCCGTCTCTCTGTAATTCAATTCCACAAAAATACTTTCTACGCTGTAAGCTTCCATATGCTCTTCTTTCATGTTCCCTCTGATGACTTGAGAAGTAACGTTATTGTATATGGCTGCTTCTGCCTCCTCGAGTCTCGATTTTAGTAGATTCTCACTTACTGGACCACCCAGCCTAAAAAACTCCAGGATGTTGTCGCAGTTCTTAAGATTGACAGTTTTTGTCGCTATCAATAAGGCTAGGTATTCGATGAAGGTATTTCTCACCTGGTCTTGTGGCGCCGACGCCAAGATATAACGGGGCGAATCGACCTGTCCCATGTCGGCTCTCGTGTTTGTTGCCTGAGGTGGTAAAGCCAACCTCGAGGTCACTGTTGTCTGTGGAGGTGCTGTTTTAGGTATGAATCGGAACAAGCGCTGCATTGCAGCACTGAGGAGACCCGATATGGCACCATCGTTACCGCTTGGGCAGAGAACGGGTCTTTCAGAAGCTGCTATTAGCTCTGCTCTTTCAGAAACAGATTGGATGGCTGAATTTGGAATTGGGTGGCCCCAGCTATCTATTGTATTATCAAGATCGTTACTTGGAGACTTCAGAAAACTCAGATCTCCTCTGTTCTCATACACGATAACCTCATGATGTTTCGATAATATAATACAGAATATTTCAAATCGGTTCCGTGATTTTGGAGTCTATTAAATGCAAACGAATAAACAATCAAACCTTTTCTTCTTATAATATTGGTATATAGTAAGTATATATATATAATATATATATATATATATATATATATATATATACTCGATTACCTACATTAGGCTCAATTTTAGAGGCGCCATCGTAATTATAATAGCAATTTGGGGTAGCTCTGTTTTTACTATATCCATTTGATAGAGAAATAACTATTTTACGTTGCTAATAAATTTACAATGGCGCCTTAAAAAGTATGGCGATAAAATACAAAAAATACTATAAATGGATAGATTTTTAAGTAAAATAAACTTTACCATTGCACTTCGGGTCACTAAGTAGCTCAGATAGCTTGGTTTGTGTTTTTTCCACAGTGATATAAAACTCTTCTGTTTCCCGCCCCAAGAAGGAAATGTAGATCAAACGCATCAGCACCCAAACAAGGACTAAGAACATGGTTGAATATAAAAAATGCTGTAACCAAAACAAAATTATTTCATTTTTAACAAAATATATTTTTTATAATTAGTGAACGCACTAGGTCAACCGATGATTTAACCCGGCAAGGATGTGGTATAAAAGGTATGAGGATGAGGAGGGCATAACGACCCTGTATTAAAAAAATGTTTATTTAAAATTGTGTTATTTTTTACATTATAGACCATGAGTATATGTTATTAGGCTATTGTTTTACATGATTTATTATAAAATGTCTTCTTTTAATTAATATTTGTATATATTATATTATTTTTATAGTTCTTCTACCAAAAAATTAATTTTCGCGGTACAATGGGTTATAAACGTTATAAAACCAACAAATCTATATTTTTTATTTTATTATTTATATATTTTTGTAGAACTAAACTATAAACGTTATATATTTGTAAAAAATAAGTCGTTTATTTAGTCATTAAAATTATTCGGGCAGCTTAATTTATCAAGTTATATATTTTGCTATTTAGTTGCGTTTTGTTAGTTTAAAATGTATTAATGTCGAATTAATTTTGGGTATACTTTTATTATAAGCCGTGGTGGTCGAGAGGTAGTGACACCCGCCTTACAATCGTAAGGTCGTGGGTTCGAATCCCCGGTCCCGTACCAATGAGTTCTTTGGAATTTATGTACGGAATTTCACACCACTGGCTTTTCGGTGAAGGAAAACATCGTGAGGCAACCTGCATACATCCGTAGAAGAAATTCTATGGTATATGTGAATCCACCAACCCGCCCTGGGCCAGCGTGGTGGATATGGCCCAATCACCTTTCGTGGGTAGGCCTACGTCTTGCAGGGGACTATTAAAAAGGCTGGTACAGTACAGTACAGTACAATACAGTACAGTATACTTTTATTTGAAGATTATAAACAGTAAATTGTAGTGAAATAACGTCATATATTGTCATTCATGTGACTCGTATTACGTTTATTTTCCTAGTTCTCGCTTTCTTGACTATGCTCATATAATTTTTAAATGATTTTCATTTTTACTGCTGTTGCTTTGATTTACTACCCAACTACATATTATACGCTAAACTGATATCTGCTTGGCTAGATTTATAATAATGATAGTCCAAAATTGACATATATTAAAAAAAATATCGGAATAATGTGGCACAAAAACGCTACGCCACGTATGAAGAAGGGTCAAGAAGACCCTGTGCGTCGTTTGTACTCGCCTACCTCTCAAACAAATAGATTTACTACCAGATGGTGATCTTTAATATAAATATGGGTTCATTAGCTACAGTTAATATGATTTTCAGCAACTGATTACAGCAGAATAAAAATATGTGCTCGAAACAAAATGAATAGGGTCATAATGACCCCTCCTCATTCTCGACGGGTTAATTAAGACCGCAAGATCGTGTTGGATTTGATCCTCGTCCATATGGTTTTATTCGAGATTCATAGGAGAGGCCTACGACCGGCATTGGAAGTCTTATATCTAATGGATAGAGGCATGATTATTTTTAATTGTGATCACTCCACTTTTGATCACCATTTTGCATAAATGGTTATCAAAATTTGGTCCAAGTCCAAGATGAATCACAATAGGGATGTTAACAAATTTTTGGAATTGCTGTAATTTTGAAAATTGACCCTATTTTACCGTAGAAAAAATATTAGATTTGAAAAATGTTAGTATTTTCGATGAGAAAATATACAAATATAGAGTTAGTATGAATTTTCCCGCTAAAACAATAACAACTGTCAAGTGACTGAAATGACGTCACTGACCGCAAAACATAAGTTACTCTATGGCAAACTATATTAGAAAATGCAGAGAAGTGACAGTCTTTGAGAGCTTGTTTTGTGGTTAGTGACGTAATAAGCCAGCACCGGTGTTTGAACTCACGCGACAACAGATTACAAATATAGCATTTAAAACCATTTTTAATAAATATATTAAGTTATAAGGGCACGCTGCTAGACGACGACTCCCTGAGGGTGGCTGTGGGACTGCGTCTTGGTTGTGTACTGTGCGAGCCGCACATATGTATTTGCGGTGCACAGGTCGAAGCAAATGGCCGACATGGTCTGAGCTGCGTGCGTTGTGCTGGGAGGCGACCCTGACACCACGCCATCAACGAAATAATAAAGCGAGCTTTGGTTTCAGCAGAGGTACCGTGCATCTTAGAGCCCCCAGGTTTGTCCCGTACAGACGGCAAGCGGCCGGACGGCCTTACGCTGGTGCCCTGGCGGAGAGGGCGCTGTCTCCTGTGGGATGCGACGTGCGTATGCACGTTCGCGTCTTGCCACCTCCCGTCCACTCAGCAAGTTGCGGGTGCAGGAGCAGAGTCAGCAGCCCGAGGCAAGTGCACGAAATATTCCGCTTTGACAGCGGCGTACGACTTTATCCCGTTTGCTGTTGAAACGGCGGGACCGTGGGGTGCAAAAAAATTTGCTTATGAACTGGGGCAGCGTTTGCGTGAGAAGGGTCGGGATGTTCGTGCGGGATGGTTTTTAATCCAGCAAATTTCATTGGAAATACAGCGTGGAAATGCCGCTAGTGTGTTGGGGACGTTTGGGTCACGATCCACGCGCGAAAGGCTTTGACATGTTTTCTTGTCTGTGACAAGCATGACGATTTATTTTGAATTTGACATATATAATCATATTTATTGTATATTGACATGAAATAAATCAAATTATTCAATATGCTCAGAATTAAGTTATATTAAATTATAAAAATGTGATTTTCGAAATTCTAATATTACAAGTTATCACAAAATTAACACTAAACATTCGTTTGTCATTAGTGTTAACATCCCTATTGTATTGCGTGCCGATTTTTTTGGGAATATGGTTGTTTGATACATTTATTTTAAATGAAATAAAATGTAATTATAAATTTAGCCTATAAATATTGAAACTGAATACATACTCTATGTTCAGGATCTTGATTCGACGTGCTCGTCTGTGTATACGTGAGCCAATTTTGAAAATAAAGTAGAGTGTGCAAAAATGTGTCGACGATAAAATAAAGAACCTGAAACATTGAGACTAATAAATTTTATTACTTCAAATTTGCCAATCGTGGTGGTCTATTTGTAGTAACACCCGACCTGCAATCGTGAGGTCGTGGGTTCAAATCCCGATCCCGTACCAATGAGTTTCTTTGGAACTTCTGAACGGAATTTCACATCATTGGCTTTTCGGTGAAGGAAAACGTCGTGAGGCAACCTGCATACGTCCGTAGAAGAAATTCGATGGCGTATGTGAATCCACCAACCCGCACTGGGCGGATGGCGGCCTTTTTAATAGTCCACTGCAGGACGTAGGCCTACCCACGAAGGGTGATTGGGCCATGTCCACCACGCTGGCCCAGTGCAGGTTGATGGATTCACATACGCCATCGAATTTCTTCTACGGACGCATGCAGGTTGCCTCACGATGTTTTCCTTCACCGAAAAGCCCGTGGTGTGAAATTCCGTACATAAATTCCAAGGAATTCATTGGTACGGGACCGGGATTTGAACCCACGACCTCACGATTGTAAGGCGGGTGTCATTACCGCTAGAGATATAATAATGTAATGTATTATTATATAATACAAATTATCAGAAAAAATATATGAGTACTTATCAGATAAATAGCTTTGTTTGTTAATTAAGGCGTTCGGAACGTTCAATTTTTGAATGGGCGATTGCGGGGGGCATTTACCTAGCGCTTCCCAGTCACGGATGAGACATTTAATTGTGGGTCCCGGTTAATATAATTGTTTAACCAAGTCAGAGCTCATCAGGCGGCTTAAAAATTCTGACTCCTGGGCTAACCATCCGGGCCAAACGAGACAAAAGACTTACTTTTAGACAAAAAGCAAACTTTTTCCTAGTCAAACTTCCCATCACACATCACATTCGTGGTTCATTATATCCCGACTGAGTTCGTATAATATAAATTTAAAAAAAACGTTAGACTTGTTTGAAATAATGCTTTTGGAATAGGTAACGTTGGTCATTCAAGTGACGTTGATATTTGCGGCGAGAAAAAGTACCCAAATACATCTCATTGATTTTCCAGGTAATTAGAAGTTAATTTTATACTTACTAAATCTTGAAACACTTTAACATAAATCATATAAGCATCCAGTATCGAAGAATAAATGTCAAACATTCTGTTCCAATACTGTTTTTCTACTGTAAAACGCTTGCTCTTAACGGTTACAATCTCTTTCATCCAGAAACAAAGATTTCTGTTTAAAATTACTATAAACCTTGTCGCGTAAAACATATTCACATAATTAGTCAGTAGACCAAAATCAGACAAAACATCTGTCCATACAAATTTGCGATGAACTAAATCAAGATATCCATAAAATACGCAGAATGTGACGAAAAGTATAACGCTGTAATACCAATTCCTTCTAGTTTCTTTTTTAAGATTTTTTTGAGGTAATTTGGTCAAAATATACTGTATTTTCAGAATAAGTGATACGTTACTAGAAGTGTGATAAGAGTTGAAGACAAAATTTATAATATATCCCAAAAAGTTGAGAAATAAGTTAATTTTTTGAATTCCCGAGAAAACAATTTCGACTTTTCTTTTTATAATTACTATAGCAGGTCGCATTCTTTTTCCACCCATTGCACGAATAACTGTAGAAGCACAATACGTGCAAGTTGCTATAAAAGATAGTCCATTTATCCATAAACCGTTCGGTGTGATAAAATTGTCACGGATTCGATATTTTGTATAACCAAGCAAACTTTGTAATATGTTCAGAGGCTTGAGATATTTTTGGAAGTCGTTTTCTATTATGTTATTCAGCAATACTTCGTTTTTGGTGAATATGTGCACTTTAGTTTGTCGTTTTGGAAACATATTTAGTTTTTTCATTATCATTTTTATTTAATTAAGTATCAAACAATCAATATTACGTCTGTCTATTATGATTTTTATTGGTGAACTAAATATTTATACTCGTAGTTATTTCAGTAATACAGCCGTGAAAAAATCCATAAGTTGATTAATCGAAGTCAAATAAAACACTTTACATCAATCATTAATATTGATGGAATAAAAATAATTGTGTAGTCATTTGTTTACATACTTAATCAAATTAGCTTGTACACTCACATTCTGGACATATGTTATTAACTGTAAAGTTAATATACACATTACTTATTATAACGATCTATGTTTTTATTTTTACAAAAGGCATGTGCCTTTATTAACTTCCACTAAATACAATACTTACATTATCTAAAACTATATAAACTACCACTACATAACAAGCAATTGGATTATCCACAGACCCTTAAAGGTCTAAAGATAATCCAAATGCCCACAGCCAGTTGGTAGCGTGCCCAGCATGCTGGCTGCATTGCTACGCTGAATGGAAATGTTTATGCGTTGAGCCAAATATACACCAGCATTTTGGTCAAACGTCGCGTCCACCAAACGCTCAGAAAGACTATTGAAAACAAGATGAGCTCCCGGCCCCCACGGACATAATGTCTCAACTCCGAACGGCTCAAATATGTAACTGCCGAGGTTAGCATATTTGCCCCGTTTGTGCTGCTCTTTGTGAGTCTCAGAAAGATGTAATTATCCATGGTCTTAACTATATTATATTTATATAAGGTGTTTTTCTCAAGAGCTGACACATTCTAGGATATCAATGAACGTATCATTATAATCAACTTTTATTACGAAGGCACCTGCAAAATCTCGATATTTTTAAATTTCTTGAACGATTTCGGAGTTGGTCCGATAGCAAAAAATGTACAATTGTACATAGTCACTTCCTTTTGTCTTAGCGCAAGCAGATAAATCTGAGTAATAATGAATTATACAAAATTAGATATATAATGCAAAAAATATGCAAAAAAAAATTAGTATATTTTGTATTCAGGGTTGGCCCCATTAAAAAAGTTGTTTATAATAATGGTGTTAACCACCCCTTTTTGTCTTAGTGCAAGGCAAGCAGATAAATCTATACAACATTTGATTAGTTAATAGTTTAGAATATATTTTGACATAATAACGTCACATAAATCGCTGAACGCTGACTGCATGCACGAATAAAACATGACTCATTGTCACGTTCCACGTGAGCTGAGCGTGCAAACGAGCACGTGGATCAAGCAATAGAGAGGCACGATCGGCCTAAGCGTTCGGCTTGTGACGCATATAAAATTATCATGTAAAATTATCGTCCGTAAACTGACTTTAAGGGAACCAATTTATAATTCATAAAATGAGAGCTGCAAGTTAACTCTTAATCTACATAAACGCGAACTGCAGGAGAACAATGACGTATGTCATGATGCCTTGGACCAGCTGCAGAGTAAGAGTTGCGTCTACATCGAAAAGGCATTTAAGGTTCACTTTTGCAAAGCAAGATCGGTATAGACGCTGCACATTCTTATGCATTCTTCTTTCTTCTTCTGAAAAAATAAATAAAAAGATATTATTATTCGCAAAAAATGGCACAACTGACTTCAATCGAGAACAAAATTAGAATAGTTTGCTCCAAACGATAAAGAATTTTTTTGATTATTGTTTATTTTTCCACTGGGGCCACCTTTCAAACTAAAAAAGGGTTTTTTGAATCGGTTCCCAATTGGGGAAAATATCGATGAACATACACAACAAAATACACACAGACGAACATAGAAGACCAGACCTCCTCCTTTTCGAAAGTCTGCTAAAAATGATATTCATATTGGAAAACTTTCGATAAAAATACGAGTATGAACACTCTGTATAGACTGCATCAAATTCAATGGCGTCTATAAGTTAGTCACATGCTACAGAAATGCCCACTCCTTATCCCCGCCGACATAGTAATGAATTTACTACTTCGCAACGATTCGCCTCGTGTTCACTAATGCTGTTGTTTTGATGCCAAGTTTGATTACCCTATAGATTTATTTCAAAATTTTCGCGCGCAAAACCTGCACGAAAGTAATTTTTAGTCAGGTCTGTGCTAAAGTTGCGTAGAAGCAACTACGCATGTCCTTTGTAGGATGCATTGTCTTATAGATGCGCAGAACGTGCTATCATAGACATAGACATCCTTTTATCTTGGTTTTATTTAATCAGCGTGAACTGTAAGAAGCAGTCTTACCTTCACATTCTGATTCACTGAGTAACTTAGAAGACATTGCCTGCGTATTTTCTAGGACATTGTAAAACTTTTCTGTTTCCCGCCTCAAGAAGGATATGTACACCAAATGTATTAGAATCCAAATAATGATTATAAGCATCGTTAAGTACAGGAAATGCTGAAACAAATTGAAAATATGTTGTGAAGAGTAATTCAGGCTAGCTGCGGACCAATTTCATTAAAAGTAGTCGAATCTGAAAGGACTTTATGTGCCCGTTTTTCTCCTTTAAAAATGACAATACATCACACGTTTTTACATTTTCAACTATAATAAACGATTATTGACAGTGCAGTTTCCAAGATTTCAGACAGAAACTTTCAAGATGGCGCTTGAAGCTCCACCTGGAGCTGTCCGCATTTTGTAATTTTATACTCAGTAAGATACGCTAAACCTGCCCTAAACCGTATAAAATAAAAAAATGAACTGAAAATTTAGTGTGAGGTTGATCAAAGAATACAGCTGTTTTTCTTGCGCAAAATAGGTACTTTGATGTTAAAGTGCACGCTGGTTACAAGCCGATTCAACCCGTTTTCATTGGAGATCTATACATACTTATATCCAACAGTGGACGTCATAATTATGGCTGATGGATGAATGGCTAATTATATCCTTACCTTGTACATAGGATCATTGTTTGAAGTGCTTGTCTGTGTGTAAGTCAGCCACAACTGTGCGTAGAGCAAGCTGTGTAGGAATGTGTCGACAATAAAATACAGCACCTGGAAAGCAAATATATGGGTATTATTGGTATATGCTCTATGAGGGTCCAGTTGTAACAAAAGGAGTCATATTCGTGCCATCTCCATTTAGGCCTGTCAGCTAGTCTGACGGATTGGGAAACCCAATGGGTAGTGACTTTAGCTCACAGGTTGACTGATATGCAGCAGATATATCCAGCTCAGTGCTGCTTTAGTTTGGCGACTTTCTGAGGAACATCAACAAAGAGTGTTTTGGAGCGCAGAATGCGGTCTGAAAATTGACTCTTGCGATACGCTCCTTGACTTGCTGACACATCCTGTGACTGATATGGCTGGCTGATGATGACTGATAACCTCGACACATTTGAAATATAGTTATAGTGGATTTTAATTAAACATACTTACCAATTCTTGAAAAACTTTGGTATAAATATTATAAGAATCCATAATCAGCGAGAAAATTTCAAACATCCTTTTCCAACATTGCGTTCCCATTTTGAAATGATTCATCTTGTTTTATTTTACTTTCTCACTCCAAAGCAAAATATTTCTTTTTATCAGGGTTATAATCCTTGTAACATACAGCATATTAACATTCGAACCAAATAGCGTAAAGTCTGACAAAAATGGTGTATATGTGCACGTTGCGTATTTTAGTTTGTCGAGTTGAAAACATTTTGCTCCGTAATTAACACCTTACTGCTACGCAATGTAACTAAGAACTAAATAGTTATTTTATCATATATATTAGGCTAACGATAAGACTTTTTAGTAGAATTATGAATTTCAAACTTCCGTGGTATTGGAGGCAGTAATAGATTTTTAATCACTATTTGACCTTGAAAAAGCATTACAGCCATAAAACTATAACAAGTAATAATTATAACCTATTCAAATATTACTTCTATTTACCTTCTATACACTGTGGACAACAGTCAGTGATCTTTATCTGAAGACTTTATCGACACCAGCAGCGCGAGTACCGTTCTTATACGATCGTTAATTTGACATTTAAATCGATAAAATTCGCTAAAACTCATAGAAAATACCGATTTTTAGCGAATTTTATCGATTTAAATGTCAAATTAACGATCGTATAAGAACGGTACTCGCGCTGCTGGTACAATACATATATTAAATATGGATAATGACATGGCTTGACTTATGTCAATTGTATTTGCAGGATACATTAAATTATTTTATGCAAAAAATCGTATGACTGACTTCACCCGTTTACCGAATCCGCGAATATTTCGCACGCGTCGATGTAGCATTTTTCACATTATTGTTGATTTATCAAAAATGGCTTAGCCGATTTCGATAAAATTTTAATGGGACTAATTTCGAAGAATACTCTTTCCAACAAAAAAAATATTGAAATCGGACTACTATGAAAAAAGTTATGCGTGTTTATACATAAAAAAATATACGCGTCGAATTGTATACATCCTCCGGTGGTTCGTCGGTCAAAAAGTGTACTAAGGTGATTTCTTTCATCACTAATTCAGGACTAACCAGAAAATCGGAAAACAAATCAGCTGTAAGATCATTTTGTCGATTCGATTTCGTCGAATCCCGGGTTGGAATTTTTTTTTCTCTCCCTCTCTGAATGTTCATGTACATAATTATATATATATATATATATATATATATATATATATATATATATATATATATATATATATTTATAATCATGTCATATAATTTTTTAAAAAAAAGGCAAAACCAACTTCCGTTGTGTATAAAATTCGAATAGTTTCTTTATTTAATTGATTTTTCAAAAATGACTCAACCGATTTTGGTAAAATTTAACTGGGACTTTTAACTGAATCAAAAATATGTTTTTGATTCACAATTGAAAAAAATAATGATGAACACAAAAAAATACCTACGGACTGACATAGAACTTCCATCTCTTTGGAAGCCAGTTATTTTATATTTCTTTTTGTTTATTTGCTTTTACAATGTTAATTTCTTAATAAATAATTAGTTGCCGCAAAACTACACACACGCTGACCAATATTTTTTTATAATTAATTTATGCTAAAACTAATATCTAAGTAATAAAAAATACCATGATCAAATATTTAAAGTTATATTTGAATAGTAAGAGATCTACATAAAAGCGAATTGTAAGAGAACAATAACATAAGACGCTATGACTTGGACCAACTTAAGGGTGAGCGTTGCATCCACGTCGAATAAGCCTCTGAGATTCATTTTCGCGAAATAAGAGCGGTAGAGACGTTGAACGTTCTTGAGCATTCTTTTTTCTGCTTCTGTAAAAAAGACAACTATAATTATGAAACATTGTAGAAATAACACGATTTAATTCTTGTACAAAATAAATGTACATGTATCGTACTAGAAGTTAACACTTTTTCGAAAAAATAAAATAAATAAAAATAACTGAAAACATTTTTTCTTTCAAAGTAAATAAGCACTGAATGCTGATTTTTCATAAGTTAGGTACCATATTTATTTTTAAGTTCATTTCGATGCATGGTACAAAGTCTGGGTCCACGGTGAAATAACTTCTTTATGTGGTTTTGGATATTCGCGCCTTCCAATTTGGAGCTTAGGGCGCTTGTACACGGAGCAAGTAGCTGGAGCTAGTAAAGATGCTAGTCAGACGCATACGTAATATGTGCAAGCTACTTGTTCAAGTTATCGCTTGTACTTATACATGGTGCAAATAACTGGAGCAAGTAAAGACACGGGCCACTTGCGCAAGCAGTACGCACAAGTTATTTGCTCGTGGTCATGAGCCGACTGCGACTCGCGCGAGTGACCAGCGCGCGCCACAGAGCACGCGGATAAGTTGCGCGTGTAGCTCGCTTTGGTACATGCTCGAGTCGCTAGACCCGCACATGTTTTTGAACGATATAACCTCCGCAAGTGCTTCAGCATGTGCAAGCTACTTGCACCGTGTACAAGCACCCTTAGAATTGTAGATAAAATTAACGTTAATTAAACGTACATAAAACAATATACTACTAATAATAATTGTTGTGACCATCACTATCCACCGTTCATCGGAGCAATTAATCGAAAATTATTTTCCATCTACCTATTTTTTTTTTCACGAAATTGTGATCTTAAAAATATCTCCAATGATTTTTTGATGAAATTTGGTTTGTAAACAAATCTCTTTTAAAAGTATTTTTTTTTTAGATATTTGTACTAGGTAGGTATAGTTAGATAAAATTCAATTAGATTTTATTTATTTTTTATTGGGCGTAGCTTTGTAACCTTCTAGTGGAATCTTTAAATTATTAAACTGAAAATGAGACCAAAAATAAAATCACCTTTACACTCCGGATCGCCGAGCCGTTTCGTAGACATTTCCTGCGTAGTTTCCATGGCTAAGTAAAATCTCTCTGTTTCCCTCCCTAAGAAAGATATCAATACTAAGCGTGTAAACACCCAAATAATAATTAAAATAATGGCTGATGATAGAAAATGCTGAAATAAATAAAAACTAGATATTAATAAAATAATTTGACTGATCAGTGATAGTAATAATTTAATTATTCGTTGAAGATTCGTAAATTCGTACGTCCAATGAAAAATGATGATGGAATAGACTCCCAATTCGTCTGTTTTCTAAAAACTAGAGCTTAAACTCACAAACTCAGAAACACTCAGTGAATAGATATTGCGTGCTTCATTATTAGGGTTCCGTACCCAAAGGGTATAAACGGGACCTTATTGGTAGGACTCCGCTGTTCATCCGTCTGGATGTCTGTCTGTCTGACACCAGGCTGTATCTCATGAACCGTGACAGCTAGAACGTTGAAACTTTCACAGATGATGTATTTCTGTTGCCGTTATAGTTAACAAACACTAAAAACAGAAAAAAACAACTTAGTGGGGGCTCCTATACGACAAATATGTTATTGAGCCATTTTTCGCTCGATATTAATAGCGGCGACGTATAGATACTTGAAATAATAACAGAATATTTAGTTAAATATATGCGCCTGAAAAATAAACGATAAAATTGAAATGAAAAATAATTATAAGGGTATAATGGTACGGGAGCCGTACATTTTTTTGCTTGTTATTAATAACGCCAATAGAAAAATTCTTGAAATATTCACAGAATATTAAGTTGTATGTTTCTTCAGAAATTAATAACTAAATCAAAATAATGTATAATATTAAGTGGGGCTTCCATACGGTACGGAACATTTAGTGCGCGAGCTTGACTCGCACTTAGCCGATTATTAACCACAACGTCGCTTACTACCAGGAGAGGTAGTACTCGATGAAAATCACGTTATGATGGTGAAAATTAAATAAATAATGATGCGATACATACTCTGTACCTTGGGTCATTATTTGATGTCCGCGTATGAGTGTAAGTCAACCAAGCTTGCATAAAGAGCAGAGTGCGTAGAAATGTATCAACAATAAAAAATAATACCTGAAAATATAACACATTTCTCATATCGACATTTTAAAAACCTGTAAAAACCACTTTGTCTTCGTTTACATACTTAGCTTACGCAAAAAATATCAATATGCACCGCGCAAATTCTGTGAGAGGTAATATTCAAAGAAAGATTTTATTCTTTACTAAGGTCAAGTGCCTTCATTAATTACAACAAAATAAAATTTATTTATATACAAAATTTTATGAAGTCACACAACATACAAATTGTTTGTCATTAAAGTTGTTTTACGGACGATAATTTTACGAGATTATGTCATAATTATGATGATTAAATATACGAAAGCGTGAGCTGAGTACTTCAAAGGCAACATAATTATCTACAGACCATTGAAGGTCTAGAGATAATCCGAATTCTCTCTATCATATTGATAGTATAATATTTATACATTTTTACGTCGATGTACATATTATATCAAAATAATTTAAATAATATTTTCAATAATTTATTTACATAACTTACAAAACATTATTCTAAACTACGTAATACCATGGACAGAATGCACAAACTACCCATACACAAAATAAAAATTGCATTTAAAAATCAAAACAAATTTTGAGTCCACGTGGTAGGGTGCCAAGAACGCTGGCTGTATTCCCACGCTGAATAGCTAGCGCTATTTTCTGCGCCAGGAATGAGCCAGTTCTCTTGTCACCAGCAGCGTCGACAAGTCATGGCGAAAGTGTTTTGAAGAATGTTTTATTAGAGATGGATCCCACGGACCAAAAGTTTCGAAGCCAAGCGGCAAAAGTGAATATATCACTTGAGAGTGATGCGTATTTGCGCCGCTTGGCGTCTTATGCGGTCTCCTCTGCGGCTTCGACTCTTTAAATTGTCCCACTGAGGCGAGAAGGATCGACGCTGTTGCATCCCATATCAGCGCCCTTTCACGCCCTTTCCCAGGGGATCAATGTAAAGCTATCAGAGCGCTTACCGTCATCCCGAGCTATGCCAGCTGGCTCTAAAACAGCTGGAATGTTGATAGTGGCAAGAGCTCTTTTAATGATGTCGTTTAAAGAGCCGTGGCGGGAAAACCTACCTCCGCTTTTTGGCAACAGAGCCGTAGAGTCCATATCTGTCGACGCTGCTTCCACACGGAGACACATGGCGTTCAACAATGGCGGCACCTAGGTAATCTTAGTCGGATTGCAATACGGAAGCTGCCATTGTCTAGTAGTGTCCCGAAGTTAGCAGAAGGAAGGGCGAACAGCTATTGCCCAGATTCAAGCTCTGAAACAGCAAGAAGCCTTGCGCGGTTTTGATCACTGAAAGAATTTTGAATCAGATATTGGTGAATTCCCTGTACCAACGGGTTATCCCAAGGTATTTGGCATTTAGGCTCATTTGGCAACTCTCCATTATTGGGACAGAGCGGCAAAATCCTGAATCACGCAAACGACTTTTTTAATGAATTTAGTGAGCCATTTCATGTATTTTGCCAATTTGGAGTTTTCAGTACGTTAACATAAACCATCGGTCTCGGAGTTAAGAGTTTTATTCGAGGGAAGTTTTCTGTGCTTTAGAGGACGTTCGTCGCGCTCAACAAGTTGCAAACTTCCGGTAAGTGTATGTAAGCTTGGTTCAGCAAGGCAGAGCGATCTATACTGTTAGAAACATTTTTAACGTCCACTTTGAGCAGTACGTCAGCTTCGCTATCAGTTGATAGAAAAGAACAATCTGAATGTACTGCAGCAACCTACACGGCTACCAAACCCTAACTGTATAGGTTGAAATAGTGGAGTTAATATTTCTACACCCTAGCTTAGAAGCTAGCCTGCAAAATGTGGAGCCAATAACAATAGGCCTAACACCGCCGTCTTTTTTATTGAATGCACAAAGTCAAGCTCCAAATAAAAAAGACTTGAAGCCGTCAGAGATACTTCCTTTAAAGAAAAAAATGCACAATTTTGTGATGTCACTTAACAATAACTCAAGTAGGAGTACTTGCATCTCCAGCGGACACGCAGGTCAAATCTTTCAAATGCTGTGGTGTTATACCATCTATTCCGCCGGCAGAACCATTTGTAAATGACATGATAGCATCCAAAGTATTTTCAATATTGATTTCAAAAGTTGAATTGGTTGGATCTGAACAATTTGGTAGTAGGGGGCTGAATTAGCTGACGGATGTTTTTTTGCGCAAAGCTTCTAGTGTCTGAGCAGTGTAAGGAGCAAGAGTGTCATCAGAAAATAAAATTCTTGCAGCATTTATTATGTTGCCATCCATAACTTTATTGTCCACGGTTTTAAAGACAGAATAATGCATTTGATGACTGTGCGGAGTGATATCGTGAATTACAGGATTATTTGCTGTGCAATTTGATTTTAGTATTAAAGACAATATTTTTTTGCTTTTTCGCGGAGCATGAAATACTTACCAAGTCTTGAAATACTTTAACATATATGATGTAAGACTCCAAAATCAACGAGTAAATATTGAACATTTTTTTCCAGTAACCTCTGTCTGATTTCAGATTTCTCCTTTTTATACTTTCCATTTCCTTGATCCATGACAAAAGATTTTTTTTTATCAATGCAATAATTCTAATGGCGTAGAGCATATTAACGTAGAGGTCGAATAGCACTAAATCAGTGAGGAATTCCAGCCACTCGAACTTGCGACGAATAAAATTGTTATATATATAGAAAAGATGGTAAATAACAAAACTTGAAACGCCATAGATCCAATTCCAAACCTTTTCATTTCCAAAATTGCAATTGCTTAATTTGTTTAGAATCTCTTGTATCTTTAAGATGAGTATGACGTTGTCAGAGCATTGGCAGTAATTTGAAATGAAGTTAGTGATGTGACCAGAGACGCTTAGGCTCAAGCTAAAGTATCTTGCAATAAAAAACACAACTGATACGCTTTTCTTAGAGAAAACCACATTCGATGGCGCATTCTTAGTGAGTAATCCACGTCCAATGACTAACAAAACGTAAAACAACGTTGCTGTGAACGATAATAAATTTATCCATACACCATTACGAGTGATAAAGTTATCCCGAATTTGGTATTTAGGATAACCGTACATTCTCTGCAGTACGTTTAACGGTTTGAGATATTTTTGGAAATTTCCTTCGACCGCATTGTGAAGCAGAATTTCGTTTTTGGTGTAAATGTGCACTTTTGCTCGCTGGTATCTTGATAACATATTTGAGCAATCTGAACAACTGTATAGGATGAAAGTTATGGTATAACTAATGTTCTTGTAACAAAATTTAATAAAGTAATGGATAATGGATAGCCTTTCAAACTGTCTAATTGCCTAATTCAGGGACTCTTGTGTTGAAAAACTATAATGGAATTACATTATAATAGCCCTACAAAAATATTATATAAATGTATAGTTATATTGTTGACCGAAGCGAATGAAAAGTGATTGGTTTGTGTCTATCCAGAATATGATTTTACAATTCTTTTTTTTATCAAATCTCGACGAATCTTGGTGCATAGGTGGATATTAATAGATTTTTTTATCGGCGGATTTCGATTCTCCTAAAATAAATAATGGCTAAAATAATCCTCAAGGAGAGGAGGTATTTTAGCCAATTTTAATGACATTTGGCAATATAATCTAGTATTTAAATTTTAACTAAAGAGACGTCTACTTAAGGTATATCATTTAGAGAAAAATCTAACCTAGATGATATAAACATGATTTGAAAGCTGGATAAATGGGCTGTTCAAATATATTTTATTTTACTAGCTTAACCCGCCGCTTTGCCCGCGTTGTTTTAGTAAGTATATTTCGGAGACAGGAACCTAAATAATACAAATACAAACAATTCATTACAATTTATTGATTAAATACTAAAAATGGAACGATTACAACCAAAAATAAAAAAACATTTCCTAAGCTCAAAACAACAATAATCTGACATTCCTCTTTTGTTAAATTAATTTTTACAATCAGCTTACGTTTCAACTTACGCATTATTTTGGCGATGATGAAGCCTTTGTCTTGTCTCATGTAATTGTTATTTTCACACAAGTTTAAGCTAAAATAAATTAATATTGGAATAAGTTATTTACTACTTCAAAGTTATATAGGTTTAACTTTTTTTTTAAATAAGATTGGAATTTAAATTGTTTTATGAATGTACGTCGACAGGAACGACAAAGCAAAGTTATTTATCACTAGCGCCACTTTGAACTAGTTTATAATTTAAATATTTGGCGCTAAAATTCGAACGACTGGCTTATAATAGATTGATTAATTCATTAGATTATGTCTAATAATATATTGATAAAAGGCCAGTAATTAAGTAAGTTCATATAGGCCGGGAGGCTAGCCCTGGTGTCAGAGATTTTAGGCCACCTGAAGGCCTCTGACATGGCTAAACGGTTAAATACAACCGGGACCTACAATTTAACATTTACCGGGTGGGTAAAATACAGTAAATCGTCCGTGACGACCACATATACGTATTTGCCAAAACTGATAATAGCGCGTGGTCAGGCCGGCGTTGTCTAGTACTTGTTGAAAATGATAATACCTGCCGTTTAGCCCGCGTTTTCTTAGCACTTGCTTAAAATTAAAATAACACGCAGTTTGGCCTGTGCTGTCTTAGTACTTGCAAAACGTATATGCTAAAAATAATATTACCCGCGGTTTAACCTGTTATTATTAATTAAATTATTACTTAAGTACTGAATATGACAATAGCCTGCAGCTTGGCCCATTTTGTCCTAACGTTTGTTTAAAACGACATATCCTGAGGTTTAGCTGGCGTTGTTTGACTACTTGCTAATTATAATGATAGTATCCTGCGGTTTGGCCTGCGTTGACTTAGTACTTAGGTACTTGACATGAAAATAGTCTGCGGCTTAGCTTGCGATGACTGAGTACTTAATTATAATTATATCCCGTGGCTTGGAATTTTCTTAATACTTCCTTAAAATGATAAAAGCGGGAAATACACATGTCAATAGCTGGCACAGTTGCATGCCAGCTTCTTGCACGTTCCAGCTACTGGTATGTGTATACTGGCTGCTGGCAACGTACAAAAATCTGGCATGCAAATGTGGGTATTCTCGGCTTAATACTTGCTTAAAATGATAAAATCCCATGTGTTGGCCCGAGTTGACTTAGTACTTGAGTAACATTATAAAAACCGGCTGCGTTGACTTAGTTAGTACATACTTAATATGGTTATAGGCCGCGGTTTAGCCAACGTTGACTTAGTACCTACTTACTTTTAATATGTAATAATAATAGCCCGCAAAATGGCCCGCGCTATTTAAGTAAATGAAAATAATTTGACAACTAAGAAGTATGAATGAAAATTAGTAGTAGTACACCACTAACTTATTAATGAAAAATTGTATTTTTTAGTTATTACGGATATTTATTAATTTCATTAGATCCCGAGGGAACCGTATCTACGGGATTATTTGCTTATCCTGTACTAAGCCGAAAAAGATGATCCAGACGGTCATTACAAACAACTTTTACTATGAGGCCAACCGAATTTTCGAAAAAATGCTGTTTCATACATTTTGTCAATTCCGAGTTGCAGTTTTGTATGGTACAGCTGATTTTTTTCTCATGTTTTGGGTTGACCCCATTGTAGATGTTGTTCATAACGATGGTCTGAATCACTCCCTTGTAAGCAGATAACCCTGTATATTATATTTTCCGGAGTGACAGCTTCGTAATAGTTAAATTGTTATTTACACTATTAGGAATGTGTATTTATTTCCGAAGGAATGACGCACTATTGTGACCCGGGGTGCAAATAGCCTATTTTTTTAGTTTATATTGTATTTTATTATTATACAAAATGTCAATGGTATCTACTTAAAGTTTACGACAATATTTTTGGTTTAAGTATTAACTTATTTTTTTTTACTTTTAGGTTTACTGTGGGAACCGTTGATATTTTACGGCATTAGAGAAAACTAATTCATGACCTACTTCCCTATCAATATTTTAACCAGTTTAATGCCGTGCCATGAACATTACATGAGGGAATTATTGACGTTTTCTTGGATGCCTAAAGTCTATATCTTAGTGAGTCTTGTAGGCTGTTTTCAAACAAAATATCGTCCAATTCTGTTTAGTCTTTTTCGCAAATTATTTCAATTTTCAATTCCCTAAAAACAACTTACAGTTTTCCAAATAACAGTAGTACCTATGCTAGTAATTATATGTTTTGGACTACTTCTTTACCAAATTGTATTTGAATCCGTCTATTTGTTTCGTAAAAACTTTTTTTTTTGTTAAATTTGACTCTCTCGATGGAATAGAATATTTTTTCAGGATAACGATAACTCCAGTATTAGTACATAATATTATAAGCTTCTCCAAAACCAAATATTATCAATATTAATTTGGGATTTTATATAGACTCCCAGAATAATAAAATCGCAAAATTTAAACAAAACGTATTTTTTATTATTTTTGAAGAATATTTAAGCCGTTTAATTTCTAGTCAATCGGTCCAGGCAATAAAAAGTTTCGTACAATCGAAAAGGGCCTGTTTTATCCCGTTAAAAAACGAATTTTCAAAAATACTTCCTTAGTGGATGCCTACATCATAAAAGAAATAGGTGTGCGAAATTATGAGTTTCTAGCCTCAATGGTCTGGCCTGTGCGTTGATACCTGATTCAGTCACCTTTGCCTTTTATATAATGTATATAGATTGAAGTATTTTACGTCTCTCCATTTTTAAATGATTAAAATAAATTGTATAAAATATTGTTGGAAGGTAGACGAGAACCAGCCGGCGAATGATTTAAAAGGCGGTGCGCAAACGCCGCGCCGTCACTTTGCCTCGAGCCACCGTCGTGGAAACATCGTCCGACATTTCATTTCTCTTTCGTTAAATTGTGTCGAATCGCTGTCCGATTGTTTAACTTTTGATTATTTTTGTTGAATTATAATTGTCAGAAGTAATTCGATGTTTTATTTTTGAAATAAAATCGGTTCAAGTATCCAAAATCAGAAGTGGGATAGAATCTACGTTTCACGCGTTGTTCTATCTCACTACTCTGCCCACATTATGTTGCAAAGAAATGTCGGACAATGTAATGGCCATCGAAATAGTAGTTTGCGCCAAATCTTCATGAAGGTAGTTGCCTAAGAGCGAAACTAGGCGCGAGTTAATAGTGAAGTGAAGTGTTGGAGCAGTGCTTGATAGCTCACCGGGTTCGTCAGTTCCCGCAACTCGCAGGCCTCGCCGCCTGACCGGTGGGCATGCCGCCCTCAGCAGGCTTCGCACCTGTTCGGTGGGCATTGCTACCTGCCACCTTTGCGATGTCGGCTACTCGGCGGGAATCACTGTCATCAGCAAGCCTCATCGCGCTCAGCAGCACTAAGCACCAAGAGAGGCTGGTAAACTGTTTGTGGCAGACAACGGTCAGGTACAAGTTCACGGTACCAGATTGCATTGTTGATGCAGTACACTTCTTCAGAATGTTGGTGAGAGCTATCCATTACTTTTACATTTTACGTTTATGCCCATGTTTACCAATGGCAAAATAGACTGTGCTAAGTACTAGACTACCGACTTTTTACGAATCGGGTTTTGTTTAATTATGATTCAGGCCCTTGTGTAAACATTTATGACGGGTGAGTGATCGTACATGGGGTTATTTTATTGCGAACACGAGCTATTTTATCTGTAGCTAGACATCGCGATTGTTTTGTTCAGAGTCAGGAACACAACTCGAACAAAACTACCCTACTTGTCATTTTTTTTGCTGTGTAGGTTACGCATTAAACATTTTGTGAAAAATAATAATGGAAGCCATGTGCCTTTAAATAGATGTTGTGAAGTTCAACTCATAAGGCAGGCATTGTTTTTTCGTGGTGAATTTGTCCGCCTTTCTGCGAAAGTCAACTGACATTATTTAACACTCATTTAAATCCTAAACGTGCTTATAGCCGGGATTCTAATGTAAAAATTGTTTTGGTGAAAAAAGATAACGCGTAGCATAAGCAACGTTGAACTTCGATGCAAAATGATCAGCGTCGCAATGCCTTTGAAGTGGTTTTGGAATTTCGTAGTCTTGTGAAATAAGAAAACTTGTAAATTGTTTTAGTAAAGAAAAAGCTGGTTTCGATAGATTGTTTTTAGATTTTGAATATGACTTGAGATAGGTACGGGGTTAGTCCCGTCAGATGTTTGTTGGGGAACTGTAAATTCTACTTTGTGTGATTTCGCAATGATTATTTTCTAGTGAAAGAAACTGAGCCTTTTAAAATAAAAGTCAAGGTCAGGTGTGACCGAGCTCTGATAAGATCTAAGTTCTACTTATGTAATTTTTCACATGTAGTCGAAGACGAAAGTAGCAGGCAAGTAAGGCAATCATTAAAGCCGGCAGCTTTGCAGCTGCAGTTTGTGCATTCTGATGGGTTTTATTTGAAAGTATGTACTTAGGGTTGTTTTTATTTAAAGTGTTATCTATGTAGTTGCCGTGACAAAGAAGAAAGAGAGAGTAAGCTCAACTCTTTTTAAACGCTTTTTCTCTGTTTGTAGTTGTGATGCTGCAGCGTTTCCGATAAAACGCGGGAGTACGTCTCATCGAGGTCACTGAATGTGATGGAATGTGGTGGCCCAGTTGTGAGTGCTTAAATGTTTGATTTTGCGCTGGAAAAGGTAAAATGTTTGGTGACCTGTCGACTATAATAAGTCGTAGCCTTGAACGTTTTACACCATCGCCCGGCAGTCGTGAAAGTTTTGGTGATAAGTGGTGTTGTTGATAACTTGTCAGGACTACACCCGATAGACATGGGTAGTAGCTAGATTTCTGAGTTTTGAAAACCCGATCGCAACACTAGTTTTTCAAAATAACCGGTTACATTCTTCTTGCCAGGCAAAAATAAATCTTAACTGTGTCGAAATAACGGTGAAATTTAGTTATTATGGCGCCATAACCAGAGAAAAAACTGGTTTTCTTAGAGCAAGCTAAATTTAACCTTCTCTAAAGAAAACTAAAGTTGATTCTTCACTAACTGTGTATGTAGCCGTGATTAGTTCTGGACCGTCGCCGCGTAGCCGTCGGTGTCGCGTGGGTTGCAACAAAACAGTTTGTTTTTAGTAACCAGAAAAGCCACGACACGAGCGCGACACGGCGTAGCTAGGTTATTATGTGTAGCAGTTTTTCGACATTGCAAAGAGCAATTTTTCGGCTATGTAGCTAGAAACAGTTTTATAAAGTTGCTACGATACGTAACGCCCAGTCGCCCACTGCTAACACCCGATAAGCGATAACTTACAGATTCAAATAAAGATTTCTAATTTTAATATGATCTACTGTTCGTGCAATATTTATTTACTGGTACAATTTGTAGGGAGTACTGTACACTGATAAACTTGTAATGATCAAATAATGATCAAGTTTGTGCCCGATCAATTGAAGAGTATGAACGTAACCTGCCAAGTGTTTTGTTACGTCTGTCTGTCTATAGAAGTACCTACGTTTAACAATGTGTTGCTATGTGAAATGTTTACTTTTTGTAAAAAGATACATCTGATCCTTATTATTTTCATCTGCACTGTGTTAGCCTTTTGACGGTCCACTGCAGGATGACGGGCATACCCACGAAGGTTGATTTAAGGGTGATGTTCATCTATTTGAAGGGAAATGTGCCCCCGAACGATTAACGTAAAAGCTTCGCAATTGTTTCTGAGTTAGATGATTATTGAGAGACCTTGTTATTGACACGTTTTATGACCCTAGCAGCGGCTCAGTGGTGATGTTTTACGTTTCATAGTTCTAATTGTGTTTTCTCTGGTTTGTCTCAGATCGATCGGGATACGGCTTCACGCAGTGCCTCTGTCCCTGGGAAACGAGTATTGCCTCACGTCGTGCCTCTTACTCAGTGCGGGATATCGCTTCACGTAGTGCCTCTGTCCCTGGGAAACGAGTAATGCCTCACGTTGTGCCTCTTACTGTTTCACGTAGTGC
Organism: Hypomecis punctinalis; assembly: GCA_949316475.1. Classification (NCBI taxonomy): domain Eukaryota; kingdom Metazoa; phylum Arthropoda; class Insecta; order Lepidoptera; family Geometridae; genus Hypomecis; species Hypomecis punctinalis. The sequence continues at coordinate 26,173,891 of OX438800.1, read as the reverse complement.
CTCTGTCCCTGGGAAACGAGTAATGCCTCACGTTGTGCCTCTTACTGTTTCACGTAGTGCCTCTGTCCCTGGGAAACGAGTAATGCCTCACGTTGTGCCTCTTACTGTTTCACGTAGTGCCTCTGTCCCTGGGAAACGAGTAATGCCTCACGTTGTGCCTCTTACTGTTTCACGTAGTGCCTCTGTCCCTGGGAAACGAGTAATGCCTCACGTTGTGCCTCTTACTGTTTCACGTAGTGCCTCTGTCCCTGGGAAACGAGTAATGCCTCACGTTGTGCCTCTTACTGTTTCACGTAGTGCCTCTGTCCCTGGGAAACGAGTATTGTCTCACGTCGTGCTTCTTACTCAGATACTGCTTCACTTCGTGTTTCTGCCCCTGAGAGCGAGTAAAGCATCAAGTCGTGCTTCTTGCTTGGTCGAGACAGGCTTCACACCGTGCTTCTATCCTTGGGAGCAAGTAAAGCATGAAGTCTTGCTTTTGCTTGCTCGGGACAGGCTCTGCGCCAAGCATCTGTCTCTGTGAGCGAGTAAAGCATCCAATCGTGCTGCTTACTTGCTCGGGATAGATAGATTTCACGCCGCCGCGCCGTAGCTCACTAGTTAAGTATACGCCTCTTGACATTTTTGCTGTTTTTGGCTAAGTAACGATTGTTTGTTTCTTTTTTAGTCATAACACAGGATACACTTCAAACGTATTTCTTTCTTGGTTATTTAGTCGTAATCATAGTCATGGTTACAAAGTGCCTTTGATGAAATTTTGCTTTGCTGCCCTGATCACCCGGATACTCTAAGAGTGAATTTTAATAAGATTTGACGAATCTGAACTGAGATTTATCCGTGACCATTACAAGAAATGTTTCTTGACAGACTTTGCAAGGCGATACTTGTAGACTTCAATTTTTTTTTCGGTTCAGTTTCATGTTTAATGATTGAATCTTTTTGAGCAAGAAAAACTTCATGTCTGGATAGTTTTTGGCTTGCCTTCAAGCCTTTTCTATGATTTCGTACATATGCAAATCGTTTTCACGTTCTGTACAGATGCTGACCTAGAAAAGGAAGAAACTACTTCGGCTGCGGCTGAGCTACAGCCACAAATTGAAGTCTAGCTGTTTCCGGTACCAGGGCTGTGAAAAGAAAATGAACAGGTTCCGTCTGGGTCTGCACGTCTGGGTTGCATAGAACTACCAAGAGACTTCTACTCAAGCGTGGCATATGAACCCTCCGAGCCTGAGCACCATCTAAGCTTCGACGCCAATGCTTGAGACTGGCCTGCAGAGCTAAGGGAGACCGAGGACGGTCTCATTTATCAAGAAAGGCCGTGTTGGAAGGTAGACGAGAACCAGCCGGCGAATGATTTAAAAGGCGGTGCGCAAACGCCGCGCCGTCACTTTGCCTCGAGCCACCGTCGTGGAAACATCGTCCGACATTTCATTTCTCTTTCGTTAAATTGTGTCGAATCGCTGTCCGATTGTTTAACTTTTGATTATTTTTGTTGAATTATAATTGTCAGAAGTAATTCGATGTTTTATTTTTGAAATAAAATCGGTTCAAGTATCCAAAAATATGATAATTCAGCTCATCAATTAATCTATTGAAGCCATAATAATGTGCTTATATCGTTGCTTTAATTGCATTATTACCTGAAAATTCATAAGAAACTTGTGCGCCCACTCAAAACTCAAGAGAATCACAAAAAATTGGGTCTAATTGATAACAAATTCTGCTATGCTTATTATTTGAATTATAAAATGTTGCTTAATTAGAGTTGGCAAAAATAAACTACCTATATATTGTGTGAAATATGTATTCAAAATTGATGAAAAGAAATTAAAAATTAATTTAACAAAAATCGGAGGCTTCATTTTGTTCCTAATTTATATACCTAATATCGTTCAGAACAATGTGCACTTTTCGAGATGTAACGAGTGCTGTGGTTAGTTAATTTTAGTTTAGTTAGAGTTTTTGGTTTTTATTATACCAGCTTCCATACATTTTGTGGACGTGTTCTTTGTGATTGTGAACTAAATCGGTCACGAACGAGTCGAGATATAGGCTTAGGACTACTTATAGACGAGATATGCCGAGAACTCTACAGTGCGGAGAACTTACCGTTGATATATCAGTTTACCACAAAAAGAAAACAGGTAGTCATTAAATATATACACATATCTGAGTACATTTTATTCTTCTAACCTAATAATCAGACATCTCGAAGTCTCTCTGCAGGATCCAATCAGGAATGAGGAGATCCGTAGAAGAACCAAAGTTACCGACATAGCCCAACGGATTAGCAAATTGAAATGGCAATGGGCAGGGCACATAGCGCGAAGGACTGATGACCGGTGGAGTCGAGTTCTCGAGTGGAGACCACGTACGAGCAAGCGCAGCGTAGGACGTTCACCCACAAGGTGTACAGATGACCTCATTAAGACCGCAGGATCGCGCTGGATGCAAGCTGCTTCCAACCGGTCTTATTGGAGATCCATAAGGGAGGCCTATGTCAAGCAGTGGACGTTCTTTGGCTGATGGATGGATGAAATGAGTGAATTCAATAAAGTAAATATGTAATTAAAATATGGACACTTTAGATAATTAATCATGTGTAACTTAGTCAATTTTGTAAAAGGCCTAGATACTAGCTAAAGCGAATTGTAGAAGTACTATAATATATGTGCACGACGGCTACGATCTTCTTTATTTATTTGGCAAATTCTTTCGGCAAAACATTCCAAATTCAAAATTATTAGTGCGATTCGCGCTTGACGCTTTCTTGTCAGAAAAAACAGTGTATATAAGTTTGTGAGGAAAAATAAAAGGGTTTTTGATTTCGGTGATCCTGTGGTTTCCCTTAGACGAAAAACACCAAGCTCCATACCAGCATTAGGGTTCCCTCGGGCAGACGCGCTCGTGGGGAACAATATAGGCCACAGTGGCTTTAACCAACTGCAAAATGAGGGTGGCATCCACATTGACTATGCCTCTGAGGTTCACTTTCACGAAGCAAGAACGGTGCAAACAACGGATATTCTTGTACATTCTTTTTTCCGCCTCTGAAATAATAAAAAAACAGACAAGTGCGAATCAGGGTCGCACATTGAGGGTTCCGTACAAACATATTGTTAAAATAATTAAAAACCTGTTTTAGCATGAGCTAATGAAGTTTTTTATATGATACCTTACATGATACGATTTACTCACTTTGAATTTTGAACCCATATTTTGTGAATTTTGAGGCCCTATTTTTTGTGATTTAAATAAAAATGTACTGTTTTCAGATTTATTCCTATATGTGTACTCTGAGACAATGCTTCTCGCCAAATTTCATAGTTCTATGTCAACGGGAAGTATGTAGTTTTGATTTTGTGAGTGTCGAAACATGCGGTTTTATACGACATAAACGGCTTTTCCTTTTTTAAACGATAACTGAGAAGCTTTTCTTTTACACAACTGCAAAAGATTATAAATATTAAATATACGTATACAGTTTAAATTTCAACTCGATATCTTAACGCGTTCCCGAGATAAAGAGTCTTGACATACACACAGACGGACAGACGCACATACGGACAACAAAGTGATCCTATAAGGTTTCCGTTTTTTCCGTTTGAGGTACGGAACCCTAAAAATAATATATTTATTTGGAGTAATGATATCATTGCGAGTCCGATATTTTGGGCACCCTATTATGTATTGCATAATATTCAAAAGTTTCAGGTATTTTTGTAAGCTTTTGTGAATGTTATTTTGATGCAATACTTTATTTTTTGGGTAAACGTGTACTTTTGCTTTCTGACGTTTAAGGAACATTTTAAATAATATACTGAACGCTCAAGCTCTACTGAAAGAATGATGTCATAAAAATATCAAATTGAAATATTGATTCGAATTCTGCGTGATTGAAGGTTTCGATTTACAAACAGAAAAGCCCAAAAATGGTGTAATAAATATATAATAGACTAAACAAAGTGTATTATTATTAGTGAAGGTGACAATTTATGTATATAACTAGGTATATAAGATATCTTTTATCTTAATTTCGGGTTTATTACAATTTTACTAACTAAGTAGGTAATTACGTAGTTGCTTTTTGTGAAATTGTGGCCATATATTGTGCTATCTTACATCGAACATAACTCACTATTGTTTTTTTGGAACTTAAACAAAACGTTAAATCAATGTGGCAGTCGTACCGTTATGAAAACCTTGCCTTGCTAAAAGAAAAAGCTTGCCAATAACGTTGCACTAACCAGACGACGGTTCTAGATATTTTGACATGATATTACAAACTCTATCTCCAAAAAATCTAAAAATCATAAAGGAATGGAAAAGGACGGCATCATTATCCCAAAATTTCGTCAAAAAACGTGTAGAAACTACGTAGTATGAAACAAATTCGCTTCCCTGTCTGTCTTAACTGTCTGTCTTTAAAGACTGGCAACCCAGCCTGAGTAAACAGCTAAGTGTCGGAGCTCCCTAAAATTTTATTTTAAAAGTGCAAAATAAAGTGTTTACAATAACCAAATCGCAACAAAACTATAGAAAAACTACATTACGAACCCGAGACATCAAATGAGACTGGTGAGAAACATTCGTTTGGCTATAATCAACACTTGTAATTATCTTTCACTCCTTAACTCCGAAATAACGGTCATTATTAGATAGCAATTTTTGCAATTTGGCAACAAATACACTTCAAAAAACACTAAAAAACTCAAATAATTCAAATGACTGGACACAAGAATTTTGAGTAGTGAAGATTGACGAGTGACAATTTGAATGACAGCTGACGTAACATCTTGACCATAGATAAATATTTTGTGAACGAACTGATTGAACGGAGCGAAATGTTCCAAGTCTGAAATTATATTACTCCAATATTTAGCATTGCACCACAGATAAAATAAAACTGACTAGTGAAAAGACCGACTTGCAAAATCGACTTACGTAGAATAATCGATTTATCTATCGTGAACACATGATAATTTGACATCGGTATTAATGAAAATGGAGTGTAATCAGAGCACAGATAATATTACATTTAGGCAATACAGAAAAACACAATCATTATCAGACCTATCCGACACATCATTATTTGAAAGTACAGTTCTAAGCTTGCCTAACTTTACAAGTAATGATAGCCAGTACTGTGCTGAACTAAATTGTCAACTTGAACAATTAAAAACACAACTGTCTTCTGCTACACAAGAGATAGATAACTTGATGCTGGATAATCATCACCTTAAATCGGAGTTAGAAAAATATAAAAAATTATGGAATACATACAAAAAAGTATCTTTTAGTGAAACCCCTACTTCAATAATTAGACCCAAAAAAAGGAAGCGTATAATAATTCCCTTTGAGATTCCTGACGACAGTCACATTGAATCACGGAATATAGAGAACATATCGGAAACTAATACAATGATGCTAAGAAATACAGACTCATCGGCAGATAACAATAATCACCCAAACAGCTGCGTACCTATACAGCAAGAAAAACTAACAACAGACATCATACTTACAAATAACGTGGACCTAGAAACAAATGAACAACAGAATAATCCCCAAGCTAATAGTACGGAATTAATAACAGAAGACCCCAACGATAGCACTACTATAAAAACAGGTCCCTCTACTACAGACAACCTAGCCCATACAAATCAAATAACGACGAATAAGGCTACGACACACAATGATAAAAAAGATACTCAAGAAAACCAGGATAATACGAATAAACAAACGAAACCAAAAAAAAGAATCTTAATTTTAGCTGACGAACAAGGACGAAACGTGCGACAAATACTCCAAAAGTATCTAGGTGAAAAATATGATGTCAAGAGCTATTGGAAATCAGGAGCTACACTAGGAAACATATTCGAATCTGCTGCAAAAGACGTTATAGGCTATACTAAAGATGATTTTGTTATTGTATTAGGCGGTATGAATGAATCCAACCCATATGAACTCCAGCTCAATCTCAATCAATGGCTAAAATTTAATGAAAAAACAAATGTTATAGTAACCGAAGTACCATACAATAGGATTTTAAATGAAAAGAAACTAAATTATGAGCTGAAATTCATATGTAGAAAATTTCAGTGTGCTACTTTTCTCGACATGAATTACGAAAATCAGAAACCACTTCGTCGTCGATTACCTATTCATATAAGTCAACTGCTCTTAAGAGAAATATTGAGGGCAACGTATGCCTATGAACATTATATTTTTGTAAGAAAACAAAAAACACAGTCTCAATTATCGGGACGATTAGTACACAAAAGCACTCAAACAGACGTAGGCGCTTATGATCAAACCATCTCTATAGCATGCATAAATACTAACAACAACATTCCAACCAACGAACCTGACATACAATACAAAAACAACCGCGATTAAATTCCAAATAATGATTTTGACCTCCAGAATAATAATATTAATGATGACATTTTAAACAATGAACCTGACATGCAGAACGATAATAATAATAGTCCTTCCAATAGTATTAACATCCTAACTTTAAATAATAATGACCTGAGTAACAACAATAACTTTTTTCGTGTATAACTACATTAACATATTGCATCAAAATATAGATGGGTTGATAAACAAAGCAGATAGATTAACAGTAAGTTTGGAGAACTTAGCAGCACAGGGTAAGAATATCGACATTCTTTGCTTTACAGAACACAATATGATACAAAGCGATACTGAACTCTTATCAGTGCCTAACTTTCGACTGGCATCACAGTTTTGTAGAGCTCAGCGGCGTGGAGGAGCATGTATTTTAGTAAAAAATGACATTGAATTTGAGAACATATCTGGTTTTAGTGATCTTTTATCGGTTCCTAACGTCATCGAATGCTGTGCTATAGAATTAAAAAAACACAAAACATACATATTATGTGTATATAGATCGCCAAGAAATAATGCCAATAATGTAGAATTATTTTTTCAACAGTATGAAAATATTTTAGATCAATGTTGTTTCAAAAGTGATTACAAAGTCATCGTTTGCGGAGATTATAACATCAACATACTCGAAAAAAATTCTCGCGTTAGTAAGTTTTCTGAATTGGTCGCAAGCTATAACCTCAAGTTTTGCTTTAATGAACCAACTCGTTTAACTAGTGGCACATGCATCGATAATATAATGCACAATGTCCGAGGAGGAAATGGAGAGATAATCGAATTAGCACTGTCAGACCATACGGCCCAACTTTTTAAATGTCCAATCAAAAAAAGCTGTCGTATCAAATCCTGGTTTGTTATAAAACGTGACTTTAGCTCTGAAAACAGAAGTAAATTTTATAAGTGTATTAGCAGCCTTAGTTTTCAGGATGTGTATGATAATTCAGACCCAAATACAGCCTTTAAAAACTTTAATGATCTATTTCTCCTTTTTTATAACTTATGTTTCCCTGAGATTAAGGTAAAATGTTATCATACCAAAAAGCCAAAATGGGTTTCGAAAGGAGTAAAGACATGCGCGAAGAAAAAGATTAATATGTTGTGGAAGCATAGAACATCTAAAACTCCCGCAACCAAAGAAGCGTTCAAAACATACTCTAAAAGATTTAAAAAAATAATTAACTTGACTAAAAAATCGCAAAATAATTATTATATTAAAAGCGCTCAAAATAAATCTAAAGCTACATGGGACATCATAAATAATCAAAAAGCCTCCTACCCTCAGGATACTATCTCCCATGTATGTACTTCTGAAGGTGAAACTCTCACTGATCCCACGAAAATAGCAAATCACTTCAATGACTATTATGTCAGCGTGGCACAAAGCAGTTCAGCCTCCATCAATTATAGCAGAGATGATAGCAAATTACTAGGGAAGCAACATTCAAAGTCGCTATTTCTAACGCCGACAATTCCTTTTGACATATTAAAGATAATATGCGGATTAAAAAATACGAATAGCGTAGGGGTAGATGGCGTTACGACTAAAATAGTTAAAGATGTTTCAATACTTATAGCCCCAGTGCTCAGCTATATTATTAATTCCTGTATGGAGCATGGTGTATTCCCAGAACCTCTAAAAACATCGATAGTGAAACCACTTTATAAGAAAGGTAACAGAAGCCAGGTTGAAAACTATCGCCCCATTGCTTTGATTCCGTTGTTTTCTAAAATTATAGAGAAAGTAATATTCGGTAAATTATATTATTATTTTGAACAGCAAAAACTATTTACAGAAAAGCAATATGGATTTAGAAAAGGGAAATCTATTAACATGGCCATATTTGATTTTCTGAAAGCGGTTATGACTAATTTAGATAAAAATAAAAAAGCAGTAGCATTATACATGGATATGTCAAAGGCGTTTGATAGAGTTCGTCATGACATTCTACTAAAAAAACTATATAGATATGGAATTAGGGGCAATGCATATTATCTAATTAAATCATATTTGGAAAACCGATATCACATAACACATATAAACAGAATGTGTCCAAAAACAGCGACTATGATGACGTATAGATCAAACGCAAAACTCATCCAATATGGTGTTCCCCAGGGTAGTGTCCTAGGCCCTTTATTGTTTTTAATTTATATTAATGACTTCCCAAACGCTATTGACCACCAAATGACATTATTTGCTGATGACAGCACTATATTATTTATAAACAATAAATATGACGACTTAGAATCTGACATGAAATCTACTTTGACATCACTCTTAACTTGGTTAAATAATAATAATTTAAATATTAATTTTGACAAAACACATATCATGGACTTCAGGATTAAACATAATAATTTACCGAGATTGGACATAAATTACGAAGGTCACAAGGTTACTGATGTAGTACATACACGATTTCTAGGTTTGACAATCGACAACAAACTGACCTGGATAGCTCACGTTGACAATGTTTCCAAAAGGCTGCACAAATTTGCGTATGCACTTTTTCAACTTAGGAAAGTAGTCAATGAAGAAGCTTTGCTAACGGCTTACCACGGACATGTCGCGTCAATTCTTCGTTACGGGGTAATGTTTTGGGGAAATTCCGTGGACCGCCTAAAGGTTTTTAGAGCCCAAAAACGCTGTATACGTTCAATTTGTGGTATAAAAAAGAAGGATTCATGTAAAAAGCATTTCATTCGGTTAAAAATCTTAACATTACCTTCCTTGTACATTGGTGAAATTGCTATGTTCGTGAAATCCCACCCTGAGCTCTTTAGGATGTGGCCTGTTGGTAGTAGACTTGAGGGTAATGTGTATTGTTTACCGTCCAAAACGGCATTTCTTAATAAAAGTGTGTTCTGCATGGCATCTATTATTTATAACAGGATACCAAAAGTCATTCGATGCAAACAGGACTTAAATATTTTTAAGAACCAATTAAACAATTTCTTAGCTGACAAGGCCTATTACAGTGTAAATGACTTTCTAAATGACAAGAGCATCAATGACTATAAATTGTAATAATATCCTGACATTACCTGTTTTGACATAATATAACTAAATCCATTGACATTATCATACTTTTGACATTAATTTACTTATAATTCTATTGTTTAATAATTGTAATACCATGTAAACGTCTGTACACCTATTTTAGGTAGAAGCTAGAGAACATACCTAATGTTAATTTAAGAACTTTGTAAATTACACCTAGTTTTACAGACAAATAAATCATTCATTCATTCATTCATTCATTCATTCATTCTTCACGTATGTATGCTTATATCTTTAAAACTACCCATTGGATTTTGATGCGGTTTTTAAAAATAGATAGAATGGTTTAAGAGAAAAGTTTACGTGTAATAATACACCTGTGCGAAGTTGGCGCGAGTCACTTGTCTATTATAATCAATGAAATAGCTTGACACAAGTTCTAGTGATAAAAAATCACATTGGCGTCTCAAATATACGTCGGGCGATTTCAAGGCGGAGCTCAATCATTCTTAGCGAAATACCCTGATGCCCTATCACTTCAATTTCCAAGCTCAAGAAACCAAAACAATAAACTGACACTTATTAACGTAAAGTGTAAACTAATTTGAAAGTTAAACCGGCATCACGCACCGCCGACTCGAGCGGAGCGGAGCGGACAAACAAAGGAAAATCGATGTATTGGAGCGGCCGTCCAATATCTCAGCAATATAGTTAATAGTTTAAAGTATATTTTTTGACATGATAACGTCTTATAAATCGAGGATCGCCGGCTCCATGCACGAAAAAACATGACTCATTGTCACGTTCCGCGTGAGCCGAGCGTACAAACGAGGGCGCGGATCATGCAATAGAGCAGCAGTCACGATCGGTTTAAGCGTTCGGATTGTGGCGCATATGACGTAATCACGTAAAAATATTATGGTACGTAAACTGACATACAGGCAAAAAATTTGTTATTCAAAAAATTAGAGCTGCAAGTTAACTCTTAATCTACATAAACGCGAACTGCAGGAGAACAATGACGTATGTCACGATGCCTTGGACCAGCTGCAGAGTAAGAGTTGCGTCTACATCGAAAAGGCATTTAAGGTTCACTTTTGCAAAGCAAGATCGGTATAGACGCTGCACATTCTTATGCATTCTTCTTTCTTCCTCTGAAAAAAAATAAAGGAAAATGATCACTAACAACCTGACAATTTATAGATACTTGTCAAATATGTTGAAGACTGTATCAAAAATGGTGTATGTGAAGTTGACCACAAGCTGCGCATATCCCCACTTCCAAATTAACCCGCTAACAAATAAATTTGCTTCTCCACGACGACTCGCCTCATGTTCACTAATGCCATTGTTTTGCTGCCAAGTTTGATTCTGCTTGTAGACTTATTTAATATACGAAAACTTTTGTGAGCGAATTCACTCTGCGCACACAAAACTGTACGAAAGTCATTTTTATGAGTCGTCTGTGAAGATGTTGACTAGTGTATCCAGTACTGTACTGTACCAGCCTTTTAATAGTCCACTGCAGGACGTAGGCCTACCCACGAAAGGTGATTGGGCCATATCCACCACGCTGGCCCAGTGCGGGTTGGTGGATTCACATACGCCATCGAATTTCTTCTACGGACGTATGCAGGTTGCCTCACGATGTTTTCCTTCACCGAGAAGCCAGTGATGTTAAATTCCGTACATAAATTCCAAAGAACTCATTGGTACGGGACCGGAGGTTCGAACCCATTACGTCACTAAGTCACTACCTCTAGGCCACCACGGCTTTTTAGTGCATCCGCGTAGAAGTAACTAGGCATGTCCCTTTTGGTAGCATTGTACTACAGACACGCGGAATCTATCTGGGTTTTAGTCAATCGGCATGATTTATACGACTACTTACCTTCGCATTCTGATTCACTGAGTAACTTAGAAGACATTGCCATCGTCTTTTCTAGGGCAATGTAAAACTGTTCCGTTTCCCGCCCCAGGAAGGATATGTACACCAAATGTATTAGAATCCAAATAATGATGATAAGCATCGTTGAGTACAGGAAATGCTGAAACAAATTTAAAATATGTTGTGAGGCTAGCTGCGTACCAATTTCATTTAAATTAGTCGAAATTGAACGGATTTTATGGGCCCGTTTTATCTTCTTCAAAATTGACAATACATTATACGTTTTTACATCTTCAACTACGAGTATAATAAACGATTCTTGACAGTGCACTGTTTCCAAGATATCGGACAGAAACTGTTTTTCAAGATAGCACTTGAAGCTCCTCCTAGACCTGTCCGCATTTTGTGATTTTTACTCAGTAAAGATACCCTAAACCTTATAAAATAAAAAACGGACAAGTGCAAGTCAGGCTCGCACACCGAGGGTTCCGTACAAATCCAGAAAATTTCACAAAATTGGGAAGTACGTTGTTAAAATCTCTATACTCATCATCATCATCGACAAAAGTTTATTTTTAGGGTTCCGTACCTCAAAAGGAAAACACGGAAGGTATAGGATCACTTTGTTGTCTGTCTGTCCGTCTGTGTGTATGTCAAGACTCTTTATCTCGGAAACGCGTAAAGATATCGAGTTGAAATTTAAACTTTATACGTAAACTTATGAATTCTTGCAGTTGTGTAAAAGAAAAGATTCTCAGTTACCGTATAAAAAAGTTAGAGCCGTTTATGTCGTAAAAACCGCATATTTCAATGCTCACTAAAATCAAAACCTACAGGGTACTTCCCGTTGACATAGAACTATGAAATTTGGCAAGAAGCATTGCCCCAGAGTACACATATAGGCATAAATCTGAAAACTGTACATTTTTATTTACATCACAAACAATAGGGCCTCAAAATTCACAAAAAAATTGGTTCAAAATTCTGTGTAAACTGAAAATATGTTCAAATATAAATTTATATGTATAATTGTATGAATATAAAACATCAAACTTAATAAATAAAAATAAATAAATAATAATATCTCAGTAATCGCGCGCATTTACTCTTATCTAAACTAGATGGCGTTGGCGTCAAGTTAACTCGCGGTATTAACTTTCTCCGTCGATGTACGAGGTGTCTATGCGTTCTGGATATGTTGTTTGATTGTAAAGATATAAATCCATTCCTAACTCGAACAAATTTAAAGCGAGTCATTTTAAAGAACTGCATTTGCAATGCTAAAACAGGTATATAATTATTCTAACTATGTGTTTGTACGAAACCCTCGATGTGCGAACCTGACTCGCACTTGTCCAGTTTTTTTTTTACTTTTCTCGTCATTCATCGAAAATTGTTAAAATAATTAAAAACCGTTTTAGCATGTGCCAATGAAGCTCTTTTATGTGATACCTCATGTAGATACGATTTACGCACTTTGAATTTTAAACCCATTATCCTATAAGGGTTCTGTTTTTTTCCATTTGAGGTACGGAACCCTAAAAATTTAGTGCAAGGTTGAATCATCAGAATACAGCTGTTTTTCTTGCGCAAAATAGGTATTTTGGTGTTAAAGTGTACGCTGGTTACAAGCCGATTCAAACCGTTTTCATTGGAGATCTATACATACTTTTATCCAACAGTGGACGTCATAATTATGGCTGATGGATGAATGGCCAATTATATTCTTACCCTGTACATAGGATCGTTGTTTGAAGTGCTTGTCTGTGTGTAAGTCAGCCACAACTGTGCGTAGAGCAAGCTATGTAGGAATGTGTCGACAATAAAATACAGCACCTGGAAAGCATATAGGTATTATTGGTATGAGCTCTATGAGGGTCCAGTTGTAACAAAAGGAGTCATATTCGTGCCATCTCCATTAAGGCCTGTCAGCTAGTCTGACGAATTAGGAAACCCAATGGGTAGTGACTTCAGCTCACAGGTTGACTGATATGCAGCAGATATATCCAGCTCAGTGCTGCTTTTGTTTGGCGACTTTCTGAGGAACATCAACGAATAGTGTTTTGGAGCGCAGAATGCGGTCTGAAAATTTTGCTCTTAGGATACTACGCTCTATGACTTGCTGACACATCTTGTGACTGATATGGCTGGCTGGTGATGACAAATAACCCTGACACATTTGAAACATAGTTATAGTAGATTTTAATTAAATATACTCACCAATTCTTGAAAAACTTTGGTATAAATATTGTAAGATTCCATAATCAGCGAGAAAATTTCAAACATCCTTTTCCAATATAGCGTTCCCATTTTTAAATTACTCATCTTGTTTTCTTTTACTCTCTCACTCCAAAGCAAAAGATTTCTTTTTATCAGTGTCATAATCCTTATAGCATACAGCATATTAACATACGAACCAAATAGCGTAAAGTCTGACAAAAATTCGACGATATTAAATCTTCTATGAGCGCAGTCTAGATATCCGTAGAAAATGTAGAAATCGAGAAAAAATATTAGACCATATATCCAGTTCCAGATAGTTTCATTCTTTAGGTTGTTGTTCTTTAATTTTTTAAGAACTTCTTGAATTTTAAGGATTAACGAAACGTTGTTGCAACTTTGACTACAATTGTTGACAAGGTTCGTAATATGACCGATGCAATTGAGGCAACAGTTAAAATTTTGAATTGCTAAAAACGTCCACATAACTTTACGCCTTGTAAACACCACGTTTGAGCGCGCTCTAGAGAAAATAAAGACACGAATCAGTAAAATTGCGCAATAAAGACATGTTACCACAAATGACGCTAAATTAATCCAAAATCCGTTTGGCGTGATGAAATTGTCACGGATTTGAAACTTTGGGTAGCCAAGGAAACTCTGCAGGATGTTCAATGGTTTTAGGTACTTTTGGTAACCATTTTCTAAAACATTGTGCAGTAATATTTCGTTTTTAGTGTATATGTGCACGTTGTGTACTTTATTTTGTCGAGTCGGAAACATTTTTTTCTAAAATTTACACCTTATCGCAACGAGATATAACAATAAACTAAATAGTTATTTTCTCCTAAAAAATAACACATCAGATAAGATTGAAGATTAAAAATTTCAATTTAACAATGTACTAGACAGTAATGAGTTTTTAATCACTAGTTGACCTTGACAATAACTTTACAGATATACCAACACTATAACGGGAGATAATTATAAACTATTCCATTATTACGTGTCTGCTATACACGTGGACATCAATTATTATCGTACCACCATAAAACTTTTTTATTCTGAAGAGTTTATCATAACTAGATGTTGCCAGCGGCTTCTCCCGCGTGGTATTTTAATTTTAATGTTTTGTCGAATTCTGAGTTGGCCCTGCAGTGAAATTTATTTATCTCTCTTTCGGAATTAGGAATGAAATAAAAAAATGATCAAACATTTTGAAGATATACTTTAACAGTGAGAGATCTACATAAAAGCAAATTGTAAGAGAACAATAATATAAGACATTATAACTTGGACTAGCTTAAGGGTGAGCGTCGCGTCCACGTCGAACAAGCCTTTAAGGTTCATTTTCCCGAAGTAGGAGCGATGAAGACGTTGCACGTTCTTGAGCGTTCGTCTTTCTGCTTCTATAAAAAAAGACAAATACATTTCAGTGGTGATAGTTATTAGCACCTTCCAATCTGGAGCTCTAAACAAATAGAATTAATTACTTTAACAATACGACTAACCAACGATACAGGGAATAAAAAGTTAAATACAAATGAATAGGGCCCGTTTTACCCAGCAAGAGATCAATTTTTCAAAATGTTCGTCCTTAGTGCGGCGTCAGCGGCGTCAGTGTCAGCGGTTTGGGCTGTAGACTGTCTGTAAGTCAGTCACTAAGGGAAGCTTTTTATATAATAGATTTTTTGTTTGAGGTTTGTCTAGGAAAAAACGACTTTTCTTTATTACTTGTAAAGAACAAAACTTGGTTGCCTTCTAGTCAAAATTTTAAATTCTTAAAAAACAATATAGCA
Organism: Hypomecis punctinalis; assembly: GCA_949316475.1. Taxonomy (NCBI): domain Eukaryota; kingdom Metazoa; phylum Arthropoda; class Insecta; order Lepidoptera; family Geometridae; genus Hypomecis; species Hypomecis punctinalis. The sequence goes on along the minus strand of OX438800.1, from coordinate 26,158,572 downwards.
GCATGTTTTTTTTACCTTCACAATCTGGATCGCTAAGCCGTTTTGTAGACATTTCCTGTGTCGTTTCCATAGCTAAGTAAAATCTCTCCGTTTCCCTCCCTAAGAAAGATATTAATACCAAGTGCGTAGACGCCCAAGAAATAATAACAATCATGGTTGATGATAAAAAATTCTGAAATTAAAAATAATACATAGCTATGAATAAAGTTATTTCATTGATGAGTGATCAATTATTGCGTTGAAGATTCGTACGGCCAAGGAATGGAATAGATTTCCGACTTCTGTTTCCTGAGAAAAAGAGCTCACACTCAGAGTGAATTGGTAGGTATCTTTTAAATGTCCGTCCATTCATCAGTCATAGGATGTCCACTGCTGTACATAGGCCTCCCCTATGGATCTTCAATAAGACCGGTTGGTAGTGGCTTGCATTCAGCGTGATCCTGTCGTCTTAATGAAGTCATCCGTCCACCTTGTAGGTGGACATCCTACGCTGCGTTTGCTTGTACGTGCCAGCAAAAACCGTACTCTTAAATGTGCGTGCTTCATTTTCAACCACAACGTTGCTTACTATCATGAAAGTAGGTAGGTACTTGATGAAAAATCACGTTATGACAGAGAAATTAATAAAACGTTCCAATATTTTTAAACAAATAATTATGCGATACATACTCTGTACTTTGGGTCATTATTTGATGTCCGCGTATGAGTGTAAGTCAACCAAGCTTGCATAAAGAGCAGAGTGCGTAGAAATGTATCGACAATAAAAAATAATACCTGAAAAATAAAGCACATATATCATTATAACATTTTAAAAACATGTAATTATTACAACTTAAATTATACTTACTAAGTCTTGAAATACTTTAACAAAAATAATGTAAGAATCGAGGATCAACGAGTAAATTTTGAACATTTTTTCCCAGTAACCCGTGTCTGATTTCAAATTTTTCCTTATATTACTCTCCTTAATCTCCTTGATCCAAAACAAAAGGTTTCTTTTTATAAATGCAATAATTCTGATAGCGTAGAGCATATTAACATAGAGGTTGAATAGCAGAAAATCAGTGATGAATTCCAGCCACTCGAATTTGCGACGAATACAATTGTTATATATATAGAAAAGGTGGTAAATAACGAAACTTGAAACGCCATAGATCCAATTCCAAACCTTTTCATTTCCAAAATTGCAATTGTTTAATTTGTTAAGAATCTCTTGTATCTTTAAGATGAGTAAAACGTTGTTAAAGCTATGGCAGTAATTTGAAATAAAGTTAGTGATGTGACCAGATATGCTCAAGCTCAAACTAAAGTATCTGGCGATAAAAAACACAACTGACACGCTATTCTTAGAGAAAACCACATTCGATGGCGCATTCTTAATGAGTAATCCACGTCCAATGACTAACAAAACGTAAAACAACGTTGCTGTGAACGATAATAAATTTATCCATACACCATTAGGAGTGATAAAGTTATCCCGAATTTGGTATTTAGGATAACCGTGCATTCTCTGCAGTACGTTTAACGGTTTGAGGTATTTTTGGAAATTTCCTTCGACCGCATTGTGAAGCAGAATTTCGTTTTTGGTGTAAATGTGCACTTTTGTACGTTGGTGTCTTGGTAACATATTTGAACAACTGTATAGGATGAAAGGTATAGTGTTACTACGTTTCTTGTAACAAAATTTAATTAAGTAATGGATAGCCTGTAGTACTATATGATTGCCTGTTTCAGTGGTTCTGGTGTTAAAAACTGTTTTAAAAATTACATTATAATAGCCCTACAGGGGAACTACTTATGTCTGGTTTTATTTTTGACCGAAGCGAATGAAAAGTGATTGGTTTGTGTCTATCCAAAATATGATTTTTCTTTACAAATCTCGACGAAACTTGGTGGAAACATAGGTGGATATTAATAGATTTTTTATCGGCGGATTTCGATTCTCCTAAAATAACTAATGGCTAAAATAACTCCTCAAGGAGAGGAGGTATTTTAGCCAATTTTAATGACATTTGGCAATATAATCTAGTATTTAAATTTTAACTAAGGAGACGTCTACGTATGGTATATCATTTAGAGAAAAATCTAACCTAGATTATATAAACATGATTTGAAAGCTTGTTAAATGAGCTATTCAAATATATTTAACTAGCTTAACCCGCCGCTTTGCTCGCGTTGTTTTAGTAAGTATATTTCGGAGACAGGAACCTAAATAATACAAATACAAACAATTAATTACAATTTATTGATTAAATACTAAAAATGGAACGATTACAACCAAAAATAAAAAAAATGTTTTCCAAGCTCAAAACAACAATAATCTGACATTCCTCTTTTTTTAAATTAATTTTTACAATCAGCTTACGTTTCAACTTACGTAATATTTTTGCGATGATGAAGCCCTTGTCTTGTCTCATGTAATTATTATTTTCAAACAAGTTTCAGCTAAAATAAATAAATATTGGAATAAGTTATTTACTACTTCAAAGTTGTATAGGTTTAATTATTTTTTTTTTAAATAAGATTGGAATTTAAATTGATTTATGAATGTACGTCGACAGGAACGACAAAGCAAAGTTATTTATCACTAGCGCCACTTTGAACTAGTTTATAATTTAAATATTTGGCGCTAAAATTCGAACGACCGGCTTATAATAGATTGATTAATTCATTAGATTATGTCTAATAATATATTGATAAAAGGCCAGTAATTAAGTAAGTTCATATAGGCCGAGAGGCTAGCCCTGGTGTCAGAGATTAGGCCTCTGACATGGCTAAACGGTTAAAAACAACCGGGACCTACAATTTAACATTTACCGGGTGGGTAAAATACAGTAAATCATCCGTGACGACCACATATACGTATTTGCTAGAACTGATAATAGCGCATGGTCAGGCCGGCGTTGTCTAGTAGTCTAGTTGTTGAAAATGATAATACCTGCCGTTTAGCCCGCGTTTTCTTAGTACTTGCTTAAAATGAAAATAGCACGCAGTTTGGCCTGTGCTGTCTTAGTACTTGCAAAACGTATATGCTAAAAATAATATAACCCGTGGTTTAACCTATTATTAATAATTAACTTATTACTTTAAGTACTGAATATGACAATAGCCTGCAGCTTGGCCCATTTTGTCCTAACGTTTGTTTAAAACGTGCGGTGCAAACCTGCGGTTTGGCTCGCGTTGACTTAATACTTAGGTACTTGACATGAAAATAGTCTGCGGCTTAGCTTGCAATGGCTGAGTACTTAATTATAATTATATCCCGTGGCTTGGAATTTTCTTAATACTTCCTTAAAATGATAAAAGCGGGAAATACACATGTCAATAGCTGGCACAGTTGCATGCCAGCTTCTTGCACGTTCCAGCTACTGGTATGTGTATACTGGCTGCTGGCAACGTACAAAAATCTGGCATGCAAATGTGGGTATTCTCGGCTTAATACTTGCTTAAAATGATAAAATCCCATGTGTTGGCCCGAGTTGACTTAGTACTTGAGTAACATTATAAAAACCGGCTGCGTTGACTTAGTTAGTACATACTTAATATGGTTATAGGCCGCGGTTTAGCCAACGTTGACTTAGTACCTACTTACTTTTAATATGTAATAATAATAGCCCGCAAAATGGCCCGCGCTATTTAAGTAAATGAAAATAATTTGACAACTAAGAAGTATGAATGAAAATTAGTAGTAGTACACCACTAACTTATTAATGAAAAATTGTATTTTTTAGTTATTACGGATATTTATTAATTTCATTAGATCCCGAGGGAACCGTATCTACGGGATTATTTGCTTATCCTGTACTAAGCCGAAAAAGATGATCCAGACGGTCATTACAAACAACTTTTACTATGAGGCCAACCGAATTTTCGAAAAAATGCTGTTTCATACATTTTGTCAATTCCGAGTTGCAGTTTTGTATGGTACAGCTGATTTTTTTCTCATGTTTTGGGTTGACCCCATTGTAGATGTTGTTCATAACGATGGTCTGAATCACTCCCTTGTAAGCAGATAACCCTGTATATTATATTTTCCGGAGTGACAGCTTCGTAATAGTTAAATTGTTAATTACACTATTAGGAATGTGTATTTCTTTCCGAAGGAATGACGCACTATTGTGACCCGGGCTGTGAATAGCCTATTTTTTTAGTTTATATTGTAGTTTATTATCATACAAAATGTCAATGGTATCTACTTAAAGTTAACGACAATATTTTTGGTTTAAGTATTAACTATTTTTTTTTTTTTACTTTTATGTTTCCTGTGGGAACCGTTGATATATTACGGCATTAGAGAAAACTAATCCATGACCTACTTCTCTATCTATATTTAAACCAATTTAATTCCGTGCCATGAACATTACATGAGGGAATAATTGACGTTTTCTTGGACGCCTAAAGTCTATATCTTAGTGAGTCTTGTAGACTGTTTTCAAACAAAATATCGTCCAATTCTGTTTAGTCTTTTTCGCAAATTATTTCAATTTTCAATTCCCTAAAAACAACTTACAGCTTTCCAAATAACAGTAGTACCTATGCTAGTAATTATATGTTTTGGTCTACTTCTTTACCAAATTGTATTTGAATCCGTCTATTTGTTCCGTAAAAACTTTTTTTTTTAAATTTGACTCTCTCGAAGGAATAGAATATTTTTTCAGGATAACTATAACTCCAGTATTAGTACATAATATTATAAGATTCTCCAAAACCAAATATTATCCATATTAATTTGGGATTTTATATGGACACCCAGAATAATAAAATCGCAAAATTTGAACAAAACGTATTTTTTATTATGTTTGAAGAATATTTAAGCCATTTAATTTCTAGTCAATCGGTCCAGGCAATAAAAAGTTTCATACAATCGAAAAGGGCCCGTTTTACCCCTTTAAAAAACGAATTTTCAAAAATACTTCCTTAGTGGATGCCTACAACATTCATAAAAGGAATACATGTGCGAAATTACGAGTTTCTAGCCTTAATGGTCTGGCCTGTGCGTTGATACCTGATTCAGTCACCTTTGCCTTTTATAAAATGTATATAGATTGAAGTATTTTATGTCCCTTCATTTTTTAAATTATTAAAATAAATTGTACGAAGTATGATAATTCAGCTCATCAATTATTCTATTGAGGCCATAATAATGTGCTTCTATCGTTACTTTAATTGCATTATTACCTGAGAATTCATAAGAAACTTGTGCGCCCACTCAAAACAATATATTTCACGAGAATCACAAAATATTGGGTCTAATTGATAAAAAATCTGCTATGCTTATTATTTGAACGATAAAATGTTGCTTAATTAGAGTTGGCAAAAATTAACTACCTATATATTGTGTGAATTCAAAATTGTTAAAAAGAAATTAAAAATTAATTTAACAAAAATCGGAGGCTTCATTTTGTTCCTAATTGGTATACCTAATTACCTAATATCGTTCAGAACAATGTGCACTTTTTGAGATGTAACGAAACGAGTGCTGTGATTAGAGTTTTTATTATACCAGTTTCCATACATTTTGTGAACGTGTCTTTTGTGATTATGAACTAAATCGGTCACGAACGAGTCGAGATATAGGCTTAGGACTACTTATAGACGAGATATGCCGAGAACTCTACAGTGCGGAGAACTTACCGTTGATGTATCAGTTTACCTCAAAAAGAAAACAGGTAGTCATTAAATATATACACATTTCTGAGTACATTTTATTCATAACCTAATAATCAGACATCTCGAAGTCTCTCTGCAGGATCCAATCAGGAATGAGGAGATCCGTAAAAGAACCAAAGTTATCGACATAGCCCAACGGATTAGCAAATTGAAATGGCAATGGGCAGGGCACATAGCACGGAGGACTGATGACCGGTGGAGTCGAAAAGTTCTCGAGTGGAGACCACGTACCAGCAAGCGCAGCGTAGGACGTTCACCCACAAGGTGGACAGATGACCTCATTAAGACCGCAGGATTGCGCTGGATGCAAGCCGCTTCCAACCGGTCTTATTGGAGATCCATAGGGGAGGCCTATGTCCAGCAGTGGACGTCCTTTGGCTGATGGATGGATGGAATGATCAGACATAATAGATAGATACTTATTTATAGTTATGAGTGAATTCAATAAAGTAAATCTGTAATTAAAATATGGACATTTTAGATAATTAATCGTAACTTAGTCAATTTTGTAAAAGGCCTAGATACTAGCTAAAGCGAATTGTAGAAGTACTATAACATAGGCCACAATGGCTTTAACCAACTGCAAAATGAGGGTGGCATCCACATTGACTATGCCTCTGAGGTTCACTTTGACGGAGCAAGAACGGTGCAGACAACGGATATTCTTGTACATTCTTTTTTCCGCCTCTGAAATAATAAAAAAAACCGAATTGTAGAAGTACTATAACATAGGCCACAATGGCTTTAACCAACTGCAAAATGAGGGTGGCATCCACATTGACTATGCCTCTGAGGTTCACTTTGACGGAGCAAGAACGGTGCAGACAACGGATATTCTTGTACATTCTTTTTTCCGCCTCTGAAATAATAAAAAAAACCGGACAAGTGCGAGTCAGGCTCGCACATCGAAGGTTCCGTACAAACATATTGTTAAAATATTTAAAAACCTGTTTTAGCATGTGCTAATGAAATTCTTTTATATGATACCTTACATGATACGATTTACTCACTTTGAATTTTGAACCCATATTTTGTGAATTTTGAGGCCCTTTTTTTGTGATTTAAATAAAAATGTACAGTTTTCAGATTTATTCCTATATGTGTACTCTGAGACAATGCTTCTCGCCAGATTTCATAGTTCGTTTTGATTTTTGTGAGTGTCGAAACATGCGGTTTTTTACGACATAAACGGCTTTTCCTTTTTTAAACGATAACTGAGAAGCTTTTCTTTTACACAACTGCAAGAGATTATAAATATACGTATACAGTTTAAATTTCAACTCGATATCTTAACGCGTTCCCGAGAAAAAGAGTCTTGACATACACACAGACGGACAGACGCACAGACGGACAACAAAGTGATCCTATAATTCCGTTTTTTCCGTTTGAGGTACGGAACCCTAAAAATAATATATTTATGTGGAGTAATGATATCATTGCGAGTCCGATATTTTGGGCACCCTATTATGTATTGCATAATATTCAAAAGTTTCAGGTATTTTTGTAAGCTTTTGTGAATGTTATTTTGAAACAATACTTTATTTTTTGAGTAAACGTGTACTTTTGCTATCCGACGTTTAAGGAACATTTTAAATAAGATACTGAACGCTCAAGCTCTACTGAAAGAATGATGTCATAAAAATTTCAAATTGAAATATTGAATCGAATTCTGAGTGATTGAAGGTTTCGATTTACAAACAGAAAAGCCCGAAAATGGTGTAATAAATATATAACAGACTAAACAAAGTGTATTATTATTAGTGAAGGTGACAATTTATGTATATAACTAGGTATATAAGATATCATTTATCTTAATTTCGGGTTTTTTACAATTTTACTAACTAAGTAGGTAATTACGTAGTTCCTTTTTGTGAAATCGTGGCCGTATATTGTGCTATCTTGCATCGAACATAACTTACTATTGTTTTTTTTGGAACTTAAACAAGACGTTAAATCAATGTGGCAGTCTCATCGTACCGTTATGAAAACCTTGCCTTGCTAAAAGAAAAAGCTTGCCAACAACGTTGCACTAACCAGACGATGGTTCTAGATATTTTGACAAGATATTACAAACTCTATCTCCAAAAAATCTAAAAATCATAAAGGAATGGAAAAAGAAGGCATGATTATCCCGAAATTTCGTCAAAATACGTCTAGAAACTACGTAGTATAAAACAAATTCGCTTCCCTGTCTGTCTTCACGTATGTAAGCTTATATCTTTAAAACTACCGATCGGATTTTGATGCTGTTTTTTAAAATAGATAGAATGGTTTAAGAGAAAAGTTTAAGTGTAATAATACACCTGTGCGAAGTTGGGGCGAGTCACTTGTCTATTATAATCAATGAAATAGCTTGACACAAGTTCTAGTGATAAAAAAATCACATTGGCGTCTCAAATATACGTCGGGCGATTTCAAGGCGGAGCTCATTTTTGTTAGGCAAATCAATATTAGCGAAATGCCCTGATGCCCTATCACTTATTTCTTCCGAGCTCAAGAAACCAAAACAATAAACTGACACTTATTAACGTAAAGTGTAAACTAATTTGAAAGTTAAACCGGCATCACGCACCGCCGACTCGAGCGGAGCGGAGCGGACAAACAAAGGAAAATTGATGTATTGGAGCGGCCGTCCAATATCGCAGCAATATTAGTTATAGTGGAGCGCCTGGAGCGTCAAAATCATAGAAACCTCAGACTTCCGTTACAGTGGATGAAAAAAAAAAGAAAAAATTGGATTGTTTAGCTAATAACATAAATAAAAAAGTTTACCTATTTAAAATTTGTGCTTTTGATTTTAAAATAAAAAAAAATGAATAATTATAATAATTCAAATAGTATGAGGCATATTATTCTGTAAAATGATTTTGTATATCAAAATTAAGTTGAAGTATATTTTTATACATGCATAATAAGTGGATAAATGTAGTAATTCAAAGAAAATCGAAAAAAAAGGTAACATTTCAAATAAAATTTTTGTTTATTGAGGCTTTTTACATTATTGATCTAGGTATATCAAATATTCTCTTCCACTTCAGTCATTTTAATGGTAGGTAAAGTATTAAGGCAGCTATTTCCATTACACTGTAAACATGCTACACTACAATATAAACCACTCTTCCGACATCCACAAGCAGCTCCACACCCCTTTTTGCAATTGCAAAATAACATTTGCAGTAGATTATCCGGTGCTGGTAATTGGTTCATGGTTATTGGGATGAACATGTTACTGAGATACTTCCACCCCCAATCTCCGATATTTATGTCGTTTCCTAACCATAACTGGGTTTGCAGGTACACTCTTTTCAGGTGTTCAATTGCGGCATCAGTTGTAGGTGGTAATGATGACAAAATAACACTTGTATTTTTGGTTGTAGCTTTAATGTTTGTTGTATCTCAATGTATTCAAGTCTTTGATTTTTGCTGGAGCTCCATATAAAGTCAAAATACATGCTACACCTGCTTGAAATATATTATTGGAGTCTTCATTGATGTTTTTAAATATGTTTGCTGATTCATGCTTTAACCACTTAACGGTTAATAATATTACTGCCGTTTGATGATGGCTACTTGAGCCTCGGCTTGGAACCCGTGTGATACAGTGAACGTCTGCCGGCTAGGATTACAGTTGCTAGCAAGACGACCTGGGTACCGAGCTCCCTACCTACACGGTCTATTCCTAAGTAGGTATATTTTAAAATAAAACAGTGATTACAACACACACATAACATCTTTATTTTTTACTTACTTAAGTATAACATCAAGATATCGCAACTAGATCTAAACACCCGCCGCGGCATAAATTACACGGAACAAATCAAGTAAAACCGCGGCGTCGTGTGGAGTGCGTTTCATATAAATATACGATATCGCAAAGCGCGCGCCAGTCTGCCTCGGATCGTCGTGGCTGCCAGTCGTCACGGAGAACACGCGCCCCGCGCGCCGCACGCCGCTCGCCGCTCGCCTGGAGCGCCGACCGCTGCCTCGAATGCGATGCACCTAGTACGCGGCGGCGCGCCGACCAAGTCGCGCGCTCGCTGCCCGCATGAACTATGTAGGGTCGCTACATCATTTCCCCCTTTCTCAAAAAGCGAAGCGTACTGGAGGTCTTGATGTTCTTCCGGATCTGGTCACGTAATTGCCGTTTGTCTGTTTGGATGACTCGGGATCATCTTCTTGTACAAAAAACGCTGGTTTCAATCGGTCTATAGAGACATTGTCGATTCTTTTTGGCAACTGTATTTTATAATATTTCTCCTTGCGGCCTAGTACTCGGTATGGACCGTCGTAGGCGGGAGTTAACGGTCGTTTATAGGCATCGTTGCGCACAAATACATGCGTACAGTCTGGTAGGTCTCGATGAATGAAAGTTGCACGAGTAGCGTCTGACTTCCGTTGAGCTTGTGATTTTTTGATGGCTTCAGTCAACTGGTTCATGAAAGATGAGGTCGAGTGCTTTTGAGTCACTGGTTCTCCGTGAAATTCTCCGGGTAGTCGCAGTGTTTGTCCATATAACAGTTCGGCCGGGCTTGCACTTATATTTTCTTTGATGGCAGAGCGTAGTCCGAGCAATACGGTAGGCAATTCGTGTACCCAAGTTGAGGAATTCAATCTGGCCGTTAGAGACGCTTTGAGTGATCTGTGCCACCTTTCTATCATTCCATTAGCAGATGGGTGGTACGCTGTAGTTCGGCATCGTTCAACACCCATTCTGTGCATGAGGCTCTTGAATAGGTCCGATTCAAACTGTACTCCTCTGTCGGTTGTAATCTTCTTTGGTGCTCCAAATCTAGCAATCCATCCATTATATAGCGTTTCTGATACTTTTTCAGCTGTAATTTCCGAAATAGGCAAGGCTTCTGGCCACTTTGTTGCACGGTCGATCATTGTGAGCAAGTAACGGTGGCCTTCCGGAGACGATGGGAGCGGTCCGACGATGTCGACATGAAGATGGGATAGCCTGTCTGCTTCTTCGAATGACCCGATTGGTGCCTGGATGTGCCGTTGAATTTTTGAGCGTTGGCACTGCATGCATGCTCTGGTCCAGTTATTTAGGTCACTGTTCATCGATGGCCAGAAGTAACGTGACGTAATCAGCTTCCTAGTGGCTCTTATGCCCGGATGACTCAGGTCGTGGATAGCTTGATGAGCCTGCTTCCTGAATTCTTCTGTCAGGTATGGGCGAGCAGTTCCCGTAGACATTTCGCAGGTTACTCTGCTTGAAGTGCCTGGTATGAAAACATCTTGGAACTTGTGCTTCTTTTCCTGCTTCATAAGCCGTAGTTTCTCGTTGCTAAGTTGTCTCTTGGCTAATTCTTCATAATTAATCGGCGATGGGCAGGTTATCGCTTCTATGGTGATTCTTGATAGTGCGTCGGCTACACCATTGCATTTCCCAGGAATGTGACGTATGTCCGTAGCAAATTGTCCGATGTATTGTAGATATCTGGTTCTCATCGGTGTTTCATTCTTGCTGTCTGTTGACAACGCGTTCAGTAGCGGCTTATGGTCGGTGTAGATGATTAACTCTCGCCCCTCGAACATCTTGCGAAAATGACGAACAGCCATGTGAATAGACAGGAGCTCGCGGTCATATGTGCTATATTTCTTCTGTGCTTCATTGAACTTCTTCGAGAAGAAACCCAGTGGCGTCCATACTCCTGAAATGTTTTGCTGAAGAGTGGCCCCAGCGCAGTTTTCAGACGCGTCAGTCATTAAGGCATAAGGAGCGTCTGGTGCTGGATGAGCTAGGCGGGTTGCTTCTGCAATATCTTGTTTACATTTCTCAAACGCCTTTTTGGAGTCTTCTTTCCATGCTATCTTCCTTTTATCGTTTTTCTTGGCATTATGGAGGTACTCGTTCAGTTTTCTTTGACTTTCTGCTGCGTGAGGAATACTCTGCCGATAAAAATTAACCATTCCTAAGAATCGGCGAAGGTCGTTGATGGTTTCTGGCAGTGGGTATGACTTGATTGCGTGGACTTTTTCTTCAGTCGGCAAAATGCCTCCATTTGTTATGGTGTATCCCAAGAAGTCCAACTTCGATTGGCCGAACACGCACTTCGCAACGTTAACTTGTACTCCGTTGTCGTTCAATCTTTTGAAAACTTCTTCCAGGTCCTTTTGATGATTCTTTTCGTCAACAGAAGCGACTAGTATGTCGTCCACGAAGCAAAAAACGGGAAGCCCTCTCATGACGTTGTCGATATGCCGTTGGAATGTTTGGCCAGCGTTGCGTAATCCAAAGCACATTCTTGTGAATTCAAACAATCCAAAGGGTGTGATTACGGCTGTCTTCTTTATGTCTTCTTCACGATTTCGGACCAAATAGTACGCCCTCTTCAAATCAATTTTCGAAAATATATTCTTGTTTTGTAGATTATAGGTGAAATCCAGAAGCCGCGGTATTGGGTATCGATCCGGCACGGTAATGGCGTTCAAGCGCCTATAGTCTCCACATGCTCGGTAAGTCATATCCTTTTTCAGTACCATGTGAAGTGGGCTTGCCCACGGGCTGTTGGATGGACGACAAATTCCTTGGTTCAGCATCTCTTGGAACTCTTCTTTAGCCGCCTTGTACTTATGAGGAGGCAATGGACGTGCCTTTGCGAATACTGGTGCTCCCGTAGTTTCAATGTGATGTTCAACTTCGCTGATGGGAATCTTCGGTAAAGTCGGTCTTGTAATATCTGGAAATTTTCCAAGTATTTTGTGGTATAGGTTGCTGTCATCTATGGTGCGGATGCTTCCTTCTGGTTCTGCAACTGGAGTAAAGTATCCTTGTGCGGACATCTTGGTCTCTCGGTCGATGATTTTTTTTCCACACAGGTCGACGAGTAAATTGTGATGGTGCAGAAAGTCAGCACCTATTATCGGCCTACTGACTGCTGCTATCACGAACCGCCAATTGTAAGGACGCCTCATTCCTAAGTTGAGCGTGACGGCGCGTTCTCCGTATGTTGGTATTGATGTCTTGTTAGCTGCAAACAAGTAGTTTTCAGGAGTATGGTTCCGTTTATCGGATGCGCGAGCTGGCAACACGGATACGTTGGCTCCTGTATCCACGAGGAAATGCATCCCAGTTGACTGATCTCTGACAAATAGGCGGTATGATGATAATTCTTCGACTTTGGCGTCCGCCATGGCTTCAGTCGTTACTGGTTTCCCGACTGGTTTCGGTCACTGGTGCCTCGAGCGTGAAAATTACAGGGACTGCGACAACGATATGCAGATCGGCCGAATTTGCGATGAAAGAAGCACATTCCTGACGAATCGTTGCCGTAGCGCCTTGACGCTGAATTGGACCGAGATCGGTTTCTACCCCGATAAGACTGCCGGCGACGATTGCTAGAATCTGCTCTTAGTTCAGCTACTTCTTTTGCTAAAGCCTCAATCATGTTTGCGACGTCTTGATTCGATGGTCCAGGGGCGGATTGTTGATGTGCTGGTGTTGCTTGGCAGGAGCACACGCTGTTGACTTCCCGGGTTTGCTCGTGCATTTTGTCTGCCATCGCAGCTAAAGCTTCCAGTCCTAATTCCTCACTAATTGATAGCACGGTTCGGATTGACCTGGGTAAATGGCCCATCCATAATATGCGTAATGTTTCTTCTTGAATTTTATTACGAGCTAAATCCCTCATGCGACGTAACAACTGCGAAGGTCTCTGATCGCCCAGATCTATATCGTTTAAGAGCCTCTTCAACTGTGCTTCTTGGGATTCTTCATATACGGATAATAATCGCTCCTTTATTGCTTCATATCTTCCAGAAGTTGGAGGTGCTAAAATGATATCACTTATCTGCTCCACGTCACACTTCTCTAACTGAGCTACGACCAGACCGAACTTGTTCTCGTCACCCATTTTCTGACTCGCGACCATTGTTTCGAATTGGGCGAACCAAAGTCTAGGTTTGTCCCGCCAAAATTGAGGAATACGCGACCTGACTCCGATCATTTCGAGTCCTTTTTCGTTTTCTTCCGCCATCTGATAGGTAATGTGTTCTGTTTCGGGGTCACCAATTTGACCACTTAACGGTTAATAATATTACTGCCGTTTGATGATGGCTACTTGAGCCTCGGCTTGGAACCCGTGTGATACAGTGAACGTCTGCCGGCTAGGATTACAGTTGCTAGCAAGACGACCTGGGTACCGAGCTCCCTACCTACACGGTCTATTCCTAAGTAGGTATATTTTAAAATAAAACAGTGATTACAACACACACATAACATCTTTATTTTTTACTTACTTAAGTATAACATCAAGATATCGCAACTAGATCTAAACACCCGCCGCGGCATAAATTACACGGAACAAATCAAGTAAAACCGCGGCGTCGTGTGGAGTGCGTTTCATATAAATATACGATATCGCAAAGCGCGCGCCAGTCTGCCTCGGATCGTCGTGGCTGCCAGTCGTCACGGAGAACACGCGCCCCGCGCGCCGCACGCCGCTCGCCGCTCGCCTGGAGCGCCGACCGCTGCCTCGAATGCGATGCACCTAGTACGCGGCGGCGCGCCGACCAAGTCGCGCGCTCGCTGCCCGCATGAACTATGTAGGGTCGCTACAATGCAAATCATGACGTTTTTAAAAATTTTTGGCAAACTTAATTTTTCCTTTATTGAAAAATGCCGAAGTAGTGTCACAACCCGTTAAAGAATGTAAAAAAAGAATATGTTCTTTACATTTTGGTAAAGATTTCTCTAAACTCTTCGAAGAAAATATTTTTTGTTCGACCTTGCCTCGGGATGGTTTTAGAAAATGTATTTCTCGACTCGCATCCGCTAAAGCCGTTAATATAACCAATACGTCAATATCTTCTGAAACTATTACAACATTTTTGTTTCCAAATTAATTGCTGTACTTATCAACAATTAATTTATCTGCATCACTTTCCGCTTGACATGTATAAATATTGTTGTCAGCTAATTTGATTCTCAACATTTCTATCAAGCGACTTACTACCTACTTACTAACTACCTGTCCAAGGTCTCTACGACCCTTTATAAACATAGGTATCTCTAAAAGATGATATTCTATACCTATTCAAGACAAATTCTACGTGTACATAAAAAAAATGCTATCTAAAATTAAATTATATGCTGGAATATCAATTTCTTATTTTTTTTTTCAATTAAAATGTGAAAAAATCAAAAGCACAAAAAAATTTTTGGTAAACTTTGCAAGTTATAGTATAAGAAAGAAAATGCCACCTCAACCAAAAAAAATCATTCACTGTAGCAATTTTCCTAGGTCAAAACCCCCAGGCGCTCCACTATTAATAGTTTTAAATATATATTTTTTGACATGATAATGTCTTATAAATCGAGGATCGCCGGCTGCATGCACGAAATAACATGACTCATTGTCACATTCCGCGTGAGCCGAGCGTGCAAACGAGGGCGCCGATCATGCAATAGAGCAGCAGTCACGATCGGTCTAAGCGTTCGGATTGTGGCGCATATGACGTAATCACGTAAAATATTATCGTCCGCAAACTGACATACAGGCAAACAATTTGTTATTCAAAAAATTAGAGCTGCAAGTTAACTCTTAATCTACATAAACGCGAACTGCAGGAGAACAATGACGTATGTCACGATGCCTTGGACAAGCTGCAAAGTAAGAGTTGCGTCTACATCGAAAAGGCATTTAAGGTTCACTTTTGCAAAGCAAGATCGGTACAGACGGTGCACATTCTTATGCATTCTTCTTTCTTCCTCTGAAAAAAAAATAAAGGAAAATTATCACTAACAACCTGACAATTTATAGATACTTGTCAATGAGTTGAAGGCTGCATCAAAAATGGTGTATGTGAAGTTGGCCACAAGCTGCGCATATCCCCACTTCCAAATTAACCCGCTAACAAATAAATTTGCTTCTCCACGACGACTCGCCTCATGTTCACGAATGCCATTGTTTTGACGCCAAGTTTGATTCTGCTTGTAGACTTATTTAGTATACGAAAACTTTTGTGAGCGAATTCACTCTGCGCGCACAAAACTGTACGAAAGTCATTATTATGAGTCGTCTGTGACGATGTTGACTAGTGTATCCTGTACTGTACTGTACCAGCCTTTTAATAGTCCACTGCAGGACGTAGGCCTACCCACGAAAGGTGATTGGGCCATATCCACCACGCTGGCCCAGTGCGGGTTGGTGGATTCACATACGCCATCGAATTTCTTCTACGGACGTATGCAGGTTGCCTCACGATGTTTTCCTTCACCGAGAAGCCAGTGATGTTAAATTCCGTACATAAATTCCAAAGAACTCATTGGTACGGGACTGGAGATTTGAACCCACTACGTCACTAAGTCACTACCTCTAGGCCACCACGGCTTTTTAGTGCATCCGCGTAGAAGTAACTAGGCATGTCCCTTTTGGTAGCATTGTACTACAGATACGCGGAATCTATCTGGGTTTTAGTCAATCGGCATGATTTATACGACTACTTACCTTCGCATTCTGATTCACTGAGTAACTTAGAAGACATTGCCATCGTCTTTTCTAGGGCAATGTAAAACTGTTCCGTTTCCCGCCCCAGGAAGGATATGTACACCAAATGTATTAGAATCCAAATAATTATGATAAGCATCGTTGAGTACAGGAAATGCTGAAACAAATTTAAAATATGTTGTGAGGCTAGCTGCGTACCAATTTCATTTAAATTAGTCGAAATTGAACGGATTTTATGGGCCCGTTTTATCTTCTTCAAAATTGACAATACATTATACGTTTTTACATCTTCAACTACGTGTATAATAAACGATTCTTGACAGTGCACTGTTTCCAAGATATCGGACAGAAACTGTTTTTCAAGATAGCGCTTGAAGCTCCTCCTAGACCTGTCCGCATTTTGTGATTTTTACTCAGTAAAGATACCCTAAACCTTATAAAATAAAAAACGGACAAGTGCAAGTCAGGCTCGCACACCGAGGGTTCCGTACAAATCCAGAAAATTTCACAAAATTGGGAAGTACGTTGTTAAAATCTCTTTACTCATCATCATCATCGACAAAAGTTTATTTTTAGGGTTCCGTACCTCAAAAGGAAAACACGGAAGGTATAGGATCACTTTGTTGTCCGTCTGTCCGTCTGTCCGTCTGTGTGTATGTCAAGACTCTTTATCTCGGAAACGCGTAAAGATATCGAGTTGAAATTTAAACTTTATACGTAAACTTATGAATTCTTGCAGTTGTGTAAAAGAAAAGCTTCTCAGTTACCGTATAAAAAAGTTAGAGCCGTTTATGTCGTAAAAACCGCATATTTCAATGCTCACTAAAATCAAAACCTACAGGGTACTTCCCGTTGACATAGAACTATGAAATTTGGCAAAAAGCATTGCCCAGAGTACACATATAGGAATAAATCTGAAAACTGTACATTTTTATTTACATCACAAAAAATAAGGCCTCAAAATTCACAAAAAAATTGGTTCAAAATTCTGTGTAAACTAAAAATATGTTCAAATATAAATTTATATGTATAATTGTATGAATATAAAACATCAAACTTTTTAAATAAAAATAAATAAATAATAATATCTCAGTAATCGCGCGTATTTACTCTTATCTAAACTAGATGGCGTTGGCGTCAAGTTAACCCGCGGTATTAACTTTTTCCGTCGATGTACGAGGTGTCTATGCGTTCTGGATATGTTGTTTGATTGTAAAGATATAAATCCATTCCTAACTCGAACAAATTTAAAGCGAGTCATTTTAAAGAACTGCATTTGCAATGCTAAAACAGGTATATAATTATTCTAACTATGTGTTTGTACGAAACCCTCGATGTGCGAACCTGACTCGCACTTGTCCAGTTTTTTTTTTACTTTTCTCGTCATTCATCGAAAATTGTTAAAATAATTAAAAACCGTTTTAGCATGTGCCAATGAAGCTCTTTTATGTGATCCCTCATGTAGATACGATTTACGCACTTTGAATTTTAAACCCATTATCCTATAAGGGTTCTGTTTTTTCTATTTGAGGTACGGAACCCTAAAAATTTATTGCAAATAGGTATTTTGGTGTTAAAGTGCACGCTGGTTACAAGCCGATTCAAACCGTTTTCATTGGAGATCTATATATACTTTTATCCAACAGTGGACGTCATAATTATGGCTGATGGATGAATGGCCAATTATATTCTTACCCTATACATAGGATCGTTGTTTGAAGTGCTTGTCTGTGTGTAAGTCAGCCACAACTGTGCGTAGAGCAAGCTGTGTAGAAATGTGTCGACAATGAAATACAACACCTGCAAAGCAAATATATAGGTATTATTGGTATGTGCTATATGAGGGTCCAGTTGTAACAAAAGGAGTCATATTCGTGCCATCTCCATTTAGGCCTGTCAGCTAGTCTGACGAATTGGGAAACCCAATGGGTAGTGACTTTAGCTCACAGGTTGACTGATATGCAGCAGATATATCCAGCTCAGTACTGCTTTAGTTTGGCGACTTTCTGAGGAACATCAACGAATAGTGTTTTGGAGCGCAGAATGCGGTCTCAAAATTTTGCTCTTAGAATACTACGCTCTATGACTTGCTGACACATCTTGTGACTGATATGGCTGGCTGGTGATGACAAATAACCCTGACACATTTGAAATATAGTTATAGTAGATTTTAATTAAATATACTTACCAATTCTTGAAAAACTTTGGTATAAATATTGTAAGATTCCATAATCAGCGAGAAAATTTCAAACATCCTTTTCCAATATAGCGTTCCCATTTTTAAATTACTCATCTTGTTTTCTTTTACTCTCTCACTCCAAAGCAAAAGATTTCTTTTTATCAGTGTTATAATCCTTGTAGCATAAAGCATATTAACATACGAACCAAATAGCGTAAAGTCTGACAAAAATTCAACGATATTAAATCTTCTATGAGCGCAGTCTAGATATCCGTAGAAAATGTAGAAATCGAGAAAAAATATTAGACCATATATCCAATTCCAGATAGTTTCATTCTTTAGGTTGGTGTTCGTTAATTTTTTAAGAACTTCTTGAATTTTAAGGATTAACGAAACGTTGTTGCAACTTTGACCACAATTGTTGACAAGGTTCGTAATATGGCCGATGCAATTGAGGCAACAATTAAAATTTTGAATTGCCAAAAACGTCCACATAACTTTACGCCTTGTAAACACCACGTTCGAGCGCGCTTTAGAGAAAATAAAGACACGGATCAGTAAAATTGCGCAATAAAGACATGTTACCACAAATGATGCTAAATTAATCCAAAATCCGTTTGGGGTGATGAAATTGTCACGGATTTGAAACTTTGGGTAGCCAAGAAAACTCTGCAAGATATTCAATGGTTTTAGGTACTTTTGGTAACTATTTTCTAAAACATTGTGTAGTAATATTTCATTTTTGGTGTATATGTGCACGTTGTGTACTTTATTTTGTCGAGTCGGAAACATTTTTTTCTAAAATTTACACCCTATCGCAACGAGTTATAACAATAAACTAAATCGTTATTTTCTCCTAAAAAATAAGAGATCAGATAAGATTGAAGATTATAAATTTCAATTGAACAATGTTAGTACATTGTAACAGTATGGTACAATTGTGACAGTAATGGGTTTTTAATCACTAGTTGACCTTGACAGAAACTTTACAGATATACCAACACTGTAACGGGAGGTAATTATATACTATTCCAATATTACGTGTCTGTTATACACGTGGAAATCAATTATTATCGTATCACCATAAAACCTTTTTTTCTGAAGAGTTTATCAATGACTTTTTGTTGCCCGCGGCTTTGCCGGCGTTGTTTTTAATTTTTAAGAAACATGGGAAAAATTTTTGTGGGATAAAAATTAGCTTATGTCTTTTTCCATCTTTCAAGCTATATCCATGCCAAAAAACAAATCAATTTGTCGCTCCATTGCTGCGTGAAAGAGGAACAAACCAACAAACACTATTACAGATTTATAATATTAGTTTAGGATATTGTATCACTGTAAAACCTTTTTATTCTGAAGAGTTTATCAATAACTAGATGTTGCCTGCGGCTTCTCCCGCGTGGTATTTTAATTTTTGTGCTATACCATTGGCACATTTTTTCTGGGATAAAAATTAGCCTATGTCTATTTCCGTTTTCCAAACTATTCCATACCAAAAATCAAGTCAAAAATTTGTTGCGTTAAAAAGAAACACACCAACAAACACACTTTTGGATTCATAATATCAGTAAGTAGAAGTTTTTAACATGTATACCTAATATAATAATAATACGGTTAGTGTTATTATTATGGATGTAAATGAAAAATCATTAGAAGAGGTAAGAGTAGGTATTAAGCTAGGAAAAGGTTTACCATAAAAGGTTTACCATTAAGAACTTTTATTACGAGGCCAACTCGTAATTCCGATAAATCAAATGTCCAATACATTTTGTCGATTTCAAGTTGTGTTTTGTCGAATTCTTAGTTGGCCCTGCAGTGAAATTTCTTTATCTCTCTTTCGGAATTTGGAATGAAATAAAAAAAATGATCAAACATTTTGAAGATATACTTAAACAGTAAGAGATCTACATAAAAGCAAATTGTAAGAGAACAATAATATAAGACATTATAACTTGGACTAGCTTAAGGGTGAGCGTCGCGTCCACGTCAAACAAGCCTTTAAGGTTCATTTTCCCGAAGTGAGAGCGATGAAGACGTTGCACGTTCTTGAGCGTTCTTCTTTCAGCTTCTATAAAAAAAGACAAATACTTTTCAGTGGTGATAGTTATTAGCACCTTCCTATCTGGAGCTCTAAACAAATAGAATTAATTACTTTAACAATACGATTAACCAACGATACAGGGAATAAAAAGTTAAATACAAATGTAAAGGGCCCGTTTTACCCAGCAAGAGATCAATTTTTCAAAATGTTCGTCCTTAGTGCTCCATTACATCGTTCAATAAACCAAATTTAAAGTTTATATCTTCAGCGGTTTGGGCTGTAGACTGTCTTTAAGTCAATCACTAAGGGAAGCCTTTTTTATTTTTTGTTTGAGGTTTGTCTAGGAAAAATCGACTTGTCTTTATTACTTGTAAAAAACAAAACCTGGGTTGCCTTCAAGTGGAAATTTTAAATTTTTAAAAAAACAACGAAACTAAGATACAAAAAATATATCAGCTTGTTTTTTTACCTTCACAATCTGGATCGCTAAGCCGTTTTGTAGACATTTCCTGTGTCGTTTCCATAGCTAAGTAAAATCTCTCCGTTTCCCTCCCTAAGAAAGATATTAATACCAAGTGCGTAGACGCCCAAGAAATAATAACAATCATGGTTGATGATAAAAAATGCTGAAATCAAAAATAATCATAGCTATGAATAAAGTTATTTCATTGGTGAGTGATCAATTATTGCGTTGAAGATTCGTACGGCCAAGGAATGGAATAGATTTCCGACTTCTGTTTCCTGAGAAAAAGAGCTCACACTCAGAGTGAATTGGTAGGTATCTTTTAAATGTCCGTCCATCCATCAGTCATAGGATGTCCACTGCTGGACATAGGCCTCCCTTATGGATCTCCAATAAGACCGGTTGGTAGCGGCTTGTATCCAGCGTGATCCTGTGGTCTTTATGAAGTCATCCGTCCACCTTGTGGGTGGACATCCTACGCTGCGCTTGATGGTACGTGCCGGCAAAAACCGTACTCTTAAATGTGCGTGCTTCATTTTTAACCACAACGTCGCTTACCATCATGAAAGTTGGTAGGTACTTGATGAAAAATCATGAAATGACAGAGAGATTAATAAAACGTTCCAAGGTTTTTAAACAAATAATTATGCGATACATACTCTGTACTTTGGGTCATTATTTGATGTCCGCGTATGAGTGTAAGTCAACCAAGCTTGCATAAAGAGCAGAGTGCGTAGAAATGTATCAACAATAAAAAATAATACCTGAAAAATAAAGCACATATATCATTATAACATTTTAAAAACATGTAATTATTATAATTTAAATTATACTTACTAAGTCTTGAAATACTTTAACAAAAATTATGTAAGAGTCGAGGATCAACGAGTAAATTTTGAACATTTTTTCCCAGTAACTCGTGTCTGATTTCAAATTTCTCCTATTAATACTCTCCTTAATCTCCTTGATCCAAAACAAAAGGTTTCTTTTTATCAATGCAATAATTCTAATAGCGTAGAGGATATTAACATAGAGGTTGAATAGCAGAAAATCAGTGATGAATTCCAGCCACTCGAACTTGCGACGAATACAATTGTTATATATATAGAAAAGGTGGTAAATAACGAAACTTGAAACGCCATAGATCCAATTCCAAACCTTTTCATTCCCAAAATTGCAATTGTTTAATTTGTTGAGAATCTCTTGTATCTTTAAGATGAGTAAAACGTTGTTAAAGCTATGGCAGTAATTTGAAATAAAGTTAGTGATGTGACCAGATATGCTCAAGCTCAAACTAAAGTATCTGGCGATAAAAAACACAACTGACACGCTTTTCTTAGAGAAAACCACATTCGATGGCGCATTCTGAATGAGTAATCCACGTCCAATGACTAACAAAACGTAAAACAACGTTGCTGTGAACGATAATAAATTTATCCATACACCATTAGGAGTGATAAAGTTATCCCGAATTTGGTATTTAGGATAACCGTGCATTATCTGCAGTACGTTTAACGGTTTGAGGTATTTTTGAAAATTTCCTTCGACCGCATTGTGAAGCAGAATTTCGTTTTTGGTGTAAATGTGCACTTTTGTACGTTGGTGTCTTGGTAACATATTTGAACAACTGTATAGGATGAAAGGTAAAGTGTTACTACGGTTCTTGTAACAAAATTTAATTAAGTAATGGATAGCCTGTAGTACTATCTGATTGCCTGTTTCAGTGGCTCTGGTGTTAAAAACTGTTATAATTACATTATAATAGCCCTACAGAGGAACTACTTATGTCTGGTTTTATTTTTGACCGAAGCGAATGAAGTGAGACAGGTCTTCGTTAACTCGAAAATTTGCTTTTGTTTGGAGTATGATTTTTCTCTACAATTTTTTTTTTCTGCGAATCTTGACGAAATTTAATGCAAACGTGGATATTAATGAATTTTTTGTCAGCGATTACCGATTGGGGGATATTTTCCTTAAATACAGGGATTTTTAAACCAATTTTGAAAACATTTGGCAAGATTATATAGTCTTTTTACATAAATAGACATATTATTTTATTTTTCTAGTCCATACATTTTTACCATAAGAGACATCGACTAATGGTATATTATTCAGGGAAAAATATAACCAAGAAAATAAAAACATCATTTGAAAGCTTGTTGTTATATGGACTTTTCAAAATATTTAATTGAAGTATATTTTTTTTATCCCGCCATTTTTTGAAATGATAAAAAGAAATTGTATGATATTAGCTTTTTTTTTAATTTTAGCCATAATATTGTGCTTCTATTGTTGTTTTACTTGCATTTTTACCTGTTTCTTCCACACTTATCTCATACTAGCTTAAAAGCCGCGGCTTCGCCCGCATTGTCATAGTACATGGGTACTTACTTAAAATGAAAATAGCCCGCGGTTTGATCTACGTTGTTTTTGTACTTGCTTATAATAATATCTTATAGTCCGCGATTTGGCCCGCGTAGTCTTAATACGTGCTTAAATTTACTTGCAAGGATAATGCCCACGGTTTGGCCAAAATTGTAACAGTATTTGCCTATAATGATAATAGGTCACGGTTTGTCCTGCGTATTATTAGTACTTGCATAAGATAGTTATTTATAGCACGCAGCATAGACTGCGATGTCTTAATACTTGCTTAAAATTATAAAAACTTGCCGTTAGGCCTGCATTGTCGTATTACTTACAATTATAATAGCCCATGGTCCGGCCCGTGTCGTCTGGTACTTGCTCAAAATGATAATAGCCCGCGGTTTGGCCCGCGTTGTGTTAATAATTAGGTACTTAAAATGATAATAACCCACAGTTTGCCCCACGTTGTTTTAGTATTATACTAAGCCCGATTACAGAGGCGCCAGCGTAATTATATTAGCTAAATAGCATAGTTCTGTTTCTTTTTCACTTTAGGCATTCGATAGAGAGAACGCTTTTTACGTTGCTAATTAATTGACGCTGGCGCCTCTGTAATCGGGCTTACTTACTTGATTAAAAAAACAGCCCGCGATTCAACCCGCGTTATCTAGGCATTTGCTTATAATAATATCTAATGGTTCGCGGTCTGGCCCGCGTTGTCTTAATACTTCCTTAAAATTATAATAGCATGCCGTTAGCCTGCGTTGTTGTATTACTTGCAATGATAATAGCCCACGGTCTAGCCAGCGATATTTTCGTAATTGCTTAAAATGATAAAATCCCACAGTTTGGCCCGCTTTGTCTTGGCACTTACTTAAAATAATAGTAGCTCGTGGTTAAGCCCACATTAGGCCCGATTATGAAGGCGCCATCGTAAATATAATAGCTAATTAGTTATATAATTATTTTTGATAATAGCTAATTATTTCTGTTTCTCTTTCACTTTAGGCATTCGATAGAGAAAACACTTTTTATGTTGCTATTATATGGCCATTATATGCTATTATATGGCGCCTTCATAATTGAGCCTATTATCGTATTACTTGGAAGGATAATGCCTACGGTTTAGCTTGAATTGTATCAGTTTTTGCCTAAAATGATAATAAATAGCCCACGGATTGGTCTGCATTGTCACAGTATTTACTTATTTAATTTATTTGTATCTAAAGCTTATTACGGAGTACGTGCATTTTTGGGTGATAATAAATAAATAAATAAATAAATATTATAGGACATCTTACACACGGTCTCTGACCCCAAACTAAGCAAAGCTTGTGTGGCCATATCACATATGCCAGAGACTGATATACTACATATACATATTTATAATTAGATACTTATATCGATAATGCCTAAACAACACCCAGACACAGAGCAAAAACCAATGTTTATCACATAAATATTTGCCCTGGGTGGGAATCGAACCCACGCCTCTTTGACCCAGGAGTCAGTGTCACTAACCACTGACTCACCGAGGCAGTCAAGATAAATGGCCGAATTTCTGAAATTAACTCTGTAATAAATAAATATATAAAATAAATATTGGGAGATATCTCACACACGGTCTCTGACCCCAAACTAAGCAAAGCTTGTAATTTGGCTGGCAGAGACTGATAATTATACTACATATACATTAATAACACCCAGACACAGAGCAAACACATATAATCATCACATAAATATTTGCCCTGGGTGGGAATCGAACTCACGCCTCTTTGTCCCAGGAGTCAAGGTCACAAACTACTGAGCCACCGAGGCAACCAATAATAATAATTGTATGAGTAACAATGTAAGGAATTTCACACTAATGGCTTTTCATTGATAGAAAACATTGAGGCAACCTGTATAGGTACGTCCGTAGAGAAAAAAATCAATATCGTTTGTGGATTCAGCAAACCACGCTCGGCCGGCGTGATGGATATGGCCCAATCACCCTTCGCGGATAGGTCTATGTTCAGTAGTGCACTACTAATTAAGGCCGGTACAGGTATTCGACATGTTTCATTAATTAATTAGAAATTTAATTTTCCAGGTAAATGAAAAATGGCACACAAGTAGGTCCTTATATTTTATTTTATTTTTGAGAAACACGTCATAGTGTATATCTAGACGTCAGGCATGTTCTAGGATGCTATTATACTCATAATTTGATTAACTTTTACTATGGTATCAACCCCAAAATCACGTGAATAAAATCAGCTGTTCAATACAAAAAGTTCATCGACCCGCGGCAAAATGTATGGAAAATACCTACATTTTCATTTACGCTTTTCAGGGTTGATCCCATAGTAAAATACGTATATTGACCCGTAATATGTCCGCATATTTTAAGACTATTGGCTCACAAAATTAAAAAAAATCGTAAACTATTAGGAACCCATTTTGCCCCATTTAAGGATAAATCAGTATACAGATTTTCCTGGATATTATTAGTTTCTGTATTGAAACGTGCTGTATGCTTCCTTCATACCAGATTTCAACCATGACCGTTCATCTGGTTGGATGTAATTGACACTTCTTTCACCAATTTTGGGACCTTATTTGACCCCTTAGATGAGGAAAATTCGGAAAAACAGGAAAAAACGTAACTTTTATTTTGTTTGAAAAGCATGTTATACAAAGTTTCAAGTCAATCGGTACAGGGAATAAAAGTTACATATAAACGAAAAGGGCCCGTTTTACCCCGTTAGAAGTCGATTTTTCAAAATGTTCGTCCTTAGTGCTCCATAACGTCGTACAATGTACCTTTGTTCCAAATTTCAACGTTATGTCTTTAGCGGTTGGAGCTGTAAGCTGTCTGTCAGTCAATCACTCAGGGAAGCCTTTTATATAACAGCTTTTGCCAAAATTACAGAATTTATAAGAAACTTGTGCGCCCCCATAGAACAATATATATTTCAATAGAATGACTACATATTAGGTCTAATTGATAAAACTGCTTTTATTTGTACTATATAAGAAGGGTGCTTAATCAGAGTTGCCAAAAATAAACAATCCATTGTGTAAAATATATTAATTTAGCCTAAGAAATTCAAAATTAAATTTAAAAAATCAGAGAGCTCGTTTTGTTCCCAATGGATGTAACAAATTTAGAATAAGAATATAGAATAATATTATGTACATTTTTGAGATGTAACGAGTGCTGTGGTTAGTATTTTGATTATTGTCTTACCAGGCTCTATACATTTTCTGGACGTCTTCTTTCAGATTATGAGCTATGTACGTCAGTCAAGAGCGACTCGATATATAGGCTTATGACGACTTATAGACGAAATATGCAGCGTGGTCTACAGTACGGAGAACTGCTAGTAAATGTCTCAGTTTGCCTCAAAAAGGAAGTATTCATTAAATATACACACTTTCCTGAGTACACTCAATTCATCTTACTTAATAATCACACATAAGAGATACATATTTATATTTATGAGTGAATTCAATAAGATTAGATATTCATTTCCAATAAAAATTAAAATTAGGGTACAGAGCAGAGTTTCAAATCTTACATTCTAAGTTTATACATAACAAGAACTAGTTACATTATAATTTCTATTAATTGCCGCTACAATGTGTGTTTAAATCAATTATGTAATTAAATTGACATACTCGTGGTCTGTGAATTATCAGTGGGCCCCAAAATAGGCTAAGCCTGTATCTTGGTGGCCCTTGGTTTAGACGGGTTACAGATTTAAAGTTTCGATCGAATATGGGATATCTGTACCTAATTAAAATCTAGACATTTCAGATAACTGTGTATAAGTTATTATATATTGTAAAAGGCCTAGATACTAGATAAAGCAAATTGTAGAAGAACAATAATATAGGCCACAGTGGCTTGAACCAACTGCAAAGGAAGGGTGGCGTCCACGTTGAACAAGCCTCTGACGTTCACTTTGACGAAGCGAGAACGGTACAAGCGACGGATATTCTTGTACATTCTTTTTTCTGCCTCTGAAATTTGAAAAATAAAATAATAAGAGATTTTTAAGACTTTTAATAGAAGAGCTCTTTTGCAGAATCACATTTTTTAGAGTCTTAGTCAGTTATTTAATCAATTGGCTGTTCGAATACGAAAACTAGCGTGGTTTTTGCAAAATGTCAAGTAAATAAGACTCGTCCTATCTTTACTCATATTTGTATGAACAACTTTTTTCGGACAAATGCCTTCATTATCTTCAAAGAGTTATCTTTGTGATAAGCATTTCAAAAATCTGAAGCGAACGCAGGATTTGAACCTGCCCCTTCGGATCACTAGCCCGACGCTCTAAGTATAAGTTGGTGTTAATGTAAGCACTTCTAGAATTTGAAGCTTGCGTAGGAGGCGGGCTGGCTCAGTTGGTTAGAGCGTCGGGCTAGTGATCCGAAGGGGCAGGTTCAAATCCTACGTTCGCTTCAGATTTTTGAAATGCTTATCACAAAGATAACTCTTTGAGATAAAATCTAGTGTGGAAAGCACTCAAAATAAAAATCATAATATTCATTATCTTCAATAAACAAACAATTTCTTGTATCTATGAGTATATCTGAAATATTTTAATAATAATAAAAATGTGAATCTATTTTTATCGGGAAAATTATTCGAGTAAATACCTACATATTACTATATATACAATTCTTTTGTTCTGTATTTCTGTGCACATTTTTTGTGCAAAAATTTTAAGGCCTGATTTCACCATACCATGTTTGTTAACTGTCAATGATGTATTAACTAATGGGTCTTTCAAAATAACAGAACATTTTACGTCTTAAGAAGAAAATTTAATGGACCATTAATAAATCCCCAGTGAAGCAAATCCTTGACTCTTGGTTTATTCTCATTTTAAGACGACCGAATCGAAACGTTTTTAATTGACATTGTCACAATTGTACGTGTACATACAATCTACACTTCGAGATTGTAGGTACATGTACAATTGTACACAGTTTTATCCTTAGTCGTATTTTATGCTTTGCGACCAATTTTAAGCAACAATCACTCTGTAAGACTGTAATGCAACCGGGCTACTTTTTTATTTTACTGGTTGTAATGTCAAACATGATTGAAATTGTTAGATTGAATTTTTGACAATAAGTAAGATCTCTCATATGACAGTTTGTTAACTTTTAACGGGCCTGTAAAGCTGTGATTAGATCTAACATCTTGTTAAGATAATTAACAAACCGTTAGTGCGTGGTGGGACACTCGTGAACTATGACAGTCTGTTAATAGGTTTAACAAGGTATTAAATATTTAACATGGTATGGTGAAATCAGGCCTAAGAATGTCAAAAGTTACCATCACACCGGTTTGCTGGTTCGCTCAGTTGTTTTGATGAAATCATTTGCGTTTTTTCCAAAGCTATGTAAAATTGTTCCGTTTCCCGTCCAAGGAATGAAATATATATCAAATGCATTGTCTCCCAAGACGTAACTATATACACGAAAATATGAATAAAACGCTGAAATAAAAAACGAACCTGAGGTTTTGTATTTTCACAAAATATTTTAATTTTTTTTTTTAAATTATATTTAAAGTTACTTGTATTTATCAAAGTTTTGATAAAGAGTATTAATATAGCAAGAACTTACGTTGTAATTAGGATTATTCAAGGAACCTGCTTGTACGTAGCTTAACCAAACTTGCATGTAAAATAAGGCATTAAGGAAAGTGTCTACAATGAAATATAACATCTGAAAAAATAATAACATCATATGTATGTCGGGGTCTGAGAGTGATCGTCTCAATCACCCAACATCGTTATTTGTGGGTCATTCATTGGTACAGCTCGCCGGCGGTCTCCAGTTGTCCATCTCACCAAAATAAACACTCTGTACTACTGCAACGGGTGGTTTTATTGACCTAGGATCACTTCGTAATCAATTTAACAAGAATTATCGAGGATGGAAACCGATTTCAAAGTCAATGGATTTGCACGGGTGCAATCCGCCTCGCGCTCGGAATGGCATGACGTCAACTGTCAAAGTCATTTCATTCCGACACAAGCATGCAGTGTTGCCACGTGCGACCCCATTCGCGTGATACCCACTTTAAAATCATCACTATTGCTTTCAACTAAAACCAGCTATGCTGTCTCACTCCGTCATGTATAACTTTTTTATAGCTTAATAAGGTTCGGAAAATACTTCAGTTCTTAGGTTCACGCAATTTTTTTGAGTAGGATGTAGTTTTCACTTTTCTGGTTTTCGGGCCTGCACATAGCTGTGCAGCGAGCAACTTGTACCTAATTTCGAAGACCTCGAAAAGCTTGTGTGTACTGTATGTAGGTACTTACTAAATCTTGAAACACTTTCATGTAAATTGCATAAGAATCTATCATCAACGAATAGGTCTCAAACATTTTTATCCAATATTCCTTTTCTACTTTCCCGCCTCTTTTCTTTATGTTCTCTATTTCCTCGATCCAAAGTAAAACATTTCTCTTTAATAGTGTTATAATTCTTGTAGCATAGAGCATATTTATATGAAAACTAAGTAATGTATAGTCCGAAAAAAATTCTAGCCATTTAATTTTTCCGCTAAGAAACCCGTTTGCAATTCGCACATTTACACATAATGTTATAAAACTGATCAATTCCATAGTAATGTATGCAAAATTCCAAATAGTTGCATTCTTTAAGTTAAAACCGTTAGTTAGATTTTTGAGTATTTCGTGTATTTTGAGAATTAGAGAAACATCGTTGGTACGGTGCATGATATGGGATACGAAGTTTATAATGCATCCTATAGCAATGAGAGTGTAGTTGAAATATCTGGCTGTGATATACACTATTTCTACTTTTTGTCTCTTGAAAACCATCGTCGTTGAACGTCTGTTTAAAATAGCCTGCCCGCGAAGAAATATTAATACGACATAAATACATGTTATAAAAAATGATAATATGTTTATTTTTAATTTATTTGGAGCGATGAAATCGTCGCGAATCCGATATTTTGGGTACCCGATTAGGTATTGCATAATATTCAAAGGTTTTAGGTATTTTTGTAAGCTTTTGTCAATTTTATTTTGAAGCAATACTTTATTTTTTGGGTAAACGTGTATTTTTGCTTGCCGACGTTTGAGAAACATATTTAATATACTGAACGCTCAAGCTCTACTGGAAGAATGATGTCATAAAAATATCAATTTAAATATTGAATCGAATTCTGAGTGATTGAAGGTTTCGATTTACAAAAATAAAAGCCCGGAAATGGTGTTGTAATTGTATATTAAACTAACCGAAGTGTGTTATTATTTGTGAAGGTGACAATTTATGTTTATAACTAGGTGTACAGGGTTATTTCTTATCAGTTAGCTCACTATTCTGTGCTTATTCTTTAATTATCTTATTATGTAAATCAAACTACAATCTAACAACTTTTGTTCTATGACATTTGTCAAAACTCAAAAAAGATCCAAAAAGTAATAGGAAAATAGGTTAAATGTAAGATAGTACAATATAGCGTAACAAATTCACAATAAGCGTTTATGTAAGTAATTACTACCTACAGTAAAAATGAAAAAAATACTGATGGCTAAGGCGCCATCGTAATTATAATGGCTATTTAGAATATTTCTGTTTATTTTTACTTTAGGCATTCGATAAAGAGAACGCTTACGTCACTATTAAATTTACGTTTGCGCCTTCATAATTGAACCTGTCGCTTTTTTGTTACCGAAGCGAATAAAATAAGATAGGTCTTTGTGTTAACTCGACAATTTGCTTTTGTCTGAATGATGATTTTTCTATACGATTCTTTTTTTTGTAACGAATCTCGACGAAACTTGGTGCTCAGGTCACATTAAAGAATTTTTTGTAGGTAATTTTCGATAGGGGGTATTTTCCTCAAATAGAGGGGAATATTGTTTAGCCAATTTTGATAACATTTGGCAAGATCATTCTGATTATGATCTAAAGCGGTCAAGTACGAGTCAAGATATAGGCTTATGACGACTTATACACGTGATATGCCGACAAGTCTACAGTACGGAGGACTACTAGTAAATTTATCAATTTGTCTCATAAAGGAAATATTAATTAAATATACATACTTTTCCGAGTACACTTTATTCATTTACCTTAATAATCACACATTAGAGATACATACTTTCATTTTTTGAGTGAATTCTATTAAGAATATCTGTACCTAATTAATATCTAGACATTTGAGATAGCTGTGTGTAAGTTATTAAATATTGTAAAAAGCCTAGATACTGGCTAAAGCGAATTGTAGAAGTACAATAACATAGGTCATAGTGGCTTGAACCAACTGCAAAGGAAGAGTGGCGTCCACATTGAATAAGCCTCTGAGGTTTACTTTGACGAAGCATGAACGGTACAAGCGACGGATATTCTTGTACATTCTTTTTTCCGCCTCTGAAATTTGAAAAAAAAAATAATAAGAGAGAAGGAGACTCTAAATAGAAGTAGACTAACAGCTCCTTTGTAGATTCACATTTTTTAGAGTCTAAAGCTTTGGTCTGGTGATCATGACGCACAACGCTGCGGTATGCGCCGCAACGCAGCGTCACGACGCAGCATTTAGCGTCCCTGCGGAGAGGTGGTCAGTTGATTTTGCCGCAGCTACCAAGACTCAGTGACACACACCCGTGATGCACACCGCACACCGCACACCGCATTATTGAACCGAGAATGACGCCGCGCTGTGCGGCAGTACACCTCCCCACTGCACCGCGGGCGTCAGCGGCGAGGGGCAAGCCCTCGCCGCTGACGCATACTGCGACGGAACAAGAGAACATTCTCGACGTTTTTCATATGATTGAGTGTCCGGCAACGCATACCGCATACCGCAGCGTTGTGTGTCATGATCACCAGACCAAAGCTTTAGAGAGATGCTAGAGGGGCGATGTCGCCGCGACGCGATGCCGCGGCGGTCAGTGTTGCCTAGACACTGATGACATCTAGACAGTTAGCGGAAAAAAAGGTTTCAGAGATAACCGTTCAACCTTAAGCTGTAGATGAGTAAAATCTCTCATATACATTCTGATTTTGTGTGAGCTAACCGCGAAATCGGATCGTGTGTAGTGTCAGCGGTCCAAGTTTTTCCTCGCAAACTCTTACTAATATTATAAATCAGAATGTGAATTTGTTGGTTTTTCGTTTGACAGATGTACTAGAGGAAAAATGTGGTCGATTGATAAAATTTGAAAGAGATGCATTTAATATGACACGCGATAGAAAGTGAAATGAAAAATATCTCACAACACCATCGAGTATGGACTAGTGTAATTTGTCACGAATGTCACAGTAGCAACTGTCCAAGTGACTGCTGTCAAACTTAAAAGCGATTTATTTCGGTTATTATCGATTCTAGACTACTGCTGTCTTCGCAAAAGTGATAGCACTCGACAAGATCTACATTTCGGATGACAGCTGCCAAATTTCAAAGTAGTTTATCTCGGTAATTATCGATTCTAGACTACTGCTATCTTCACAAAAGTAATAGAGCTCGACAAAATCTACATTTCGGGTGACAGCTGTCAAACTTCAACGTGATTTATCTCGGTATTTATCGATGCTAGACTAATAATGTCTGCACAAAAGTGAAAGAGCTCGACAAGATCTACATTCTGCATGACATTCACAGCATGACAAGATAATCAATAATCAATAATCAAATTTATTAATAACGCCAAGTTACAAGTCAAAATATGTACACTATATGTGTCATAATTACAAATATATAAAAGTTACAAATTATAATTTCATAATATTATTGTAAATAATAATGTTACAGAGGCAACAATAATCACGTATATAATCTTAGATAAATAATTCTAGTTTAAAATAATTACTTCTGGTAATTTCATTAAATCAGATATGTCATAAAATAAATGTTGTAGAAGCCATGTCTTTAATCTGTTTTTAAATACATTGACGGAAGATGCGCTACGCACGGGAGCAGGTAATCTGTTATAGACAGCAGGGCCACAAATATATACCGATTTCTCAGACCTGACTAGCCTGTACCTCGGGGTTGCGAGCAGATCTTTCCTACGATTACTTCTCAGATTCAGTCTGGAGTACTCGCCTCGTGATTCAAACAAATTTAAATTTTTATGTGTGAACAAGGCAATTTGTAAAATAAGCTCACACGGCAGAGGCAAAATGCGGAGCTCTCTAAAGAGCTCAACGCACGAGACGTCGTCACGTACCCCAAAAATGGCACGTACAGCACGCTTTTGCATTATAAAAACTCGCTTCCAATCTGCAGCGCGACCCCACAACTCCAACCCATAGGTGACGTTACTATGGACGGTGGCAAAGTAACATGAGCGCACGACTTCGCGAGAGGCGGTGCTCGCGAGCCGCCGAAGCGCAAAACATGAGCGGCCCAGCTTCCCGCACAGGTCGTTTATCTGCATCTCCCACGTCAGCGCACCGTCCATGTGAAAGCCTAACAGTTTTGTGCTTTTTACTTGTTGGAGTGTGGTGCTACCGATCACCACCGAGTAAGATTTTGTAGGCTTACCATTGAGGTTGAAAGACATAAAACAGGTTTTCTCTGTGTTTAACGCCAATCCATTTGCTCTGAACCATTTTTCAAGGCTGTTCGCGACTGAGTTGAGCTTAATTTCAAGTTGGTGACTTGTCGGTGCCGAAATAACGGCGGCGACGTCGTCGGCGTACATATAGATTTCAGCATTTTCAATGGCGCCAGGCAAGTCATTAAGGAGGAATACAAACAGCGTATTAGAGAGACACGATCCCTGCGGAACGCCCATGGTGTTCTGTAACTCTGAAGAAACTACGCGTCCTCTATCTCCTACAACCACCTGTGACCTATTAGACGTAAACGAGGATAAAACGAGCCCAGGTGGGCCGCGAATTCCGTAGTGATCCAATTTCTTGGCGACGAGGGCGTGGTCGGCCGTGTCGAAGGCGCGCGAGAGGTCGCAGCAGAGCAGAGCAACGTGCTGCCCGACCTCGCGCGCGCCCAGTACTTTCCACACTACCTCGCGCACAAGATCGGTGGTAGAGCGGCCTGCACGATACGCATACTGTCGCTCGGATAATACATTACGGTCCGCTGCGAAGTTCAGGAGCCTTCTGTTTCTGATATATATACATTTAACAGATGTCATCCGAAATCTAGAACTCGTTGAGTTCTATCACTTTTGTAAACAGCAATGGTCTAGAATCGATAATAACCTAGACAAATCACTTTGAAATTTGACAGCTGTCACTTGGACAGCTGCTGTTACTGTAACACTCATCGTGATAAATCACACGATCCGGTTTCGAATGTGTACGAGGGATCTTATATTCTATTTTATCGGGAAAATTATTCGAGTAGATACCTACATATTACCATGCAGTTCTCATGTTCTGTATTTTTGTGCAAATACTTTAAGGCCTGATTTCACCATACCATGTTTGTTAACTTAACTAATGTATTAGCTAATGGGTCTTTAACAATAACAGGACTATTACATTATTTTACGTCTTAAGAAGAAAATTTAGGGGTTAAGAAAACTCACTCATTTACAAATATCAACTCGTTCACTCTATGTTCATTCTAATTTTTATACGACCTAACGAAACGTTTGTATTTGACATGTCACAATTTTACATGTATCATAGTGAAGTATAAGTAGACCGGATACTAAAATAATAATAATTACAAATGTAAGGGGGTGCGATGTGCAATTATGAAGTCTCTATTTGCGTATACGATTGTTTTGTGTGGTATACACTCAACTACCTTGACGTCGATGCCAGTAAATTTTTTCGCGCCGAAACTACCGTTGAATTTCTAAAATAATTGCCTGAAGTAAATCAACGTATTTATGAACTATTATACATTGATTGATGATCCTTTTATTCAGCATGATTTGTACGACTACATACCTTCGCATTCTGATTCACTGAGTAACTTAGAAGATATTGCCTGCGTCTTTTCTAGGACAATGTAAAACTGTTCCGTTTCCCGCCCCAGGAAGGATATGTACAACAAATGTATTAGAATCCAAATAATGATTATAAGCATCGTTGAGTACAGGAAATGCTGAAACAAATAGAAAAATAAGTCTTCAATAGTATGTCATACCCGCGGGCTTATCCTTCAAAAATGACTAAACATCACACGCTTATACATCTTCAACTATAACTGGAACGATTCTTGACAGATTTCCTAAAAATTTTTTTTTTTTTTGAGGTTAGGCTTTGATCTTCAGAAGTGGACGTTCTATGGCTGATGGATGAATGGCTAATTATATTCTTACCCTGTACATAGGATCATTGTTTGAAGTGCTTGTCTGTGTGTAAGTCAACCACAACTGAGTGTACAGCAAGCTGTGTAGAAATGTGTCGAATATAAAGTACAGCACCTGGAAAGCACATAGATAATATACTATGTCAAATATCGAGTCAAAAAACATATAAAATACCGTATTGAAAAGTAATAAATATTACCTATGTACTAGAATTTCATGCACATATTTATCCGTTTTCAGGACAGAATTGAATAGATTTAAGGTTATAAATGCTCACCAATTCTTGAAATACTTTGGTATAAATATTGTAAGAATCCATAATCAGCGCAAACATTTCAAACATCCTTTTCCAATATTGCGTTCCCATTTTCAAATGATTCATCTTATTTTTTTTAACCTCCTCACTCCAAAGCAAAAGATTTCTTTTTATCAGTGTTATAATCCTTGTAGCATAAAGCATATTAACATACGGACCAAATAGCGCAATATCTGACAAAATATCGACGATATTAAATTGTCTATGAGCGCAGTCTAGATATCCGTAGAAAATGTAGAAAAAGAGAAAACATATTACACCATATATCCAATTCCAGTTGGTTTCATTATTAAGGTTGTTGTCAGTTATATTTTTAAGAACTTCTTGAATTTTAAGGATTAACAAAACGTTGTTGCTGCTGTGGCGACAATTGTTGACAAGGTTTGTAATATGACCGATGCTATTGAGGCAACAATTAAAGTTGCGAATAGCTGAAAACATCCTTATAACTTTACGCCTTGTAAACACCAAGTCTGGGCGTGCCTTAGTGAAAATAATGACACGAATCAGTAAAATTATGCAATAAAGACATGTTACCACACATGATGCTAAATTAATCCAAAATACGTTTGGGGTGATGAAATTGTCACGGATTTGAAACTTTGGGTAGCCAAGAAAACTCTGCAAGATATTCAACGGTTTTAAGTACTTTTGGAACCCTTTTTCTAAAACATTGTGCAGTAATATTTCATTTTTGGTGTATATGTGCACTTTGTGTACTTTATTTTGTCGAGTCGAAAACATTTTTTTCTAAAATAAACACCTTATCGCCACAAGATATAACGAAAAACTAATTATATATTTTCTCATAAAAAATAAAAAAGCAGATAAGATATTAATTATAAATTTCAATTTTAATAAGTACTAGACAGTAATGAGTTTTTAATCATCAATCGACCTTGACAGGAACTTAACAGTTACACCAACACTGTAACGGGATATAGGGGAAGGTCGGGTAGCCCCGGCCGGCGGGTAGTCTCGGCCAATCTCAAAACCAAGCTCACACGCACACATTGATAAGCTTTGCACACTTGAAAACGTTCGCAGCACCGCGTAACCAAATAATATAAACAATGGTGTGGTAACCGCCAAGTAGATAGGGCATGCCAACGGTTTGAATTTTCTGAGAAGAATTTTTCATCCGTCGATTACTTTTCGAAAGCAGATAAAATATAATGTGAGTACTTTATTTTCACTTATTATTAATTATATGTGGTTATTATTGTAGTATGTGTTCCAGGTAGGATAATTACATAAGCCGTAGTGGTGATTTAAAAAAAAAATATTATCGGTATGATCGAGTACTATCGGTCACTCCTTTGGCGGGTAGCTTCGGCCACATTTTGGGTGAACATCACGAGTGAGATTCACTTATTATATGTTTATTTTTACAACTAGGTGAATATAATGCGGTATAGTATGTGCATAAAATACTTTTGATTATCAGATTCCTCGAAAATGTGTCGAAATTTAAGGAAAATTAGCAGGAAGAGATTGATTTGATTTGATTTGATTGATTGATTGCGGCAAAAATTAAATGGCAGCTATCAAAAACCTAGGAGGTTTGATGACACATTTAGATATGTCACAGAAGTTATATACCGGGTTATTTCTAATCAATTAGCATCCTCTTAGGGTCTTATTCTGTACATCAAAACTAACAACTTTTGTTCTGCTACTTTAGTCAAAACTCAAAAAAAAATGTTGTTCCATAGAAAAATATCGTTCACCCGTGACAAAATGTATGGAACAGCTGTTTTTTTTTTAGTTTTGACAAAAGTTGTTAGTTTTGATGTACAGAATAAGCCGCTAAAAGGGTGCTAATTGATTAGAAATAACCCTGTATAATTATGTTAAAGATCTTGAAAATTGCCAGATGCCACTAACCACATCTGTTACCAACTAAAAATAACAGCACCGAAGGAAATTTTGTATAAAGGAAACCTAAACAGAATACCTACTAATAATTTTGCGTGAGATAAAGAAACAGAATGCATTATTTGCAATATAGTGCAATAAACAAAGACTGGTCGCTCAAAGGCTGTCGATGCAGCGCAATCTTTTAATATTGCGATGTATGCACGGCAAAAAAAATCTTGGCCATCATTAATAGGCGTGGCCAGGACTACCCGCCAAATTATTTTTTGCCGAAAATCAAAGCGTGATTTTGACACTTGATTTAGGCTAAGTTTAAGAAGTTAGCGGACTAAGTTAGTTGTTTAAGTTCAAAATTAAAGCATAATTCGGTTGATTCTATATTTTTTTGGAGTTTTACTTATGTGGCCGTGGTTACCCGACCTTCCCCTAATTATGAACTATTCCAATATTACTTGTCTACTATACACGTGGGCAGCAATTATTATCGTATCACTATAAACAATTTTTTTCTGAAGAGTTTATCAATAACTTTCTTTTCCCTGTGGCTTTGCTGGCATGGTATTTTAATTTTTGTGCTATACCATGGGAACGTTTTTGTCTGGGATAAAAATGGCTCATCACTTGCCGTCCTTCAAACTATATCCATGCCAAAAAACAAGTCAATCTGTCGCTCCATGGCTGCGTGAAAGAGGTACAAACCAACATACAATCTTTCGGATTTATATAATTATTTTTTTGCAAAAAATAGCATGACCGACTTCACCCGTGTGCAGAATTCGCGAATATTTCGCACAGATCGATGTAGCATTTTTCACATTATTGTCGATTTATCAAAAATGGCTTAGCTGATTCTGATTATTAAAATTTAATTTCGAAGTATAGGTACTCTTTACAACAAAAAATAATTATTAAAATCAGACTACTATGAAAAAAGTTTTTATTTATTTATTATTTTCCACAATACAACTATCTAGGCAGGTTCTATCACCTAATGCGATAGTGTAGCTAAACTAATTATGATTGTTAAACATTTCTACCAATATTATTACACTCAAACATTTTATATAGTTATTCGTGGTTATTCATAAAAAATATATATTACGCGTCGAATTATGTATTATATACTGAGCACCACACAAATCGACAGATGGGAAGTTATGCGCAGAGCACTGCGCAAAAGCGGGAGCCAGAGAGACGAGACGCCTGGGCACACCCGCCCGCCAACCTCATGCCTTCCGCGCGCTCCCGACGCACTACGACACGCAGCGCGGAATTCGCAATAATTAGCCAATCACGGCGAAGTGTCATCTGCGGCTAACATCTCATCTACCAATTTATGCGGCGCTCAGTATACCTTCGGTTGGTTCGTCGGTCAAAAATTAGTAAGGATATCGTATCTCTGTAAAACCTTTTTATTCTGAAGAGTTTATCAATAACTAGATGTTGCCTGCGGTTTTGCCCGCGTGGTATTTTAATTCTTGTGATATACAATGGGAACATTTTTTCTGGGATAAAAATTAGCCTAGGTCTATTTCCGTCTTTCAAACTGTTCCAAGTCATTCCTTTGTTGCGTGAAAGAGGAACACACCAAAAGGTGATAGGTACCATCAAGAACTTTTATTACGAGGCCAACTCGTAATTAGGATAAATCAAATGTCCAATACATTTTGTCGATTTCGAGTCGTGTTTTGTCGAATTCTGAGTTAACCTTGCAGTGAAATTTCTTTATCTCTCATTAGGAATTCGGAATGCAATAAAAACTATGATCAAACATTTTGAAGATATACTTTAATAGTAAGAGATCTACATAAAAGCAAATTGTAAGAGAACAATAACATAAGACATTATGACTTGGACCAGCAGTGACAACGTGGGCCGAAACGCTTTCTTCCTCCATCGTTCTCGGCGTTTCGCCCCGCGGGCCCAATGGGGGCCTTCAAGAGTCATGGGCGATTCGCCCCGCGGGCCGAACCACTTGCGGGGCGAAACACCGCAACACCCTGTCACGTAGCGTAGCGTCCACGTCGAACAAGTCTTTAAGGTTCATTTTCCCGAAGTAAGAGCGTTGAAAACGTTGCACGTTCTTGAAGGTTCTTCTTTCTGCTTCTATAAAAAAAGACAAATACATTTCAGTGGTGATAGTTATTAGCACCTTCCAATCTGGAGCTCCAAACAAATAGAATTAACTACTTTAACGATACGATTTATCAACGATACAGGAAATAAAATGTTAAATACAAATGATAAGGGCCCGTTTTACACAGTAAGAGGTATTTTTTTCAAAATCTTCCTCCTTAGAGCTCCATTACATCGTTTATAGAAATCGATGGATTTTGTTTGAAATCGATTAGTCCCAAATCGATATATTACGCTAAATTATATTTTCTGTGTGAACAAAATACATCTATGTGCTTTATGGTTAGTTAGTCTATGACTATTTTACGTTGGAAATTAACGTGGTTTTCACACATTTTAAACTATATGTAACGGGACTAAACTCATTGCTCATCGGGTGCATTGCGAGACGGCTCCGCGTGCCAGCACTCGCCAACTTGAGAAAGGTCGCCGAATGCGACCGAAACTATAGTCGTTACGACTATCCCTACACGTGAGTTTAGTTATACCTATATATAGAACAAAATAGTCTATGACTGTCAAAATTAATTTTTCTCGGTCTCTTTCTACTCAAGACTCTCCTGTTTACACGTCTCCGATACAACATTGTGCTATACTTGTAACCCGTGATTCTGAACTCTGAAGATTAAATCCATTTTCATCTCATTATCTCTTTTAATGAAGAGCTCTACAGTGGCTATGAGTCAGCGTTACGCCGACAGGTTTGAAAGTCAAGGAAGATTTCTGACGACATTGCGTGCGGAAAGAGAAAACCCACGCGTGAAGTTTATGAAATGGCGGCCTTCACGTTACCAAGTGTCGGCGCAGGAGCAACTACGTTTTCTATTGAAAAACTAAAGGGCATAGAAAACTATGATTACTGCAAATTCCAGATCCGCATGGTTTTGGTACATGAGGACCTGTGGGACTACGTGGACAAAAGAAATGAGTCTACAAAGAGCGAAGATTTGAGAAGACATCGCAAGGCACTCGCTCGCATTGCTCTTTCAGTGTTGCCATCGGCGTTTCTACACATCCGAAACGCTGAAACAGCACATGATGCGTGGCTAAACCTACAACGTGCTTACGAAGATCGAGGTTTGTGTTAACGTCTAAGGCTTCTACGAACGTTATTTGCAACTAAACTAGACGAGTGCGCAAACATGGAAGCATAATTGAACTATATTATTAACGTTTCGCAACAATGGAGCGACATCGGCGCGCCCCTAGAAGTCGACTAGCAGTATTGATGCTAAGTGGTCTCAAAGAAGATTTCAAGCCACTGATCATGGCGTTGGAAAACTCAAATATCACGCTGTCGAGCGAAGTAGTGAAAGCAAAATTGCTACAAGAAAACATACGCCGTGATGAAAAGGATGAACACGTGTCTGCTTTAGCCGTACAGAAGAAGAGAGCCCAAGTGTTTTGGATGCCAAAAGGTTGATCACTTCATAAAATATTGCCGAAGCAAAGCTAAAAAGAAGCTGCATGAAAAGAAGAGCAAGTCTGAAGATTCCAAGGCGCTATTGACTGTTGACGGTTAATTTGGTGAGTCAATCGTTGCACATCGACAGTGGTGCAACAAACCATATATGCACAGACAAATCCTTGTTCAAATCATTTGTCAATAAAAAATCAATACCTGTAAAAGTAGCGAACGGTGAAACATTGGACCTTGCTGGTAAAGGGACAGTAGAAGTCAAATTAAATAGTGGAGTATCTAGAGACATTAGTGATGTTTATTTTGTGCCAAAATTAACAACTAATTTGTTGTTAGTCAGGGCGATGACAAAAAAGGGTACAGAGTTATATTTGACGTTTCTAAATGTGCTGTGCTAAATTTATTTTTATTTTTTTTTGAAAATTTTAAATGTGTTTGTAGGTTGGACACATTGACGCCCGTGTGTGATACTTCTTTTTTGCAGAATTTTGTGGCAAATACAGCAGCTGTTGGAAGCAGTACTACGCCTGCTTTAGCTGAAAAGGTATGGCATCGTCGCTTCAGCCACTTGAACATGAGAAGTATGGAGCTGTTAAAAAAAGGTATGGCTTCTGGAATATCTTATGATGATAAATCTTATGAACCTTGTGTTGCATGTGTGTCAGGAAAGCAGAGTAGGTTACCGTTTCCAAAGAAAACTGGAAACATGGCCTCAATTGTACTCGAATTGATTCACAATGTGTGTGGTTCGCTTCCCTGTCCGTCGTTTAGCGGAGCTAGATTTTCTTTTTCATAGATGATTACACTAAAAACTTTAGTGTATTTTTTGAAAAACAAAAATGGAATGTTTATTAAATTTTAAAGTTTTAGCAGAGAAAGGTAAAGTGATCAAAATATTGAGAACTGATAACGGTGGTAAATATGTTAATTCTCAATTCCAGGCGTTCCTGAGAGAGAACGGGATCAGACACCAAACGACTGTTTCAAACTCTCCGCAGCAAAATGGCATCTTGGAACGTGCTAATAGGACCGTCATGGAGTCGGCACGCGCCATGCTGCAGGATGCGGGTCTGCCACAGCAGTATTAGGCAGAGGCTGTGAACACGGCTGCCTACCTCAAAAATCGCTGTCCGATCAAAGCAGTCCTGGGTTCCACTCCGGAAGAGAAGTGAAGCAATAAAAAGGTATTGATTGCTCACTTGCGTATATTTGGTTCTAAAGCCTAAGGCACTGAATTCAAAACGAATTAAATTGGATTCGAAGTGCTAACAGTACATATTTGTCGGCTATTGTGATAAAACAAAGGGCATAGGCTATTGGACCCTTCGTGCCCGACTAATTGTATTAAGGCTCGAGATGTGACCTTCATAGAAAATGAAACCCTAAATAAAATGTCACATGATGATTCCTAGAGTCTATTCAGCAAAATACGAGTATGTTATTTACAAATAGTAACCATGTTGCAGATAGTAAGACTCCTTCTGACCCACTTTTTGTTAAAACAGAAACACCCATTGTGGGAATAAACGTATCTGATGATATTGATCCAAATAATACAGCACAGAGCAATCAGAGAAACAGTTCGTTCACAATAGATGATTCTGAGAGTTCCTCGGAATACAGTGATCCCGCCAATGAAACATACGTTCCAGGAGAGTCTGAGTACGATGATACGACAGACGTCATGATGGGGATGCTGGCTGCAGCATGCTCGAGCGACGCACCACAGACAGTGGCAGAAGCCCTAAGCAGCCATGATGCCAAACTTTGGCAAGAAGCTATGACATGTGAGTATAATTCATTTATGGCTAATAAATGCTGGACTTTAACTGAACGACTCACAAAACGCAGTGAAATGTAAATGGGTGTTCAAAGTGGAGCGTGGAACAGATGGCGAAGTACTGAGGCACAAGGCACATCTATGGGCTATACCCAGCAATATGGTATAGATTATGAGGAAATGTTTTCTCCTGTCGTTAGGCATTCTACTATTCGCACTTTATTAGCCATGGCAGTAGAGTACGATATGGAGATAGAGTATTTAGATGTGAAGACAGCGTTCCTCAATAGAGTCCTGAAAGAGACCATCTACATGGAGCAACCCGAGGACTTTGTTGTGAAAGGTCAGGAAAACAAAGTTTAAAAATTAAATAGAGCCATTTACGGCCTAAAACAAGCCTCAAAGGCTTGGTATGAAAAAATAGATGTTGTGTTGTATAGGAAATTGCAATTTACAAGATCATCAGCTTAACCGTGTGTGTAAAGAACAAAACTTGGTTGCCTTCTAGTCAAAATTTTAATCTGGATCGCTAAGCCGTTTTCTAAACTATGGCTAAGTAAAATCTCTCCGTTTTCCTCCCTAAGAAATAATTACAATCATGGTTGATGACAAAAAATGCTGAAATTAAAAAAAAATACACAGCTATGAATAAAATCATTTCATTGATGGACAATACAATACAATACAATTATTGCGTAGAAGACTCGTACGGCCAAAAAATGGAATAAACTTTTATGTTTCCTGAGAAATAGAGCTCAATCTCAGAGTGAACAAGTAGGTATCTTTTTAATGTCCATACTACATAATGGACGTCCTACGCTGCGCTTGCCAGGAAGTGCCGGCAAAAACCGTACTTTTAAATGTGCGTCCTATATTTTCAACCACAACGTCGCTTACCATCAGGAAAGTTGATAGGTGCTCGATGAAAAATCATGTTATTACAGAGAAATTACTAAAACGCTTAATTTATTTAAACAAATCATTATGCGACACATAATCTGTATGAGTGTAAGTCAACCAAGCTTGCATAATGAGCAGGGTGCGTAGAAATGTATCAACAATAAAAAATAATACCTGAAAAATATAGCACATTTATCATTACAACATTTTAAAAACCTGTAAAAACCACTTTGTTTCAGTCCATATACTTAGCTTAGGCAAAAAATTACAATACATTGCGCCGCGCAAATCATACATTATTATTCAACGAAAAGGTCAAATGCCTTCATTAATTACAACAAAATGAAATTTATGTTAATACAATATTTTAAATAAAACACCGGTATTAACTAACGTATGATATACGGCCGGGCCGCTGTGAAACCCGACCGGTTTCGGAGTAAAATTAGTACTCCTTCTTCATCAGGGAATACGCGCACTCCCGTCGACTGGCGCACACGCACTGACACACACTCTGTTTAATATATATTATATCAGTTTAATTTAAATTATACTTACTAAGTCTTGAAATTTTTTAACATAAATAATGTAAGAGTCATAAATTAACGAGTAAATTTTAAACATTTTTCCCAAGTAACTCGTGTCTGATATCACATTTCTCCGTTTAATATTTTCTATCTCCTTGATCCAAAATAAAAGTTTTTTTTTTATCAATACAATAATTCTAATAACGTAAAGCATATTCACGTAGAAGTTGAAAATCAGAAAATCAGTGATAAATTCTAGCCACTCAGACTTGCGATGAATTCAATAGTTATAAACATAGAAAAGGTGGAAAATAACAAAACTTGAAACGCCATTGATCCGCGATTGTGATGTTAGAAAGAGCATTCTCTCTATTTCCACAAATGCTGTTGGACACGACCTGATAAGTCGTAATATGATTTTACCTATCTTAGAATACCTACTCCCAGTTATA
The DNA here is from genome assembly GCA_949316475.1 of Hypomecis punctinalis. Taxonomy (NCBI): domain Eukaryota; kingdom Metazoa; phylum Arthropoda; class Insecta; order Lepidoptera; family Geometridae; genus Hypomecis; species Hypomecis punctinalis. The sequence goes on along the minus strand of OX438800.1, from coordinate 26,113,714 downwards.
TCCCATATCTTCAATTTTTCCGTCTCCAATGGCGTTTTACCTTCCCTTTGGAAAGACGCCCAAATTATTTCATTGCCGAAGAAAACCAACCCTGTCACCTTTTCTGAATATCGCCCTCTATCAATTCTTCAATTCCTATCCAAAGTCCTTGAACGTCTAGTCCATAATCAACTAAACCTTTTCCTTGCTAGCAATAATCTCCCTAATCCCTTCCAATCTAGTTTTCGACAGAGGCACAGCACGGTTACCGCACTTGTTAAAATCACAGACGACATTTGTCTTGGGATGGAGAATGGAGTCTAGAGTTTTAGAGATCTAAAACTTTGATTTTTTACCCCCCCAACCCCATTAACTAGTTAACTCGACAATTTGCTTTCGTCTGCCTGGATTTTGATTTTTTTTTACAATTCTTTTTTTCGTAACGAATCTCGACGAAACTTGGTGCACAGGTCACATTAAAGGATTTTTTTGTCGGCGATTTTCGATTGGGGGGTATTTTCCTCAAATAGAGGGGAATATTGTTTAGCCAATTTTTATAACTTTTGGCAAGATTATTTAGTAGGTATTTAAATTTTAACAACATTTGTGATTATAAACTAAACCGGTCAAGTAAGAGTCAAGATATAGGCTTTTGACGACTTATAGACGATATATGCCGAGAGGTCTTCGGTACGCAGAACTACTGGTAAATGTTTCTGTTTGCATCAAAAAGAAAGTAGTCATTAAATATACACACTTTTCTGAGTACACTTTATTCATCTAACTTAATAATTTCACATAGGAGATACATATTTATGAGTGAATTCAACAAACTATTTATTAATGTGCCTAATTAAAATCTAGACATATATTAGATAATCGTGTGTAAGTACTTAATTTTTTTAAAAACCTAGATACTAGCTAAAGCAAATTGTAGAAGTACAATAACATAAGCCACCGTGGTTTGAACCAACTGCAAAGGAAGGGTGGTGTCCACATTGAATAACCCTCTTAGGTTCACTTTGACGAAACAAGAACGGTACAAGCGACGGATATTCTTGTACATTCTTTTTTCCGCCTCTGAAATTTGAAAATAATAAGAGAGAAGAAGAATTTAAATGGAAGCAAAGTAACAACTCTTTTGCAGAATCACATTTCGTAGAGTAAGTGTCAGTTATTCAAACAATGGGCTATTCGATTACGAAAATTAGCATGGTTTTTGCAAAATGAGGAGTAAATAAGACTCGTGCTATCTTTACTCATATTGAAATGAACATCAACTTTTATACTGTATACAAACAATTTCTTCAAGATTTTTAATAATTATAAAAGTTTGTATTTATATTTTATCGAAAAAATTATTCAAGAAGATACCTACACATTATTATACTGTTTTCATGTTCTGTATTTCTGTGTAATTTTTTTTTTGCAAAAACTTTATGGCCTAATTTCACCATACCATGTTTGGTAACTCTCAATGGTGTTTAAGCTAATGGGTTTTTAAAAATAAATGGCTCTTACATCATTTTACGTCCTAAGAAGAAAATTTAACCTTTCTATACCCGCGTCAAACTTTGTAACATCTATACCCGCGCACGGTGTCACAGACCGTAACTTCGGTTCCCCACTTTTTTATTATTAGCAGTAGAAGCTACAAAGCATTTTTTTCCGGTAGCTATATAATTGTTATTGTGTTATGTTATTATTGAATAACAAAATAAATTTAATTAATGGTACAGATTATTTATCATTTTACTATCTATCAGACTTCGCGTAACAACCTTCAAAAATATTAAATTTATGTTCAAGTGTAGAAAAAAACTAAAATCTGCACTCTTAAAAATACAGTTTAGTACCTCATGAGTTGAGACTCGAGATGTAGCTATCAAAATTTAAGACGATAAAAATGCCAATTAATGTATAATCCATACAAACATTTCATACACATTTTTTTGTTGCACGTATACCCGCGTCGGTCTCACGGACCGGTTGGCGCCAAATACATCCATACGCCGTACTTGCACAAGCTTGTTCTGCATACTGATGTGAAGTTATCAACAAATGTGGCAGCTAGCAAAAAGCTCAAGTCAGTGCATTGTTTGAAAATAAAATAAATGCGAAATAATATTTTGTCGGTCTCACAGACCAACGCGCGTGTGTAGGGAGGTTAATGGACCATTTATAAATCCTGCGTTGAGCAAATCTTTCACTCTATGTTTATTCTAATTTTAATACAACCTAATTGAAACGTTTGTATTCGACATGTCACAATAGGCTATTTGACAACATAGTAAAAAAAAAAAATATACTATTGATTGTAATCCATACAGATAATAGCCTGAAAAATACATATTTCACTTTATTTAAACTAAAATATGTCTAATTTTTTGCAAATCCCACGAAATAAAATACGATATTTTTTTGATATTTTATGTACCGTGAACGCTCTAAGAAGTGCGGCAACTCTTACATGCTAGTAAACAAGAATTTTTCGATTGACTGTTGTTTGTGTAATTTGTGTTTTGTGTTTTTGGAGTAATGTTATTGGATCTGTAAGTTACTTTTAAAGTATTTTGTCAATTGATGTGAACTAGCGTATTTACTAGTATTAACTAACGTTATTTACTTGTGTGTGACCTCACAAACCAGCGCCATTACAGAATGTCTTTTTGGCGGGATCTTGAATATCTATTCTTTAACGCTTGATTTTCATTGTTAATATATTAGATCTCTCGGAAATATAAATGTACTGATGTGTGTTATGTACTAACGAATAATTTAAAACGATTTCCAAGAACTAGTCAAATAGCCTATTGTACACAGTTTTTTCCTTAGTCGTATTTTATGCTATGCGACCAATTTTAAACAACGATCACTTTGTAGGACTATAATGAAACCGGGCTACTTTTTATTTTACTGGTAGTAATGTCAAACTTGATTCAAATTGTTTGATTGAATTTTTGATAATAAGTAAGATCTGTCATATGACAGTTTATTAACTTTTAACGGACCTGTATAACAGTGATTAGATCTAACGTATTGTTAAGATAACTAGCAAACTGCGTTAGCGCGTGGTAGGACACTCGTGAACTTTGACAGTCTGTTAAGAGCTTTAACAAGGTATTGTGACGCAGTAGGTAATGACGGCGAGTTGTTTACACCTAAGTGCGAGATTTATGGTTTTATGACGCGAGCGGAGTCTTTGTCTGCCGTCTATTGTGTTTAGTTTTTTTGAGTGTTTACGAATTTGAGAACAATAGGGAAGTCTCGAACACTTTTAAGTTGTTTACTTGTTAACATAATAGCGTTTATTAGGTCGAGTAATGCCGCGAATTATCTCGTAGGTTCGAGGCTGTAGGTAATAACGGATATAAATACGCCAGTCGACCCTTGGGGACCAGTTTTTCGTTTACCGCCGAAGCGAAAACATCTTGTGTTCAAGTGCAGTGCCAGTGATTGAAAAGTGACTAGTTTGTGTGAATATCAGTGCCAGTGTGAAATTATTGTGCGAACAGTTGTGTCGGGTGTATTGTGATTTTGTGCAATAAGGTGCAAAGTGAATAATCGGCGTTTTAACTGATTATCCAAGAACCTATCTCGTAACAATATTAAATATTTAACATGGTATGGTGAAATTAGGCCTAAAAATGTCAAAAGTTACCATCACACCGGTTTTCTGGTTTGCTCAGTTGTTTTGATGAAATCATTTGCGTTTTTTCTAAAGCTATGTAAAATTGTTCCGTTTCCCGTCCCAGGAATGAAATATATATCAAATGCATTGTCTCCCAAAATATAACTAGGTACACGAAGAAGTGAACAAAACGCTGAAATTAAAATGAACCTGAATTAATTTTAATGTTCACAAAGTGTTCAGAAACATTTTAAAACTACTCGTATATCCATTTTGATTTAAAGTAGGTACATATTAATATAGTAAGAACTAACGTTGTACTTGGGATTATTCAAGGAACCTGCTTGTACGTAGCTTAACCAAACTTGCATGTAAAATAAGGCATTCAGGAAAGTATCTACAATAAAATATAACATCTGAAAAAATAATAACATCATATTATTTACTTTAGTTTAACGGCTTACAAGAAAGGTTGAAAAATACTTCAATTTTTAGGTACAGTTCACGCAAATCTTTTTGAGTTGGATATACCTAGTTTTACTTTTCTGGTTTTTGGGCCTGCACATGCAAGCGACTTGTACCAAATTTCGAAAACATCAAAAAAATGCGCGTACTGTATGTAGGTCCTTACTAAATCTTGAAACACTTTCATGTAAATTGCATATGAATCCATCATCAATGAATAAGTTTCAAACATTTTCTTCCAATATTCCTCTTCTACTTTCACGTCTTTCTTCTTTGTGTTTTCTATTTCCTCAATCCAAAGCAAAAGATTTCTCTTTATTAGTGTTATAATTCTTGTAGCATAGAGCATGTTAATATGAAAACTAAGTAATGTATAGTCCGAGAAAAATTCTAGCCATTTCATTTCTCCGCCAAGAATCCCGACATTTGCAAATAATGTTATAAAACTGATCAATACTATAGCAATGTATACGAAATTCCAAATAGTTGCATTTTTTAAGTTAAAACCGTTAGATAAATTCGTGAGTATTTTTTTGATTTTGAGAATTAGAGAAACATCGTTCGAGCGGTGCATGATATGGGATACGAAGTTTATAATGCATCCTGTAGCACTGAGAGTATAATTGAAATATCTGGCTGTGATGTACACTATTTCTCCTTTTTGCCTCTTGAAAATCATGGTTGTTGAACGTCTGTTCAAAATAGCCTGCCCGCGAAGAAATATTAACATGACATAAATACATGTCATAAAAAATGATAATATATTCATTTTTAATTTATTTGGAGCGATAAAATTATCGCGAATCCGATATTTTGGGTACCCGATTAGGTATTGCATAATATTCAAAGGTCTTAAGTATTTTTGTAAGCTTTTGTCAATTTTATTTTGAAGCATGACTTTATTTTTTGGGTAAACGTGTACTTTTGCTTGCCGACGTAAAAGAAACATATTAAATGTACTAAACGCTCGAGCCCTACTGAAAGAATGATGTCATAAAAAATATTAAATTGAAATATTTAATCGAATTCTGAGTGATTGAAGGTTTACATACAAAAAGAAAAAACCAGGAAATGGTTTTATAATTATAGACTAAACAAAGTGTATTATTATTTGTGAAGGTGACAATTTATGTTTATAACTGAGTATGTATATAATTTAAAATATCGTTTATCTTAATTTCAGTTTTTTTTACAATTTTACTGTAGGTAATAATTACTTACATAGTCGCTTTTTGTGACTTTGTTACTCTATATTGGGCTATCTTACATCTAACCTATCTCCTTGGATCTTTAGGCACATGCCACACGGGCGTTGACGCCGCGTAATTGCACCGCGGCGTCACCGCCGCTGCACCGCCGCGGTGCAGCGGCGGTGCTGAGCGTCGTCGCGGCGACACCGCGGCGCCCAGTGTTGCCTTAGACACTGATGACATCTAGGCAGTTAGTGGAAAAAAAGGTTTTAGGGATAACCGGCTGAAGATAAGTAAAATCTCTCATATACAGTCTGATTTTGTGTGAGCCAACCGCAGAAAGAAAGTGTTTTGTTCTTAGTTTGATATATTAGAGAGATGTGGCCGATCGATAAATTCTGAAATAGATGCATTGATTTGTGCAAAGTGACATGAAAAATATCTCATAAGCCCATCGAGTATGGACTTGTGTGATTTGTCACGACGAGTGGCACAGTAACAGCTGTCCAAGTGACAGCTGTCAAACTTTAAAGTGATTTATCTCGGTCATTATCGATTCTAGACTACTGCTGTCTTCACAAAAGTAATAGAACTCAACGAGATCTACATTTCAGATGACAGCTGTCAAACTTAAAAGTGATTTATCTCGGTTATTATCGATTCTAGACTACTGCTCTCTTTACAAAAGTAATAAAGCTCGACGAGATCTACATTTCGGATGACAGCTGTCAAACTTCAAAGTGAGTTTATCTCGATTATTATCGATTCTAGACTACTGCTGTCTTCACAAAAGTGATAGAGCTCAACGAGATCTACATTTCTGATGACAGCTGTCAAACTTAAAAGTGATTTATCTAGGTTATTATCAATTTTAGACTACTGCTCTCTTCACAAAAGTGATAGAGCTCAACTAGATCTACATTTCGGATGACAGCTGTCAAACTTCAAAGTGATTTATCTAGGTTATTATCGATTCTACACTACTGCTGTCTTCATAAAAGTGATAGAGGTCAACGAGATCTATATTTCGGATGACAGCTGTCAAACTTCAACATGATTTATCTCGGTTATTATCGATTCTAGACTACTGCTGTCTTCACAAAAGTTATAGAGGTCAACAAAATCTACATTTCGGATGACAGCTGTCAAACTTCAACATGATTTATCTCGATTATTATCGATTCTAGACTACTGCTGTCTTCACAAAAGTGATAGAGCTCAACGAGATCTACATTTCTGATGACAGCTGTCAAACTTAAAAGTGATTTATCTAGGTTATTATCAATTTTAGACTACTGCTCTCTTCACAAAAGTGATAGAGCTCAACTAGATCTACATTTCGGATGACAGCTGTCAAACTTCAAAGTGATTTATCTAGGTTATTATCGATTCTACACTACTGCTGTCTTCATAAAAGTGATAGAGGTCAACGAGATCTATATTTCGGATGACAGCTGTCAAACTTCAACATGATTTATCTCGGTTATTATCGATTCTAGACTACTGCTGTCTTCACAAAAGTGATAGAGGTCAACGAAATCTACATTTCGGATGACAGCTGTCAAACTTAAAAGTGATTTATCCCGGTAATTATTGATTCTAGACTACTGCTGTCTTCACAAAAGTGGTAAAGGTCAACGAGATCTATATTTCGGATGACAGCTGTCAAACTTCAACGTGATTTATCTCGGTAATTATTGATTCTAGACTACTGCTGTCTTCACAAAAGTGATAAAGGTCAACGAGATCTATATTTCGGATGACAGCTGTCAAACTTCAACGTGATTTATCTCGGTTATTATCGATTCTAGACTACTGCTGTCTTCACAAAAGTGATAGAGGTCAACAAAATCTACATTTCGGATGACAGCTGTCAAACTTCAATGTGATCCGAAATGTAGATCTCGTCGAGCTTTATTTTTTTTTGAAGAGAGCAGTAGTCTAGAATCAATAATTACCGAGATAAATCACTTTTAAGTTTGACAGCTGTCATTCGAAATATAGATCTCGTCGAGCTCTATTACTTTTGTCAAGAGAGCAGTAGTCTAGAATCAATAATTACCGAGATAAATCACTTTTAAGTTTGACAGCTGTCATCCGAAATGTAGATTTCGTCAAGCTTTATTACTTTCGTGAAGTCATCAATGGTCTAGAATCAATAATAACCGAGATAAATCACTTTTAAGTTTGACACCTGTCATCCGAAATATAGATCTCGTCGAGCTCTATTACTTTTGTGAAGAGAGCAGTAGTCTAGAATCGATAATTACCGAGATAAATCACTTTTAAGTTTGACAGCTGTCATCCGAAATGTAGATTTCGTCGAGTTCTATTACTTTTGTGAAGAGAGCAATAGTCTAGAATCGATAATAACCGAGATAAATCACTTATAAGTTTGACAGCTGTCATCCAAAATGTAGATTTCGTCAAGCTCTATTACTTTTATGAAAACAACAGTAGTCTAGAATTGATAATGACCGAGATAATCACTTTGAAGTTTGACAGCTGTCACTTGGAAAGCTGTTACTGTGACATTCGTCATGACAAATTACACGTTCTGATTTTTAACGTGTACGAGAGATTTTTCTCATCTTCAGTTTAAGATTGAACGGATTGATGAATTCAAAACCTTTTTTCCCGCTAAAAATTTATAGAATACTCGAATACTCTAGATTTAATGTCTAAATAGCTACCGGCAACACTGGTCGCCGCGGTGACGCCGCGACGACGCTCAGCACCGCCGCTGCACCGCGGCGGTGCAGCGGCGGTGACGCCGCGGTGCAATTACGCGGCGTCAACGCCCGTGTGGCATGTCTGTTAGACCGACAAGAGAATGTGGCATTCTCATCGTACCGTTATAAAAAAGCTTCTTAACAACATTACACTAACCAGACGGTGGTTCTGGATATTTTGACATGTTACAACAAACTTCAAAAGATTCAAAAATCATAAAAGAAAGAAAAAAGACAATTTCACGTCGTTTAAAAACGCTTAAAAACTGGTATGTAAATGGGATGTAAAAAAAATATTAATGAAATAGTTTGTTACAAGTGATCTAGTTGTGTGGTGTGGTGTTGGAGAAGAATGGAAAAAATCAGTTGGACTGAAAAGAAAACGAACCAAGAGGTGCTTGACATGGTGAAAGAGAAAAGAAAAATTTTGACAACAGTTGAAAATAGAAGGGGAAAGATGTTTGGCCACCTTGACGACATGACAATCTAATGAAAACCATAATAGAAGGAAAAGTAGAAGGAAAGAGAGGGAGAGGAAGACCACGGAGAGCGTTTCTAGATCAGATCAAAGAGAAGGTAGAGGTCATGTCGTACAGGGAGGTGAAGACAGTGGCGGAAGACCGCAAGACGTGGAAGTTGCTCCACCGGCAAGAGCAGTGCTCTTAAATCCGAATGAATGAATGAAGTGAACTAGTGATCAACATTTACATTGGTGTCTCAAAAAATTGGTTGCCTGTAAAGTCGGTATACGGGCGAAAGTTTTACCTGACAACGACTTTGAGTGGTAAAATAATTTTAATGTGAATATTCATTCGTATAGTAGGAAGAAGGATGAAAATGTCGGTCTCTCTCGCTCTTAGGCGGGCTAACCATGACGCGTGCCTCTCACTCGCTCTCATTGTGAGCGCATAACGTGAGCGGAGCGTAACGCAGTTTCTTGAAGTGTCACCCGGCAAACCAATTTATAAGACGTTGTCACGTCAAAATACTTTAGCGACTACACGGCGAACCTATTTTTTATAATACTAATCAACCGCAGGGCATTTCCTTTTCCTTTCTTTCTTCTAAACTCAAACACAAAACAATAAACTGACACTTATTAACGTAAAGTGTGAACTAATTTGAAAGTTAAAGCGGCAGCACGCACCGCCGAGTGGAGCGGAGCGGAGCGGACAAACAAAGGGAAATCGATGTATCGGAGCGGCCGTCCAATATCGCAGCCAACAAAGGCTTACAAGAGTTTAGGGCACGCCCATCGGCTGCATATTCAACGCGGGACGAAAGTAAACACTATGAGCCGCGAGCTAGTGACGTAGTTCCTTGAGATGTCCCGGTGCAGCCTCCACAGTTTTGTGTATAAAATAATAATACACATGAAATTAATACATAAAAATGTGCAAAGTTCACTTGTACATCGATAAAGTGAGTTTTTAATTCTTCAAATTTCATATTCCATGTCAACGGAAAGTACCCTGTAGGTTTTGACTTTTGTGAGTGCAAAATATGCCGTTTTTTTACAACATAAACGGCTATAACTTTTTTAAACGATAACTGAGAAGTTTTTCATTTACACAACTGCAAGAGATTATAAATATACGTATACAGTTTAAATTTAAACTCGATATCTTTACGCGTTCCCGAGATAAAGATTCTTGACATACACACAGACGGACAACTAAGTGATCCTATAAGGGTTCCGTTTTTTCCGTTTGAGGTACGGAGATTTTGCACTCACAAAAGTCAAAACCTACAGGGTACTTTCCGTTGACATAGAATATGAAATTTGGCGAGAAGCATTGTCGCGGAGTACACATATAGGAATAAATCTGAAAACTGTACATTTTTATTTTACTCACAACAAATAGGGCCTCGAAATTCACAAAATATGGGTTCAAAATTCAAAGTGAGTAAATCGTATCATGTAATGTATCGTATAAAAGAACTTCATTAGCACACGCTAAAACAGGTTTTTAATTATTTTAACAACGTATTTGTACGGAACCCTCGATGTGCGAGCCTGACTCGCACTTGTCCGGTTATTATTTCATAATAAAATCGCAGACAACAAGCTGTTGGGGTTAGGGTTTTCTCAGCGGCAGCATATTTAACGCAGTTAAAGTTTAAAGTAAGTTCGTTTAGGCCGGGTGACAAGATTTTAAAGTCGCCTGCAAGCCTCTGACATTGCTAAACGGTTGAAGCACCCGGGACCCCCATCATGACACATACGTGTCATCCGAGCCATGGTAGCACTCAGTTGTAAATGTCACCCGCGGTAACCCATCCATTATCAACTTGAAGTTAATAACTGTGTGCCGCGGGCTTACTGCGTAGTTCTTGAGATGTCCTGGTGAACTCTCCACAGCACTGTGCAAACGACAAAAATCAACAGTGTGAGCCATCAGAAGTGCCTTCTGATAAGAGGTAGATAAAATTTTTTTGAGGATTTTCTTAAAAATCCTGATATGTTTCACAGTAGTCTGTAGTATGATAAAAATACTAAGAAGAATAACAATACATTCAATGTAAAATTATGATAATATATCGACCAAATTGCATGTTTGACATTATGATATTTTAGTATAGATCTCAATTTAAAACAATTATATTTTTTTAAGAGTTTATCTAAGGGGTAGCTCTCATACATGTAAAGTGGGGGTAATTTTTTTTCAACCCCACCTCCAAACTTTTCTTCAAACTTTTTGATTTTATAGACAGTGGTAAAAAAAATCTTTTAAAATTATTTTGAGCACTGTGGAATGATAACTTTTTCAGTCATAAAGGAATATCGAAATTTTTAAACTTGCACATAGCTTAGAGGTTATTGTTCTCACAAACACATTTTTAAGCCAATTGTGTTTATAGAGCCATAAATAAAAAAATTAATGACATAATTAAAATTCGTTTTTATCATCATCATAATCATCGTCACCATCTGCGGAAGCCTTGGAGGAGAGATTAAACGTCCCTGACGAAGGCCTATCTGTATACCTATATATAATAAATAATTAGATGCGTGTCTCGACACGCATTTAACTATTTATTATATGTTTGACTTATCATCAATAAAAAACTAAATATTCCTAGCGCCATCTTAAAATGTTACCGTCACGTTACTTGAATTTTGAAATACTAGCTGACCCGGCGAACTTCGTTTAACGCAATATCTTTATAAATTATAGCCTATGTGTTATTCTGATGTATAAGCATCACTATTGCAAAGATTCATCTCAATTAGTTCAGTAGTTTTTGCGTGAAATAGGAACAAACATCCATAGATACAAACGTTCGCGTTTATAATATTAGTAGGATAGGATTGTATTTATTTCACACGACTTCCCTGTGAACTTTTCATGCTCGTTGTTAATCTAGCGTTCTTATTACATTAGAAGGAAGCCGTGGTGGTCTAGAGGTAGTGACACCCGCCTTACAATCGTGAGGTCGTGGGTTCGGATCTCCGGTTCCATACCAATGAGTTCTTTGGAATTTATGTACGGAATTTCACACCACTGGCTTTTCGGTGAAGGAAAACATCGTGAGGCAACCTGCATACGTCCGTAGAAGAAATTCAATGGCGTATGTGAATCCACGCACTGGGCCAGCGTGGTGGATATGGCCCAAACACCCTTTGTGGGTAGGCCTACGTCCTGCAGTGGACTATTAAAAAGGCTGGTACAGTATTATTCTTGTTTCCATTCATCAGCCATAGGACTGTTGGACATAGGCCTCCCCTATGAATCCCCAATAAAACCAGTTGGTACCGGCTTGAATCTTCATATTATCATTCTCTATCATCATTCATCTTATAAAGATATTTTGTTTAATAATTCTTTAACGAATACACCAAAATGTAGTAATTTATATCCTCCAGCTCCGCGCCTACATCACGCATCAGTGCCCGTTGACCAATATGCCCTCTCCTTGCATTTGCATAGTTTATATACGCGACCTCATTACCGTGGATATTTTACCGTCCAGCCATCCAGCCAGCCAGCCACGCGTGCTATTACTAATATTCCGTTATCCGATAATTTGAATTTGTGGGTGAATCACATCACGGTTTGCAAATCAGTTTTAGGTTTAACTAATCAATTTCCAGTATTTATACAATGGCTATTGACACAAATATATGTACTGCGATTGAAAATGGAAATAATCTATTACTCACTTGTTTTTTGTTGGTTTTTCAGTTTACGGTATGGGTTAGGATTAAATCAAAGTCCAGACCGCTAGCTTAAACATGTCGCTCATCAGTCCATACAAACATCGGTAGGTATCACACTAGTGTTTTCTGTTAAATATCTAAAGCTAAGATTTATATCAATTTGTCTTTACAAAATCTATGCTTCTTGCTAATAAATCTTTAAAAACAATCTCCACTCGAATGATATAAGCCTTGGAACATTTGAATTTTTACTCAAATTCCCAGAAAGTTTCGAATACAAAAAAAAACACAAAAGAACTAAACTAAATCTTTTATTAAAATAGAGGCCTAGTTTACATATTCGTTAGTTCAAATAACTATTGATTAAATAAATCCATTCAACAGTTTTTTCATAAATTATTACGGAGAAAACCTTATGAGCATTTAGTACGCAGCCGTGTTAGGTAATAATTATAGGTATTTTAAAACAAATAAAAACAAAATTATGTAGCAATGGGTGCACACGCACTATATCTACTGTTTAACATCGAATTTATCTATCTCTTCTTCAGACAATACAGCTGAGATATGATTTATTTAAGCTACGCCAAATTCGAGTTTGTGCCGCTACCTCAAATTTTATTAAGTTAGCAGATTTGACATCAGTATCATCGACATTTCAGTCGTAAGATGTATACTGCTGAATATAGACAACTCCTCAAGTCGATGCCTCTCCTACAGATTCCCAGTAGCATCAATCGTACGCGTCTTTCATACGGCGAGCTGCATGATTCTGCGATTTTGATTTGGTCATCTGCCTACCTTTTGGGTCTTTCACTACGCGACTTTATAGTTCGTGTTTTTAATTTATAAATTTCACTGCAATGTCGCATTTTTGACCATGTTGACGCATTTTGATTTTTTTGTTGTCCGTCTATCCGTCTGTGTGTATGTCAAGACTCTTTATCTCGGGAACGCGTAGAGATGTCGAGTTGAAATTTAAACTGTATACGTATTTCTATGGTTTCTTGCAATTGTGTAAAAAAAAAACTTCTCAGTTATCGCTTAAAAAAGTTAGAGCCGTTTATATCGTAAAAAACCGCATATTTCGACACTCACAAAAATCAAAACCTACAGGGTACTTCCCGTTGACATATAACTATGAAATTTGTTAATCTCTCCTCCAAGGCTTCCGTAGATGGTGACGATGATTATGATGATGATAGCAACGAATTTTAATTATGTCATTAAATGGTTTATGGCTATAAAAACACAATTAGCTTAAAAATGTGTTTGTGAGAACAATAACCTCTAAGCTATGTGGAAGTTTAAAAATTTCGATTTTCCTTTATGACTCATAAAGTTATTATTCCACAGTGCTCAAAATAATTTTAAAATATTTTTTTAACTATTGTCTATAAAATCTAAAACTTTGAAGAAAAGTTTGGAGATGGGTTTGAAAAAAAAATTAGCCCCACTTTACATGTATGGGAGCTACCCCTTAAATAAACTCTTCAAAAATTATACTCGTTATACATTGAGATGTATACTAAAAAAACCGGACAAGTGCGAGTCAGGCTCGCACATCGAGGGTTCCGTACAAACACGTTGTTAAAATAATTAAATACCTGTTTTAGCATGTGCTAATGAAGTTATTTTATATGATACCTACATGATACGATTTACTCACTTTGAATTTTGAACTCATATTTTGTGAATTTTGAGGCCCTATTTTTTGTGATTTAAATGAAAATGTGCAGTTGTCAGATTTATTCCTATATGTGTACTCCGAGACAATGCTTCTCGCCAAATTTCATAGTTCTACGTCAACGGGAAGTACCCTGTAGGTTTTGATTTTTGTGAGTGCGAAATATGCGTTTTTTAGGACGATAACTGAGAAGTTTTTCTTTTGCACAACTGCAAGAGATCATAGATATACGTATACAGTTTAAATTTCAACTCGATATCTTTACGCGTTCCTAATATAAAGAGTTTTGACATACACACAGACGGACAGACGGACCACAAAGTGATCCTATAAGGGTTCCGTTTTTTCCTTTTGAGGTTCGGAACCCTAAAAATATCATAATCTCAAACATGCAATTTGGTCGATAAATTATCATAATTTTACATTGACTGTATTGTTATTCTTCTAAGTATTTTTATTATACTACAGACTACTGTAAAATATATTAGGATTTCTAAGAAAATCCTCAAAAAATATTAACTACCTCTTATCAAAAGGCACGTCTGATGGCTCACATTGTTGATTTTTGTCATTTGCACAGTGCTGTGGAGAGTTCACCAGAACATCTCAAGAACTACGTATTACGTAGCCCGAGGCACACAGTTATTGACTTCAAGTTGATAATGGATAGGTTACCGCGGGTGACATTTACAACTGAGTGCTACCATGGCTCAGATGACACTTTGGTGTCATGATGGGGGTCCCGGTTGTTTCAACCGTTTAGCCATGTCAGAGGCTTGCAGGCGACCTTAAAGTCTTGTCACCCGGCCTAAACGAACTTACTTTAGTTGTTGACATTCGTCCCGCGTTAAATATGCAGCCGCTGAGAATACCTTAAGCCCAACAGCTTGTTGTTGTCTGCGATTTTGTTATGAAATTTAAACCGGACAGGTGCGAGTCAGGCTCGCACATCGAAGGTTCCGTACAAACACATTTTTAAAATAATTAAAAACCTGTTTTAGCATGTGCTAATGAAGTTCTTTTATATGATACTTTACATGATACGATTTACTCACTTTGAATTTTGAACCCATATTTTGTGAATGTCTTGAATGTCTTGATATGAAAAGCCAATGCCGGTTTTTGTATGGAAGGTGGCGCCTTTTTTTTTTCGCGCGGCCATCAACCAAACCTTGTTTTTATAGTTCAGTATAGTGTAAAAAATGATAATTATGAAATGCTGCAGCTGTAGTTTCAGTCCAGAAAAAGTTACAAGACTTAGAAGTTTGTTTTGATTTATTTGTTTTTATGGTTATTTTATCACCTAGGCGCAAATTACGAGTTAAGTTGACATAAATAAAAACTGTTGAATGCTTTTTGAATTGTTAGGAGTGAGATTGCACCTGGAACTATCTCGCCTTCTGCAAACCTCATCTCCAAATTATCCGTTTTTGTCTGTAATGCGGTAATTGACTATTTACTTGAAAGATGGTTTGGAAGAAATCGCTTCAACAATGTCTTTGTCTATGTCTGTGTCTTTGTGTGCAGTAAAGTGTTCATTCATTCCTTTATTTACCGTGTATGATGCATACCGCGTATATTTATTTTTTTATTTCGAATAGGTTCTCATTTGACTACACACTGCCTGATGTTAAGCAGATGTGCGGTCTAGGGTGTAGCACGCTTACCTAGAAGATACCTATTTACTCGGGATTTGAAGACACTCACGTTGTACTTTAACGGGAAGACAGACCCAGGCAAAGCGTTCCACATTCCGGCTGTTCGTATGAGGAATGAGGATTCGAAACGCTTGGTTCTAACGCGCGGAATGTCCACCATAAAAGGGTGGTGCTTTGGTCGCGTCTGTCTAGCCGTACGATAGAAGAAAGGGGCAGGGAGGACCAGATTGTGCAACTCCTGGGCGCACTCTCCGAAGTGTACCCGGTAAAAGACCGACAAACACGCTACCTTGCGACGATGCTCAAGACTTTGCAGCTGCGTGTTAGTCAAGGTGTCGTTGTCAATCAGCCTTCTGGCTCGCCTTTCAATCGACTCCAGAGCCTCCAGTTGATATTTGGCAGAGCCATCCCAAAGATGAGAGCAGTATTCCATGCAAGACCTGACTTGTGCTTTATAAAGACAAAGCAGTTGCTCAGGTGTGAAATACCGTCTCACCTTAGAGAGAACACCAAGTTTTTTGGAGGCTAATTGGGCTTTGGACTCTATGTAAGAGCCAAAGTCAAGAAAAGATGAGAGTGAAACGCCTAATAGTTCCAAGCTGTCAGTTAACGGAACGAAGACACCACGGAAAGCGGGAGACAATTGAAAGGGTCTCCTTTTGGCCGAAAACAGACAGCCCTGAGTCTTTGTGGCATTAAACTTGACCAGGTTAGCATCACCCCAGTCAGATACCGCCTGCAGACTCAAGTTGAGCCGTTCAACCATAGCCTCCCTGTGTAACTCGATCTGTGGCCCGCTGGTTTATGCATCGGGCGTGTAGCTCTCCACGACTGTACTGTCATCTGCGTACCCAAAGATCCCGGGCTTAAGCAGATCGTTGATATGCAGTAGGAAGAGTGTCGCAGAGAGCACAGACCCCTGAGGAACACCGGCATTGATAGCCATTTGGTCTGACGAGCAGCCATCAACGACAACTCGTATCGACCGATTCCTCAAGAAATCTGATATCCATGTGCAGAAATCAGCAGGCAAGCCGTAAGATGGAAGCTTGCCAATAAGGCTCTCGTGCTAGACCCTATCAAAATCTTTGGAAATGTCCAAGGAGACAGCCAGTGCCTCCCCGTGCTTCTCCATGACCTCACTCCAGATGTGTGTGGCGTACGCTAAAAGATCCCCAGTAGATCGGTTTCGGTGAAAGCCGTACTGGCGGTCACTGAGTAAGTCATTCGCTTCCAGGTAGGCCAGGAGCCTGTTGTTTAGAACACGTTCCATACTCTTACAGAGTATATACGTGATCGAAATTGGCCAGTAGTTGGCAGGGTCGGCACGGCTGCCCTTCTTGGGTACAGGTTGCACGTTAGCAAGCTTCCAAGATTTGGGCACTTGACCTGTCTTCAGAGATAGGCGAAAGAGGCAAGTCAGCACAGGCGACAGCTCAGGCGCACAAGTCCTCAATACAATGGCCGGAATACCATCAGGGCACTGGCTTTGTTCACATCTAGACTGCGGAGAACTTTGAGGACCTCCTTTTGCCGGATGTGTATTTCACTCATTACAGTGTCACAGTTTGTCAACGATGACAGTCGAGCACGCAGGTTGGGCGGTGTCAAGCTCACGCCAGGGCGAAGCGACGCCTACCCGTGGTTGTCCGGTAGTGTGCCACGATGGTAGCTGACATCGATGTTGAAGCGGCTGGCACCGGGGGAGAAACTCGACCCCGGCCGCCGAGGCGGGCTCGCGTAGTGGCGAGGCCCGATGCGGCCTCGCGTCGCATAAGCGACAGCAGCGGAATGATGGCTGGGTGTCGCGATACTAGGCATCGCGAGTTGGGGTCCGTGTGTGGCGCAAAAGCGCTTCACTGGACATTGAAGCGCGCCCCGACCGAATACCGAGGCGTGAGTGAGAAGTAGTTAATCCTTATTCTTTTGATTGCCGGGGGGTGGGGCGCGGGGGGAAGGGGGCGGTTTGTAAGTGAGAAATTGAAACTAAACCAAGCTCCTGTGCGCGTTAGAGTAGGACAGGAGACAGCCAACTACGTACACATCCTCGGCGGTGGTAGCGGCGGTGCGTGCGGCGATTCTAAATCGCCGGCGGATTGACCACTGTCAAATCACGAGTGCTTGGCGCACCATAATATAGTAGGTACCGATATAACCATTATTTATATGTTTAAAATGATCTATTATGCGGTATCTTTACAAAAAACCTGATGAATATCTACAAACTTTTAACTCTCATAACTTTTCTCGGACTGAGGGTAGATTTTTTTTGTTTATTAAACGTTGTTTATAACATCTTATTGTACTAAAAAAACAAGGTTTGGTTAATGGCCGCGCGAATTTTAAAAGGCGCCAATTTCAGGCATTGGCTTTTGAGATTCATATCTTCGTGTTCTTTGTTGATTCTTGGAATTTAAACTCTGAACAGTCAAAAAACGTTACAGTCAAAAAGGATGAAAATAAAAACCTTGCTCATCAAACGGATGAATAATTCTTTATCTGGAAAGTACAGTCACTGATATCTTCTTATCACATGCTCAAGATATCGATAACATATTGACTCCTCCGTATTTCCATCTAAATTTATCTCAAGTGCTTTCTAGCAGTATTTATCTGAACCAATAAATGCCAGCTATGAGTCAGTGCACTAATATTTAACTTCGAAGACAGACTGTTGTTAGAAATAAAATTTAAAAGTATCAAGATTTTTCACACAAATCCGCTGAAATACTTCGCGTAATTCTTTTGATTCATATTATTAGGTCTGAAGATTTAAAATGGCGTATCTAAAGGTTTCCGTATTGTTACTGGTGGTGTTTTACGCTAGCCTGCAAAATGCCGAGGACTTGACAGTAGGCACAAGTATCAATAATCAGTTAGCATACACAGAAAATGTCAAGTTGAGTGCCATCCCGCTCACTACGAGGACCAAGAACGTTTTCTACAATGATAACAGCACAAGAATTATCAAAGTGAGTAAATAAATGGTTGTAAGAAAAAGAAATTAGGTACGCGTCAACATTTATTTTTCATCCGTGATCACCATGATCATGTGAGAAGTTCACAGATGGATATACAATAACCCCGTACCAAGTAGAAAGGGCGTATTATGCCATCGTATTATGTCAATAGAAAAGTAAAAATTTAGTGAACAATCTATGGGTCTAATGACTCATAAGTATTTTCATACGTAGAAAAAAAAATACGACAGACAGACACAGACATAGACAAAATTCTTTATTTACAACCACAATATGAAAAATAAACACTATTTACACATATACGACAAAAATATGATTATAAAGTGGCGGCCTTATCACCCATGACGATTTCTTCCAGATTATTAGGATATCAGGGTAAATTATCTTACGATGATAATTTGAAAACATAAGACTGCCTAAATCATAATTTCACAGATTTTCGGAACTTAGATATATAACGGAACATGTACAATAGCTCCCTGATCACGTTGGGGGAAAAATTGACATAAATAAAAAGAAATAAAAAAAATCTGCACAGTAAATTCGGCACGGTAAACGGTTCGACTGATGATTTGTTCTTTATGTGAAGCACCTGAAAATCACTCGTGGGTGTTTTATTGTATTTTATTTTAATTTTTAAGCCTAGGTAAACATGTTCTTATGAAGAGCGAAGGGCCACTTGTAAAGTTTCATGTCTATGGTTATTTCTAGACACCTTGTCAATCTAAATCTTTTAGAGTATTTACAAATGTAGGTGTGTGTTTGTATAATGCTTACTCTTGAAAGTATTGCCTGGTAACTGATAACAGTATAAAAATATGTGATTCGTTTTGCAACACTAAGTGCTACTACATTTTTATACAAGTACTTAATTCCTGATAATATGGGGAATCACTGCTATTCTGTTGCCAGTTATGACACATTCATATTCATTACTTCATTTTCGATGACAATGAGTTTGATCATTTAATTTTTGAGTGGCAGCTAAGTTTGTACTTGTACCTAACTAGGTACCTATATATTATAAAAGAAATATTGTCACTGATCAACTTAAACTCATACGCACTAGTGCCTCATTAGTCACATCATAAACCAAAGAAACTCGTCGTGCTTTTTTCCTACCAATCATGGTAAAAAACAGCTCACGACTGAGTTTAGTCCTCTCATCTTGTAAAAAATAGTAAATGATAACTTACCACATTAAAGTCCTGTCCGATCTTGATGTCGTCTCGGAGCTCGAAGTCGAACTGGACATCGTTGAAGGCATCGTTCAAGTAGCACCGCGCAAATATGCTCTCAGATTTGCGGAGAGCTTTCTCCATAGTTTCTCGCTCTTGCCGCGTTCTCTCCGGGTATTTGTACTCATTAGTGATATCCTGAAATAAAAAAAATACTAATTTAAAACCGGAAATAAAAGGTAAACCTCAGTGCATTGCGAGACGGCCCCGCGTGCTAGCATTCGCCAACTTGAGAAAGGTCGCCGAATGCGACCGAAACTATAGTCGTTACGACTATCCCCACACGTGAGTTCAGTCCCGTTATATATAGTATAAAAAGGTAAACCTATAAAAAAATATATATATATAACTATGCATAAACTGGCCTGTGAGTTTTGAAATCACCAAATGGCTTTTGACATGGCTAAATCGTTGCATTTATGAAACAGCGCTTTTACGCTTGAACGTACCAAACAGTGCTTTTAAAGCAAGTTTATCTATAATTGCTTAAGTTGATTACTTTGTTGCAACGATTTGCCCGTTCTAGTTTTCCCTATTTTCTATGTTACTCATTAAAAGTGTAAAAAAAATATTATAATTCGATAAACGCTGGCAAAACATTTTTGAAATCAGGCTTTAAGCATTAGAACATAATATATTGGTAACTTAAAAATACAGACTAACTTCATTTTATAGTACTACTAGTAGAAATTAATGTAGATAAAATAATATTTTGAATGATCAAAAGTCTCACTAAGCAGGTAAATAATAACTTTATCCTGAGTTTTAATTCCAAGATCTATCCTACTAATATTATAAACGCGAAAGTTTGTGAGGATGAATGTATGGATGTTTGTTACTCTTTCACGCAAAAACTACTGAACGGATTGAGATGAAACTTTGCGATAATATAGCTTATATATCAGAATAACACATAAGCTATAAATTATAATGATATATTGCGTATGCGGGCGAAGCCGCGGGTCAAAACTATTGTAGTATATATGACAACGCGTGTTTCAGGGAATATGGGCAGTGGACTTGGATCGGTCTCAAGCCCAAGTGACCATCACCTCGGGAGGCGTGGGCTCCCCCTTCGTCAACGTGAGGATCAAGAGCCAGCGCGGCGACGGCCTCAACTACCAAGTTCAAGTGTTTGTTTAGAAAAATAACATTTAACAGTTTACTCTGGCTGGAATTATTTGAAATCGAAATACAAAAGTTTTCTAATAATATCGTTCAGTTGTTTTTTATAGGGCAGTATGTGTAATGCTATAGGTCGAATCATACAACTTGGCGGCTATGATATTAGCTGCGAATAGCTCAATCCTGACTGAAGATCACTTAGCAGCTGCGCGAGAATTGGGTTATCCGCAGGTTAACTAACATCACAGCTGTTAAGTTGTATGATTTCTTTGGTCCAGTCGGTGGATTGGTCTACTAGTCTACATATCAATAGATGAGACTTACTTAATTACTTAGGTACTCCTCTGGCGCAACGACCCAAAATAAGTCTTGGCCTCCGACACCAGAGAAAGCCATTGGTCACGGTCCAGCGCTGTCTCTTCCCACTCGACCGTCTGGAGCTCACGCAGGTCGGACCGCACGGCGTCAGTCCAACAGGATCTGGGCCGACCGACGGGTCGGCGGCCGCTTGCTACCCCAAGATAGGCCTTCTTGACACTGCGATCCTCCCCCATCCTCAGCAGATGGCCCACCCAGCGAAGTCTTTGGGCCTTAGTTTCTCCTATGATATTGGGTTCAGCGACCAAATCCTCTATCTCGGCGTTCTTCCTTACTCTCCAGCTACCGTCCTCTCGTTGGGTTGGTCCCAGAATTTTCCGCATTATTTTTCTCTCTGCTACTAAGAGTTTATTCTCTTCTTTTAGGGTTAATATCCAAGCTTCACTCCCATACATCAAGATCGGTCTAATGACCTTTTTGTAGATTCGGAAATAGGTGATACACCGTTTTTTATATTTTTAGGGTTCCGTACCTCCAACGGAAAAAAACGAAACCCTTATAGGATCCCTTTGTTGTCCTTCTATCCGTCTGTGTGTATGTCAAGACTCTTTATCTCGGTAACGCGTAAAGATATCGTAACATATCGAACACTGTCCAACGCCCACTCACTACGAATTCCGAGGCGATCATTAAAAGTCCAGCACTATGACAAGTCACCTCTCAGCGCGTCGAGCCGAGAACATGAAAAAGTAATTCCAGGACAATTTATTCGGCACCGAAGCTATATCAAAAGTTGGACACATTCGCGCCAGATGTGACCGGCGTCGGGTATGGAGCCATTCTAAACTTTTTTTAACTCTATGTCGGATAATGGATTATTACAGTTGGCACTTTTTATAATCTGAAATATGGCTGTTGAAATAGTTATGAGTCATGCCTCAATGGCGCGCGATTGATTACTGTTGGTGAACTTTTTGAATATGTCATTTGTTGGCGACTATTATGATAATAATTTTTCGCAAAAAATGGTAAAACGGCATTGTGTATACAAAATTCGAATATTTGCCTCGAATTGTTTACATTATAATATTGTTGATTTTTCAAAAACGACTCAGCCGATTTCTGTAAAATTTAACCACCTAGGTATATACCCTTTCGAACTAAAAAATAATTTTTCGATTAAGTTCGCAATTGGCGAAATTATCGATGAACATACAAAAAAATACATACAGATGAACATAGGACCTCCTCCTTTTTGGAAGTCGGATAAAAACAGAAACACATACATACGCGAAATTTCACACATAAAGTAGTGGTTCAATTACTCGTAAAACATCATTATCCAATAGGCTTTCACTGCTGAATGCATAGAAATGTAGTAAGTTAATCATCTATCTATTCAATAATATTGAAATGTTATTACAGAGGTGAACGACAAAGCTAATTTAACGATTATCTTGTATTATTCATTGTGAGGCACCAACTTGTCCATACTTCTTACATAGAGTCTAAAGCCCAAATAGCCTCCAAAAAACTTAGTGTTCTCTCTAAGGTGAGGCGGTTTTCACACCTGAGCAACTGCTTAGTCTTTATAAAGCACAAGTCAGGTCTTGCATGGAATACTGCTCTCGCCTTTGGGATGGCTCTGCTAAACATCAACTGGAGGCTCTGGAGTTGATTGAGAGGCGAGCCAGGAGGCTGATTGACAACGACACATTGACTAAGTCGCAGCTGCAAAGTCTTGAGCATCGTCGCAAGGTAGCGTGTTTGTCGGCCTTTTACCGGATACACTTCGGAGAGTGCGTTGCACAATCTGGTCCCCCCTGCCCCTTTCTTCCATCGTACGGCAAGACAGACGCGACCAAAGCGCCACCCTTTTTTGGTGGACATTCTGCGCGTTAGAACCAAGCGTTTCGAATCCTCATTCCTCATACGAACAGCCGGAATGTGGAACGCTTTGCCTGGGTCTGTCCCATTAAAGTACAACGTGGGTGTCTTCAAATCCCGAGTAAATAGGTATCTTCTAGGTAAGCGTGCTACACCCTAGACCGCACATCTGCTTAACATCAGGCAGTGTGTAGTCAAACGCGAACCTATTAGAAATAAAACAAAAATACAAAAAACAGTAGGTAAGCTGTTATCTACTTGCTATAATTTTTTTTCATGTAATCAGTACTTCAATTGCTTGGTTTACACGTCTTAGTTTTCATGACTTTAAAGTCATAAGCCTCTGTAAAGTCATATATTTGTGTAAAATATAAGATGTTCCTACGTACAAGTTTGCAATATTTTTTGCTCGAGCGATTGAAACCAATATAACATCTTGTTACAATTTAAGGGTGAATAGTTTTCTTCTAGAACGCGAATTTTCTCGATGTACTACTGAAAACGCGAAAACACTGGTCGGTTAAGAATCCTTTTCAGTAGTTTTAGATGATTTTGTGGATGTAAAGTATGTATCAATATATTATTGACAAAAGCTCGACCGAAGATAGAATTTGTAAGAAATGAAATAAATAGTTGACTCTTTGCTAGATTATAATTGGTCGATAACCAATTATTAACTATAAGACCACGGAAACACGCCATATGTTCAACGCTTCCAATAATATATGTAATACGTATATGTTGTATTTGATCAAAATTGCAAGCTGAATTGTCGTAGTTAGCTATGTCAAAATCGCATTTTGTATACTTATTAGAAAAACAAGCAAATCAAGCCAAAAAGAACAATAGCCGTCAAAGCATGGCATACGCCCAAAAAGGCAAACGCAAATGAACCTGCCAGATCGTATATTGCCACAAAGATAAATAAAAATCAAAACTTTTCAAACTTCGCGAGCCGTATCGAGCTCAAAACAAAACGTTTAAATGCTAGGATATAACAAACACGTAGACTGTACAACGTAGTACAATGATTTGCCAAAATATGAACGACTTACGTAGGTATGTGGGCCGAGACGTTCACATTCACACACACGTCCAACAATGACTCTGTTGCTGGCCGCTGCAGTAGTGTACTATTCCTGATCTGTTTTACTAATAACAATTAGTCACACAAATAAAATTATTATAAAATAATAATTATTATTTAGTTAGTCCGTGAGTTAAATTATAAAAAAATATTGGACACGTGTTTTTGCTCTTGTTAATAAAACAACAAATGGCAAGGATATGCATTGTCAAAATTCGGGAGTGGGGGTCGTGACGTCACGCAGAAATTTAACGGGTTATCTTCATCAATTTTTGTTTAATTGACAACAGAAAATATACGTGACTATTATTTTTAATAATATATTTGACGGGCTAATTATATAATATGTTTAGTCATCATGCCTATTATAAAACACAATTTTTACCAACCCATCTCTATTGTACAGTCGCATTCAATCAAATGTAAACTAACTTAACAATGACTCTGCAGTCTGTAGAACAGTAGCTTAAATAAAAAGAAAAACAACATTTTACCACATAGAACAAACAAGAAAATGTCAAAAATAGGTGTTACAAAATTAAGCATTTTTTCACCATTGCATTGCAACGTATCTAATATAATAATCGCGGTAACCTCACGGAGATTTATTCAAACCCGTTGAGGCGCTAGCTTTATAAACATCCATACATCATTTGTTTCACCGCATTTGATTCCCACAGTATGTTTTAAGTTCTATTTCAAGATAACACCAGACAATTCTAGACCATTGAATATGGAATGTATGTCTTAAATAGGTATTTAAAAGTTATTTTAAAAATTAGCTTCATAATCACGAAATAAACGTAGGTTAATTTTGCTATTTGTGTTATGAGTTAATTGGGATCTGTGCTCTTCAAAATTTATTTATTTATTCACAACATTAATAAATTAAGATATTATGTACCTACTTTATTTTTCTTAACAAGATTTGAACAATTTTTCTTGTAGCTAATGGCTTACATCATTATTAGTCTCCACCATTATGGAACGCCCGATGCTAGACATTGGCCTGCTTAAAGCTTTTGCTTTTTAATAAGACCAGTTGGATAATATTCTTTGGAGGAGCATCTTGCGTGTTTCTGCGGTGTTGATCGTTGCCGCGGTGGACGTCCTACGCTATGCTTGTCGGTACGTGAACTCCGTTTCAAATCTTTATGGCCATCCCTTGCAGGAAAAAATATAAACATTTTTAAACGTAATACATATCTGTTATTGTAGTACATATTAACAATGATTATGATAAAACCAGGCGTCTTCTAGTTCAAAAACGTATTTAACGTAAAAACGTAATTTTCTTGTACCTAATGTGTTCCTTTTGGAGCTAGCTTATACTAATTTAACCGCTTTTAACCGCCCTTAACCAGTATTAACGCATACCACGATATACGAGTATCGCATTTTATTATATTTCATTCTCTTAAACCTAAGTAACGCGCGTTTTTCCTCCACGCGTATATTTATGAGTGAAAATAATACTTTCCCTCCATATTTTGCGGCGAGGCGTAAGAAAACCGTTCCAAACTGTGGCTCAAATGAATTATAACGTGATCATATAAATAAGGATTTAAGCCGCCATCAGAATAAATTGTACCTTGAAGCGGCAGTGGACTAGGAATGAATACAGTGACTGAGCTAGACACTTGTTATACCTTTTTTACCAGAGAACATCTTATATTATGTAATATTATGTATACCACCCCACTTCGAGGGCAGGCGGGTGGTTATGTGGATGTCTCCGGTGACTAGTCGGTATACCCACTAAAACCCTGGTGTTCCACCACTGCGCCTGGTGTCGGGGCTACGGAGACGCTTCCGCACTCCTCCGCGGCAGACCCTTGTTATACTAAATAAAATAATTTATGTAATTTGTGATTAGGCCATGGACACTGCCGTGTGTTTTCCGTGTGTACGCAAAATATATCGTACGTGATAGAAGTAAAATTACCTTTAAATGTAGACAGAAATCACAAAATGAATCATTCTTTTAGGCATGACAAAAATGTTGGCGCCGCGATGCAGAAGTTAAAACCGCGCGACGCTAGCGACATCTATTTTATGATAGATTAACTAAATTGTACAGATGTTGTTTATCATTTTATTTTGCCATACGTCAAAGATCTCCGGGCCAAAAAAGTATGACATCAATGACTAGACTATTGGACTGATAATTTTTTTTTTCTAGAAACTTTAACAGTTATACTGATACAAGTTTCGGCACTGTCTTTTTGTTCCACGGCAGAGTGAGGGAAGCAGTACTTCACGTGCAATTTGTTTGTTTTTACTGCCGTCTGCAGGAAGGGATCAGGTCGCGGGTTGCTTCGCGCTTGTGTTTACAAACTTGAAGCTCTCACCTCCTTGCTGGAGGAGAATTTACTTACCACTTACCAACCTACTATAAAATGGTAACAAAGAGAAAGACGACGACAAAACAAAGTCGAGGTATCGAGAGTAGAAGTATGTAGACCACCAACTAGATGATGTCACTTGTGTCAGAAGGCAATGGATGAGACGTGGACATTATTGGATATAATGGTGGAAAAAAGAAGACCAATCTCCTCTATATAATTTATAATGTACTTAACGTGTTTGTTTTGTAATGTGGTTAAGCCAATAAATGATTATATTTATCTATCTGAATCAACAGTGGGTGAATACTAATTAATGATATTCCAATATAGAATAATATACTTGTTCTATGAGTCATAGATAACCTTCTTTTACAATTAAAAAATCGCAATGAATTAAAAAAAAATCTGACTTCAACAATGTTTTATAAAATTCCAGTCACTGTGCGTCACCTGTGCCCGTGCGTAGTAACGCGAGTTGCTACCACTACCTACCATGGCATCTGCTATGGATAAGCTTATGATAGTATAAGTAATGTTCTGAGCTCTTACAAGCCTGATCTTACAAAGGGTGATGAGGCTTTACAAAAATTTTTGAGTCACGATGATGTATGCTGTGTAGTGTAGACCATGAGGTTGCAACACGGCAGCATAACCACCTATGCGCGACACCGACAAACATTAACGCAATTTTTGCACCGTACAACGCCATCTAGTTGTAAACAACTAGATGGCGTTGTATATAACTTTTTGTACATAACATGTTGCATTTCGCAAACTAGTTACAACTTGTTGAAACTTGTTACTCTGAATTGTCAGATTTTGGATATTGGTATTATATTATATTATATAACTTTTTGTACTTGTATGGTATCGCATGATATAGCCGTTGATAGCGGATTTCTTACAAAAAAAATATGTCTTTAATATAACGCCATTGCCATAGTTAACGTTAAGTTCTTGCGTAAAAAAAACTGATCAACTCTTGGTTCTCCAGTTAGTACATACATGAATAAACTAATTATAGATGCTAGCCTTAATAATAGCACATACATGATAGCCGGTTTTTTATCGATAACCTATTTTGCTATTTAAAACCGCAATATATTTTAAAAAAACCTGACTTCAATAATGTTCTATAAAATATCGATTGATATGCCTAAACCTGTGTATGTGCGTAATACCATTTATTAGTAATAAACTTATCAGTATCCGATCCCCTGTACGATGGAAGACCTATACATGGCTACACCCTGCGGGGTCGCAGTGGCCAAATACTGGGAAAAAATTATATAAATAATCATTTTTGAACCATTGACTTGACGAAGAAGAAGAAGAATAAGCTTATGATATCATAGGTAATTTTTGACCGACGAACCAACCGGAGGAGGTACTTAATTCTACGCGTATTAATATACATATTTTTTATGTCTAACCTACCCATGCTAAACTTTTTTCATAGTAGTCAGATTTTAATCATTATTTTTTTATTGGCAAGAGTATACTTCGAAATTGGTCTCATTTTCATTTTATTGAAATCAGCTGAGCGATTTGTGATAAATCAACAATAATGTAAAAAATGCTGCATCGATCTGTGTGAAATATTCGCGAATTCTGTAAACGGGTGAAGTCGGTCATGCTAAAGCCTCATTTTCATGCAAAGATGAAGCTATTCAAAAATTCAAAATTAATTGAGTCAGTAACAAGATTATCTGATTTCAACGCGACAAAAAAGCCACTTGTGCACTGCATTATTAAAAGTTAGCGCATTTTAGCACCGATCAACGCCATCTAGTTGATTATATTATTAACTATCATCATGTCACTTTTTAGCAGTTGTTTGTTTGTTTTTAGTTGAGAATATATTCTGTGTACTAGGTCAGATCAACAGTAGGACGTAGGAAACCTACGATGGTTGATTGGGCCATATCCATCACGCTGGCCCAGTGCGGGTTGGTTGATAATTTATTTGTCAATAATTCTTTCTATTTATTTCGTTTATCACATAATTTATGTTTTTAATGTAACACGCTTTTGTCTGACTTTCAATGGATGTATGTAACTATGTATGTAAGTTCGGGTGGAATCCTGCAAGTTAAATTTGACCAACTTCCAAGTTTTCCATTGAGCCGAAATTTTTCACAATCTATTTAAATGTAAGGGCTGTGAAGCTCTGGAATGAAATGACTCTCACGTTCACTGGAAACTTTCAGACTACTTGTAAAAATTAATTATCTCTCTTAATAAGTTATTTGCTGTATCATTGTAAATATCATCATGTATGTTTATAATTATTATAGTAGCAGTATAACTGCGAATTAAGTATAGGACGTGGTATTATTATTTATAATTATAGTCAATTTTTTTAGTATCGCTATTGTACTCCCGTGAAATATTTTAAGATCATTCCGTTTCGTGCATGAGTCGCCTGGAAGAGATTGCTTCTAGCGATAAAGCCGCCTTGAGTTCACTAGCATAAGTATTTATTGTATAACTGTTCATCTTATTTTTTTGTGTACAATAAAGTGTTATCTATCTATACCGCGTGACAATGTAATAATATGGTACCATGGAGCTGATCCGATGATGGAGTCAGAAGGTACCTAATAGGACCCTATTCCTATTTATTAAGAAACTCCTGTACTTAGCAAGATAGACCCGTCGTGTTTAGTCTCATTTGCTTGAAATATATACATTTAATATATTTTAAATTAAATTAAAAAACTGGCTCATTTCGAAGACTTATTATTCCGTTGACGAATTCTTTAAAACGGAACTAAAGTGCCACAGAAATAATAACGGCAGAAATCTTGCGATGTAGTGACACATGACGACATTGTAAACGTAATTAATTCATTTTAATCTACTTATTATAAATAGGTTTTTTTAATTTTTATTTTCTTAATTATTTTATTTTTATTTAGTTTCACTCAAATTTTAAATTTTATGTAATGTTGTAACGTCGAATGTGATACTATTGAATTGAAATTTGATGATTTTTATTATAATTTATGCCATGTAATTTCTTATTCTAATTTACTGATAAAAATGTTTATCTGATTATCTTGTCTTGGCTAGCTCACTGCTGCTACATGATTTCCGGGATCCTGGCCCTTTATTAAGCATCAATGAGGTTAAAACCAACACTGAGAAGTCCTGTTTACAATGTTGACTTATAACAGCAGTAAGTATAGAAAGAGTACCGTTGGAAACAAACTATAGCGCAGTAATAAAAAAACTTGATTTTTATGTGTAAATCAGGCTATTTTTGAAATTTTAATTGACATGTGTTGATAAATTGGTTGGTTTTTATTAATCTATTATTTGTATATTCATTTATATTTCACGTCTGGGGAAATAAATGTCCCTCATTTTTTGTGCAAAAAATGAATGAAAACTATTTGTTCTAAAAAAATGCCTATTACCAAGCATACCGCTTATACGTACAAAATTCAAAGAATGAAAGTTTATGTGATACCAAACACCAAAGTCTTTTAAATATTAAATTTTTTACTAATTAAATATGTGTGTCAATATGTCTGTCTGTCGCATTATAGTTCCAAAAAAAGAAGACCAATATAGAATATACAGCTATAACAGAATACGGCTAAAACTCACGTTATAATTATACGGTCGATCCGCAAGGAATCCAACCAGTTTCAGAGTATTTAGTACTCCATCCTCAGGGAATACGCGCACCCCTGTCGACCGGCGCGCGCGACGTGAGTTTTAGCCGTATTCTGTTATAGTTATGATGAATACTCACGGTAGTTTTAATGAAGTGATAGAATATATAGGTATAATATGTTTTTTGAAAACTGTTTTATTCGACATGGTTTTAGCAATTTTATTTTGATTCAACATTTCTGGACCCTCTGGACTCTAAAAATATATCTATCAGCCGTAGGGCGTCCAGTATTGGACATATTGGTCTCTCTCATAAATTCGATATCAATATACACTTATAATCATTAAGGTTGGTGGGAAGAAGGCTGCATCCAGCGCGTTTCTGTGATCTTTATTATATCATCAGTCCACCCAGTTGGTGGACGTCTTACGCTGCGCTTGCTAGTCAGTGGTCTCTTTTCGAGAACTTTACGGCCCCATCGGCCATCCGTTCTTCAAACTATGAGCCCTAAAATATCAATTATGATGTAATCATAATTAATAATCATTAGTTCACCACGTTATTTCACTACTGTTATGTTTATGTGACAACAAAGTGTCTTGATGTTTTACAAGCCTCATCTATCTAACATTTAATATTAGATAATGGAAGCTTTCAAAAAATTCTTTAAAGTGATTTGAAAGACTCTCAAATTGTAGTGGAACGGCAAAGTGGCGCCATAGCTATCTATTCACAGCACTGAAAAACGTTTGCGTGTTTTAGCATCGTACAACGCCATCTAGTTGTTTGTGGTAATACTAATTAGTCAAGATGTATTTTATACTTTAACTCATCTTTCTATAAAATCTAAGGTGTGGAGATTTGTTTGTATTTTTTTTAGATTAAATTAAAGTTAGTGCCGTGTTGTGGCGCTATTAAAATATTTAATTACACTAAACTTAGTATCCCAGATATTGATAATACATGCATGAATAAACAAAGTATAAATAACGAAAAAACTCTTAGTTAATCCTACTAATATCCTACTAATATTATAAACGCGAAAGTTTGTGAGGATGGATGGATGGATGGATGGATGTATCGATGTTTGTTACTCTTTCACGCAAAAACTACTGAACGGATTGAGATGAAACTTTGCATTAATATGGCTTATGTATCAGAATAACACATAGGCTATAAATTATATATATATAGCGCCACATTGGCATAACGTGATATAAAAAAATAATTTCATAAGTTTTTTAAAAGTTTTCATCATTCGAAATCAGAATGATGAGGCTTGTGAAACATGAGATCAATTTGTTATCACTGGTTAGTATGTCACTAATAAATACCCTAATGGCTTTGTAATCCAACCATTATTAGATTATGAAAATCTCATATAACAATGTTTGTTATCGATTTTCACTAAATTTAAGGTGTAGGTTTCAGATACACGTAAGTAAGTTGGTACTTAAAGTATAGGTCAACGGAAGAACACAATATTAATAATGAAATTTTGCGGCAGTTTGCTTTTTCAATGAGGTGAATTCATTGTTATTGTATTGGGCTCCCGATATATACACTTTTGTGTATATACATTATACACAAAAATAATATATGTACGTGAAATTATATATAGGTATATTTTCCTGATAAATATATCTCGAATCAGAAATAGGGAGATCCGTAAAAAAACCAAAGTTACCGACATGACCCAACGGATTGGCAAGTTGAAGTGGCAGTGGGCAGGGCACATAGCGCGGAAGACTTACGACCGATGGGCTCGAAAAGTTTCCAACTGGTTTTATTGGAAATTGTAGGTGAGGCCCATGTCCAGCGATGAATTTAACGTTAACTAAAAATTAACTTTCTACTAACTTAACGTTTGTCTATGATTCACACGATTATTTTTCTTTTTAAACGACTTTACAAGACGAGGTTCTCAATTTGACTGTGTTTTTTATTTTTATGTATGTTACGCGATTACTCCGTCAATTACGAATTGATTTTGATGATTTTTTTACAATTTTTATTGCACTTAACAGACTCCGGGGTCCGTACCATTTGTTGACATTGTTTCGACTATTACCTATTATCCGAAGACAATACTTAATGTGTATTTTATTAAACTATGTTACGTATATTACACCAAGCAGTCCTGTCCACTCATGCAGCATCCATTCACGAGTTGACACAAGTGCCGGCCAGCGTCCTCCTTAACCATGTTTTAGGAAAGAGGTGATCAGGTGTTTGCTTAAAACTTTATCGAAATCGACTAGGTTTTTTTTAAAATTATTAATAATGTAGAAATTACTACGTCAATGATTAATTTATCCATGTAGATTATTTGAATCGAGTACACGACTTATAGTCAGTTAGGTATGCCATTCTTGGCAGCAATAATATCATTGTTTTTGTAACATTTTGCTATCGTTGTGGACGAAAGCAAAATGTTTTGTTTTGAATTTCATTTGGCTCTTTTACCCCGGCATGAGACGATAGAGATTTCTAAAAATAGATTTCGAATTTTTAAGACCACTGCGGAAGAGTAAGTATTGTAACTGCAACGCGGTGCCGTAAAAATATCTGCACGACACTGACAAATGTTAGCGCGTTTTAGCACCGTACAACGCCATCTAGTTGTTTATGATAGTTACGTACCGCTTATACACGTACAAAATTCAATTAGATAAGACAAAGAACAAAGACGAATTAGTCGAGATATTCTTTATTTATGACTGTATTCAGAATCTTTTGCCCACGGCTTCGCCTTTGTGGTATTTTAATTTTTGTGCTATCTCATGGGAATATTTTAATTTTCTGGGATAAAATGTAGCCGATGTCACGACCGTATGCTAAATATCAAGTGAAACTGTTTCTCCGTTGCTGCGTGAATGAGGATAAAACCAACAGGACTTTCGGATTCATAATATAAATAAGGATATTTAGGATACAATCGTCGCCGCGTCGCACGGCTTTTTCTGCAAGACGTTACTGATAGCTGTTTCCAGGAGACGACGTCTTAAAATATTAATATTTTGTCAATACGCATATTTACGAGAATGTCTCCAGTGTATACTGGTTTAAAAAAAAGTTTTAACATATATGGATTTTAAAAGTTTGTGATAAGATATTTTTAGGCACTAATGATTAACAGGAATTTTGTCAGCTTGAGAAGTATTTTTTTTAATTACAAATTCATAAAATTCAACAATAATCAAAAAATAGCATACATTGATTTAAGCGCAATAATTGAAGTCGATGGTGCCATATTTGGAGAAGATCTTGGGTACTCGCGAAATTATACTTTGTGCGTTGCGGCATTATAAATAGTGTCAAATATTTATGATGTCAAAATATTCTTACATTCACAAGCTTCATCTTAGACGATTGAAGCTTTCCAAAAATAAAGGCAACAAATTTGGAAAAAATAATACAATTGAGTTATGGTACCGCAGCTACACAGGTATTTGTGTGCAGCGCCGGCAAACGTGAGCGCGTTTTAGTACAGTATAACGCCATCTGGTTGTTTATGTTAGTACTAGTTATACAAAGTGTTCTTCCGTTGATTTATAATTAATTTATGTACATTATTATCCAATGGAAAATGTTGCAGCTCGTTGGAATGTTTTAGATGTAGCACGATTTACCAGAACGTGAGTTAGATGTTTTACGTGATATAGATAGCGCATACCTCATAGATATGATTTAGTATATAAGCTGTTGTTATTCCTTAATAAATGATACATTACACATTGAGAGTGAGACTCGAGTATCTTATTGTCTTCCATCCGCCACCTGGCAAATTGGTGACCCCGAGTGCAGTATCAGTGGGGGCCCCACTGTCATACCGGCAAAGTGGTGACCCCCTACCCGAACGTCGCGCAATGTAGTGAACACGCAAGAAGATTTGGGTGGTTGACGATAAATCCGCTGGATGACGTCAGACCTGCACCCCCACACCATCAACCATCGACACTTGGCCAACGACAAGAAACTTATGGAAGCTTTGATTGACTTCGAGAATTAGAAGAAATTTTGTGGACTCAACTTCGCATCAGAGAAACACGACAAATACGCATAATTCAGCAAGGAAGATGTACAAACAACAGCACAAATCACATGGTCGACGAGAAGCACTTTGTCACACTATTTTTGAAGTTATGAAAGAACGTCAAACCCAGGGTTCTGTAGCAGCAATGAAACGCGAATAACCCTCGGTATTTTGTTTACAAGTGAATTGATGAAATTGAATCAGCAGTCGCCAGCAGCCGAATACAGGACCACAGGAACTTGAGATGCCAATGCTGCCGCCGATAATAACGGGTTGGATCTGCAAGTATTTTTTCGAAGTTGGCACCACCGAACGAGGACAAATCGAAGGTGGCGGAAAATTACGTAGTACTGGAGAATTTGCCCAGACACGTTTCCATTGCCAAACGACTGGTCGGTTATATATGTATATATAATTATATTGAGAATATGTGATATGGGAAATATGGCTGAAGCTGCGAACGCACGACGATATTTGAAATGTTCAGAGATTACGGAAAAAGTGTGTTGTGACAACATTGTTTTAGTCTTTTGTGAAAATTCAGGATAAAATCAGTGAAAACGGTAATATAAGAACGTGAAATTAGACGGAAATTGCATAAAATTCAAAATATCGAAGTCCAAGTTCATAGATAAAGTGATAGTATTTATGTGTGAATTGTGTAAAGTATTTGTTTTTTAACTATAGGCATGTAATTTATATCGTTATATTTAGGTAGATTGTTTACAAACTGTATTTTAGTAGGTAATTAGATCACTAGTAGGTAGTATGTATTTGCTTAGTCAGAGCTTTGTCATTACATTTCGAGTAGCGTCATACTGCAAATCGATTTACGTGATCAAAGGAATTCAGGCGATTTGAAGAATAATGTGTAACTATGCGGAATTTTTATAATGTATTAATAGAGTTATGTCAAGTTCATCAGTGAATATACGTGACTAAGACAGTAGGTTCAGTTTTAACTGATGCAAGCAAACTTTAAACTGCAAATGTAATCAAACAGACGTAAGCAAGGTCGCTGCAACATGATTAATAGGATTTTTGTTAATTTTGGTTCGACTATTTTTAGGTATTAATTGTTTGTGAATATATATTACATTTTTTTTCTTCCAAGGGGGAAGTACTGTTGCAGCTCGTTGGAATGTTTTAGATGTAGCACGATTTACCAGAACGTGAGTTAGATGTTTTACGTGATATAGATAGCGCATACCTCATAGATATGATTTAGTATATAAGCTGTTGTTATTCCTTAATAAATGATACATTACACATTGAGAGTGAGACTCGAGTATCTTATTGTCTTCCATCCGCCACCTGGCAAAGAAAATATGAAAATGAAAACGTACATACACACATAAATTATAATTATTATACAGATATTAATCTGAAGTACTAATAGTCGTACTTTTCGAGGCTTTTCTGTAGAAATTGATGATAGCTGATGCCGCAAGAGGGCGTCATAAAAATAGTTTTTTATTTTTGTAAAAGTGCGAGTTTTTTAGATGAATATGTTTGTATATATGTATATAATATATATACTGATTTATAAAAGTCACATCTTATTTACAACCACACGTCTAAAAAGTTTAAGATATTCAAATCTCAAACTTTTTACAAAAAAAAATTACAATATTGCTCGTTAACGCTTAAAGATGTGATATTGAATTTTTAACTATTGCTAACTTTTTTGTAATAATAGTGAGCTTTAGATTATTTCCAATAATTGTATGTGCCATCACAACGTTTTACAATTTCACTAAGATATACTTTTAAATGCTTATAAAATGTGTGAATTTGTACGTCAATATGTATCCCTTTCCCTTTTAAATTTTATTGAAATGTGTTTCATAGTTAATGAAAATTAAATTTTAATGGAACATTTCTGGAGTATCCCGACTGGATAAAATTTTATATTAACATATTATTTTAATCTAAGTACAGCACAGGTGTTTCTCCCGCTTAATTTTAGTAGTTTTTTTTACGAGGGGAATATGTTTTAAAGATTCCCGATCGCTTTGGGGTGCAGTCGGGTTATGTGGGATTGTACCCACTAAAACCCCCTCGGTGGCCAGCCTTTTTGCCTTCTTGGGAGCTCCGGGATCTCCAAAGGAGCGCACCGGTGCTCCCAGCACTTTATACGACTACTCACCTGGTGATAAAACCAAGCTTGTTCTGTCCTTTACGACAGTGTTGCCGTCCTCCTTAGGCCCGCTTGAGTGGATAGCCAGAGCCTCAACTCTGACCACCCACGAGCCCTAGGGGAGCCCAGGGGAGGGTTTTAGTAGGCTCTTGCTACAGGCAGGAAATATATTTACATATCCCCCGAAGCCGTATTCTAGTGCCCCGGCATCAGGGAAAATTTTTAGTAGATGCTGCTACTATAGTTTCGATCGCATTTGGCGATCTTTTACAATGGTTGGAATACTAGCAAACATATTATTCTGATGATTTAATAATCACGACGATATTTTACTAGTGTCTTAGTAAAATTATCTTTGACATTAATATGTCCTAGATTGTCCTGATATTTCACAAGCTTTATTTGTCTGAAACAATGAAAACTTTCCAAAAAATACCTCTTCAAGGAAGAAAATACAAATTAAGATATAAGAATAGAAAATAGAGAGAATACAACTATGCTGCGACACTATAGGGATCTATGCGCGGCGCTAATAAGCATTAGCGCGTTTTAGCACCGTAAAACGCCATCTGGGTGTTTATGTCAGCACTATTTAATAATTCACTTCTTAAAAACTTCGCATAAGAATCCTTTATAACAATAATAAATCTGATTTTCACACCAATTTTTGCGACAACGGCCGGGCCACATGGTGGATTTTCAAGTATTTGGTACTCCTTCACCAGGGAATACGAGCAGAATTCATGTTGTGTTTTTAGTGCGCGAGCGCCAGTCTACGGGGCGCGCATAATTATTCTATGATCAAGAAATATTAATTCCAACAAAACCGGTCGGGAACCCAGCAGCGTGGCTGTTGTCGCTGAAAACGAAAGAGAAAATTGCTTTCACTATTTTATAACTTCTTTACTGATATAAACGTCATCGTATGTATAATAATAGTAAGGAAGTAAAAATCTACGCCATTCTGGGTCATGAATATCCATAGACGTGTTATAAAGCAGAGACGGCGGAGGGAACAACAAAAACACGGAGTAATCGCAACTTCGCCTCTTCCAGTCAAGAGTTCCGTATAATTAAATAGTGATTAAGGCTGCTGGGGCAACGTTCACACTGGGAGGCTGAACCAAGTACTTAATCACAAAATGGCTAACCAGTTTCATAACGTAACTCACGGATAAAATAATTGTTTTTCGTCAAAAATGGCGTAACTTCAACAGTATAATTCGAAAAGTTTGGACGGATCAATGTAACATGGATGTACCTAATTAGGGTATCACAATACTTTATTGTTGATCATTTAAAAACGGCTCAGAAAATTTCGATGAAATTTAAATCTGGCTACTTCTGCAGTATGATGTATCAAATATAAAAGAATTATTAAAATCGTAAATCGGTTTATAATTGACGGAGTAATCGCGTAATATAGGTACTTACATACAAAAAAATCAGTCGAATTGAGAATCTAATTGTTTTGAAGTCGGTTTATACAATAAGCTTGTGAGGTGTGTGTGTATAAAATGCGCCGGTTGCAAACCGCTTCTAACTGGTCTTATTGGAGATGTGTAAGTCTATGTCCAGCACTGTGCTTTCTGCGACTGAAAAAGATGCTTGAAACGAGTCTGCGTGTAGTGCAACCAGCAACCAGCGTTGCAAGTCTTTTTCAATCGGTCTCAACTTAGGCGCACATAAGGTGACATGCGGCAGCGACAGTTTGACGACTAGATGCGACGACAGGCTGTAGCCAACAGTTTACATATATTTGTTCAAAGCTCCACAAACGTAGCATCAGAGTTGCGGAGTCGTGATGACAAGCTAGGAGAATCGCTATTTATCGCCACGTCTAGTCGCTGTACACGCGCACACACGACGACAATCCCGCGACAGTATAGCCTCAGTCTCGCTGTGAGCACGAGCTTGTTGAGTGTGTTTTAGTCGCCGACGCAAGCGACAACTCTGCGTCTAGACGCAGCGACTTGACGCCAGATGCAAATGACGTCCCGGCGTCAAGTTGCTCAGTTTGCGATTGCTCTTCTCAGCAATGTTTAAAGAAACCCTATGATCTAGTTCTGCTGTTCTGTGCCTATGACCATCGATGGTAATAATATTATACATCGATTAATGTGAACTATTCGAATTCTGTACACGGTTGAAGTCGGTTATAACATTTTTGTCGAAAAATAATGATTTATCAGAGGGTATAATTCCAAGTGCCCTAGTATGAACCGAGTTACAAAGCAAATGCTTACTCTTGATGACGGATCCTTGCTCGGAGTCGGTTCGCGCATTAGCTCGCCTTATTAATTATAACTCTTTGATGACAGACGCAGTTTTATGCGAGAAAGTGAGAAGGTAACGCGTAAGGCTGATTTTACACTTAATTGGCAAAGCAGAAACAGCGATACATACTGAGTAAATCTCTTTTTGTACCTATATTGTTAAGACTGCAGGAACTAGTTGGATGTCTACTAGACTAGCCGCTTCCAACCAGGCTTATTGGAAATTTATAGGGGCGGCCTGAGGTGCCGGTGAGGCAACATTGGCTACTCTACGGCTGATAATGATGATAATTATCTATTTTATTGTACTCCTCATTATTACTCATTTTTATTATGAAACCATCCCTGAAACTGTACACAGACGGTTTTAAGACAATGTATCCGCGGAGACCTAATTTTATTTTTTACGTAGGCGCGACGTGCGGCTTAGTCCTTAGTACTTACCTCAATGCTAGTAGTGTTTATTTAGCTAAATGAATAAATGAAATGCAATGAATCTGGAGATTCCAAGTTGTAATCGTCTTGCGTACTGTAATAATTTTACGCCAAAAATTACTTATCCGGCATCCACCGAGTACAGAATTTGAATGGTTTGCACGATTCGGCGTGTCATACATGTAGTAATGTTTACATCATTGTTGATTTATCTAAAATGTCTCAGCCAATTCCGGTAAAATTTAAATGTGACCTCGGTAGTACATCTTTTCGAAAGAAAAATTAAATTAAATCGGTTTACGATATTGGCAAATATATCGATGAACATACACAAAATAAAACCGGACAAGTGCGAATCAGGCTCGCACATTGAGGGTTCCGTACAAACACATTGTTAAAAATATGTTTTAGCATGTGCTAATGAAGTTCTTTTATATGACACCTTTCATGATACGATTTACTCACTTTGAATTTTGAGCCCATATTTTATGAATTTTGAGGCCCTATTTTTTGTGATGTAAATAAAAATGTACAGTTTTCAGATTTATTCCTATATGTGTATTATGAGACAATACTTCTTGCCAAATTTCATAGTTCTATGTCAACGGAAAGTACCCTGTAGGTATTGATTTTTGTGAGTGTCTAAATATACGGTTTTTTACGACATAAACGACTCTAACTCTTTTAACCGACAACTGAGAAGTTTTTCTTTTACACAACAGCAAGAATTCATTGATATACGTATACAGTTTAAATTTCAACTCGATATCTTTACGCGTTCTCGAGATAAAGAGTCTTGACATACACACAGACGGACAGACGGACAACAAAGTGATCCTATAAGGGTTCCGTTTTTTCCTTTTGAGGTACGGAACCCTAAAAATACACACAGATGATCATACATTAGTACCTCCTCTTTTTTTGAAGTCGTCATTTATACTCGTAGCTTATGTTTTACACTGTTGCTAATCTATAGCTGTACGCCTGATGTCTAGTGTATACGCAGCTTTATGAAGTTGATGGTGTTTTGTGGAGTTATGGCTCTCTTAGCGAAATCGTAAGGGTTATGGTTACAGATTCAATCATCATTAAAATTTGCAGCCGTGATGCGTTATGGGACTTGAGAATGGTGTTTAATTAGCTACGTTTTCAACGCAAGAAGTTCATTGCTTAATGATTAAAAAATAGCCTTATAACATCATTAAACTGTAAATAAAAACACTGATATTTTCAAGATGAAGAAAAATTGATTTAACTATTTTTTTTCAATTTTAAAGTCATTGTGTTAACTGTCA
Organism: Hypomecis punctinalis; assembly: GCA_949316475.1. Lineage (NCBI taxonomy): Eukaryota > Metazoa > Arthropoda > Insecta > Lepidoptera > Geometridae > Hypomecis > Hypomecis punctinalis. The sequence continues at coordinate 26,073,419 of OX438800.1, read as the reverse complement.
ATTTAACTGGCCCGGTAAGCCGAATCTGATAGGTCTGGCACATTGTAAGTTGCCGAATTTTTCTAGTATGACGGCGCCACAACGGCGCTATCTATTTAAGCGTAGTGAGATCAATCATCAATCTAAGGTTACGTGTTTATTCCGCTAATTATTATTTATGATTATTTATTATTATTATTTATTTATTTACTTCAAAGGTGGTCCCATTTATATTTTACTGAAATCGATAAAATGGTTTTTGAATAATTAACAATAATTACTTTTTGCAAAAAATAGCATGACCGACTACACCCGTGTACAGAATTCGCGAATATTTCGCATGGATCGCATTATTGTTGATTTATCAAAAAAGGCTCAGCCGATTTCGATAAAATTTAAATGGGTCCAATTTTGTAGAATTTGTATCCTTTCCAATCTAAAAATAATTATTGAAATCGGACTACTATGAAAAAAGTTATGAGTGGTTATACATAAAAAAATATATACCTACTCGTCGAATTGAGTACCTCCTCCGGTGGTTCGTCGGTCAATAAATAAAATCTATAAATGGTAAGTATTCATCGCTTTGAGCAAACTATTCGAATATTGTACTATGGGTAGATCGCCACTACTAAATTCAGTTGTGTCACTTTTTACCGACTTTCATAAAGGAAGAGCTACTATGTTCGTCTCGTCTATACCTAATGTTTTTTTTTTAGTGTTTCATAGATATTTTCGCCTATTATGAACCGATTAACAAATCTTTGTTTTTTTGTTTAAAAAAAGTGTATTCCCGAAGTGGATTCATTTTAATGTACATCGATTTGTGCGAACTATTTGAATTATGTACACGGTGGAAGTCGGTGTTGCGATTTTTTGCGAAAAACATTTACAAAAATTTGAAAACATTTTTAAGTAGTAGCCACAATAGTACTCTGCCTATTAATAACTCAAATATTTCTCCATAACAAACATTCATCAACTAGGTAAGTAGTAAGTACATTACCCTGTATCGGTCCCACGACAGGCTCTACAGCAACAATGGGACTCCATAGCGTCCTCGACTTGAGAACTCTCTACTAGAGAGCTTTGGCCGCCGAGTAGAAAATGTTCGAAGAGACAACTCTGGCTAAAACCATAATTAAGCTTCGTTCACTTTTCGCTGACGACAAAAGTGAACTTTTCACGTACCTTTCTAATTGCTCAAATAAAACGTTCCATTTATTAAAGGACTCTGAATTTCGAAGCCTTTTTCTTGTATTTTGTTTTCTTGCGTTAATAAAGGATGGCAATAGAACTAAAAATTAATTCCTTCATTAAAACTCGTGTGAGAAATCATTATACTAAATAAAACACCGGTTTTCACTCACGTATGTTATACGGTCGGGCCGCTGAGAACCCGACCGGTTTCAAAGTAAATTAGTACTCCTTCATCAGGGAATACGCGCACTCCCGTCGTTTTTGTTTGTACTTGTTTTATAAGACCGGTACAGTATTTGACGTGATAACGTCTTCTAAATCGACGAACGACAGCTGCATGCACGAAAAAGTATGACTCATTGTTACGTACTGCCTGAGAGAGCCTCGTACAAGCGAGAACACGGAACAAGCGATAGAGAGGCACGATTGGCCTAATTTAAACATTCAGCTTGAGTTATAACGTCATCACGTAAGGTTATTGTCCGTAAATATATTTTCTCTATTTTTTAGGGTTCCGTACCTCAAACGGAAAAAAACAGAACCCTTATAGGATCACTTTGTTGTCCGTCTTTCCGTCTGTCCCTCTGTGTGTATGTCAAGACTCTTTATCTCGGGAACGCGTAAAGATATCGAGTTAAAATTTATACTGTATACGTATATCTATGGTCGCTTGCAGTTATGTAAAAGATAATCGTCTCAGTTATCGTTTAAAAAAGTTAGAGCCGTTTATGTCGTAAAAAAACAGCATATTTCGACACTCACAAAAATCAAAACCTACAGGGTACTTCCTGTCGACATAGAACTATGAAATTTGGCGAGAAGCATTGTCTCAGAGTACACATATAAGAATAAATCTGAAAATTGTACATTTTTATTGAAATCACAAAAAATAGGGTCTCAAAATTCACAAAACATGGGTTCAAAATTCAAAGTGAGTAAATCGTATCATGTAAGGTGTCACATAAAAGAACTTCATTAGCATATGCTAAAACAAGTTTTTAATTATTATAACAAAGTGTTTGTACGGAACCCTCGATGTGCGAGCCTGACTCGCACTTGTCCAGTTTTTTTTTGTTGTTATTATTATAAAAACATCATTCTATACAAATCTCGCGACATTCAAAAGTACCTACTCAGATATGTAGGTACGTTACATTATGTAGACAACGATATGAAACTATGGTCCTGGTGTTTATTGTTATATCCTTACTTATATCTCTGCATTGCCTACTCAGGGCTAAGAGGGCACTAGAGAGCGTTTAGCGCCAATGACCCTAAATAACGGCACGTAACGCCTCTTTTGTTACCCTTGGAGGTTGTCAGGGGTGGAGGTTAATTTATTGACTAGCTTGATGAGGAAAGATCAAAGAAATAATAAAACTAACGACCAAACACTTCATGTTTCTTGTATGGCTTTGTTTGTGTTCCCAGGACGATTAGATTTTAAAAGCTTAGGATTGTATTGGTAATTTTTTAGATAGTAAAGTAATTTATTGGCCTTATAACATCTCGTCATATTAGGCAAGTCATTCACAGTATAAACTTAAAAATGATAAAATAAAATGGCAACATTATTTTTAAAATATTACATTAGAATTAGAATAGAATTGACGTCAAAATTGAATTATTAAAACAATTGTTATAAACAATGGATTTAATTTTACAATAAAATATTTTTTTTTTTTTTACCTGTATAAAATCCTATCCTACTAATATTATAAACGCGAAAGTTTGTGAGGATGGATGGATGTATGGATGTTTGTTACTCTTTCACGCAAAAACTACTTAACGGATTGAGATGAAACTTTGCAATAATATAGCTTATATATCAGAATAACACATAGGCTATAAATTATATTGATATTGCGTCAGAAATCAAAATATCAAGCGGGCGAAGCCGCGGGTAAAAACTAGTGTCAATATATAAGAATATTAATAGGAATAAGAAGAATAAAATAAGTCAATATTTTACCAAATTACATTTTTTGATTATTTTTGCTAAGTTCTTGCGAGAATGAAGATTCTGTGAGACGTAATTTCATGAATCATTTAGTGAGTATAATGGATTCAACCCTAAAAAATTCTTTAACACTTCGTTTGAAGTAATTCGCTTCTAGATTGATTATTAGGAATGATATTTATAAAGAAGTGGCAAACAGAGTAGGTACGCTGTGGTGGTCCAGTGGTAGTAACACTCGCCATACAATCGTGAAGTCGTGGGTTAAAATCCCGGTTCCGTAACAATGAGTTCTTTTTGTGAGCGAAATTTTACACCACCGTTGGTGAGCTAATAAATGTTTAAACTCTACTACGGGAACCATAAAATTTTACAGGATATAAGCCTATTATTTTCTGCCTTTCAAACTATATTCATGCCAAAAATCAAGTCTATTAATTGCTCCCTTGCTGCGTAAAAAAGTAACAACCCAAGAAACATACTTTCTAGTTTTAATATTTGTAAGAAACTAAGTATTGTTTACTAATTAACGGCTCAAATCTTCCTCCACAATGCAGCTAGCGTCCAGCAGACGTCCTCCGTCGTATCGGACAGGTTTACGCTCGGGAGACTGAAAAACAACGATAGCTTTGTGACGGCGTCTTTTGTCTCAAACGAGATGCTTATCGGACGTTTACTCGTTTACCTCCGCTTTGGGGGCCTGTGTTGAAATTTGAAAGAAAATGTATTTCTTGTATCATGCAGCGCTCATACTTTGACTAAGTGTTTGTTAGCGATCACTGAAGTTAAGCAACGTGCCGAACGTTTTAAAAATGCTGCCAGCGGTTACTCATCCAAACGTGTCTTTGGCTGGCTGGCTGCATTTTTAAAAGAGCGCTACTGTGGCTCGAATGACATGATTAATTGCAGGTCCCGATGGTATTAACTGCTTAGCCATGAGGTCTTCGGGCGGCTTTACAATCTCTGACATCAGGGCGGAATATATTATCATCAAAATATATAATTGCTTACCTTTTATTTAAAAAACGAAACCGGTGAAAAAATGTTTTATAATAAACTCAAACAATTCCTGCTCCACAAATGCTATTATAGGTTGGAAGATTACTTTGACGACAAAAACAAAACGAACATAACCTAATAATGATATGGACAATACACTTCATTACATCCTACTTCCTACTAATAATAAAAACGCGTAAGTTTGTGAAAATGGATGGATGGATGGATGTTTGTTACTCTTTCACGCAAAAACTATTGAAAGGATTGAGATGAAACTTTGCAATAATGTAGCTTATATATCAGAATAACACATAAGCTATAAATTATAATGATAATGCGTCAAAAATCAAATGTCATGCGGGCGAAGCCGCGGGTAAAAACTAGTATTACATAAAACAGATATAAGTATTTAAAGCATTTTAACGTATGTTATGTTATGTGGTTAAATTAATAACTATGTAAGGTTGTGGTATTTTTAAGTTTAATCTATGGATAAATTTTCTTAGATATAAGTCCTTAAGTACCTATGTTTACAACGCCCTTACAGCGTATGTACCTACCTAACTATTAAGATTAGTGTACATAATGCAAGAAATAAATAAATACTACTACTAAATACTAGCCTCCCGGTCTAAACGAACTTACTCGTATAATAGGCAATGGCATGATGTCTAAACAAATTAATTCGTCCGTCAGTTAGATTTAAAAAAAAATATTTGATACGTATTTTTCTTTTGTCAATTAAATAAAAATCGATTAAGATATAGCCCGTTAAAATCCCGCGTGACGTCACGAATGTCATACAAATAAGCCTCGCGTAAGTTACGTCACGACCCTCACTCCCAAACTTTAACAAGGTTTATCTATGCCATTTGTTGTTTTATTGACAAAAGAAAAAATAGGAGTCCAATATTTTTTGATAATCTGTACTCCCGGACTAATTATAATAATGTTTTTTTTTTTTACCCAGGCATCATGCCTATTAAATTACTTCACGTAATTTAACACTGCAATTCATATATCAGCACAATATGGGTGTAAAAAAGTGGAAGTTATGTATTTTAAAAACCAATAGCTATCTTGACATCATCTTTCAAGTTGTTAACACGAACACATAAAATATATAACCGACAAATTAAAAGTTTCCAAAACTAAAAGTAATTAACGTTAAATGCAACAAAATTAATTATGTTAAACATATTAATTTTGCGTAAAGCTAGAGATACGGTATCATATTTTTTTAATATCAGAACAATAGTCAATATTGTAACAAAAATCATACTGAACCCTGATAACAGCGGAGCGCTCGCACTTTCCTGTCTTATAATAACCCATCATGTTTATCACGGCGTAACCACAGGCTTCTGATGATGTCTTCATAACAAAGACTCTTGTTCCGTGTTTTGCCGGATTTTACATAATTAACCAACTGCAGAAAATAGGGAAAATTTTATCTGCATTTGTCTTAGCGACAAAAAAGGAGAGTATTCTTTTTGTATTTAGCATAATTAACCAACTGTAGAATATGGAGACAATTCTATCTCTATTTAAAATAATTAACCACCTGCTGAAAATGGAAAATTTCTATGTGTATTATTTTAATCCACAAGAATTCATTTTCATACGTCATTGCTGAAATGGTGAAAATCTACTTAAAAATGTTGGATACAGTGACCTTCCTTTGCCTCAGAAGAAACAAGCTTTACATTCATAGTACGCTAGGATTTCCTGTGACCAGTAAATTACGATACATAACTATTTTTTGAAAAAAATGTAACAACCGCCTTAGTTCAATCAACTTCAAACCGAAAATCGGGAACGTAAGTACATGTTTTGTTATTCAATTTCTGCAGATGCTCTAAAATAATGATTATTCGAAAAAAATGGCACGTATCGATGTAACGTTGTTCACATTATTGTTGATTTATCAAAAATATCTCAGCTGATATCTATGAAATTTAAATGGGACCAAATTCGAATACAATCTATACCCTTTTCAATAAAAAAAGAATAATTGAAATAGTACTACTCTGTAAAAAGTTATGCGTGGTTATACATAAAAAAATATACTTACGCGTCGACTTGAGTACCTCTTCCGTTTTTTCGTCGGTCAAAAAGAAGGGCACCTAGAACTAACAACCTGCTACATCGGTGCCAATTTGGACCAGCCGTTCACTGTTGAACATAGGCCTCTCGTTTGGAACTCCACGGTAAAAATTTAAAAGATTTTCGACTGATTTAACTACATTAAATCATAAAAAAATTTAAATCAGTAGGGTGCAAAAATACCAGAATGGTGGTACAGGAGTCACAGGTTGTACGACGGTAGTATAAATAAGTTTTCCGATCGGATACGAGAACAATTGAAGTTGTCCGATCGTTCGACCGATACTCTGCAAAAACAAGCAAACGGCGACGGACGGAAATAGGTAAAGTTTGGGAGACAAGGGAAGAGCTTGTTACATCATCTTCTTCAGTTTCAATCGTAATCTAAAGTTGACAATAGGGTTATATCTATAGTATTGTGTGCCATTTGTCTTGGTCGTATGACTTTGATAACGCGAATGAGCCCGCATGTGACCTCCTCGCTTGTTATTTGTAAATGATTTGGTGGACGAAATAGAAGCACACTGATTTTAATGATACATAATCATTCGGATTGTACAACGAAAGATTTATTTCATAATCGTGTTCCATTAAAACTTTCTCACTAATATAATGATTTTATTGAAAACTCCGCCTCTTATTTGAAGCAACTTACGCTGGTGGTTAATTCATTCATTACACTGTCGTATTGCACACATGGCAGTGGCCAAACTTTGTACCAGAAAGCAAAAGTGGGGGTCGCCCGTTTTTCCCTGATCCGCTGCTCAGTTTCGGATTTCAAGTGACGATTAACTTTATGGTCTGATTAAAACATTTTTTTAAATTTCGGCATCTCTTGTTTATAAAGGGACTACAAGCAAAAAACAGAGGCAGCAAGCTATGCTCTGAGCTGAAAAGATATCGATAAAAATGAAAACTATTTTTTGACCGACGAACCACCGGAGGAGGTATACAATTCGAGGCGTATATTTTTTTTTTGTTTTATGTATAGCCACGCATAACTTTTTTCGTAGTGGTCCGATTTCAATATTTTTTTTTAATTGGAAAGAATATACTTTGAAATTAGTCCCATTTAAATTTTATCGAAATCGGCTGAGCCATTTTTGATAAATCAACAATAATGTGGGAAATGCTACATCGATCCGTGCGAAATTTTCGCACACATTCACATTCGCACGAATTCTGTATATTTTTTTTAACTAATGGATACCTACCTATTGCAATCGTCATTGACTGTGTACATGAATTCTCTATATTTCAATTTATGAAATGTTAGAACTGACATGACAATAAAACGTTTCCTCAGCTCCCTGTCTACAGTATCGAGGTATCGACAATTTCGTTTCGTCACTCCGGCTCTCGCTGATTTGTTAAACAACTTCCAACTTTGTAACAATCTGGCGCAAAAAACTGGGACGAATAATCCGAATAATTTGGGACATCGGGCCTTGTCGGAGGTCTGTAAATATGTGCGAGTGGAGTGTGGGATTAAATACCTTCACGCAGTTTTTTCAGCTTCTGATACAGTATGTTGCTTAACATTTCTGCTATATTGACTGGAATAACTGGAGTAGATACCTTTACTAACATACCAAGTACAACTTCTACTTTGAATTTACGCTCAAATTACAAAATTATCAACTGTTATTTAAAAAGTACAGTGATTTTTCGACAAAATAATATGTGAATATGTGTAGGTATACATGTTATGGTAAATCCGATTAATTGAAAACTATTAACAATATTTTTTACAAAATTATTAATACTACATGTTTTGGTAAATGTGAATAAACGATCGAAATTTATTACTTTTAGTATGTAGTTATTATTAATTATTCACGACACATATTGGTAAAAGTTATAAAATAAATAAAAACCCAATGTTTTTTGACCACCAGGTATTTATTTATAATATTAAACACAGTCTTACAATTATATTAATTAGAGATCACACAAACAAGGTTACTTGTACTTGCAAACTAAGCAAACAACAAAGCAAGAAAGCCGCCTTGATAGATTAGGTGTGAAACAAAAAATAGGTTAGGTTAGTTTAGAACATGACAAACAATGCACGAGCCGAGCGAGCGAAGCGAGCGTGCCGCGGCAGCGGCCGGCCAAGTGCCAGAAGCGAATTGCTTTGTATAAAAAACTTACAAAACGAAACCCTATTTGATATAACAATTGGTAAACAACTAAATGAATATCACGCTAACTAAAACATTCCCCCCGCACATCTCGCACGTCGCACACACCGCCCCGCCCCGCACCTCTTGGCCACTTATTACATTTATCACTACTAGGGTTAAATTCACTTCATTAAAACTCGCGTGAGAATACATTATATTAGATAAAATACCGGTTTTAACTCACGTATGATATACGGCCGGGCCGCTGTGAAACCCGACCAGTTTCGGAGTAAAATTAGTACTCCTTCTTCATCAGGGAATACGCGCACTCCCGTCGCCTGGCGCACGCGCACTGTTCAGTGCCTACAGTTAAATTATTAATAAAAACCGACAAATGTGATTAATTTATCACTTTAACCTCGACTTTCGGTGATTATTAATAATAATAGATAATTATTAATAATCTTCAATTATTCACTCTTACCGTATTATACATACGTAGGTGAAGGCCGAATCATATAAGTCGGCGGATGTGAAGTTATACAAACTGCGCAATGGCAACCCTGACTGAAGCTCACGTAAAGCTGCACGTCGATTTGATATCGCGCAGTTTGTTGCTAACTTCACATCCGCTGACTTGTATGATTCGACCTACATATTAATTTAGTAAAAACTTAAATTAGCAGGCTAGTTGTTTTTGCAGTGGTCCTAAGGTAGCTTTACTTAGTGTTCCTTAGTTATTACCGAAGTACCTAAATCAGCGGTTAGTGTGGCTATAATTATAGTAACCGCTACAATTTAGCCTCATAGCTCGAATAAAATATGTTAGATTATGCAGTAACCTAAAGCAGCTTTGAGTCTTTACAAAGTTAACAAAATTTACAACATTTTCAAAATTTCAAATTTGGCACCAAAAAAACTCAGGTATGATAGATTTATACATACCTGTACACACTTACTTACATAAAAAAATTTCGCGAGCTTCTCTCCAACCTAAATATACCAGCAGTTTTCACTCCCCTACTTTCCTCGACTTTACAATGAGTTGAGATGTCGCCAGGCGGGATAATTTCGACTCGGATTGGAACCGCCGCCGACACCTGAGGCGTTGTCAAACTGACAGATGGATTTTTTGGGCCTAGGTATGGCGCATAATGATTAAAGCAAACAAGGGTGCTTTATTTTGACATGAGAAGTGTGTAGGTAATATCAGAGTAAAAAGTAAAAAAAAAATTGTTACAATACAGGGTATAGAGCTGACGCCGACATCAGTTTGACTCTCACACAGTGCTACGTGACCAGTAAAAATTTATAAAATTTTCAAACATTCTAATTAATAAATAAAAGAAGTAATTAGGCTTCATAATTTATTAGAAACTTATTTATACTATTTCGACATTAATAAAAACAGACCTTTTAAACCTATTCGAGCTTTTTCAAAATAGGTATTTTAATCGTAGTTTATCGAATCGAATATCTTTTCTATCAAACGAATAAAATTTTGGTATATCGAGCTATTTTGATATTAGTCAATGTCAAAAAAGGTTAAATCGATGTTTACATACAAGTTGCTCCAAAAAGATGTTTTAGAACATTGTAGGTACCTACATAACTAACTGTGTACCTGCCTCTCACCATACAAATACGAGTATTTCGGTTCATACACAAATTTATTACGATGTTGATAATGATAATATTACAGTACTAATTAGTAGAAATATTTTTTTACAGACAAACAAACAATAAACAATAACACTTTATTAGACAACCACATTACATAAAAAACAAATCACAGGGACAAAACAGTACAATTTATAGGTTTCTAACTGGCAGCCTTATCGCTTTAAGCGATTTCTTCCAGACCATTGCTAGTTAAATACTACAACTCATACAAACTTTCTATTGTACATATTTTATTTTCAAGTTTGTGTACATATATGTATCTTCAAGTAGCGCCGCACCTAAAACTTTCTGTCTTGACCTCAAACTTAAAATTATTGCCAAGATGTCTTTCAAAACCGAAATAATTTACTAAGTTTTAATTTATTTAATTAAAGTGCTTCATTTCTAGTTACAATATATCAATATAAATGCTCGACTGACATTGCAAATAAATTAAAATCACTGCTAAAATGTCGTTTATTTATTGTACGAGAAATTTTAGACTGCATCACTCCTTGCTGCCGCTCTGAGAAGCTTTACCTGAATAATTTATCCATCAGTCATAGGACGTCCACTGCTGGACATATGCCTCCGCCATCAATATAGAATAAAGAAAAAATGCTAAGTCGATGGCCTCCGCTAAAGATCTCCAGCAACACCGGTTGGTAGAGGGTTGCATCAAACGCGACTCTGCGGTCTTAATTAAGTCATCTGTCCACCTTGTGGGTGAACGTCCTACGCTCGCTTGCCGGTACGTGGTCTCCACTCGAGGACTTTTCGACCCCATCGGTCATCAGTCCTCCGTGCTATGTGCCCCGCCTATTGTCATTTCAACTTGCCGATCCGCTGGACTATATCGGTAACTTTGGTTTTTCTACGGATCTCCTCATTCCTGATTCGATCTCGCAGAGAGATTCCGAGCTTAGCCCTCTCCATATCTCGTTGGGCTACTTGGAGCTTATTAATAAGGCCCATAGTGAGAGACCACGTTTCAATGCCATAAGGCCACTAGTAACAGACACTGATTGAACAGTTTCGACTTGAGGCACTGAGGTATGTCGGACGAGAAGATATTACGCAATTTTCCGAACGCTGCCCATCCGAGTTGAATTCGGCGATTGGCCTCTTTCTTGAAGTGGGACCTACCTAACTGGACTACTTGTCCTAGGTAGACGTACGAGTCAACAACTTCAAGAACAGAGCTCTCAATAGAAATTGGGATGGGTACCACATGACCTTCGTTTTGTCCATGACCTGAGTAGTACTACTGAGATATTTACATAACTAGGTGTTGATGATGTCACAGATATATTTTTACAGACAACCCCTAGTTAAGTACTTCTTACATGTTTCTTATCAATTACCAAAATGCAGTAACGTTCAGTACTGTTTGTCTTCGGATGGGTGACCGCTAGTGGTTTATAACTACCTCGTGGTTTGTCAACGTGGCTCAATAGTCACATCTTCTTACGTCTACGTTACGTATTATAGGCCGAATCACACAAGTCGGCGGATGTAAAGTTAGCTATAAACTGCGCATTTTTAATCCTTACTAATGCTGACATAAAACGACGCGTTGAATGAATATTGCGCAGCTTGTAGCTAACTTCACATCGTAATGTACGGCTAGACGGACGCGACCAAAGCGCCACCCTTTTATGGTGGACATTCCGCGCGTTAGAACCAAGCGTTTCGAATCCTCATTCCTCACACGAACAGCCGGAATGTGGAATGCTTTGCCTGGATCTGTCTTTCCGTTAAAGTACAACGTGGGTGTCTTCAAATCCCGAGTAAATAGGTATCTTCTAGGTAAGCGTGCTACACCCTAGACCGCACATCTGCTTAACATCAGGCAGTGTGTAGTCAAACGCAAACCTATTCGAAATAAAAAATAAAAAAATACATCCGCCGACTTGTGTGATTCGCCCTATACCGTTACGTGACGTACCGTACGCACCGTTTCTTTTAACCGTTTCATCGTATCAGTTAGTTTCAGGTGGATTATAACTTTTAAACCAAGTCATTCAGCCTATACAAACATACTTGCGTTTTCTTCTACTTATTCTTATATTTCAGAATCATAGGTTTTTTCCTTCCATATAGATTGCCAAAAACAGTTGTTGAGTACTAGAGTTGCGCTTATGTAAATGAGTAAAATGTCAGAATTTTAATAAGAATTTCCAACTAACACAATTTCCTACATCACACATTGAACTAACAGTTCTTAGCTGCAATTTCTTTACTTTAATAGCTTCTAGAAACAGTAACCATTAACTTAGCTACAACAACTGCGGTTCAAATGTGCTTTTTACATCCAAAAGCTGCATATAAACATCTAATGGCTAGTCGTTTAAAAAACCAAGAAACTGGCAACGAGCCAAGAAACGAGAAACAATAGCAGTTTTTATAGGAACTTAAAATAAAACTTAACAATCTTCGATGGCGTTAGACTCATCACAAATTTCATCTCATAATCATAATCATTTAATTCTTAATTGCATTTCTAGCCTTAAAAACCCCCATTACATTTTACGTGAAAACATTATCAGCAACATTTCAAGAACAAAGAAACCCCAAAAGCCGAGTTTAAACAACAAAGACATGTAAAATAACCACAAAAACACCGATAGTAACTGACTCCAGACTATTGCAGGACTACAGAAAACGCTGCGAGGTTTTCCACTCAATAATAAATGAGACGACCTAACTTCGCGCCTGTACCGACACTCCAGTTTCCGAGTGATCCCACTTCTGAAAAATCTTATTTCGGGATCTAACCACTCGAAAATCAACCTTAACTGTTATATTGAAGAATTTAAACTCGTTTGAATAAGAAACAGGGTTGATTCAAAAGATCTGACACGATCCGTTGAATTAGACATGTGTTAAAAGCTTAATGCACTTAATAGGCAAGTGCCCGAGTAAGGGGCGGTGCATCTCAAAGTATGTTTTCCACTAACAATGTTAGTTTTATTATTATCAGGTCTATTGCTTAGTTTCTTGTTCGTAAGATTTTAAATACAAGGCTACGAGTATATTGCAAGAAGCGTAAGTTATGAACATTTCAAATTATATTTAGAATACCTTTTAATCGACTTTCCATAGAAATTACATTATTTCAGATGAACTTGGTAAAAGGTGTGTACGTTTATACAATTTTAAAATGGCCTTAAAATTTGTCTATGGAGTAGTTGTATCACTAGTACAAAAAGCTACTAGCGAGTAGAGGAATAAACATTTAAATCATGTGATTGTTTTTGAGGACTGCATTTGTAACACATTTCGTTTTATTTAGACCCAAATCTTGATGTAACAGCGACCATTTCAAGCAATCAAGCTTAAGTTTTCTTAGATGACATCGAACCAATTTGGTTTAATATTACTACATAAACTTTGAGATCCTTGTTTTGAATAAATATTTAGTGTATTTTCGCTATGTCGTAGGCATATAAGTTACCATTCAATAAACCAAATTAAATCACAAACAAAATTAGCAATTAATAATCAAACTGTATCATGGTTCGGCTATGGTTAGGTTAGGTTAGGCCAGGGAAAAAAAAGTTAGGTTAGGTTAGGCTTAGGTCCCCCCCGAGTGGGTTCCCGCCTTGTCGTGGCGGGGGGGCTTAGTAGCCAGGTAGGGCCAACCTGGTGAACCAAGAGGAACCCGTGGTGGGGCCGCTTCTCCGGGCTTTTGCCTCCAAGCCTGAGTAGAAGCTGGCCAAAGTAGGTTGCGTGCCTTATGGGGGGCACCGCAACTGAGGGGGGCTGCAGTGTCGTATGGGAGGCACTGCGGCTGAGGATTGGAGGCCGCGGCGAGAGAGGACTGCTGGTGTGTCGTTGCCACTTTCCCTGCCTTCCGCGGCCTTGACGGGGTCGCCACCGTTTTGATGGCGGACGCGGTGGGGCTGCAGGGGAAGAGGAGTGTCGGTATGTCGTCGGCCGCTCTCCCTATCCTCTGCAGCCGTAGTGGCAGGCGCGGGGCCACTTTAATTGACCCGTTGCATTGGGACCAGGCCTGTCGGACACGGCTACTGTCTGACGCCCGGTGCTGGTTGGTCCCAGGTGGGGGATGACGATGTGTCTGGTGTTCGGCACATCGTCATTCTGGACGGAGCTTACGCTCCGAGGTGGGGCCCGGTTTGGGCCAGCGCTGTCGGGTGCCGCGGAGGAGTGCGAAAGCGTGCCCGTAGCCCCGACACCAAGCGCAGTGGCGGAACACCCAGGGGTTTCGGTGGGTATGCCGTCCAGCAATGGGCGGAGACTCCCACATAACTACCCGCCTGTCCCGAGGTGCGGTGGTATCTTTAAAAGATTTCCGCTGGTAAAAAAAAAAGAAACGGTTAGGCTTAGGTATGTTTAAAACATTTATGAACCTGAAACAAAATTAGAATTAATCCGTTAAAAAAAATAAAAAATAATTAAACCTGTAACAGATATACTGATTAGTGATCGTTTTAAAAAAATGTAATAAACCTGAAAGTAATAAATAATTCAATAATTCTTTATTCAAAAATCAAAGTCAAAATTTTCTTTATTCTTTAGACATACTGAAATGCGCTTAGCCCTTTTTTAGTCTTTTTACAAAGGTTTTCGATAACATAGTTATTAATTACAATTTAATTGATTGATTACATAAAATAACTTATTACAAATTTCAAGTGTTGCTTTACCAGCTTTCTTGTCCTCCATTCATAGTACTCAGAACTTGATTGAAAAAATCCTCGCACCTTCTTTAGGCCATTCTGGCGTAGATGTAGCTCATTTGAATGAGGCAACGAATGCTTGGAGGGTCGCTTGCCCAAATACCGAGCTTCCAAAGACTTTATCGTCGCAGAGACTGTGGGATCGGCCGATCTGCGAACTAGCACGGAAATCTCTTCTAGATACGTGTTCTAGCGTCGCGGATCGCGCTCGTATCCTTGCAGTCTCTGTATGGGAGTCCGGTCTTTGGTTGCAAGCATTGCCCTCTTTCAATACTGGTAACCTTTTAGACCCAACTGCATTTCGTCTAGCTGTCAGCTTACGCTTGGGTGCAAGGTGTTGTGAAGCCCATCGCTGTCAGTGTGGTACTGCAGTTGACCAGCTCGGTCACCACGGTCTCTCTTGCTCAAGAAGCGCTGGTCGGATGGACGCCACGCCAGCCTTAACGATGTCATACGCAGGGCTTTTGTCACCGCCAATATCGCAGCCGTACTCGAACCGAGTGGGTTGGCGCGTGGTGATGGCAAAAGGCCTGACGGCATGACGCTGGTCCCATGGAAGTGTGGACGGCCCTTAGTATGGGACGCAACTTGCGTCGATACTTTGGCACCGTCACATCTTCCTGAGACTCAGAGTAGGGCTGGAGCGGCGGCCAATTCGGCTGAGCAGCACAAGTGGCGCAAATATGCTAACCTCGATAGTGGTTACATATTTGAGCCATTTGGAGTTGAAACTTTGGGTCCGTGGGGGGCGGGAGCTCATCTCGTTTTCAAAAGTCTTTCTGAGCGTCTGGTGGACGCTACGCGTGACCAAAATGCTGGTGTTTATTTGGCTCAACGTATAAGCATTGCCATTCAGCGTGGCAATGCTGCCAGCATGCTGGGCACGCTGCCAATTGGCAGTGGGCTTGAGCACTTGGATTATCTTTAGACCTTCAAGGGTCTATGATCCAATTGCTTTCTATGTAGTAGTAGTGTAGTATTGTCATATTAAAAAAAAAAAAGAAAAATTTATTACGAAGTAGAACACCATAACATAAAATAATGTAAAAAATTATTGCCTCACACCATAACAGAAAATATATTACACAATACAATTGTCACTTAACCTGGTTTAAAACAAACGGCGGCCTTATCGCTGGAAGCAATTTCTTCCAAAAAAGAAATACTTAGTCAAGAAAAAGCACCCTTATTCTTACTGTACTCTATTCGACGCGTGTTTCGCGGGTCTACGGCAGCCTTAATTGCTGTCATTTGGTTTAATTATTGATAAATGTACAATATTGGGACACATTTTCCGAATTAGCTGCAATGGTTCCAAAAAATATCGAAAACATCTCATAAGAACAGTGTTTATTTGGTAAAATTCTTCTTCTCCTTCTCCAGTCTTAAAACGTCCACTGTTGAACATGGTCATAAGTTTAGTTAATTATGAATAAAATGTCAATTTACACGTCATAAAAGATATTACAAAAATTGTTTACAATATAAAAATAATAAAAATTGTATTTAAATGTATGTCATAACAAAATATAAAATAAAATAGACCTGTGGAGGTCTATTCGCTAATAAAACCACTAGAAAGCGTTGCATCCATCTCAATCTTACAGTCTTAATGAGATCACTGTTCACCCTGTAGGTGGTATATGATCATACCAAAAAAGGAGCCATTTCAGAACAACCATTAGAAAATATATCAAGGAAAACGTACAAGATCTAAAAATACCTAGTCTTAAGCTTGATAAAATCCAGAATTAAACCATTAATTCCTCCCAACATTTCAGAATACAAAAGGGAGGCCAGGTGAATCCGGCGCAACCACGCGTCTGCGGCGGCCTTTATTGCTATCTTTTGATGTACATGTAGGTAAATGTTTCACAGTTGGCCGACCCCACTTTTCTAGCTCCGTCGCTTCCCCTTTTCATAATTATTCAGAGGTTCTCGTTATAATATCTAATAGAGATGTGATAAGTACAGCAATGCATATCGATAGCTTAAAAATTTACGAAAATTGCAGGTAAAACTTAACGTTTGTCCATTCTATAAATCTTTTATATTCAACACATTGTACCGTATTGTGTAAGTGTCTGCTATAAAAACCACCTTAAGAAATGTAGAACAAGAAAAGCGTAATTTTCAGCTTGGAAACTTTAAGCTGTCGAGCGTAGGATCTCCATCCAAAAGGTGGACAAGCAAATTGATATTAGCTGAACCCGCTGTATTGTGCACTTCGACTACCTCGGTGGCTCAGTGGTTAGTGCCCTAACTTCTAGGTCAAAGAGGCGTGGGTTCGATCCCCACTGAGGGCAAGTATTTATGTGATGAAAATAGGTGTTTGCTCTGTGTCTGGGTGTTATTTAGTTACTATCTACATATATATAAGTATGCATTTAAGAATATGTATATGTAGTAAATCAGTCTCTGGCAACCAAATATCCGTAAACATAAGCTTGCTTATAAGCTTGCTTAGTTTAAGGTCGGAGACCGTGTGTAAGATATCACCAAATATGTATTTATTTTATTGAAGTGAAACTTCTAATCCGACTTCCAACAAGGTTGCGTTAAACGTTTAACGCTACCAAATGTATGGAGGGAGTATGAAAGCACTGTTGCGTTAAACGTAAATCATTTTCTACCCCTTCCTATTTTCATTTCCACATTACGAAGTATCACTTCTTCCGCGCGGAGGGGCTGTACGCACTATTTCATTTATTTAGTTTACTTCGGAATTGATATTTTCTGAAATAATTATGTCCAGTAGAAGACGTTGAAAGTTTGATATGATGACATATGATCAGGGCTAGCCACTGAATCTCTGTGAACTTTTCTTTCTTTATCGATATTTAAAAGTGAGCGCGTTTCCCATCCCTAGCTTACTAATTACACTCAGGCACGGGTCCGCGTTACATACTAATTCAACAGCGGCTGTAAATATCATGATTACACTCTAGTTTACGGATATTTGGTTTGTTCATTTGGAAACGGTCGGATTTTTATTGTTATAGCTTCGGCGTGGCTTCGCTTAGGTATTTAAAACCAGTTTTAAATTGTGTTACGTATCTTTAAGCACTCGAGTTTGGTTTAGTTTAAAGACTGAATCTTGATCTTACAGATCTATGTAGATACCTGTTGTTAGTTTAATAAGGCTATGCTCGATTGATAATATTCTACTTTAAAATTAGGTAAGTAACAATTACAGTTAATCCCAAAAATGGTAGCATATAATTAGCCAAAAGTGTTTGCACGGCTTAAATGCGATAAATGTAAATAAAATATATGTAAATCTAAATGTTTATCCTGAAAATGTGCATACGGATTTGATACAGAGGATCACGAGACCCAAACCAGATCAAAAATTACTCATATAAAAATGTGAATTTTAATGAGTTTTGATTTTCGTACTTGTTATGGTTTTAGTGATAGAGTTTATGCAAAAAGAGAACCAATGTAGCATTACAGTAAACTAACAATAAGATTTTATGTTGTTTTTAAACTTTCGCGACTTGAACACATTATTATTATATATGTCGAATCCATAGAAGGATCCGCATATGGTGATTCAATGTGGTAATGATTTTATACCATCTGACCCAACAATGCTTCAGTGTGGCGTGGCGTGGGTTAAGCGGGCGAGGAGATAAATTGCGACGTCACGAACAATCAGTTTATTTCACAGAAGATTACGTATGATTACAATTATAGAGAAAACTTTAAGCGAAAGACATGGAGTTCCGCAGCGTAACGCACGCTGCCACCATTTTATCAAGAATCACAACTCGAGCCGTTCTAAACACATTTCACCAACATAATCTCTCCGAACCAGCTCTCTTTACCACTCTCAAGTGACATCTCATCTCGCACCGCCCATCGGCCGATCATGCGATATCGCTCGAAACCTCCTTGGAAACAATCAGCAGCGTTTGTTACCAGCGTTACCCCAGGAATGTTGCCACTACCATTCCTAGTCCTTCGAAATTATACTAAGTGGCACTATTTAAAAATAAACTTAAATCTATGGTCCCGTTATATACTACGGGACTAATCGCGCACTAAAATTACGAGATAAATAAATACCTCCTCATCCCGACGTTCAGTCTACCCGTGACCACGTTCGATGCAATTCGGCCGAAACGTCGGGATGAGGACATATTTATTTATCTCGTAATTTTAGTGCGCCATTAGTCCCGTAGTATATAATAATAATAAGAATTTAATCGGCAGCCAAGGTACCGACTATATAGGTACTTGGTAGACGCGAGTACTGATGACAACCAAATTGGTGTCTACGGTGTCTACCAAGTATCAAACACTTTTTGGTTGTACTAGCAATGACAGAGCAGTGTCGTGAACGTAACAAAATTAGTAAATTAGCATATAAGCGACCTCACCTACTACGCTTCTCTTATTACACAAACTCTATGTAATCTATTCGGTTTATCAGAGCCTCATCATCAGAGATCATCATCATCATCATCATTATCAGAGAGATATATTATTTATTTTTCTTTGTTTTATTTTACAGATGCAGTGAATCTTACGCCTACATAACACCATCGCAAGATATATAGCCCGACCTCGCGAGCAGTCCCACCGGAACGGGCCTCATCCCGCATTCAGTCCTTATGAGATGCAAATGTCGCCCCGTGGAGCCGAGCCTTTAATCGTTTCATTGTATCTCCCGCGGCCGCCGTATTGTTGGCCACGTATGGAAATTACACGTGCAAAATGAGCTAGCTATTGTGAGATATGGTGAACTTCATATACCATGTTGGCTAACATGCTTTCTCCTTAAACTTACATTCTCCATAAAAATCTTTGAAGTTATCTCTATAGAGTCACAATCGTGCAAAAAAAGTGTCTGAGCCAAAACCCTGCCCTAGCGACGTAGTGGGCAGGCTTCTTAGTCGTAAGGCGATTGCAAGCCGACAACGCCGCGCGATTCCAAAAAGCTCGGTTACAAGCACTAATTGACATAACGTCGAGATTCGAGAAAACGGGACATTGTGAATTATTTAATGTAAATATCTGAGTCGGTATGTATGACGGCGTTCGGACATTTTTTTACTAGTTTCACTTAGAGACTGGTGGCTTTGTAGATATTCGCTCGAAGATAAAAATACATAAATTATAACAGTATCTATTCTTACTAATATTATAAACGCGAAAGTTTGCAATATTAATTCTTATACATGTTATTTTAACACATAGTTTATAATTTATAAATAAAGATATTGCGTGAAACGAAGTTCGTCGGGTCAGCTAGCTAAAAATGAGTTGGCAAGTGCGCGTCGGTCCAAACACGCGTCTTTGCTTCCGTAGATAATGACTATGATTATGATGATAATAAAAACCAATTTTAATGATGTCATTAGATAGTTAAGTTTAAAAAAAAAGTTGATTGGCAAAGTAATAATATTATGTTTGTGAGGTCGATAAACTCTGAGCTTTGTGCAAGTTCAAAAACTTGTAATCCCATAGTGTTCAATACAATTTTCAGTTTCAATTTCATTTTTTTTTATAAACTTATGGAGAATGAAAATTCTATCTTGCATACTTATGGGTTGACAATGTCGTGAAATTCAAAGTGCCCGTTTCTTACATCTATGCAATAGAATTAAATACTTGCAGCCTGAATTCAATGTGATCTTGTAGTTTTATTTGATCTATCTCAAAAATGGACGTAACTTCTTACGCCTTGAAGCAAGAGGTATCTCATAAGAAGATTAATGAAACAATAAATTAATTCCAATAAAACACGTCGTATTTACACAACCACGGAACATTTAAAACCAAATCAACACGCGACAAAGCCAACCCTAGGCCCGGATTACGGCCCGTATAATATCACCGTAAACTGACCCTTCGGCCCGTTAACATAAGATAAACATTAGATAAGCACGAGTTATGGCTAACGGCATGCTGTTTAATTTAACTTTGACCGTGATAGTTAGGATTATTGGGTGGCAATCGAACTTACTTTATTGTTGGGGTTTGTACTTATATTGCTTGGTTTGTTTATGATGAGTAAATACAAATATACTTACCACTGTTTCTGGGTCCTTAGCCCGTTAAGTAAATTCGTTTAACTTGGATGTAAAGACTTAATTTGTACCAAAATTTTTCAAGTCGGCTGAAGGCTACCGAGTCAGTTCGGTCCATTTTCAGATCTGTTTTTCATAACATCAGAATTTTTTTTTTCTATGTTTGATAATCGTTTATTAAAAAGATTATTTACTATTTAATTGTCTCCACTGTTTAGTTAATAGTTTTTAAAAAGCGTATCTCATAACAATTGCGTAATCATATTAAATAAATAAATATTTTTGGGACAACTTACACACGCCTCTGACCCCAAACTAACCAAAGCTTGTGATATGGCTGCCAGAGACTGATATACTACATATACTTATTTTTAAATATATACTTATATAGATAGTAACTAAATAACACCCAGACACAGAGCAAACACTTATGTTCATCACATAAATATTTGCCCTGGGTGGGGATCGAACCCACGCCTCTTTGATCAAGAAGTTAGGGTCACTAACCACTGAGCCACCGAGGCAGTCCTAACCTAACCTAACGGATTAATAATAGTTTGGATGTCACGTTATATTCTTACTATATAACATGACATCCGAACTATGTAGCGCTTAGTTCTAAAGCCCACTCGCGGTCACCAGAAGACTGAAGTTGCGTTTTGTGCTCGGCACGAAGCTGTAGTTTTGCTATGCTTTAGTCCTTTGTATCTTGCATCTACCAATTACGTAACGTGGCTAACTTTCAGTTGCCTACAATGTTATTTTAGAGAGATATAAATCAACAAATTTAATTGTATCCCAGACTAAGTCTACAAGTATGTTGAACTGACTCAATCTAGATATTTTTGTTTGTGTATTACATTTACATTCTGGCTATATTTCGTATTCTCATCCGCCGGCATGACCTGGGACCTAAATTGTAATCTACATGATTAGGAGACCGACTCCGCAGCGGAATAAGAAATACAAACACAAAATACGAATACATACACATAGGGAAGTAGATATGAAAAGTGGAATAATCTCGCAATGTGATGGTATACTTGTTTTGTAAAACACCTCCGGCTGCGTTGCATGTTAGGGGCTGTGAGCGATTAATTTATTTTTGTTTATTTATTATAGGTACACATATCTTAATTGTGGCGTCATAAAGCTTAGTCTTAAACTAGTCCAATATTATGGCGGTATTTTATATATGTATATATAAAAGTTTTACGAAAACAGAGTATTATTTATTTAAATTTGAAAAATAGTTAAAAAAAGAGTAGCAAACGATATTATGCTAATGAATATCTATTTATTATTATATACTACGGGACTAATCCGCCATATTGTAACCTCCAGCCTTAAAGACGACCAAGATATTGAACGCCAAAGACGAGCTCTATGTGTAGTGGGAAACACGATCGCACGAAAGTTCTATAGGGCAGCGCCTGACGTCAAAATTACTTTATTCAAATCATTCTGCCAGAGTTTTTACATCTGTCAGCTGTGGACAAGATATACGAAAAAATCTCATGATGCTATTCGCGTGGCCTACAATAACATCTTCAGGCACTTGATGGGCCTGAAGTGGTATTGCAGTGCTTCCGAAATGTACACGGAAACAAGGGTCGATTCGTTCAACGCAATTCAACGAAAGAGGATAGCGTCGTTCATGTCCAGAGTTGACAGCTGTTAGAACTCCATCATAAGAAGTTTGGCGGATCGACTGCTGCAGACTGAAACGTATAGACGTGGGGTAAGAATTACCCACTAATTACATTTAAGTAATGAATTTAATGACTTATGGCTAAGACATATTTTATAATTTTTAAATTTCTTTGTTTTGTTACATATTATGGATCTCGTGTCTGAAATAAAGTTTTATTATTATTATATTATTATTATAATCGCGCACTAAAATTACGAGATAAATAAATACCTCCTCCACCCGACGTTTCGGCCGAGTTGCATCGACCGTGGTAACGAGTAGACTCACCCGTGACCACGGTCTACTCGTGACTACGGTCAATGCAACTCGGCCAAAACGTAAGGATAAGGAGGTATTTATTTATCTCGTAATTTTAGTGCGCGATTAGTCCCGTAGTATCCTACTAATATTATAAACGTGAAAGTTTGTGAGGATGGATGGATGGATGGATGGATGGATGGATGGATGGATGGATGGATGGATGGATGGATGTATGTATGGATGTTTGTTACTCTTTCACGCAAAAACTACTGAACGGATTGAGATGAAACTTTGCAATAATATAGCTTATATATCAGAATAACACATAGGCTATAAATTATAATGATATATTGCGTATGCGAGCGAAGCCGCGGGTAAAAACTAGTAAAATAATAATGTGTTCAAATCGCGAATATTTAAAAACAACAATGAATATTTCCTACTCCTCGTTGAATCGAAATCCTCGTGTATGAAAGTTGTGACCACCAACTCCCAAAAGCTTTACTTTGAAGATCTTGCGCCATCGTCTTCTATCGCCTATTAGAGCGCCTCGTAAACTGACGTGTCCAGAGTGGTGCGCATCTGATCGTTCCAACCCTCGTGATCTGACCTGACCCCGTCGTAACCATAAGCTTTATTAAAAAATTACTCTCTGTTAAAAGGTTTTTTTTCATAAGTTATGTTCAACCCAAAGAGAAGACGGTAAGAGGAGGGTATCTCGAGCAGATTTCCCCCTCGTAAAAAAGGCATTGCCAGAAAAGTGTATGTTGATATAAAAAATACTGAATCAAAACGCTGGCTTCCCCGCCTTGTCCCACTCAAGGTACAGCGTCGGCTTAATGCCTACTCTTGAAGATGACAATATAATTTACATAAGCCTTGCTCCAGGCGCGTTAGAGTTGTCGGTTAACTAATGAATGGGGTTACGCGTAATTTTACGGATTAAATTCCTACGAGGGAGGATGTGAGTTTTTGAATAAGAAAATTGGATTAGACACGGATACGTCTGCGAGAGTAAATGGGCTGATTGCTTTGCTTGATATTGGGAAGGGAATTGTCAACGGAATGGGAAGAGACTTTTATGTTTAAGAAGACAAATAGGCGATTTTTTAAATCGCTAAGATTACATGTCATTGTTTTATTATTTGGAATATTCATTTAATTGGAATATATTAATTTGAAATGGATTATTAAAATTATCTGAAAATTTGACTTTTTTTAAAGTGGTCATCACTCAAGGTCTTCAAATAACAACATTGTTTCCCCTATTTAATTTTATTTGCAAGAATACAACTTGTAATTTATTATGCTTATTGATATGCTATAAAGTACTTGTTTACAGTTGAAGACTTGTACAATAAATTTATTATAGTTTACGAAGAACAGACTAATGAACATTATATTCATATTGTACGGGACACCTTAAGTGAAATGAATGATAAACAAGTTGTTGAACGGTTGCACCGTGCACATATGTACAATGCACATTTCAGCCGTTGCATTTGATCGGAAAGGTTTTTTCAATTTCAATTACTTATTACGACACTATTTTACCTAGTGTAGGTGCTGCAGAACATGTTCATGTAATTTAATTTATTGGAAATAAATATTATTGATTGAAAAAAAATCATCCTATATTTATGCAGATGGGACTAAAAGAAAGAGGCCTGTACGCAGCAGTTGGATTAACGAAAGATATATTATATATAGGGGACTATTAGGGGACATCTTACACACGGTCTCTGACTCCAAACTAAGCAAAGCTTATGATAATATATGACTGCCAGGGACTGATATACTACAAATTCATATTTTTAAAGACATACTTTTATAAGTATGTATTTGAAAATATTATTAAATAGTACCTAAATAAAACCCAGACACAGAGCAAACACCAATGTTCATCACATCACATCAAATGCTTGTTCTGGGTGGGGACTGGGGATCGAACCCACGCCTCTTTGATCCAGAAGTCAGGTTCACTAACCACTGAGCCACCGAGGCAGTCAAATGAGATGTGCTTGATAATGATTTAGTCTACTATATGAAGATATAAAAAAAAATCTTCGAGCGGTGCCCTTGACAAACAAGTACAACTCTAAAAATACTCTCATTAAACAAAGTTTTACTTTAAATAAAAACCCATTCTAGCTCATTGAATTTCATGTTACAATCCAGTGCATAACTTTAAAAAATTGAGTGATCGCTGAAAGTATTCATAGTAACTTCCCCTCGTGTATCAAATCGGGTCTAAAATTATCTGATTTTGACGTTATAACAATCAGCAATTCAACCTCGCTTTATATCCGAATGCAAATCCCAATTCCACAAAACAAATTGCACCAATCACAAAATTCATTTGCGAAGTCCAAAGAAAACTCATCAGCGTTAGCGCAGAAAAAGATTCGCATCAATCAGCAGCGTGACAGATGTAAATCTGTTTAAGCGTTTCATTAGAACGGCCATATTTTTGGACCCTCAGGTGTGAGCCATTTCGGGATCCGGCGCGAGTGGAAGCATTACAGATTGGAAATTACTTGGATATCATTTTAGGTTTAGGAAACATGTTTGTTTGGTTGGTAACAAAATTAGACGATCATATCAACCGTACTGTAGCCATTCACTGCTGGAAAGGCTTCGCGCAACCCGCTTCCAACCAGTCTCATAGAAAATATGTACATTAATGGAAAATATATAAAAAGTCCAATTGAAATGGAAATTCAATTGGACTTTCATCTATCGTACGGCTAGACGGACGCGACCAAAGCGCCACCCTTTTATGGTGGACATTCCGCGCGTTAGAACCAAGCGTTTCGAATCCTCATTCCTCATTCGAACAGCCGGAATGTGGAACGCTTTGCCTGGGTCTGTCTTCCCGTTAAAGTACAACGTGAGTGTCTTCAAATCCCGAGTAAATAGGTATCTTCTAGGTAAGCGTGCTACACCCTAGACGCACATCTGCTTAACATCAGGCAGTGTGTAGTCAAACGCGAACCTATTCGAAATAAAAAAAAAAAAATGTTATGGAAATGCGGTAATGATCTGATCCTGCCCTTGTTGATGGACGTTCAATACCCTACACCGCGTTTTCTGAGACACGGTGTAGAAATATATATAAAACCAATACGTAACATCCAACATTACATAACGCAATTAAAATTTCAAACTATGAGCACAGATGACAAATACACAAAACTCCTTTCAAGCGCTATTTATTCCAATAATTTAAATTAGCGGGCTGAGGTCCTTCGGTTAGGGTTGAACAACGAAGAAAGAAAAAGAGGAATTACCCTAAAATCAAGATTAGGAAAAGTGCACTATGGGTGCAAATTTGAAGGTATACGCAGAAAGGCGTCAAAAACTCATGGAAACTGGCGAAACTGATGTGTCAATAATCAATGTCACGACGTACATTTTTACTATAGATCAAATGCATGAGGGTACTGTAGAGTAGACCTGGTGCTAGGAATGAGATGGCATTATTGTTGTAAGGTTGAATATATATGTATACTCCGCCTTGGATGGCTTCTAAGTTTGTTTGCTATATTGCTGAGATGCCAATGTACAATTTGATCAGTGGTTAAAGTTCATAGCAGTTTCTAAGCGTTTTCGATACCATCTTGCTCTCTTCTTCTTTTTTGTCGTGTCAATGATCCTCAACATTATATTATGATTGTCTCCTTACTCAACTAGTACTCAACTACACTCGTGCCGCCGGGGTAGCCTGGTAGAGGTTCTGCAGACACTGAGATCATTAAAGAAGGTGCTGCAAGCTCTCGCAGTCGCACTGCACCACTGCAGTGTCCGAGTATCCCTACTTGGCCGTGTTAGTCCCGCACCGGCTCATTTGTGTCCGCAGTCGGTTCAGATACTTCCATGTGGGCCACGTGGAGCACTGCCCGCTGAGAGGTTTTCGGATGGCTCTGAAAAGTCAGGAGGTGGTATCTGTTTTTCCATGTACTGAGGCGGGATTTAGCAGCATGTATTTTTAGAGCAGTGGTTTCTTTTAAAAAACTTTTCCTACTTTTTAGTGAGGTGACAGGTGTTTCAGAGCCATATAGAAGGTGTCTAGGGTCTGTCTCTTGTTTCTGCTTTACGCCAGAGCAGGCAACTGTTCTACGTACAGGAGGTGGTAAAATTGCACCACCTCCTGTGTGTCCAGCTAAGGGATAGATCAAGTTGAGCGAATTGGGAATTGGAAATGACTCAAGGGCATCCCGTGATATTTCAGCAAGTGTTGTTAAGGGCGACGTTTACTTCCTTTGCGTGGGTGTAGCGGTGCCACACTGAGCATGCGTATTCGCCTGATGAGAAAAAGACGCCAGCCCTGATGTTCGAATTCGAAGGACATAAGGCGAGGCACCCCTTGCTACGAGTATGATTATGTCTTACAATATTTTACCTTAGTGCTTATTTTTACTCTCTTTCAATATTCCAGATCAAATGTCACTTTGGCGTTTCTGCATTACAGCGGACAATCTTAGCTGACTTTTAAGCGGAGCTTATTTTCGTATAACTGATGTTGAACACCGGATCTGCTCTCATTTATTATATCTATGGGATTGCGCAACGGAGGCGGTAAGCCCCCGGCTTTGCGTGGTCGGAACCCGTTGTGGACTTAATTAAGACTTTAGTGACAATAACAGGGCGGTAATGTATACTACAGCTTGTTTCCCGCCGCAATAAAGGGTGAAAAATGAATTAGAATTGCTGGAGACATTGTTGGAGGTGAGAGTTTTTTGGAGGTGACGAAAACATGTTAAAAAAAGCTTTTTGTGTGTTGTAGATTTGATTTGTCTCCGTTTTTAACAGTCGCAAGGAGTGATACGTGACTTGGATATGTTTTAATCATCTAGACGTATTAAGATAAATATGTAGATAGGCAAATGAGGCATATTATGCGCCACGGTGGCCCAACTTTAGATGGATTAATAAACAACATGGATTTATTTATTATAAATAAAATATTCATATATTTGTCCCAAAATATTTATTTATTTACTTTCTTCACCGGACGTACCTGTACTGGTTAACTAACGATTTTTTTTTTCATGGAAAAGTTAGTGACGTTCGTATTTATATCCTAAAGTATTCATTGAAATTAGGAACTAAGAAAATTGACCAACGTTATAAATTCGTGACAGTAGCTTACATAATAACTAAAAAATAAATGTAAAGAATAATACATGAATGTATAAAACATTCTTGGGAACATAGTTACGTCAATAGGTATAGCACTGAAATGCAGAATAAACAAATGTATTTTTATCAAATTTTATAAGATTGTCAAAGTATATCTTAAAAATGATAATATTATTTTTTTATTGCTTTAGCTAGTTTTAAGGCATATACCTAAATTTATATTCATAAGAATTGAATACGACAGTTTTGTTAGTTTCTTCCATATTCACCAAAAAAAAATATTAGCATTGCATACGCTCATAGAAGAAATTTGATATCCATTGATATTGTAGGTACATCAAAATCCGCCAACCCGTACTACGCCAATTTGGTGTTCTGACACTTCGTGGGTCAGAACATGACATGTAACAGAGTTCTATGTTCATCAGTAGGTGGAAAATGACCTAGTTCATATATGAATAATTTAAGGTCTTGCTTACGATGTCCTATTGGTTCGGGATAAACGTATGTTCCACGACTGAAACGATGACCCGCAATCACGTTTTAAAATAAATTTGCTGCATTTCCCAAGTAATCGGAAGATTGCAACAAATTTACTGGAACGAAAAAGTTGGCGTCGCACAGCGCAGTTCAAACTCGTTCAGAAATGATCGAGTGTCGTTCATCTCTGTTTCGTTCAGCGCCCGGCGTCTGTTCATTTCATGCTTTCTGTTATGCTTTTATTTGTAGGTGCTTGCACACGAGATTGTTTTTAAAATGAGTTAGCTTGGATATAAGTGAAATAATTTGTCTCTTGCGTTATTTTTGTTTATTTCATCATCATCATCCACGACGATTTTTATCTCCCTGCTGGGTATAACTCTCTTTTACGCCGTCTGCATTGGTCCTGTGCTAATCTTGTCCAGATTTGATCCGTGGTTTCGATTATAATTGTTATAATCTAGAAATTATTTTATTTAGATTAAATCTTCAATCTTAGAGAATCAAGCATTTTAGTTGCAAGCGTAATTGTGTTGTGTACTCAAGTTTATATCATTGAGCAGTATGATTGTATTATGTCTTAATGAGTATTTTAAACCTAAATGAATTTTAATTATCTGAGTGTAAATCTTAAGCTCCGCCTATTTTGTCAAACAAAAATCAGTTTAATTTAAAGTATAAAAGGCGTTTTGTACTTGAACCCGTTTATGATTAAATGAATCAGTAACCTATATTTTTTATAAAATTTTCTTCAAAGCTTAAATCAAAATTATATTACAGAGATGATTTTCTTCCCATTAATAAATTTAATGCAAAAAATATACACGTTTGCCGAGACCCTTTCAGAGTCGAGAAATTGTCTTGCAAGCTCCGTACCGGTAGTTTTGCTATTCCAATTCCAGTTTCAACTGCTCGTAATACAGTGTATTTTCCCGTGCGTTCCGTTGCGGTGTCGAAGCGCACATTTTACATGAAAAATAAAAATGTCTGGACGCTTTATCTAAAGCGCAATGAATGGCAAATGCGGATTACTTTCAGTGCCAGATACCGACGCGATAGAAGTCTTATTTGAATTCGATTTAGTGCACTTTGTCTTACAAGGGAACAGGCGTTAACAGAAATTCTGTTAACAGTTTTACTTAGCATGTTGACAAATGCGTTCAGTTATTGAAAATAATGTCTTTGTGCCCTTTGTGTGATTTACTTTTTGGTACCAAAACTGATAGTTTGGTGGTGGTTTTACTAATTGGTTACTTACGCACAACGTCTTAAGGATAAACTCGGTACATTTAAGATTACTACATTTAGTAGTAATAGTATTTCAGTCTCTGGCAGCCATATCACAAGCTTTGCGTAGTTTGGGGTCAGAGGCAGTGTGTAAGATGTCCCAAAAATATTTATTATTATTATTATTTACTATAACACCAACTTCGGAATGAAACAAAATCAGTGGTGCCAAATACTTTGTCGATCATCATTAAAAATCATTTATTCAAGATTATTTATTAAAAATTTGGCTTCTTGAACAAAATTATGAAACTACTAAACAAATCCCAACAGATCCTCTTAAAATCAGGTAGGTATTTACTGACTACACTATTCATATACTCACACTATCACACACGTTTTTCTCCTCGGCAAACCTTGACTCTAAAGAGCTCATGTGTATTGTCGAGGTGATTCACACACCCATTGGATGCACTAAACATTACCTTCTGCTCCCCCAATCCTATTCCTAACCATTATTTAATTATATATTTTTTTTTAATTTCGCCTTTTTCATGACGACAAAGTCGAAAGTAAGTTTGTAAAGTTTTGTCTTTTATGTAACATCATTATGTAATTTCACCACTCGTCCGGCGGAGAGTATTGTTATATCCATAACACAGGTTCAGTCCTAGCTTGGGTGACAATATATCTCAATCTGGAATTCGATTATGTAAATATGATTTTGATTACTTAATGACATACGATCTAAGTTATCACCTCAGAGCAAATAAAAAAACCAAGAGAGAATGTTGTGAACGAACAAGTGAAGCCATCCAAAACTACACCTTGCCGTGTACAGACAATTACACACACATTCACGTACAACGAAACTACGCCTTGGCTTGACAGTCGAACTATGGCGGCGCAACACCGACGCACTCACACATGTATATAAAACCTGCCTCACTTGACTGTTCAACGACGTTCCTTCTTGATTTTTTTATTTGCTCTGAGGTTATCACGTAATAATTTTCATTTCATCATTGGACTTTTTCTGTAGAACAGCTGATTTTTTGCAGATTTTGGGTTAAACACATAGTCCAACTTGTTGATCTTGGTGTAACTGAAATCGCACATTATTATAGAAGGTACGTAAGTCACAAAATTCTATTGTGTATGTAAGAAACTATTTGACTTATAAAGTTGATTTTAGCACTGTCTTGCTACGCTACTCGGTAGGTGCAGTAATTAGGTCTTTTTAATACGCTTTTATTAGTTTCAGCTGTATGTTTGCTTGCTTGCTTGTAACTAACCCCTTCGAGCTCGATTTGGACCTACTTTCATTAGATTTTCTTTAAACTTTGCACACCTTTCAAAGAAATATGACAATGCATTTATATTTAAAAATAAATAATGACTCCTAAGCGTGTTTTTTAATCTATTTTTTTTAAACTTTATTTATATTATTTATGACATTTCTGTTCTGTGGTCCTGTATCAATCGTAGAACCCGTGAATGCAACTATATCGTCGACCTATCGGACGACCAACACTTTGTTGCCTTGCCTTGAGCATCATTAAAGATAATATACCCCACCTGTCATCACTTCGATTGATCAAAAGCAATAAAGCCAAAGTTGACTTGTACTGTATCTAACATCCGACCGATTAAATATGCCAGTATTTCAGATAACTGCTTTCCTTTATCCCGAATGCACTTCTAGCACGCCTCACCCAGCTATTTAATTAAACCCCCAACAATATGAAAATTTAATACGAGATTAAAATATAAATTTCGCCACAACATTATGAATAGAAAGCGTAAAGTTGGCGATAAATAACGGCTAAGTCGTCCCGGGGTTATCTTTTTAAGCGGGACGGCACTGTGGAGGACCGTAAATTTAATTTTATTGCATAATATTTATGAAATTTAAGCAATTCTAGACCTTCAGGAACGTCTTCGGAACATCAAAGGTCATGAAATGTTATTGAGCTATAAAATACGTCCCTTTGATAAACTCTACTTGATAGACATCAAGGAATATGTATTCTGTCACCTGTCGTTGTTTGAGGTGGGTATAGGAATGACTGGAAGAAACAAATAAAACTGTGCATGTTTTCCTGTTAAGATTGTTATTCTTACAATCAGTAGTTAGTTTTTGAAATGGGACAGACGCCCCAGTTGTGGCTACTTTAAGATATTTCAGTTTAAATAAAGATAAATTAACTTGAAATTTTAAAGTTGCTAATGATAAATAGACGTTTGTCTATTATTTTTTTCATATAAGCACTATGAGAAAAACGTATCTATTTTCCTACAAGTAATTAAATGAAAAGTGAGCAAAAACCCCGATTGTGGCCGCACCGGTGTGCCGATTGTGACCACTTTTCATTTTAAACAAATCAGTGTAAAAAATCGTTTAAGTTAGAAGTTGTTGTCTCCTGACAAATGGTGGTTGCAAGTATTTTTTTGGCAGAGTTGTCGCGAATTTCTTTTGCCAAGATTTTTATCGCCAATTTTTATTACAAGATTGATAGAGTAGATGACTCAGGGATGATTGATATTAGACCGGTCAGGGAACGGGCCGTGTCCTGTCCGGGCCCCGCCCGGTCTAATATATATCATCATTTATGGCACCGAAACGAGGTCTCTTACTATGGGTCTTATTAATAAGCTCCAAGTAGCCCAACGAGCTAAGGAGAGGGGTATGCTCGAAGTCTCTCTGCGAGATTGAATCAGAAATGGAGAGATCCGTTGAACAACCAAAGTTTCCGACATAGCCCAAAGGATTGGCAAGTTAAAATGGCAGTGTGCAGGGCACATAGCGCGGAGGACTGATAACCAATGAGGTCGAATATATCTCGAGTAGAGACCATGTACTAGCAAGCGCAGCGTAGGACATCCACCCACAAGGTGGATAAATGACCTCATTACGACCGCAGGATCCCGCTAGATGCAACCTGTTTCCAACTGGTCTTATTGGAGATCCATAGAGGAGGCCTATGTCCAGCAGTAGACGTCTTATGACTGATGGATGGATGGATGGATGTTAGTGGCAGTGAGCAAGGCATATAGTACAGATAACACTGATGACCCATGGAGCAAAAAGTTTTCGAGTGGAGACCACGTATGGACAAGCGTAAAGAAGGATGCCGACTGAAAAGGCAGAAAGACGATCATATTATGACCTGAGAATTGCACTGGATGCAAGCCGTTTTCAACTGAACTTGTAGGAAATACATAAAAAAGGCCTGTGCCCGGCAATGGACGTGTGAGGCTTTTATGATAATGGTTTTATAGCTTTTACTAAAAATATATATCAATTATTTAGGACTAATGAAAACCGCGTACTTAACCCTACAAAAACAATAAACTGTTATCTACACAACATGTGCAAAGCGCACAATGACTAGGAAGCAAAATGTCTATAGCGCAAAACGTCCAAAATTTTATTTATTCTGTTAAATCAACTTCGATGATTTGTTTTGGTGTTCGAGTACAGCTATTTGTATTTTAAAACCTTATGCGCATCTATACGAAGCTTAACAGTGCCATCTACGTACGCGATATGAAACAACACACTTTAGCTATGTGTACTGGTAAAATTTATAAAATGTCATTTTGCGACTAAACGCCTTAAAAGGTTTAGTCGCAAAATGACAGAAGCTCAAAATGACAACCGGGGCGCATATTGTCCAAAGAGCAAAATGTTCAAAAATAATTACGTCCAAGGCGCACAATGACTAGGAAGCAAAATGTCCAAAGCGCACAATGACTAGGAAGGAAAAATGTGTATAGAGCACAACGTCCAAAATTCCAATTAATACTACAAAATTCATAGGGTTTAATATTGTGTTATAACTGCGGTGATATATAAATTATTTTGGTGAGTCAACACAGTAACGAGCATATTTTAAACAAAACTACAAAATAATCTAACAAAGTTGTGTAGTAACTACAAAGTATAAATGTAGTATAAGTACCCGACTATCCTCAAATTATATTTTTTTCAATAACACTACCGTCAAATTAATATGTTTTCAATAACTAGTCATGTCATTGAAAAACAATCAAATTTCATGTCCGTTAAATAAATGATGCAATAATATTTAGAAATAATATAATCGGCCAAGTGCGTTTCCGTACCATATGGAAGCCCCCCTTAATGAATTTTATTTTAATTTAATTATTTCTTTTTGTAGGAAATATACAACTCAATGTTCTGTGAATATTTAAAGCATCTTCCTGTGCCGTTATTAATATCGAGCAAAAAAATCACGTTTCTTGTATGGGAGCCCCCGTAAATATCCATTTTATTTTAATTTAATTATTTATTTTTAAAGTGAATATTTGACCAAATTATTGTGAATATTTCAAGCAACTACCTGTCACCATTATTAATACCAAGCGAAAAACGGCTATAAATTCAGATTTGTTAAATGGGAGCTCCCCTTAAATATTTTTCTATGTTTTTATAGGGGCAATAGCAATACATCTGTGAAAATTTCAACGTTCTAGTTATAACAGTTCATGAGATTCATGATCTGTTATAACTAGAATGAGATGGCACTGTTAATTTTCGTATCGGAAGTATTGTACCAGCCTTTTTTAATAGTCCACTGCAGAACGTAGGCCCATCCACGAAAGGTGATTATAGGCCATATCCACCACACCACGGGCTTTTCGGTGAAGGAAAACATCGTGAGGCAACCTGCATGCGTCCGTAGAAGAAGTTCGATGGAGTAAGTGAATCAGAATCCACCATCGGAAGTATAGATGCATAAGGTTTTAAAATACCGTTTAGTCGCAAAATGACAGAAGCTCAAAATGACAACCGGGGCGCATATTGTCCAAAGAGCAAAATGTTCAAAAATAATTACGTCCGAGGCGCACAATGACTAGGAAGCAAAATGTCCAAAGCGCACAATGACTAGGAAGGAATAATGTATATAGCGCACAACGTCTAAAATTCCAATGAATACTACAAAATTTATAGGGTTTAATATTGTGTTATAACTGCGATGATATACAAATTATTTTGGTGAGTCAACACAGTAATGAGCAAATTTTAAACAAAACTACAAAAGACTTGACAAAGTTGTGTGGTAACTAGTAGTAACTACAAAGTATAAATGTAGTATTAGTACACGACTATAAATGATGCAATAATATTTAGAAATTATATAATCGGCCAAGTGCGTTTCCGTACCATATGAAAGCCCCCCCTTAATGTATTTTATTTTAAATTAATTATTTATTTTTGAAGGAAATATACAACTCAATATTCTGTGAATATTTAAAGCATCTTACTGTGCTGTTATTAATATCGAGCAAAAAAATCACGTTTCTTGTATGGGAGCCCCCGTAAATATCTATTTTATTTTAATTTATTTATTTTTAAAGTGAATATTTGACCAAATATTTATGAATATTTGACCAAATATTTGTGAATATTTCAAGCAACTACCTGTCACCATTATTAATACCAAGCGAAAAACGGCTATAAATTCAGATTTGTTAGATGGAAGCTCCCCTTAAATATTTTTTCTCTGTTTTTAGTATTTGTTATTATAGGGGCAACAGCAATACATCTGTGAAAATTTCAGCGTTCTAGTTATAACAGTTCATGAGATACAGCTTGGTGACACACAGACAGACAGCAGAGTCTTAGTAATAGGGTCCCGTTTTACCCTTTGGGTACGGAACCCTAAAAATTAAGGAATAACATAATTATTATGAAAGATATCAGAAAAAAAATATGGTTTTACCAGTACACATAGCTTAAGTGTGTTGTTTCATATCGCGTACGTAGATGGCACTGTTAAGCTTCGTATAGATGCGCATAAGCGTTTAGTCGCACAATGACAAAAGCGCATAATGACAACCGGGGCGCAAATTGTACAAAGAGCAAAATGTTCAAAGAGCATTACGTCCAAAGCGCACAATGACTAGGAAGAAAAAATTTGCAAAGCGCATAATGACTACGAAGCAAAATGTCTATAGAGCAAAACGTCCAAAATTTTATTTATTCTGTTAAATTAACTTCCATGGCTTGTATTGGTGCTCGATTACAGCTATTTGTATTTTAAAACCTTATGCGTAATCTATACTTCCGATGGTGGATTCACATACTCCATCGAATTTCTTCTACGGACGCATGCAGGTTGCCTCACGGTGTTTTCCTTCACCGAAAAGCCCGTGGTGTGGTGGATATGGCCCAATCATCCTTCGTGGGTAGGCCTACGTCCTGCAGTGGACTATTAAAAAAGGCTGGTACAATACTTCCGATACGAAAATTAACAGTGCCATCCACATACGCGAAATGAAACAACACACTTAAGGCTACGTATACTAGTAAAACTATATTTTTTTCCTAGTATCTTTCATAATAATTATGTTATTCCTTAATTTTTAGGGTTCCGTACCCAAAGGGTAAAACGGGACCCTGTTACTAAGACTGCTGTCCATCCGTCTGTCTGTCTGCCACCAGGCTGTATCTCATGAACAGCTACATCTAGAACGTTGAAATTTTCACAGATGTATTGCTGTTGCCGCTATAACAACAAATACTAAAAACAGAGAAAAAATATTTAAGGCCACCCTTAAATATTATTTTCTTTATTTTTTTTCCCATTTAA
This sequence comes from Hypomecis punctinalis, assembly GCA_949316475.1. Lineage (NCBI taxonomy): Eukaryota > Metazoa > Arthropoda > Insecta > Lepidoptera > Geometridae > Hypomecis > Hypomecis punctinalis. The sequence continues at coordinate 26,037,226 of OX438800.1, read as the reverse complement.
CAAATCTGAATTTATAGCCGTTTTTAGCTTAATATTAATAACTTCCGATACGAAAATTAACAGCGCCATCTACATACGCGATATGAAACAACACACTTAAGGCTATGTATACTAGTAAAACCATATTTTTTTCCTGATATCTTTCATAATAATTATGTTATTCCTTAATTTTTAGGGTTCCGCACCCAAAGGGTAAAACGGGACCCTATTACTAAGACTATGCTGTCTGTCTGTGTGTCACCAAGCTGTATCTCATGAACTGTTATAACTAGAACGTTGAAATTTTCACAGATGTATTGCTATTGCCCCTTTAAAAACAGAGAAAAAATATTTAAGGGGAGCTCCCATTTAACAAATCTGAATTTATAGCCGTTTTTCGCTTGGTATTAATAATGGTGACAGGTAGTTGCTTGAAATATTCACAATAATTTGGTCAAATATTCACTTTAAAAATAAATAATTAAATTAAAATAAAATGGATATTTACGGGGGCTCCCATAAAAGAAACGTGATTTTTTTGCTCGATATTAACGGCACAGGAAGATGCTTTAAATATTCACAGAATATTGAGTTGTATATTTCCTTCAAAAAGAAATAATTAAATTAAAATAAAATTCATTAAGGGGGGCTTCCATATGGTACGGAAACGCACTTGGCCGATTATATTATTTCTAAATATTATTGCATCAATTATTTAACGGACATGAAATTTGATTGTTTTTCAATGACATGACAAGTTATTGAAAACATTAATTTGACGGTAGTGTTATTGAAAAAAATATAATTTGAGGATAGTCGGGTACTTATATTACATTTATACTTTGTAGTTACTACACAACTTTGTTAGATTATTTTGTAGTTTTGTTTAAAATATGCTCGTTACTGTGTTGACTCACCAAAATAATTTGTATATCATCGCAGTTATAACACAATATTAAACCCTATAAATTTTGTAATGTACCATTATGAAAAAGCCTAAAAACGGAACCGCATAACATTATACAATTTATAGCACCACAAATTAATCACATAAACAAGATATTTACCCAATAGAATAGTTGAAAAACGTTAATAATTGTTATTTTACAGATATCTGTGATAATTGTAAACAAATACCAATCAAGCCGAGCAAACTCACCAAGATAACCTAAAACACATAAAATATCTTAGATCTAAATCTTTCATTGCATTCACTCATTCGTTCCGCAGTATATAATGACAGCTGGATTATAGAGCGTGGTTATTTTTAATACAGTTAAGACAGTATAAACGGTCCTTTCGGCATAAATCACGCTCTTTAAAAAATTGGACTTGCGTAAAGGGACATATTTAGGCGGGTTCCCTTGAGCTGGTGGCGGTGGCGTGTCAGTACATGAGTTTATACTCGTAAGAGCGTAGGAGCGCGTGAACGCTCATACGAGTTGCGCGTGGGCCAAAAGGCGCGCCTGTATGCGCTGCTCATACGCGTCATTAATACGCTAATCTGAAACCGCCCTAAATGCTACAAAGATATAAATATAATTTAAATACATTACAGTCGAAGTGATAAGATTTTCTACTGACCGATAAAGGTCAAGAGATAATCCAAACAGTCAAGCCCACGCATGTTAACACGTGTTAAATGCGTTCGATTGTGCATTGGGATAATAACTTGGCAGAACAATTTTTACACACATTTCACTGATAGACAAATTATATACAATACTTAATAGTAATTACAAAGGTTTATGTAAAACATACAGGGTTATCCAGAACCGGTGTACTAAGCCGTAAGGAGGTGATTCAGATCATTATTATGAACAACTTTTACTATGCCCAATTTCTGCGAAATTGCAAAAAAAAACAAGTTGCTCTTTTTGTTTCATGGATAATGGGATGCATAAAATAGACGGAGGTAAAGCACAGAATATAATTTTTTTCGCGATTTCTCTGTTAATCCCTTAGTAATATTTGTTCATAATGATAAACAAACACATAAACCTGAAAGTACCTGTACTTTGCAAATAAATACCTATTATTTATATACTTTATATGTTCACACACATAAAAATAGCACATTGCCAGGTGTTTGTCAAGTATAATATTCTATTTTTTTTCTAATTTTTGTGTCAAAATTTAGTTTTTCTATATATTTGATAAATATCCCTCCAAAAGTTGTATCGTTCTGGGTGGGGCAAAGGACCCATTTCCAAATCTTTGTCTATGTATAAGAAATTCAAATTGTTCTTAGTACTAGGTTTCCATTTTACTGGTATATCTCTTGCTGATGGAGGAGTAGGGTCACTGCAAGTAAAAAAATAAACAAATTAATCTAATTTGACTCTGCTTCCATGCACTCAATTGATGTATATCTTATTGGTTTTCATCTGTTTATATGTCTATTTTTGATGTAATTTTGATTAATAAAATAAACCATGTGGCGCAGATGCACCGCGATCGATAGGCCAGGATCGTCACGGAGTAGGTGTCTGACGGACGACGCAGCCAGGGGTGACGTGTTTTACTCATTCGAGAGGGGATGGCAAGATGATGCGAGGGTCGCGACTCATGCATGGAATTGGGGGAGACCTTTACCCTGGAGTGGGACTGTAAAGAATAACCAAACGTTTTTCTTAAAAACCGGACAAGTGCGAGTCAGGCTCGCACATCGAGGGTTCCGTACAAATCCAGAAAATTTCACAAAATTGGGAAGTAAGTTGTTAAAATCTCTATACAATAACCATCGACAAAAAAGATTTTTATTTTCATTTTTCTCGTCATTCATCGAAAATTACACATTGGTAAAATAATTAAAAACCTGTTTTAGCATGTGCTAATGAAGTTCTTTTAAATGATACCTTACATGATACGATTTACTCACTTTGAATTTTGAACCATATTTTGAATTCATATTTTGTGAATTTTGAGGCCCTATTTTGTGATTTAAATAAAAATGTACAGTTTTCTGATTTATTCCTATATGTGTACTCTAAGACAATATTTTTTGCCAAATTTCATAGTTCTATGTCAACAGAAAGTACACTGTAGGTTTTGATTTTTGTGAGTGTCGACATATGCGGTGTTTTACGACATTAACGACTCTTTACTTTTTTAAACGACAACTGAGAAGCTTGTCTTTTACAAAACTGCAAGTGATTATAGATATACGTATACAGTTTAAATTTCAACTCGATATCGTTACGTGTTCCTGAGATAAAGAGTCTTGACATACGCACAGATGGACAGACGGACAGACGGACAACAAAGTGATCCTATAAGGGTTCCGTTTTTTTCGTTTCAGGTACGGAACCCTAAAAAATGAGTGGTCAAACGGTTAATGTAGTGGGACATTGTGTATTATAATAACTTACCCAAATTTGGCAAAGTTGGTCCACATTTTTGTCATCCAATCTACAATTTTTTGATCTTCTTCAGTAATCGCGTAAGGCCAAACATAAGCGTCAAATAAGTACAAAATATCATCTCCATGACTGGCGCCAGAATCATCGCTTTTCTTGCAAAATCTCGCTTTCACCATATTTCGACCACCGGAGTATTTGAAATAATAATTATATATTGGAGCCCTAGAGTGATTGACCATTATTTCTGACTCCATTATTGTCGGAGCTGTCAAATACGCATCTCCGTAAAGATCTGATAAATTGCTAATACTCTTTTGACTTATCGATTTATTTCCAAAATAATAGTTTTTTACTTGCTGTGAAAGAGACAGAGATTCTTCATAAGATGGAAATTCCATATCTGGAAAAGGAATCACATTATGATTTAGTTCTTGAAGTGATTCCTCTGTTTCTTCAGATACTAAGTAAATACCTTCTTTATCAGTAACACCGTATATTATTGATATATTCTTAGGATTTTTCATTAGTAAATTGTAAGGCAGATCAGATATAGCAGCTTCTTCTCCTGGAATATCATTTTCCATGCACGGCAAATGAATTATGTTGGAGTACATCAGTTCAATTATTGGTTCACCTAGCGCTTTCATCAATATTCTATTCAGTGGCATATTGGCAAATATTTCATAAAGTTTATATAGGTCTTCGGTATTGTAGCCAAAACGTTTGGCTAAAGACTTTGCTATTAATCCAGGAGGCATACTTGTCCAGAAAGATATAGCTGTTCCGCTTTGAACTATTGCTCTAGTGAAAAGTCCGTCTGTAGCTTCACTGGCTATCAGTAAAGAAACTGACGCAGCACCAGCGCTGTGTCCGAATATTGTAACATTATCAGGGTCACCACCAAAAGCGGCTACATTATTCTTTACCCATTTTAAAGCTGCTATTTGATCTTTTATACCAGCATTTCCTGGGGCTTCCTTAGTTCCAAGGCAGAAGAAGCCTAGTGCTCCAAGTCTGTAGTTGAAAGTTACCATAATAACATCGTGTCTGACTAGATAATCAGCCCCGTATAGTAGTTTCCCTCCGCTTCCTATGACGAATCCTCCTCCATGTATGTAGACCATGACTGGCAGAGGAGCTTTGGCTTTAGCCGGGACGTAAACGTTGATTTTCAAACAATCTTCGGTGCCAATGATCCCGGCTGCATACGCTTGGGGACATTGGTAATGTTCGTCTGTGGCTTTGAATACTCCGTCCCATGATGGTGGTGGTAAAGGTGCCTGAAAGGTATCAGACCAAATATGTGTCAGCAATATTTTATGTAGATCAAATTCATAGTCATTCAAATAAGTTGGTGTTTTTTGTGGAGCTAACGTCGTTGGAGTCAAAGCCAACGTTGGAGTTCGAGAAAAATCTATTTTGTATTGTGACAAGAGATTCTTTTAAAATCTACTTAAAATCTATAATAAATAAAACAACTAATTTTTCCGCGCACCCACTCAAATTCCTCGTTGCCCTCATAGTAAAACTAATTCATTATTATGTTCTACACCATCCCCTTTGACTTAGTACGTCTTTTTGAATAACACTGTAGAGTAGATTATATTGATAAACTTCTTTGTATTATTATTTAAAATATCTGACCCGCATAACTACAAAGTTAGTTGCAGCTGCAACAGCTGTGTGTCTACAACAAAGTTAAGTGTTCTTTGTTCTAGTTCTTTAGCCACGTATATAGTCTCCTAAGTAATCCGACTATTTTTTTCCAGTTGAAAAGACTCTGACAGATGAAGACACGAATAAAGAGTTTTAGACAATTTTAAACAAAATAAAAAAGTACTGAACTGAATCGAAAGCTTTCTCTTTCGAATCTATATGTCAACCCTATAAGCGTGTATATTTGACTACCTAATAAAAATAATTATGTTGAATCACAAAATAACCAAAATAAAAAAAAATATATAAAAATACCAAAATTATATAAAAGTTTCATTTAAATTATAAATAAATAATCGGCCAAGTGCGAGTCGTTCTCGCGTACTTAGGGTTCCGTAACTTAGGGGGGAGCCCCTTAATATTTAATTTATTTAATCCTTACTAATTTTATAAATCCGAAAAGTTTATTGGTTTGTTCATCTTTCACACAGCAACGGATTAACTTGATTTTTGGCATGGACATTATTTAAAGACGGAAAGTGACATAGGCTACTTTTTATCCCGGAAATAAGTTCCCTTGGGATAGCAACAAAATCAAAATATTACGCGGGCGGAGTTGCAAGCAAAAGCTAGTTATTTATATTTGAAGTGGATTTTTAACATAATATTCTGTGAATATTTCAGGCATCTATATGTCACCGTTATAATATCGAGCGAAAACTGGCTAAAAATTCAAGTTCTTTGTATGGGATTTTCCTTTAAATATTTACTTTTATCTATTTCCAGTATTTGTAGTTACCTATAGCAGCAACAGGAATACATCTGTGAAAATTTTAACGTTCTAACTATCACCGTTAATGAGATACAGCCTAGTGACAGACAGACGAACAAACGGGCGGACAGCGGAGTCTTTAGGACCCCGTCCGTAATAGGGTCCCGTTTTTACCCTTTAGGTACTGTAACTGTACCAGCCTTTTTTTTTTTTAATAGTCCACTGCAAGACGTAGGCCTACCCACGCAGGGTGTTTGGGCCATATCCACCACGCTGGCCCAGTGCGGGTTGGTGGATTCACATACGCCATCGAAATTTCTTCTACGGACGTATGCAGGTTGCCTCACGATGTTTTCCTTCACCGAAAAGCCAGTGGTGTGAAATTCCGTACATAAATTCCAAAGAACTCATTGGTACGAGACCGGGGATTTGAACCCACGACCTCACGATTGTAAGGCGGGTGTCACTACCTCTAGACCACCACGGCTTACTAGGTACGGAACCCTAAAAAATAAGTTCGTGCTTAATAGGCTTTTAACATGGCTAAGCGGTTAGAACAACCGGGATCTACAATTTAAAGTGTCATCTGAGCCACGGGTGCGCTCAGTTGGAAATGCAACTTGCGGTTACCTTAACAATAGTGATTGCTGACAAACACCTAGTCAAACAACGCTGTGATTCTACTGATGCTCAAAATGTAAATAGCTAATTGTAAATAAAAAAATGCTATTTAGCGATAAGGCCGCCGGTTGTAACACTAGCTAAAAGTTCAACTTAACTTGTTTTTCTAGTTTATTTAAGTTTTTGTGTGACAATAAAAAATTGATCTAGGTATCTAAATAACAATGTAAATGACTCACTTGAAATCTTCCTTCAGTAGTTGCATAAGGTATTCCCACATATTCAAACACAGTTCCATCACGGTTCACTTTGCCTATCAACGCACCTTGTTCTATCTTCACTTCAGGAGCTGGCTGATCTATCAAGTTAATAGCTACTAGAGTGAACAAAACTACGTTCTTCGGACAAAACATACTGATTAGAAAACTAATTATTACTGTTTTATTACTTCCATCTATGTTGACGTTTGATAACCTACTAAACTGATCTCATCGCAATGACCATTCGAACATTACTACTTACTAATATTATAAATCCGTAAGTGTGTTTGTTGGTTTATTGATTTGTTCCTTGTTTACGCAGCAACGGATTGACTTGGTTTTTGGCATGGACATAGTTAGTGGCTGTAAGGCATCAATTGCAGCCCGAGATATGCGCTCGCTGCGCCTATAGTTCGAGGGTGCAATTGGTGCTTACACCCGAGCTTATTATTCTGCTTTACATCTCGATTGTGAGGTAAGTAGAAAAAAACCGGCATTGCAAGAATAAAACATTTTATTGAAATTGAGGGGTATGTAGGACAAGATCAATTTATAACAAATATATATTGTCAAATCTCACCTTTTATTCACCTACGAAGTTACAAGTAAGTCTCTCACACTACATAACGCTGACGATAACGTTTCATCGACCTTTAATAGTAGATTACTTACCGCCCTAGGGCTTTTCTAGTTACAATATTACCCTAGAGCGCTAATTAGTCACCTACAAGCCCCATTTGGAGGTAATAAGAACCTACTTACCGAACATGAGAGATATAATATTCTTTTAGGAAATTAAAAATTCAACCAATTGATTTCAATTAATTGGGAATCTTTATCGACACGACATGACGTTTGGTGAAGATGGCGGCCATTAATGTCATTAGTCGCGTAAAATACTTTCTATTGTTCATTTTGTCATACAGTACGTGATGCAAAAGCATTTGCAACTAATATAATAAAATACATTTTGTTGCACAGAGAAATTTTGGACATTATCCTTTCCTGTGGCATAGCTTGTAAATCGAAAGATATGCGGGCGAAGCCGCGGGTATATTCTAGTCTTCTATAAGAACAGTACCGAGACTGTTAACGCCAGTTTCGTTGATATTACTGTTATAAATTATAATCAGTAATGACTATCTAAATTACATTGCGAAAAATAATATTTGGAGATTTTACTACTAAAATTACATTGTAACTATCAGTTATGCAACAAAATAACCGTATCTCACACGACTTGATGGTGAAAAAATCGGCCAAGTGCAAGTTGGACTTGCGCTAGAAGGGTTCAGTAACGTATGGGAGCCTCCCTTAGTATTATATTTTAATTATTTATTTTTGAAGTGAATAAACAACCTTAGATATTATTAGAGATTATAATAATACAATTGATCTTGCTACCTTTGGCTACATAGTGCCGTCATGTTATGAAAATGCGGCAATTTACAGTGCCAGAACAGCCAAAACTGTCAGATTTGCTTACCAGCCCAGTTAAATTGACAATTTTCACAAGGACTTCAAACATATCGTGCGTTTGAACAATGAGTTAACGAATTTACGGAGGTATTGTTTTCAAATAGTGAGGTCAAGCGTAGCGAGACCAATCATAAATCCTAGGATACAATTAAAAATTCTAGCATCTACATGTTTCCGTTATTAACATCGAGCAAAAACAGCAAAATATCATGTTTATTTTATGAAAACTCTCTAAAATTAATAATTTTATTCTGATTTTAGTATTTTCTTATTATAGCGACAAAATAAGTTAGTACGTTTATAAGTAAGTTTAGTTATCACGGTTTATGAGATACTGCCTAGCGATAGACAAATAGAAGACAAACGGACAACGGAGTCTTACTAATGGAGCCCCGTTTTTACCCTTGGGGTACAGAACCCTTAAAATATGTCGTGATTTTATCTTTCTATGTAAATATTATGTTTCGTGCTGCAATATTATTTAATTGTATTTTGAGGTAAAATCGAATTGCATCACTTATATCTCACAAAATAATTAATAGGTACAAATTGAATTGATATAAAATAATAATAAGCATTCCATTCCAAGTCAACTCTTTTGCAGTGCAATTCGTACAAGTACTTCAACTTGTACGAATTTTGTCGGAAAGATTTAACAGACCTTTGTCGTGGACATTCGAACATTTCACTTGAATCCATCGATCGAAAAACCTCATTTTTGTTATCCATTAACTAAATCAGACAAATGCAAGGACTTTGTATACTATCTGGACTGCGCACAGACAAAATTTGGCTCAAAGTTAGTTTAGGAAAATTCAACCTTAATGCGTTGTAACAAAACATATATTCCTTTGAAATGGTATAAGAGAGACGCTGTGCCGAGTGAGACTTCCCAAAGTGATGAAGTTGTCCCGCTCGCACTATTGCCATTTCGAAACGACACTTATAAATGGTAGAATTATTACCTGTAAAGCCGCGACTGTTTTAACCATTTCTTAGTTTTTTAACAATGAAGATTTTGGTTAAAATTGCGAATAGATGCCAATAAAACAGAGTTTGATATTTATTTTGTATGAATATACCTACGTCTTTATGATTAACGGTTATTTTTTATTTTTGACTAGAGTATCACCGTCGATTGCAAATGGCGTACTATGGTGTATACAAAGTAGTGTAGTAGGGTGACTATGCTGGACATATTTCTTAAACATGCTGTACAATTGGTGTATAGTCGTGGTTGTCATTTTTATTTTTTTTAGGTTGTAGATTTCAAAATTGGCATCCATATTGGAATTAAAAACGGCAGACGTCACTTTTTTGAAAAAATCATGGGTGTAGTTTTCTAGGTTTTTTGGGGTGTAGATTTCAAAATTGGCATCCATTTTGGAATTAAAAACGACAGACGTCACTTTTTGCTAAAAGTCGCGATGGGTGTCGCTTTTGAGGTTTTTGGGGGTGTGGATTTCAAAAATGGCATCCATTTTGAAATTAAAGATAGCGGACGTCACTATTTTGAAAAAGTCGTCATGGGTGTCGTTTAATAGGTTTTTGGGGGTGTAGATTTCAAAAATGGCATCCATTTTGAAATTAAAGATGGCGAACGTCACTATTTTGAAAAAGTCGTCATGGGTGTCGTTTAATAGGTTTTTGGGGGTGTAAATTTCAAAAATGGCATCCATTTTGAAATTAAAGATGGCGGACGTCACTATTTTGAAAAAGTCGTCATGGGTGTCGTTTAATAGGTTTTTGGGGGTGTAGATTTCAAAAATGGCATCCATTTTGAATTAAAAGATGGCGGACGTCACTATTTTGAAAAAGTCGTCATGGGTGTCGTTTAATAGGTTTTTGGGGGTGTAGATTTCAAAAATGACATCTATTTTGGAATTAGAGATAGCAGATGTTGCTTTTTTGAAAAAGTCGTCATAAGTGTTGTTTTTTGAGAATTCGGGGGGTTATATTTCAAAATTGGCATTCATTTTGGAATTGAAGATGGCGAACATTACTTCAAAATGGATGCCAATTTTGAAATATACACCCCCAAAAACCTCTAAAACTACACCCATGACGACTTTTTCAAAAAAGTGAGTCCGCTAGTTTTTATTTCAAAATGGATGCCTTGTTTACTACGGAAGCCTTAAAATTCTGTTAACTACGCAAGTCTATTCGTGGACAAGTTTTCGTGATTAAGATTTTTCGTGATAAGGTCTATTTGTGACAAAGTTTTCCGTGAAAAAGTTTTTGTGAAAAAATTTTTCGTGGTTAAGTTGCGTGTACGGAAAAAATTTACATAGATTTAAAACATTTGGTGACATTTACAATTGTACAACAAGGAACAAGTCCAGACTAATTCTACCAAAGATAAGATTAGCCAAAACTGGCAATTCTTTTGTAATGAATAGCCTATGTTTTTATAACTTGTTGCCAGTGAATTTAAAATGTCTGAAAGAAACTATGTTTAGAAAAATACTAAAGAACTTTTTAATACAACGGGCTTATTATAAAGTTATTTTGCAATGGTACACTGTATTATATCTTATGGTATCCTTGCATGGGGAGGGGCGGCAAAATCTATTCTGTCAATAGCACAACCAGCTCAGAACAACATTCTAAAAATTGTTACCAGAAAGCCTCCCACATATGATAGCGAGAAACTTTACTTAGAAACGGGTATACTGAATATAAGACAGACATACGCCTACAGAGTCGCCTCGTATTATTGCCAGAATGGAAAACTGCATACTAAACGCACTGCTACACATAGTATTCGTCCTAAAAATATTGGCAAGATTATGCTGGAGTCGTCTCGAACTGTGTTTGGTACGCGTTTTCTCTCATGGCTTGGACCACGCATCTATAATAGCCTACCGGCAGAAGCGAGAATAACATCGCACGAACACAAACGGAGAAAGATTATCAAAGAATGGCTAGTAAAATTGGGTTTTGTTAAACTGGAAGATAGGGTATTTACTTTGATGGGATAGCCTTTTTCGATATTTATTTATTTTATAAATCTTAATATACATATTTACTTATTATTGTTTATGTATGGATATGATTATTATTTTTATATATATAATTATCTACAAAATATCATTACTGAGATAGTCCAAATCATTGGTAACATGGTTCCGAAAACATTCAAATAAATAATAAATATTTTTTTAAATTTAGTGTAGGTATGAAGAATAAATACTTACCTAATTGTATTCGCATACGTTTGCTCGGCTAAGTATGTGGCGGGCAAAGCGGGCTGCAGTAGTCCTCGACACGGGTTTTCCTAGTGAGGGTTGCTTCGCAAAGCTTACTATTTCGCATTACTGTTAATTATGTTTATTGCCAATATTTGTCATGCATACCTACCTTAAGATTATATTTCTAAGTACCCACATCTTTAAGTTTGTGAATTGTGTATGATGTATGTGTTATGTATGATAAATAAATGAAATGAAATGAAATGAAAGTAGATGAATTCACCAATGACAAAGCTTCACTGCGCAAACTATCTTTAGACTGTAATAATATTATTTAATGCTGTGTACGTATGTACTTTTATTTTATTTTGACATTTATCTTAGTTTTTTGACATATATTTTTTATTTTTATCTCAATTCGAATGTAATGTTATGTTTATTCATTCTCTATTTATATTGTATTTTTTTGACATTCACAAGTATACATATAATTGTATCTATGTTGAGAAATAAATGAAATGAAATGAAATGTGATATGTGTCAAGATTACATCTATGAAATTTAAACGTTGTTCAACACCGTACATATTTTATGGATTCCAGACCATTACTGTCGTCACAAAAGTGAAGGAACTCATCGAGATCTACATTTCCGATGACAGCTGTCAAACTTAAAAGTGGTTTATCTCCGTCATTATCAATTCCAGACCATTGCTGTCTTAACAAAGGTGAAAGAACTCTTCAAGATCTACATTTTCGATAACAGCTGTCAAACTTGAAACTGAATTATCTCCGTGTATATTAATTCTAGACCATTGTTTTTATGGGGATTGGTTTTATAGAGATCTTCAAGGAAGGCCTATGCCCAGCAGTAGGCATCTTATTGCTAAAGCGACGACGATGACGAAGGACAACGAGTTAGGGGTAAGATAACTGCGATTCCTGCGTGCAGTAACATTCCAAAGAAAAATTATATCCCAAGATGATCGAGATGTTTTGGTCATCCTACTTGGAAAAGAGACACAATCATCTGATGTGGTATCCTTGTCGGCACGTTTTTCTTTGCCAGTGAGTACTGGCAAAGAAAAACGAGGGAATCCTATGCGACCATTATCTATAGCCCCACTTTAAAAATTGACAATCATCTTATGCTTTTACGTCATTGACCGTAACTGGTATCGTTTCCCTAAATAAGTGATAATAAATTATATTTTATTGTATAAAAATTATATTACATAAAATTATTACTTTTTGAGTACAAGTTCTTGAGATCCTTGATATAATGTAATAATGTAGCAGCAGAGTGCTAGCCAAGACAAGTAAAACGAACCCAAACACGACAGGTCTATCTTGTTTAGTACAGGAGTTCCTATGGTCACCTTCTGACTTCATCATCGGATCAGCTCCATGGTACCATATTATTGCATTGTCACGCGATATACTATTGCGTGCGAAATTTCAGCTCAATCGGAAACCGGGAAGTTGGTCAAATTCAACTTGCAAGATGCCACCCGAACTTACATACATACGATACATTGCAAGTTTAATAAAAGCTTATTAAAACTTAATCATTTGACATTCATAGCTCACTAGGTCAATCAAAAACAAGTTACTTCAATATTTAAGTAATTTTATTATCTACTATAATCAGTCTTTCTGTACTTATCATAGATATCTTTCCACAGCTGATAACGGACTGGGTTCGGTATCGGACCCATTTTCAACTCTTCGTCTATGTATAGAAAGCTCAATTTGTCTTGTGTAGTTGGAGTCCATTTGACTGGCAAGTCTGATGTGTCTGGAGTGGGATTACTGTAATAGAAATGAATTAATGTACAGACCGCTACAATTTAAAAAATATATAGTTAAAACTATAATTATGGACATTGGACAGCCATACTAGTATTATAAATCAGATTGTGTTAGTTACAGTGAGAGATCTGCATGAATATAGTCTGACAATAGGCAAGATAGCTAAAAAATAATAATTATACTCCATAAAATTTAACTTGATCTCTGCGACAGAGACATTGACATAGAAGATTGACATTTTTAGAGTTGAGATCGTGGTGGAAAAAATCGATTTTCAATGTTGTAATGAAATCGAATGAGTAGTTGAAGGTGAGAAATTGGATTTTATTTACTTACTATTATTTAAGATCAAGTATGTACACATGTAAATAATGTTATGATATTCATTAAATACTCATAATAATGGAACGATAGTATTTATCGACGTTTTTCACTATTATCGATGCTAATGTAACATATAATTTGGTTTAATTTAATTACACATGTAAAAAATGTTATGATATTAAAATATACAATAAAATTAATGATAAATTAAGTTTTATTTAGTGGTCATAATCATTCGTTGCCCATCACTAATCGGCATGCCCATAAAGTATGACATTGACAGGTACTGTCTGTACTGTTAAGACATTCAGGATTTCATAGGCGTGATTTTTCTGACAGCTGTCGCAGAGATCAAGTTAAATTTTATAGAGTATAGTCCATCAGATATACTGTCAAAAAATATTAGACATGTATTTTTTCTTATGTCAATTAAACAATAATTGACGAAGATAAATAGTCCGTCAAAGTTTCGTGTCACGTCACAAGTGCCATACAAATGTATAGACTTCTGTAACAGAAGTGACGTCACGGCCCCCACTCCCAAACTTTGACAAGCTTTATCTTTGTCATTTGTAGTTTGATCAACAAAAGAAAAAATACGTATCTAATATTTTTTAATAATCCATCTCACGGGTTAATTATAATAATGATTTTTTACCCACTTAACATGTCTACCGGAATGTGTCAGACTAATATTACACATGTGGGGCCGTGGGTGACAGCTAGTTAAGTTGAAAAACTGTCCCTGTTACTTACATTTTCACATAATTAATAATTATATAAACATTTTTTTTCTTTTTTTGCGGTTAGATAGCATTATAGGCTATGGTATCACAAATAGATATTACTATGGTATGACTCATACATACATTATAATTTGTGTACAATACCTCCGTTTTTTCGTCGGGGGATATATTATATAAAAATAATCTCGTATTTAGATTCTAAACTCACCTGTATTTTGCGAAATCTGTCCACATTTTTGTCATGTAGTTTATCATTTTTCGATCCTTTTCATTAATAGGGAACGGCCACATGTCTCCTCGGAACAGATATAAAAGTTCATCAGCATGACACGCGCCTTCTTCATTTTTGTTACCAGTGAGATATTTCAAAAAGTTTCTTCCACCAGAATAATTAAAATAAAAATTGTACACAGGTGACTTTATTTTCTTCGCCATTATTTCAGACTCGAATACTCCTGGCAATCCAAAGTACAAATCTGTCATCAAATCCGTAATATTTCTTATATTTTCCATACTCATTCTCTCTTTACCAAAATATACCTCTCTTGTCATATTATCTATTCTTTCTGCTTCTTCTTCTGAAGGAAATATTAAATCTGATGCAAATAAATATCTCTTATCCCTTTCTCTAATTGTCTCTTCATTATCTAAAGCAGTTAAAAACATACCTTCTTTGCTAGTTGACCCAAACATTAAAGGAATATCTTTGGGTTTTTTATTTATCAAGTTAAATGGTAGCTCATCAATAACAGGTTCTTGATCAGGGATGTTTTTCTCAATACACGGCAAATGAAGAAGTTCTGTATCCAAGTACTTTCCTAGATTCTTTTTAGGACTCGCTGCTACCAACTCTTTATAAGGCATTTTGGAAAATATGTCGTACAGTTCGTTGGGATCTTTGGTGTCGTATCCTAACTCTTTTGCTATTAAACTTGCTGTAGCTACTGGGTCTCTATTGATTGCCCAGTTAGCTATAGCTGATCCACTTTGTACTATAGCTCTATTAAACAAGCCTTCTGTAGCTGGACTGGCAATCATCAAGGATGCTGAAGCACCTCCAGCACTTTGTCCGAATAAGGTTATATTATCAGGATCTCCTCCAAACGCTGCTATATTTTTCTTAACCCACCTCAGTGCTGCGACTTGATCCTTCAAACCTGCGTTACCAGGAGCATCTTCAATATTGAGACAAGTGAAACCTAATACTCCAAGTCTATAATTAAAAGTGACTAGAATGACCTCATGCTGGACTAAAAAATCTCCAGCGTAGAGTAATTTTCCTCCAGTACCGAGGTAAAATGCTCCTCCATGGATAAAAACCATGACAGGTAGAGGTCTTTTTGCCATGGACGGTACGTAAACATTGGCTCTTAAGCAATCCTCTTCACCTTTGATTCGACCAAACATCCCTGCTTGAGGACATGAGTATATTTCGTCGACCGCTTTGAATACGCCGTTCCATGATGGTGGGGGCAGAGGTGCCTGGAAATGATAAAAATAGACTCTCATAACTACACAAAATACGCGATATAGTAAAGTTTTTTTCTTAGGATAAAAAAAACACAAAAAATAATGCCAAGTCGATGGCTAAAACAGGGAGCATTTGACATGTTATATTACGTTATATCATAGTAGATACCTATTAAAACTACTAGTAGTCCTCTGAACTTCTCGCAACATAAGCCTAAACTAAAATAAAACTTAATTTTTTTTGGTAAATTTGGTGAGATTCGGGTAAAGCTGTAGAACAAAAAAGGTGTTGTTTTGATGCACAGAACATGCCCTTGAATGGATGCTATTTGTTACCAGTAATCTGATGATTTTTACAATTTATATTAGGTTAGGTTGTTAGTAGGTTAATAAAATACTAAAAATACAATCATAAAACATTGGTAAAACTAATGCAACTAACTGTAAATATCATAGGTGAATTATTATAATAATATCACAGAAAACTGAATAGGTATGATAAAACTGGTAGCTAGCAACCATACATTATGAAAATAAATGTTTATTATTACATAGACGGAGTGGGTGCCTAACAGACGACGCAGCCAGGGAAGGCCCAAGAAGCGCTGGCGTGACGATCTTGACTCATTCGAGAGGGGTTGGCGAAAAGTTGCGATGGATCGAGACTCATGGAAGGAAATGGGGGAGACCTTTGCCCAGGAGTGGGACAGTATAGGTTAGTAAAAAAAAAATTAGATAGACATTTATATAGATATATGGCACAATAAATCAAAAATACGAAGTCTTTCAAAGACACAGCTATTAATTACTTTATATGCATGTTTATATAGAATACAATATAGATAAGTGACCGTTTAAAGTATACGAGTACGAAGCTATTTTTACAATTTATTTCCAAAACTGAACAGTGCAAATATGTTTAGCTAATTACATAAACTACTTATTTTATGGGTTTCTGCCAAAGATTAAGCAAAATGATCGATTTTTTGCGTCAAATGTAAAAGATCCGTAATACAACAGACCAAAGCCCCACTCTTTTGATTTGCAATTCTGAATTCCTCCTATTGTAGGCCGAACCACATAACTTGGCGGCTGTGAATGCTGTACCTAATGCTATAAGCTGCGGATAACCCAATCCTAGCGCAGTTGTCAGTCAAGATTGGGTTCCACCAAGTAGTTTCATTTGGCCTAGGTGTATGAGGGGAAAAGTACTTTCCAATGAAAAAAGAAATGCTGTACAAAAACTCCATGCACTAATGTAACTAATACTAATGTTATTATGTCATTCTATTCATCTATCACTATCTGAGACAAAATGATAACAAAACTGACCTTGAACCTTGTACTACTATTAGTAGTAGCATACGGTATGCTGAAGTATTGGAAAAACGACCCATCCGCGCTGGTAATACCGCTCAAAATGCCTTGCTCTATTACCACCTCCGGGGCAGGCTGGTCCACTAGATTCATAGCAAACAACGTAAACAGAATTATGTTCTTTGCACTTTTCATTTTGAACTTTATTTCTTTTCTTTACAGCCCAGAGTCGTATAACACTTAATCTGAATCACTTAACACTACTAAAGTTACTGAAATACTGAAGATTAGTCGTGGAAAATTATTTTTGAATAATACCGGTATTAATAAAAAGCAATATTTGAATATAGAACGACTATCTCGCTGGCACGTTGTCCTTCAACTAAAGTCGATAATGTAGTGGGTTTTTAGTGGGAGGGAGAGAACAAGTATTTTGTACTAAATAGCGTGAGATAGCTGTATTGCGGTTCAGTTATCGTAAGGCGATCTTACGCACCTGCCTTTTTAGTGTTTTTTAAGGAAACCAGTTTAGTGTGACAGAGCGCTAACGTAGTCACTGATTGGGCATAATTGCTAACAAAATTTACGAACTTAGTATCTTGTCGCAATCATTATTTACTCTAACCTAAATGCACATTTTCTTAATTTATTTTACTGCTGAATGAAATAAAATTAAAAACCTGCCATTTTACCACAAAAGTTTTACGCACGCCTTAGACAAAGTTTAACAGTACAAATAGTACGGTTAAACAGTGTTCAAAGCGTGTTTAAATATTTTGTGGTTTGTCGGCTTGGGTTTTAGTTAAGTTTTGGTTTTGTTGTCGAGAAAATTATAAGTGGACTGGCCGTGTGTCTGTCCGTCTGTCACCGGCTGTATCTTATGAACCGATATAGCTAGAATATACGGAAATTTTCATAGATGATATATTTAAGAGATCCGATCCAAATAACATACCTGAATTTTCAGCCATTTTTCGCTCGATATTAATATTGGTAGATTTGAAATATTCACAGAATAAATTTAGTAGTATATTTAAGTACTTTAATAATAAATAGTCATATTAAATTAAATAAATAATAATGGGAGGCTCCCATACACTACTGAACCCTTCGTGCGCGAGTCTCACTCGTACTTGGCCGATTATTTAATTATTTATATTTTTTCTTAAACATAAAACAAGTAAAAGGCATTATAGATAATTCGAGAATTACACCATATAATCTCATATACCTAATATAATCGTTTAAATACAACTTTCTATTGTGAATAGAAATTAATCATTTAGAAATTCAATTGAAATACTACATTTGCTAATCTACCTACTCTAAGGCAAGGTGGTAAATTACGTACCTACCTACATACCTACATAACAGTAAACGACCCCTGAGGGTAATGGATTATTTATATTAGAACGGGATGATCTCGGAACGGGCCCGGACGACGCACGTACGACACACTTTCCATACATTTTGTAGTGACCTAGTTAGGACCCCGTCCGGGCGTCGTACGGGCCACTGCACAAAATGTACGGAACGTGCGTCATAATCGTCGTCCGGGCCCGTCCAGTGCCCGTCCCGTTCTAATATAAATCACCCCTAAAGCAAGGAGCCACCCGGCAATCCCGTCTGGGCATTTAAAGTGATTTATTTACTCGCCTTGCAATAGATATTCCAATATCTATTGCAATAGATATTCCAATATCTATTGCAATAGATATTCCAATATCTATTGCAAGACGTTTACAGTTTAATTTTGAGAAATAATAAGCATATGAAATTATGTTTATCGTGCTTCACACACTAGGTGTATAGAAACTTTCTTTTTGTGATAAACATTTCAAAAATTGACGCGTTCGCAGGATTTGAACCTGCATCCTCTGGGATTCCGGTCCAGATGCTTTGGCCAATTAAGTTAAAACGCTCTCTGCGAAGGCGCCGACTTAGTGCAAGTGTTTATCATTTTCACCAACTACTACATTGTTGGAAGCGCCATTTGTGAGAACTGCTTTAAACCAGTCAGTCACTTAATGTGAAATTACTCGTATTAGAACTTCTTACCATTAACGAGAAATGTCGCATTTCTTAATCAATGAAATTATTTTTATCGTGCTTCACACACTAGGTGTATATAGAAACTTTCTTTTTGTGATAAACATTTCAAAAATTGATGCGTTCGCAGGATTTGAACCTGCATCCTCTGGGATTCCGGCCCAGATGCAGATGAATAATAAGCATAGTATCGAATAAATAATGAAGATAATTATCCTTAGACGGACCAAAGTTACTGATATAACCCATCGGTTTGGTAAGTTACATAGTTCGGGGAACGGATGGCCGATGGTATGATACATTTCTTAAATGAAGATCATGTACTAGCAAGCGCAGTTTAAGACGCCCACCAACAATGTGTCTCGACTACTACAGTTTAAATTATAAATCCATAGGGGAGACATATGTTCAGCAATGGACATCCTATGGCTGATGGATGGATGTTGATGATGATACATATCCTCTCAGAGCAAATAAAAAAATCAAGAGGGAACGTCGTTGAACAGTCAAGTGAAGCCGGTTTTTTATACATGTGTGAGTGCGTCGCTGTTGCGCCGCCATAGTTCGACTGTTAAGCCAAGGCGTAGTTTCCTTGTACGTTGATATGTGTGTAAATTGTCTGTACACGGCGAGGCGTAGTTTTGGTCGGCCACACTTGTTTGTTCACAACATTCTGTCTTGATTTTTTTATTTGGTCTGAACATATCCTACTAATATTATAAACGTGATAGTTTGTGAGGATGGATGGATGGATGTTTGTTACTCTTTCACGCAAAAACTATTGAACGGATTGAGATGCTTTGCAATAATATAGTTTATATATCAGAATAACACAAAGGCTATAAATTTTAATGATATTTGGTCAAAAATCAAAATATCATGCAGGCGAAGTCGCGGGTAAAAACTAGTGTTAAAATAATGTCTCATAGACCTTTATTCTAATATGCTACGGGATTAATCGCGCACTAAGTAAGTAAGTCCGTATAGGCCGGGTGGCCAGCCTCGGTGTCAAAGTTTTCAGAGTCCGGTGTCAGAGTAGTCAGAGTCGGTTAAATCAACCGGGTCCTATAATTTAACGTGTCATCTGAGCCACGGCAGCGCTCAGGTGGAAAATGCCACCCGCGGTCACCGATCCAAATATTGACCGTGCGGAACGTTGTGCTGAATTTTAGATATAATGAGGTACTTACAAACAATCTTAAAAATAAGGTGCGGTGGAAAGTCGCAAAAGTACCCATAAAATATTTGGACCTTACACTCGTAAGAGCCTGTATAGCAGGGTACATCTTTCTGTGGGTATTTTGACCGCTAAAGTAACCTAATTTGAACACAGATACTTAACACAAATTAAAAAAAAAAATTACTGACAAACACCTGGCAAACTACGCTACGAGCACTACTGAAAACATGAGATAGGTACCTAAATAAATACCTCATTATCCTATCGTTTCGACCGAGTTACATCGTGCAAGGTTAATATAATTATTATATCAGAATAATAAGCCCGATTATAGAGGCACCAGCGTAAATTTAATAGCAACGTAAAAAGCGTTCTCTCTATCGAATGCCTAAAGTGAAAAAGAAACAGAACTATGCTATTTAGCTGTTATCGGGCATATTGTGTTCAAATCGCGAAAGTTTAAAAATAACATAACACATACCTGTTATGGGTTTGCTAGACGTTTTAACATCAGACAATCGTAATACATGTTTTGTTTCTCTCAATCGACTTTTGACTGCCTCGGTGGCTCAGTGGTTAGTGACCTTCTGGGTCAAAGAGGCGTGGGTTCGATCCCCACCCAGGGCAAATATTTATGTGATGAGCATACGCGTCTGCTCTGTGTCTGGGTGTTATTTAGTTACTATCTATATAAGTATGTATTTAAAAATAAGTAATTATCTAGTATATCAGTCTCTGGCAGTCATATCACAAGCTTTGCTTAGTTTGGGGTCAGAGGCCGTGTGTAAGTAGTAACGAAATATATTAAAAAAAATCGTTAAAAAATTGCAACATTTTCATTCATCACAAAAATTTACCCACTATTGCATCAAAAAAATAGCAACCAAAATTTTCTACAGAAAATATTTTCTTCACAAAATATCGCACATGCAAATACGAGCCTGCGTTTTAGGGCAGCGTCACATCCCAGCAGGCCAAACAAAGTGACCTTCCATTACGTCACAGCTTAACAAAGTGTTACATAGTCCTAAGCAGGCAATTTTCTCGCCGCGTCGCATGTCCGAAATTTATTTGAATAAATTAGGTACGTAGCGCGAACGGTTGAATTTTAACCCTTTGAGCGCGTGACCGCCCGACCGCGCGCAGACGAAGAATTTTAAATATTCTCCTCATAATTTATGGTTGCCTAGTACTTGGTGTAATGCCTGAATGATTGCAGAGGAGATTCGAGAGTGTTTCTCGTGTTTTATTCTAATTGCTTTGGATAATTATTTAAAATAATGAATAAATATTTTCCTTTCTTTTCTAATAAATGTAAATTCTGTGTTAGTTATTATGGCTTTTATAAATAATTACTTTAATTATAAGCTATGTGACCTATTCAAATTGTAATTTTTCAATTGTAAATTTAATTTAATAATTATAGTTAATTTTTTTTTTCTCATTTTTAATTTTTTTTATAAATAGGTATGTCATTGTACTTTTTAATTGTATTTATGTTGATAAGCTGTAAAAAATTGGGAGAAGCCATTGGCTTTAGAAATACAGTCGTAAGACTAGTTCGGAGCCAGTGGGTACATTAAAATGGTTGTCACCTGTTTTGTTATCAATGAATAAACTTTTTATTTTTTTATTTATTATTTATTTATTTAAATAAAATAATAGTAGAAGGTAATAAATAAGTTACTATTTTTTGCAAAAAATGGCATGGCCGACTTTAAGAGAGAACAGAATTCGCGAATATTTCGCACGGATCGATGTAGCATTTTTCGCATTATTGTTGATTAATCAAAAATGGCTTAACCGACTTAGATAAAATTTAAATGGGACCAATTCCGATGTATTAATCTTTCCAATCATACTAATATTATAAATCCGAATAGTTTATTGGTTTGTTGATTTGTTCCTCTTTCACGCAGCAACGAAGCAACGGATCGACTTGATTTTGGCATGGATATAGTTCAAGGGCCGCAAAGTGACATAGGCTATTTATCCCGTTGAAATAAAAGGTTCCTGTTTGATAGCACAAAAATCAAATACCACGCGGGAGGAGCTGCGGGCAAAAGCTAGTATAAAAATAATTATCGAAATCGGACCACTCTGTTATAAGTTGCGTGGTTATACATAAAAAAAATATATAGGTACGAGTATGTCGGGGTCTGAGAGTGATCGTCTCAATCACCCGCCATCGTTATTTGTGGGTCATTCATTGGTACAGCTCGCCGGCGGTCTCCAGTTGTCCATCTCACCAAAATAAACACTCTACTACTGCAACGGGTGATTTTATTGACCTAGTATCACTTGGTAATCAATTTGACAAGAATTTTCTGGGATGAAAACAGATTTCAAAGTCAATGGATTTGCACGGGTGCAATCCGCCTTGCGCTCGGAATGGCATGACGTTTCTCCGTCATCTGTCAAAGTCATTTCATTCCGACACTTTTTTTTTTTTAATTAAACCTATTCATGACCATGGATACAGAGTCCTTCAGTCGAAGTCTTAAATAATGCTTTTTTTCAACTTCTTCTTCTCGGTAAAGCAGTGGAGACTTTACTAGAGGCGTCTATGGAGTTTTGGTAACAACACGGAAGAACATGATACGTCACATTATATCACTTGCCTACACTCATGCACGTAAATCAGCTCATAATCAACGAAATACCACCATTTTACACTAATTATCACTGATAAAAACACAAGTTTAACAAAATAATACAATGAGGCGACATGATTTTTCCGCGTTCCCGCCAAAACTCCTCATTCCGACACAAGCATGCAGTGTTGCCACGTACGACCCCATTCGGGTGATACCCACTTTAAAATCATCACTATTGCTTTCAACTAAAACCAGCTATGCTGTCTCACTCCGTCAGGTATATTTGAATTGAGTACCTACTCCGTTACGTCGGTCAAAAAGTACAGTAAAAGTAGATGTCAATTTGAGTATTTTCTTTTTAATATCTAACGCTGTAATACTTAGCGTGCTTACGCCTCAATATTTTCAGTGAAGATTCAAGAATATTTAATACTTACATAAAGTATTATTTTATGTTGACGACAATGTTTGATAATCTTAAATTAAATATTTTATATAGGTGGTAAAAATGCATGTAAATTCATATGTCATTTTTAGGATTCACATCACTTTGTTGTCCGTCTGTCCGTCAGTCCGTCTGTGTGTATGTCAAGACTCTTTATCTCCTGAACGCGTAAAGATATCGAGTTGAAATTCAAACTGTATACGTATATCTATGGTCTCTTGCAGTTGTGTGAAAGAAAACCTTCTCAGTTATCGCATAAAAGAGTTAGAACCGTTTATGTGGTAAACAACATTTATTTCGACACTCACAAAAATCAAAACCTACAGGGTAGGTCCCGTTGACATAGAAATATGAAATTTGGCGAGAAGCATTGTCTCAGAGTACACATATAGGAATAAATATCAAAACTGTACATTTTTATTTAAATCACAAAAAATAGGTCCTCAAAATTAACAAAATATGGGATCAAACTTCAAAGTGAGTAAATCGTATCATGTAAGGTATCATATAAAAGAACTTCATTAGCACACGCTAAAACAGGTTTTGAATTATTTTAACAATGTGTTTGTACGGAACCCTCGATGTGCGGCACTTGTCCGGTTTTTTTTTATTTATTGACTAACATCTATTAATATATAGTAACTTCTAAAATATAAACATCATTAACTTATATAAATTTCACTGAAAACACCTCAATCAATTCAAATGTGACCTAAGTATTCTCCAAAACTCTCGTAAAATATTCACCATGTCGGTAGCAACCATAAGGAACTTTTCTATCGGAGTCCACTTAAAAATGCAAAGGCGCTAAATTTCGCTGAAGCCGATTGGCGGGTCCTTGAATTGATTCGTGATTTGATGCCGTATTAAGTATTTGCAATCGCTATCGCTATCAAGGAGTTTTAGATAACGATTGAATAGCTCTTTAAGTTTAGGTATACATATTGATTAGCCCTGTTGAAGGTTAAACTTAAATAATAAAATTTTCAGCAATCTTGGGATATTTTGTTTAGTTTAATGTACCCGGTAAGCACATAACTATGCGGTTCTAATTTGAAATGTACCATTGTGTAGAGTTTAAATATTTTAAACAGTAGGTACCTAAATAGTTTAAAAATTTTAGGTTGAGATAAGCATGTAAGTTTTTTTACAAAGTTTGACGGAAACGATTTATATTACATGAAAATTACTTTAAAATGTAAGTACTATGAACTCGTAAAAAAATTAAAATCTAGATCTTATCACTAAAATGTTAACATTATTACAGATATTTTAGTGCAAGATGGATCTTATGTTATTGTTTAACCTGTGTAACGTGTAACGACACATTAAAAAATATTAAATAACGATACCTTTTTTACTCCCTTTCGCATTTTGCAGGTGCGTTACGTAATAAGGACAATAATTTGCATCGTAGACGGTGGCGACGCGGAGTCAGCTATTAGTAGAGTCTCAAAAACTAATCTCTAAAGTGGTAAGTAACGGCCGAAGTGCCAGGCTGATGACTGGCTCTTCTGGACAAATGGAGTCTAGGACCTGATAGGTCATAAATCTCTGAAGCTTACTTATTTCTCTAAGCCTAGCTAGAAAAATAAGGAAATGTTTTTGAGTTAGAACAATCCTGCGGATCACGCTGGATACAAACCGCTACCAACCGGTCTTATTGGAGATCCATAGGAGAGACCTAGCTATGTCTGATGGATGGAAACAATGAGCGTAGGACCTCCCACTACGTACAGATCTGTCCAATCACGAAGGCGCGCCCCTCCATATTTATTGAATGTAGTTGTAAACGTATCCGACGATTAAATTGTATTGATCATATTTTAAATTTTTTTTTATTGTCTGTACTATTAGCCTCTACACGCACACTAAAGCGTTGTGTACAAACGAGGTCTACGCGTATAAATGCAAACGCAATTTAATGTGGAGGGGCGCGACTTCGTGAGTGAAACGGTCTGTAGCTGGGATGACTTTTCGCTCCGCTTCCAACCGATCTTATTGAAGATACATGGCCTATGTCCAGAAGATGTCTTTTGGCTAATGGGTGGTAGAATGGTACAGTAAAAGTATATTACCAATATTTGTATTTTCTTTCTAATTTATGACGCCTTAGTTCTTATCGTACTTACTCGTATATCTGAAGTAATGCAGTAGTCTCGAAAACAAATCTCTTAAGTGGTAAGTAACGGCCGGAGAGCCAGGCTGGTTCTTTTAGAGGAATAGAGTCTAGGATATGATAGGTCATAAATCTTAGCTAGAAAATTGAGGAATTATTTTTGAAGCGGAACAATTAAACTTGGCTATGGTAAGTTTGGTTCTTCATATGATCTTCATTATTTTTCTATAATTTAGTATACAGAGTGTTTTTTTTTCAGTGCACATACTTAGCATACAAAAAGTAATATATACAAACAATTAAACCTCTACATTGGTTTTACTCACTTTAATACAAAAATATTGAAATAACCTCAAGAGAAAGTATACAGATAAACGGAATAATCAATGTCACCCTACGTCTGAGTACCTAAGCGGCCGCGTCGTACCCAAGTCCGAGACGTTTTATTATCTTTGCATTATCTATTTATATTTATTATTGACTGGAGTGTAGGGTACATGCAATATAATTTCTTTGGAATAGGTTGACAAAATTTGATGAAAAAAACGTCGATATTTTTATGAGCGAAATATGTTCTATTAATGATATCTATTGCGCGATATAAAATGTGCATTGGATAAAAAGTCATGCTGTATATTTCCTTTTCCTTAAGTAGTTAGCAATAATTTCCGGTTATAAACGGCTTTCATCTAGCGTAAACTTGCAGTCGTCACTAATATTAAAATAACTGTCCATATTCTTTTACACGTCTGCCAAGGAAAGGTTATGTAATTTTTGCTAGATAAGTATATTATGTTGATAAAAGACGTTTAGTAAGAATTTTTGATCATATAAGCGCTGTTTTCGCAATAAAATAACTAGGTAGGTAACTACGTTATTAAAATTATTTGCCACTATTCAAGTGAAGTAGACGTAAAATAAAATTTTAATAAAAAATAGTGCAATGGCACCTGTAGTCTGCGGCGACATGCTCGGCACTTCAGCACGCGCCACTTCACTCGTGTGCCATTTTTAAAGTGGCCCAAATTTGTTCATTCCAACAAAAAGCCGTGCACGTAAAATTATTTTAGAGAATGGTAAAAACTGAAAGAATTATCCCAAAGCTCAATCAATTTCAATTTTCGTTGGTCTACAATTTTGAACTCAAATAAAAAGGGGAGTTGTATTAAAAACTTTTACACCAGGATTAGCTACGCAAGCTATATGAACTTAGTCATTATGAAATTATCAAATCCTCATTAACATTTTAAAAGTGTATTCGTTGGTTTATTGGTTTGTCTCTCTTTTACGGAGCAACGGATTGACTTGATTTTTAGATGAACATAGTTTGAAAGACGGAAAGTGATATAGGTTACTTTTAATACCGAAAAAAGGCTCCTATGGGATAGCATATAGATTAATATATCACGTAGGTGAAGCCGCGGTTAAAAGTTAGTACGAAATATTTATTTTTGTAAATCTTTACTAGAGAACCTCCTCTAAGGTCTCCTTTACCTTATTAATATGTATGTGGGAATGGAGCTATAAGAAACCAACCATAGTTTTAATTTTGTGAATAATCACTATCTAAAGCATTATCTACTTGAGGTTAAAAAATTCTTGAGTGGAGACCACGTACCGGCAAGCGCAGTGTAGGACCTCAGCCCACAAGGTGGATGGATGCCCTCATTAGGGCCGCATGACCAGATTTTCAAGCCGCTACAAACCGGTCTTATTGGAGATCTTTAGGAAAGGCCTATATCCAGCAGTGGACGATTTATGACTAAAACGACGTTTTATCCTATACATGGCTGGGATTTTTTTCTTGTACTTAAATGCGTACTCTCACCATATTACCATCACATTACGATTCCCGCTTTAATTGCTAGAATATTACTTCTCTAGGATGCAAGTTCACACGTTAGTAAGGCTTAGTGCAGACTGCGGCAGTGTCGTTGCGGCTCGCAGTGTCTCTGAAAATTGCTGTTATAGCCTCGCCCTAATTGTGAAAGCGCATGAAGTATAAGTAAGAGAGTAACATTGCAATAACATTTTGTTGAGTAAATTAATAAAATAAAAAAAAACTGAATAACAAAAGTCGTAGCTTAAGCTCCCTGTAACGTATAAATAAGTGTTTTGGTGTTATATACAGATAATACACACATAATAACTAATGTGTGTGATGTTTTGGTTTGACACCAAAGGCACAAGACAATTTTTTTTTACACGGTTTTCTGACCCCTAACTAAGCAAAGCTTGTGATATGGTTGCCAGAGACTGATATGCTACATATACATCTTTTTATATACATACTTATATAGATAGTATCTAAATACACCCAGACACAGAGCAAACATCTATGTTCACCACATAAATGCTTGCCCTGGGTGGGGATCGAACCCACGCCTCTTTGATCCAGAAGTCAGGTTCACTAACTACTGAGCCACCGAGGCAGTCAAAATATCTCAGGCAATTTATACTACAGGCTTTTTGATGAAAGAAACATAGTGAGGAGTTCAGTTCAGGAATCGAGAGTTTTTAAGCCGCCTGTACGCCTCTTACAAAGCTAAACAGTTAATACATCTGCGGGACCTGCAATTTAACATTATGAGCTACGTTTGCGTTCAATTGTAAAAATTGTAAATGATATCCGCTGTCACCTATCCGAAGACTGACCGTGCCGATTCCCAACTAGCAATAATGTCTTGGATTTCGCTTGGATAAGAATGGTGGGCTTCTAGGGCTCTTCTAATAGTTTTAGAACATATTATTGCTCTTATATTACTCTTAGATAAGCTTTTTTTGACTCAAGAGATCTGTGTCTTATACTTAGTCTCATATATATGTATATAAGCGCATTTTATAATACTATTACAAGCCTGTTACTCCTAAAATAACATTGACGAAGACTCATTGCACTTGAAAATATTTGTTCTTATAGCCTCGTTTTGTAAGTTCATTTGATTTTATAATGTTCTTGGTAAAAACTCTTTTAAGAATGTCAGACAAATATCAGCATAACATAAAAATACTAAGAGCGTACTTTTCTATTGCTCTCATATTAGCATTAGATAAGCCAGTACGAAGTCAAGCATTCTCAGTTTTTTATGTACTACTAGGATTTAACGTACACTAGTAATTGTGCATAAAATTGTTGTTTTTATGTTGAATAAAGAATATTTGAAATTTAATTGAATTGATTCTCAGTTTTATTACTTAGTCTCATATATGTATATAAGCGCATTTCATATTACTATTATAAGCCTCTTAGTCCTACAATAACATTTATGAAGATTCAATGTACTTGATAATACCTGTTCTTATAACTCCTTTCTCTAAGTTAATTTCACTTTATAATGGTCTTGATAAATGTGCTTGTAAAAATGTCAGACTAAAATCAGGATAAGATAAATATGTTGCATAACTTTGATTCTTGCTGACCATCAATATAGAAAATGCCAAGTCGATGTTGCTGACAGACTAGTCAAACTACGCGACAAGCGCTACTAACTTACTACGCTATATTTTAGTAAAGTGTGTGGTAATAAAACTTATAAGATAAAGTGGAAAGTGACAACATTTCATCATAAAATAAAAATTTCTCTCACAAGTCTTTCTTAGCGCTCTCGCCAGACAGTGCTCAGAGCAATAAACCTAAGTGATATTTTATTATGACAAAGAAACAATATATCAAGGCGGCAAAACGCTTAAGAACGCATGTGACGCATAGACAAGACTATTGGGCTACCACACTTGAAACTTATAATATTGGATTAAATATTTTTGTCAGTAAGGTCATAATTATGGCTTTCCTTGGACATATATTTTTTGTCATTTGATTGACAAATTGACAAATGACCTTGTCAAAATTCGAGACTATTCTAGGTATCGTGACGTCACTTCTCTGTCAAAAGTCTATAGACATGTAAGCTACTCGTGACGTCATACGGAATTTTAACGGGCTATATCTTCAACATTTTTTTGTATAATTGACAATAAAAATGTACGTGTCTAATATATTTAAAATCGTCAGAGACTAATTATATTTTTTTAGTCATCATGCCCACTTAATTTTTTAACCTCGGATACTTCTGAGGTTCTGTTGGAAATGACATCCGAAGTTGCCCATCCGAATACAACTGCTCTCACCTTTTAGATGGCCCTGCCAAATATCAAATGGAGGCTCTGGAGTCGATTGAGAGGCGAGCCAGGAGGCTGATTGACAATGACACCAAACACACGACGACAACAATCTTAAGTATCGTCGCAAGGTAGCGTGTTTGTCGGCCTTTTACCGGATACACTTCGAAGAGTGCGCCCAGGAGTTGCACAATCTGGTCCCACCTGCCCCTTTCTTCTATCGTACGGCTAGACAGACGCAACCAAAGCGCCATCCTTTTATGGTGGACATTCCGCGCGTTAAAATCAAGCGTTTCGAA
Organism: Hypomecis punctinalis; assembly: GCA_949316475.1. NCBI lineage: Eukaryota > Metazoa > Arthropoda > Insecta > Lepidoptera > Geometridae > Hypomecis > Hypomecis punctinalis. Next base: position 26,007,430 of record OX438800.1, on the reverse strand, counting down.
TCCTCATTCCACATACGAACAGCCAGAATGTGGAACGCTTTGCCTGGGTATGTCTTCCCGTTAAAGTACAACGTAGGTGTCTTCAAATCCCGAGTCAATAGGTATCTTCTAGGTAAGCGTGCTACACCCTGGACCGCACATCTGCTCAACATCAGGCAGTGTGTAGTCAAACGGAACCTATATGAAATAAAAAAAAAGAAAACAATTCTGTAATCACCAAGAAAGACCTAATCAAGCTACGCTACGCTGCGTACGTTTGTCGTACAAGAATCTTGCAACAGTGGCAACAGCCGACGCGACGCCTGGTAAATCTCACGAGCCTGCAGTCTTATGTTTTACTTTCTACTTTAGGGCATTTCTACTGTTTTATAAGGTGCAGCCGTATAAGCCTGATCTAGACAGCGTTGCGACGATACCGTGACGTCATTTCATCTCCAGAGACGTTGATAGATCATTCGGTAAACTATATTAACCGATTATTAAATTTTCAGTAGTCCTAGTTTTCCCATTTTAGTTTTTAGTAACCCAACGCACGACAACACGTATGAACTCTACGTCTTTAATCATGACAAATTTAGATTTACGTGAAACTTGCAACAACCTCAATGGCAACAACTGACTACTTTAGATCCTGCAAGCGTAAAGTCGTCAGAATTGAGACGCCAATGCTTCTTTTGTTGTATGATAAGGCCACGAATTTGCCCAGTGGAAAGCAACGTTGTAGCCAAGGATGTACGTGACATTTGATTAGTAGATCAGTTATCATTTATGTCACGGTAATGATCTAACAGCATTCCGTCTCCTAACGGTCGGAACGCAAATCATAGCGTAGGTAAGGCCTCGGAGTTCGGTATACACTCCTTGTACAACGCAACGGTCGCAGGGGCGCGCCACAGAGACGAATGAACGTGAGGGTTTGTATCAGTGAGCGTGCAATTTACCTTTCAGGCGGGCAGCCCTAGCGCCTGATACGTACGTGCGTGGCCACGTGAGTCTGTAGGTATTTATTTCAAGGACAAGGTTGACTCACGAGAACTGTTAGATACCATTATTACTGTGTTTATGTTATTTTGTTGATTAAAATATAACAGTGTCTATGGTATACTTTCCATATTAGGACATTTCTACTGTCTTATAAGGTGCAGCCCTATGAGCCTGATCTAGACAGTGTTGCGACGATAAATCTACCGCGACGTCATTTTATCTCTGGAGACGTTGACAGATCATTCGGTGAGCCATTTCAACCGCTTATTAATGGTGGGGTTGAATGGTTCACGCTTGTGCCTCATTCCTAATTCCGAGGAAATATGATGGGCTTTGTTTTTTATTGGCCGGATTATTTTTGTTGTTGAAAAAATTAGAAGACTGGAAATATAGCAGCTAGAATAATAGTTTTTGCCCGTGATACTCTTCGTTGATATAGTTTTTTATAAAAAGAAGCATATTATGTCACTCTCCAATTTTTGAACCTCCATTGGCATGGGTATCCAAAATTAAATCTGATGATCTGTTGCTGCGTGCAAAAGTAATACATCAACAAACACACTTTCGGATTTATAATATTAATAAAGATGATAGGGATGAGACAAAAACAGAGAGAGAGAGAGAGAATGAGGAGTCACTAAAAATGTAGTCTAATTTATCAGTTAAAATTAAATTATCTTACAAACATTATCTTCGTCTTAGAAAAGAATTGAAGTGGCTGGGTATCGTTGTGAGTTTGTGAAACTTCCCAAAATTAGTCTGGAACTCCACGTCAAGTTTAAATAGGAGAAAATTAAATTTTCCAAGTCGAAGTAAACATTTCACAATTATTTTGCTCGACTCTATCTCTATGTGGCTTCTCCAGCCTATGATTTTTCAACAAGGTACTCGTAGATATGTCGCAGGTCGCTGCTTGGCTTGTCCATTCTCCATAGGTTACTAGGCAAGACATCAAAATAATACTTATTACATGGCTTGGTCTGAATAATACAACTCATTAAACATAATATATTTTTACCACTTCCGAAAAGGAGCAGGTACTATGTACGTCAGAATGTATTTTTTTGTGTATGTTCATAGATATTTTTGTCAATTGTACAGCGATATATAAAGTTATTTTTAAAGGGTTCCGTACCTCAAAAAGAAAAAACGGAACCCTTAAAGGATCACTTTTTTTGTCCGTGTGTCCGTGTCTGTGTGTATGTCAAGACTCTTTATCTCGGGAACGCGTAAAGATATCGAGTTGAAATTTAAACTATATACGTAAACCTATAAATTCTTGCAGTTGTGTAAAAGAAAAGCTTCTCAGTTACCGTATAAAAAAGCAAGAGCTGTTTATGTCGTAAAAAACTGCATATTTTGCACTCACAAAAATCAAAACCTACAGGGTACTTCCCGTTGACATAGAACTATGAAATTTGGCGAAAAGCATTATCTTGGAGTATACATATAGGAATAAATCTGAAAATTGTACATTTTTATTTTCATCACAAAATATAGGGCCTCAAAGTTCACAAAAAATTGGTTCAAAATTCTGTCTAAACTGAAAATAAGTTCAAATATAAATTTATATGTAAATGTATAAATATAAAACATCAAACTTAATAGCAATCAAATCAAATAAGTTATAAAATCAATTCTTAAAGCAACAGTTTAAATCTCAGTATTTACTCATATCTAAACTAGGTGGCGTTGGCGTCAAGTTAGCCCGCGGTATTAACTTTCTCCGTCGATGTACGAGGTGTTCCGGAGATGTTGTTACGTTGCAAACGTGTTAACCTGATTGGAACAAATTCAAAGTGAGTGAAGTATGATTATAACGAACTTCATTTGCAATGCTAAAACAAGTTTATAATTATTTTAACAACGTGTTTGCACGGAACCCTGGATGTGCGAGCCTGACTCGCACTTGTCCGGTTTTTTTGTGTACGTTCATAGATATTTTTTTCAATTGTACAGCGATTTAAAAAGTTATTTTTTCTTTCAAAAGGGTGATATCTCGAGGTGGTCCCATGTAAGTTATATCAATATTGGCTGAGTCAATATCACATCAATTCGTGCAAACTATTCGAATTCTGTACACGGTGGAAGTCGGTGGTGCCATTTTTTCCGAAATATAATTATACCAATAATACAAGTAACATTCAACTGTCACTGTAAGATAGTGAACCGACCTTGTGATGTGACTAGGTTCTCGAGTAAAGACCACGTACCGGAAACGCAACGTAGCGTTGCGGATATCCACCGGCGAGATGGATATGGATAAGACATCTTAAGATCGCGCTTGATGCAAGACGCTTGCAAATGATCTTATTGAAGATCTATAGGAGAGGCCTATGTCTACCAGTAGTCATCCTCTGGACGAAATTGATTATGATATCATTATCGTAATCTATCATCAATACAGAATATAAGAAAGAAAAAATGACAAGTCGATAATTATGATCTATGTACGATTGACATATTTGTCATATAAAATGCCATCAACTTACTGGAGTTACTGGAGTTCCCTTCTGTGGAAGTTGGTTGAAAGTTGAAAGTAACATTATCTACAGTGGGAAAATCTTTGTTCTTATCTCAAGTAGATCACAACTATGTTGGTTTCACGAACTTTAAGTTAATCCAGTTAAGTGTGTGGTGAAAGTCACATATAAATCTCGGTTTATTGTTAAACCTACATAATTATGTACGTGATCGGTAAAATGTTAAAAGCTTCAGCTAAATCAGGTCATATCTATTCATGAATCTAGATATGACAATGAAAACAAAATTGGCTATTACTTCGTTATACAGGGTTATTTCTAATCAATTTGCATCCTTTTGGGGGCTTATTCTGTACATCAAAACTAACAACTTTTGTTCTAGGGCTTTTGTCAAAACTCAAAAAAAAACAGCTGTTCCATACATTTTGTCGCGGGTGAACTATATTTTTCTATGGAACAACAACATTTTTTTTTGAGTTTTGACAAAAGTCGTAAAACAAAAGTTGTTAGTTTTGATGCACAGAATAAGCCCCTAGAAGGATGCTAATTGATTAGAAATAACCCTGTATAACGAAGTAATAGCCAATATTATATTGTATATATGTGTCATAATTTTTAAATGTCATTAGCCTACAGCGGGATGTAGATTTATTTTTAAATCGACTTCCAAAAAGGAAGAGGTTCTATGCTCGTCTGTATAATATGTATTATTTTTGTGTATGTTCATCGATAATTGGAAAAAAAAAAATTATAGTTTAAAGGGTCTACTCCCGAGGTGGTCCCATTAAATTTTATATCGAAATCTGCTGAGACGTTTTTGGAAAATCAACAGTAATGTAAAAATTGTATAGGTACATAGATTCGAGCAAACTATTCGAATTTTGTACACTTTGGAAGTCGGTTCTGTCATTTTTTGGCGAAAAATAATTATTTACGATAAAAGTAATTGTCTAGATCCTTGAGGGCTCGTCAGACGTTCTGATTTGCCAATCGCCAACCACCAAATCGAATCGCGTGTATCGTAAAAGATCGTACTTACTCAATCATCCAAACGTACATCGGCACATTGTCGGGACGACTGTACCAATATTAAATGTATGCAACAAAATCGTAACGTGTATAGTCGAACTTTTGAAAATTTAAGAGACCTTTGTGATAGGTACATAGAAATGATGGCGAAATGAAAGTATCTGAATTTAAAATAAGTAAACATCGTAAAATAAAACATCAATCTGGATCTGTACACTCGCAAAGTCAGGATTAAGTAATTCATAAGTATGTGTATAACATTACCAATTCACGCGGCGCGTATGTTGTCTAGTACCTGTGTGACGCGCGTCACTTGCTTATAAACTCTTAATTAATGATATGTTAATTTTAACGCGTGATATTATTGCAATTTATTCGCTTCATACACCTAAGAGTTTGTAGGCGGTGCCTTATAACTGACGGTGAAGAGGGGTTCGCAATTTGGCTGTATTTTTAATTTGGGTGAATTTTACACTATGTGATCCGTTGTACAATCTGTACATTATTCTGTTCTTTTTAGCCATAGAGCGTTCACTGGTCGACAGAGCTCTCACATACAGATAAACCAATCGCTGTAGGTATTTTGTGCGAACGAGTTAACTTCTATTATTTTATTATTATGAAAAAATACTTAAAGATCCCGACTTTTATATATTTTGTCATCACATCTATTCGAAAAGGACTACTTGGTTCGCCTTTGAGTGCGCCCAAAGGAGGTGTTTTCTATAAGGAACTTTACAAGTGCGCCGGAATTATCTTTGCCGCGCACTTTTTGAATTTGGAACTAATAAGTGCGACGGAATGATCTTTGCCGCGCACTTTTTGAATTTGGAAGTATTTGTTGTGTTAGTGTTCAGCGCCAAGAACATGAATGAAGAGAATGTAAATATAAGTTTGCATTTATTTTATTATTAGATACCATTTAATTTCAATTTAGTTGTTGCTCTACGTTTTATTGAATAATAATATTACAATAAATATCAGGCGCCTTTTATTTTCTCATAGAGGTGATGAAAAATAGAATGTACCACTCAGGCGTAAATTATATTTTTGGCTCGGGCGACGTACTTTGAATCCCTCGCTACGTTCAGGATTCTACTAAAGAATCCCTCGCCACGCTCAGAATTCTACTCTAGAATCCCTCATTTCGCTCTGGATTCAAAAAAGCACCCTCGCCGTAAAAATATTATTTTTCTCCCATATGATACAATCTACTATTATTTACCAACTTTGGTTTAGTGATTTTTTAATCGGTTTTTTATAACATGAATATTTTGGTCCAGTTGCGTCTACGCCACAGAAAAAGTTTCACTGCATGAGAAAAAATATCAAGATTTAACGTAACATATATTTAAAGAAAGTATTGAAAAAATAAGATGAGAAAACAAGTAAAGAAAAAAGATTTGCTTCGTTAATTTAATATGTTTGGTAACCAAAATGAACCTTTGCTTTCATTGAAGCAGTATATAATAAAGTTCTATCATAGCTGCATAATATTTAATTGTATGTAATTACTTTACATCTGGCAAACTAAGAACCTTATAATCGTCATAACAGTTAGGACCTTTAGCACGTGAAAAACTAACAATTTTTAAATCCCTGTCTGCATCCTATTAATATTATAAACGCGAAAGTTTGTGCAAAATCTTTCCGCAAAAACTGAACGGATTGACATGAAATTTTGCACTATTAATGATTATCCATCAGAATAACACATCACTACATAAGCTTATGTTGAACAAAAAACTTGTTATGTCTAAATTAAAACAAGATTAATTTTGCAAAAATCAGCATGACCGACTTCACCCGTGTACAGAAATCGCGAATAATTCGCACGGATGATGTAGCGTTTTTCACATTATTGTTAATTTAACAAAAATGGCTCAGCCGATTTCGATAAAATTTTAATGGAACCAATTTCGAAGTATACACTTTCCAATAAAAAAAGAATTATTGAAATAGGACTACTATGTAAAAATTTATGCGTGGTTATACACAAAAAATATATACGCGTTGAATTGTATATCTCCTCCGGTGGTTCGTCGGTCAAAAAAAAAGTTCCTGAAAAAGATTGCTAAAGATTAGACTAGACTATTAAAATTTGATATTTATGAATTTAATTTTCATTTCATCCGAACAGTCAGAATGTGGAACGCTTTGCCTGGGTCTGTCTTTCCGCTTAAGTACAGCGTGGGTGTCTTCAAATTCCGAGTAAATAGGTATCTTCTAGGTAAGCGTGCCCTAGACCGCATATCTCCTCAACATCAGCCAGTATGTAGTCAAACGCAAACCTAAACGGAATAAAAAAACCTGACAAGTGTGCGAGTCAGGCTCGCACATCGAGGGTTCCGCACAAACATATTGTTAAAATAATTTAAAACCTGTTTTAGCATGTGCTAATGAAGTTATTTTATGTGATACCTTACATGATACGATTTACTCACTTTGAATTTTGAACCCATATATTGTGAATTTCGATGCCCTATTTTTATGTGATTTAAATAAAAATGTACAGTTTTCAGATTTATTCCTATATGTGTACTCTAAGACAATGCTCTTCGCCAAATTTCATAGTTCTATGTCAACGGGAAGTATCCGGTAGGGTTTGATTTTTGTGAGCGTTGAAATATGCGCTTTTTTACAACATAAACGGCTCTAACTTTTTTATACGGTAACTGGGAAGCTTTTCTTTTACACAACTGCAAGAATTCATAGGTTTACGTATACAGTTTAAATTTTAACTCGATATCTTTACGCGTTCCCGAGATAAAGAGTCTTGACATACACACAGACGGACAGACGGACAACGAAGTGATCTTATAAGGGTTCCGTTTTTTCCTTTTGAGGTACGGAACCCTAAAAAATCTCTAATTTATAAATACCGTATAGTAACCCATACTGCTTGTAACCATATCCCTACCGCATCGGTATAAATAGCGGAAAAACTAGCAAGGGGCGGCGGAGTGGCGGAACGGCGAAATGACGGAAAACATTCGCAAACAGGCAGCATCCTTTTATATGATGAATGGGCCTCTTCATTCCCGGAGTAATGATCCTGGGATTCCGCACAACTTTAATTGTACGTCTTTAGACCTTTTTAAAAAGATTTTGCTGCTTCAAAGTCGTGTTACTTGGGTGTTGATGAAGTTTCTTACTAAATAGGTTGTTGTTTTGATTGTAATTACCTGATAGACCTGAATCCATGTACATTATGAGTCGCTTGTATTAAAGCCGGTGGTACCTAATAGATAACTATCTTTTTTTTTTTTTTTTATTATTATACTCCACAGACTCCAGGGTCTGTGCTTTTTAAGATATACATTAAGAATAAAAGATTTGTACAATATTGCTTATAAAGGCTTAACAAAAGGACTCTAAATCTAATAAAATTAAAAACGAAAAAAAAATATGACTAAACTACGTTGATTTTACATTATATTTTAACGATTTTACATTCTACAAACTATCTTGCAGTGTCATAGATAAATATTTTAATATGTCAATTTTATATATTTTTGTAAGATTACATTCTCTGCACACAACCACTTTAGTATTTTTTATTTTATTAAAACGACATATTGCTTCCAAAATAACGTATCAAACTATATATAAATTACTAGTTTTTACCCGCGGCTTCGCCCGTATACACAATATATTATTATAATTTATAGCCTGTGTTATTCTGATACATAAGCTATATTATTGCAAAGTTTCATCTCAATCCGATCAGTAGTTTTTGCGTGAAAGAGTAACAAACATCCATACATCCATCCATCCATCCATCCATCCATCCATCCATCCATCCATCCATCCATCCATCCATCCATCCATCCATCCTCACAAACTTTCACGTTTATAATATTAGTAGGATTATATTATAAAAAAACTTTTAAAATACAAGCTTTTGAGATCTTGGAAATCATGTAGAAGCAGAGTGCTAGCCAAGACAAGTAAAACGAGCCCAAACACGACGGGTCTATCTTTTTTAGTAAAGGAGTACCTATGGCCACCTTCCCACTCCATCATCATAACAGCTCCATGGTACCATATGCATTGCACACGATTAGGTATACATATGCGTGCAAAATTTTAGCTCAATCGGAAATCGGGAAATCGTTCAAATTTTACTTGCAAGATTCCACCTAACTTACTGTACAATCTATACATACATCCATTGCAAGTTAAGTAAAAGCTTGTAAAATTACCTGATTTTTATTTCTATCTCTATAATATAAGGTTTGATTTTTCACGCCCTCATAACTGTAGTGAAACACACGCAAGTTGGTTGAACACTAACTTTAATGCATAAATAATAGTGAGGATAGATCTCAACTACCCTCGTAATATAAAATATAGTATTTGACATATTACTTTATGTTATGTAATCTGTGATTATGTTATTATTTCTATTAATATTTTTTTATTCTTTGACGATGCTATTGCTGAATAACGTAACTTGATATTTGTTCCCTAACTGTGATATCAATAACCGTTATTTCTGAATAACGAAATAAGCTATTTATTTTTATCTGTGATGATTATATATTTTCTACTCTAATAGCTCTGTGATTTTCTATAATAGTCAATGTTTTTTATTCTATTTGATGTCTGTTGTCGTTGACATTAGTTAGTTTACATTGACTTTGTTATATATTAGTTATTTTTTTAAAATTGGTTATTAATAGAATTGATAAATTGGTTCGAATGTAGTATGTAATTGTAGATATGTATTTCAAACATTGTTAATTGACGATTCCAAGTGCAATTGTTATGTCTACGGAATAAATGAACTTTGACTTTGACTTAGTACAATAACGTTTTCAGAAAATTGCGCTAAACAACTCTTTTTAATTCACCAAATAGTTCAACAGAACATAACAACGTAATGACTACATTCAAAGCTCTCTACATTATAAAAGCAAAAGGCTCTTTAATTATTCAGAAAAACTATCGTTGAATATTCAAATTGTTGTTTTACGGGCACATTTTGTCATAGACTAATTTTAGCGGCGAGCAAACGTCGTTAGTTAGTGGGGATGGCAAAGAGCTGTTGTTTAGTTTCGCCTAAAAGTTGGTAGTTTGAGCTTCATTCAAAGCGGGTTATTGTAAAGCGGGTACTTAGAGAAGAACATTGTAGATTGGTTAGTGGGTATAGGAGTTAATTCAAAAATTTAAGGACCAAAAAAGAGATTGTATTGGAATATAGCTAAAAATTTGGAAACCTGAAAGAAATCATTTTCAGTAATAAGTTGTTAAAAATTACACACAAAAAGTGCACACGCCGCTAAATAAGTTTTTACTTTAAAAATGGCCATATTGAGAATTTACTAAAAATATTTTTAATCTTTCCTACATTGAAGATAAGAACAGTAATCCGGTAAAACGAATTATAAATTCATAGCATTCCCAAACTAAAACTTGGTGTAGATTGCAAACTGTAGTTAAACTTTAAGAACGCGGGGTTGCCAAGTGAAGTACCTAAATTAAGCAAAAACTTACAAATATTACCGTCGCCCTTGCACTTGAGAATAAACTAACATAAATGCAGGTTTTTCTGCGACATCTCGAGAAAGCCTTATTTTTCATGTCGTGTTGTGGTTCATGTTTAAGAATAAGAATTGTAGAATAATAGAATAGGTTATTTGACAACATTAAATATATACCTACTATTGATTGTGGTAATCCTTACACATAATAGCCTGAAAAAGACATATTTCACTTTATTTAAACTAAAATATGTATACTTTTCGTAAATTACAAGAAATAAAATACGTTCTTTTTTTGATATGTTATTTGTGACGTAAACGCTCTAAGTCGGGTGGCAACTCTGCTGGCGTCATATGCTAGTGAACGAGAATTTCTCGATTGATTGTTGTTTGTGTAATTTGTTTTGCGTTTTCGGAGCAACATTATTGGATCTGTAAGTTACTTTTAAAGTATTTTTTGTCAATTTTCAGATGTAATATAGCGTATTTACTAGTATTCATTAACGTTATTTACTAGTGTGTGACGTCACAGACCAGCGCCATTACAGAATGTCGTTTTGTCGGGACCTTGAAAATCTATTCTTTAACACTTGATTTTTATTGTTAATACAGTAGATCTCTCGGAAATATAAATTTAGTGTGCTTATTATGTGTTAACAAATAATTTAAAACGATTTCCAAAAACTAGTCAAATATGCTATTGTTAACTTTTTATTGATAACACTAAATATAGAAACTAAACAAACAAACCTGTGTAAAGTAACATAATGTAAAATCAGCTTGGGACAAACTGACGGATAAAAAGATGGACACCACGATCTTGATTTGTGTTACTACGAAACCTTATCCACAGACCCTTGATATAGGTAAATGTGTAAAATCAATACAATACAACAACACTTTATTCACACCAACAAATAGAAAGACATAGCAAAAGAAACAAATACAGAAAAGGCATACAGGGCGGTCTTATCGCTAAAAGCGACAACCTCCTTTGGACGCAATAAACGGATAAATAAAGTAAAAAAACATTTATTTAACTAACAAAAATAAGTTAATCAATCGAATCCTGAAATCACTTGGCAGCATTTGAAACTCATTATTTTTTTGCAAAAATCAGCACATATTACGGTATTTGTTATAAAGGGCTATTCCCTAAACTAGGTATACTCAAGCACCTGTGTTTTTGGGAATCGCATTTGGCATTACCACAGCGAACGGCAAAAAAAACTTCTAGAAATAGCTTTTCGTGATAATTATTGACCAAAACAAATCACAGGTCTTCGTCAATTCTTCGTAAAAAGTCGGCAAGTCGAGCGAGTAGAGATATAGGCTTATAACGATTCAGTTAAAGAGATGTATCGCGAGGTCTATTGTTCTGAGAGCTACTAGTATACAGTAACATATTACTATGTTGTCATAGTGCCTGAATAGAAGGTCTCTGACATGGCTGGATGGAAAATTTAAGTGTCAAAAGTAAAACAAAAGGTACCTTACAAAATAAACTCAATTCTCTTCTACCTTGCACCAGACCTCATACCTCAAGCGTACCTCACTCCCTCCTCTAAGAGCTGTCAACTAGAGCCCTTAACCTCTGCTAATTAGAGCCTACATTCGCTTGGCAAGTCACAGGCAACGTGGCATGCACCAGTGCGGCTGCTCTCCACGGATATTCCTTTAGCTTTGAAACTGTGCCTGAAATTAAATGCATGGATTATGAGATTCTCGCAAAGGCTTGATCGCAGCGCTGCCTTGTTTTTGAGGCATTTTGTCTCTAAAGCAATAACTGTGTACTAAAAACCTAACATTAATATTTTTAGGCTCTCCAATCCTTACTTAATATTAGATATCTGAAAGTGTGTTTGTTGGTTTGTTACTTGTTCATACAGCAACAGAGCAACGGATAGACTTGATTTGTGGCGTGGCTTTATCGTCCAGAGGTTAAATAGGACATGGACTTTTTTACCCCGAAAAATAAAGAGTTTAAGCAAACAAACAAAAACGCCCGGACAATGGCTAGTGTAATAATAAAATTGTAATAAAAGTGAAGCAAGGACCGTAAATGCACAGCAAAAATCATGTTATATTGATAGCAGTCATTTAAAAATATCTCTGTGGGGGATGCGGCAGGACCATACATGCATTGGTACGAAATAGGATGTTTAGGAGCAACCTGTTCTAGTAGATAATATTATATATACAGGGTTATTCCTAATCAATTAGCATCATTTTAAGGGCTTATTCTGTGCATCCAAACTAACAACTTTTGTTCTGCGACTTTTGTCAAAACTCAAAAAAATCAGCTGTTCGATACATTTTCTCGCGGGTGAACGATATTTTTCTATGGAACATTTTTTTTGAGTATTGACAAAAGTAGCAGAACAAAAGTTGTTCATTTTGATGTACATAATAAGCCCCTAAAAGGATGTTAATTGATAGGAATAACCCTGTATATGTATAAGAATTAGGAAAGGCAAAATAAATGTTAAAGATAAAAAGAGTACAGTAATAACAAGCCACTTTCACCCGTTATGGAAATCTATTGGCCTATGTCCAGCCGTGGACGTTCTCCGGCTGAAATGATAAGTAAGTTCGATTAGGCCGGGTGGCTGGTCCTGGCGTCAGCTAACTCCATGTCACCATTTCAACGCTACTATATTTTTAAACGGTTTTATTAAACTTCACTTGCCCGTTTTTTGGGTCAAAACTAGTAATTTAAATTTGACAGATTGATATAATATGTGTTCGTTATACACAGCTGTAGTTTCGATGATAATTCAATTTTTTGTATTCAGTATTGCGTAATTTTTTTTTTTTTTCAAATAGTTTTGCGTTTGACTACAAACTGCCTGATGTAGAGGGCCTCTGTCAAATCATGGCGTATTTTTTTTTTTTTACACAATCCCCACAATATGGGTATCAAATGAAAGAGCTTCAAGTAGAACACGGTTTTTAGTAACAAAATAATAACTAATAACACAAAAATAAAACCTGTATTTTTTTTTAATTAAATGGTTTTATGTACTAAGAGCTAAAAACAATAACTCAAAAATAAAATCGGGGGACGCAACGTACATATTTACAATGAATTGACTGCCTCGATGGCTCAGTGGTTAGTGACCCTAACTTCTGGATCAAAGAGGCGTGGGTTCGATCCCCACCCAGGGCAAATATTTATGGTATGAATATAAGTGTTTGCTCTGTGTCTGGGTGTTATTTAGTTACTATCTATATAAGTATGTATTTAAAAATAAGTATATGTAGTATCAGTCTCTGGAAGCCATATCACAAGCTTTGCTTAGTTTGGGGTCAGAGGCCGTGTGTAAAATGTCCCAAAAAATATTTATTATTAATTAATAATTTTTATTTTGCGTTATTATTTATTAGCTTTTAGTACATATAGCCGTTTAATATATTTTTTTTTAATTTTATTAAAGTCAAAGTCAAATTATTTATTGCAATATATGAAATTCACATGCGGTTCTTAGTTAACATGTTTTGTATAGTTATACATATGACCCTATAAGGGTATGTCAATTTTATTATATTGGAACGATTTATTATAATGTTCTCTAGATTATCGGTAAAAATTCGTCTAATGTGTAATAGCATTTCGATAAAAGGATTATTTTTAGTTGTTTTATGAAACAGTTTTCTCTTTCGATATCTTTTAGCTTATTTGGCAATTTATTGAATATTTTTATAGCCATAGAATTTGGGCTAGAACTGTGCATTGCTAAGTTAGATTTTGGTTCTACGAGTTTATGTCTATATTGTGATCTAATTTTGTGCGATTTATCAGACGCTTTGTTAAAATATGTAGGGTGCTTTTTGACAAATTTGCATATTTCAAATATATAAATAGTTACTACTATATATTATTCTACGAGTTGGCATCCAAATACAAACTTTTTCACCTGTCCAACCCTATCAAATATTCAATAATCCACAAAAACAGCCAGCATTATACAGAGACGCGTGTATCCGTGATTTTTACGATCCATATCGCCTTTATGGGCGTTTGTAACGCGTTATCGTACTTTATTTGTATCTTTCGAGCCGAATCTATGGTGTTACGATGGCAATATTATTTTTTATAGTTCCGTTGGAAGGTGAATAATGTGTGATAAGTGCAGAGTGGCTGGAGTTATGGCAGCGTTTTGAATAACTTAGTAAGTGAAGTTATAGGTATTTGTTCTTCGGTAATGTTGGACATATAGGTGAAGGTACTGGCTTGTCAGTCGTACTATGGCGGCGCAACAGCGACGTATTCACACAAGTATAAAAAAAACCGGACAAGTGCGAGTCAGGCTCGCACACCGAGGGTTCCGTACAAATCCAGAAAATTTCACAAAATTATGAGGCACTATTTTTTTGTGCTTTTAACAAAAATGTACAGCTTTTAGATTTATTCCTATATGTGTACTCTGAGACAATGCTTCTCGACAAATTTCATAGTTCTATGTCAACGGGAAGTACCCTATAGGTTTTGATTTTTGTGAGTGTCGAAATATGCGGGTTTTTACGACATAAACGGTTCTAACTTTTTTAAACGATAACTAAGAAGTTTTTATTTTACACAACTATAAGAGACCATAGATATACGTATACAGATTAAATATCAACTCGATATCTTTAAGCGTTCTCGAGATAAAGAGTCTTGACATACACACAGACGGATAGACGGACAACAAAGTGATCATATAAGGGTTCCGTTTTTTTCGTTTGATGTACGGAACCCTAAAAACCGGCTTCACTTGACTGTTCAACGACTTTTTCTCTCGATTTTTATTTGGTCTTAGCCTATGGACCATAAGCTTGAGAATGTTGACAGTTTACTCACAATGTGTACGGTATGCCAAAGCACTAAGCTGTTTTGTTTGTGATTGATGTTTATGATTGCCCATTTAGACAGACAGATACTTAATCAGAGCATTTATGTATATATGATTTATACGCCCTATTTTGAGATTTTATGGTCTTTGTATCTTTAATTTGTTTCTATCTAAATAAATAATAAAATAATTATGAAAACATCGAAAAAAATCACATAAATCGCAGAAAAGTCAAATAAATAAATAAATATTTTGGGACATCTTACACACCCCAAACTAAGCAAAGCTTGTGACAATGCTACCAGAGACTGATATACCTACTACATATACTTATGTTTAAATATATACTTTTATAGATACTAACTAAATAACACCCAGACACAGAGAAAACACTTATGTTCATCACATAAATATTTGCCCTGGGTGGGGATCGAACCCACGCCTCTTTGATCCAGAAGTTAGGGTCACTAACCACTGAGCCACCGATACACATTATACACATTAGACGACCTTTTTAACGATAATCTAGAAAACATAATAATAAATCGTTCCAATACAAATAATAAAATTGCCATACCCTTAAAGGGTCATATGTATCACTATACAAAACATGTTAACTAAGAACCGCATGTAAATTTCATATGTTGCAATACATGATTTGACTTTGACTATGGATGAGTGGCTATAGTGCTCATAGGGAAGTTCAACTAGGTTTTCGTTAGCGATCATCGAATTTAAGCAACGTTCAGCACGGTCAGTCTTCGGATCAGCGGGTGTAATTTCCAACTGAGAGCTACCGTGGCTCGGAAGACACGTTTAATTCTAGGCCCCGGTTTTTATAACCGTTTAGCTATGTCAAAGGCCTTAAGGTGCTTAAAATCTCTGACACCAGCGCTAGCTGCCCGACCTAAACAAACTTACGTAGTAGCTTTACTACTTTGTTGACTACGTATATATTTAGACTTGTGAAAATCAAACCACAACCGTAAAACTATTATGTTTCAAATAAATACTACACTAGTAGACCCAGTAGATAAATTATTATATTCTAATTGTACATGCATGAATGTCTCAAATGTTGTAAAACTTTTTAACAAAATTCACGCAGTTAGCTGATAGAAGAAGTAAAGTTGATAGTTAACGCCACGTCTCCAAGTTCGCAATAGCTGCCACCTTTAAAGTTCCAAGCATCAAAACCCAAAGTTTTCTTATCTACAAAGAACGATGACAGAAGACGATGACTCTCCGAAAGATACTCAAAATTCCCAGCGAAATTCTGCAAGAAAACAAAGCTACTTAGTCTAGCTTTAAAACCACAGTAATATCATGGAGTTATGACGTGCGCATCTTGCACACAGACGCAATAAACTGAATTATGCACACAACTGCAGCGATACTTTGTTCGAGAACAGGAAATTGGGACGCGGGGGTAGTGAGCGGCGCGACAAGCGATAGCGGAAATATCGTAAATAATCTTGTATATCAATATCAGCTGTAAGATGTCCAGAGCTGAACATAAAACGATGAATTATAAACACATACTCACACATTGGCGCATACACTTGCCATAGCCTATATTGCCATAGCCTTAGACCAAATCAAAAAATAAAGACAGAAACTATAGCGGCGCAACAGCGACGCACACATGTTTAAAAAACCGGTCTGACTTGACTGTTCAACGACCTTCTCTCTTGATTTTTTTATTTGCTCTGAGGCCATAGCCTTAATTTGTTAACTTGGAAATATAGGCTTGATCAATAAATTTTCATTAAGATCGGTTGAAAGCAACATGACTTCAGCGCGTTTTCGCGGATTTCATGAGATAGTCTGTCGACCGTATTGGTGGACAATACGCTGCTCTTGCCGGTACAACGTCTGCAAAAACTTTACCGGCTATTATATAACTATTTAATATGTGCCTTTCACATAATTATATTTTAATATACTTTGAAAATTCCTGTCTTCAAGGTTAATAAATTTTATCAAAACATAGACTACTACTACTACTAATGACAAAAAGTAATAATAATAGTCAATTAAGTTCGTTAATAAGTGGAATTCGAACGCGTCACGATAATCAAGATCAATACAATTCTAAGATTGTTTGTAATTGTTTTTCTTTGGTGTACAATAAAGTACATATTACAAGACCGGTTGGCTCTAACCTAGTTGGAATGTGTATGAGGAAACTAATCAGTTTAAATGACCGCATGTGAACAGTAAAGTTTGTGTTACGTTTGTTTCACTCTTCTAATGGGTTTTTCACTACCTAAAGACGAAGCCTAAAAATAAATTAAATAAAAGATCACAAATGGACTGAATAGGGTTTGTTTATTTTTTGCACATCAGTAAATTTTCTGCCTTTATGCAAATTTGTTCTTCGGTTTGTCTGGGATTTTGCTATTTCTGGACTTTGCTTTCTGCTGTAGAGACTAAATTATTTATTTAACACTTTATAGCACACCATTTGTACCAAAGGAGGACTTAACGCTAAATAGCATTATCTGCCAGTCAACCTATAGATAGAAGACATTGGAAAGTAGGCATGAATAAATAAACAATGTGATAAATTAACTAGATCAATACAAATTAAAACTACAAATAATAATACAATTTTAATTTAAATAAAATACATATACTTACATAAACTATTATAATACACAATAAGATGATAACTAGTAAAAGCTGGGTATTTTATTTATCTTTAACTTATAAAACATGAAAACAAAACTTAAATAAACGTAACGTAAAAACTTATCTTATGTGTTCAAGATTTTGGACAAATTCAAGTAATGTTCCCGCACAAGGCCCTTAAAGACGGCTTTCGAAGGCGCTTGCCGAATAGTGGATAGAAACTTGTTCCAAAGGTGCACGGCTTCAACACGGAAAGAGTCGTGCACATTACTGCTTAATTAGCCATATCTGAGGTCTTTAGGTGACATAAAACTCTGACACCAGAGCTAGCTACCCGGCCTATAAGAACTCGCTTACTTAACTGTTTAATATTCTCATTTGTGACTACATAAAACTAATTATAGATGCCCTCCAAATACAAACTTTTCCAAAAAAATATTCCATAGAGTTGAAATTTCCTCATCTGGTTTCTTAACGGTTTCTTGAATGTTTGACGGATCAATGCTTAAACTGTACTAACTACAGTAATTAGGTTCATATGGACGTCACCTTTCTTTATTACCTAAATAATTAATAAATTAAGACATGTGATAAATAATAAGAGAGATGAATGGCTAATTACATTAAATAGGTTTAGGAACATATTTTATTTTGTCATCCATAGATGGCCAGCACCAAATTTTCTCAGGTGTACCGTTTACAAATTAAACCAAATTATGTACAATTAAATTATAAAGAAATAATATATACATAAAAATACATATTTACAAAACAAACACGCCGTCCAGACCAGCAGCGTGTGGGAAGGTCCCCAGAACACTGGCCGCGTTACCTCGCTGAATCGCAAGGCTCAGGCTTTGAGCAAAGTACGCGCCAGCTCTAGGGTTTCCGGAGGCGAGGATCAACCTTTTTGATAAAGCTTTACAAAAGCTTTTTGTGTCGGATGACCACGGGCCCAAAGTTTCCACAGCTAACGCAACAAATTCGTAGTGTGCGTTAAGCTGTGAATACTTTTGATGTTTGTTCCTCTGTGCCTTCTCAGCCGCGGTTCCAGCACAGCGAGCGGAATCACCAAGGTATGACGGTGCCAGGGTATCCACACACGTGGCGTCCCACACTAAGGCTCGCCCGAGACTCCATGGTATTAGTGTGGCTCCATCAGGACGCTTACCGTCATCCCTTGACATTCCGCTCGGTTCCAGAGTCGAAGGCACAGAAGCAGTGGAGAGTGCCCGCCTGACTAAATCATTTATTGCCCGATGGCGATAAAGTCGGCCGGCACTCTTCACACATGAAAGCCCGTGTTGTCCAAATTGGTCCACGCCTCGACCACACTGGCAATTATGAGGCTCGCACAACTTGGCTCCTAGACGCAGACCCACCGCAATGCGTAGGCAACTGGGATCTAATACTGTGCCTATATTGTCAGACGGTAGAGCACGGAGCCAGTGACCTGATTCTGACTCCGAAACTGCTAAAAGACGTGCTCGGTCTGAGTCATTCATTGTTTGATTCAAAAGGGCCGAATGGGTAATTTTTATGATGGGTAAGTCCCACAAATTTTGAATTTTTGTATGTTCATATGAGTTTTTTGGTCTTTAAGAGGGCAAACTTTTTGGATCGCAGTTGTTAATTTTTGACTTTATTTTTTTTTATTTTTAGATTGCAGTTTAAAATCGCTATTCTCCACCACTAAGCACACAGTCCACCGCTCCTCTTCCCCCAGAGACTCCTAATGCAGACTTACACAGAGCCGCAGTGTTCGTTCAATTTAAAGTTTAATATGCAACCGACCGCCAAATTGGAAATAATGATCCGCGCACGGAGATACTTACGAGAACGGGGCTGTTTCAACACTGGCTTGAGAAGCTAGATCTAAAATTCTAGTTCAGCGATTACTCAGGACTTCTTACACATATTATGTAGTTCAAGACAAAATTTATTGATTTCTTTGTTAATTTTATTTCTTGTTCATACAACGTAAATTGGCAGATGTCTGTTGAAATTATTTAGCCCTATAATTTAAAAATGTGTAACTTATTATTTTTATATACTACGGGACTAATTGCGCACTTAAATAACAAGATAAATAGTAGGTACATAACAATAATATGTTCAAATCGTGAATGTTTGAAAACAGAATTTGTTACTTATGTGTTACTTTTGGCATGGACAATATGGACATAGTATGAACGACGGAAAGTGACATGGCTTATTTTTATCTCAGAAAAATAAAATGCTCTCATGGGATAGCTCAAAAATTAAAATACCACGCAGGTGAAGCCGGGGGCAAAAGCTAGTTAGTGTATTATATTTTGACGCCAAAAACTTTGCAACTAGTAATATATATAATGACGTGTATATATGTTTCTTAGGT
Organism: Hypomecis punctinalis; assembly: GCA_949316475.1. Classification (NCBI taxonomy): domain Eukaryota; kingdom Metazoa; phylum Arthropoda; class Insecta; order Lepidoptera; family Geometridae; genus Hypomecis; species Hypomecis punctinalis. The sequence continues at coordinate 25,987,602 of OX438800.1, read as the reverse complement.
ATAAGTAACTGCCTTGGTTGGGCGTATTAAGGATTTCTAATTTGACACTTGATTTTTATATTTTTTTTAATACCATGTTCTAGTGACATTTCGGACATCAGAAAAAAATCTGCTTTGTTTAGCTACTCTACTGACAAAACTAATAAATCAGACATTACGACAGTAATTCAATAAAACCTAGTAAACTTTGTTCCGACATTGTTTACGATCAGTGAGGGTTATTTATCCGAGTGGATGAGCTATTATTTTTCCGCCAGAACACACCGCAATAAGTTTGGCTATGACAAATAAACCTGTTGAATGTTGAGTCGAGTGGCAGGATACGTTGTCAACAATGCGGTAGTGCGGGACAAAAAAATGGCAAGGGTGTAAGAACATGTTCTATTTGTTTGTCGTGAGGTCGTGGGTTCCCCGGTGAATCCCCGGTCCCGTACCAATGAGTTCTTTGGAATTTATGTACGGAATTTCACACCACTGGCTTTTCGGTGAAGGAAAACATCGTGAGGCAACTTGCATAGGTCTGTAGAAGAAATTCGGTTGCGTATGTGAATCCACCAACCCGCACTGGGCCCGCGTGGTGGATATGGCCCAATCACCCTTCGTGGGTAGGCCTACATCCTTCAGTGGACTACTAAAAATGCTGGTACAGTACAGTACAGTTGTTAAATGAACTATCCGACTTTTTATTTTTAACCCACTTTCAAAAAGGGGGAGGTTTTAAGTTCGTCTGTTTATATTTTTCTGTGTATTTTCATTGATATTTTCGCTAATTGTGAACCGAAACAAGTTATTTTTCAGTCCGATAGTATATACTTCCGAGGTGGTTCCATTTAAATTTTATCGAAATCGGCTTATCCATTTTTGAAAAATCAACAATGTAAAAAAATTACACATCAATTTGAGCGAACTATTAGACTTTTGTTCACTTGTTGTGTTTTGCCATTTTTTTGTGAAAAATAATTATTTTACAAGTTTTTATTTAGTTTCACCTGTCCGATGTCTATCATCAAGTCTTGCAAATTAAATATTTTGATCCACTTCCCGGTTACCAATTAAGCTGAAATTTTGAATGCATGTGTAAAATATGTGACAATATAATATTGTGATGACATGGCGCTGATCTGATGATGGACCTGGAAGGTGGCCAAAGGAACTTCGCAATGAAATGACGCAACCTCATATAGTTTGGACTCATTTGAATCGTCTTGGCGAGTAGTTTGTCTTATCTTTTTCGGAATGTTAGTCATAAAAATATTTTTAAAATAACAAGCGCAAAATCACCACAAACAATTTTTTTTTTCACTTCTACTGGCGAATTTCCTAATATAATACTGGCGAATATATAAAATGAAATACAAGTAATATCATGAGAAATTATTTATTATCTTAAAATAACAATCATACAACTTTTTTATTCATTATTTTTTATTGTGTAAACATTTTATATTTATTTCAAAAAGCTCCAACAAGTTTCACAAAACTCGATAGCAATGTATCCATAGAGCGCGTGCATAATGCCCCACGCGCCACCTGCGACACTAGCGCCGCGCACTTTACGAGCGCGCCGTGGAGAGAATTGCAACTAACGAGTAGAAACATACGGGCTGGTGGCATTTATGAAATTTCACAACCAATTGGCTCATATGAAATGCAAAAATGACGAGAGCATGCTGAGCTGGTGATGCAAAAGTTACAGAATGCAGAGATAGAAATGCAAAAATGAAGACAATACGGCGAGAAAAAAACAAGTGAGGCCGGAAAAACTTCGCCTCGCCGTTTAGACACAATTACACACACAAACACGTTCTACGTAACTACACCTTGGCTCGTCAGTCGAACTACGGCGGCGCAACACCGACGCACTCACCACATGTATAAAAAACTGTCTTGTTTTTTTTATTTGATCTGAACCAATTGGTGGTAAAAATAAATTACGCATGTATGGAAAACGCAATTGCCCAAATATTTATAAATTTCCCTAATAAGTTATCGTTAAATGCAAAATAAGTAATTAAACCGAACAAAATATATCCATTAGCGAATCGCAATTATAGTAGCAAACTATTTTGCTGTAAAAATTACATACAGACAAATATTATCCGTGTGTACCTTGCCAATAAATAAATCAGTTTTCAACTCCGTTCCAGCGTAGATACAAGACAAACTGCCGTTGCGGCACCACTCAAAATCCCCGGACATACATTCGAAAGTAAACCAAAAACAATAGTCTATTTATTGCCCATTTACTTATAATCATTATAGGTATATGTACGCTTTTCTGCTTTGAAATATAAAATACTAGCTTTTGCTCGCAGCTCCGCCCGCGTGGTATTTTGACTTTTGTGCTATCCCACAGGAACTTTTTATTTTTTCGGGATAAAAGTAGCTTATGTCACTTTCCAGCCTTTGAACTATATCCATGCCAATAATCAAATCAATACGTTCCTCCGTTGCTGCGTGAAAGAGGAACAAACCAACAAACTTTTCGGATTTATAATATTAGTAAGTATGATAGCTTATTCTATAGGTACACACAAAAACTATTCGTGAGTATCTTGCCAGTAAATATAATATTTATATATTGGCTTCAATTTTCAGCTCCTTTCCAGCTTTCCAAGATAAACTACTGACGCGAGATCATCCAAAATCCCCACCCGTTCATTCGACTAAAGGCCCAATCTTAAATTTAATAGCAAAGTTAAATAGTTTTTTCTCTATCAAATGCATAATGTTAGTGAAAAAGAAACAGGGCTACTCTAAATTGCTATATTAATTACGATGGCGCCTAAAAACTGAATCTAATAAGTCAATAAATAACCCAAAAAAAAAGCTAGTTTTTCTGCTCTGAAATGTACTTATAGCTTAAGCTAATTAAAAAATCAGTTAATTTCCGGCTGTAACCCAACGTAGACACGAGACAAACTGCTCAAACTGCGCTGCGATACAAACCAAAAACTCTGCCCGTTCTTGCATGTTATCAGTACGAAACTTATGTAGTAAGCTGTTGATTGCCTATTTATTATACGTGTGTCTTTTTCTGCTTTGAAATAGTTTTAGTGGTATACACAAAAACTATCCGTGTTTACGTGTATCCTGCCAATAAATAAATGAGTTAACTTCCGGCTCTAGCCCAACGTAGACACGAGACAAACTGCTCAAACTGCGCTGCGATACAAACCAAAAACTCTGCCCGTTGTTGCATGTTATCAGTACGAAACTTATGTAGTAAGCTATTGATTGCCTATTTCCAATATTATACATGTGTTTTTTTCTGCTTTGAAATAGTTTTAGTGGTATACACAAAAACTATCCGTGTTTACGTGTATCCTGCCAATAAATAAATCAATTAACTTTCAGCTCCATTTCTGCGCAGGCACAAGACAAACTGCCGCTGCGATACCATCCGAAATCTCCGCCCGTACATTCCACAATAAGCCAATAACCAGTATGTTGCCGGCGAAACTCGTGTAGTAAGCTATTTATTGCCTATTTACAATCATTTCGAGTCGCAAATCGACAATTTACAGCACTGTCGAGCTTTGCGCGATACGCTTCTGAAATCTCGCACAGTTTCGAAGCTTAGACCCAGGCGTTGTTCGTCCTAAGTGGAAAATATTGCAACAACTAAAGTAATAAGTACCTACCTACTTGTAGAACGAAACAAGTGCACAATTATTTTTTGCAAAAAATAGCAATATCGAATTCAACTATGTACAGAATTCGCGAATATTTCGCACGGATGTAACATTTTTCACCTTATCGATTATCGATTTATCGAAAATGGCTCAGTCGATTTAGATAAAATTTAAAAAGAACCAATTTCAGAGTATATTCTTTCCGATAAAAACATAATTCTCGAAATCGGACCACTACGTATAAAGTAATGCGTGGTTATACATACAAAAAAATACGCGTGGCATTGAGTACCTCCTTCGTTTCGTTCCGTCGGTCAAAAATGAGTACAATGTATTAAGAGGTTGTAGATGCATAGTTCTTAATAATATTATTAGGTAATACGAAAATGTGAAGGTTTGATTGTTATTCTTTTACACAGCAACATTGTAAACGGATAAAACTGATTTTTAGCATGGATATAGTTCATAATTTAAAAAAGTGTTATAGTTTACTTATTATCTAAGGAATAATATAAATATAGTTGAAAACAACTAAAAAACAAACTTACAAGCGTCTTTGTTAGATGTGCAAAGTTTAAAAAAAATCAGAGCGCTCGAAGTAGGTCAAAATCGAGCTCAAAAGGGTTGGTTGCAAGCAAAAAAAGGTGAAACTAATAAAAGCGTGTTAAAAATAAACTTTCCTTAAGGATAGTATCAAAATATCATGGGAACAAATCCACAGGCAATGCATCTGTAACGTCTTAAATGTTGCAGTTGTCAATTTGAGGCTTTTTACTTGGACTTTTTACCTTCAGCAGCTCGTCAGATGGTACGCCGTATTTGAATGCAGTACAAAATAAAATTCAGACAAAACAATATTTTTTTTTATTTCGAATAGGTTCGCGTTTGACTACACACTGCCTGATGTTAAGCAGATGTGCGGTCTAGGGTGTAAACTGGAGACTTTATAAACCATTTCATTGAGTACTAATACCTAATTTTATTTGCTTAGAAAAAAGTTTACAGAAAGTGGGAGGCGTTTTCACTAGACCGGTTTTAGGAAACAACTAGGTAAGTATATAATTTCGATAGTGGTGGTCATGTAATTCAATTTCTACTGCATCAAAGCCTGCGTCTTACGGATACAACCTATTTACAGTTATTATTTACCTCTGACATTTGTTACTGTCTCTGTCGAACGTTTAATGGGGTGTAACGACTAGATAAAGACCGCGAAAAGAGAGCTAGAAATTATTTTTTATTATTATTAGCCTGTTTCGTCCCACTGATGGGCAAATTGGCTATTTTCCTTCCATTCTTCACGTTCCAAAGCTATTTGGGTCCAGTTGTTACAAAATGAGTCCAGTTCATCCCGCCATCTCCTCTTGGGCCTGCCAACTGGTCTGATAGCCTGGGAAACTCACTGTGTAGTAAGTTTGGCCCACAGCTCGTCTGACATGGAGCAGATATGTCCAGCCCATTGGACTGGAGCTAGAAATATCAGAGGTAAAATGACTGTAAGCGGATTGTCATAAGACGACGATAATCTTGTAAATTAGTGTCCAATAAAGAACATGCTTAGCTCAGCGTGTCGATACTGGGCCGTATAGCGGATAGCGTCAGCCGGCGGAATCTGCAGAGTCGCGACCCAGATTCATCGTCAACCATCTAGGCGAGGCATCGGCACACAAATATGCACGGTCATCAAATTAGGCATACTTCAAGACCAATTAGATGTAAGAGACTGTTGTATAAATAGTAGTTAAGCAAGTAATAAATTAATCACAATCTAACGGTTGTTTGATTCACAACAAGAGGGGTGCAGTGGCGAGAACCTTCGGGCGGCTGCACTCGGAGTCTAGAGGGGTGCAGTGGCGAGTACCTTCGGGCGGCTGCACTCGGAGTCAAGGGTCCACCATCGCCAGCAGTCAGGTCGTCTAGGCGACCGGCCGTCGGACCTTCGAGGATCCAGACGGAGCCCATCCAGAGGCGTGCAGTGCAGGGGACGACGCCGTACCCTGTCCTTTAGTTGACTTGAAACTGACAGACTACCTTTGACGTACCTCGGGCTAGCGTAATCAACAAGCGCTACGTTCGTTGCACGTTAAAGTACTCATAAACTACACTCATATACTATACTCATAATTAATAAAATTTTGTTGAAAATAGCTAAGTCATCAGCATGAAAATTTGTTTCAGATTTGAAAATTGATTAGCAATGCGCCTATAATTAAGTATACAACGTCAAAGAGACCTGTTAGTACTATTAGCAAAGCCTGTACTATCTAGTATCATTACTAAAGGCTAGTACTATCTACCTACATAGTATTAGTTAATTAAACCGTGTCTCAAAGCGAGAAATCAGAATCCATCTCATCGCAGCTGCTTTGTGACAAAGAGACTTTGCGTATTGATAGTATATCTCTTGCAAGATACATACTGAAGATGTTTCTTTTATAAGTAACTTTACACGAACAAAACTGTTTGTAATTTGATTACAATCGAATTAATACAAAGGCAAATTTGGCAATTCGTTTTTTTTTTAATTTACATTCATCGACCTCGATAAATTATAGGATGTGCATTGCTGGACATAGGCCTCCCCTATGGATCTCTTAATAAGACCGATTGGAACCGGGTTGCAACCAGCGCGTTCCTGCGGTCTTAAATAAATAATCTCTTATCTCCAATGGATCTCTTCTTGCAGAAAGACAGTATTATAATATACTACGGGACTAATCAAGTACTAAAATTTACGAGATAAATAAATACCCTATCATCCCGAGGTTTCGGCCGAGTTGCATCGACCGTGGTCACGGGTAGACTGCGTTACCACGGTCGATGCAACTCGGTCGAAACGTCAGGATAATGAGGTATTTATTTATGTCGTAAATTTTTGTGCACGATTAGTCCCGTAGTATATAATAATAATGTGTTCAAATCGCAAAAGTTTAAAAACAAAAATTGCAGAGAGACTCCCAGCATAGCCCTCCCCATAGCTCGTTGATGCTTTAGATTAATTAGCTTAAACAACTTATCCAGCATGATCTAATAGGATTCAGGGATGTGATAGTCGCCTGTGAACAGCAAATGAAGTGTGAGATAGGATTGGATATAATTTCAATACAAGGCGGCCTGACCCGATGTGTAATCACCCATGGTCTCAGCAATCAATCCATCCGTGATTGCAATATTGATTAAGTGGATGACGTGGTAAGTTAATGTATAATTGCTGTATTATATTAATTGTGTGTGAATTAGTGGATGAACTTCGTTATTTTATATAATTATTTTTGGCAAAAAATTGGCATTGATCGACTTCAACCGTGTACAGTTAGTTCGCACGGATCAATGTAGCAATCTTCACCTTATTATTGATTTTTCAAAAACGACTTATCTTATTTATGTAAAGTTTAAATGGAACCAACTACAAAGTATTTATTTTCCAATGAAAAAAGAATTATTGAAATCGTACAACTCTGTAAAAAGTTATGCGTGGTTATACATAAAAAAATATATTATACGCGTCGACTTTAGTACCTCGTCCGTTTTGAGGTCGATCAAAAAACTAAAAGATTCTCACGCTTCTGAAACGACCCCATGTGGTGTATTCATACTACCATGGCTATAATTAGAATATTTTCTTACCCATTTACTAGGGCATATCATGAGAAATTTTACATTCGTATTAAAAAAACATCCATGACACTATTAAAAATTGGTTGTTTTAACCGTTTAGCCATGTCAGAGGCCTTCAGGCGGCCTAAAAACTCTGACACCAGGGCTAGCCACCCGGCCTATACGAACTAACTTACTTACTATTAAAAATCTAATGTCAAGCCATCAATCAACTCAATTGTTTTTCGAGCATGGAAATATGATCAGCAGTGGATTGTAATGACTACGTAGGTCCATAGGAGTCCAGACTCGTAGTTACACCGTTAGACTATGTAATGGACAACTTGCATTCAGTTTCTGACCCCATTTGAACTTGTAATAGGTATGGCTTCCTGAGACTGATAGGGTAAGTCCCGGATAGATGCCGCACTGGGATAGACGCCACGTTTTCAAAAACTCCAATATGCGTAATTAACTATCACTTCTAATGCATGTCATGACCTTGCTCTTACCCTGCCCCCCGCCGGTCAGTCGCTCGGCAGCGTGTCCGACGACCGCGTGCAACTCTGTGTGACACGAAAAAAATTTACGCGCGGAAATATCCTTCATTTTTATAAAGACGCGTTTTCAAAAGGTGAGTATTTTTTTTCTAATCAATGTTTTGCTTTAATTCTTTATAAATGATAAAGTTAAACTATTATATTAGCTTTTAATGTGTATTTTATAAAAAAAATCTGCTTAATTTTTAAATATTTTTAAAAGGCATCTATCCTTCACTAATCGGATAGATGCCTCGTTTGAAGTTGGGATAGATGCCTTTAGAGGCGCATAACCTTCAACTAAGGCATCTATACTTGACTTGTAAATAGTAAGTACCCACGTGAGAATTAATGTGTTGCGGTGTATAAATGCCCAGAAAATACATACAAAAACCAGGTGCCATAAGCAGTGTGCCAGAAAATAGAATGAATATGATTCGGAAGCTGCCTTAGCAGTTTTTCATTTAGATTTTTTTAAGAATCTCTTGAGAGTAAATGTAGATTATTAATTAAAAAAATATTAAGCAGTTTAATTTTGGTAGCTACTCGTAATCATAAAAATGTCTTTTACTGTCGCTATCTCATTTATTTTTAAATATTTTTAGATCATTTGAAAGGGCATCTATCCTTTGGTTTTATAACATAATATGGATTTTCAACAAACAACATAGAGGATAGATGCCCCAACACAAACGTTTAAATATACTTAAATTATTATAAAAAAGTAAAGTAAAGGCGTTTCGAACGAAAGTATTGAGCTATGCTTTTACTTGACATGAGTATTTACAACGAGTATTAGGTGGAATGTGTTTTTTTCGTTGGAGCATCTATCCTTAACCTTGATACATAGTAAATGCTCCTTTCAATATTTATCTATGTACTTTAGGTGTATCATAAATCCATTATAGATCATATTTACGCATAACTAACTTTAATTATTAATGTATTTCTCAAAGTGGCATCTATCCTCCGGTCTAATTTATCAGGCGGGGCGACAATCCGGGGTGGGGCATGTATCCGTGAAATTTTAGAGGTCGACAAAAATGGTTTTATTTCCTATTATTCGTGGCTTTGACTACTGACTTTGTATACTAGACTGTAGTCTAAAGACCGTACTTTGCGACCTCCTAACCAGTTTTTAAATATTGTGATTATCATTGAAGCTGTGAGACTTTTTCAAAAAGTGCGGCATCTATCCGGGACTTACCCTATACCACATTTGCATAATTATGTATATACATACTTTTATAGATTGTAACATCCAGAGTCCAGAGACAGAGCAAACACCTATTTTTATTTTTTGTTTTTAAAGCCCTGATGTGAACTTACACTATCGCATTAGGTCAACAGTAGAGATAGCTGTAATTGACAAAATAAATTAAATTAAATGTTCTTCACATCAATTCTAGCGCTGGTTAGGAATGGATCCAATACCTCTTTAGGTCACAAACCACTAGTCCACCGAGGCAATCGACTGATTTGACAGGTATGGTTTTCAGCGGTATTGTCTCAAATAGCCATAAGTAACAAAGTTTCCCACAAAATAGTTGGCAGACCTTTCTCCACACCTTGTTAACAAACATTCGTTCGTTCGATACAGTTTTTCGTGCCAGTTTCACATTGTCAGTAGGTTAGGTTGGTTTTTGCAAGCGTGTTCGCGCGTGCTGCGCGGTAAAGAAGCCAATTTGCCTGGAGGTCGCGGTGGGCGGTGGAAGTCAGGCTTACACGTGTGGGGTACAGCTGGAGATTTTTGGTGAAATTCTGACTGAGTATGTGCTTGATTAACGAGTTCAACACAATGAGTTATAGAGAGGACTATGCTCGGAGACGAAATAATATGAAAAATGGAATAACAAATGAAAAGGCCCAAATTATCGAAATAGTTAATAGTTAGCCATATCAGAAGCCTTCAGGAGTCTTGAAAACTCTGACACTAAGGCTAGCCACTCGGTCTGTACGAACTTACCTTTTTATCGAAATAGTACTGCGACTTACCTACTTTAAATTAGAGAATGTGAAATCAAATTGAAGAAAAAATGATTTGCTTTTTACCCAATTGCCAAGGAAGGTTATTGTTAAATGTTTTTTTCTCTCTCTTCTGTGGATAAATGTAATTTTGACATTGATGTTTGTTACATACATTATTTTTGTATTATTTATTTGATTAGATATAGTTAAATAAAGACCACATAGCAAACACGACTGATGATATGGATCAGGAGCATAGTAAGACGTCACCGGAGAGTCAATATGTGATTTATGATTTAACTTATAAGCGCATGCTTGATGTAAACTGGACTCGGTGGACATTCGTAGGAGAGGCATAATATGTCCTGTAGTCTACAGAAGAATAGCCATAGTTTTATTTAAATTGTGTTAAGCCCTTTTTGGTTACGTCAACTTAACAAACGATAAAATGCATTATTCAAACCATTTTTTGATAGATATGATACCACTGACAAAAAATCTCACAGGCAAACAGATTATCGGACAGAAGCATATAACTTTTTGGACACCTTATTTTGTAAAAACCTTTTAAAGAAAGAAAGATAAACTTTTGTAAAATTTTGCTGCAAAGCACACTTCTTGAGTATTTCAATTTATAAACTACTTCTACTAATAAACTTACACTAAAAACCCAAACTCAACACCTCATTCCCACCCGGAGATTACCCCACTATCCCATAAACTCCGCACAAAGACCAAACAACTTAAATTTCGGCGAGAAAATAATTTGACCTTTTTGCGCGTTCCTTTATTAGAGCCTTGAGGGACGCCTCGCCTGATCATAAATCAAGGAGTTCACAAAAACTAACTAAAAGTTCCTCCACGCGAAAATGATGAAACGTCGTCGAGTTTTATTCAGTTAGAGAGGAGATAACGAGGTAATTGGTGGAGGGGATATTAGGTGCCGTGAAATGCAATGGCATAGATTTTTTTGGGGCAGAAAAAAAGGATAAAAAATTTCGCTAAAAATATTCTTACTCATTATTTATTCTTCATTTTTCATTCATTATTTATTGTCTTTCTCATCAGAACAAACATCTCATTATTTAGATCACTCATATCATCGTTTTGGTAATCTTCTTGGCTCTTCGACACTTTTAGTACTCCACCCTATCCACCGATTTTTTCTGTGAGTATCACATCATTTATACTTTTTTCTTTAGCATATCAACAACACAATTTATCCAAAAGGTCGTGAAATATTTTGTTGTTAACGCTCGGGTGGGTATTGATTCTCATTTTGAGTACATTTTCCAACTACTCCGTCATAACATTGAAAATAAGATGATCATTAGGTATTACCTATATAACTATCCAAGTATCCAACCAGCAGCATTTCAGCATTCAGAATTCAAACATCCTGTACCACAGGAAAAAAAACTTGTAATACCTCTTTTCTGTTCAACATTTTTATTGAGGAACAACAATCAATTTCCATATTTAATTTTGGTAAAAAATATGAAAATATCTTTCCATTGTTTTTACATGTATTAACCGTTTAGCCATGCATTTCATTCAGGCATTTCAGAAGCTTTCAGCCGACCTGGCGAAAATTCTAACATGAAAATTTGTACGAAATTACTTCCGGCTTAAACAAAATTACTTGGTTATTTTTTTTTATTTACACTTATAATATATGTGACAGTCAATTTCTTCTTTTTCACCAACGATAGATTGTATATATAATTAATCATTGTATTAAGATTAATTTATCAAACCGCGAACCTTAGATTTATGATAAGTCTATTAATATGTACTTAATCTAAGCCTTGAGCCTTTTAAAACTGACAAAGTAAAAATTAAAGAAAGAGCTGGTCTTCCAATAGTCAGCGCATTTCCAATCTCAACAGTCAAGAAGCAACCAAGTTGCCAATAACTAACCTTCCCCTCGCACCATAACTCCACCACGTCAGTAACCCGGGCCCCATAAGTTGACCGGGTTACCGACCTGGCCGGGGCCCCTGTACCCCATAATTCGAGGTCCCGGGAACCGCACATAGAATATTTAAAGTGGAACGTCAAACGTCGACTCTTTGATCAAAAGTTCACTTCTAACTCCTCCGCGGAATCTTAAAGCTTTGGCCACTTTTAGTTGGTTATTTGAATATTAGGGCACGGTAGTAGATATCATTACCGTGATTAGGGTTTTGACGCTATGAAGTTGTTTGAAGTGCAATTAGAAAATGGACTGATACAGTTAATTATATTATAATAGATCAATACTGTACTGTACCAGCCTTTTTAATATTTCACTGCAGGACGTAGGCCTACCCACGAAGGGTGATTGGGCCATATCCACCACGCTGGCCCAGTGCGGGTTGGTGGATTCACATACGCCATTGAATTTCTTCTACGGACGCATACAGGTTGCCTCACGATGTTTTCCTTCACCGAAAAGCCCGTGGTGTGAAATTCCGTACATAAATTCCAAGGAATTCATTGGTACGGGACCGGGATTTGAACCCACAACCTCACGATTGTAAGGCGGGTGTCATTACCACTAGACCACCACGGCTTGTTAGATCAATACAATTTATTATATTTTATACCTTAGTGGTGAGGTGAATCTTAGTTACGTAGACTTTTAAACTAAATCTCATCAAACTTATAGGTACAACATTTTTTATAGGGCTGGAACTAAAAACACATGAGGCGTCAATATACTTAATAGCATTATATTACTACTATTATATATACCTATTATTTAAGAAATACATTAAAATGCAATACAGCACTAACAAAAAATACCAAGAAACCTCCGCCAACTATTCGCAAATGTATTTTCATGTTAGTTTTCATTCGTCATCATCATTCATCAAAGAAATGTTTAACGAATATGTCGTAAAACATTTCTCTAGACTCTAAACAGCGAGAGACAGACATACATACAAAACTCTTTATTTATAACCACACTAGCTGCCCGTCCCGGCTTTGCCCGGGTATGATTGGCTATACATATACTTACCACGTAATGTAGGTATGCGCCACACACATGCTAGACATACCGGATGAACCATTATGATGAGTTAAAACCTACCCAAATCGCGAGAGTTTCCGTAGTCTTAAACTTTTCGAAGTTTATGAAAAAGAGATAGTAGGTATTGGCATATCTAAATAAAAGTGAGTTCGTATGTGTTGGGTGGCTGTACATAATATATAGCCCTGATTTCAGAAAATGACAATGATGAGAATGAAAGCGACGTTAAAATATTACAGACCCACATTCTATACATTCTACCCATGTAAGTTAGTTTCTTGATCTTGTCTTCACTCGAGAATTTTGAAAAACATTGGGCATCAGTTCTACTTCTACGAATTGTGAGCCCTACCTAAGACCTCTTCAACTTGCTAACCGAAAGAGCTGTGATGGAAGGAATCGAAGCGCTGGCATCCAACGTGTTCCGGACGTCACGACCAGATCTTAGATTCACGTGAAGACCTTCGCTACACTTGCCAATACATTGTCTACATTCGAAAACTTTAAGGTCGACAATTCGTTTCACATACTATGTGTAGGGGCGTAGCTATCGCAGTATCAGCCGCGTCAATAATACGGGGCTCCCGGGCTACAGGGACCTTAACGTGTGTAAGCAAAACCTAGTAAAATGTTATCCACAATGTCACTTAATCTCGTGCTTCCCGAAAAAAAATCATCTCTTTTTTTCCCGGGTTAAGCATTCTTCCAAAAGTTGTCCTAAGAGGCAGAAATTTTATAACAACTGAAATCGTCTTCAGCTAGACTTACTTAGCTGATATAAGTAATTATATTCTATTCATTATCAATTATCAATTTCCTGAAAAAAAGGCAAGAAAAGTGTATATTTCATTTGAATTGTTTGGCTAGCTCAATTTCTAGGAGGAAGTGACAACTTAAAAATCGTCTTACCACTAAAGTTTTAACAGTACAAATTGTACGGCTAAACAGTGTTTAAATCTTTTGCAGTAAGGCGGTATATATTTATTTCAATTTAATGCAAGCATATTTGTTTCTTTTGTGAGAAATGAGTGATTTGGGCTCCCCAACTATGTTTGATTCTGGGCTCCTCCAAGGCACGCTACGCCACTGCATACCTATTTACTACTAATAAAACATAAATCGACACACTAATGGCAGAGATATATAACTTTGGTGGTCTAGTGGTAGTAACGCCTGTCCTACAATCGTGAGGTGGTGGGTTCAAATCCCGATCCTGTATCAATGAGTTTCTTTGGAACTTATGTACGGAATTTCAAATCATTGGCTTTTCGGCGAAGGAAAATATTGTGTGGCAATCTGCACCAACCCACACTGGGCCCTGGGCACTGGTGGTGGATATGGCCCAAGCACCCTTCTCAATTCTCAATGACCCGTTTCCTCGAATCTCGACGTTATGTCACCTAATAAGTGCCTGTAACCGAGCACTTTGGCATCGCGCGGCGTTGTAGTCGGCTTGGAATCGCCTTACGACTAACTAAAAAGCCTGCCCACTACGTAGCTTGGGCAGGATTTTGGCTCGGACACTTTTTTCACGATTGTGACTCTAAAGTGAATTTTGTATTATGTACAAAGTACATGAATTGCCAAGCGGAGTGAGCGGCGAAACGAAACTTTTATAATACTTACATTTTTGAACTCGTAATATCTTTGTAATAAAATGTCTGAATTAAATAATTTAAAAAGTTGCATAAAGCTATTGAAACAGTCTTGAATATGAAATAATTTATTTTGATAAGGATTAATACCAAGATACAAATTAAGATCCTTTTCCTGCGACGGTATTTCAATTAATTTTTAAGAATAAAAGAACAGTTATTACGGCTTAACTATAATAGTTAGATATATGCTGTCGCAACATTTTTTGTAAATTATGGTGTGTTCTATAAAGTCGTAGTACATTATTTTATTCCATCATCAATAGTTTTCGCAGCGCACGCGACGTAAGGAATTTTTCAGGTCTTTTTTTTACACCTTATGTTACATTATTGGAGTTTTAGTAAGGATCCCTAATTTTTTTTAAATATAATATAGCCTATGTTACTTGGGGATAATGTAGCTTTCTAAAAGTGAAAGAATTTTTGAAATCGGTCCAGTAGTTTCGTAGCCTATTCATTACAAACAAACAAACAAATCTTTCCTCTTTATAATATTATAGTATAGATAACACAAATTTAACACTTTGTACACATTTCAGACTATATGATTATAAACTGGCGGCCTTATCATCCGTGGCGATTTCTTCCAGGCAACTGCACGAATATGAACTGACGAGAACAAGAAATAGAGGACTAAACTAGAGACATTATTAACATGGAAAACACCTAGTTGTTAAAAATACTACTTAGATTTAAACTGATAAACTAAACATCTTTAAATCCTAACTACTAATAATTATACCTACATATATACGTTATAAAACAATATATATATCTACATATACCTACGAGAGAATGCAATCCTGTCTGTAAATTGGGCATGATTAGTGACGGGAAATAAAAATCACTGTCATTTACTTATTATACTTACTTATCAGTGTTGTAATTTTTGATTCCAAACCTTAATGCACACTGCAGCACTGAAACCGTGGTGGTCTAGTGGTAGTAACACTCGCCTTACAATTTTGTGGTCGTGGGTTCAACTCCGGGTTCCGCACCAATGAGTTCTTCGGAATTTAACACCGCTTTTCTTTGGCTTTTCGGTGAAGGAAAACATCGTGAGGCAACCTGCATACGTCCGTAGAAAAAATTCGGTGGCGTATGTGAATCCACCAATCCGCACTGGGGCAGCGTGGTGGATATGGCCCAAGCACCCTTTGTGGGTAGGCCTACGTCCTGCAGTGGACTATTAAAAAGGCTGATACAGATACACTGCAGCACAAACACAAGATATCAAGACTCCGCATATGCAATTACATTGGACTCCCATCCCAATATTCGTAAAACGATTTACTTACATTAAATTCATAATCGGTCCGCTCCAAGTTCTAAAATCATGTCTCATACAAAATGGCCAATTAACAAGAAATTAAAGCCTTAATGCATACTTTAGTACAAACATAAAACAGCAAGAAACTGACAAGACTTCGCAAATGCAATTACATCGGACTCTCATCCCAATATTCGTAAAACAATTCGCTGGCAGTAAATTCGCGGGCGGACCGCCGCACGTAGAGACGGTTGAAATATTCACAAGGAGAGTAAAGCGAAACGACCTCGGAACTACATACAAGGTGTTGGTCTGCAAAGTACAGGGACTTTTAGGGAACTTTCACCGTGGTACCTACCTCCAAATTGTGAAAAAATCAACTGCTCTTAAGAAATAGTTCATCGACTCTCGACAAACTTTCTTTATAAATAATTATTTATTCCAAAAACTGGTATGATCGACCGTGTACAGTATTTGCGAATATTTCGCAAGATCGGTGTAGCATTTTTCACATTATTGTTGATTTATCGAAAATGGCTCAGCCACTACTTAAAAAGTTATGCGTGGTTATACATTAAAAAAATATACGAGTCGAATTGAGTAACTCCTCCGTTACGTCGGTCAACAAATTCTGTAAACAGCTGATTCTTTTTAGCTATTTTTGGAGTTGGCTTCATAGTAAAATTTGTTTATAATGATGAATATACCACCGTGAGAGTCGGTCAATACTCCCTCTCTTCGTTTGGTTAGTGATGGGTGGCATTCAAAATATATTATCTAAGCGAGGTCGTGTTTCAGATTACATGTAAAACTGTAGACGTTGTCCGCCTTGAATGACGGTGAATGTTTAACTTTAGACTATTTACGTTGCTAGTCAGGTCCATGGTCATTGACAGAACCCAGCTTAGATTTACTTACAAAAAAATGAAAGCAATAAAAATAATTTACAAAAAAAATATGTATATTTAGTGTAGCTACCCATGTACCTATCTAAACTTTACCTGTCCCGAGGCCAGTGTACCTACCTGATATTTTAGTTGCTCTGTTAGGTTTACAATTTTATTGTTTTAATAGAATGTGGGTCACGTGATAAACCTAGTTATAATATTTATCAAACAATTTGATATTGTAACAGTGTATGCAGTTCGTCAGGTGTCTCTGTAATTAAGAAATTGAGGTGCTAAAACTTGATGTGGTATAAAAATTAATATCAAAATCTTTTAAAAGAATATCAGCAGTGAAATACGACAGAGTAAGTAATAGGTATATAATTTTACATGTGTGTGATCATCGTCAATAGCGTAAAAAAATAACTTGTTGGGCAGTCTAAATATTTTTGCACTAAAAACATCATTAAATTCTTTGTAATAATTTAACAACTAAAACAAGCTTAGGCCAATTGTGCCTCTCTATCGCTTTGTTCCGCGCTCTCACTAGCACGCTCTGATCAGGCGGAACGTGACACATTTTCGCGCCTGCAGCTGGCTTTAATCGATTTATAAGACGTCATCACGTTTAAAATAAATAAATGTGTGCAGTCGCTAACTACTGGACAAAGCTTGTGTAGACAGTTCCTATCCATTTCAAACCATCTGCAGTTCTACGCGAACAAGAATAACACTATAAAATATCTTCCAAAGTGGGATCAGATTGTGTACAGTAGCTCAAAAAATCCATCAAAATATTTTATGGTAAATTAATGTGCAGAGTAAAACAACCGCATAATATAATATAATGCTTAATTTGAATGGGCTTTCATGTATCCTGATTTGATTATTGTTCAAGGCCGCCATCATGCCGCCATATTTTACGAGCAATGTCAAATGTCATGATAAAACTTCCTTTAAATGAAGATTGGTTTAAAAGAAAATAATACAAAAATCATTTTCCAAAACATATAAAGCAACTAATTAACTGAATACTGTACTAGCTAATGGCTTAAGCACGATATATTTTTGCATAATCTCGTTTACAACAGAACAAGATTATTTTTTGCAAAAATTAGCATGACCGACTTCACCCGTGTACAGAAATCGCGAATATTTCGCACGGATCGATGTAGCATTTTTCACATTATTGTCGATTTATCAAAAATCGCTCAGCCGATTTCGATAAAATTCAAATGGGACCAGTTTCGAAGTGTATTCTTTCAAATAAAAAAAAAATATTGAAATCGGACCACTATGAAAAAAGTTATGCGTGGTTATACGTAAAATAAATATATACGCGTCGAATTGTATAACGCCTCCGGTGGTTCGTCGGTCAAAAACAAAATGATACCAAAAATTTTCATAAATTGCCGCCTCCAAATATAACCTTACCCCACATCTATGGCCCACTTCGTTACCGTGTTTACACAATCCGGCGCCTTTCCGTTTCTTAATTTGTAACTGCTACTTAATTGAGCTCCCTAATTGAGGAGCTTCTATTGGCTCTTTGTCTCACTCTTGTGGAGCTTTCTCGCTGCTAATTGGTCAGATTTGTTTAATGGATTATTGAGTGGCTGTAATTGGTTAGAAATGGGTTTGATTGCATAGGGATTTGTACGAGAAGAGTAATGTTAAGAAAACGTCTGTGAGTTTTCTAGTTTTACTCTTACAACTTTTTCTCTTTTAGTATAGTTGAATCAATCATGGAAGTTATGATTTTCCTACTACCTATTTTTTGTTGTAAACGATAATGAATATAAGGTAAGTTATGGTTATCCAGTGATAGTAGGTACCTAGTAGGTCCAAATCCGGGTTCCGTACTAATAAATTTAGAATTTAAGTACGGATTTTCACATGGCGTCTTTTTCGGTGTAGGAGAACGTCGTGGGACACTTTGACTTGACATTGAACAACTTGCATAAGTAGAGTTACGTTTGTAGGAGAAATTTGATGACATATTTTAATCCACCAACCCACACTGAATAACACGTGTGATACATAGTAGCCTTTCGTGAATGTGAAAGAACAACTACAATCATGATGATGAATTCGACCCAGAAATTGCGTCAACCCAAGCACGTGATTTTACTAGAAATATTCTGGGAATCAAATATGGCTGCCACCGACGCGATTTTACTTCGGATTCGTGATCGAAAAGCTACAGAGTCTTTTACATTTTTAATAAAGCCAGACTTCATCTAAATGTATTATCAAAGATGTGTCGCTGAAGGATAACAGTAAATAGAAATACATTTGAAAATGCCGTTTAGATATATAGGTTTAGAACATGATTTCTGTAAGGAAACAAAAAAAACAACGCGTTACACTCCGGGAGTGCCGGCAGAAGAGAAAACTTAAAAATATAAAGTTCTTATAATTTGTATACAATAACACACACGCACACTTGCGCATACTCGATTTCTAATAATTACAAAATAAAGTACGTGGTTTGTTGCAATCTAATGCCGTTAAACAAATTAAATGCTCTAATTGAGCACTTTTACAATTAATTCATATTATAAATACAAATAAAGTATTACTTAATATAATGTTTCTTTTCCGGGAGGTTCACCATTCTAATGTATCCCCGATCGAAACCGCGACAGGTCACTAGTTCCAACGCTAAAATAAAATTCAGCGCAGACAATTTATCGACGTAAATAAAACCGTCTGATTCACAATCCTCTCGCAACGCATTAAAAATCCAAGTCCTGAAAAAACGCTCTTTTACCAGCAAAAAATACGTGTATCGTGAAACATATCGACAAAAACAAGAGTATGTTATATTTCTGATCACGGCTTAATCGTAAATATG
This sequence comes from Hypomecis punctinalis, assembly GCA_949316475.1. Taxonomy (NCBI): domain Eukaryota; kingdom Metazoa; phylum Arthropoda; class Insecta; order Lepidoptera; family Geometridae; genus Hypomecis; species Hypomecis punctinalis. The sequence continues at coordinate 25,968,178 of OX438800.1, read as the reverse complement.
AAGGGTTGAGGGGCGCCTTCTGGCTGCTATTGCAAAAAAATGCTGCGATCTCCATAAAATATGTCTGCGAGTAGAAATACCTACTCGATAAACTCAGATCTATGTACCACTATCCCGTTCATAAGCTTTCAAAACGAAAGAGATGAAACGTGAAAATGTCGTTTTCGATTTTTTTTTCAAAACTTCCCTCTTTTTTGCTGGAGTAAAAGAGAGAATTCATCAGGTAAGCTTGTGCATATTTATAGTTGCTTGCGCTTACTTTATTTGCGTCGGTAAACTGCGTCTCTTTTCGTTTTCTGAAACAAGTGGCTTTTTCTACGGAAATGTTTATTTTGCGATGTGTTTTGTGGTTTACTCACATTTTTATTTTACTTTCATGTATGTTTTTGAAACAAAACCAACTTGTTTTGTTGTTAAATTCAAATTTGTTGTTAAAGACTTTTAATGGGTTGCAAGTTGCAATGTGTGTGATTTGTGTGATGGGTAGGTAGAAGAAATTTTTTTTATAATTTAAAAACCGGACAAGTTCGAGTCATTCTCGCACACTGAGAGTTCCGTACGAATCCTGAAAAATAGCAAAATTGGGAAGTAAGTTGTTAAAATTTCTATACTATAACCACCGACAAAAAAGTGTTTTTTTTTTTTCACTTTTCTCGTCATAATCTAAAATTAAAATAATTAAAAACCTGTTTTAGCATGTGCTAATGAAGTCATTTTATATGATACCTTACATAATAAGATTTACTCACTTTGAATTTTGAACCCATATTTTGTGAAATTTGATGCCCTTTTTTTATGATTTAATTAAAAATGTACAGTTTTCAGATTTATTCCTATATGTGTATTCTGAGACAATGCTTCTCCCCAAATTTCATAGTTCTATGTCAACGGGAAATACCCTGTAGGTTATGATTTTCGTGAGTGTCGAAATATGCGGTTTTTTACGACATAAACGGCTCTAACTTTTTTAAACGATAACTGAGAAGTTTTTCTTTTACACAACTGCAAGAAACTATAGATATACGTAGTTTAAATTTCAACTCGATATCTTTACGCGTTCTTGAGATAAAGAGTCTTGACATACACACAGACGGACAGACGGACAGATGGACAACAAAGTGATCCTATAAGGGTTCCATTTTTTCCGTTTGAGGTGTGGAACCCTAAAAAAAAGGACGTCGCGTCGGGTAGACCCTGGTTGGTCGTACTAAGTAAGCTCTTTTGACGGCTCGACCTTCGTCCGTCCGCTCGACATGAACGAGCCACTGCAACCTGTGTGCTTTTATATCCCCAAGGATAATGTTTTAGCCGAACAGCTCCAAGCCAAGGTCTTCGTCGTTCATGTTTAGTGCCGCCACTGCCTGTGGGTTGATGTCGTGGAGAAGAATTTGCGTGATACTACGCGACAAGCAGCAGCCTGTCTGGAGAAGCAAAACATAGCACCGGTGCAACTGGTGTAACTCGTTGCAACGGTGTAACGTTGTAATTAACGTAGTATGTAACTAACGTTGGGATCATAGGGTTAACGTGGCAAGTATATAGGCTTTAATATCCAATAATTATTTTTCGCCAAAAATCATGATGATTCAAATTTTGTACACACAGCCGACTCCAACGTATACACAATTTGAATAGTTTGCACGGATCCATTTGTCATCCATTAAGTAAGTTTTACATTAGTGTTGATATCTCAAAAACGGTTAACCCAATTTGTTTATTAAATTTAAATGAGACCAAATCGGGAGTACCTATATCCTCTCGAAAAACAAAAAGTAAAGACGAACATTATTATGTACCTCTTTCTTTTTGGAAGTCTATATAAATATATCTTAGCAAATAATTATGCAGTAGGTAAGTAAGCGACTTCTGGGATACGTAGGTTGGTACTAACATAATATTCTAATATTTTTTAACCTTGAATTATGCAGTAACATTTTTACAACCTTACCTGGATATCTACTCTTCATCTTAAACAACAAAGCATCATCCAATTAAGGCCAGCCGGTCGTCAGCGCGCGCGATAAATTCAGCGCCGACACAATACGCGGCTTCCTTAACTTTTCGACCGCGAGTAACGAGTTTTTAACTTTGTGGCAAAGCGAAAAATGTCTCTATCTTCTTTAGGCGGTGGTGCAAAGGAAAAGCTAGAGCAGATAGACAATAATCGTTTTTCGAAAAAAATGGCAAATCCGACTTCAATCGTGTACAAAATTCGAATAGTTCGCTCGAATCGATGCATAATTTTTTTTACATTATTATTGTGTAAAAACTTAAACAGCTTAAGCTAAACTTAAACTTAGCAGACGATATGGTGCTGCTCAGCCCCTCAATTAAAGGCTTGCGTAAGCTGATCGAAATTTGAGAACAGTACGCGCATGATAATAACCTAAAATATAACGTAAAGAAAACGAAGATGATGATTTTTAGGTCGGGAAGGGGGCCGCTCAACGTGCCTGAGGTCCGCATTGGTGGACAGATTGTTGATACTGTGAGTAGTTTCAAGTATCTTGGACACATTGTGACGTCTAATCTCTCTGATAATGAAGATATTGAGCGTCAGCGCCGAGCCCTTTGTGTTGTTGGCAATATGATTGCACGGAAGTTCTACAGAGCTTCTAAGGACGTCAAAATCACTTTGTTTAAAGCATATTGTCAAGCGTTTTACACGTGTCAACTCTGGACCAATTACACCATGAGGTCGCACAACGCAATTAGAGTAGCATACAATAACATATTCAGGCACCTGATGGGCCTGAAGTGGTATTGTAGTGCCTCCGAAATGTGCGCAGAATCGCGAGTAGACTCATTCAACGCCATTCAGCGAAAACGTATCGCATCATTTATGTCCAGGGTTGACACGTGTAAAAACAAGATCATCAGAAGCTTAGCGGACCGGCAGCTGCTGTCTGCAACCTATAAACGATGGGTAGCTATTGCTACCTGATTTTCTTTTTTTCTGTATTTTTCTTTTAATATTATTTGTTTTGTGATAGGGATCGTTGTGTTTGAAATAAAGATTTATTATTATTATTATTATAAAAAGCTTAACCAATTTCAATAAAATTTAAATAAGACCTCTTTGGGAGTATATCTTTTTGAACTAAATCATTTTTTTAAATCGGTTTACGATGGGCGAAAAAATTGATAAATAAACTTACCCAAAGAAACACACGCACACACAGACGAACGAACTTCCTCCTTTTTAGAAGAAAATGAGGTGTTTTCTAAAAAATATGAAAGTATCCAATAAATGGCGACAATAGTTTGAAATCGTCGATCCTTTGACTATGGAAATCGTACTGTCATTGCCAAGATGTCTTCTTCTTCCTTTTTATGTTTTAGCGTCGCGTTGTTGTGCATTTGCCAGTGTCAAGTATTAAGTTTAAATCATTTTTGATAATATTTTATCAAAATAGTCACGTCATATTCCAATAAAGTCGCGGTCAAGTCCAAACGTAGTCCCAAGTCATACCTCAGTAAAGCATCGGAGACTTTACTATAGGCTTCTCTCTCTCACCCTATTCCAATTTATATGACTATTACGCCATCTAGTAAGTTTTGTGAAACATTTTTTTTTTGAAATCGCCTCATTAGAATGACTAATATTGTAAGAGAATGCAAATGTCATGTTGTGTACTATATGTAAATATATCTTGATGGCTAGTACTTGTTAGTTTTTTAACTACTTGTGGCCCGATTCTCTAACGACAAAACTTAAAGTAACGTATTTTTTGTATTGCCGCAAATTTTGTTTGGAGAAATGTTTTTTTTTTAAATATAAAGTTAGGTTAAAACAAATAATAAAGCGAGTTTCAGTAATAATATTTGAAAACTAAATATTTTTCACACGAATTTCATGAATAGAAAACTTAACTTAAAGCACGTTATGCGCACTTTTTTATACAGAATAACCCTGCTGAAAATAAGCAGCATAGGTAAATTTACTTATTTCTGACCTTTAAGGGTCTGTGGATGATCCGATTGCTTTTTATGTAGTAGTAGTGTACGTAGTTTTAGCTTACTAAGTATCATTGTATTTAGCTGTAGTTAATAAGGCACTTTTGCCCTATTTACCCAGGCAGGTATATGTAGTTACTAGCTTAAAACCCGCGGTTTCGCCCGCGTTGTCTTAGTACATAGGTACTTGCTTAAAATGAAAATTTCCCGCGGTTTGACCTACGTTGTCTTTGTACTTGCTTACAATAATATCTAATAGTCCGCGGTTTGGCCCGCTTGTCTTAGTACTTGCTAAAAATTATAAAAGCCTGCTTTTTGGCCTGCGTTGTCGTATTATTTGCAAGGATAATGCCCACGGTTTGGCCTGTATTGTCCTAAAATGATAATAGGTCACAGTTTAACCTGCGTATTTTTATACTTGCTTAATAAAGATGGTAATTAATAGCACGCAGTTTGACCCGCGTTGTCTTAGTACTTGATTAAAATTATAAAAGCTTGCCGTTTGGCCTGCATTGTTGTATTACTTGCAATGATAATAGCTCATGGTCTGGCCCGTGTTGTCTTAGTTTGTTTGCTCAAAATGATAATAGCCCGCGGTTTGGCCCGCGTTGTGTTAATACTTAGGTACTTAAAATGATAATAATCCACAGTTTGTCCCGCGTTGTTTTAGTATTTACTTGCTGAAAATAATAGACCGTCGACCCGTGTTATCTTGGCACTTGCTTTTAATAATTTCTAATAGCCCGCGGTCTGGCCCGCGTTGTCTTAATAATTCCTTAAAATTATAACAGCCTCTCGTTAGCCTGCATTGTTGTATCACTTGCAATGATAATAGCCCACGGTCTGGCCCGCGTTGTCTTGGAACTTTCTTAAAACAATAATAGCCCGTGGTTAAGCCCGCATTAGGCTCAATTACGAAGGCGCCATCGTAATTATAATAGCTAATTACCATAATTATAACTGTTTCTTTTTCACTTTACGTATTCTACAGAGAGAACACTTTTTACGTTGCTGTTAAATTTACGATAGCGCTTTCATAATTAAGCCTATTAACGTATTACTTGCAAGGATAATGCCTACGGCTGAGCCTGAATTATTGTCTCAGTATTTGCCTAAAATGATAATAGCCCACGGATTGGCCTGCATTGTCTTAGTTTTTGCTTATTTAATTTACTTGTATCTAAAGTTTACTACTGAGTGCGTGAATTTTTTGATGAGAAATTGCTGAATATTTGAAATTAAATCAATAATGTAAGGAATTTCACACTACTGGCTTTTCATTGATGGAAAACATTAAGGCAACCTGTATAGGTACGTCCGCAGAGAAAAATCAATCGTCGTATCAAAATCGTATGTGGATTCAGCAACCCGCGTCGACGTGATGGATATGGCCCAATTACCTTTCGCGGGTAGGCCTACGTTCAGTAGTGCACTATTAATTAAGGCCGGTACAGGTATTCGAAGTGTTTCATTAAGTCGTTAAAATTTATTCTAAGCTCATTTTTCCCGAAAGATATGACAATCTCGCCTAAAACCGATCACCCAGTCAAAAGTGATCGAGACACCTTATAGGACTTTCAGACGTTGTCTGACCCCAGGCAGATGAAAAAATGTGTGAAACAATGTGTTCTAGTATGCTATTATACTCATCATTTGACTAACTTTTACTATGGTACCAACCCCGAAATCACATCAATAAAATCAACTGTTCAACACAAAAAGTTTATCGACCCGCGATAAAATGTATGGAATAGGTAGGTAACTTTGCTTTTCAGGGCTGATCCCACAGTAAAGTAAGTATATTGACTCGTATGTATCCTAAGTTAAGACTATCAGATCACAAAATAAAAATAAACCGTAATCTATTGGAGACCCATTTTGCCCCATTTACTGTTGAATCATTATATTAGTTCTATTCTAGATACTTCACTACATTCTGAAAAAAAGCGCATTCAAGTTATTTTTTACGCTTATTCAGGGTTACGATTAATCTAGCGGATACGGAATCCGGGACTTTTCCCAGGACGTCAATAGTAATTTATTAGTTAAAATAGTGGGCTGTTTTGAAACAAAATTGCATTGATTTTAGTATTTTTAAAAAAAATTGATATCCCGAAGGGCCAACTTAAATTTTCCGGTATAGATGTACTTTAAGTGGTAATTTGTGTTATCATCTAGCTTCATACCAAATTTCATTAGAATTCATTAACCTGTTTTATCTTAGCTTTATGTTATAAAACTGATTAATTTTGGCTATCCCTAAGAAACCCTGTAGATTTTCCGGGATAATAAAAGTTCCAGTATTGATACATGTTGTGTGCTTCCTACGTACTCGTTTTCATCCGTAACCTGTAATCGATGCTTTTTTCACCAACTTTGGGAAGTTTCGGACCCCCAAGGAAAATGTTTAAAGAAAATTCGGAAAAACAGGAACAACCATATTTTTTGTTTAGTCATAAAAGCATGAATACAAAGTTTCATGTCAATCGGTACAGGGAATAAAAAGTTACATGCAAACACAAAGGAGAGAGGTCGATTTTTCAAAATTTTCATGCTTCATTATGTCGTACGATGTACGTATATTCCAAATTTAAAGTTTATATCCTCAGCGGTTTGGGTTGTAGCCTAAACTGATTAATTTTTGCCATCCCTAAGGAACCCCATAGATTTTCCTGGATATTATTAGTTCCTGTATTGAAACATACTGTGTGCTTCCTTCATACCAGATTTCAACTATAACCGTTCAGCTGGTTGGATGTAATTGACACTTTTTTCACCAGTTTTGGGACCTTTTTTGACCCCTTAGATGAGGAAAATTCGGAAAAACAGGAAAAAACGTAACTTTTATTTTGTTTGGAAAGCATGTATACAAAGTTTCAAGTCATTTGGTACAGGGAATAAAAAGTTACATACAAACGAAAAGGGCCCGTATTACTCCGTTAGAGATCGATTTTTCAATATTTTCTTCCTTAGTGCTCCATTACGTCGTACAATGTACCTATGTTCCAAATCCTCCTAATTAATGATTCGATCTCGCAGAGAGACTCCAAGCATAGCCCTTTCCATAGCTCGTTGGGCTACTTGGAGCTTACTAATAAGGCCCATAGTGAGAGACCACGTTTCTGTGCCATAAGTCATCACTGGCAACACACACTGGTCGAAAACTTTCAACTTGAGGCACTGAGGTATGTCGGACAAGAAGACACTACGCACTTTTCCGAACGCTGCCCAGCCGAGTTGAATTCGTCGATTGGCCTCTTTGTTGAAGTCGGACCTACCTAACTGGACTACTTGTCCTAGGTAGACGTACGAGTCAACGACTTCAAGAACCGAGTTTCCAACAGAAATCGGGGTAGGTAAAACATGGGAATTACACATGACTTTCGTCTTGTCCATGTTCATCTTAAGACCCACCTGTTTCTATTATCCGTAGTGCTATCCGTAGTACCTATTTTCAGTAGTGCACTATTAATTAAGGCCGGTACATGTATTCGACATGTTTCATTAAGTCATTAGAAATTTAATTTTCCAGGCAAATAAAAAAATGGCACACAAGTCGTAATTCTAGTCAGGCATATTCTAGGATGCTATTATACTCATAATTTGATTAACTTTTACAATGGTACCAACCCCAAAAGCACGTGAATAAAATCAGCTGTTCAACACAAAAAGTTCATCGACCCGCGACAAAATGTATGGAAAATGTAGGTAATTTTCGCTTGTCAGGGTTGATCCCATAGTAAAATACTTATATTGATCCATATGTGCGCTAAGCTTAAGACTATTGGCTCACAAAATAAAAAAAAATCGTAAACTTTTGGGGACCCATTTTGCCCCATATAAAGATAAACTATCATTATCATAATCCTAGATACTACATTATTTAAGAAAACGCATTGAAATTTTGGGACGTATCTGACCCCTAAGGATTTTTTTAAGGAAAATTTAGAAAACAGGTACAGCCATATTTTTTATTTAGTCTCAAAAGCATCTATACAAAGTTTCATGTCAATCGGTACAGGGAATAAGAAGTAACATGCAAACAAAAAGGGCCCGTTTTACCCCGTAAGTTAGAGTTGGGTACGTTTGTCATCCTTAGTGCTTTATTATGTCGTACGATGTACGTATATTCCAAATTTCAAGCTCGTATCTACAGCGGTTTGAGCTGTAGCCTAAACTTATTAATTTTGCGTATCCCTAAGGAACCTTGTAGATTTTCCTGGATTTTATTAGTTTCTGTATTAAAACGTGCTGTGTGCTTCCTTCATACCAATTTTCAACCATAACCGTTCAGCTGGTTCGATGTAATTGACGCTTTTTTCACCAACTTTGGGACCTTATTTGACCCCTTAGATGAAGAAAATTCGGAAAAACAGGAAAAAACGTGACCTTTGTTTTGTTTGGAAAGCATGTATACAAAGTTTCAAGTCAATCGCTAGCGGGAATAAAAAGTTACATAAAAACGAAAAGGGCCCATTTTACCCCCTTAGAGATCGAAAGTTCAAAATTTTCGTCCTTAGTGCTCCATTACGTCGTTCAATGTACCTATATCCCAAATTTCAAGCTCATATCTTCAGCGGTTTGGGCTGTAGCCTAAACTTATTAATTTTGCGTATCCCTAAGGAACCTTATAGATTTTCCTGGATTTTATTAGTTCCTGTATTAAAACATACTGAGTGCTTCCTTCATACCAATTTTCAACCATAACCGTTCAGCTGGTTCGATGTAATTGACGCTTTTTTCACCAACTTTGGGACCTTATTTGACCCCTTAGATGAGGAAAATTCGGAAAAACAGGAAAAAACGTAACTTTCATTTTGTTTGAAAAGCATGTATACAAAGTTTTAAGTCAATCGGTACAGGGAATAAAAAGTTACATACAAACGAAAAGGGCCCGTTTTACCCCCTTAGAGGTCGAAAGTTCAAAATTTTCGTCCTTAGTGCTCCATTACGTCGTTCAATGTACCTATATTCCAAATTTCAAGCTCATATCTTAAGCGGTTTGGGCTGTAGGCTGTCTGTCAGTCAGTCACTCAGGGAAGCCTTTTATATAATAGATTATTCATGGATACCACTTCGCCGCAGCAACAGACATGGTGGTTGTGGAGAAGTCCAGCTGACAATTACTGGTATACTGATTTAAAAAAATGTTTTAATTGAAAAGTAAATGTGAAAAATAAGAAGAAAAGGTAAAAATTGAATTATTAGACAGCGTGGATGGTCAATGGTCAAATACAAATTAACGTGTCATCCGATATACATTTTTACGACGATGAAGACAACTTTAAATATTTCTTTTTTTTTAATGTTAAATAGGGCTACATCTGGCCACCAACTCGCCTGATGGAAAGCAAAGTTGTACCTGAAGATGGAGCATGTAGACCTAGAAGATACCTGACACATATTAAATGATAAAACCATGGATTAATGGTTTTGTCAATTTATTCAACATTAAATACACAAAGAGACATTGGAAATCAAATAATGATGACAACCTCTTGTCAAATAATAAACTACTCTATGCTTTCAAAAAGGAAGCCGTCATAGCTAGATGAAATCAGTTAGTATACTACATTCTTCAAGCCATGAAACACCAACATAGTCTTGAAGATATGAAGGGGGACGTCTGTTCTGAGAGAAACAGTGAAGCGTGTCACCCTGTTCTGAAGAATTTTGACAGAATCCTACGAAACGCAATCTCTTATATTGGCAAAGACAGACGGTTATTGACAAGTATTTTCAATTTAGTTGAGTCAAGTACCTGATCTCCTATTCCTTCACCAAGGAAATTTTCGAAAGTATGGCGCCAGTGCACATACTATGTCCGCACCTAGTTGCGCTAGGCTCCACTTCAGGTCGCTCTGGACGCAAGAAACTATTTAATAAATTCTGTGACATTATTGTGGCAGCACTTTTATTGTTTTCATGCTTAGACATTATTCCATGCTTTGTTGTTTATTTTTAGCTTAATGTACGAGTTATATATTTATTTTATTGTTATTATTGTATAACTGGATCTTAGTGTATACTAAAAAATACAAGTCACCTTACAATCTAAAATGAGAAGTGCAATCTAAACATTAAAAATAGAGCTACATAGGAGTATATAAATCTTGGGTACCTAATATGGTAGGTACTTTGTTCGAAAAATCAGTCCAGTAGTCCCCTGCGCGCCGAACCAAATGTACCCAAAATACTCGCCGCGTTGCCCCGTTGAATGGCCAAGGAAATGCGCTGGACCAAATACCAGCCAGCCCGAGCATCGTTCCCCTTGTCCTTCAGGCGGCGACCCAGGTCAAGTACAAATTTCCTAGCTTCGGTGCCCCATGGTCCCGCTGTTTCGACGGCAAATGGAACGAAGTCGTACGCTGACTCCAGGCAGGCGTATTTGTTGTGTTTGTTTCTAGCGGCTGCCTCCGCTCCTGCCCCAGCAACTTGCTGGGTAGCAGGGAGGTGGCAGGATGCGAAAGTGCTTACGCATGTCGCATCCCACACGAGGCAGCGCCCTCTCTGCCAAGGGATCAGCGTAAGACCATCCGGGCGTTTGCCATCTGAACGAGATAATCCAGGGGGTTCCAAGACGCTGGGCACGTCTGCCGACGCGAGGGCACGCTTCAGGATGTCATTAATAGCGTGATGTCGGGGTCTGCGGCCTACACATCGTGTGCAACTTAGGCCGTGGTGTCCATTTGCTTCAACTTGTGCTCCGCAGATACACACGTGAGGCTCGCAAATAGAACATCCGAGCCGTAGGGCCACGGCCACCCTCAGTGAGTTGACATCCAGGAGCGTACCCATGCGAGGAGACGGGAGAGCATGCAGCCAAGCACCAGACTCAGGCCTGGTAACAGCGAGCATTCGGGCCAGCTCAACTCCTGTAATATCACTTTGCAAGCTTGAGAGTATATGTTTGCAGAGAAGATCGTCCCAGTTTCTCTGCCACTTAAGCTTTTCGGGCGCATCAGTCTCCGGACACAGCACTGACCCCGCATCTCTGGCCTCCTCGGCGTACGGGACGCGAACTATATCACCATCACACGAAAGAATACGAGTGACAAGTTCTGCGACCCCGTACGACGAGGCAACGAAGGCAATGGGACCAGTCTCCCGGAGGCGACGCACACCCAGACCACCATAACGAATGGGCAGGCTCGCCTGGCACCACTGAGTCTCGCTCAACCGAACATTTAAAGTGCCTTCCAAGATCCGTTTTAGGGCGTTGTCAAACTTTAGTACTTCTTCCGAGAGCTTCCAAGTTGGTGCCGTTCTAATAACATAAGTTAGTTTTGGCATCGCGAAACAATTTCTCAGAAGCACCAATGCCACATGTGCTGGTAGACACTTCAAGTGAGCCTCCATTGATGCCAGTGTGTCGATTTTTTCCTGCATGCTGGCATGCAATCCTTCTAAGAAAATAGGGGCACCTAACAAACTAAAAGAGTATCGGTCTAGAATCCTCAGTCCAGGTATAAGGGATCGGAATTCGTCGCCAGAAGCCGCTGCAGCTGGGCTGCAAGGGAATAACTCACACTTAGAGGTATTTACCTCTAAGCCCAGCTCTTTCAGAGCGGGTATGAGGACCATCACGTCCCTCTCTACCGTGTCAGGACTTCCTCCTATAGTGCCATCGTCCAAGTACCAGATATTCAAAGGGGCTTTTATAGAAGAGATGGCTTTATGGATGGCTAAGCTATACATTAAAGGACTCAACGGATCTCCCTGCTGAGCGCCAACCTGGGATTCAATGCATACACCGTCGAAAGAAAGGTTACATGGAACGGCATAACACTGAAACAAAAACGGAAAAATGGCTGGCGTTAATGTTTTTACCTCAGACAAAATAACGTCCCTTTCGACGCTGTTAAATGCATTGCTTAATGTTAAATAAATTGACATAAAGTACCATTTTAGCGTTCTATTTGGCCATTTCCTTGAGGATTATATGGTGTTATTCTGCTCATTGCAATGCCCAATGGAGTAAGAAAGTTTTGCAGTTCTTCAAACATGAAAGAAGTGCCTCTATATGCCTACAATACCTTGAACCATCCATGTAAATCAAAATTAATACAAATTGAGCTGTGCTGAACTGTACTGGACTTTTGTAATAGGTAAACTACTGATAAACTTAGAATAACCCAAGTAGGGTTACGTAAGTAACCCATAATTGAACACGAAAAATAAATTAAATTATTTTTATCGTGCTTCACACACTAGGTGTATAGAAACTTTCTTTTTGTGATAAACATTTCAAAAATTGACGCGTTCGCAGGATTTGAACCTGCATCCTCTGGGACTCCGGCCCAGATGCCAAATGATAAACACTCACTAATTCGGCGCCTTCGCAGAGAGCGTTTTAGCTTAATTGGACAAAGCATCTGGGCCGGAGTCCCAGAGGATGCAGGTTAAAATCCTGCGAACGCGTCAATTTATGAAATGTCTATCACAAAAAGAAAGTTACGAAAAATAAACATCATTTCATGATCCCATACAGCTACTACATAATGCTAAGCTCCCCCCCTCTTTCAATAGCGGTCGTTGGAGGCGCGGCTCTAACCCTGATTTATTATTCGTCAGTAATAACATTAGCTCTATGTGCCGAAAAAGCGTCAGCCTACCAATCCCCCACACTCAACATAGACCAATCATATGCTACGTGCAAGCCGCAGTTAAGCCTCAGAAAGTACCCCATAGACGTCGGTTTAACTTTTCCAAAGCAAACTGGGACAAATACTCGGAACTTGTAGATGCTAGCCTACGTAAAATCGACCCTTTACCACAAAATTACGATAAATTTGTCGAATCCGTAAGGTTTGCTTCCCTAAAATCTATACCAAGAGGGTGTCGCACTGAGTACGTACAAGGTCTCAATAAAGACTCCTCAAAACTTCTAGAGCAATACAAAATATTTTACGAAATCGACCCTTTCTCCGACGAAACCATCCAGGCTGGCGAACAACTTATCGAAACCATTAGTGAAAATAGGAAAGAAAGGTGGGTGGATATGATATCAAATATAGACATGACACATAATAGTAAAAAAGCATGGACCACCATAAAAAAGCTTACCGGAGACCCTCCAGAAGCCACAGAACCCGGTATCGTAACGGCAAACCAGGTTGCTCATCAACTTCTCATGAATGGAAAGCCCCCACACCGACTTCCGAAGCCTCCAAAACACACATCAGTACATGAAAACCATAACAACATCAGCAAACCATTCTCCGTATCTGATATTGTATATGGCATTAAAGACATGAAAAACGGCAAAGCCGCTGGAGTAGACGATATCACAGTTGAGCAAATTAAGCACTTACAACCTTATGCAGTATCATGGCTTTTAGCCCTTTTCAATAACTGTTTCGAAAAAATATACATACCCAAACTCTGGCGAAGAGCTAAAGTGATCGCACTTCTTAAGCCCGGAAAATGCCCTAATGATCCTAAAAGCTACCGTCCCATATCTCTGCTATGCCATACGTTCAAACTTTTCGAGAGAATGCTGCTAAACCGCCTTATCCCCGTAATTGAACCATGTCTCATTCCTGAACAAGCAGGCTTCAGACCCGGCAAATCTTGCACTACACAAACCCTAAAGCTTACACAATTCATTGAGGACGGCTACGAGTCTAAAAATATAACAGGAGTCGCATTTGTTGACCTGTCCGCTGCATATGACACAGTCAACATCAGAAAACTACTCCTTAAAGTCCACGTCCTGACTAAAGATACTGGTTTCGTCCAAATCCTGCGTGAGATACTCAACAACCGCCGCTTTCAAGTTCATCTACACCACGAAAAAAGCAGGTGGCGCTGCCAAAGAAACGGATTACCGCAAGGAAGTGTGCTAGCGCCAGCTCTTTTTAATATATATACTAACGATCTGCCTTGTACTCCCTACGCCGAACGTTTCATATATGCAGATGATCTTGCGTTAGCAGTCCAAGCACCTCGCTTTGAGGAAGTGGAAGAAAAGCTCACGGCAGCATTAGAAATACTGGGGAAGTTCTATGACGACAACGCACTTAGGCCTAACCCGTCTAAAACACAATCTTGTGCGTTCCACCTCCGTAACCGTGACGCTGATCGACCACTTCATATCTCTTGGCGGGGTGAAAATATAGAACATTCCACCCACCCACGCTACCTTGGAATAACACTAGACAGATCTTTGACGTACAAGAACCACTGCATCAAAACCAGACAGAAAGTTTGCAGCAGAAACAATCTCTTAAGGCGTCTGGTTTCATCATCTTGGGGAGCCTCACCAAGAGTCTTGCGGCTCACTGGATTATCTCTCTCCTTTAGTGCCGGTGAGTTCGCATGTCCGGTTTGGTGTCGCTCTACCCACACCAAGGAAGTTGACGTAGCACTTAATGAAACCTGCCGGATCATAACCGGATGCCTGAAGCCCACACCTCTAAACAAACTTTACCCTTTGGCCGGCATAGCCCCGCCTAGCGTACGTAGAGAAGTATCCAGTGCATTGGAGAAATTGAAACAAGAAACAGACGCCAGACACCCCTTATACAAATACCAAACAATAGACTCCCGTTTAAAAAGCCGAAGAAGCTTCCTGAAGCACACAGAACCTCTAAGTTCAGACCCCCATGAACAAAGATGTGAGCTATGGCAGACCATGCACCCATCCCCTCCAGATTTCATATCACCATCTGAAAGCCTACCACCTGGACATGAACTACCGTGGCCAGTCTGGAAGTCCCTTAATCGGCTACGTACCGGGATTGGCCGCAGCAAAGAGAACATGGTCAGGTGGGGCTTTTCAGATCAAGAACAGTGTGCATGTGGTGCTGCCGTTCAAACCATGGCACACCTTTTAGCCTGCCCGCTTTGTCCAAAACGATGCACACAAAAAGACCTGAACCTGGCTACCGAGAACGCCATAGAGGTCGCCAGTTTCTGGTCTCAAAATATCTGAAGTCCATAAATCCATGTAAATATTGTATATACTATCAGAATTAGTTTGATATATGTAAAAAAAAATATAAAAGTAAAAAAAAAAAACAAAAAAAAAAAAAAAAAAAAAAAAAAAAAACAAAAAAAAAAAAAAATAATAAAAATCAAAAAAATAATAATAAAAAAAAAAAAAGTCTAGCCATTGACACGAAATGATGATGATGATGATGATCCCATAATTTACACCACACCCTGAGGGTATCCCAAGAAAATTACAGAAGGCAAACGGCCCTACTTTCAATAAAACTGTCGTCTTTATTTAACAGGGCAAAAGTTATCTCCACCTCCCCTTTGCTCTACACGTACTCTACCGCCTGAACATACCTACTCTAGGTAGAGTCTGGTAGAGTCGCGCATACATTTGCATTTTAAAATACTGGAGCTCTATAAAAATTTTATCTGAGAGAGATCTTGGAGTACGTCGCTTTCGACTCTATAATGTAGAGACGTGAATGTAGAGCGGGTCCTTGGAAATGTATGTGAAATATATTTTATTGTGCTGTGCGTAAGATGCAGGGAAAGGTAGATGGGGTTGCTTTATTTTAAGTAGTAATAATGATCATAAGTATCGTATCAGCCGTAGCTCGTACACACAATTGAATATAAGCTCAATACACTTCTAATAAAACTGCACGGAATCGGTTAACATATAGTGAGTTTCTCCAGTTTTATTAAGGTTGTCAGTTCATCGAGTGGGTAGGCATTCTACGCCACGCTTAACGGTACGCGCTCTTCGTTAGCAAACTTTAAAATGTCATAGGCTTCCAATCAGTTTTCTTGCTGTATTCAGGCCGCTGCCGTTTCGACTTGCTAATTTGTTGGGATATGTCGGTAAATTTGACTTACTTACGAATCTTCACATCTTTCATCTCAATGATTAATTACTTTACTAAAAGATCATAATCATACGATGGCGTATATCAATTCAGAAACCTGCATCTGAGCTAGCGATGCTTCAAAGGATTGTGTACAGCAAAAGACTGTCAAAGTACGATACAAAATGCTATGGGTTCAATCTTGAAATTACAATTACATAACATAAATGTAATATATATATAGGTGTTTGCCTTGTTAATGGTACGAGTAGGTACGCAAATAGTAATCGACGTCCTAAGGTGCGCTTGTAATACTTGTATATTTTCTAGTTGAAACAAGATTACTTTTTGCAAAACTTAGCGTGACCGACTTCCCCCGTGTACAGAATTTGCGAATATTTCGCATGGATCGATGTAGCGTTTTTCACATTATTGTTGATTTATCAAAAATGGCTCAGCTGATTTCGATAAAATTTTAATGGGACCAATTTTGAAGTATACTCTTTTCAATAAAAAAATAATTATTGAAATCTGACTACTATGAAAAAAGTTACGCTTTAAATAAAAATATATATATGCTAGTTTTGACCCGCGGCTTCGCCCGCATGATATTTTGATTTTTGTGCTATCCCATAGGAACCCTTTATTTATCCGGGATAAAAAGACTATGTCACGTTCCGTCTTTCAAACCCGATTCAAAAAATTAAACAAAAAACGATTTGACGGTTGTTCGATTCGACAGTTGATTTTTTTTGACATTTCTTGAAACGCACTCTAGAATAGTTCTCAGAATTCTCAGATCTTACTCAACACTTATCGCTAAATTATGAACAATTTACGCAATATCATTATAATTTATAGCCTATGTGTTATTCTGATATATAAGCTATATTATTGCAAAGTTTCATCTCAATCCGTTTAGTAGTTTTTGCGTGAAAGAGTAACAAACATCCATACATCCATCCATCCATCCATCCATCCTCACAAACCTTCGCGTTTATAATATTAGTAGGAAGTAGGATATGTGTTATTCTGATATATAAGCTATATTATTGCAAAGTTTCATCTCAATCCGTTCAGTGGTTTTTGCGTGAAAGAGTAACAAACATCCATACATCCATCCATCCATTCATCCATCCATCCATCCATCCTCACAAACTTTCGCGTTTATAATATTAGTAGGATATATATATTAGTGATACCATAAGTAATTCTCATTCATACAGAAATAAACCTTAATATCCAAAAAGAAAGCCTTACAAGTCAGTAACTTTCCCCGGGCTACCCCAAACGGGAGAAGTGCCTAAAAAGTGAAATTTTCGCCATCTGCTCGACACCCGGCCTCGCCCGTTACAGTAAAAACTTTTCTACTTCGCACCTCGTTATTTCAAAACTCTTGCTTCATTATTTTGGATGATACGATGAGCTGAATCATACAAGGGTTAATTTTAGGACTAAAATAAAATCTATAATATCAGTTTATTTTATCTTGCTTAGATTAAAATTATTATCGCATTTTTAATGTGAGACATTTAAGCTCATATTTCTTTTCTACAAATTTCATATTGTTAGATAATTATAACATGAGGATTTGGATTAAGTAAAAAATAACCAACGTGAGCTACGTTCAAAATTATTGTAATTGTTCTTATAATTTCAGTAGTATTTAGGAGGAAATGTTCGTAAATGGATACCAAAATCAAAGCACAACATTTTAAGGGGTCATGATTTCAAAAAAATCTACTAAATGTACTTCATCATCAAAATCAATACAAATTTATTTTGTGTTGAAGCTTATTTTTTCTAGGTATTTTTTTTTAAGATTACTCATGTTACTTACATACATCGTAATTTTAAAATCTGTTACCTATAATACGCAACAAAATTATTAGTTTTTTTTTAAATGCAGGTTTTCTAATGCTAAGTATTGTATGTATGTATTATTATACCCACCACCACCTGAACACATTTACCTACTACAAAAAATACGGTTTTCTATAAGTACGTTACAATTAAACAAAGGTCTCCTAAAAAGCAGAATAATAGTCCCCTTTTTCATTCAAACTACCACACCTAACCAAATACTTGAGAAAGATAATATCTATTAGGTATCTAAGGTGCTTAGATACCTCTTGCGGCTCTTTAAGCACCTCGACCAAAATTTATGTACCCTCACTTGATCTAAGCGTACCGTCAAAGTTAAACTAAGTGTAGCGAAACAACTTAGAACTGTTTTACCACGTTTTAATATTCAACGAAACTGATACGCCGAGTGCAGAGTTTAAGTTATCGGTTTAGATTAGTTTTAGCCTAGCCTATCTGTTTATATTGAATACGGAATAAAATATTTTATTTATTTATTTCTTTTGGTAACGCTCATGATGTAATTTGACTTTGTTTAAGCATTTAGGTATTTATTTATTTACTAAAGATACGCCAACAGTGAACATATTAAACACACTTATAAAAATATAACATACATAAATACACAGGACTGATATGATCACCAATTATAGGCGTACACAACATTCACCATTAGTGGTTAGACTATAATTAAACAAGTATTAGTAACTAAAATAACTAAAAATGACAAAATATGAACGTTAAGCATCATCGGATAGACACATAGTTTCTTTTTAAAAATAGTCAAAGAATCGTAGAAGACATCGAAATCATCCAATGAGATATTAAATTCGTTTTAAGTGCAACATAATCCATGTGTTAGGGAGTTTAGCACCAAATTAGTTCTAGGAGCTTGCCGCCACCTTAAGATTCGTGTAATTCGGTTCCTAGGATATCGACAAGGCAAAAACATTGCCTCTAATAAGAGAGGACAGTCGTAGATACCGTGGATCACTTTATAAAGAAAGCATTTACCAGTGATAAGCAACGTACGGCACAGTTTTAAGATGGGAGATTGCGCATTTTTGACTAAGCGCTACTGTGGCTCGGATAACACGTTAGGTACATTGTAGGTCTCATTATTTGTGTAGCAATATCATAAGCTTCTTAAGGCGGCTTAAAAACTCTAATAACTACGCCTTGCCTAGCTTTTGTAAAATATTTATGTCCGTAAAATTTCTAGATGATATTTCAATAAAAGTATTAATTTTGCCATCTAAAAAAGTCTGATTTCTGGATTAGTCAGGTATTTCTACACATTTTGATTTGAATTTGAACTGAGTTCTCTACGCGCGGGTTTCATATTTATTACACGTTTTCATGCCCTACAATCCTGCAAAGCGAATTGTACTCGTAGCTGTAAACAACACGCGTTGAACCGGTCAAAACCGGCTGAAACTAGCTAAAACCGGTTCGTACCAGTATTTGTGTGCTAAACGACTGGTATAAATATATTGCTCGTACTCCGAGCTGAACAAGTATACATCCCATACAGATGTATACGCGATGCCTATAAATTGTTATGCTGTGTATTTGTAGAGCTGCTGTTTATAAATCAAATGCAATTTGTGTGTCGGTATAGTGTCGGTTTAGTTTTATTGTCACTGTGGTGGAGTGGTCAAGGAGTTTTGGCGGGAACGCGGAAAAGTCATGTGGCCTCATTGTATTATTTTGTTAAACTTGTGTTTTTATCAGTGATAATTAGTGAAAAATTGTGGGATTTCGTTGATTATGAGCTGAATTACGTGCATGAGTATGGGCAAGTGATATAATGTGACGTATCATGCCGTTCCGTGTTGTTACCAAAACTCCATAGACACCTCTAGTAAAGTCTCCACTGCTTTACTGAGGTATGACTTAGACTACGTTTGGACTTGACCGCGACTTTATTAGTCCAATAAAGTCGCGGTCAAGTCCAAACGTACGTGACGTGACTACGACAGTGATTATTTTGATAAAATATCAAAAATTATTAAAACTTAATACTTGACACTGGCAAATGCACAACAATGTGACGCCAAACAGAAGAAGAAGACTTCTGAACATCAACGTAGCCACATAGTGTGATTGAACCATATCCACCGCGTTGGCCCTATATGGGTTGTTCGATATCAATTATTTTACCTTAATCTTTTGTATTATGTAGTGTTGATTTGTGTTATAATATTGAGATTTTGTATTGTAAAATACTCGAGTAAGAAGCAATTAATGGTGAAAATGAAAGAAAAACTATTTGCCGGACGTCATAAGCACATCTTTGAATCTAAAAAGTTCATTTCAAAAACAGTTTTGTTCACCTTACTAACATTTACTGACTTGCATTTTTTCATTTTTCTAAAAGGGAATACGCCTCAATTTACTGTACGGTACCAGCCTTTTTAATAGTCCACTACAGGACGTAGTAATCACCCACGGAGGGTGACTGAGCCATATTTACCACGCTGGCCCGGTGCGGGTTGGTGGATTCATATACGCCATCGAATTTCTTCTACGGATATATTATGCAGGTTTCCTCATAATGTTTTTCTCCGCCAGTGGTGTAAAATAAAATTTGTTGCTAAATTTTAGTTCTGGAATGGTGCGGCTTAAATTATAGCTTATTTTTCAAATCACGTTTCGGTGGCTGTGGCCAGTCTAACTGCAATTACAGCATTGCATGCAAGTTGAGCAAAGCACGAGCTAGCGTGATACGTGTGTAAGAATTTATGGGCCATTCCTGCGGCGTGACTATCATTTCGCTGAAGGCTTATTTACTACTGTTTGCAGAATACAGTGCAAATACAGCGCTATAATAATATAATATTGTACCTACTGGTAGTTGAGTGCGTTCGAGCTTGTTGCTACAATTACATACTTTGCTACAATTACTTGTTGCTACAATTACATACCTGCAAAAACTAATAGATTTTGCAAGTTTTCACTTACACGGATCATCGCCGTAGGGTTGCGAGTCTGCCAATAGGGAAGTTTCCCGTTTTCTAGTTTTATTTTTATTAAATTACACTAAGTCTGCAATAAATTATGGTGTTTTTATTTTTCAATTATCTTCAAAAATGACGGAGTTATGAATTTTTAAACATGACCGCACGAAATCAAAAAACCTCGCGACGGATTTACGCGTGTGACGTCATTCGGCTTCAGAGCCGCGCCGTGGGTTAGCCGGGAGTAAGGAAAAAAGGAAATAAAGTGCTTCATTCTACGTCGGGTATTTTTCTAAGCCACGAATACGTTCTAGAATATAATTGTACTCATCTTTATGTTATGATCAACATTTACTATGGGACTAACCCCCCAATATAACGAATAAAAAGTCAGCATTCCCATAATTTTGTCGTGAGTAAATGAACTTTATATCTAAATGGAACAAGACTTGGTGTATGTGTCTAGTGTACTGCGGTTTTTACATCTGTAACTATTAACTAGTAGCTCTCCAAACAGTAGACCTCGCAAGTATACATTTTCTCGTAATAAGTTCTCAAAAATGCACAACTTTCACAGGTAAATATATTCTTAATCATAAAAATGGTAAGGTTCTTTACTAAGATATTATTGTATATTATGGGACTACGTAAGTAAGTTTGTATAGGCCGGGTGGCTAGCCCTGGTGTCAGAGTTTGGGACTGATCCCCTATACAGGGTTAGCTAGCTAGAACTGGTGAAGCGTAATATATTTTGTTCTAATAAAATACTTTAGATAATTTTTTCAAGGCTTTTATTTTCTAGTCCCAATAAGTTGTCAAGTGCGTGTCAAGACATGCGTATGATAGGCTTCCGTAGACGTGACGATGATTATGATGATGATAAAAACCAATTTTTAAGATGGTTGATTACTATGGAAACGTAATTTAGTATGAATTCTTGGTTGCCTGGGAGAATTCGCTTAAAGCGATAAGGCCACCAGTTAGAAACCTATTAATAGTATTGTTTTGTCCCTGTAATTTTTTTATGTTATGTGGTTGTCTAATAAAGTGTTATTGTTTGTTTGTTTGTATGAAATATACATGTGAGGTCGATGACCTCTAATGTTTAAAAATTTAAACTTTTTCTTTATAGCTCTAAAATTTATGATTCCACAGTGCTCAAAATAATTTTCAGGGAAAGTTTTTAATATGGTCTGTAAACGGCGTCCGTTCGTTACACGGACATAACGAAGTTTTAAGGGTTCCTCGTTTTACTACGAAACCCTAAAAATGACTGAACAAAGTGACAGCTGTCAAATTCTAGAATCCATACTAGGATGACATGTCAGGTCTCAAAGTGACAGCTGTCAAACTTAAATGCGGTTTATTTCTGTAACTTATGATTTTAGACCATTGCTGTCTTCACAAAAGTGATAGAACTCAACAATATCTATATTTCGGATGACAGCTCTTTAAAGTAATTTATCTCAGTAACTGTCGTTTCTATACCGTTACTTTAGGCACAAAATTGATAGAGCTCAACGAGATCTACATTTCGGATGACATCTGTCATGCCACTCTAGTATGAATTCTTTAATAATATGCCATATAATGGCAGATGTCACTTTCACATCTGTCATTTTCGGAACTAAAAAATAAGTCCTGAAAAACCTATTACCTACAATAACTTTATAAGAACAAATATTAGGCTGAGAAGTTTTGGATAACCCTATACAGGGGATTAGTCCTATAGTAAAAGTTGGTCATAATTTACAATGATATTTTAGGACATAATATTGTAATTATGAATATATTTGCCTGTGCAAGTTGTGCATTTTTGAAAACTGATTACCAGAATATGTTCACCAAAATGTAAACTTGTGAGGTCTACTATTTGGAAAACTACTAGTCAATATATACAGATGTAATAACCGCAGAACAGTAGGTACACACGTCAAGTCTTGTTCCATTTAGAAATAAAGTTCATTTACTCAGGACAAAATCATGGGAATGCTGACTTTTTATTCGTTATATTGGGGGGTTAGTCCCATAGTAAATGTTGATCATAACATAAAGATAAGTACAATGATATTCTAGAACGTATTCGTGGCTTAGAAAAATACCCGACATAGAATGAAGCACTTTATTTCCTTTTTTCCTTACTCCCGCCTAACCCCGCACCGTGGGTTAGGCGTGAGTAAGGAAACAATACAATTAATAGGTTTCTAACTGGTGGCCTTATAGCTTTAAGCGAATTCTCCCAGGCAACCAAGAATTCATACTAAATTACGTTTTCATAGTAATCAACCATCTTAAAAATTGGTTTTTATCATCATCATAATCATCGTCACGTCTACGGAAGCCTATCATACGCATGTCTTGACACGCACTTGACAACTTATTGGGACTAGGAAATAAAAGCCTTGAAAAAATTATCTAAAGTATTTTATTAGATCAAAATATATTACGCTTCACCAGTTCTAGCTAGCTAACCCTGTATAGGGGATCAGTCCCAAACTCTGACACCAGGGCTAGCCACCCGGCCTATACAAACTTACCATTTTTATGATTAAGAATATATTTACCTGTGAAAGTTGTGTATTTTTGAGAACTTATTACGAGAAAATGTATACTTGCGAGGTCTACTGTTTGGAGAGCTACTAGTTAATAGTTACAGATGTAAAAACCGCAGTACACTAGACACATACACCAAGTCTTGTTCCATTTAGATATAAAGTTCATTTACTCACGACAAAATTATGGGAATGCTGACTTTTTATTCGTTATATTGGGGGGTTAGTCCCATAGTAAATGTTGATCATAACATAAAGATGAGTACAATTATATTCTAGAACGTATTCGTGGCTTAGAAAAATACCCGACGTAGAATGAAGCACTTTATTTCCTTTTTTCCTTACTCCCGCCTAACCCACGGCGCGGCTCTGAAGCCGAATGACGTCACACGCGTAAATTCGTCGCGAGGTTTTTTGATTTCGTGCGGTCATGTTTAGACATCCATAACTCCGTCATTTATTAAGATATTCGAGTAATTTTTTCACTGTGTCTAATATAATTCTAACGTCCTTAAATGTATATAATTATTTTTAGTTTTTATGATAAAGGAAACTTCCCTATTTTTAGGTTTGAGTCAACATTTCTGATTCGTACCGCCAGGGAATTGAACAGTCTTCCTGCTTTCCTGTCTCCTAAGAGATATAATCTAAAGCTCTTTAAGGTCAGAGTGAATAGGTATCTTCTAGATCTGCGTGTTTTATCTTCGACAACAACGTTGCTGACCATCAAGCGAGTTGGTGGTCAAGCGCGGACTTGTTCGCGATAAAAAAATACAATCACCTTATAAAACATCAAAACTTAATTTAAAAAAATGTTTTAAAAGTTACATTGCAAATAAAAATCTGCTTTTTACTTACTACAATTAATTTTATTGTAGTCAGTGAAATCAGTTAAATTTGTTCAGCAAAAGATAAATTAGAAAAAGAAAGAAAAAAGATAAAGAAAGAGAAGTACGCCAAGGAGACCCTCTATCTCCCAAGATATTCACAGCAGTTCTCAAAACTCAAATTGAAAAAAATATGGAATAAACACCAACGGTTAAAATCTAATTATCTAAGATTTGCGGATGATCTGATACTGTTAGCTAATAACCCATTATAACTAATGTGTAAGTGAGACTATCGATGAATCGTCTCCAAGACAAAGGTCACGACAAACAATAAAATGGAGCCAATAATGGTAAACGGGAAAAAAGTAGAATATGTGCAAGAATACACTTACCTTGCCTAAGTAATTTCACCCTCAGATCAAACTACAACAGAAATTGAAACTAGGATTGGTAATGCTTAAAAAAGTACTGGACCTTTAAAGAAATCATGAAAAATAAAGGAATGAGCGTTAAAAAAAAGAAAACTATTTTACACCTGCATTTTCATAGTTCTAACATACGGGTGTCAAACTTGAGCTTTGACCGCACAAGATTTAAAACATTTTAAATATTATTATTATATACTACGGGACTAATCGCACACTAAAATTACTAGATAAAAAAAATACTTCCTCATCTCGAAGTTTCGGCCAAGTTGCATCGACCGTGGTCACGAGTAGGGTTTTTTATCTCATAATTTTAGTGCGCGATTAGTCCCGTAGTATATAATAATAATGTGTTCAAATCGCGAAAGTTTAAAAACAACATTTTAAAGATTTTAATGATATTAAGGATTTTAAAGATTTTAAAGACTAAAGATTTTGTGTATTTATTTTTGCAGTACTCATTTATGAGGGCATTATGTGAACGCACCATTATGCGAATACCACCGTATATTGTGAGACTAAGACTGAGAAATCTAAGACAAAAATCAAAACCTACAGGGTACTTCCCGTTAACATACAACTATGAAATTTGGCGAGAAGCATCGTCTATACACATATAGGAACAAATCTGAAAACTGTACATTTTTATTTAAATTACAAAAAATAGGGCCTCAAAATTCACAAAATATGGGTTCAAAATTCAAAGTGAGTAAATCGTATCATGTATGGTATCATATAAAAGAACATCATTAGCACATGCTAAAACAGTTTTTTAATTATTTTAACATTATCAGTAATTTTCGATGTATGACGAGAAAAGTGAAAAAAAAAACTTTTTTGTTAATGGTTATAGTATAGAGATTTTAACAACTTACTTCAAAATTTTGTGAAATTTTCTGGATTTGTACGGAACCCTCGGTGTGCGAGCCTGACTCGCACTTGTCCGGTTTTTTCTTTATTATATAACTTGACATTATAATGAATTATTGACATTGGAATTTATTTCGTTTTTTGACATATTTATATGATGTAATTGTTGGTAATTTGACACTTCTTGTTTTTGATATATACATAATTTTTTAGTTTCTTACATTATTTAATTATTATACTTTTTTCTGAATTTAATATGTAATTAGGATTCGTAAGTATTATTTTGGACTTATTAAACTCCGTTAGAATTTTGTATTGTTGAATCGTAACACGCCTTGGCGTGGCTGTTAGTGTGACAAATAAAGGAATGTAAATAAATAAATATTTGATCTCACAACTTTTTCTGAAGCAACTATTACTCGAGTTGATGTAGGTACTTTTTTTTTTGAAATCATATTTTCTGTTTAAAAAAATTGACTTCTCGTGTCTTGGATTATCTCAAGTTGCATTGTTTCTGAGAAACCTTGTACTAGAAATTTCACACCGAAGAAACAATTTTCATGGAATTTACACTGAGCTGTACTAATTGGGTATCCTTAGATAAAGTCTTCCTCCCAGTTTGCAGGAAAAATATCTGCTGAGAAGCTGAAATATTCTTTTATTACTAAGAAACTATTCTTAATTAACCCATTTTTATGAAAATTACGGTTACGTTAGTAAAAGAAAATATAAAAGTATTTACTTACCTACATACATATGGTGTTAATATTAGAAAGATAGG
This sequence comes from Hypomecis punctinalis, assembly GCA_949316475.1. Taxonomy (NCBI): domain Eukaryota; kingdom Metazoa; phylum Arthropoda; class Insecta; order Lepidoptera; family Geometridae; genus Hypomecis; species Hypomecis punctinalis. Next base: position 25,942,151 of record OX438800.1, on the reverse strand, counting down.
TAGCCACCGAATACACAAAAAACTTATTTCAGTTAGCCTTTTTAACACTATAAACATTGAACAAGCAACATAATGTTTGAGAATGTGACTACAGCAGGCTCTACAATATATTGTATATTATAGTTATCATTTAGCACGAAAAATCATTTTTAGGGTTCCGTACCTCAAATGGAAAAAACGGAACCCTTATAGGATCACTGCGTTGTCGGTCTGTGTGTATGTCAATACTCCTTATCTCGGGAACGCATAAAGATATCGAGTTGAAATTTAAAATGTATACGTATTTTGCAGTCGTGTTAAAGAAAATCGTTTAAACAAGTTAGAGCCGTTTATGTCGTAAAAAACCACATAATTCGACACTCACACAACATTAAAACTTACAGGGTACTTGCCGTTGACATAGATCTATGAAATTCGGCGAGAAGCATTGTCTCAGAGTACACATATAGGAATAAATCTGAAAACTGTACATTTTTATTTAAATCACAAAAAATAGGGCGTCAAAATTCACAAAATATAGGTTCAAAATTCAAAGTGAGTAAATCGTATCATGTAAGGTATCATTAAAAAGAACTTCATTAGCACATGCTAAAACAGGTTTTTAATTATTTCAACAATGTGTAATTGTCGATGTATAGATAGATATAAGATAGCACTGTAAGCGGCGGAGGCGCGTCGAGCGCACTAGTAGTGCCATGTCGAGCAGAATGGGGTCAAGTGGGCGCACACCGACCTGCGCTAAATTTGTAGTATTTGTTATTTTTTAAATAAAGTTATGCAAGAGGATTTATGGACAACTCAATATCATGTGTCATGTAAATGTAGAGACAAGTCAGTGCTGTTAGCTGCGCGTGACCGTAATAGTGCCATGTCGAGCAGAATGGGGTCAAATGAGCGCAAGCTGATGTGTGCAGAATATGTTCTATTTTCCCTCTTAAAAGTAATATTCAAAGCTACAGTAACATTTGTTAATTTTTAGGGTTCCGTATCTCAAAAGGAAAAAACGGAACCCTTATAGGATCACTTTGTTGTCCGTCTGTCCGTCTGTGTGTATGTCAAGACTCTTTATCTCGGAAATGCGTAAAGATATCGCGTTGAAATTTAAATTGTATACGTATATCTATGATTTCTTACAGTTGTGTAAAATAAAAACTTCTCAGTTATCATATAAAGAAGTTAGAGCCGTATATGTCGTAAAAAACCGCATATTTTGACACTCACAAAAATCAAAACTTCCCGTTGACATAGAACTATGAAATTTGGCAGAAGCATTATCTTAGAGTACACATATAGGAATAAATCTGAAAACTGAACATTATTATTTAAATCACCAAAAAATAGGGCTTCAAAATTCACAAAATATGGGTTTAAAATTCAAAGTGCGTAAATCGTATCATGTAATGTATCATATAAAAGAGCTTCATTAGCACATGCTAAAACAGGTTTTTCATTATTTTAACAATTTTCGATGAATGACGAGAAAAGTAAAAAAAAAACTTTTGTCGATGATGATGATGATGAGTATAGATGTTTTAACAACGTAATTTCCTATTTTGTGAAATTTTCTGGATTTGTACGGAACCCTCGGTGTGCGAGCCTGACTCGCACTTTTCCGGTTTTTTCTATGAAATGATGCAAATACTGTTATTTACAACTCAATATTATAGTCATAACTATGTGGAGGCAAGTCAGTATTGCAAGCAACGCGTTGGTGTACTAAAGCTATCTTGAGCAGAATGAGGTTAAGTGAGCACACACTGACGAGCGCTGAATTTATTGCATTTAAACTCTTAAAAATTATTATTTACATTCAAAGCTATAATAACAATTATTAATTTTTTTTTTTTTTTGTAAAAATATACAAGAGGCTTTTTTGACCAGTCAATATTATAAGTCAAGTAAATGGAGAGATATGTGAGTGCTGTAAGTGAAGTGTCAAGTGCACTGGTGCCATCTCAAGTGGGATGATATCAAGTGAACACACGCTGACGTGTGCTTTTACAACGCTAAGTTTGATTCATTTTTGCTCCACTAAATAAACAGAGGTCACTAAAATTATGAGCCGTGTAAACTGTGAGACAGTCCGTCAAACTTACTACATCTGAGCAAAATTAATTTGTGTAGTGCACACTTAAAGTGCGTTTTTACAACGCTCGCTTAATACACGTTTTTACAGCGCAGATAGTTTGATTAATTAAGCGGATTGTATTTTCAGTATTCCAATCACACGTACCTAACCAATGTAATATGAGCTTTGCAACCGCAGGACAGTGCAGGCTCGTCAAGCGCACTAGTCAAGCGGAATGGGGTCAAGTGAGTGTAAGCCCTGACGTGCGCTTTTACGACGATGGTTTATTAATTAAGCTGAAATTTCTGCAATTTTGCTCATGTAGACATAGACATAGACATCCTTTTATTGTGACAAAAATAAAGAGTACAACATATTTAAATTAAACATAATAAATATTAAAACTAAGTAGAATACCACTTATAATCTATATTTCTGTCACAAATCGGCTCCACCTCAGCATATGCTAGCTGTGAACCAGCGCTGGTCTTCCGGTGGAGCCGGCAGGTGACATCACATGGTTATAAAAAAATAAAACATTTACTGAGCTGTAATGCAGATGCAAAATCACCAGTCAAATATTAGAAATAAAACAAGTTGTCCTAGCTGTATTAAACTAATCTTCTTCTTCTTCGTCGAGTCAATGGTTCAAAAATGATTATTGTGGTAATTATTATTACAATTAATTAAATAATAGTTAATTAAACTAATAAAAAATGTAAATAATCATATTTGTCTACACATGGCAATAATATCTTAAGTCGATTATAAGTTTTGAACACAGAAAAAATATAATAACGTATGTGTATTTAAGTTCAACAAACTATACAATAAAAGGTAGTGAAAACAGGAAGAACTGATACACATATAGCATTTTAGACAAATACGTGAAACTATACTCAAAATCCTTAGAAAATGTCTTTAACACAAATAATTAAGGTAACATAGAACCTCCTTCTTTTCGTAAATAATTAAGGTAAGTAAGTTAGTAATTTATTTATGTAACAAAAATAAAAAAAAATGTTTACAAACAATAAAAATAAACTTAACAATACACTACACTAATACACTAACTAAACATTATTTTATTTCTGTGACAAGTCGGCTCCATCTCAGCTTAATGCCGGCTACGAACAACCAAACAAGTTTCGATCTGAACTTTAGCATTTCCTGTTTAAATTCGCTTCTAAAGCATTAATTCTAATCTTAACACGTCTCAAGATAGCCACTCACATTAACAGAATAGAAAACAATTCACCAAAGCTCGGGCTCTTTTGAGTCGCTTGAGCATTCCAGGGGCGGTTTGAGCATTGAGCATCTTTATCCAGTTAACTGCCAGTAATAAAGCACGTATCAAATAAATACCACTTTCTAATGGACATCAATTCAAGGCTCAGACAATATGAACGCAGAAAATTTTCACAAATAACAACAAATTTATGACAATGTTTATGGTCTTCTTCCCTCGAGATAAAGGACATTGAAATTCTGAATGAATACAGCCATCGCATCCGTTCTGCGCTCCTTTTTCGCAGCGGCTGTACCTTGCGCTTATTCCGGAGCGTCTGGGGGATTCCGATCGTGGTTTGGTTTGAATGTCATACTGATGAACCTGATTACAATCCTAAATTCAACAAAATGTTTTGATTTCGTGAATTTTTTTAATCTTTCTAACAAACTGAATTAATTAAGACGTTCATATCAGTCATTATTTCAGCCGTAGTGTAAGACTTAAGTACACTGCTGGACATAGGATTAATTTGAATGACTTCGTTATACATTTACAATTAGACAATAATTATGTTTCTCGAATAATGGCAAAACTATATACTTCTATCGTGTACAAAATTCAAATAGTTTACTCGAATTGATGTAAAAAATTTACATCAATTCAAGCCGTGGTGGTCAAGAGGTAGTGACACCCGCCTTACAATCGTGAGGTCGTGCGTTCGGATCCCCGGTCCCGTACCAATGAGTTCTTTGGAATTTATGTACGGAATCTCACACCACAGGCTGTTCGGTGAAAGAAAACATCGTAAGGCAACCTGCATACGTCCGTAGAAGAAATTCTATGGCGTATGTGAATCCACCAACCCGGACCGGGCCCGCGTGGTGGATATGGCCTAATTACCCTTCGTGGGTAGGCCTACGTCCTGCAGCGGACTACTAAAAAGGCTGGTACAGTACAGTACAGATGTAAAAATTTTAACATTATTGTTGATTTTTCAAAACCGATTTCGAGAATATATAAATGAGACCACCTTGGGAGTAGGTAGGTATATATTCTTTCACACTAAAAAGCTTTTTTTTGATTTGGTTCACAAATAGTGATAAAATCGATGAACACACACAAAAAATATTTACATACAGACGAATTTAGAACCATTTATCATTTATCTGTCTTATCAGTGGACGTGTTACGCTTCCGTGTTTTGACCGACCAAACGGAAGAGGTATACAATTTGACGCATATATATTTTTTTATGTATAAGTAAGTAAGTAAGTTCGTATAGGCCGGGTGGCTAGCCCTGGTGTCAGAGTTTTTAGGCCGCCTGAAGGCCTCTGATATGGCTAAACGGTTAAAACAACCGGGACCTACAATTTAACGTGTCTTCCGAGCCACGGTAGCGCTCAGTTGGAAAATGCCACCCGCGGTCACCCATCCAAATACTGACCGTGCGGAACGTTGCTTAATTTCGGTGAATTAAGCAACGTTCGGTAGCAAGTATTTCGGTTAATTTTTTATGTATAACGCATAACTTTTTTATAGTAATCCGATTTCAATAATTATTTTTTACTAGAAAGAGTATACTTCAAAATTGGTCCTATTTAAATGTCATCAAATTCAGCTGAGCCATTTTTGATTTGCAACAATAATGTGACAAATGCTACATCGATCCGTGCGAAATATTCGCAAATTCTGTGCACGGGTGAAGTCGGTCCTGCTATTTTTTGCAAAAAATAATTATTTATTTTAATAACCGTTTAAAATTTGTACTATCCAATCGACCATCAATCCAACTTACCATATTCGAAAAATATTCCTTCATCAATACTCCTTAGTACCTATTATTGAAAAGTACATTACGATTTTAGAAAGGCCATCGTAAACAATGTCGTATGTAATTATATGATTATTCTTACCGTATATCTTAAGACCTTCAAAGGTCTGAGGGTGATCCAATTGCTTTCTATGTAGTAGTAGTGTAGGTAGTTTTAGCATATAAAGTATTGTAGTTAAAAAAGGCACTTTTGCCCATTAAAAAAAAATCGAGTGTTAAAAAAATATGTATTTGGGATCCGATCGATACTTCATAGATTTCGAAGCGTTCATGAATAGCGTAGTTTGACTACGTGATTGTCAGCGATCATCGAAGTTAAGGAACGGTCAAGTACGGTCGATCTCCAGATGAGTGACCGCGGATGGCATTTACAACTATACTCTATAAAATATAACTTGATCTCTGCGACAGCTGTCAGAAAAATCACGCCTATGAAGTCCTGATTTTTTTAATAGTACAGACAGTATGTCACACTTTATGGGCATCTTGATTAGTGATGGGCGACGAATGATCGTGACCACAGAGTTTTAGATAGAATTTTATTTATAATATCGATAGTTTATACTAACGATATTTTTATCATTAATTTTATCGTATACTTTAATATCATAACATTATTTACATGAGTAATAAAATTAAACCCAATTATATGTAACATTAGCATCGATAATAGTGAAAAACGTCGTTAAATACTATCGTAACATTATTATATTTAATTATAATTTGGTTAATTAATATCATAACATTATTTACATGTATAGATACTTGATCTTAAATAATAGTGAGTAAATAGAATCCAATTTCTCACCTACAACTACTCATTCGATTTCATTACAACATTGTTTGATAGTCGATTTTTTTCACCATTATCTCAACTCTAAAAATGTCAATTTTTTATGTCAATGTCACTGTCGCAGAGATCAAGATATCTTTTATGCAGTATAAGTACAGCCGGAATTTGGGGTTTCCAGAATACGGCCCACACTCGCGCCCACAAGCTCCGCCGGCGAAGAAACGCAACTTTTATTACAAACACATAAAAATCTAGTACACGTTTATTACAATTTTATGTGTCTTAATAATATTCCATGTTTACTGATAGCGGGTGCGCTATTTTATCTTTTTCTAAGGGCTCCCTTTGTGCAGCGTTCGGAATGATATGGTGCTTGATTTTCAGATTGTAATTTTCCGTTTATGGGTACGATTTGAATGGATTTTCACGTTGAAAAGGAAACGACGATTTCAATAAGGTGTTTTTAATGTATGCCTTTTGTTGCCAGTCTTTAATAGAATGGCGGTAGCTACATTCTGATGTAAAATATCTGCTTTACAGAACGGCGATAGGGTTTATTTTTATTTTGCAACTGCCTAGGTTATTCAACTAAAATATACTTAGTTAATGTAGAAATTGACTAATTTAGAGAAAAATAAAAATATATCAGAAGCTGAGAAAAAAAAACATTTTTGTTTACGTTCCAGTATATCTCTGTTCTACAATTGAAATAGTGAGTCAAATGGTAATGCAACATAAGCAAACTGATTCGAAATTTTAATTACAGGGTATTTTATTTTAATCTTTGATAAAGTCCGATCACGCTCTATGGCTAAGCTTACGTTGAAGATAATTATAACCTTAGTCATAGTTGTAATATTGATTTTTGTTACTTTAGTTTTCTTTTACCTTGTTTTGCTCATCGTACACTATAATATCGTTTTTGTTTTCTTTCAAATCCAGTTTTAATCAAATTCTTGAGTTTAGCTGTAGGGCACTAATGGAAATTGTCTCGTAGCTCTAGGTTTAAACTCGTTAACTGGAAAGTAGAGTCGCATCTGTGAAAACTTGTTAGCACTTAATAAATTATTTACTAAAGTTTTGTGCGCCAACTACTGAAGGTTTTTTCAAGTCAAGTATTCTAGTAAGCTAGTAACTAGTTCGAAATAATACAATGTTCTTGAAACTAATAATTAAAAATGCCGTATGGGCAGGACTAGAACGGATGACCAATGTGTTGAGAGATAATCGATTGTTTTCAAGAAGCATCTCTATTTTGTGATTATATTTATGTCTATGGCAACATCCTCTTTCTGTATAAGTATATGGTAAAACTCTCTCTATCAAAAGGTCTGCTGTAAAATAACATAAAACCAGTGCAAAAATAAATTTAAAAACAAATTGTAGAACCCAGAGAAGAGTTAAAAAATAAAATCCTACATAAAAACATTCACTGCGTGTATAATTGAAGCGGCCCCAAATAGCAAATATTACAATACAAGAACCCAATGGCGTCTTAAGTTCTCGAATGGAGACCACGTTCCAGGAAGCGCAGCCAAGGACGTCCACTAAACTGACAATATAATGAAGACCGCAGGAACGCGCTGGATACAGGCCGCTTCCAACCGGTATTGAAAATCAATAAGGGAGTCCTGTGTCCAGCAGTGGACGGCTTACGGCTTATGGAAGGACTTAAAGACATTGATGTCAAGTAGGTACATTTAGTGACCCATAATTGCCTGTATTGATTACGTATTTACGAAGTAAGTTTTACGTTGAAAAATGCTATCTATTTATTTCCATTTGTAGTTTATGGTAAAAATAGAGTATTCTTACTAGTACACTGTATAAAACTGGCTATAAAAATAGTAAGAATCTATAAATATAGTCATAGATATACTCGTAGTAACAATCCATACATGAATTTTAAAAATAAATTTTATTTCTCTCTCAGTTTTCAACCAATAAATATCATATCTATAAATTCTACCACATAGTACCGCCAGCTGCAAACTGCTCTGAAGTTCCGTCCCTATTTACATCTCTCGGACAATGTTACTTTTACAAGTATATCTGCCATTTAGGTGTTGTTTTACAAAATGGCCGGACTTTCAGTTTTGTATAAAAATATGCTCATCTGATGATGAGCATATTTTATTATGAAACACTTTAACTATGGGTCTGACTGCAAAATCGAGAAAAATACAGATATCCGATATAAAAGGTACTTTGAATCTTCTTAACAATATGTATGGAGCAGCTGATATACATATATTATGTTTTTTTCTGTTTTGTAGGGCGATCAATAGTGAAAATTGTGTGATTTTAAGACATTATTAAATAGTAACTCCATGGTGTAAACAGCTTAATTGCATTGATTCAAGCTTCTTGTATATAATTATTTTAATCTAGTGCAACTATAGGGAGAAGCCACCGGATTCCAAGACACAGTTTTTTACTAGTTCGGAACTGATGGATTCATACAATAGCATGTAAGTATATTTTATGTACTAATAAAGATTTTTGTTTTTTTTTATTGTACCTGGTTAGGTTTTTTTAAATTGTTTAGAAAGACTGCCAAGCCATTATCGTAGGGTAAAAAGTCGCTAATTAGTGTGTAGTAGCATGAAATTATTGTTTTTACAAACACATATAGTTTTATTGTTAGGTATATTTTATGTTTAATAGCAACATGTAATAATTTGTCTCAATACGAGTATATCGTCTACATATTTATTTTCTATTAGTATCATAAAAATAAACACCATTGCCATTTAATACATGTAAGCAGCAAAACACTTGTATGAAACCATTCATTTATTGGCTTGAACTAGGATATTCCTGTGTTTCATGTTGGAATTATACCGAACACATTTTTTTTAAATGTACAACGTACACAAAAACAGATAACTGAAAGAAACGCAGCATTTACCGGTGATGTGAATCGCGCCTTAAAGTCTCAACTTGTGTATGGCGCTCACGTCTTCAATACACGGATTGGATGTGGATCGGTGTCAATATTTCTGCAAGTAGTTAATTATTCAGGTCTCGGGAGGAGGCTATGAGAGATGGTAAAGGGAGCGACTTTAAAAAAAATCAAAAAGTGATTTTTCTGAGACTTACACAGACTTAAGGGCTTATTGAGGCATGCGCGGTATTTTTAATCGACTTCTGAAAAGCAGAAGGTTCGATGTAAATAAATAATAATAAATCTACAATAATTTACATGGATGTGACATCCATGCATCGTTCGTGCGATCTATTGGAAATTCGTACACGATTGGAGTCGGTTGTGCCATGTTTTGCGAAAAATATTAAAATGATTACTACCTGAAACCGGATCTTTTACGGATTTTACTACTTACGTTCAAGCTGACAAAGATCCACGCGGAAGCACTCGTCAGCTTGCGAAAAACCGCCGAGTGTGGTCGAAACGATTCCAGTATGTTATTACTTGATAGTAGCATAGGTTTAGTAGTTGTTACTATTAAGCTGTTAAGTTTTGTAAACCGTAGAAGAATATGTGTATTATATACCTATGTGGCTTTTTATAGATTTTATAAATGATTACGTTTCAAAGGTAAGATTCTGGTTTAAAAACAAAAAGCAAACTGACGAAATGGTATTTCCTAATAAATTTACGCACAAAATTTTTGAGAATCTTCAAATTTACATCGAAAAAAGAGCAGCATAAAAATATCATATTTAATACAGAATTTTCATACGTATGTTTACGTATGTTATCATATTTTTATACGCATAAAAGAATTACAGCTAAGAACTATGCCAATTATGGACTATAGTTTTTAAAAAAAAAATTAAATGCGTCACAATCGGTCTATCCACCTAAGAGCGACAGACATAAGGCCCGATTCTGAGGACGCCATCGTAATTATAATAGCTAATTAGACTATTTTTGTTTCTTTTTCACTCTATGGATTCGATAGAGAGAACACTTTTTATGTTGCTATTAAATTTATGATGGCGCCATCCTAATTGGGCCTATTGACACATTAACCTTGTTTGCAGTTAGCTTAAAAAATATAGCGCAGTAAAGTCACTGGCATACTTTTAACTCAGTGACAATTTCACTTTTCATTAAACGTAAACTCAATTGGACAATTTCTCTCATTCAATAAGCAGTTTGCAGATAAATCGTCCCATTACTTGGCTCTTTTACCCAGCTATCATTACTTTTTCTTTGGATTTCATAGAAATATGCAGTTTTGGCTAAATAGACCTGGCTAGTCAAACTAACTTATAAACCTACATCTTACCTATTACTTAAAGGTTTTTCACTGGTCACAGCGGGCGTTCTCAGTCACTCTTTTGTAAGTTAAAGTACCTATATGAGACCTATATATAGGCACTGGATTCCTAGAAAACTCTATTGAGTATTGATCGTTATAGTACTGAGCATTCATGCTCTCAATCTAAAGTTAGTTCTTGCGGCGTCGTTTTGTATCCACTAGTTCTTATTCCTCAAAATATGGTTGAAAAGAGCGATGGTAGCACATGCGTCAAATTCATGATCGAGTGCTGCTTGAGAGTCACCGGTTTGCTTGTAGCATTCACGTAATGCACTGAAACTATTTAAATACCTATACTAACTGAGGCTAAGATATAAATTTTACATTATTCCTTACAGCTTTTCGTTAATAGTTGTAAACATTAATGTAATTAAGTTCAAAGATAAGTTTTAAAAAGTTGGATTTTTTTTTCATTTGATTATTACACTCCACAGACTCCAGGGTCATATGGAGGGTTGCCAAAGGAATGCGTACCAAGCGGCACACCATCCCGCCACTTATTAAACCAGATAGTACTCTGGCAGAAACTGCTAAAGATCAAGCTGAAGCCCTAGCTGACTCATTTCTCAGCAATATGAGTCTCACAACTGAATGGGTCAGTACCCCCGCCATTGAAAATGAAGTAAGACTGTCAAACGAAATTGTACAAAACTACGTTCCAGAAAAACAGCATTTCTTTGTTAGACCAAGAGATGTTGTTTCACGTATACTGAAACTAAAGAAACGTAAGGCCCCGGGTGCTGACACGATCCAAAACGAACTGTTAAAAAACTTTTCTCGGAAGGCAATTGTATTTCTCACTCGCATATTTAATGCCTGTCTCAGATTAGCATATTTTCCCAAAGTTATGAAAACTGCAAAAATTGTACCTATTCTCAAACCTGGAAAAGACGATACACTTCCTGTTAGCTACAGACCAATCAGCTTGCTGTCTTCTCTAAGCAAGCTTTTTGAATCTATAATATATACTTGGTTGCTAAAAGAGTCTAAACACCTAGTGATTAATGAGCAGTTCGGTTTTCGGGAACAGCATTCTACGGTCCAACAACTCGTAAGAGTGACGGAACACATTGCTCATCACTTGAATCTCAATGAGTCGACAGGGATGTTCCTACTCGATATTGAAAAGGCGTTTGATACCGTTTGGCACTCAGGCCTAATACATAAACTTTACGTCAGTGATATGAACATTGCCTTAGTTAAATTAATTTCATCTAACTTAACTGACCGTCAATTCTCAGTTAGTGTGAACAACACCCTCTCTGAGCCTCGCAACATACCAGCAGGCGTGCCGCAAGGCTCAGTACTTGGGCCTCGCCTTTTCATTCACTATATTAATGATATTCCTATCCAAACCCGCACCAAGTTGGCATGTTTTGCAGATGATACCGCCTCGTTAACGTCCTCGAAAGATGTCGACCTCATCATTAGTAGATTACAGTTATCCATACAAAGCTTGCAGGAATTTTTCAATAATTGGAAACTTAAATTAAATGAGGCTAAAACAGAAGCTATCCTTTTTTCAAGATCTCGTAAAATCCCTCGTAGGCGAATAAAGATTAATAACCACAACATTGACTGGAGCCCCAGTGTAAAATACCTTGGTGTAGTGCTAGACAATAAAATCAATTGGTCTCGTCATGTCGAGCATACCAGGAAGAAGGCACTAAAAGCAATGGGAGCATTAGGACCCATCTTCAATAGAAAAACAAATTTGAGCTCAAAATCCAAATTACGCATTTATACCACCTTAATTAGGCCCTGTCTCACATATGCGGCTCCGGTATGGAACACTACTTGTGAAGCAAATTACATCAAAATTCAAGTCATACAAAACAAAGCCCTTAAGATATGTTATAACACCCCATTCAGATATAATCTCCATAAACTTCACAAAAAAATTAAATTCCCAACCCTAAAAGAATTTATTTTAAAAATAACTAAAAACTTTTATTTTAAATTAAATCAAGAACACTCAAATGCTCTAATTAGCTCACTCGGGCGAACTAGAAGTTCAGATCTATCGTACATCGATAAATACAAAAAATATAAACTACCACATCACTATCTTTTGTTCGACTGACGGCCGTCGAGCACAAGTTAGCTCTGTTCACAGAATGACTAAAACGTCGGTTAAAGTTAACCTGTTGATTTGCCCTACGTGCTCACTAGCTGTCGCAAGCAATAACAGCTGGTTAACAGACCCTCAATTACATTATGGTTTAACACTACTCGCCTGACACTGCCTACAAACTATTTTAAAATATTGGATAGCTTACTTTTTTGAATCTTTAAGTACAATTATAAGCCGTTAATTAATAAGTTAATTGCTTCTATATTTTTATGGTGTAATTTATCCCAATCTATATTGATTTAGTATGGAGTATTTCGCTGTAAGGTAGTCAACAATATTTATTGTCATAATTTTATTTGTCTTTCCTAATTATAATAATTTCATTTTATAATTTTAATTATGCTATGTAACCCGTAATCTTGGTCATGTTGTAAACGTACGAAATTGCAAAGTAATACGTACCAAAAAATTATAGTTTATTTCCTATCTACCCACTACTTATGACTTAATGAGAACTTTGGTAAATTCATAACTTATTGTTTAGATACAAGTTTTAAAAGGTGACATTAGCCTACAAAACACTGTAATATTGTGGTAAATTGTAACTTAGTTAGTTAACGCTAAGCTTTACAAAACATTGTAATTTTATTATGTTAATAAAGGTTTCTTAAAATCAATCAATCAGACTCCAGGGTCTGTGCTTTCTAAGATATACATTTTTAAAAAAGATTTGAACAATATTGCTTATAACTAAAGGCTTTACAAGAGGACTCTAAATGTAATAAAAATTTTAAAAATACGATTTTAAACTACGTTGATTCTAAATAAAAAGTTGGATTACTATTATATACTACGGGACTAATCGCGCACTAAAATTGCGAGATAAAAAATGCCTCCTCATCCCGACGTTACGTTGATTTTAGTGCGCGATTAGTCCCGTAGTATATAATAATAATGTGTTCAAATCGCGAAAGTTTAAAAACAACAATAAAAAGTTGGATTAGGCATCTTTTGATTTGACCTAAAAGACCGAAAAAAGTAATAATTTTCACCGTTACCGTGACTCAGATGGCACAATATATTGTAGATCTCAGTTGTTTTAACCATATCAAAACCATGTCAGAAGCCTTCATTAACAACTTATACAAACTTATACATATATATGACAATCTCACATAGTAGTATAGTATATAGTATATAATACTAGACACAGCTGGTGCGACAATAAGCTTAATATATTTCGTGAACCATCTCTAGCAATATACCTCTACATTGCGCCCATTAAAATAATTTGGTAACACCTTGACTTGAAATAAGTCGTAAAAACATCGTGTTAATTTTCCAAATGGCGGTCGTAAATTACGTAAGTTTGCTAAACTTGCGAAGCTCTGAAAAGTGGCTTTTAAAATTTCTGTGTAAATAAAAAAGAATTCAGCCGGAGCGCTGATAGCTAGATGACCTTTGCATAATAATGTAGATAGATACGTTCAATAGGGTTATTTGGAAAATATGCATTATCCTACTAATATTATAAACGCGAAAGTTTGTGAGGATGGATGGATGGATGGATGGATGGATGGATGTATGGATGTTTGTTACTCTTTCACGCAAAAACTACTGAACGGATTGAGATGAAACTTTGCAATAATATAGTTTATACATCAGAATAACACATAGGCTACAATTTATAAAGATATTTTGTGAATTGTCCAAAATATAACGATAAATGTTGAGTAAGTAGGAAAATTCTGCCATCTGCGAGCTTCTCTAGCGTGCGCTGCAAGAATGTCAAAATAAACAACTGTCGATCGAATATCTGTCAAATCAATCGATGAGCAGTCCTTGGATATCATCATACTGATAATATATTATCCTTACTTAATATTATAAATGCGAAAGTAACTCTGTCTGTCTGTCTGTCTATCTGTCTGTCTGTCGCGACAAAACTAATGAACCGATCTCAATGAAATTTGGTACACAGATAATCTAGAGCCTGAGAAAGGACATAGGTTACATTTTATCCCGAAAATTGCATAATTCCCGTAGGATAGGACTAAATCTTGCGTTAGCGAAACTGTCACCTATCACAACGACGCTAAAAGGCCCAATTTTGAAGACACCATCGTAATTATAACAGTTAATTAGACTATTTCTGTTTCTTTTTCACTTTCGGCATTCGATAGAGAGAACATTTTTTACGTTGCTATTAAATTAACGATGGCGCGTTCATAATTGGGTTGATTGGGCCTAACATGGATTTACAAAACGTAATTAGATGACAGGTGACATACATTGACTGCAGACTTTTATAAATGTCTCGCTTAGCATAGCAAAGGGACAAATTGTCTTTCCACCATTATAGCTACTCGAAGAGGAAATAAAGTATGAATTGACAATGACAACTGACATTAAAATTGGACAAAATAGTTTTCCCTTTGCCATGCTACATATTACAATGACGTTAAATACTAGGCCGACATCTAGGCCGTCATTTCGTCTGACATTAAAAGTATTTTTAAATATACAATTAGAGGTTAAACATATTTCTTTATTCTACCTTTATGGTACAGAATCCATGCTAATATACGAAGAAACGGATCGACTTGATTTTGAAAAGTAGTTACTAATATTATAAACGCGAAAGTTTGTGAGGATGGATGGATGGATGGATGGATGGATGGATGGATGGATGGATGGATGGATGTATGGATGTTTGTTACTCTTTCACGCAAAAACTACTGAACGGATTGAGATGAAACTTTGCAATAATATAGTTTATACATCAGAATAACACATAGGCTACAATTTATAAAGATATTTTGTGAATTGTCCAAAATATAACGATAAATGTTGAGTAAGTAGGAAAATTCTGCCATCTGCGAGCTTCTCTAGCGTGCGCTGCAAGAATGTCAAAATAAACAACTGTCGATCGAATATCTGTCAAATCAATCGATGAGCAGTCCTTGGATATCATCATACTGATAATATATTATCCTTACTTAATATTATAAATGCGAAAGTAACTCTGTCTGTCTGTCTGTCTATCTGTCTGTCTGTCGCGACAAAACTAATGAACCGATCTCAATGAAATTTGGTACACAGATAATCTAGAGCCTGAGAAAGGACATAGGTTACATTTTATCCCGAAAATTGCATAATTCCCGTAGGATAGGACTAAATCTTGCGTTAGCGAAACTGTCACCTATCACAACGACGCTAAAAGGCCCAATTTTGAAGACACCATCGTAATTATAACAGTTAATTAGACTATTTCTGTTTCTTTTTCACTTTCGGCATTCGATAGAGAGAACATTTTTTACGTTGCTATTAAATTAACGATGGCGCGTTCATAATTGGGTTGATTGGGCCTAACATGGATTTACAAAACGTAATTAGATGACAGGTGACATACATTGACTGCAGACTTTTATAAATGTCTCGCTTAGCATAGCAAAGGGACAAATTGTCTTTCCACCATTATAGCTACTCGAAGAGGAAATAAAGTATGAATTGACAATGACAACTGACATTAAAATTGGACAAAATAGTTTTCCCTTTGCCATGCTACATATTACAATGACGTTAAATACTAGGCCGACATCTAGGCCGTCATTTCGTCTGACATTAAAAGTATTTTTAAATATACAATTAGAGGTTAAACATATTTCTTTATTCTACCTTTATGGTACAGAATCCATGCTAATATACGAAGAAACGGATCGACTTGATTTTGAAAAGTAGTATATGAATATCTTGACACTAAGGTTATTAACCTTGATTCTGAGTTGTGACCTTGACACGAACATAAATTTCTGTTGGTTTGGTTAGGATTGAACAGTGATAAAAGTGCAGCCCGGCTCAGTTGCGGCACTCCTCATGAGGCACGCAACTTGCCGGTCAGCCTCTCAGCTGCTATATTTAAAAACCCCAGATAAGCGGCCCAACCTCGAGTGCAAACTTCTAAACTGCCTAGGGAGAAAAGACCAAAAAGAATCAGGAGACCTCGAGCGCCGCCTTCTCAGCTGTCTCAGAAAAAACCCAGAGAGGCGGCTCTACCTGGGATTCCCGCGCCGCCCATAAGCCTCGGCTACTAAGTTATCCTGCCACGACAAGGCGGGAACCTATGGGCGGGTACATTCTAACCTAATCTTAATCAACAGAAGCATTTATAAGTATAAGGTATTTTGATGTCGGGTTAGGTTTGAACAGTGACAACAAGGTGCAAGGTACTTGATTTTTTTATAGAGCAAGTGCCTTTGTTAACTACCACTAAATACAGACTTATAATGTAAAATTTCATAAACTACTACTACATAACAAGCAATTGGATCATCCACAGACCCTTGAAGGTCTAAAGATATTCTAAATGCTCAAGCCCACTGCCAGTTAGCAGCGTGCCCAACATGCTGGCAGCATTGTCAATCAGCTTGGCAATGCTGCTTATACGTTGAGCCAAATAAACACCAGCATTTTGGTCACGCGGCGGGTATACCAGAAGCTCAGAAAGACTTTTGAAAACAAGATGAGCTCCCGGCCAACACGCGCACAATGTCTCAATTTCAAACGACTCAAATATGTAACCACTGCCGAAGTTAGCATATTTGCGCCGTTTGTGCTGCTCCGCTGATGGCGCCAAAGTATCGACGCAAGTCGCGTCCCATACTAAGGGCCGTCTACACTTCTATGGGACCAGCTTCATACCGTCAGGCCTTTTGCCATCACCACGCGCAAACCCATTCGGTTCGAGTACGGCTGCGATATTGGCGGTCGCAAAAGCCCTGCGTATGACATCGTTCACAATGGCGTGGCAACCAATTCGACCAGAGCTTCTTAACCAAGAAAGACGGTGGTGACCAAGCTGGTCAACTAGGGTACTTGAATAGGTAAGAGCGCTCAGCTATGTGCGGCGCGGTAGCAAGGTGGGTCGACTATCTCGACGATATCATCAATACCGCCGGTCGACCCTGGTCACGACCGGCAAAGAGCCGAGGCAGATGGCACTGCAAGAGAGAGGCCTATACCCAACAGTGGGTCAAAGAAAGCTGCGGATGATAACGATGACGAAACATTAGTTGAGATTGGCTGTTTTTCGGGTTTGAAATAATTATTTGCTACAATATTTGTGTACCGTTTCACATTGAATTGGGGCTAATATTTTGTGGTGCACTTACTGTTTTAGTTACCATATTTTTTTGACAAGATAAACATAAATTAAATTATATCGCGGGCGAGGCCGCGGGTAAAAGCTAGTAAATATATAAATATTTATTACTGTATACATACAATATTAATTACTAGCTTTTACCCGCGGCCTCGCCCGCGATATAATTTAATTTATGTTTATCTTGTCAAAAAAATATGGTAACTAAAACAGTAAGTGCACCACAAAATATTAGCCCCAATTCAATGTGAAACGGTACACAAATATTGTAGCAAATAATTATTTCAAACCCGAAAAACAGCCAATCTCAACTAATGTTTCGTCATCGTTATCATCCGCAGCTTTCTTTGACCCACTGTTGGGTATAGGCCTCTCTCTTGCAGTGCCATCTGCCTCGGCTCTTTGCCGGTCGTGACCAGGGTCGACCGGCGGTATTGATGATATCGTCGAGATAGTCGACCCACCTTGCTACCGCGCCGCACATAGCTGAGCGCTCTTACCTATTCAAGTACCCTAGTTGACCAGCTTGGTCACCACCGTCTTTCTTGGTTAAGAAGCTCTGGTCGAATTGGTTGCCACGCCATTGTGAACGATGTCATACGCAGGGCTTTTGCGACCGCCAATATCGCAGCCGTACTCGAACCGAATGGGTTTGCGCGTGGTGATGGCAAAAGGCCTGACGGTATGAAGCTGGTCCCATAGAAGTGTAGACGGCCCTTAGTATGGGACGCGACTTGCGTCGATACTTTGGCGCCATCAGCGGAGCAGCACAAACGGCGCAAATATGCTAACTTCGGCAGTGGTTACATATTTGAGTCGTTTGAAATTGAGACATTGTGCGCGTGTTGGCCGGGAGCTCATCTTGTTTTCAAAAGTCTTTCTGAGCTTCTGGTATACCCGCCGCGTGACCAAAATGCTGGTGTTTATTTGGCTCAACGTATAAGCAGCATTGCCAAGCTGATTGACAATGCTGCCAGCATGTTGGGCACGCTGCTAACTGGCAGTGGGCTTGAGCATTTAGAATATCTTTAGACCTTCAAGGGTCTGTGGATGATCCAATTGCTTGTTATGTAGTAGTAGTTTATGAAATTTTACATTATAAGTCTGTATTTAGTGGTAGTTAACAAAGGCACTTGCTCTATAAAAAAATCAAGTACCTTGCACCTTGTTGTCACTGTTCAAACCTAACCCGACATCAAAATACCTTATACTTATAAATGCTTCTGTTGATTAAGATTAGGTTAGAATGTACCCGCCCATAGGTTCCCGCCTTGTCGTGGCAGGATAACTTAGTAGCCGAGGCTTATGGGCGGCGCGGGAATCCCAGGTAGAGCCGCCTCTCTGGGTTTTTTCTGAGACAGCTGAGAAGGCGGCGCTCGAGGTCTCCTGATTCTTTTTGGTCTTTTCTCCCTAGGCAGTTTAGAAGTTTGCACTCGAGGTTGGGCCGCTTATCTGGGGTTTTTAAATATAGCAGCTGAGAGGCTGACCGGCAAGTTGCGTGCCTCATGAGGAGTGCCGCAACTGAGCCGGGCTGCACTTTTATCACTGTTCAATCCTAACCAAACCAACAGAAATTTATGTTCGTGTCAAGGTCACAACTCAGAATCAAGGTTAATAACCTTAGTGTCAAGATATTCATATACTACTTTTCAAAATCAAGTCGATCCGTTTCTTCGTATATTAGCATGGATTCTGTACCATAAAGGTAGAATAAAGAAATATGTTTAACCTCTAATTGTATATTTAAAAATACTTTTAATGTCAGACGAAATGACGGCCTAGATGTCGGCCTAGTATTTAACGTCATTGTAATATGTAGCATGGCAAAGGGAAAACTATTTTGTCCAATTTTAATGTCAGTTGTCATTGTCAATTCATACTTTATTTCCTCTTCGAGTAGCTATAATGGTGGAAAGACAATTTGTCCCTTTGCTATGCTAAGCGAGACATTTATAAAAGTCTGCAGTCAATGTATGTCACCTGTCATCTAATTACGTTTTGTAAATCCATGTTAGGCCCAATCAACCCAATTATGAACGCGCCATCGTTAATTTAATAGCAACGTAAAAAATGTTCTCTCTATCGAATGCCGAAAGTGAAAAAGAAACAGAAATAGTCTAATTAACTGTTATAATTACGATGGTGTCTTCAAAATTGGGCCTTTTAGCGTCGTTGTGATAGGTGACAGTTTCGCTAACGCAAGATTTAGTCCTATCCTACGGGAATTATGCAATTTTCGGGATAAAATGTAACCTATGTCCTTTCTCAGGCTCTAGATTATCTGTGTACCAAATTTCATTGAGATCGGTTCATTAGTTTTGTCGCGACAGACAGACAGATAGACAGACAGACAGACAGAGTTACTTTCGCATTTATAATATTAAGTAAGGATAATATATTATCAGTATGATGATATCCAAGGACTGCTCATCGATTGATTTGACAGATATTCGATCGACAGTTGTTTATTTTGACATTCTTGCAGCGCACGCTAGAGAAGCTCGCAGATGGCAGAATTTTCCTACTTACTCAACATTTATCGTTATATTTTGGACAATTCACAAAATATCTTTATAAATTGTAGCCTATGTGTTATTCTGATGTATAAACTATATTATTGCAAAGTTTCATCTCAATCCGTTCAGTAGTTTTTGCGTGAAAGAGTAACAAACATCCATACATCCATCCATCCATCCATCCATCCATCCATCCATCCATCCATCCATCCATCCTCACAAACTTTCGCGTTTATAATATTAGTAACTACTTTTCAAAATCAAGTCGATCCGTTTCTTCGTATATTAGCATGGATTCTGTACCATAAAGGTAGAATAAAGAAATATGTTTAACCTCTAATTGTATATTTAAAAATACTTTTAATGTCAGACGAAATGACGGCCTAGATGTCGGCCTAGTATTTAACGTCATTGTAATATGTAGCATGGCAAAGGGAAAACTATTTTGTCCAATTTTAATGTCAGTTGTCATTGTCAATTCATACTTTATTTCCTCTTCGAGTAGCTATAATGGTGGAAAGACAATTTGTCCCTTTGCTATGCTAAGCGAGACATTTATAAAAGTCTGCAGTCAATGTATGTCACCTGTCATCTAATTACGTTTTGTAAATCCATGTTAGGCCCAATCAACCCAATTATGAACGCGCCATCGTTAATTTAATAGCAACGTAAAAAATGTTCTCTCTATCGAATGCCGAAAGTGAAAAAGAAACAGAAATAGTCTAATTAACTGTTATAATTACGATGGTGTCTTCAAAATTGGGCCTTTTAGCGTCGTTGTGATAGGTGACAGTTTCGCTAACGCAAGATTTAGTCCTATCCTACGGGAATTATGCAATTTTCGGGATAAAATGTAACCTATGTCCTATCTCAGGCTCTAGATTATCTGTGTACCAAATTTCATTGAGATCGGTTCATTAGTTTTGTCGCGACAGACAGACAGATAGACAGACAGACAGACAGAGTTACTTTCGCATTTATAATATTAAGTAAGGATAATATATTATCAGTATGATGATATCCAAGGACTGCTCATCGATTGATTTGACAGATATTCGATCGACAGTTGTTTATTTTGACATTCTTGCAGCGCACGCTAGAGAAGCTCGCAGATGGCAGAATTTTCCTACTTACTCAACATTTATCGTTATATTTTGGACAATTCACAAAATATCTTTATAAATTGTAGCCTATGTGTTATTCTGATGTATAAACTATATTATTGCAAAGTTTCATCTCAATCCGTTCAGTAGTTTTTGCGTGAAAGAGTAACAAACATCCATACATCCATCCATCCATCCATCCATCCATCCATCCATCCATCCATCCTCACAAACTTTCGCGTTTATAATATTAGTAGGATAGGATGATATTTTTTAGGATTCCGGGTTGAAAGTCATATATTATATTATAAGTGAGTCTTAATTTACAAGGCAAACTAATATGTAAAATGGCAATAATATAATTGACAAATAGTAATTGACAAATGGCATTTCATCTATGTACAATAAAAATAGTAAGCCTAAATTTCTTCAAGATTTTTTTACCAACATATTGGTAAAAAAATCTTGTACATACGAGTATGTAAGAGGAGCAAACAATGCTACATACATGGTCGTATGTACCGCGGAGGCCGCCTCGACGCCGACGGTAGCATGCGACGCTTGCACGCACATGACTCTTCGTGGCACACAGTATCTCCACAGTCAGTATTATGACCGTACTTTAAACGTGTCATTATCATCATCCGTAGCCTACTTTATCCCACTATAGGGCTCTCTCTCTTACCGTGCCATTTGTCTCGGTCCTGTGCTAATCGGGTAGAGGTTCAACTCGCATTTTTCACAATATCGTTGTAGCGACTAACTTCACTATATTTTCTACAAGATGGCACTTGCTACGCGCGCCGTCCGCCAACCAATCACAAGCTGTATCGCCGCGCCTCAGCCAATGACAAGCCAGAGTCTGCATTGCGCAAACGAAATTTACAGCGACGGCCGTAAACCTCTCTCTATTTCTCCGAAGAATGCTGTGTGTCTTGCACTCGTTAACTCGTGCACTGCAGTGATGTCTTATTTTGACTTTTAGGGGCATTTTAAAACACATAAGATGAAATGTTTTTTCTGTTCCGTGTCAAACCGGTTGAAACTATAATTTACGCATTAAGGTCGCTTAAATGGCGACTTTAAAATTACATAAGTCATATCTACATACATTTACAATACAACAACACTTTATTGACAGCAATACATAGGACAACAACAGAAGAAACAAATACAAATAAGTCACAAAAGGCGGTCGTATCGCTAAAAGCAATCTCTACTAGACAACCTGCTTTGGATGAAATGAAAAATACAGATGACAAGGACGGTGGTGTAAACGTAAAAAAAACTATTAAAATAAATATTAGGTACAGTTACTACAAGTTCCAATAAAAAAAACTACAAAATAATAACCATACATAAATACTTCAAATAATAAATACAGTAAAAAATAAACATCATTTCAGTACTAATAAGTTTTATCTCGTGCATCAAGCCAAGTCACTGTCCCCCGCTCCCTCATTCTTTGACTCTGAAAATTTAATTTTAACGTTCGCCGACCCTTCCCAGCGTCCCCCTAGATACGTGATCCGCTAGCACGTGATTTATCCTTTCTACCCTCACTGTTGAAATATATAACGAAATCGGAAATTTATAAGGCGCGTGTGCGACTAAACACAAATTATTTGAGAAATACGGCTGTAAACTTGACGGAGAATGAAAATTTGCTAAGAAATATTTATTTTCGCCAAAAATGTCATAACCAACTTCAACCGTGAAGAGGTTTCAGGTTCAAATAGTTTGCATGCGATCATTGTGTCATCGATGTATTTATTATAGCTATATTTAATACTATGATTATGTTATAGAGTTCGGCGAAAAAACGCAAATATAATGATGATTATATTAAATACGGTTTTGTTTCTATAAATAAAAGTGGTATCGACCAGCCGCAGTGTGTCATTTGTTATGAAGTATTGAGCAATGATGCCATGAGACCATCCCGTCTGGAACGACATTTGTCAACAAATCACAGTGCTTTAAACGACAAGCTGAAGGAGTTCTTTGCTTCAAAATCTGCAAGTTTGAAGCGCATGAAATTGGATAGTACTGGATCCTTCGCTCAGTCATCTGAGAAAGTGCTCGAAGCTTCATATGAATTGTCACTACTCATTGCAAAAGCCAAAAAAAGCCATACTATCGGTGAAACTCTCGTCAAACCCTGCTTATTGAAAGCAGCTGATATCGTTCTTGGACCAGAAAGTAAACAAAAATTTTCACAAATACCTCTTTCTGATAACAGTGTGAAACGTCGCATTGATGATATGGCTGAAGATATAAAAAATCAGGTAGTGGAAGCCGTGAGAGAATCAAGTTTTTTTGCAATACAGTTGGATGAGAGTACGGATGTTGCGCAATGTTGTCAACTGCTAGTTTTTGTTCGATACATACAAAACGAAACAATCAAAGATGAGTTGCTGTTTTCAACAGAGTTAACGACAACTTCGAAAGCAATTGATATAATGACGGCAGTCTCTGAATTCTTTGATAAACATGAACTGTCATGGAAAAAGTTGATAGTTGTATGCACAGACGGCGCTCCCGCAATGCTTGGATCTCGTTCAGGATTCATACAGTTGGTCAAAGAAGAAAATCCCAACGTAATTACAATTCATTGTTTTATACACCGTCAAGTCTTGGCAGCTAAAACACTTTCAAATGAACTCTATGAAGTCTTAAAATTATGCATTAAAATTGTAAATTATGTTAAAAAGAGTGCATTAAACACGCGGCTTTTTACGGCTCTCTGTGAAGATTTGGGCACAAAACACAAGACATTGTTATTTCATACAGAAGTTGTAAAAATCCCCCCCATATAATAAAATATATCCCCATAGATATGTACGTCTCTCTGCATGTATCCCCAAAATTTATTTAAATTATGTTTAAATAATGTAATGTCACCGTCTACCCACGACCTACCTACCATGCTAACTAAAGTTATTCTTACTTAAATTTAAACTATGAACTAGCTAATATTGAAGTAATAAACTAACTATGAACTAACTATGAACTAAATATTAACTAAATATGGCCAATGATCGTTTAGTGTGAACCCAACGTTGTGATCCGCAAAACCCAGATTATGGTGATTTTGGAAACTACCTAACCGATATTTAAACAACCTAAAATTCTAATACTCACTAAAACATGACCTACAGCTAAGATATTTCTAACGCATATTAAAACTCATACTCATATTGACTACTTGGGGACCGTAAACCTAAAGAGTCAAGATTTCCCATTTTACACAATTTTCTTAGAGCTATCAAGAGAACATAATACTAATTCCTAAAGGATAGAGTACAAATATTAAGATGATGAATAAACATTGCTTCAAATTATTCAAGAGGCAGTTATGAAATCACTTTCCTCAGGATTAATAAAATTGATAGAACCCTTGGGAATTATAACTTTAAATAGAAAAATATCATATTTTAATAGCATAACAATCACGGCATAGGTAAGGCGCCCTTCCACCGCGCCAAATAGTCTCCCTCGTCTGACCTGACTTGGGCAGGAGTCCTCCGTATTGTTGTTATGAGAAAAGCCAGAAGGGCTATACTACTTTTGTCAATGCTGTCTGTCTGTCATGTCTTCACAAAAGGGGGCAAGACTATATTTTTTGCAAATTGTCCCAATCTTCGGTTACGGTGTCCGAAGCCCCTAATTCCCAGGGAATGGAGGAACCTTCCTCCATCCCCCCAAAATTAACCTCATATGGTGATATATGAGGGATCCGATCTAAAGGTTAACTGTGGGGTTTCCCTAAGTCCCAAAGAATGGAACCAAGAGAATCCCCTAGACCCTATGGATGTTACCTACCTACCTAGGCTATTTCCCTACCTATATTTTCACAGCTAGCTAAGAGAACCTACGTCTCTGGTATAACCGTCTTAACATTAAAGGAATTACATCAAAGAATATCCAAAACTTAGTTAAATATAAACGATAGTACAATTTAGAGTCTCCCACTCTAAGAATCGGAATGCTCATCAAGGACAGTCAAAGTGTGATCATATTTATAGTTCTCTGCTTGTAGAAAGACTTTACTTATTAATAAGTTAAATTTAGTAACAGCTTCAGGCCTTTGGTTCATAGTCAGTAAATTGAACTTCTCTGTTATGTGGAATGGTTCACCCGCCATACGGTCGCGAGGCTACTGATCCCCAGATCGATGGTCTGTTTTTAGAGGCATTTACAGCTAAAAACCCCAGCCCTTGATGCCACTCAACTTTTGTGAGTAAAATAGCTAAAATTGAATGTTGAAATATCTGTGTAAAAGCAAAGTCAATTCTAAAAACTCCTGTGAATTTCCAAAGTATCAACTATCCTTTGATAGGACCTTCAGATTCCTTACATAATGTAATTATGTCTGTACTACTAACTTGAGTACTCTAAATATTACAATATTTAGAAAATGCACTATAACAATGTATAATTGTTAGTTCTGAACATTAATATCATTCATATAAAACATGTTACACAAATATGATCGTAAACATGGGACAATCCCTGTTAAAGACTAATACACTTTAGTAAATCTCCAAATATTGGTACTATGAATTTGAGTACACTAAACGCTTCGAGTACGCTAAAAATACGTATGACTTTTCGAAGATTAAAACATATATTTCAAATCCGGGTATTTCACGTAAACAAATATCATTAAGATAAATAAATGTAGGTACAATCATAAATCTTAAAGGTTCCGTTGAACTTTAGCATACGCTTTAATCGCAGTGCAGTAATCAAATTAATATTACACTCCGCAATATTAAAAATAAGGCGCTTAACATAATCCGTTTAGGTATAGAAAAACACAATATATTTCATACAAGAAAGTCCAAACCTGCAAATGGGCACAGTAAGAACAAGCAAGCACACAAATAACAAATCAACAATACAAATAAAAAGTAAGATTGTGCGTAAGAGATTGAGGGTATCCAATCAAAAGGTTCTTTGAAATAAATCAAGTATTTTTAAGGTCCAACTAAATACACGCCAGACTTAAAATGAATAATGTAGGTATTTTGTAAATGTTTAAAAGTCGTATACTTTTACAAATCAATCTCCCACAAATAAATCGGAATTGCCTCACCAAATAATGATGTTCCATCCTATGGCTCTCGTCCTCGTAGTCGGCCAGCTTTCCCTTCCAAAGCAGTTCAGCGGCACGCAAACGTTTATGCAAATCGAACAAAATCAATCCGCAAGTTTCTCCTTCAATTTTGCACTATATTTCATTATAATTTCACTTATATAAAACGATCTGCACTGAATTACACTATTTCATTATAATTTCACTTATATCAAACGATCCGCACTGAATTACACTATCACAAAGCCGAAGTCACTAATTTTCACTTTTCCGATAGTTCCGACAAAGATTTGGCAACGCGAAATAAAACTCCCGATAATCCATCAGAGAAATGGCCTCCGAACTAAACCGTGTATTATTTCCATCCAAGGTACGGCATCCTCGAATTCCCGACTTAAACTGTATCCGTCAGAGGTACGGCCTCCTCGAATTTCCGGCTTAAACTGTCCAGGAGCTGGTTTCCCCGCGCTCTTTTATACTAAACTAGTTTTTATACGATTGATTTAACTGCAATAAGCGCACTAACACAACTATTTGCAATAACACGGTTTCTGCTAAAAAGGCCAATAATGCAAACAATCACCATAGCGCACATAATGCCATTAAAGCTAAAAACACTCATTCGGAACATAAGTCCAACAACGCAATTAAATGCAATACTAGCAATAGAACGCATAAGGCAACTAACGATCTTAATGCTCATAATGCAAATAAAAGCATTATGGAGCATATTCGCTTTATGTCAGTGACGTCACCGGTAGTTTATTACAATGTTGCCTCCCATAAAATTAAATTAAATATTCCGTTACTTTTACAGATTCCCTGCTATTTCTACAAATACGATTTAAACTATTTTCTTTACACAATGTAGCTAGAATAATAGTCATCTAATCTGATGACAATACAATACAATCTTGTGCCATTGTTTTTTAACGCTTTTCTCTTTGAACAAATATTACCGTACAATAATATTACACCACAACTGTTTCTTTTTTTAAAACCACGCGCTGGCAATAGTGATTTTTCGCACGGCTTTGCGACCTTTGTTATTGTAAAGTGTAAATATTAAATCCTAGTAAAATAATCGGATAAATTAGCTCGAAATACCTATAAATATTAATACAAGATTACTGCTAAACGAATATGCAGTATTTAAAGTTGAATGGTAAGTAAAGTATTGCAATTGGACTACGATTCTTTGCATATGTAACCTAAATATTCAAATCTAATTATTCGATGTTCGTTTCAGGATACTCTTTCCAGTCTTTGACATTCTCCCAGCCTCCGAAAGTCTTCAGCTCCATATAAAAGATCCCAGAGCTTGCAGGACAACTTCTAACCTGGCGACAGCGGCAAAAATCCTTAAAATTGGCTAAAATTATATTAGGTATTGTTACCTATAGAACAAAATAACACGGTTAGTAAATTACTACTCTTTACAGTTCTTCTCAATAAAGATTATTGAACTTGTACTGTATATAACTCAATCCTTCAAATGCTGATTTCTTGCTAATAAACTTCAGACTTTAAAATACCATACATAATGTGCAAGTTGCCTTTGAAAAGCTTCCTGACATCC
The DNA here is from genome assembly GCA_949316475.1 of Hypomecis punctinalis. Classification (NCBI taxonomy): domain Eukaryota; kingdom Metazoa; phylum Arthropoda; class Insecta; order Lepidoptera; family Geometridae; genus Hypomecis; species Hypomecis punctinalis. The sequence continues at coordinate 25,914,405 of OX438800.1, read as the reverse complement.
TAATATCTCTTCCTGATTTTCTTAAGATACTAAAATTAAGAAACTTATTCCTAATTTAATCTATTCCAGCCTGGATTCGACGTAGGAAAGGAAGATTCCACCGTTTCTCGTTCTCTGTGACTCGCTTCCTGTTCATCCGACGTCCAGGGTGCGTCCCATCATTACCAAAGCATGTGAATTTTCTTCTCATTGTGGTAATACATCAATAAAGGTAAAATTTATCATATCTCACATCTATTACCTACATAATTTTAGCACCTGTGGAGCTATTTTCTATAACTCTAGTTGAGTTGCTCAAAATATTAAATTTTAACAATTAAATGTACCTACCTAGTGGGAGACATAGTTTGTTACATGAGAAATACATATAAGTAGCTACATGTGGACAGCTATGTACAGATGGACCTTTACAAAGTGCGCTGGCTCTCAAAAAGAAATATGTTGTCAAGATTATTTGAACTGCGAGATGAAGTCTTTCAATTTTTAGAAATTCAAAAACAAAGTGAATTGTTTTTGGAATTTAAGAAACCATGGGTCCAAGTAATATTTGCTTATCTATCAGATATTTTCGATAATAATAATAATAATAATAAATCAGTTTATTTGCGAGAATATTGTCTAACGTAGATCTAATTACATAAATGGTATCAAATATTCTACCTTTGCAGGTGTACAAATATTGTTATGTTTTTTCAAGGACACAAATATACATGCTTGTCAAATTTAATTATATTATTATACATTTGTTAATTTAAGCCGCTCTTTTAAAAATTCATCAATGTCATAATAGCACTTGCCAATAAGAAATTTAAATAATTTGGATTTAAATCTATTAAAAGTTAATTCCTTAAAACAATCAGGCAGTTTATTGTATATAGTAATAGCCATACAATACACATTGTTACTATACACACATACCCTTTGACCTGGCACAGCCAACTTATATTTACGCCGTTGTTGTCTGTCCCTTCCAATCACGTCACCATTTAATGGAAACTCAGAATGATGACGTCGAACAAATAAACACATTTCATAGATGTAAAGGCAAGGCAAGGGTAAAATGTTACATTTTTTAAACAGTGGTCTACAGGGAGCTAGGAAATGTGAGCCGCACAGTGCTCTGATGCATTTTTTTTGTACTTTAAACGCATCTTCCCAGTTAACAGAGTTACCCCATATAACCAAACCATAACGTAACAGTGATGACACATAGCCATGGTAGGCGCTGAGTGCGGCTTGTGTCGTGGCTGCACGTTGCATACGATTCAAAACGTATACGTATCGATCTAGTTTTGTACAAATTTTATCAATGTGTTCCTTCCAATTACAGTGCTTATCAATAACTAAGCCTAAAAATGTAGTTGATTCTACCTGTTCCAGAGCAATTCCATCGTAATTAATATTAAGTTTCAGAGGGATACTATTATACGTTTGAAAATGTATAACCTTAGTTTTATGGAGATTAACACACAAATCATTATGTTTAAGCCAGGTTAAAATGGAATTAAGAGCATCATTTACGTCAAATTCTAATTGATCTGTGTATTTTTTACTACCTTCTATAAGAATAGTAGTGTCGTCCGCGTATAGAATACATTTATGTTTCATCATATTAGGGAGATCATTAATGTAGCCTATAAAATCCAGAGGGCCCATAATGCTACCTTGTGGAACACCTCGATTATTTGGCACATATGGTGATTGGAACGATATTTTGTCTTGTCCTAAGAACGCGGGAACTTCTACGCATTGTGTTCTATTACTGAGGTAACTCTCATGCCATTTTAGTGCTGTTCCCCTTATTCCATACTTTTCTATCTTCTTAAGTAATAAGCTATGTCTAACAAAATCAAATGCTTTTGACATATCGAGGAAAATTGCAGCTATAGGAATCTTTTTATCTAAGCAATCGGTAATTATCTTGATGAGAGTGAAACAGGCTAAAGTAGTTGACTTATTTTTCCTAAATCCGAATTGTTCTGATCGAAGAATTTTATTATTTTCGAGAAAACACATTATTTTAATGTACATAACTTTTTCAAATACTTTTGAGATAACTGGAATAAGTGTAATAGGGCGGTAGTTGCTCATATTATTCTTTGCGTCTTTTTTATGTAGAGGTTTCACAATAGATAACTTTAAGCGCTCTGGAAACAGGCCTTGTGTGAGAGATAAATTCATGATATGGCTCAAAGGACCGGCGATAATTCGAGAACAGGCTTTTGACATTTTTGTAGTTATACCATCGTATCCAGTTGCATTAGTGTTATTTAGAGAAATAATAATTTTATAAATGTCAAGTTCATCTACAGGAGTCAGATAAATTGTATTGGGATTATTAGGTTATTAGGTTATTCATTGAACACTTTGAATTTGAAATTACAATGCGGAGATTCGAACATAATTTATCATCGGGATGCTATCACGGCATATACTGAGAAGTTGCAACTGTGGAAGCGCAAAATTTTGGCGTCCAACTATTCCTGATTTCCTAAACTATTTGCGATCACAGAAGAAGCGTTCTTTAAGGAAATTTTGGACGAAATTGATACCAAGAATAAAATATCAAACCATTTGCAGCACCTCACTGACGAATTTAAGCGCTACTTTCCCGACTCGTGCAATAATATTATTTATCGATTAGCGACCGACCCTTTTCACGTCGACATAGACTTGCTGCCAGATACTATACAAGAGCAAACTTTAGAATTAAAAAATGATTCTGCTGCCTAATATGATTTTGAGAAGATGGAGAAGGCACAATTCGGGTTAAATATCTCAAAGTTTATCCCAGCACAGCAGAGCAAGCACTAAAATTGTTTTTACCTTTTTCAAGCACTTATTTGTGCGAAAAAGCGTTTTCAGCATTTGTAGCAATAAAAACAAAGTACAGAAGCAAACTAGATATTGCTAGTGATCTACGGTGTGCACTTTCTTCTATTTCACCCAGAATTGGAAACATTGTCAAAAATATGCAAGCTCATCCGTCACATTGACTCTTCATATGTACAAGTGTTTACAAATGTGTAAAAACAGTATTTTTATAGTAAAACACCTAAAAATATATTTTTGAACTTTATTACTCTTATTTTATTTTACAATTGCTCGACGAGCCCACTTGCTGCTACTTGATGGGACCAAGGGGGGGCGTGGGCATATTCGTTTTAAGCAGTAGGGAGGCGCGATACTTATAAGTTTGGGAACTCCTGTTATAGACAAAACAATGTAGATGGTGATATAGACAGACGTACCAAGTTAAAAAATTGCCTACTGACGAGAAAAATACTGCACTGTACTGCCTTAGAAAAATTGTGACGAAACAATAGGGATGTTTACTGGGTATGAAAATCATTATTATAATTAGTCCGTCAGTTAGATTATTGAAAAATATTGGACACGTATTTTTTCTTTTATCAATCAAACAATTAGTGATTAAGATAAACCTTGTCAAAATTTGAGAGTGGGGGTTCAAGACGGCACTAGCCGGTACATTTTATAGCGGTTATTGACGTCATGCGAAACTTTAACGGGCTAGATCTTCATCAATTTTTGTTAAATTGTCAAAAGAAAAAATACGTGTCTTATAATTTTTGGCAATCTATTTGACGGACTAATTAATATTTTTTTTAGTTAACAAGCCTATAAGACGTTTTTTTTACAAAAAATGGTATAACCGACTTCAATCGTGTAAAAAAGTTCAATCCAATCAAATAGTCAAATTCACAAAACAATTCTTACAATATTGTTGATTTTTTAAAAACGATTCAACTGATTTCATTAATATTTAAATGGGACTACCCATTATTCAAGATCTATCAAAAGTTATTTATGATAACTACAATGATTTTGTTTCTGCTTTGTAGGCACAAAGCAGGCTAAAACAGCAGTTGTAACACAAAATAAATAATAGCATGTAATAGAAATGTTATATTTGATGAGTATCATAAAAATTATTGCAAAATCTGCAAGTCTGTCTTCACAATTCACTCTCACATTCCTCAATTATTTACTTATGTAAGTGCTTCCGAAGCAAATTGAAGCGTGTTCATTTACAAAGCCGACGCAGACGCGTTGTACAGTGGATGCCGATCTGTATGGCACGTCGGACAAGTTAAATGTAAACGAGTGAAATCGTTAAATGCAATTGTTGTTAAATGGACACCTAGACTAAATACCTACTTATCTCTTCCCTAAAAAAAACAACGTGTGATTCCTAACGGTTATTCTAATATGTAACGAAAGAAAAATGTATCAAATTGTACATGTTCCACCAATGTTGCCAAGACGAGACTATAGAGATAAAAATTCTCATGTAAAGCCAAACTTATAACTCTACATGCCCTGTTATAAGCCCTAACTTCACAAACTTCCTCCTCCTCGAGTCAAATTCCTCGTGTCTGAGGGTCTTGACCAATATCAATTATCAAAAAAATCTGTTTGACGATCTTGCACCATCGTCCCCTATCCTCGGTGGCGTGTAACGCCTTGAAAACTGACGTGTCCAGCGATTTGATCGTACCAACGTTGACCAGCTGGTCAACTACAGTACCACAATAACAGCAATGGACTTCACAAACTTAATTTTTGTTTAATAAATTTTACACGGTTATGATTCTACATTATAAAATAAAATAAAATTCATTTATTTCAGGCATGTAAGGCCCATATTATCAGAAATACAAAATTACACACGATAAGTCATAACAAAATTCGAATTATAACAGCAATCAATGTCAGAAAAATTAAAATAATTGTACATGCTTCAGGGTTTTAAGATATTTAATGCCAACGACTATGTAGTTATTAATATACTTTCAAGAGTGCAAGTGAGACAACTTTGGCAATGTGCCATTTTCACAGGCGTGAACTACATCTTCGTACAAGATGTCGCTATGTAGCTATCTGTTTCAATCAAGGATTCGTAATTACTTCGATGTTGAGCTTAGTAACTATTACGTCACTTGGTTAGTTTCTGTTTAGATTTCTCAGCCGTCTGATGGAAATGGTAATAGAAATGTCGTAACACTGTTTTGTCATAAGAAAGGCATGTCTCCGCTTTTGTAAATTAAGTAAATCATTCAATATCAGAGCGCAGAGTCGAATGGAATAAAGTAACGAAAATAATTATTTTTCCCAAAAAAGATGGCAAAACCAACTTCCATCGTGTACAAAATTAGAATAGTTCGCTCGAATTGATTCATATTTTTTTACATTTCTGTTGATTTTTCATTAACGGCTGAGCCACTTTCGATAAAATTTAAATGGGACTACCTCAGTAGCATATTCTTCTGAAGTAAAAAATATTTTTTTGATTCGGTTCTCAATTGGCGAAAAAATTGATGTACGCACAAAAAAAAAACATACAGACCAACATAGAACCTCCTCTTTTTTGAAAGTCGGTAAAAAAATAAGTCTCTTTTCAAAATAGAATCAGGAATGAAGAGATCCGTAGAAAAAACAAAGTTATCAGCATAGCCCAAGGCCAACGGATTGGACAGTTGAAGTAGCAGTAGGTATCATGCATATTGCAGGATTTCACTCGAAAACTTTATCAGTCCCAAGTAAATAAATCTAAGATCAGTCCCATATAGTTAAGCGATCCATAGGTAAGGCCTATTTTTAATAGAGGAGATTGTATGGCTGAATATGAGAAATATAATAGCAAAAAAAATCCATAGTTTCTCCTAAGAATGTTGAGTGTCTAACTCGTTAACTCGTGCACTGCTTGTCTTCTTCTGACTTAGGACATTTAAAAGACAAAATTAAGATGTTTTTCCTGTACTGTGGTTGGCAGTGATCTTTCTCCCTTTCAAGGCATCTAAAAGCTATTGAAACTATAGTTAAAGTTAGATGGCAACTTTAAAACTACATTAGTCATATTTACATATTCCATCTGAATTTCAGTACTAGTAAATGTTATCTCTTGCAACAAGCCAAGTCATTATCCCCCGCTCCCTCATTCTTTGACTCTGAAAATTTATCTGAAGGCCTTTGACATGGCTAAACAGTTACAACAACCGGGATTTACAATTTAACTTATCACCCGAGCTACGGTAGCGCTTAGTTGTAAAATTACACCCGCAGTCATCCACCTGAAGACTGACCGTGCTAAATCTAATCAAACTACGCAATGAGACCTAGTATACCTGAATTATTTAATCTAGGTACTACCTAACTAGCCTGTATAGCTTATTAACTCTTTGGTACTGACAAAACGAGACACAATGCTGCTCATTTCGATGGTAGATAAGTCCTTCACAAAGCAGAACGGAGCTCCTACAACTGCAATGCTTGAATCGGCTCTGAGTGCGTTGAACAGACATGTAGCGAGTAGATATCTGAAATCTTTACTGTACAGTGTATAGTGACACATTGACACAAAGACATGGTCCGTTTAAACCAGGTACTGTCTTACTCGCACATCACTCTAAGACTGTCTCGGCGACACAGTGGTTAGTGACCCTGACTCCTGGGATAAAGAGGCGTGGGTTCGATTCCGAAGAAGCTGGTCAAGTAAGGTCATCCAATGTGCGAAAAGCAGCCTGGCCACGCCTTCGGGTGAGTTCGTCAAATTTTTAATTCCATAGTGGCTCCGCATGCTCTTTACTTAAATCTAACTTAGTTGCAAAATTTTTAGGTACCGCGTGCAATGATAAAATTATACTTTATGTCAAGGGGGGTGTAGGTCAAGGAAATATTTTATGCACCCAGGGCAAGCTTTTTTGTGGTGAACATAGGTGATTGCTCTGTAAGTAAGTACAGTTACTGTAGGTACGAGTATTTTAATAACCCTATGTATCATTTCTGCGATCGATATTTCGTTCGTCAATACGTGTGATATATATACTATTACATTTTAATTTATTTGACAATTTTTGTTATAAATTTAGTGTACTAATCGCGGTTAAACAATAAACTATTAAACGATATGTATTTATATTTCAGCGCCATCTACAAAATAGGACGCAAATTTCAATGACTGTTACGTTGTTACTTAGTTTACTGAAATTTCAAGCAAGTTAGCAGTATTTCAGCATTTCAGACATATAACGCGACATCTGTGGTTTTTCTTCTAAACTACATTGAACACATCCAGCTATCATTTTCTTGAAGCTTTTGAAGCGAAAGCGGTTTTGCTGAAAAGTTTCAGTTTTTAGCTGCTAAGTGAAGATGGCAGTTGCGACCATATTAAAGTTAGCTATTCTCCAGGCTCACTTTGTATTATTTTATTCACACTTTGCGACTTAATTGTAAGTACCTAATACCTACAAGTAAAATATTTCTCTTAGTTAAAGTAAAGGTCAGGACTTGAGACGCTTTAATTAAAAGGCAATATTTTCTCAAATACCATGTTCAGGATTTGTTGGACATTTGCTTTATAATTTATAACTTCCTAGATGTTTAATATTTTCGACGAATTTATAAATGTAACTATTAATTAATGATAAAATTTATATTGCACCAGCACTGTTGTTTAAGGTTTATTTCTGGACGACATAAACATTATAAAACAACATTGTACTAAATCATGAGAAAATTTGACCCTTGGACTAACCCTGAAATTGGGAACAATCTGTTGTCTACTATATTTTTATTGAAATTCATTAACTTTTTATAAAAAGTTCAATTCAAGTGAAATTCATTAAGATTTTTGAGTTGGTCGCATAGTAAAAGTCGGTAACAGTGATAACATCATCACCTAGAAAGACACACTAATTATATAAAAAGGTGTGTAGGTAGCGCTTTAGTCTGAACAGTCTGAGTTAATACAGGGCAAACTAAATATATGCTTATAATTTGTTCAGACAATAGTATTACATGAATGGAGAAGATCATAAATAAATAATGTGCTTGTCCGATTTCACCTCCGACGCAGACAGTAGTATAAAATTTCACTATTGTTTACTCTATAATGTGCGAAGATGAAAACTAAAATAACTTTGATAAACCTTCAAAGGTGAAAGGAATTCTGTCAATTATCAGATTACATTAGGCCACTCAGACATGTCCTGACTGTTAGGACAAAATAGTCTATAAGGTTCATTTTTTCTCCCAGCGGGCGTTTGGGCGTACGCGACAAACATGATGTCTATTATCCATCCATTTACCTATCAGCCATAGGACATAGGCCTCCCACAAAAATCTCCAATAAGACCGATTGATATCCAGCGCAATCCTGCAATCTGAATGAGGACAGCTGTCCACCTCGTGGCTGCACGTTCTACGCTGCGCATGCTTGTAGGTACATGGTCCTCCACTCGAGTACTTTTTGAGTCCATCAGTCATCAGTCCTCCGTGCGATGTGCTCTGCTCACTGACATTTAAACGTGTCAGTTGACTGGGCAATGTCTACTGACATACGAGTAGCATAACCTAAAAAACCTAAAAAAACTGAAGAGTTCTCTTCATTTCTGAATCGATCTCACAGCGAGACTAAGATAAGATATGAAAAGCGTATATCTCACGTACTTATGCGTATAATGAGACGTATTTAAGCGTATACGCGATGTGTTTACGCGTATATTATATTGTGATGTAACATTGATGTGAAAGATTTATTCAGTAGCTGCATGCCTAAAAAAAATTGGGTCGAAATCACCTCTAAGTAAATTAAACGTTAAATTGTAGGTCCCGGTTGTTTTAACCGTTCAGCCATGTCAGAGGCCTTCAGGCGGCCTAAAAACTCTGACACCAGGGCTAGCCGGCCTATACGAACTTACTTACTTACTTAATTATCTCTAAGTAGCGTCTAAAAGCCTGCTGCTGGCAGCAAATGCGTGAATCTGCTAATATTCCATAAGTTTCCTACAGCTGGATAAAGATCTTATGCAATTTTTCCAGTTTTGGCTATTTTATGCTGTGGCGTAACAGTTCCTGGCTGATGGCTGAACTTTGTTGGCATGTCTCTTAGTGGTGATTTTGACCCAAAACTCCTCTGAAATTTGGCTAACAAAGTCCAGTTCTAATTTAGCTTTACGATTAAGAATGATCTGCATTCTGGACAAGGTAGACAGATGATCTCACTAAGGCTGCAGGTTTGGGCTGGATGCAAGCAGCTATCAACCAGCTTTATTGGAGATGTATAGCGGAAACCTATGTCCAGCAGTGGACGTCCTATAGCTGAAACGAACAAACGGACTAAATTCTGGAAGGATTGCGCTCCAGAATGCAGTTCTTTTGCTTATTTTGATTAATTTCTTTAGCTTTAGTATAGATAGCAGCTATAATAGCATAGGATTGACTCCGCTGGGAATAACCGTCAGTATATTAAAAGAAGCCTTAGAAAACAGCCTGTCTGAAGAGTAGTAACCCTAGACTGGTGCTTTGTTCATTGTAATAGCTCCTCTTGCGCGCTAAGGAACTGAGCCCACGAATTACTTAATACCTCTATTGTGCTATCTGTAGGGTTATCTTTTAGAGATCATTTTGGCTCCGAAAATATAAAATAAATATTGCCTTACTAAGGTAATTGTGAGATGCCAACTTGTCCATACAAAAACAATAAGCTGTTATTTACCTCTAAATATTATCCGATTTGAGTGATTTTTAGGGTTCCGTACCTCAAAAATAAAAAAAACGGAACCCTTTATTGTCCGTCTGTCCGTCTGTGTGTATGTCAAGACTCTTTATCTCAAGAACGCGTAAAGATATCGAGTTGAAATTTAAACTATATACGTAAATCGATAAATTCTTGCTGTTGTGTAAAAGAAAAACTTTTCAGTTGTCGTTTAAAAAAGTTAGAGCCGTTTATGTCGTAAAAAAACGCATATTTCGACACACAAAAATCAAAACTTACAGGGTACTTCCCGTTGACATAGAACTGTGAAATTTGGCGAGAAGCATTGTCTTGGAGTACACATATAGGAATAAATCTGAAAACTGTACATTTTTATTTAAATCACAATAAATAGGGCCTCAAAATTCACAAAATTCAGAGTGAGTAAATCGTATGATTTAAAAGAACTTCATTAGCACATGCTAAAACAGGTTTTAATTATTTTAACAACGTGTCTGTACGGAACCCTCGATGTGCGAGCCTGACTCGCACTTGTACGGTTTTTTTTCATGTCATCAACTGAAACTGAAACAATCGCTAGGATTATACGTCTTAGTTTTTAAAATTTTTAAAATGACCTTAAAGTAATAAGCCTCTAAAAACTCATACTTTTAGTCAAAACTTCAGCTGAAAAGTATAATAAATTAAAAAAAAATACACGTAGAAGCGTACAATATTTCTTACAAAAGCAATTGACGCCAAAAACATGGCATTTTGTTACAATTTAAGGGGTGAAAAGAGTTTTCTACCGGAACGGAATTTTATCAAAAATGTTACTGCGAATTTTCTCGATGTTCTAAAGAAACACGAAATCACTGGTCGATTCCCAATCATCGCAAAGTTACTTCGGAGTGCTCTGTGACTTAGTAACTGTTTTTTTGTATTCTTTCTTTGACAATTTAATTTACTTGTAAATTTAATACAAAAACGGAATAACTACTTCGAAGTAATTCAGCACTATTGATAAGGCCGTGTGTGTATTGGTAAAAAAAAAGTATTTACAATATCTTTACCTTAGACTATTTTGAACCAAATTATAAGTCAAATATATGTGTAAAATTCTTTAGTTTTATTTCTGTCATAGAAAAATTATAAAGATTTTACAAGGACTTCACTGAACGCATACTTGACATTCATTGAACTTGCTAGCAAAGAAAATAAAATGATATTTTTCAAGACATTAATAATATATTTTTACTGTAAATTTTTTGTAAAATTATTTATAATGGCACTGTGCATAAATATATATATTATAATTATGTACAGCACTTATGATTCTTAAGTATTTTCAACATTCATTCTATTTCCCAATACTACTAATATTATAAACGCGAAAGTTTGTGAGGATGGATGTATGGATGTTTGTTACTCTTTAACGCAAAAACTACTGAACGGATTGAGATGAAACTTTGCAATAATATAGCTTATATATCAAAATATCTCACAGGCTATAAATTATAATGATATATTGCGTATGCGGGCGAAGCCGCGGGTAAAAACTAGTCTGAAATAAATAAATAAATAGACACTTGAAAGTAAAATCATTGAATAAAAAGTACAAAAAAGAGGTACATTTTAAATCAATGTGCTGAACGCGCACATTTTGCGCCTTAGGATCCGAACGCGGCGCAAACGTCAAATTTTTATAAATAGCATTTAACGGAAATATAGGTCATGCGGGATAATCGGCCTGGTATTTTTTTTTCGGGATATTATAAGTCTGCGTCGCTATTAGATATGTGGCTCGAACATCTGCGCGTTCAGCCAAAGAGTGTCAAACTAAATTAAAGAGTACGGAATCCTCACTAGATTACTAACTTAAATTGTCAATATCCAGGTTTGACTGTAATTTGTGAGTTCTTGTCTAAATAGCTATCATAAAATTATACAAGCTAAAGCTTCTACAAGCTAAATGTAAACTTGAAACATTCACTTTGTTCACGTAATCATCAAAATTAAGCATTAAAATCTAATTACAAAAATTGTCTAATGAAATACAGCCTTTTAACAAAATCAATTTTGCCAATTATTTGATATTAGACGTGCCATTTGCTTCGTAAAAAAGTAGCTATTCTTAAAATAAAAATTTGCTTTTAGAGAATTTTAAATTTGCCAAGTACCTACTACTAAGGCCAAAGTCAAATTGATAATAGAATAATTTATCAGAGTGCATATTGTCGTAGCGCTGCTACTTAAGGGGGCGCCTAATGCCAAAATTGACTTTTTAAAGACGTGGTGTAAAGGTAACGAACATAAATATCCATATTAAAAAAATACTATAGGAAATGAAAGAACCTATAGTAGCAGAGTAATCTCGTAGAATTTTGGTAAATAATATACCTTAGAAAAAAAATCGCAACATAAAAAAAAACCTTTTTTTTCAAATGCTCGATATTATTAGGGTCAACACCACATTATTTTTGACAAATTACGTAGCAAGACTAATGTTCTAGTAGAGTAATCGATATTTTTAAATGCTTAAATTTTGAATAAATAAATAAAATGTCACCTAAAAATGTAAGCTGGCGCTCAAAGCCAAAATCATCGTGAACTGTGTCATACGATTTTCGACTCTAAACATAGCAGCATAGATGATAGCGGGCGATGCAAGAAGCACGGGTGAATTCTGTTTTTTTCATGGCATTAGGCGCACTCTTAACGTAGCTACACACAAATGATTACAACGTTACATGCTTAACGCTACGCACTACGCTACGCGCTACGCTACGCGCTACGCTACGCGCTACGCTACGCGCTACGCTACGCGCTACGTTACTTAAGTAGCGCTGTAGCGCTGTATCGCTGCTCGTAGAACGCTCTACTCTGCGCTTGCTTAAGTAGCTGCTGTAGCGCTCGTAGCATGGTTTTACTAGCGCGCTGAAACTTAAATTCCAATTCTCCCACTCCAACCTATCCTACACCAAATCCTTTACTTTGCGAGCTGTCCTGCTGTGGAACGAACTGCCTGTTGCTATCAGACAGGCTAAATCCCTCCCTATATTTAAAAATCTAGTTTATCGACATTATCTCTCCTTGTGCTAGTTATAATTGGTATAAATTATGTATTTATATATATGTATGTATTTATGTATTATACATTTATATGTATTTTTACACGTTATTAGTATATTTAAGATGTCCCAAAATATTTATTTATTTATAAGATATATAGGTATAATATTTGTCACAGTATGTATACACCGCCGACCGTATTCCTATTATTTAATTTTTCTCCTGTCCATCCAAAGGTTCCCTGGTAGAAATCGCCAAAGGCGATAAGGCCGCCATTGTACAACATTTGTAAAATTCTACATTAATGTATTTGTTATATTTTATGGTGCACAATAAAGATATTGTTTGTTTGTTTACTAGGTGTTTGTCAGCGATCACCGAAATTGAGCAAAGTTTCGCACGATCAGTATTTGGATTGGTGGCATTTCCCAACTGAGCGCTACCGTGGCTCGGATGACATGTTAAATTCAGGCGTTCAGGCGGCCCAAAAACTCTGACACCAGGGCTAGCCCTGAAACTACTTAACCATTTATTTTATTTATTATTTATTAATTTGATATAGCTTAACACGTCTAGCAGTGGACGTCATTTTGCTGATGAATGTATGGATGGATGGAAAGCAAGTACAAACTTACTCAAATATTTTTGTTGTAAATCGAGCTTTTTGTCTAAAAAAAACATGCCAAACATTTCAGCTACAATAATATTTCAATAGCAAACATTTGAAAATTCATACAGCGTTTTTGGCACTCGACAAACTTTCACAGACCAAATATAAGTCATTCGTTTTAAAAATGAACTGTCGTAACTATTTGCAAACTATATTTATATTTAAATTCAGCTTTATATAGTACTAGCTGCGCCCCGCGGTTTCACCCGCGCACCTCACGATTGTGTTGGGTATAATACCGAGTAAAATGTCTTAGTGGTAATTTAACAATTAGGTAGGTATATCTGAAAAGCCGTGGTGTTCTAGTGGTAATGATACCCGCTTTACAATCGTGAGGTCGTGGTTTCAAATCCCGGTGCTGTACCAATGAATTCCTTGGAATTTATGTACGGACTTTCACATCACTGGCTTTTCGGTGAAGGAAAACATCGTGAGGCAACCTGCATACGTCCGTAGAAGAAATTCGATGGCGTATGTGAATCCACCAACCCGCACTGAGCCAGCGTGGTGGATATGGCCCAATGGGTTAGGTAACATCTGGGGGTCACCCTTCATGAGTAGGCTTACGTCCTGCAGTGGACCATTAAAAAGACTGGTACAGTAAGTGAATCCACCAACACGCACTAGGGCAGCGTGGTGGATATGGCACAATAATGGCACAAACCCTTCGCGGGTAGGGTACGTCTTGCAGTAAACTATTATTACTACTATTAAAAGGCTGATAGTATAGAACTTTTATATCTCACACTCATAAGGCGCATCATATTATTGTTTAGTGTTGGTACCCTTCGTGGGTACGCCTACGTCATGCAGTGGGCTATTAAAAAAAAGGCTGGTACAGTAGGTAACTATAATTAAATATCAATTTTTCTCATGTTACTTTGAAACTATTCTCATCTGCAACCACAAAATGTGGACAATTAAGCAGGTTGAAGGTTGCGCAGCAGTATTTTTGGTGCTCCTACTCGTACCTCATGTAGCAAGCTTGGGGAAGCGAGACTATGTAAAAGCTCTACAGGGCGGCGTAGACTCGAATTACCCGCAAATTAAGGCGTACGGCTGATAGGACTCAATATGGCCTTCATTAAAAATGGCACACCCGATTTCAATCATAGGTACAAAATTCAAATAGTTCACTCGATTCGATGTGTACCATTTTTTGATAATGATGATCTTTCAAAAACGACCATTGAACTGAATGGAACCACACACCACAACATTATTTAGGTATGTAATTCGTTCATTCTTGATTTCTAAAAAACTGCTCGTCCAATGAAACTACCTCTGAAGTACCTATGATGTAGCAAACAAAAAAAAATTAACAAAATCGTTTCGTAATTGTCCAAATAATCGCGTAACTTACACAAAAAACATACCGCTAATTTCAAAGTCAAAGAACATTTATTGTTGAACTGTGTTACATTTAGATCTTAATACTAATGACAAAAATATTGAATCTACAGTTAATTGAATTTAAAAACTTCTTTTTTGAAGTCGGTAAAAAAGCATTGGTATGCATCATGCACTCATGCATTATGACAATTTACCTATAATTTCCACACTTTCTTATGTAAATAAATGCTCACTACTAAACCAATTATTTTCGCAGTACCTACGTACTTGTAGTAAGTATTAATTTACCAATAATATATATCTAGTTACTTAGACTTCTTTGGATGGTTTAGTAACCATCCAAAGAAGTCTAAGAGATGATGAAATCATCGACGAAATCCATTGCGTAGATTAAAATAACTAATTGGCGTTAACTATTACAATGGAGACAACGTACGAACTACGAGATACGGTGCAGCGTAAAACATTCATCCGTGAGTAGATCGCGTTAGGCAGACTTAGGTTCGCAAAAAGTGCCAGTAACCGCATACCACAAACAGTTTACAATGGGTCTAATACTCGTAGGAAATTTATATACCATTAATCTAGTAGTCTTTATTAGACTTTTTAGACAATGATGAGGAGTACATCCTCAGGGTCAATTTTGTCTATAAAGCATTCATTTTACTTTATCCATTTTGAGTAGGTACTTTCTTTATGATTTAAAACCGTATCTGCGACTAATATAGATTCACTTTAAGGCCCAATTCCGTAGCCGACGACACGCACAACCCAAAGTGATGTCACGATTCTACTGGTTTCGCGTATTTCTATGAAATCCATTTCGTAGCTTGTGTTTCAGCGCAGTTTTAGTTTATTCATTTTATCAAGTGCATGTTAAAGAATATTTTGTTTTGTTTTTGAAGAATTAGTAGAATTTTTTTACAATTTTTAAAAATGGCATTAATTTAATTAGGTGCAGCGCCTGTATCTGGCTGGTGTGCCACCTTAACCACTTGATAAAATTTTCAATCTCCCGTAACTTCATATTGGATAAAACTAAACGCCTGATTTTTTTTGCAACTAAGAGAACACCAAATAATTAAGTATTTTTACATATTTCATCGAAATCGAACAAGCAGTTAAAGAGTTCTTTGATTTTGTCACTGTCATACTATCAACAATCATCAAAATTCTAAGTTATTTCTAGAAGATTTGCAAGTTTGTCATTTTGAATTTCACTATGATTTAGTCTAAACAGCAAGGGAAAAATTTTGAAAAAGGGTTATTGAAAGATCATGGCGACAGTAAAAAGGTGTGAGAATCCAACAAAAACATGGAACGTAAAAAAGTACAACAACTCGAGCAACAGTCCTTTTAAAGTAAAAAGTTGTAAGATCAAATGTAAACACTGATATTGTAGTTGGCTTTCGCTTGTTTGCTATGGAATTGTACCTTAGAAGCCCTGAACGTGGGTATATTGAACCACAGCTAACTTAATCTGGATGCAATTTGAATTGCTAATTTCTGCAGCTTGACACCGCATGAAGGGGGCTCGAAATAGAAGCGCTGAAATGTAATTTAGTTCCTACCTACTTCAAAAAAGTTGTAAATGATTGAGTATAGTGGTAGTTTGATTGTGACTCGTTTTAATGTATACCTATACAACGTGTAACGGAAAGACTGTATACATACTGAAAGTACCAAATCAGATAACGGTAACAAACTAGACGGGGGCATGTTTAGCACAAGTTTAGTTTAACTTACACAAGTTCGTTTGCTGATTTTTAATCTTTTTTTGTAAAACTAGTCATTTTTATGACTAATTCACATTTGCACAGCACTATCACACTAAACAGCTGTGAGGTCAATAACACGACCTTGCCCATCAAAAGCAGACCACACCTCCTTGTTGTGACATGTTTGTTAACGTGCAAAAGATTTTTCTAGTCAGTCATATTTAATTTTTTTTTTAAAGTGAATGTTGTTATTTTGGCTCGGAATTTCGAATACAGCATCTATATAAGGTATAGTATCAACCCACTTTTTATGTATACAGCCTTTCCGTTACACGTTGTATATTACTGAGAACGCGTTTTCTCTAGTTACGAGTATAACTCGTTATTACAAAATGCCTAATTATACTGTTTTTATTGTAAGATAAATAAAATTATGAAATATGATAGTTAATCGCGGTTCTTCAATAATAATTAAAACGATTATTGTTCGTACGTGGTCTCAATTCAAGAAACAACTGGTCACATCAACTTCTTGTGAATGATGTGCCTTGTTATTTACGACCATCAATTCTGAAAATTATGTTGTTTACTGCCACTTCCAATTTATTTTGATTTTATCCTAAAGTTCAACAAGGCAAATACGTCGATCTTATCAAGGATGCGATCTAAGGCGTGGGATGTTTTGGTGGTACCTGTTTACTCCTGATTTAAAGACTTCCGGAATCCAGTGCCAGATGAATTACTAATCCGCTAGGTTAAATATTATGTAATTGACTGCCTCGGTGGCTCAGTGGTTATTGTTCCCGACTACTGGGTCAAAGATGCGTGGCTTTGATTCCCAACCCAGGGCAAGTATTAATGTGATGAACTTAACTACTAAGATATTTGCTCCGTGTCTGGTTGTTATTAGTAATTATCTATCTAAGTACTGTACTGTACTGTACTGTATCAGCCTTATAATAGTCCACTGCAGGACATAGGCCTACCCACGAAGGGTGATTGGGCCATATCCACCACGCTGGCCCAGTGCGGGTTTATGGATTCACAAACGCCATTGAAATTATTCTCCGGACATATGCAGGTTGCTTCACGATGTTTTCCTTCACCGAAAAGCTAGTGGTGTAAAATTCCGTACATAAATCCCAAAGAACTCATAGGTACGGGACCGAGATTTGAACCCACGACCTCACGATTGTAAGGCGGGTGTCATTACTTCTAGACCACCACGGCTTCTAGACCACT
This sequence comes from Hypomecis punctinalis, assembly GCA_949316475.1. Lineage (NCBI taxonomy): Eukaryota > Metazoa > Arthropoda > Insecta > Lepidoptera > Geometridae > Hypomecis > Hypomecis punctinalis. The sequence goes on along the minus strand of OX438800.1, from coordinate 25,896,854 downwards.
ACGGCTTGCTATCTAAGTATGTATTTAAAAATATGTATGTTGTAGTATACATGGTTATTTCTAATCAATTAGCATTTTAGGGCTTATTCTGTATATCAAAACTAACAACTTTTGTTCTGCGACTTTTGCCAAAACTCAAAACAAAAATTGTTGTTCCATAGAAAAATATCGTTCACCCGCGACAAAATGTATGGAACAGCTGATTTTTTTTTTTGAGTTTTGGCAAAAGTCACTGAACGAAAGTTGTTAGTTTTGATGTACAGAATAAGCCCTTAAAATGATGCTAATTGATTAGAAATAACCCTGTATAAATATTTGGCAGCCATATTACAAGTTTGCTTAGTTTGGGATCAAAGACCGGGTGTAAGATGTCCCATAATATTTATTTAATTAACCAGTACGTAACTAGCCGTAATTAATAGTTTCAAAGAATTCTAACCCAACATCTCGTTTGGTCCCCTATCACCTGATACGTTTGCGTTGGGTTCCCGCCTCAGTCTATCAAGTAATCGAGACGATCTCGTCATTTCTTCCATAGGATGTATGTACATAGCAGTGGAATTCCTATGGAAGAAATGACGAGATCCCCCCCTGATGCCCAGGCCCTCCCCTGATCGATCTCAAAAAATAATAATCCCCTAATAAATTCGGTTGAAAGTGCCTTGCATCTAGCGCCATCCTGTGGTTTGCCTAATGAGGAAGTTTGCTCAGCTTATAGGTTATATAGTTTCCTACGCTGCACTTACCGGTACGTAGTCTCCAGTCAAGAACATTTTGCTCACGTTGATCACTAGTCTTCCGTGCCCTGTTCACTGGCATTTCAACTTGCCAATCTACTGGGCTATGTCGACGACTTAAGTACCTACGTCTGCAGATGTGAGTGATATGCCTATACACATTACTACAGCGTCTATACAGTTTCTGAGAATTCTAATATAGCTCCTCGTTTGCTAGAGGTAGAGGTATCACCTGACTCGCTCGTGTTGGGTTCTCAAACCTTTCCTGAGCCTTCTCGTCAAAGTTTAACGAGACGAGTCTCAATCGCATCTCGTTCTTTGCTATTTCTGTCTTTACGATTGTGCGTCACGAGTTAGCGATTTTATGTCCTGCCTTCATAGAGATGTAATAACAGATATGGTAGAATTTGTAGTGTCAAAATTGTCTATGCCTTAACATATTATTATGCAGCATAAGTAAAATTCTATTGTTTTACGCTTTGACAAAAACGTTATACTTAATCTGAAAACGTTATACTTAATTATGTTATTCTTGCTATTCGATATTTGTGAGTTCTATTAAAATTTCCATCGATTTGCTTTATAACAATGGAAACAAAGTAAATTTATTTTTATGGGGTGGATTTGTTTTCACAGACACGGTACATGATATTCAAGGACTAGTTGCTAACCAGTGGGTACGCATTTGTTTCAGCTAAGACGGATCAACGATTCCATCCATCAGCCAAAGGACGTCCACTGCTGGATATAGGCCTCCCCTATGGATCTCCAATAAAACCGGTTGGAAGCGGCTTGCGCCATTTCCAGCGCGATCCTGCGGTCTTAATGAGGTCATCCGTCCACCTTGTGGGTGGACGTCCTACGCTGCGCTTGCCGGTGCGTGGTCTCCACTCGAGAACTTTTCAACCCCATCGGTCATGAGTCCTCCGGGCTATGTGCCTTGCCCATTGCCATTTCAACTTACCGATCCGTTGGCCTATGTCGGTAACTTTGGTTCTTATATGGATCTCCTCATTTCTGATTCGATGCCGTAGAGACTTCGAGCATAGTCCTCTCCATAGCTCGATGGTTATTAACTGAAACAAAACGTAAAAATAGTTGAAAACCTGTTGTATTGCGAAAATGGAGTTCTTTCATATGATACGATCAACTCGTTTTGAAATTTAGACCCCTATTTCTTGCATTTAGGCCCTGTTTTTTATGAATAAATACAAGAAATGCAGTTTTCAGATTTATTATCCCATATTTTAACTATAAGACCATTCTCCTCGTCAAATTTCATAGTTCTAGGTCAACGGAAAGTACCCTGTAGGTTATGATTCCGTTGTGAGTGTCGAATTATACTGTATTTTGCTGTGTGATTGGCTCTTACTTTTTTAAGAAAACACAATCGATATGCTATTTTATATAGTTTAAATTTACCCTCGACACCTCCAGGCATTCTTGAGATAAAACATCTTGACACTCGGACGGACAGACTGACGGACAACAAGTTTTCTTCTGAGGTACGGAACCCCAAAAACTAACGTGTGTATTAAACAGTACTATAATTCACGTTACTTCTTTTGTATTACGTCTCTGTATTTATAATGACATAACGCGGAGAACTTAGGACCGATGGGGTTGAAAAGTTCTCGAGTGGAGACCACGCACCGGCAAGCGCAGCGTAGGACGTCCACCCACAAGGTGGACGGATGACCTTATTAGGACCGCAGGATTGCGCTGAATGCAAACCGCTATCAACCGGTCTTATTGGAAATCATTAGGGGAGGCCTATGTCCAGCAGTGGACGTCCTATGACTGAAATGATGATGACGATGATTTATAATGACGTGGGTGAATGACTTCGACCATTTGTCAAAATGTTTTCCGCCGACTTAAAAAATGAAGTTCTCAATTTCAGTGTTTGTTTCTGAATGTATGTTTCGCGTTTTTTTTTTGGTAGTTGGTAGAAACTTCTGAAATTTTCTAATTTCAAATTGAAATAGGTGTAATAATTTTTTAATTTCAATAATATTTTTAAAACGGCATAAAACGAGAGAACTTTTCGCTTGTACAATTGAAATCGGTTGTGCCATTTTATTGAAAAAGAAGCGGACCCGGCGAACTTCGTTTCGCTTTCCGTAAGAACCTAGTACAGTGAAAATTTACGTGGTTTTCACACATTTTATACAACTCAACTTGAGAAAGGTCGCCGAATGCGACCGAAACTATAGTCGTTACGACTATCCCTACACGTGAGTTTAGTCCCGTTATATATAGTATAAAACCTTGTACAGAGTATTAGAAAACTACAAAAAAAAATAAGCCAAATCGGTCAAGCCGTTTTCATGTTATGTCGTGACAACGGAAAACGGGTTTCATTTTTATATATATAGATAATTCTTGCCGTCAAGACTATTAGTGAGCCCGGTCCTTAGGAAACAGTTCGTATGTCGGTGGCTGCCTTCGTCGGGTTTATGTTTGGGAGTGATCAAATTAAGTTGTTACAAATATTCAGGGATACGTGTGGATTGGATGCGTGGGCGGTAAAAATGCGAGGCGTGTACTTACTTAACCTAGTAATCTGGATAGAAATCTAGCTCTTTATAGATAGTAAGTTCCTATAGGCCGGATGGCTGCTCACTACATACTGTCAGAGTTTTTATCGACATACAAAAAGGAGGAGGTACTATGATTGTCTGTATATAGACATTTTCGACAATTGTGAACCGATTTACAAAAATATTTTTTAGTTTGAAAGGGTATGGTCTCAATGTTGTCCCATATAAATGTCGGGGTCTGAGAGTGATCGTTTTAATCACCCGCCATCTTTATTTGTGGGTCATTCATTGGTACAGCTCGCCGGCGGTCTGCAGTTGTCCATCTCACCAAAATAAACACTCTGTACTCTGTGAAACGGGTGATTTTATTGACCTAGTATCACTTAATAATCAATTTAACAAGAATTTTCGAGGATGAAAACAGATTGCACGGGTGCAATCCGCCTTGCGCTCGGAATGGCATGACGTTTCTCGGTTATTTGTCAAAGTCATTTCATTCCGACACAACCATGCAGTGTTGCCACGTGCGACCCCATTCGGGTGATACCCACTTTAAAATCATCACACAATATGCTGTCTCACTCCGTCATAAATATTATTAATATCGGCTGAGCCGTTTAATGTACATGGATGTCACATCAATTTGTGCAAACTATTCAAATTCTGTAGCCGGTGTTGCGATTTATTTGCGAAAAATATTTATTATTAAACCACCTAAATGACAGATGGACAGCGGAGTATTATACTCTATAAAATTTAACTTGATCTCTGCGACAGCTGTCAAAAAAGCCACGCCTAAGAAGTCCTGAATTTCTTAATAGTACAGACTGTACCTGTCAATGTCATACTTTATGGGCATGCCGATTAGTGATGGGCGACGAATGATCGTGACCACAGAGTTTTAATTAAAATATCGATAGTTTATACTGACGATATTTTAAATAAAACCTAATTTATTATTAATTTTATTGTATATTTTGAAATCATAACATTTTTTACATGTGTAATTAAATTAAACCCAATTATATCTTACATTAGCATCAATAATAGTGAAAAATATCGATAAATACTATCGTTACATTATTATGAGTATTTAATTATATCATAACATTATTTACATGTGTACATACTTGATCTTAAATAATAGTAAGTCAATAAAATCCAATTTCTCACCTACAACTACTCATTCGATTTCATTACAACATTGTTTGAAAATCGATTTTTTCCACCACTATCTCAACTCTAAATATATCAATATGTCACTGTCGCAGAGATCAAGTTAAATTTTATAGAGTATAGTTATAGGGTCCCATTTATACCCTTCAGGTACGGAACACTTAAAAGCTAAACTAAAACTTCCTTAGTGCTTACCGAAGCAAAGCATTGATCAATGCAGTCAGATTTCGGTGACCGCAAATGGTATTCACAACTGAGCTGCTATTGCTCAAATGACACGGTAAGTTGGAGCTTGACTGGAGAGGTAGAGCTGTACGCGGTAGCTTACAAATTGGTGGTTTTAATCGTTGATGTTCAAGGCTTAAAAATCTTTAATTATTAGGTATAGGGCTAATTAAGTCAAAATTTTAGTTAACGAACATAAATCACTGCTTCGGCAGAAAAAAATTAAAAAAAAATCTCTAACTTTCAGCCAAACAAACGTGGTCTCTTACTATGGGCTTATAAGTAAGCTCCAAGTAGCCCAACAAGTTATGGCGAGGGCTATGCACGGGTCTCTCTGCGGGATCGAATCAGGAATGAGGAGATCCGTAGACCGACCGTTACCGACATAGCCCATCAGATTGGCAAGTTGAAATGGCAATGGGCGGGGCATAGCATGAAGGACTGAATATGACCTATGGGGTCGAAAAGATCTCGAGTGAAGACCACGTACAGGCAAGCGCAGCGTAGGACTTCCACCAACAAGGTGGACGGCTGACTTCATTAAGACCGTAGGATCGCGCTGGATGCAGCTGCCACGAACCGTTCTTATTGGATATCATTAGGGGAGGCCTATCTCCAGCAGTAGACGTCCTATGGCCGAAACGAACGAACGAAAAAAAGGAAATAAAATCACGTACCTACTGTTAAAAATTGACGTACTACGTAAAACTTGCTATATCAGGTTTGTACTTAAGTTAAAACTTAACCTAAGTACATACTATAATAAGTTATTAAAAACACTGTTTAACTAAAACTTGTTGTAACTTTGGTATTCTATTTTAGAACTATAAACATATTGCACTCATAAGCTTTTTCAGGACTTTCTTAGGCGGTTTGTAAAAAGCAACTGAATTAAGATAGATATACACAATTTATATTTCCATGCCTAGTTATCAGTGATATCAATTCTACTATTGAACACAAGTCTACTCTCGAAGGGCAATTAAGCTATCACGCTGACCCAGTTGCGTTAAGTGGATTCACACGCGCTATCGAATTCCTTTTACGATTACCTACTGGTGCTTACTAATTAATTGTTGTTTGACTAGGTGTACGTTCGTTAGCGATCATCGAAGTTAAGCAGCATGCCAAAAAGCAGAATATTGAGCTCTGTTTATATTGTTTCAATAAGTCCGATTATAGAGGCGCCAATTAATTAAATAGCCAATTAGCTAAATAGCATAGTTCTGTTTCTTTTTCACTTTAGGCATTCGATAGAGAAAACGCTTTTTACGTTGCTAATTAATTTACGCTGGCGCCTCTGTAATCGGGCTTAATGTCAACCTAACGGACCAATATCCGCAAATAAATGAATATAAATATGAACATTCAGCACGGTCAGTCTTCAGATCGGTGACCACGGATGGCATTTACAACTGAGCGCTACCGTGGCTTGGATTACGAAACGTTAAATTGTGGGCCCCTTTTTTACCGTTTAACCGTTTCAGATGCCTTCTGGCCGCTTACAAACTCTAGCAACAGGGCTAACCTACACAAACTTACTTATTAATTATCTTATTAGTAAGCCCATTGAATTAGCAAGTTCAAATGGCAATAGGCAGGGCTCTTAGTTTGAATAATGAATGATCAATACCGTAAAGTTCTCGTATAGACTACGAATCGGCATGTGCAGCGTAGGACGTGCATCGAGTAGCTAGTTTAGCATACGACCACGAAAAGAGTTTTGTCGACGTGTGAAAAAGTGACAGATATATACTTCGCTATAACTCTGTCCCGTTTTGACACGTCCACAGAATTATTTTGTGGTCCGGATGCTAGCCCGACTGGTGTACCAACGATATAATAAAGACCGCAGTAACACGCTAGACGCAATACGCTTCTAACCAGTCTTATTAAAACCTCATAGGAAAGCCCTACGACAAACAAAAGACATCTTAAGCCTGTGATCGACGTTCAAAATAAAACCGCGGTTTTAAAGGCTGTTTGGCTCGTCAAAATACAAAATGTTGTCATATTCTAAGTTTGAAAACTAATGTTATCTCGCTGTAGCGTACGAAATTAATAAAAATCCCGAAAGCGCCCTAAAATATGGGTTGAAAGTTGGAAAGAATAAAAGACTATCCCTCACCAATTTAATCCCAGAATTGATAGTAAAACAAACAGACTACAGACAACAGAAATTATTTGAGAATGTCCGAAGAAATTACCACCCTAAAGCCAAATAACACAGAAATAGCCTTAGTGTTAGCAACACTGCATAGCAAGCCAAGTAAAACTTCAAGTTTTTGACAAGCCTTAAGCTAAGATCGTCGGTTTTAATTAGCGTTCCATTCATTTCACGCTTTCTTCTTTTGAAATTTACCGTTTATTTTTAAATACCCTCGTTCTGAACTATAATACTGAACACGGCTATTTTAAAAGAAACGGTAAACTGCAAAAGAGAAAAGCATCAAATGGAACGTTACGGTCTTAAAACCGCGGTTTTAAAGTCGAAGTCTTTTGTACGTCAATCAGGGGCTTTATGTCTGATAGATGGATAAATTAATTACCAAAAAGCTGTTGCACTGTGTTTCACAAATAAATCATAAAAAGGTCACATCCTTTGACACCATAAGTTACCTAACAAAAGATACAAAGTTCAATACAATTTACTGAATGTAAGGTTAAATGATTCGCGCATTTTGAGACTGCAGACTCATCGCGAGCAGTTTACTCAGTGAAAAATGCTGACTAACCACGTTGCAATTAGGAATGAAAACTGATTTTCTTGCTACGATTTTTTCCCGAATTTTTTCTCTCTCCCTCCCTCTCTCTTTTTAACCGACTTCCAAAAGCGTTCTCAATTCAACTGTATGTTTTTTATAGGTACATAATTATACTCTTTAATGAAAATAGACCCAAACGCTTACGACAAAAATAAATGACTAGATACTTAAAATTACACATACAACTTTTGTACGAAATATCATCAAAATTAGTTGAAAAATATCGACTCATGCTCACAAACAAACATACGGACAAATATCCAAAATAAAAGCAAAATTTCTAAAAAATACAGAAAGGCTTCCTTTATTTTGTTCGTTTGGTCAAATATACACGCTAGTGTGTATTTTATTCGATTTTGTCATAGAGATACCAGAGGTATAATGTAGTCGATCGAGTATATCTGAAAGAAATGCATCGATTGACTATGCCACGAGTTAGAAAGAGAAAGAAAGAGTTAGAAAAAGATATAAAAAATATTTTGATTCGGTGGATTTTCCTGGATTTTTAGACAGATAATGTCAAATTCCAATACATTTTGACAGTATGACAGCACTGCAGCTTGGAAAGATTTTGCATGCATTTTTACCTTTGTTTGCGTGCTGTTGTTACTTGAGGTAATTCTCAACCACAAAAAGCATGGAAAATCTTCCGAGCTGCTGTCAAAACTGTCGAATAAGTATTGGGATTTGACGTTCCTCGTCTAAAGATCCGACCACAGCTACCGAATAGAGATGTTTTTAAGTCTCTTTCTAACTCGTGCCATATTAAATCGATGCATCTCTTTTAGATTGTCTCAATCGACCACATTATCCTTCACTATCTCTGTGATTTTTGTGGCTCAAGTAACAACAGCATTGTCAATCTGTTTTATAGAGATATCTGTGGATTTTATGAATGTACGGTGATGTTACTGGCGCAGTTGTTTAATTGAGGAGTAATAACAAACAGACATGACTGTTTCTGTTTTACGACCGGACAACTGAACTAATTTTCAAATTGGGCTATTTTTATGACTATCAAATAGTTTTATGCTAGTTCTCTCTTCAAGCTATCTATACCTACTTGACAGGATCCAAAGAGCATCATATTAAAAACGAAGGCAGCACTGGAAACCTGTTTCAAATAACTTCGATGGTGGATTTGAATGTAATTTAGTAACAACGTGCAATATACATGTTGTAAAAATTATCCTGTCACAATCAACATAAGAAAATATATTTAACCCCAACAAAATCATTATAACAATATTTGTATTAGTAATATTAATCTAACTTTGTAAAGAAACAAATACTTAGTAACAAAGAATAGTAAATTTTTCTTTACGGACTACGCATTTACGCCCACTTAGCTACCATAGCATTTCATTATGCTATGTATCAAATTCTGTCAATACATTTTCAGGTGTACCGTTTGATGCGTAATATAATCTACATTTATATGAAAAACTCGTCGAATTTCCCTGTAATTTTCTCTCAATGGTTCTCTCAAAAAGGGAGAGGCTGTCTCTTTCTTACTTGTGTCTCTTCTCTCTCGCACGACGGCTGTTCAGTCAGCTCTGAAGCTTTTGCCAAAACAGTCGGCGAAACCTGACTAAGAGAGAGCGCGATTCGAAAAAGTTTCGTACGAAAAATGTTCGGAAAGAAGTGATTTGTTATGTGTGACAGTATTACATTTGTCTGTGCTACGCCGACGCTTTTAGTGTTTAGCAAACAGCAAAGCAGAATTTATTACGTTGTTGGATAAATAATGAAACGAAAAATCAAAGCTTTTGAAAATTTCTGAAAGCAAAGCAATTGTGGAACTAAAATGTGGTCAATGATTTAGCTTGTTTCATAATATTAGAGTGTCTGTTGTCAAGTAACTCGACGTTTATTTGGACTTTTGTTGACTTTTAAAGATGTTACCTGGCAGTTTTAAAAATTAGTAAAAAGTGAACAGTGTAAAAAATACTTGATCTAATTCTGGCGAGACATTACTCATTTTAATATTTGAAAAAGAAAAGTAGGAGAAAAAATGTGTCTTAACAGTCAAAGGAACATTTAGAAAAAAATGACATAATTATGTTCAACTTAACTGACTTGGACCCTCTAGAGGGTAACTTGACGGACCCTCTGAACGGGACGTTTCCGTTTGGAGACGAGCTGGACATCTTCTTTCAGCCGGAGAACGTGTTAATAACCCTGTATGTGCCGGTGATACTGCTGTCTCTAGTGGCTAATGTGCTGCTCATCATTGTAGCTGTCAAATGCAATTATACCAAGAAGTAAGTTTTTTATTTATTACAACTGAAGTTTTTTTGTCTTGTGAAGCAGGGTGAAAGAAAAAGAGAGTTAAAAAAATTGAAATGCAATCATCATCATTATTTCGTGGCAATGGCTTTTTTTAGGATTCCGTACCTCAAACAGAAAAAACGGAACCCTTATAGGATCACTTTGTTGTCCGTCTGTCCGTCTGTGTGTATGTCAAGACTCTTAATCTCGGGAACACGTAAAGATATCGAGATTAAATTTAATCTGTATTCGTATATCTATGGTCTCTTGCAGTTGTGTGAAAGAAAAACTTCTCAGTTATCGTTTAAAAAGTTAGAGTCGTTTATGTCGTAAAAAACGCATATTTCGACACTCACAAAAATCAAAACCTACAGGGTACTTCTCGTTGGCACAAAACTATGAAATTTAACGAGAAGCATTATCTCAGAGTACACATTTGGGAATAAATCTGTACATTTTTATTTAAATCATAAAAAACGGGCCTCAAAATTTACAAAATATGGGTTCAAAATTAGGGGTGAGTAAATCGTATCATGTAAGGTATCATTTAAAAGAACTTCATTAGCACATGCTAAAACAGGTTTTCAATTATTTTAACTATGTGTAATTTTCAATGTATGACGAGAATAAGAGATTTTAACAACTTTCTTCCCAACTTGTGAAATTTTCTGGATTTGTACGGAACCCTCGGTGTGCGAGCCTGACTCGCACTTGTCCGGTTTTTTATAAATGCATTGTCAATGTTTGCAAAGTTTAAAGAAAATCTGATCGCTCAAAGTAGGTCATAATGGAGCAGGGGAAACTAATAAAAGCGTGTTAAAAACGATATCGGGAAGCCTTTTCCTATTAAAAATAAAGATTAAGATTCATTTATTTGCTAAGCATGTAAACATTCATAGGTCTTATTTAGGTAAATTATCTCAAAATGTTTTTAACCTATGAGAGGTTGTGTAAAAGTGAAAAGCGAGTTGCTCATTAATTACATCAGTAGTTATATAAGTACATGTGTGAGACACGGCAGGCTGAGACAAAAATATAAAGTATTGATAACTACCTCTACCGAGTTACAGACCCCTGATTCCCTAACTTTTTGGGCCAGGTTTTTTGCCGATTTTCGTAAATTTTGTTGGAATCTTGACGTTTTTGTCAATTATGATGTGGAAACTAAATACAAGTTTACGTTACGTATTTCAGGCCAAATTTTAGAAAAAATTCTGTTGGGAGCATTGTTACTAACATGTTCTATATAAAATGAATTCACCATCTACGTGCTTTGGTCTGTGTATCCGAATAGCTCTAAAGTACGCATTTTACTTCACTTTTACTCTATTTTTTACCAACTATCGATTTACAAATTTGTCTACGTAAAGTTACTATTTGTCTATGTGAAAAGTCATTGGCAGCCCTCTACTGATAATTAAAGTGAATATCATACGCAAACTTGTATGTAAATGGATAAACCATGTTGCCTCTATAATTATAGATAAGGGTGCGATTATACTGTTATCGTCGCCTACAGGGTACACAGTGTATATTTTAGACGACAGATATGTTCTAGGATATAATAATAGTACTGTGCGCATCACATAACAGGCTGAGTTATTCATTATTATACTTACCTTACTATAGAGCTAAGTGTGAAATCTCGAAGAAATTAGAGCCTCGGACAACTATAATTACACATACACTTTGTCGTCGAACATTCTGTATGGAAAAGCTGTTGCTTTTCCTCGATTTTAGGGTTTAAAATATGTTAGCAAATAAAATATTAATATGTTGTTGAGTAAGTAGTACATTGTAGGTACATGAGTTTATGTACATACTTATACGCTACTTAGAATACGTGATATTTTGCAGAAAATATTTGATTGTGGGGCATATTTTTCAAACAAAACTTGACCTAGAAGACCATACAAAATCAGATGTAGCCGCTAAAACATGGACAGTAAAAATAACAAGGATATAACGTCATTTTATCCCTATCTGAGAGTGAGATTTATGGTACTTTTTATACCGGAAAAATAAGAGGTTCCTATTGAATATCACAAAACTGAAAATATAACGAAGGCAAGGCTACGGGCAAAAGCTAGTTATTTTATAAACCACCAATGTACCTACATACAAACTGCATAAACTTTTTTTTTTAAAACCACTTGATTTGTTTACATCCTGAGTCGGTCCCTTAACATGGTACCGGCTGCAGCATAATATGAAAAGTGATCCATAAAAATAAATGTACTTTTAAATTATACTTGTGGCAATTTTATGCGAAATTTTAAAAGATGCGTATTTTCCTCTCACTTCATAATTCCAGTAAATTTCCCGACCGTTTTACAACCAACCTAATTCTAATAACGATGCATTACGCCAAAATTTATGATCAACACATATTTTACATCTTGTTCTGATATTAAAGTATAAATTGCAACCCAAAATGAATGTTCACGATTAAAACTTTTACGCGTGGAACTTGAACACCTGCTGTGTTAATGTGAACTTTATTTTAAGTAGTTAAGGGATATATCGGTGTGGCGAAATTTCCGGATCGTTTAAGGCTGAGGTTACATTCCATCAACGTTGTGGCTTAATTCGTACACTTTAGTTACGCACAGGAAGTTATGTTAAATGCAGGATGATAAATGAATGTTTTACTTCGAATCTGAAAGAGCTTTGAGTTAATTTGACATCTGAGAAATGTATTGAAATATTCGGATTAAAAGTGAAATTTGAAGATTGGAAATCAAAAGCAAACATGTACCTACTTTCTAGGTAAGTATGTTACACCCTAGACCGCATCTCTACATAAGATTGTATAGCGTTATGGTATATTATATCCATATTGGTATTTTTAGGGTTCCATACCCAAAGGGTATAAACGGGACTCTATTATAAGACTCTGTTGTCCGTCTGTCCATCCGTCTGTCTGTCTGTCACCAGGCTGTTTTTTATAAGCCGTGATAGCTAGACAGATGCAATTTCCACAGATGATGTATTTCTATTGCCGTAATAACAACAAATAAAAAAAACAGAATAAAACAATATTTAAGGAGGGCTTCAATACAAAAAGACGTAATTTGTTTCGTGCCGTTTTTTGCTCGATTTTAATAAAGGAAACAGGTAGACGTTTGAAATGGGGCTAAGTGGGCTCCTATACGGAACTCTCCTTGCGCCAGTCGGTCTCGCACTTGGCCAATTGTATTGCATACTTGACAGATTCGCGTTGACCACATTCTATTTTGTTTATTTTGAAATAACTAGGTATTTCTTTGCACCTATTTTTACTGAAACATACATACGAGTATAAGCAAAGAAATACACTGTATTTTAAATTCTTTAAATAATAATATGTTCACGAAACTCTGAAATCTACTAATATATGTTGGTACAGTTCCGAACGATATATTATTATTTCAATGAAGCATTCCTTTATTACCAACTTACTTTTAGTTATTTTATTCTACTTATTCCTTCGAGCAAATATCTAAGACTTATTCTAATAAAAAAACAAAAACTCTTTTGATATTCAGACCAAACGAATACCTACAATGAGAGAAGTAAAAAATTTGTAGCATAGCGTCAAAAAATATTCCAGCATTTTATCTTGAAAATGGAGATATTTCAGCCTGAACTTTTCGTAAGAAGGCAAGGAAACATTGTTTAGGTTTTCTCAGGACGTTGAAGTATGATAGATGAAGCTTTAGGAACTAGATTTTATATGATAAAAAAACTTTCATTCAGGCTATGTGTATAAATCGATGCGTGACCGCCAATGTCGTGACGTAATCAGTTTATGTACTGTACCGGCCTTTTTAATAGTCCACTACAAGAAGTAAGCCTACCCACGAAGAGAGCTGATTGGGCCATATCGTCACGCTGGCCCAGTGCGGGTTGGTGGATTCAAATATGCCATCGAATTTCTTTAACGCACGTATGCAGGTTGCCTCTCAATATTTTACCTTTACCAAAAAGCTAGTGATGTGAAATTACGTGCATCAATAACTCTTAAGTACGGGACAGGGTTTTTAACCCACGCCTTCACGATTGAGGCGGGTGTCATTACCACTAGACCACTATGGTTTTAGTTTATCGGTTTTTGTACCCAGCATAAACTTCTATAGCGACGGCGCTATCCTACTATCCTACTTCCTACTAATATTATAAATGCGAAAGTTTGTGAGGATGGATGGATGGATGGATGTTTGTTACTCTTTCACGCAAAAACTACTGAAAGGATTGAGATGAAACTTTGCAATAGTATAGCTTAAATATCAGAATAACACATAGACTATAAGTTATAATGATATTGCGTCAAAAATCAAAATATCATGCGGGCGAAGCCGCGGGTAACAACTAGTGTATCATATAATCAATCAGTTTCCTGACCGGTCTTCTTCGCTTGCTGTCATGGGGTTGGGTAGGTTCCAGCAACGACGACTGCCTCGGTGGCCCAATGGTTGGTAATGGTGAGTCCTGAGCCAAAGGAGCGTGGGTTCCCATCCAGGGCAAGCATTGCGACGTGATCTGAAAATGCAATCTTCTGACTCCAGCAGTCAGAAACGTCGAAGCTGCGTGTTACTCCAGAAGTCAGAAGGTTGCATTTCCAGATCACGTAGCAATGCACATACGCTGTTTATCATATGAAAGGCAGTATCCTCGACCGAGTCTGAAACGTGGAGCCTGTTCCCGGAAGTTGTAATTACCCATAATTACGTGATCTGGAAATGCAACCTTCTGACTTCTGGAGTAACACGCAGCTACATAATTATCTTGTTATGGTAAACCCTTACCATAACAAGATAATTATGTAGTGAACTACCAACTGCATCAAAATCTATTTTTATTACAAGCTTATATTTAACTTGGAATGGATGTATGTAAGTTAGGGTGGAATCTTGCAAGTTAAATTTGAACAACTTCCGATTGAGCTGAAATTTTGCACTCATAATTATGTATATCGCGTGACAATGCAAATGGTAATGGACCATGGAGCTGATCTGATGATGGAGTCGGAAGGTGGCCCTAGGAACTCCTGTACTAAACATGATAGACCCGTCGTGTTTGGGCTCGTATTACTTGTCTTGGCTAGCACTCTGCAGCTACATGATATCCAAGATCTCAAGAGCTTGTATTTTTAAAAAGTTATATTTTTATAATAATTTATTTGGTAATATTATGTTGCTATTTACAGTAAGTAGACGTACAAATAAGTACATTATTCTTAATGTTACCGTATTACGTAGTTTTCTACGTTTTTTACAATAGTATAATGGCCTCTTACTTTGACAATAAGAACTTATCAAGAAAAACATTTATTTTACCTTTTATCACGTTATTTCTGTACTGCTGCTTTTCCTTAATTTATTTTGGACATATTTTGCATAGAAAAACATTTACCCTGGAAAGGGATTTTCCCGTTAAAAGCTTGCGATTATGTTTTCAGTTTAAAAATACTCTGAAAACATTAAATACGATCTTGAAGGCAAAATTGTAAGCTCAAGAATTATTTGTGTCTCTTACTTTTTCATTAGAAATGTCTCGAGGGCGAGAGAGAGAGGTAATCTTGAATGTCAATTTTGGATTAGGTCATTGTATCCGTCGTGGACATTTAACGGCTGATCATCATCATTTTGCCAGCCAGTTGTTACCAGTTAGTTAAAACTAGTTGGAATCAGCTTGCATTTTGAGTGTACCTGCGGTTTTAACTAGATCTTCTATCCACCTTGTAGGTTGACATCTTGCACTATGCTCGCCAGAGCATGGTCTCCGCTAGAGAACTATTCGATCTCATCGGTGATCAGTGCTGCATGCTATGTGCCTAGCCCGCTGTCATTTCAAGCAATTTCCGAAAAAATTGCCAATCCGCTGAGTTCTACATTATCTACCAATTACTAGGTATAATATATAATGTACATATATACAAGATAATTAAGGTTTTGCGTCCTTGCTTTGAATCTAAATATAAGGTAATGGATTGGCAAGTCAACCACTTTTGACTACCCTTACCACACCCCCTGTATTCCTGAAAACACAGAATAAATCAAAACCAAAAATGCTACTCCTAACGTTGAAAATAAAGTAGAAATCCACCAATATCCCCGCGCGGATTTTCACAAACACTTTTGCTCAGACAGGTGTTGCTTTGATCAATGGCTGTGAAATTCGAGAATAACATTATGAGTCATCCATTCCGCGCTCAATGCCACCACAAAACATTATTTTTGTTTACATCAATGATTTAGGAACGCCATTCTGGTTTGAAAGCTAAACATTGTGAGTTTTTGTGAATAGGCTAGATTTGTGAGACTGATTCATGAGTGATGTAGATAGAATCTCTTGGCTCTCTTAACACAGTTTTGACAATGATTTTATTAATGGACTCTCATTTGAATGTTATCCAACAAAAACAAATTTTATGTGAAATATAGCCTAGACCACAGCTCGCACTTTCGAAAAGTTGTCAGATTTTATGTAGAGCCAAGCTTATAACTCTACACGCCTTAACTCTACAAGTTCTTCCACAGGTTTGCGCTGGATGCAAGTCACTATCAACAGGCCTTATTTAAGATCTAAGAGGGAGGCAGATGTCTAGCAGTGGACGTCCTATGGCTGATGGATGGATTAAATAGCAATAATCAATCGGGGGATTTACAAGATTTTTTTCTTCCGTTCTGTCCCCCGGGGGACAGACTGGAATAATTCCAATTCCGTAGGTGACTGTATCCTAGAGCAGCAGAACACAATGTCGTCGGGTAATACACTTGTATAGGCCGAATCACACAAGTCGGCGGATGTGAAGTTAGCTACAACCTGAGCAATATCCAATCAACGCGCAGCTTTATGTGAGCTTCAGTCAGGATTGGATATTGCTCAGCTTGTAGCAACTTCACATCCGCCGGCTTGTACTAAATAAAAGATTTATAAGATTAAATCATGATTTGGCCTATACTGACGCTATACACATTATATAGACACCACGGAAAGCTGGAGCCAAATGATCTTCCATCGATCATCCCACACCGCTTCGATTTGTTTTGGTAGAGTGTGGGCCTAAGATAATGAAATTCCTATTGGCTCTAGTTAATGGGCAGGAGGTGAATTGAGACGTAACGTGTTATATAATATGTAGTAGGTGGTTCGCTTCGCTGAAAATTGTTTGTCCGATTTTCACTTGCCAACTAACGTTCTCAATTTAAAGGGTTGTTTATTTTTGAGAAACAAATAAAAAATATTTAAATTACTTTTTTTATCATATACATCAATGTATGCAACGAGAACTGTAACACTGACGAAACGTTATTCATCCAATAGCTGTTTGGCGCAGTGAAAGATTCGACAAATGATAAATGTCACAATTTTTTTGCGTCATTATAATAATCGGCTAACTAATAATTCTACCAAATGAAACGTTGTGATCAAAAATTTGGTAATCGTTAGTTGTCAAAGTGAAACATAGGCGAAACGTTGGTTGGCAAGTGATAATCGGCCAAATAATTTTCCGCAGGATACCGTAGTAGGTACATATGTGGATACTTATGTGGATACATGTAGGTAGTTGAAGATGCCGTATCTTCAATGCTCCAGGATTGTTGTTACTTGTAGATTGATACACTTGAAGAACAATGAAATGGAACACGACATAAAATAAATAATGCTGAAGAAGTTGACTTGGAATTTTATGCAAGTGTGCAATAAATTTAATAGGTACTTTGAAATTGTTTCTATAGTTTTATTGATGCCATCATTCTACGTATTCTAATAGTAGGTAAATTTCATTTTTTTTCATCTATTTTAAAATATTTTAAACTTTATTTACAGGCTTTTTTAAATTTTTAATGAATTGTATTGAAATTGCTTCAAATTTTGTTTTTTATTATATTCAATTATTCACTAACACTTTTACTTAGTTTATTAAATAACAACACTATGACGTATCATTGTATTATCAATACATTTTGAAAAAAAGTACGATAGGTTTACATAGTATTTTTTAATATATTCATTTAAACAGGGTTATCCAGGACTGGTATACTAAGCTGAAAGGGGGTGTTTAGGACCATCATTATGGGGCCAATTCAAAATTCGAGAAAAAATACAGTTGTTTCATACTTTTTGTTGATTCTGGGTTGACTTTTTTGTAAGGATTTGATTTTTACCCTAGTTTTGAGTTGGCCCCACTTTTAGTTTAGTGCAGAGTAATCAGATAATCTTGTAGTTTTGCCGATTGTGAACCGATATAGTAAAAAAAAATCCTAATCGTTAGTCTCCGAAAGGGATAGAGATATTTAAATTTTATTGGAATCAGCTAAGCCATTTTTGATATAATGTGAAAATTATTACATCGATTCTCAATCAATTCGATACATAGTAACATGATCAAGTACATAGTAGTGCACTTAGCACGTTAAGCCAAAAATTATGTCCTCAACTATATACACGTGCTATAACTCAGTGGAGCGAGCTTATAGAATAACATAGATAGAGAATCGATGGTGAGTGTGAGGTGTTAATTACATTTCTGCGCCACTATTGCCTTAGTGCGGCATTGTTTTGTTGGTATTTCAGAGCAAAGATGAACTTATTTCTGCTACAGACAATAGACAATTATTTACAAGTGACAAATACAATGACATAACTAACGAATAATACAAGTAAAATTAACTGCTACATGCTTATTCTTTATAATCTCCGTAAATAGATCTTTCAATTGGCATTTGTGTTATTTCTGTGAGTTAAACTATTATGTGGTTATTTGCCATCAAAGGTAAGATACGTTTTGTTGTGTATCTCGGTTGGCATTGCACTTAGAACAATAATTTTAACACACAATCGAATACTTTAATTAGTTCTTTCAAATATAGCAATTTTTCGGTCGACGCCAACTTTACCAAATGTCGTTTGATTAATTTTATGACAAACCACCTCAGCATGTGCTTATTGTCTACATACTGCTAATAGTTATATATTTGACAATAGTATCCAATAACATCAATTAAGTTCGATTAGTTTACATCATAAACACACAACCCAATCGATTGTTATAAATCGGATGATAATATTGCAAACAATTAAGAAGAAATAACCCTGAAATCATATAAAACTATAACATCACTTGTAATTGTTGGAAATGGATCATAAAATAAGTTAAAAATCAAAAATTAATAGAAACAGCTGATTTAAGTTCGCAAATTTTCTCTAACTTGGTCCGGTATAAGTTGTTTAAAACGATGAATTCAATGATAACCAAGAATACGAGCTTGTCTTAACTTAAACAAATATTTTGTGAATTCGGTTTCACGCTCGGCTCAAAGCAGTTCATGCGTTTCATTGGTTTGTGTATTTTAAAATTTCAGCTCATGCGTGCGCCCTCACACCCACCGTGGCCCATTTTATTAGGAACCCTCGTCACAGACCCGGAAGGAGCCCATAGCCGTTTGTCAAACAAAGGTGCCCTAGAAACGGCGGAAGATTGGAATTTTGAATATTTCACAGTATCCAGGAACAGTGGCACGTTCTATAAATGGTTGTTTGTTGTTTTGGAATTGCTAGTTTTGAATAGGATTATGCAAGTTTAGGAACTGGTAGTTTTGAATAGGATTATGCAATGATCAACTGTGAAACGTGATCTTTCCCTGTGGGCCTTATTCAAATGGGCCACAAATAATGGCTCAAAATAGCCCAATGTGCTATGGAGACTGTTATGTTCGGAGTATCTCTGTCAAATTGTTTACTGCAGTCATAGATATAACTAAATAAAACAGATTGATAAATGTTGTTGTCACTTAAAGCAATTCTCAACCACAAAACAGAATGAAAAATCTTCCAAGCTGCTGTCAAAACTGTCAAATATGTATTGGGATTTGATGTTCCTTGTCTAAAAATCCGGAATAATCCACCGAGTTGAGATATTTTTTGTCTCTTTCTAACTTGTCCCATATTAAGCCGACACATCTCTTTCAGATTTTCTCGATCGACTACATTATCCAGCTGGTATCTCTGTGATTGCAGTTTTTATGTAGGTACATTAATAGTTGATAGAAATACCATAGTTCAATACAAACTTGGCTCTTAAAAGCAAGTCAAACACGTAAACTTTACTAAATAAAAAAATTGTTACATAAATTAAAATTATGTAATTATTTTCTCAGTTCTTTGGAATTCCTAGATTTTTTCTTATTAACTCGCAGATTTGGGTTAAAGGTTGATTTTATATACATAAATGCATACTTTTACATGATGTAAAAACTTGCAATGAATACAAATAATAATAGAAAAGAGATTTTTCTTATAATCATACTAATATTATAAATCCGAAAAGTTTGTTGGTTTGTTCCTCTTTCACGCAGCAACGGAGCAACGGATTGATTTGATTTTTGGCATGGATATAAGGGTTGGAAAATGACATAGGCTACTTCTTATCCCGAAAAAATAAAAGGTTCCTGTGGGATAGCACAAAAGTCAAATTCCACGCGGGCGGAGCCGCGGGCAAAAGCTAGTTTTACATCTATATATATAAAAGAAAGTCGTGTTAGTTACTCCACTTATAACTCAAGAATGGCTGAACCGATTCGGCTGTAAATTGGTGGGAAGGTAGCTTAGAACCAGGAGAAGGACATAGGGTACTTTTTATCCCGTTCCTTTATTTTTATTTTTTTAATAGTTATTCATATTATATTTTTCATATCATCTATTCCAATGATGTTTAATGTCTAGATAAGCAGACTCAAACAACTGCGTTGCTAGGCATGGCGACACATTAACCGCCCGAACATCGTTGGTAGGTAATCAAAGAATCATATCTCTATCCCTGTTACACTAGTTGCTAAAGTACGGTAAGACGTTGAAAAAGACAGAAACAGCAACATTTTTAAATTTAGTCGGACAATGCCTACTTAGGGTGCCAG
Source organism: Hypomecis punctinalis (assembly GCA_949316475.1). Classification (NCBI taxonomy): domain Eukaryota; kingdom Metazoa; phylum Arthropoda; class Insecta; order Lepidoptera; family Geometridae; genus Hypomecis; species Hypomecis punctinalis. Next base: position 25,876,236 of record OX438800.1, on the reverse strand, counting down.
TTCATTAGATTGAAATTTCCCCAAAATGTTACGATATCTTCTCAATGTCAGTGATACAAACCGATATTTTTAATAATCAACGTTTTAGTAATAACATTATGAATTTGAGTCATTAATCAAAATCAAATATAATATGATGTAATTATGAATAAAGTTATAATACAAAGAATATTTTATTCATTTATTCGACCAATATTTATTCGTTCTTGATAAATAAAATAATTATCGCCATAATAATACTTAATTATCAAAAACATGTCATATTGTACGACAGGATATTCCTTAAGAAAATTCGAAAGCATTGCATGAAGAATCTACAATAAGTATATTGTTTTGAAAATTGCAGTGATGTTTTTTTTTATTCTGGAACCGTTGGAGTAAACAATTATAATAAACAATAAACAATTATAAATATAGCAGACTAACAGCTAGCATAGCCACACCGCCACCCGCGCCCGTGTTCGCAAGTTCTTACCACTAGTTACCACGCACCCCGCACGGCCCGCGTGCAGTCTGTGTCACTTATACATACCTATACCACGCAGCGGCCGCTTTTTCTAACTATCAATAATTATAAAAATAATGATTATTACTATTATTTAAAACCGCTGTAGACGTTTATGCCGCCCATTAATCTAGCTACCGGATTTGTTATTATCTTTGTACTCTTGTATTTTTAGTATTTATTGAAGTTATTTTGTTATCTATTGTAATTTTACTATTTCACTATTTACTGTTATCCAGTCAGTTTCTTTTCGTAATATCCTAATGGGTTTTATCCATTATTTATCGTTATCTTTACGTATTTCGTCTGTGGATATCCTATAGTATCAAAAAGTAATTATCGATTTGTCGAAATCTCCCATAATTATGGGGAAACAAAATTATGTTTCACCTGGCAACATCAACTGTAAAATTATTTGCTTTTAAAATCATGATATTTTATGTGATAGTTTCAATTAATACGAATAGTGTAAACCGTATTTACTTGTGAAAATAAATTCCAGAAGCTTTATGAAAAAAATGGGAACGGGATTTAAAGGTTTTGACCGCACATTACCCTATTTTTAATTTTTTAAATAATATTTTGACGTCTGATATATTCAACCATTTTGTTTAATCGCGACTAAGGCTGGTCGGCGCGCTTCGCCGGCGTACGCCGGCAGTTGGCTGACGTCGTCATAGACAACAATCTTCAGTTCTCGTGTATTATACTTCAATGATCTATTCCCTTAAAAATCGTTAGCGAAACTGTCACCTATCACAACGACGCTAATAGGCCCAATTTCAAGGCACTATCGTAATTATAACAGCTAATTAGAATATTTCTGTTTCTTTTTTACTTTAGGCATTCGATAGGGAGAACACATTTTATATTCAAATTAAATTTAAGATGGCGCGTTCATAATTGGGCCTGATATGGATTGACGAAACGTAATAAGATGACAGGTGACATACATTGACTGAATACTTTTTATGAATGTCACGCTTAGCATAGCAAAGAGACAAATTGTCTTTTCACCATTATAGCTCCTCGAGAAGGAAATGTAGTATGGATTGACAATGACAACTGACATTAAAATTGGAATAAATGATTTTTCCCTATGCCATGCTATACATTTTAAAATGACGTTTAATACAGGGCCGTCATTTGGTATGACATTAAAAATATTTTTAAATATACCATTAGAGGTTAAACATGTTTCTTTATTCTACCTTTATGGTACAGAATCCATACTAATATACGAAGAAACGGATCGACTTGATTTTTAGGAGTAGTATGGCATGAGTATAAGTATCTTGACTCTAAGGTTATTAACCTTGACTGTGAACTGTGACCTTGACACGAACATACATTTCTGTTGGTTTGGTTAGGATTGAACAGAGATAAAAGCGCAGCCCGCCTCAGTTGCGGCACTCCTCATGAGGCACGCAACTTGCCAGCCAGCCTCTCAGCTGCTTTAGTTAAGAAGCCCAGAAAAGCGGCCCAACCACGAGTGCAAACTTCTAAGCTGCCAAGGGAGAAAAGACCCAAAAAATCGGGAGACCTCGAGCGCCGTCTTTTCAGCTGTCTCAGAAGAAACACAGAGAAGCGGCTCTATCTGGGATTCCTGCGCCGCCCATAAGCCTCGATAAGGCACAATGTCTCAATTTCAAACGGCTCAAATTTGTAACCACTGCTAAGGTTAGCATATTTGCGCCGTTTGTGCTGCTCCGAATCGGCTAACGCTCCAGCCCTTCTCTGAGTCTCAGAAAGATGTGACGGCACCAAAGTATCGACGCAAGTCGCGTCTCATACTAAGGACCGTCTACACTTCCATGGGACCAGCTTCATACCGTCAGGCCTTTTGCCATCACCAAGCGCAAACCCATTCGGTTCAAGTACGGCTGCTAAATTGGCGGTCGCAAAAGCCCTGCGTGTGACATCGTTTACACTGGCGAGGCAACCAATTCGACCAGCGCTTCTTGAGCAAGAAAGACGGTGGTGACCGAGCTGGTCAACTAGGGTACTTGAATAGGTGAGAGCGCTCAGCTATATGCGGCGCGGCAGCAAGTTGGGTCGACTATCTCGACGATATCATCAATACCGCCGGTCGAACCTGGTCACGACCGGCAAAGAGCCGAGGCAGATGTCACAGAAAAAGAGAGGCCTATAACCAGCAGTGGGACAAAGAAAGCTGCGGATGATAATCATGACGAAACTTATTAGTTGAGATTGACTGTTTCTTGGGTTTGAAATGATTGTTTGCTACAATATGTGTGTACCGTTTCACATTGAATTGGGGCTAATATTTTGTGGCGCACTTACAATTACTTACTTTGTATCTGCCGATTATAGACCATTACTCTCTTTACAAACGTGAGATAGCTCAATCAGATCTACATTTTGTATGACAGCTGTCGAACTTAAATTAGTTTATCTCCGTAACTGTTAACTTTTGATCAATGCTATCTTTACGAAAGTGAGATAGCTATACCAAATCTACATTTAGGATGACAGCTATTGAACTTAAAAGTGGTTTATCTTCGTATCTGTCGATGTTAGACCATTACTGTCTTTACAAAAGTGGGATAGCTCAACCAGATCTACATTTTGTATGAGAGCTGTCGAACTTAAAAGTAGTTTTTCTCCATAACTGTCAACTTTAGAACAATACTATCTTCACGAAAGTGAGATAGCTCAATCAGATCTACATTATAGATGACAGCCATTAAACTTAAAATATCTTAATGTAGGTATTTCCGTAAGGTTAGCTACCTACATTCATTAACTTTCGCGGTACGAAGTTCGCCGGGTCCTCTAGTAATATATAAAATATTGGTATTCAAATTCGAAAAATACGCAAGCGGTCTCCATAACCGACGTCAGATAGTAGTGTAACTGAAATACACGTCAGGTGGCTAGGGTTAAACTTGTCAATCGTTGAACTGTCAAAAGACCGTTCCCAAAATGGAAACATTGTTTAGTTCACCACGACAAGCACTGTCCGAGTGCAATACCCAGATTAGTTCTTTCACACACAGGCCACGCACTACAGGATTAGTCTCAGAGCCTGCCTTCTTCATCCGAAACTTTGGGGCGGATTAGGCACCCACAGGTCTGAACTAAGCTGCCATGAACGTTTCCAAGAAAGATAGGTTTAATTTTTGTTCAGTTTAATTATGATGATGTCTTTGTATTTATCTGGCGAGCATAGTAATAAGTCTATTGTATTTCCATAACCATGCCAAAAAAGGCAACAAACAGACCTCACTATACAAGGTTAATAAATAAAATAAAAAGCATTTTCTACTACGGTTTACTAACTTAATATCTACACTGAAAAAAAATGAAGTTACAGAACAGTTTAGCTATTTTTCATTTAGCTAAACTTTAGTAGTTGCCACCTAAAGTTTAGTTTAATCAACAAAATACTTTGGTTACTAGTAGCTCATTGAGTATAGTAAAACATTTGTTAAGTTAATAAGTACAAAACTTTCGGTAATGTTCTACTAAACGAATTTATTAAATGCATTTTTACAAAACTGTTCGGTTATTATAGCTAACCGATTTATTACGATTAGCTATAAGTAGCTTAATAATATTTTAGAATAATAATGTAGTGTTTTGTAGATTTAGCTATTTATTTACTAAACAGGTTCATTACGTTATTACATAACTTTTCATTTAGCTAATATTAACCAAGCATTTAGAGTCTTTCGGTAGCTAAACATTTGTGTAAAATACGTGAAATTCGGTAAATAACTTACAACTATTTTTCTCAGTGTATCCCTAGAAGTTGCCTCTTTGGCATATGCCTACCCTAGTCTCCTCCACTCTTCTCTATCTCTTGCATTTGTCATCCAGTCAGGTCCAGCTCTATTTGTGAAAACAACCTTCTATCTTTCCCTTTGTCTTCCTTGTTTTTTTTCCCGTCCCGCGGGGTCCATTCTATTAGTATTTTTGTCCATATTGAGTTCTCAAATCTACAGATATATCCTGCCCAGTTCCATTTTAGTCGTTGTATCCTTTCTTTAGCATCCAGTTCCTTAGGTATTGACCATATGATTTGGTTGCTTATTTTGTCTGAGAGCCTTATATTTAGCATGCTCCTCTCCATCTCTCTCTGACAATTTATTTTTCGTCCTTTTTCCTCAAAGACCATGTTTGGCGCGCGTAATACGCGCACTGTACAGGGTCACTGGTAATCAAATAGCATCATTTTAGGGGCTTATTCTATACTTTAAAACTAACAACTTTGTCAAAAACAAAAAAAAACAGCTGTTCCATACATTTTGTCAAGGATGAACGATATTTTTCTATGAAAAACATTTTTTTTGAGATTTGATAAAAGTCGTTGAACAAAAGTTGTTATATAGTTTTGATGTACAGAATAAGCTCTTAAATGGATGCTTATTGCAATATAACCCTGCATAAGTGCATACGTCATAATATAAAAGACACCTAAAGAAACAGAATGCTATAGTCTGCAATCCTACTAATATTATAAACGCGAAAGTTTGTGAGGATGGATGGATGTATGGATGTTTGTTACTCTTTCACGCAAAAACTACGAAACGGATTGAGATGAAACTTTCCAATAATTTAGCTTATATATCAGAATAACACATAGGCTATAAATCATAATGATATTGCGTCAAAAATCAAAATATCATGCGGGCGAAGCCGCGGTTAAAAACTAGTAATTAATAATTTATTAATACCTAGTAGCAATTTCCCGCTGTCCTGTCCCAGTCAGTAATATGATATGTCCGTGATTAGCCAGCTTCGACCGACCCACATTAAATATCATCGATGTGGTCACCGCCAATGCTATAACAGCAGTATGAGCTTTTGGTCAACCATAACTGGTAAGCTGTCAGGGGCCTTATCTCCAACATCTTACAACTAAGAACGTATACGAAACTTTGACAGATTGTATGAATACACTCTATGTTATCTATGGAAGTTGCGAATGTTCCTTTCAAGTTCCGTATACGACCAAGGCGTGCGAAGTTGAAAAATCATGCCCCAGGACGTCGTAGTTTTAAGACGTTCTTTACTCCACCCGACTCTTCCAATTTCAGTAATTTCGTGCTACGGTAATTCAAAGTAATTAAGTTCGTATAGACCGGGTGGCTAGCCCTGGTGTCAGAGTTTTTAAACAGCATTGAGGCCTCTGGCATGGTGAAACGGTTAAAACAACCGAGGCATACAATTTACTGTACTGTACTGTATCAGCATTTTTAACAGTCCACTGCAGGACGTAGGCCTACCTACGAAGGGTGATTAGGCCATATACACCACGCTGGCCCAGTGCGTGTTGGTGGATTCACATAAACCATTGAATTTCTTCTACTGGCGTATGCAGGTTGCCTCACGATGTTTTCCTTCACCGAAAAGCCAGTGGTGTGAAGTTCCGTACATAAATTCTAAAGAACTCATTTGTACAGGACCGGGGATTTGAACCCAGGACCTCACGATTGTAAGGCGGGTGTCACTACCTCTAGACCACCACGGCATTAACAATTTAACATATCATCAATAAATGTATAATTGTAAATATGTATTTAAAAATGTAGTAGGTATATCAGTCTCTGGCAGCCATATCACAATCTTAGTTTGGGATCAGAGACCGTGTGTAGGATGTCCCCTAATATTTATTTATTTATCATAGCCACGGTAGCGCTCAGTTGTAAATGCCACCCGCGGTCACTCATACGAAGACTTAGCGTACCTACTGAACGTTGTTTAACTTCGATGACCGCTAACGAATACTTAGTTACCTACGCTATGAGCACTAGTTTCAGGTTATTTATGACAATTATTATACAGTGTTAATAAAATTTGGCATAGCGTTAGTTACTTAGCCTGAGAACCAAACATTGAAATATTTGGCTACATTAGCTACAAAAGTAGATATATGGGGCAAATTCATTTGAAAAATTAGACATAAAATTTTCCTTACTAAAACTGATCAAATAATTATACGACTACTTGAACCTATTTGCGAAGTAAGTTGCTCACAAAACTACGTAGTAAATAATGTTTTCTATTATAATTTGAATTGTAGAATGTCAACTATTGGATTTAGACATCCTCATTAATTATTATTATATACTACGGGACTAATCACGCACTAAAATGACGACTTATATACATACCTCATCATCCCGTTTCAGCCGAGTTGCGTCGCCAAGTCCCGTAGTATATAATAATAATGTGTTCAAATCGCGAAAGTTTAAAAACAACATCCTCTTTGATCTTCAAGATCGGTTGTGAGAGGCTTCCGTTCTGCGCAACCCTTACACCTTCTGGGTTCTTACACCGGTCTTAATTGCTATATTCATTTTATTACGATTTATTCGAGTTTATTATTACGTCTTATGCAACCAGCGGCTAAAATAACGTCAGACGGCTACAACGGCACGGTATTGACATCTAACAGTATTCTGTTTTCACACAAACAGCCGGAACGCGAATCGTACCGACACGCCTCGGAGTTCAGTATGCGCTCAGTATACTAATCAGTCGCAGGGCGCCGTAGTGATGAACCTAACGTGGGGATTTGTGACTAGAAACATCAAAAAACACAATATGTATATTTTTATTGAACGCTTCCATACCGAATTTTTTCTTTTTTTGAATTAATATATTTTTTTTACATCATAATAGATGAAAATTAGAAAGAAACTCAAGTAGGTACAGACCGTTTCACTCACGAAGTCGCGCCCCTCCACAGTAAATTATTGGTTTGCATTTATACGCGTAGACCTCGTATGTACACAACGCCTTAGTGTGCGTGTAGAGGCTAATAATACAGACAGTAAAAAAATATGATCACTTAGGTTAGAGGGTTACACTGTCGTACAACTACATTCTATATATTAACCACAATATAAAGAGGTAGGATGAAATTAAAATACTGAAGGCGGGCAGCCCTAACGCGTTATACGGCGTTCTTGCTGATAACGTTACTATGCTATCGCTCATAACATAACTGTTACTCGATTATGCTATTTATACTACAGGTTACTTATTTTTTACCTGTACTCTCTTTTCTTAATGACCATTTTACCGGAAGTTGTTACTTTGAATGACACTGACATTTTACTTTTTGTTAATTAATCTGATTAGTCCTGTGGACTAATCAATGCCTAATAATTTTAAATTTATGTTATTACATATTATTTTGACAATTTAAATTGTGTAAATTACTTTTAGTTATTATGAAAAAATATTTAGGCATAACTATTACCAATGTTATCGGACGATTTCAAGTATATGAGTAATGTGTCTACGAAAAAACGAGATTTGACTTTACGGTCTGCGTTGCTACGTGGTGCTGTAGGTATATATTTCAAGGACATTACCGTGACTACGGTAGTACGCGGCTCATACTGTTATTTCATCTTATATGGTACTAATGGGTAACTAAGAGCTGTCACACCTCACCACTGGCCAGCGCGTAATTTCAAACCGTGACTTTACCATTTTCACAAAGGAGTTTTGTTAGCCGTTTTAATTAAAATACATTATTTATCAACAAGTTACATTATTTCCCTAGAGTTTTAGTTAAAATTACAAATTTGGCTTCAACAAACACCCCGAAATACAATTTTGAACTCTCATCGTAATGTGACGAAAGTTTGAAATTAGTTTTCACATCATCCATAATATGTGTAAAACTATTTTCACGTGAAATTATATTAATACTTTGTCATAAAAGCTTAATTGATAATATAATTTAATGATCTGATTCAGTTGAAAATAGAACAAAACCGGACAAGTGCGAGTCAGGCTCGCTCACCGAGGGCTCCGTACAATTCCTGAAAAATCGCAAAATAACGGGAAATAAGTTAACTACGTAACCTTAGGGCGAAGCTGCTCATTGATTGTTTACGCGAAGGCGTGAGTTGTTCTTTAAAACGCCCAAAAAGGGGAAACCTAATTGTTTTTTTTCTTAAATTTCTCGGTTTAAATTGAAAATGACATGTCGTAGAAATACTATAAAAACCTGTTTTAGCTTGAGCCAGTAAAGTTCTTTCAAATGATATGTCACATAATACGATTAACTCCCTTTAAAATTTGAACCCTTAAATCTAGCATTTAGGCCCTATATTTTCGTCATCTCATTAAAAATGTACAGTTTTCAGATTTATTCCTATATGTGTACTCTGAGACAATGCTTCTCGCCAAAATTTTATAGTTCTAGGTCAACGGGAAGTACCCTGTAGGTTTTGATTTTTGTGAGTGTCGAAATTTGCGGTTTCTTACGACATAAGCCGTTCTAACTTTTTTTTACGATAATCAAGAAGTTTGATGTTATCACAACTACAAGAAACCATAGATATACGTATATAGTTTAAATTTCAACTCGATATCTTTACGCATTCCCGAGATAAAAGGTCTTGACATACGGACAGACGGACAACAAAGTGATCCTATAAAGGTTCCGTTTTTTCCTTTTGAGGTACGGAACCCTAAAAAGAAAATCCGGGTTCGGTTTTTCCTTTCAAGGTACAGAACCCTAAAATTCGACACTTAGGCTGTCATAGAACGTTCGAACTACGATTCATGACTTAATAAGGTATTATGTTTTGACACGTCGCAAAGCAAAAAAACAGATAGTTACAGTCTAATTAATCTCATGTTAGCTGACTATATCTCCTATAAGATGCCGTAAGGCTGACTGACCTTTGGGCTAGAGCCCTATAATTTCAACAAGGCCAGTTGGAAGCTACTTGCATTCATCCACTTTCTTCAAGCGGTATTTAGTCAATCTTCTGTTTATCTATGAGTGGCCTTCTACATTACGCTTGCAATAATAAGTCAAGTGTAATAACAGCTAAGTGCTTATAATAAAACTTTTATACTGGGGTCATAGCCAAGTAAGCGTTTTACTATAGTGTGCATAAAAATAACATTAGCAATAACTTTTAAAGTGCTAAACATAAAAAAATATATTGCATCATTATGCACTTTATGCGGTTGTAATAAGTACAAAAAAGCTGTTCTGAATAGCTCGTCAGAAAAATACCCAGTTGTCGTAGGTGTTTCACTGCAAAGCTATGGTGTACTTGTACAAGCATCATAGTGCTATGTATTAAAAGGCACTGTTTTTTAGGGGACTTTTTTAGCAGCAGAGATTTTTAGACTACAAATTCATTATTATCAGTGATCAGTTCGTTGCTGTGCCGAAGAGTTTAAATAATAATGAAATGAAAGTATTACAAGCAATTGATGTCTTATCGATCGCCATTCAGCGAGAATCATCCTTGTCTCATTACTCCAACGTATACTTGAACCTTGTATATATTTTCTAATATTCGTACTGAGTAGCTGAACTAGTCCACGGGTGTTAAACATAGACTATGTATCGCGTTCTATCTCTGTGAGATAGTTCCAGTTTGCGTTACCTATTTCATAACGCACACACAACACGCATCATTTTAACTTAAATAAATATATAGATAGGTTAAAAAATACGCCTTCATAGCATATCAACCAAAAAAGTGTAAAATAATTTTCAACATAGGCAGAAAATAATAATGAACGAAAAATATTAATACTAATGTAAAAAAGCGCGGGGCGCTTTAAGCCTTTTCATAAATCAAGCACCCCACGCTTTTTTACAATAATATAAATATTTTTCGTTCATTATTATTTTCTGCCTACATTGAAAATTATTTTACACTTTTCAGTTTGAAATGCTATGAATGCGTGTTTTTTTTAGGTTATATTTATTTTTCACTTTTTAGTGATCAAATAAATGCATTGTCATCGGTTTTTGATGGGTGTGCAAAAATCAAGAAAATCAGATCGCTCTAAGTAGGGCAAAATCGAGCTCAAAGTGGTTGGTTACAAGCAAGCAAGAAAACATACAGGTAAAACTAATAAAAGCGTGTTAAAAATGATAACTTACAGGCACCGGGACCCAGAATTAAAGAAGGTGACCAGAATGGTACACCTGTAGGTATAAGGGGTATAAAGTTCAGTTTTATACAGTATTATTACTTCGTTTACATTATACTACGAAAAACTTGTCACCGCTATGAAAAAAGTAGTGCCAAACGATACTAGCAACATCTAGTTTGTGACAGGGTAACAAAATAAATTAACTGTACAGTACAAAAGTACATGGTTTTGACATGTATCAAAGTCAAATAAAATTAAAAAAATTGACCGCCTCTGGCCTCCAGTCACAGGTTTTGTTCAATGATTTGAAAACAATGCATGAGTATGTAATATAATAATATCGTACATTAAAATTCTCCCATTAGTTTAGAACTCTGCTTAAATCTCAGAATAATGAAAAACAGAAGAAGTGAAATAAAGTAAAAAAGTTGAGATGCATGATCTTAGAAACATGGCGTCGAAAACGCATAGGAACTGCTATGTAATCTTGACACAAATGACACTTGAACTAGTGATCAAATGTCAAATTCGATTTCACAACAATGGTGGACAAACTAGCCGGTTTTTTCTTTTGAACCCAAATATTAGTAAATTAATGCCATGTCAATTCAAACAGCCCCTATGACTAAAATACATAAATACAAACACACGTCATGTCAAACTTATAAAATCCCTATTTTTTGCCGAAACTTAAAAAACAAAACAATCTGTTTTCAATATCCTCAAATGGAGAAAAAATATAGGTATATTTTTAAACATGTTGGCGTTAGGCCTACTTGTAATCCCTTTACCGGAACCATCCCATTATTTTGACGTCATAACCAAAACAAGGGGAATTTTGTTTTTAAATCGTTATTCGTATGTAAATTTCCAGGAAGTTTGTGACGTTTGAGTGACGTACGGCGAAATGTTTTCCTGTAATATCTGTTTACAGCAAATAATCTTACAAACAAATTGGTAATTGATACCAACAGCAATCCTCAGTCCCTAACTCCCTAAACACAAAACACTGAGAACACAAAGTACTATGAATACAGAAGATAAGCTTCATACAAAAAAACACACAAACTTATGGGCACAGTCGCCGACACCTAATTATGAACCAAAATACTCATAGAGTAATCACAAATAGTTATAAGGTCTGTAAATCTTGTTTGCTCATGAATTACTTCCACCCACTCTTTTCTAATTATTATGCTGCGCTCGACGGTTTTATTTGAACTAAAAACTCTAATATTATTTTTTTTATAAATGTGCTCAAAAAAAATGCCATGTCGATGATTTTAATAGCCATTTGAACCATTAATGACAATGCAGCTTAAAATAACTCAAAACCGCTGTGGAACATTCGAGCAAGAGTCTTTCTATATTTCATATTTTTGAGCAAGCTCTATTTGTAAGTATAGCTCAAAGCGTTTTCTATAAAAATATACTACTGTATTTTTAGTGCATTGTATCTTAAATAACGGCGAAATTACCTTCCTATTCTGTGTGAACAAGAAAATTTAATATCACATCGGAATTATTTCATGCACATCAATATGTTTTCGATAAAGAAACCGATTGTTTCTTTGGTTCATATTACTAAATGTTTTTGACCGACAAAACGAAGGATGTACTCAATTTGCCGCGTAGACATATATATTCTTATACGTAAAAAAATATATATTTATATTTTATGTATAACCACGCATAACATTCATTTTCACATAGTGGTCCGATTTCGATAATTTGTTTTTTATTGGAAAGAATATACTTTGAAATTGGCCCCATTTAAATTTTATCGAAAAATCGGCTTTTATCGGCTGAGCCATTTTCGATAAACCAACAATAATTAAAAAAAAAACTTCGATCCGTGCGAAATATTCGCAAATCCTGTTCACGGTTGAAGTCGGTCATGATATGTTTTGCAAAAATTAATTATATATGCGTCATGACCATGTGTCAGATACGTTTGAGTAGCTCCTACCGTTCCAGATAAGAAACGGTAATATATTATGTTATTGGGAAATTAAACCCATACACCTACGTCCTATTTAGTTACGCGCAGGATGAAATAAAAAAATACTGCAGCTGTAAAGATACTCTGATACAAAATACAACGTAAAGCATCAGATAGAAAAATAAAAAAGCGCGGATCTCAAAAACAAAATAATACAATTTGATGCACAATTAAATAGTTTTCTCCTCTGAATAGCTCTCTTATTTCGTATTGTGGAACAGAGCAGAAGGAACTGAAAATCTTAATCATTTTCTTGAACAAAATAGGTTTGAACAAGAATACATTTCTCCGAAATTTCTAAAGACTATTATTGCTAGAATTTGTGGTGTTAAGTTTCAACAAATTCACTAATGATCATATTAAATAAATTACTTGAAATTTAAGGACTACAGGATTCGTGTTTATTTTTGTTGTGTAATTGAAGTATAAATTGAAGAAATTTTGAACTGTGTGTGACATGACGTCATTAAGCGTTAAAAAGTAGAAACCCACAAAAAATCATGTAAAATGTAGCCAAGACAAGACTACAGTTTTAATTTTTAAAAATGTTATCAAATCTCATGTAGACTCAAGCTCCTTCATCTACACGCCTTAACTCTACAAGCTCTTACTTCACAAATGCTTAGAGAAAAGGTAGGTAGTGCACTTGCGCTTTGCTTTGCTTGGCTCGTCTTGGCGGGTGCACTACCGTGGCCCAGATAAAAGTACTCTCGGAACAGATATTTATTTTTCATTTTCAGTAACGAATGTGCAAATAAACACGTTTTTAGCAATCAAGTTACTTCTTCAAGGAAAATATTTCCATTGAAAAGATCTTGTAATTAAAATGTAAATTTTATTTACATAATTAAACTTTGCATGTATTTACTAAATATTTGTACAACTCCGTCTTGATAACACGTAAATACGAATTTAAGTAAAATACAAAGTTCGATTTACGTAAGAAAAATCTCTTTTGCTAAGCAATCGATAATACTTGAGTAGGACTAATTATTATTATTAAAGAAAAGTGTTGGGCATAGGCCTATCCTTGAAAGGCGACAAGGCCATGTTCACCACACTAGAACGGTTGCTGTTAGTAAATTTTTATATAAGTTATATGATTTATTCCTCGATAGGTTTTCTCACGATGTTATTATTTATTTTACCGAAAAAACAAATATATTAAAAAAAACAACTATCACACACGCACACTTGCGCCAGCGCCCTGCGTTGAAGGAGCAGACGGACATTTTCGCCGCGCGGTAGAAAATGAGGGAGATATTATTTCCTCTCCTACGCCGCGCCGGCGGACATTTTCGCCGCGCGGTAGAAAATGAGGGAGATATTATTTCCTCTCCTACGCCGCGCCGGCGGACATTTTCGCCGCGAGGTAGAAAATGAGGGAGATATTATTTCCTCTCCTACGCCGCGCCGGCGGACATTTTCGCCGCGCGGTAGAAAAAGAGGGAGATATTATTTCCTCTCCTACGCCGCGCCGGCAGTCTACTCTCCCTCCGTCTTACGAATTTTCGGTAACGTGTCCTGACGCAAATTTGACGTTTTTTACTCATCCCAAAAAGTGCACAACGTCGCTAAAGAAGTTTTCACGTAAGAAAAAAATATATCACGGCGTTTTTTGAGAAAAAGATTTTTTCATCAGATTAAAAGTGCCATTTGAAACCGAGTTGCTAACTGCGATTGACGACAGCGCGTGTAGAGGCTGATACAAACTAGTAGTGTAGCTGTGGCCGAAACAAATTAAGTTGATCGCAGCTACACCACTAGTTTGTATTAGCTGCTGTACGTGCTGCCAGCTGTTGCATTTGGTATCTCGGTATAAATAGTACCTTAATAGACTGACAAATTTACAATCGAGTGATTTTACCATCGACTTGGTATTCTAAGGTTCCGTACCTCAAACGGAAAAAAACGGAACCCTTATAGGATCACTTTGTTGTCCGTCTGTCCGACTGTGTGTATGTCAAGACTTTATGTCGAGAACGCGTAAAGATATCGAGTTGAAATTTAAACTGTATTCTTATATCTATGGTTTCCTGCAGTTGTGTAAAAAAAAAACTTCTCAGTTATCGTATAAAAAGTTAGAGCCGTTTATGTCGTAAAAACTGCATATTTCGACACTCACAAAAATCAAAACCTACAGGGTATTTCCTGTTGACATGGAACTATGAAATTTGGCGAGAAGCAGTCTCAGAGTACACATTTAGGAATAAATCTGAAAACTGTACATTTTTATTTAAATTACAAAAAAATAGGATCTCAAAATTGACAAAATAAGTCATAGGTCATAAGTATTTATTAATAAAATGTCAATTTACACGTCATAAAAAATATTACATAAATGTAATACAAAAAAATATCATTTTTTTACATAATGAAATGAGAAATTAATTGCAATACTTATATATAATATGGGTTCTTAATTCAAAGTAAGTAAATCCTATCATGTAAGGTATCATATAAAAGAACTTCATTAGCCCATGCTAAAACTGGTTTTTAATTATTTTAACAATGTGTAATTTTCGATGTATGACGAGAAAAGTGAAAAAAAAAATAACATTTTTGTATAGTATAAAGATTTTAACAACTTACTTCCCAATTTTGTGAAACTTTCTGGATTTTGTTTTGGTTGTGTGATTACGGAATCCTCGATGTGCGAGCCTGACTCGCACTTGTCCGGTTTTTTCTGTTTTAAATATTGATGGATTCTACAAAGATTCTGATTGTTTTTTTTTCGGTTAAGACACTGAACGCTAAAACTGAACAAACTCACCAACTGCCTAGTGAGGAAAAGACGACATTTTGACAATCTTCATTGTCCTCCAAAAATGGCACCATCACGTAAAATCTCAGGGAACCGATCAGCGATGGACCAATAACCGTGCATTACGTTATCGCTCGGGCAATCGTGATTGGTCGGCCGTAATCGCCGCCGCGTAGTGACGAGACTACGTATTACTACGTAAGGCGACATTTTGTGATCGTTTTATTTCAAGATAAAACTACAGGCTCTACAGGGCAGTTAGCACAGATTTTTTGTAGCTGTCAATCTTTTCTTTTCTTTTTTTTTCAAAACTGTAGTGAACTTAACATTTCTAATATCAATGCCCTGTTGAAACAACCTTGTATTTATTCTACAATTTCAATAATATATTCCAGTAAACTTACAAGCAAGTCCTTTGGTAGGCATCAGTGGGGCCGAAGATAACACTGAGAGGCTATAAAAATTATGTACAAGGACATCATTTTTATAAAACGTTTACAAATCTTACACGGAGTAGAATAAAAATAGCAATTATTTATTACATTGGCTATTGACTAAGTTACTTTGGGACCGTGGGAACCGGGAGCAAAAAACATTTACAAAGATTTTTCATTACGACTGGTTGACGCAACACGTGACCAAAATGTTGACCTCTATTTTGCCCAAAGGATCAGTATTGCTATCTAACGTGGCAATGGGGCCAGCATTTTGGGAACTGTGCCCGCTGGTAGTGGGCTTTGAGATTAGAGTTTTCATCGTCATCTATACATACTCATTTTTTTAGTTCACGTGTTTTTTTTTTAATTTGTCTAGGTTTGTAAATTTAGTAGTAGTAGAAATATATAGTTAAGTTTATCAACTGTTATTTAAATTTTGTGTAAATAACTAAGTTAATAGTAGTAATATTTTCAGAAAAAAATGCTTAGACATTTCCAAAAATAGAATCCAAAAGTCTAACTTGATGTTGCATTATTGAAGAGCTTGGTAGACGGCGCGTGCCGCAAATTCAACTTTCGGAAATTTGCAATTCTAAACGTTTCGAGTTTTCCAATGTTTTCGTGCCAGTTGTTGAGGTAATTATTTTAGTTCAAACTGATTGCAATAAATCTCGTTTTCAATGCGAAGATTTACATTAATATTGTATTCTTTGTTGATAGGGTGATACAAAAATTGTATTATGTTATTGTGGATTAATTTTCGCAGAAAAGGTTGTAGAGTTTGTGCAAATAAAGAAGCGTAGGTGAGGTCGCCCGTGTGCCATTTTACTAATTTTGTTACGTCGACAACACTGCTCTGTCATTGCTAGTACAACTAAACGTGTTTGATACTTGGTAGACCGATTCGGTTTTTAGCATCAGACTCGCGTCTACCAAGTAGTCGGTACCTTGACTGCTGATAAAATCCTATTGTTAGTTCACCGTAACGCAACAACGGTTCTCTTTTTGTACAAACTCCAGGTATTCTATTTTGAAATATCGTATTCGTGACTATGAGTGGTTTTGCACTACGTTCAAATAAATCTGATTCGAATCTATGAAAATTCAGTCCAGAGTCGTAGAACTATTTGTATGGCCTAGTTTACCCACTAGATAAGATTTATGTCATCCGTTTTGTAAGAACACTTCTAACGGATTTGGACGGGAGTCGTATTGGACGCAGAACAAAATCTGTGTAGGTTGTAGATACGTATTAGGTACACCATAGATCAGATGAATGAATAGGATTGAAGATTTAAATGGCTTTAAATATTGAAAAATCGTTTTAGGTATGCAAGTAACAGGGACTTGTTCATTGCCTATGTGCTATATTATAGCTACCTCGGTATTGGTTACATATTTGTGACGTGTCGTTGAGGCATTGGGTCCGTGGGGGCCGGAAGCTCATTTTGTTTTCAAAAGTCTTTCTGAGCGTCTGGTGGACGCGACGCGTGACCGAAGTGCTGGTGTTTATTTGGCTCAACTTATAAATATTACCGTTCAGTGTGGCAATGCTGCCAGGATGCTGGGTACAATGCCAACTGGCAGTAGCTTTAAGCATTTGGATTATTTTTAGATCTGCAAGAGTCTGTGGATGAATATGTACCTAGTCCCTATTAAAATGCTATAATATCCATTCCCACACTCCACAATTATGAACAGAAAATTATATGATAATGATGATGAATGACACTCCACAGTGATACCACCATTTTGAACTACTAGTACCATTGCCATAAAACAAGATAATATGTTTATTATATATAGTATAAAATATTTTAGATAGTTTAAAATATTTTACTTCACTGAGCTAGGGAAACAAGCTACTGCTCTACATGAGTCTTATTTAGCGCGCTAATTGAATTAGTAGTAAGTATAATACGGATGAGATATAGATATTTAAAACCCCAAAAGAAATAAAAATCAAGATAATTTTTGTAAATGAAAGTTGAAAATAAATGTATACCAAAAGTTACAAAAATCTTATGTGATCAATCTTCTGAATAATGAACTCTTCTTGAAACAAGTTTGATACAATATCGTTTCTGTCTGTAAGAAATTTCTTACGAGATTTTTATTGATACATTTTTTACTTTTTGCTATTAGATATTTGAGAGATGGAGTCGAAAAGTTTGCGGGTGGAGACACCACGTAACGGCAAGCGCAGCAGCGTCTTTCCGTTCTATACAATGTCAGAACGCAAGGGTATGAAACTAATCACGTATAGATTGGAAATAAGTTTTTTACTAAGTTCTTCCAAACCATACAAGAGCAGTACGCAAATACTCGCGTATACTTTGTAGTAACGTAGAAGTATTATGTTGTTCCATAATGTACAGCGCCAGTACGCATACGACTAATCGTGTATGTTTCGGAATAAGCGCGCTAAACACAACATTACAATTTGTACGTGAACAGTTGCACGCTCTCCATTTTGATTTATTGACCTCTCTTTCTATTTTATGGTAATTAATATTTACAAAATTTAATATTCAACCATTTAAAAGAATTGTCCCGCAAGATACATTTACAATTGTACATTGAAAGGGATAGGATACAGGCAGGACGACATTCAGCTTTAGCACCCATCTCAAAACACGTCCTAGCATTTAACGTCTCACATAATATTAATAATGCTCATTAAAAAGTACTTTTATTAATAAAAAATATATTAAGATTAAAACTCATTGTTATGTATTTTATCATATAAATAATCATAATTCCATATTATACTAAATCAAAAAAAATAATTCTTCGACTTTTTACACTCTTGTCAAGTGTAAGTTGATTGTTATTCATTATTATTTAATTGAATCAATTTTTATTTTATCAAATTAATTTTAATACTTATTAGATTTACCTACAATTAAGATATTAGTTTTTTTTTACATGTAATTTATTGTTATAAATTAAATTAGTATGAGTAATTGAGTATAGTCAGGAACGAAGACGCGAGCATCCACGATACAAAAACTAGGTACACGGTCAGTAACGAAAATTGTTGTATGCATTGTAATAACAGATTTTAAAACAACATTACAATACAATTATTATACTCGTACGCAAGCAGTTTCCTATGGCTGCGTTCTGGCGTTGTATAGAATGGAAAGACGCGACGCAAGCATCAACGTTACAAACTATACACGATACAATACAATACAACGATCAGTACGCAAAATTCTTGTATGATTTGTAATAACAGATTTTAAAACAACATTACAATATATACGCGAGTAGTTTCCTATGGCTGCGTTCTGGCGTTGTATAGAATGGAAAGGCGCGACGCGAGCATCAACGTTACAGACTATACACGATACAATACAATACAACGATCAGTACGCAAAATTCTTGTATGGTTTGTCAAAACAGATTTTAAAACAACATTACAATATATACGCGAGTAGTTTACTATGGCTGCGTTCTGGCGTTGTATAGAATGGAAAGACGCGACGCGAGCATCAACGTTGCAAACTATACACGATATAATACAATACAATGATCAGTACGCAAAATTCTTGTATAATTTGTAATAACAGATTTTAAAACAACATTACAATATATACGCGAGTAGTTTCCTATGGCTGCGTTCTGGCGTTGTATAGAATGGAAAGACGCGACGCGAGCATCAACGTTACAAACTATACACGATACAATACAATACAACGATCAGTACGCAAAATTCTTGTATGATTTGTAATAACAGATTTTAAAACAACATTACAATATATACGCGAGTAGTTTCCTATGGCTGCGTTCTGGCGTTGTATAGAATGGAAAGACGCGACGCAAGCATCAACGTTACAAACTATACACGATACAATACAATACAATGATCAGCACGCAAAATTCTTGTATGATTTGTAATAACAGATTTTAAAACAACATTACAATATATACGCGAGTAGTTTCCTATGGCTGCGTTCTGGCATTGTATAGAATGGAAAGACGCAGCGCAGCAGACGTCCACCCATAAGGTGGACGAATGACCTCATTAAGACCGCTGGACGCAAGCCGCTTCCCACCGGTCTTATTGGAGATCCATAAGGGAGGCCTATGTCCAGCAGTGGATGGTTGATGAATGGATTAGAGATTTTATTCATGTCGACATGTACTTACCTGCTAGGCCATTGATCCAAAAACCGAGAAGTAAAAATTGAGATATCATAAAGACCGCTTCATGCATTATATTTATTAAAAAAACCGCATTAAAAATCGTTACGTAGTTTTAATGATACAAGCATACATTGGGACACACAGACAGACTTTGTTTTATACTATGTAGTAATTGTGATAGTGAAGTATAAAGCGCATAATAGAAAAAAATCTTACTAAAAATTCCGTACACTGTTTTTTGGTCCATAAGACTTTATTTTTCACTAAGAAGTACAATTTGAGTTTAGAAATCTTTGTTTTAAATGTATTCCAACAAATTTCACAAATTCTTGACTGCTCTCAACTTGATGAAAGCATTGAAGCATTGTTAATTTAATAATGCTCGAATGCAACTGGTTCTGTAATCAATCACCGAACTAATGATTGATTACGAATAATGAATGAACTAACGTTGTCTGTGGGTGGAATCGAACAACCCGTCGTATATTGTTCATTCGCTTCATAGAATTTTATTTATCATCATTATTATTTCAGCTATGGAACGTAGTCTACTGCATAAAGTTTTCTACTATAGACCAGTTGACAGCGGCTTTCATTAAGCGTGATCCTGCGTTCTTGATGAGGTCATCAGTCCACCTTGCCGTTGGATGTTCTACGCATCGCTTGCCGGTACGTGGTCTCCACTCGAGAACTTTTCGACCCCACTGGTTATCAGTCCTCCGCGCTATGTGCCCTGCCCATTGTTATTTCAACTTGCCAATTCGTTGGGCTATGTCGGTAACTTTAGTTCTTCTACGGATCTCCTCACTTCTGATTCGATCTCGCAGAGAGACTCCGAGCATAGCCCTCTCCATACCTTGTTGAACTACTTGGAGCTTACTAATAAGGCTCATAGTGAGAGACCACGTTTCTGTGCCATAAGTCATCACATGTCGAAAGTTTTTGATCAGTGTCTGATGACAGGCACTGAGGTATGTCGGACGAGAAGACGTTACCCAATTGGGCCATATCTGCCCCGCTGGCCCATTGCAGGTTGGTGGATTCACACACATCGATTTTCTTATAGGGACGTATACACCTTTCCTCACGATGTTTGTCTTCCCGAAAAGTAATTGGTTATTCTAGGAATCTCCTTTACTCTGGTTCGAAATTGCAGAAAGACTCGGAACTACGAGTGAAGAGGTCTATCCCACCCCATAGCTCGTATATATATAGGCACATACTTTTTTTTTTTTTATTGAAATTTTTTACAAACCACAGACTCCAGGGTCTGTGCCCTTTGTTAACTAAAATTACAATTGGTAGATTATACTGTACAAAGAGAGTTAGTAGGTACTTGTAGCCTAAGTTAGTTAGTTGGTGAAATGCGTGAATGCCACGAGCAGACCGGCGACCCGCAAGCAGCATACTTAATTATAAATGATGAGTGAACTAACATTGTCTGTAGCCATTGAACGGACCCGTTCAGTACCTATTCATTCGCTTTAATGAATTTTATCAAAACGGGCAAAATCTAATTTGAAATAGATTCTAGTTGAATATGCAAGGATCTTTCTTGGGGGATTTCTATTCCATTTTCTATTCACTACCCTTTCTTTTGCGTTGTTTAATTTGCTTTGTAGAGCTCATGTACTTTAATATTTGTAGTTTAGCATTTAAATGAATGATATTTTTCAATCTCAATGCATTATGCTCTTTTGCATTGTTCTTATTGTTGCACTTTAGTTTATTTTCTCAATTTATTCCTAGATCCTTACTAATACTGACAGTTCTGCGAACAGTAGACCTCTCGATACATCTCTTTAACGGAATCTTCATAAGCCTATATCTCAACTCGCTCCTGACCAATTCATTTCTACTAGCAAATCTTTTCAAAATGTTGGTACTAAATAATCTTGCCTAATATTATATTAAATAGCGCGACAGCAATTTCCGCCCTTTTTGAGAGAACTAGGTAATCCTTTCAGAAATCGCCAACAGCAAAAAAAAACATTATCATTAGAACATGTGTGATGAGTTTCGTTGAGATTCATTGAAAAATACGATCTGTAGACGAAATCCAACATCTGGATAGACGAAAGTAAAATTGCTGTGTTAATCTGAAGACCTTTGCTTTCCGAAAGAAATTCGATTTAGTTCAGTCAATTAGAAATCTGACAGTTTGTGTGCTTCGTTACTCTTTTACGCAGCAAAAGAGCTATGAATAGACTTGATTTTGACTTGAAAACTTTTAGTAAATCAATGAACGCTCACTGCGATTGAGTGAAAGGCACGATCGACTTGAGCATTTAGTGCAATCATTTCATCAATGTTTTGTTATGACGTTGTCCTTGTAAAACGATTTTACAGACAACCAATTTTTAGGGTTCCGTACCTCAAAAGGAAAAAAAAACAGAACCATTATAGAATCCCTTTGTCGTCCATCTGTCCATCTGTCCGTATGTCAAGACTCTTTATATCTCGGGAACGCGTAAAGATATCGAGTTAAAATTTAAGCTTTATACGTACTCGTATATCTATGATATATTTCAGTTGTGTAAAAGAAAAACTTCTCAGTTATCGTATAAAAAAGTTAGAATCGTTTGTCTTAAAAAACCGCATATTTTGACACTCACAAAAATCCAAGCCTTCAGGGTACTTTCCGCTGACATATAACTAATAAATTTAGCAAGAAGCACTGACTTAGAGTACACATATAGGAATAAATCTGAAAACTGTACATATATATATAAATCACACAATAGGGCCTAAATTTACAAAATATGGGTTGAAAATTCAAAGTGAGTAAATCGTATCATGTAAGGTATCATATAAAAGAGCTTCAGTAGCACGTGCTAAAACAGGTTTTTAATTATTATAACAATGTGTATGTCGAGAAAAGTGAAATTTTTTTTTGTCTATGATTTTAGAATTGAGATTTTAAGAACTTCACAACCATTTTTGTGAAATGTTTTGCATTTGTACGGAACCCTCGGTGGTGAGCCTGACTCGCACTTGTCCGGTCCGGACGGTTTTTTTTTGGCATGGATATTGTTCAAAAATCGGAGAGCCACATGACGACTTTTGATCCCGGAAAAAAGTGCCAATCGGATAGCACTGAAATCAAAATATTACGCAAGGACACCTCGAATAAATGGATACATAATTAAGTAAATTAGTGGTGACTTTATTAGAAGATATGGAATTTTGTCGGTGATACGAAAAAGACACGCTTTACCAATAATATCACTTGCCCTCGTGCATGTAATTAAAATTTATAAAAAAAAAATAATTCGACAGATAGCAATTTTATGTATAATGCTAGGCCACGTTTTTAACGCGCCAAAAGTTCGGTGTAGTCTGGTGTAAGTTAGAATATTGATATTGCCACACCATTTCCGATCCCGATCTATTTTTAGCTATAATAGTGTAAAATCACGCCTGTTACTTAGTAAGTACTCACTATCTCTGCCTATCACTCCTAGTTGAGTGGAAATATTCGCCTACACACAGCCTAAAAGGGTATCTATTCCTTCATTAATTCTCATATTAAGGGATATTATCCCTTCTATTGACAATGTAAAACGTTATCTTTAATAACTAATCCTTTGTACTGAAAATTATTACTAGTGTATTACTATAAATGTCACACGATAGACGCGTACTAACTACGACGTAATCTGCGGTTTGTTTACATGTTGGCGCGTGGTAACTGCGGCTATTTGTTTACCGCTTTTGTTAAGTTTTTTTTTGGTGTTTTTATTTGTTGAAGAACACTAGCGTTTCGAGTACTTTCACGTTGTTTACTCTGACAAAACAATAACTTCTATAAATTCCAGAATAGTCCATTATTCTAATGGATTCGAGCCTGAGATGGCGCATATAAATGGACCGGCTGACTTTTACTAAAGTAGTATTTCGTCTACCTTCAAAGCAAAATTATCTCAAGTGATCAGTGACTATGAATTGTGTTCAGAGACTAATTTGAGTGAATATCAGTGCAAGTTTGAAATGTTTTAGTGCGAACAAATTGTGTCGCGTGTTTTGTGAAGTAATTGTGTGCAATAAAATGCAGATTATCCAAGAACCCATCTCGTAACATTAATTTGGTATTTATTAGAGCAAAACAATGTTTAGATAACTTAAAATTGTCAGGAAAAATGACCGTAACTTTAGAATAACTTTATGTTTTGTCATAATTGAATTAATTCTTGTAACGCCGTAGCGTCGGACTAGTGAAGTATTAATTTATCTTCTAGTAGCGCGATAACTCTCGTACCTATATATCGTGCAAAAGAAAAATGTGCTTAAATTGCGAAAGTTTAAAAATAACAAGCGACTTAATTCAGTACAGCGTAAGAAAAGAGGTAAACCTCCCAAAAAACAACGTACAAAGAACTGGTATTTACGGGTTAAACTGTCAAAATAAATAAGAAAAGCTTTGTTCCAGGCGTAGAAAGGATTTGAACACAGCGTTCCAATTTAAAACAAGTAAAAACAACTTTAAAGCTCGAGTTCCTTAAATTGGACGAAAATCACAAACTGTTTTCTTTGCATTGAACGCGTAATCTTCTTAGGACTAAAGTTGGGGCTACGGTGGGACTATTAAGTAGATTATTGAACTTGATTAATTTTGAGAATAGTTACTGTCATGAAAGTGGATTTAGTTGCAAAATTGATGTTACCCAAAATGACAGTAGAATCTATATAGGATTTTAAAAAATGTTGATTGTTTAAATCTGAACTTGGCATTAACCACCGTATTGATTAGATAGTAACTTAGGAGTTATTTTCCTGGCTATTTTCTTTGTCAATTTGAATCCATTTGTAAGGGTGTGTTTAGATTAAATAACAGTCATGTTGCAAAAATTGTGGAATAATCCATTGAAGAAAAACGCCCGAAGTAGATGGAGTTTTAACAGAATCTATAATTGCAATGTTAAAGCTACTGGCGCCCCAACTGATCAAACTTTACAACCAACTTATGAAGAACGAAGAAATTCCTGAGAACTGGCATTGATCAATGATTACCTTTTACCTTTTTTTTTTAGCAAAAAAGGCGATCCCCACTTTATGGACAGTTACAGACTAATTAGTCTATTGCCGACACTTTACATTGTACAATCTCTTTTCTTCCATAATTTTGAATAGAATTACAAAAACATTGGACGAACAACAGCCACAGGAACAAGCCGGTCTTAGAAAAGGATTCTCTACAATTGACCATAATTATATTTACTCTAACACAACACAATGCATAGAGAGATGTAACGAATATAACAAGACCCATATATTTGTCATTGCCGATTATACTTATAAAGGCTATTTTATTTCATCGTGACTTGTGTTCACATGTTAACATTTTATAGTTAAATAACTACACGTTTGATTTGTTTGATGACATTTAGTGCACACTTTACTGAAACATGTTTTATAACAACGTTTTACAAACATATATGTTACCTCATTACAATATGTACACACTGAAAGAGATAAGACGGACAAACTACTCCAAATTAATTCGGGGTATATTAGCAAGTCGGTTGAAGATAATTTCTGCAATCACGCTATTCATAAAAGTAAAAAAAAAAATGTAATAATAATTATTGAGTTTAGACTGAGATAATTTTAACCCTGATTCTTTCGAAATCCAGTAATGTAGCGCTCATATATAGCGTAGTTTGATTAGATATTTCTTGGTGATCACGGAAGTTAGGCAATGTTCAAAACGGTCAGTCTTTGGATGGCTTACCGTTATAGGTGGCATTTATAACTGACCTATCAAATTGAGGGTTACGGTTATATTAACTGCTCATCTACGTTGGAAGCCTTAAGGCGACTTGATGGCTTTGATAAAACCAAGGCTAACCATTTGGCCGATACGAACTTACCTATTTACCTATACCTAAAGATAGTTAAACAAACAAATACAATGATTTCACAGTTTTCAAAGTATATACTTGAAATTAAATAAATAAATAAATATTTGGGGACGTCTTACACACGGCCTCTGACCCCAAACTAAGCAAAGCTTGTGATATGGCTGCCTGAGACTGATATACTACATATACATATTTTTAAATACATACGAGTACTTATATAGATAGTAACTATATACACCCAGACACAGAGCAAACACTTAAATACTTGCCCTGGGTGGGGATCGAACCCACGCCTCTCTGAGCCAGAAGTTAGGGTCACTAACCACTGAGCCACCGAGGCAGTCAATTAAAGAATGACAATTAGTTGTTTCATATCTCAAGCGAATGAAGTGATCCATCATTCGACGAGACAGTCTCAAAACGCCCATTATTATTGTGAGTGTAATAAATGTCGTAGAACATAATTATTTGCTTTGTCAACCCTTTTAGGGAGAAATGATAGAGGAGTTATGTTATAGCGATTTAAACCATTTTGGACCGACGGAACCGAGGAGTCGACCCGTATATTTTTTATGTTTAACCACGCATAACTTTTTACAGAGTGGTTCGGTTTTGATAACTCTTTTTTTTGTTTGGTAGATCATACTTCAATGGTAGTCTTACTTAAATTTTATCGAAATTCGTCGAGCCATTTTTGATGAATCAATAATAGTGAGAAAATTAAAACATCAATCCGTGCAAACTATTCGAATTATGTACACGGTTATCGGCTATTACTACTATTGTTGAATTGAAAAAGAGTGTTTGACAAACTCTTCTATATTGTCGAATTGAAAAAGAGTGTTTCACAAACTCTTCTCTATTGTCGAATTGAAAAAGAGTGTTTGACAAACTCTTCTACATTGTTGAACTGAAAAAGAGTGTTTGACAAACTCTACTATATTGTCGAATTGAAAAAGAGCGTTTCATAAACTCTTCTATATTGTCGAATTGAAAAAGAGTGTTTGACAAACTCTTCTATATTGTCGATATGAAAAAGAGTGTTTGACAAACTCTTCTATATTGTCGAATTGAAAAAGAGTATTTGACAAACTCTTCTATATTGTCGAAGTGAAAAAGAGTGTTTGACAAATTCTTCTATATTGTAGAATTGAAAAAGAGTGTTTGACAAACTCTTCTATATTGTAGAATTGAACAAGAGTATTTGACAAACTGTTCTATATTGTCGAATTGAAAAAGAATTGAAAAAGAGTGTTTGAGAAATATCTCATTCGCTCGTAACTCTCTCTCGGTTAAATAACACCTGCACCTACACCTACCTTTAGCACTGGAGGCCTCGAGTTCTAGTCCCGACTAAACAGAAGATATGATAGAATTAAGTTATTCTTACTCCGACATACCTCGGTGCTTTAAGTCGAAAGTGTTCGACCAATGTGTGTTGTTAGGTGATGACTTATGGCACTGACACGGTCACTCACTATGGAACTAATTAATAAGCTCCAAATAGCCCAACAAGCTATGGAGAAGGCTATACTCAGAGTCTCTCTGCGAGATCGAATCAGAAATGAGGAGATCCGTAGAAGAACCAAAGTTACCGACATAGCCCAACGGATTGGCAAGTTGAAATGGCAGTCGGCGGGCCTCATAGCGCGAAGGACTGATAGCCGATGGGGTCGAAAAGTTCTCGAGTGGAGACCACGTACCAGTAAGCGCAGCGTAGCGTGGCGTCCACCCACAAGGTGGACGGATGACTTCATTAAGACCGCAGGATCGCGCTGGATGCAAGCCGCTTCCAACCGGTCTTATTGGAGATCCATTAGAGGAAGGCTATGTCCAGCAGTGAACGTCCTATGGCTGATGGCTGAAAGTTATATTCTGGGTCTGAATATTACTTGTCCTCTTGTGTATGTTTCATGGCATTATCAAATGAAGGAAGGAACTATTTTATTTACAGTGGTTCCCACGCTAGATTTATCTTAAATAAACCACCACTGTTAGTTAGTTTACCGTCGGCGTCAGAGCGTGGCCTGGAAACTAATCAGTTATGCAAATCCTGAAATCAATTGTGATGACTGATTTTTTTTGTAATGTTTATCGCAAAAAAAGCTCTTTGGAATAATCCTCAGGGAATAAGGCTGAAACTATATTCATTTATTTATTCTAATCTCATGTTGCGGGCTTTTCTATGTGCGTGGGTATATAAGGTTAAAAGGTATTTTCCCGAAGTTCTTATTCAAAATCTTATAAAGCAACTCCAAAACATATAAGTTTTATCATATTTCCAGTGGTATATTGTACCACTGGAAATATAATGATGTCATGTAAAAACGTCTATGGCAACAACAACTGTATTTTACAAAATATATCTTGCTCCTACAAAAGTTGGTGACAGTTATAATAACATTAACAAGATTATTATCTTTATCCGTTTCCACATTACTTTCTATAGAGATTGATTGTTGAGGAAATCCGTTATAATATAAGTACCTAGATAAAAGATATCATGGTGTATTATGTCATTAATATTGATAACACAATCGCCAATCACACAATAAATGGCCAATCTGTTTCTGATTGAAACTGAATAAAAATTGTGATTGCGATGGTTTCACGTAACAATTTGATGGCTTTGAAATGTGTCTTTTGTCAGCTTTTTATCCCGTAAACTTGAATTCGACTATTTAATCACTTGGTTATTGGTTATAATCGCTGAATTAGTAGATACCAAAACTTCAAGATGATCCCATTTAAAATTAAAAAAAAAAAAAACATTCCTAAGAGCACATCGACCTGGCATTTTTTTCTGTTTCCATATCGTAAGGGTAGGAAAACAGCGGATGATTGATTATTCACTCACATAGATTGTAACGTTTGACCACATATAACTTTTTACAGAGAAGTGCGATTTTCAAAACTATTTTTTTGTTTAGTAGATCAAACTTCAGAAATTATCTTACTTAAATTTTATCGAAATCGGTTGAGCCATTTTTTGATAAATTATCAATAATTTTAAAATTACCACACTAATCCGTGCGAATTATTCGAATGCTGTACATGGTTGAAGAAAGTTATGTCATTTTTTTTTGGGAAAAATAATTCCAAGATGTGTTGTAATTGTGATGTTCAATAAACTTTTTTATCTCTTCGCTAGGCGTTTCCTCCTAATGATGTCTAATTCCATCCCATCCAATCAGGCTCGCATCGATCAGTGGGGGAGATACCGTCGGTCCAAGATGTTACCCTTCCTATCTTCTTGTGCTCTTTCACGTGTAAGACAGTCTAAAATACAGAAACTCTTATTTATAATATGCTATTATCTTTTGGCCGTGGCTTTGTCAGCGTGATATTTAAATTTTTGTGCTAAGTATACCACGAGAACAATTTATTTCTCTGGAATAAAAAGAAGTCTATGTCACTTTCCGACTTTCAAACTATGTCCATGCTAAAAATAAATTCAATCCGGGGCTCCGATGCTTCGTGAAAAAGGAACAAACCAATAAATTTTCGGATTTATAGTATTAGTTAGCATTTAAAATCAAACATCTAAGTCTTGCTAACGATAAAATATTTATAGATTTTTAACTGGAATTTCATGAAATAAGGATATTGATACAAATAGAAAAATATTAATTAAATTCACGGATGTTTTATGTAGATACCCATAGTTTTGTATTTTTGTTACAATAACTGACTGTCTATGTCTATTAGTTTACAAGTTAAAGTATCAGATGATGCATATACATTATACATGTACTTATTCTGGGGTTTTCGACACGAGCGGTCCACTTCTAAAAAGTCATATTTTTACGCAAAAACTTGGCTGTAAGGTAGAATAGAATAGAATAGAATAGAATAGAATAGAATAGAATAGAATAGAATAGAATAGAATAGAATAGAATAGAATAGAATAGAATAGAATAGAATAGAATAGAATAGAATAGAATAGAATAGAATAGAATAGAATAGAATAGAATAGAATAGAATAGAATAGAATAGAATAGAATAGAATAGAATAGAATAGAATAGAATAGAATAGAATAGAATAGAATAGAATAGAATAGAATAGAATAGAATAGAATAGAATAGAATAGAATAGAATAGAATAGAATAGAATAGAATAGAATAGAATAGAATAGAATAGAATAGAATAGAATAGAATAGAATAGAATAGAATAGAATAGAATAGAATAGAATAGAATAGAATACTTTATTGACCTTATAACTACGTGTGTTACATTAGGTACGTCAAATTTACAATCAAAAGAAAATCATAATTATACAAATTTTAGCAGTCTGGCAAAAATAATATAAACTATAATGAAAATATTATAATCTAAAACTGATAACATAAACTATTGATGTCAATGTTAAAAAATATAAAATGTACTAAAAAATATATAAAAGTTTAACGTATGACAAGAAAATAAAAGTCAGTGTCAATTAATAATAAAAACGATCAGTAAATTTTAATGAAAACAAATTGCACAGAATAATATAAAAATAAAAATGTCCAGTACATAATAATCAAGTTAAAAAGTCAAATTTCATCAATTATCTATTAATATTACACGTAATTTCATTTTCTTTTTATTGTTCGTTCTACTTAATATCAGAGTCCTTTTCAGAGAGGTATACAGATACTAAACATTTTTTTGTGGAAAAATAAGATGTACTTAGTATAAGCAATATTTCTTACTCGAGCGATTGACACCAAAAACATAACTTTTGGTACTATTTAAGGAGTCAAAAGAGTTTTCTCCCAGGAAGTGAATTTTATCAAATTTACCTAAAATTTATCTCGATGTTCTACAAAAATAAACCAGACAAGTGCGAGTCTGGCTCGCACATCCAGGGTTCCGTACAAATCCAGAAAATTTCACAAAATTGGGAAGTTATTGTTCAAATCTCTATACCTTACATGATACGATTTACTCACTTTGAATTTTGAACCCATATTTTGTAAATTTTGAGCCTATTTTTGTGATTTAAATTAAAATGTACAGTTTTCAGATTTATTCCCATATGTGTACTCTGAGACAATGCTTCTTGTCAAATTTCATAGTTCTATGTCAACGGGAAGTACCCTGTAGGGTTTGATTTTTGTGAGTGTCGAAATATGCGGTTTTTTACGACATAAAAGGCTCTAACTTTTTTAAACGATAACTGAGAAGTTTTTTTTACACAACTGCAAGAGATCATAGATATACGTATACAGTTTAAATTTCATTTCGATATCTTTACGCGTTCCCGAGATAAAGAGTCTTGACATACACATAGACGGACAGACGGACAGACGGACAGACGGACAGACGGACCAGTCCAGTCTTTTGCAATGTTGTAGAGCGTCGATGACTTTAGTGGTGTTTCTTATGTCTTTGTTCCTTTTTCGGTGACAAGAACTTCATTAGCACATGCTAAAACAGGTTTTTAATTATTTTAACAACGTGTTGATACGGAACCCTCGATGTGCGAGCCTGACTCGCACTTGTCCGGTTTTTTTTCTATTAGTGCGAATCTAGAATTTGAGAAAAAGCAGTAGTCTCATACAACACTGCGACCCTGAATCGACTAAATGTATAAATCAGCAGATTTTTCCTCGAATTCTGGATTAGCCCTATAGTGAAAGTCATTTTAATAAAATTTTAGTCACCCTATTTCGGCTTGGTACATTTTATAAATAGCCCTGTAGTTTTTTATTAATATCTAGTTAAGTAGGTACTACATTTAATATTCAAGTTCGACTAAAAATATAAACCTTTCAAAGTAATCGGCCCCCTTAATCTTCCACTGGCTCCCTGAACAAATCACTTACAGAATCATCCAAAAAGCAATAAAAAGAGCAATCGGATAGAGCACTTCGCGATAGGTACAAATATATAAGATCAAAGCCCGCTCATCAAATCACGGCTCAAAAAATAAATGTGATAGAGGTGGGAAAATTTCCGTGACTTCATGTTATCTTCACGTCTCTGCGGAATTACTCGTGCTTTCTTATAGGGCAAACTTTAATTTCTCGAGTTTTTGGGTCGTCTCGAACTCGAAGCTGATGTACCTTAGTGTTTGCGGTTGTAAAATGAATAAATTATTGACTACTCAAACAATACTTGAAATTATGTCCCTGGTATACAACATTACCATTTATATATTTGAGATATGCAAATTTGTCAAAAAGCACCCTGACATACGAGTAAACTCGTGGAACCAAAGTCTAACTTAGCAATGCACAGTTCTAGCCCAATTTCAATGGCTATAAAAATATTCAGTAAATTGCCAAATAATTTAAAAGATATCGAAGGAGAAAACTGTTTCATAAAACAACTGAAAATTATCCTATTATGACATTCGACGAGAATAAATTTTTAACGATAATCTAGAAAACATAATAATAAATCGTTCCAATACAAATAATAAAATTGCCATACCGTTATAGGGTCATATGTATCACTATACAAAATATGTTGACTAAAAACCTCATGTTAATTTCATACTATGTTGCAATAAATGATTTGAGTTTGAGTTTGAAGCCACCTGAAAGCTTTTGACACACTAGGGCCTAAAATGTAACGTGACATCGGAGCAAATGCAAAGTTCCGTTTTATTAGTCTTCCGTAGTCACCTCTACTCAATGACTTAGCATTTTTTCTACCTCTACTAAAACTGGTCGTTTTGAGTGTTTCATAATTTGAGTGAAGAAACATCTGCCGAGACTGATTAATTATAAATCGCTTTTTATGCCACGTGTTTATGATATGTAAATATTATTCGGATCATGAATATTTTGTCAATAACTAAAAAAAAATATGTCACTGTGGTCACGATCGCCTAAAACGGCTTCAAAGTTACATTGGAGAAACGTATACATGAGGTGTTTTATCCATAACCCGTGACACGTAAAAATCTCTGAGTCTCGTTTGGGGAAAGATTACGGTTTGAAAATTGTATCTACCTGATTTGGCTAATGTAAGCACGACTAACATTAGTCTCATCCCTACGACCTTTGTCTTCCCTTGCGTATTCGGATCTTAGCACCCCGGATTTGAATAAAAAGTTAAAACCCGTTTAAAAACGGCTTTATTTACCTTCATAATTTTTTTTAAGCCGTGGTGATTTAGTGGTAGTTACACCCGCCTTACAATCGTGAGGTCGTGGGTTCAAATCCCGGCCCTGTACCAATGAGTTCTTTGGAATTTATGTACGGAATTGAACACCACTGGGTTTTCGGTGAAGGAAAACATCGTGAGGCAACCTGCATACCTACGTCCGCGCGTCCGTAGAAGAAATTCGATGGCGTATGTGATACCACCAACCCACAATGGGCCAGCCTGGTGTATATGGCCCAATCACCCTTTGTGGGTAGGCCTACGTCCTGCAGTGGACTATTAGAAAAAAAGCTGATACAGCACAGTACAGTTTTTTTAAAAATCGCAATTTTCAATTAACTACCCAAAGTTTGATATAAAGTTTGACACAGGTATATAGGGTTATCCAGAACTGGTGTACTAAGCCAAAAGGAAGTGAATCAGATTATCATTGTAAACAACTTTTCCAAAGGGGCCAAACCGGAATTTAAAAAAATAAATAGCAATTTTAAATAGGCCGCGTCACAAAAGTTGGCGGAAATGGAAATAGCTACAAGCCGCGCAATATCTAATCCTTTTTTTTTTTTTGTCCAGGCGAAATCTTTTAAAGATACCACCGCACCTCGGGACATGCGGGTGGTTATGTGGGAGTCTCCGCCCATTGCTGGGCGGCATACCCACCAAAACCCCTGGGCGTTCCGCCACTGCTCTTGGTGTCGGGGCTACGGGCACGCTTTCGCACTCCTCCGCGGCACCAGACAGCGCTGGCCCAAACCGGGCCCCACCTCGGAGCATGCGCTCCCTCCTGAATGACGATGTGCCGAACACCAGACACATCGTCATCCCCCACCTGGGACCAACCAGCACTGGGCGTCAGACAGTACCCGTGTCCGACAGCCCTGGTCCCAATGCAACGGGTCAATTAAAGTGGCCCCGCGCCTGCCACTACGGCTGCAGAGGATAGGGAGAACGGCCATCGCGATACCGACACGCCTCTTCCCCTGCAGCCCCACCGCCTCCGCCAACACGTCGGCGGCACCCGTTAGGGCCGCTGGCAGGATGGATAGGCAGCGGCTTCCTCGCCGCCCGTCCATCCCGCCGCCGCCCCCGCCTCGATGGGCTCGGCCGCGGTATCGCGACGAGCGCGACACTGCAGTCCACCTCAGTCGGCAAGCCGACCTACTGGCCAGCCTCTACATGGGTTTGGGGAAAAAACCCAGAGAGGCGGCCCCACCACGGGTTCCTCTTCGTTCACCAGGTTGGAGCAGACCTGGCTACTAATTCCCCCCGCCACGACAAGGCGGGAACCCACTCGGGGGGGGGCAATATCTAATCCTGACTGAAGCTCACACAAAGCCGTTGATTGGACATTACGTAGCTTGTAGCTAACTTCATTTCCGTCAAATTGTGTAAAGCGGCCTATACAATATTTTGTCGATCCCAAGTTGCAACTTTGAATGAGACTGGTGATATTGTTCCACGAGTTCCGAGTTGACTCAATTCAACTCCGTAGTAAAAGTTGTCATAGCGACAATTGACAAGTTTTCATATTTCACAACGCTATGAAATTCCAAAACCATTTCGAGATATCGGGATGCTGATTATTATGTTTCTTTTTCCAAAATTTTTAGTGCAGTAACTGCTAAGATATTAGATAAAAACTCTCACCTAAGCCGTTTCGGGATTTATACTAAAAATTCAGTTGCCAATGATAAAAAAGTACTAGCAATATAAAATGACAGTTAACACTGACAGTGTTGACACATAAAATGTAGTTTAAAATAAAATGTCAGTGTCATTTTCAAATTACTTATTTTGCTTTAGCCCGAGAGGTAAACGCAAAAAATGCAAATACTTTCCAAAAGCTGGATTATTGGTAATAAGTTATCAAAATTGTGTACATCAATACCCTGAAGTCAATCAGCTGGGTTCCCTAGCATTTGGTGGAAGAATCCGTTTGAATTTTAAAAGTATCTTGGAACTAGTACTACTCATTCTTCTTCTTTTAAGTGGTGCTAATTTAAAGCCTGTATGGCAGACCCTGTTACATATTTCAGGTGATTGGCAGTTGTTAAACATTTTTTATATTTTTCTTCCCATAGTATACCGCGGTACATAGTGGACTTTTTGCGTTGACCTCCCGGCCTATTTGTTGTGAATTGTGACAGCTTAATTGGCATTGATAGTGACAGCAACGCTAACACCTATTTTTTTCTAATGTGGCTTCAGTAAAATTGTTTATGAGTCCTAAATTTTGCAGTTACGTCCTTTTAGAATAAGCTACTTTTCAAAACTTAATTTTACGGAAAATATAAGTCGTATTGGAAAAATAAAAAATAAGTATATGTTATTTTGCAATATTCTATCAGATAATAAATAAATAAAACTATGTTAAAAATTTGAAATGTTGTCAATTGACAACATTTCAAATTTTTAAGCCACATTCGAAAAAATAGGTGCTAGCGTTGCTGTCACTATCAATGCCAATCAATCCGTCACAATTCATAACAAATAGGCCGGGAGGTCAGCGCAAAAAGTCCACTATGTACCGCGGAAGAATGGGAAGAAAAATATAAAAAAAGTTTAACAACTGCCAATCACCTGAAATATGTAACAGGATCTGCCATACAGGCTTTAAATTAGCACCACTTAAAAGAAGAAGAATAAGTACTACTAGTTCCAAGATACTTATAAAATTCAAACGAATTCTTCCACCAAATGCTAGGGAACCCAGCTGACTGACTCCAGGGTATTGATGTACACCATTTTGATAACTTAATACTAATAATTCAGCTTTTGGAAAGTTTTTGCATTTTTTGCGTTTACCTCTCGGGCTAAAGCAAAATAAGTAATTTGAAAATGACACTGACATTTTATTTTTAAACTACATTTTATGTGTCAACACTGTCAGTGTAAACTGTCATTTTATATTGCTAGTAATTTTTTTATCATTGGCAACTGAACTTTTATTTTAAATCCCGAAACGGCTTGGGTGAGAGTTTTTATCTAATATCTTAGCAGTTACTGCACTAAAAATTTTGAAAAAATAAGCATAATGATCAGCATCCCGATAAGTCGAAATGGTTTTGGAATTTCATAGCCTTGTGAAATATGAAAACTTGTCAATTACCAAAATTACTCTCCGTCGGCTTAGTACTGGGCACGCAGATAACCCAGTATAGTTATACATTTGTTACCTACTTACCGATGTCAAATATTATATGTTATAGCCAGTACTCAGTCACCCAGCAAATTATAGATTTTTACAGATGTTCAAACGTTGAGATTGGCAGCTCGTCAATACAATCATCCGCATCTGTTTCGTGTGTTTGTGATCTGTTAGCATTTTCCAAGCAGATGCAAGGTCACTGTTTACAAAATAACGTGGTAGTGAAAATAGCCGGATTGTCTGAAAATCTGAAATCAAAACAAAATTTAAAATTGTTAGATAAAATTGACTGATGTTGGGTCTAAAACAGTGGAATATTATATAATTTATATATGTACATATGCTCAAATGTTCAACTCTAAAATAACGGGACATGTCATGATGATTCAGGCACTTAATGTGAGCTCTCACCGACTTCTGAGTTGGAACACTAACTTCATTATATCATGTTATCTTCATTTATTATAGTCGTGGTGGTCTAGTGGTAATATAATAACACCCGCCTTACAATCGTGAGATCGTGGGCTTAAATCCCGGTTCCGTATCAATGAATCTCTTGGAATTTAGGTACGGAATTTCGCACTTTTCGGTGAAGGAAAATTTCGTGAGGCAATCTGCATATGTCCGGGGAAAAAATTTGATTGCGTATGTGAATCTACCAACCCGCTCAAGGTCAGCGTGGTGAATATAGCCTAATCATCCTTCGTGGGTAGGCCTATGTCCTGCAGTGGACTATTGAAAAGCTGGTAAAGTACTAATTTTATTTAACATTTATTAATAATTTACGGTGTTAAGTTTAAAGATACTATCCATCCATCCATCCATCAGCCAAAGAACGTCCACTGCTGGACATAGGCCTCCCCTATAGATCTCCAATAAGACCGGTTGATAGCGGCTTGCATCCAGCGCGATCCTGCGGTCTTAATGAGGTCATCTGTCCACCTTGTGGGTGGACGTCCTACGCTGCGCTTGCCGGTACGTGGTCTCCACTCGAGAACTTTTCGACTCCACCGGTCATCAGTCCTCCGCGCTATGTGCCCTGCCCATTGCCATTTCAACTTGCTAATCCGTTGGGCTATGTCGGTAACTTTGGTTCTTCTACGGATCTCCTCATTCCTGATTCGATCCCGCAGAGAGACTCCGAGCATAGCCCTCTCCATAGCTCGTTGGGCTACTTGGAGCTTACTAATAAGGCCCATAGTGAGAGACCACGTTTCTGTGCCATAAGTCATCACTGGCAACACACACTGGTCGAAAACTTTCGACTTGAGGCACTGAGGTATGTCGGACGAAAAGGCGCTACGCAATTTTCCGAACGCTGCCCATCCGAGTTGGATTCGGCGATTGGCCTCTTTGTTGAAGTCGGACCTACCTAACTGGACTACTTGTCCTAGGTAGACGTACGAGTCAACGACTTCAAGAACCGAGTTTCCAACAGAAATCGGGGTGGGTAAAACATGGGAATTACACATGACTTTTGTCTTATCCATGTTCATCTTAAGACCCACCTGTTGAGAAACCTGATTGAGGCCTTCGAGCATCGTGCTGAGCTCTTCCATCGATTTTGCCATGACTACTATATCGTCGGCAAACCGAAGGTGAGTGAGGTATTCGCCATTGATATTGATGCCGAATCCTTTCCATTCCAGGAGCTTGAAGGCGTTCTCCAAAGTAGTCGTAAACAGTTTCGGAGAAATTACGTCTCCCTGTCTTACGCCTATTTTTAAAGGGATCGCCTTGGAGCTCTCTTCCTGTACTCGGACTGACATAGTGGCGTTATTATACAAGCACTTCAATACTTCGATGTACCGATAGTCAATACGGCATCGTTGGAGAGACTCGAGCACAGCCCATGTCTCGACCGAATCAAAGGCTTTTTCATAGTCCACATACGCTAAGCAAAGATACTATAGTCATCACAAAATGATAGGCCCGTTGACATTTTGTCTTCGGGACGTAACTAGTGGTGTAACCATACCATGGATAGGATAGTATGAAAAAATCGTTAAGAACAGGACTTAGAAGAGTGTGCGGTACCCATTAATGAAAAATGTTTTTACATTGAACATCGATTAGTAAAAAATAGAAAATCAACTGTCAAAAGGGGCCTTTTATTTTGTGATGACAAAAGTAAATTATTTAATTTCATCGCTAATCTCACCTTTATAATTCAACGTTTAACCTATAATTTAGATAACTAGGTATATTTTAAATGTCTAATAAAGTGCTATTTTTAAAACATAGGTATAACAGACAAGTTGTGAAAATAGTTCTCAAATTTGAAAATTAGTTAAAAAAAAAATTTTAACTTTAAATTGTTTGCACAGAATTCAAGATGTGTTATTATTTCAAAGTATATCACTGAGCTTTAAAAAATAATTATAAAAGTAGCCAAGCTCGCTGACCTAAGTTGAACAAGTTAGGCACCGATTGAACACAGCTGTTGTTAAAAAGTTTTGTCCGCGAGGTATTTACAAAGATGCTAATTTTGAGTTATATTATTCTAGGAAAAAGTTTAGCTTTTTCAGTTTTGTAATTATTAGATAAACTGCTAGTTTACATAAGTATTATAATTTTCAAATAATAAACGTTAGATGATTACACAAAGTCACTTAGATACTATCAGGCCAGTTGGCAGTCAAGCGCCGACTTAACGATTTTTTGCGGTAACCTAAAATCAAAATCGGCAAAATGCGAGTCGGACTCGCGCACGAATGGTTCCGTACCGTATGAGAGTCCTCTTAACATATTTTACTTTAGTTAAATTATTTATTTTTAAAGTAAATAAACAACTAAATAATTTATAATTGTTACAAGCGTCAACCTGTTACCGTAATTAATATCGAGCTAAAAATGGCAATAAATTCAGATACATGGTATGGGAGACCCCTTAATTATTTTATTTTATCCTGTTCTTAGTTTGTACAGAAATATGTACATCAAATGTGAAAATTTCAACTTTCTAGCTGTTACGGTTCATAAAATTCAGCCTGGCGACAGACAAACAAATAGACGGACGGACCACGGAGTCTCAGTAATAAAGTAGCGTTTTCCTTTTGGGTACGAAAACATAAAAATGAAAATACTATAGAATGAATGCCATGTTCAATGTTAAGGAGTTATCTGAAATAAACACTGAAGACATCACGATTAATGACTGCCTAAAAATGTCAGCAAGTATTTATAAATTCAAACAACAGATGGAGTTTGTCTTTGTTTAGTCGAGCGAGAAAGTTTACGATTTGTTTAAAAATTGAGAGATAGTTCCGTTTTTCGAACATTAGTAATGAACAACATTACTGCAAAATAGTTGATGCAAATATATTATGTAGAGCTTACCTTGCCCAGTATTTAACTATTTGCTTTATTTGTTTTGGAAAATGATTATCCTATTATTTTCTTTTGTAATAATCTCCATTTATAGAATTTAATTTTTTAGATCTTTTAATATTTTGACATTGCTTGTAAAATACAGCGGCCTTAAATACAGCGGCAGCCTTGAACCAAAATCAAAATTAGAAAATATAAAATTTCTAAAATGATTAAACAGTAAATATCGTTGTTTTTTCTACGAATTTGTTTTACATAACTTAACACTTGTATTTGGCTGCTGTACAAAGTCTGGGCGGACTTTACAAGATTTTCTTTTGTTATTCTTTATTTTGTTAAAAGTTGGTAGAAACATCTGCTGTAATAATTTGCACTTCTTCGGAAGATACTTTCGTTTCAATATATTCTTGAATATCCTATTTCAAATAGGTAGCTTTAACAAATGCTCTGAAATATTACAGATATTCAGAATTTCACAAAAATCGTGAATCGAACTAATCGAACGAATAATCTAAAAACAGACATAAAATAAACAGTTTAGACATAAAATACTCCACTCTCACCGACTTATCCGTAACTCATGATTTAGGGATCCACGTTATTTATTTTGACATAGGTGGCAAAATGAGAGCTCTGTTCAAGGCCCATCGTCTCGGCCAGTGCGCGAAATACATTTTTTTTTTGGCTTTTAA
The DNA here is from genome assembly GCA_949316475.1 of Hypomecis punctinalis. Lineage (NCBI taxonomy): Eukaryota > Metazoa > Arthropoda > Insecta > Lepidoptera > Geometridae > Hypomecis > Hypomecis punctinalis. The sequence goes on along the minus strand of OX438800.1, from coordinate 25,836,351 downwards.
GCTTTTTACAGAAAAAACTACCTTATCATTTGAAGTTTACAAAAATTTATTCAGCGACCATGATGATAGATTGTGTTTACGAGTTACATGAACCTAAAAACCAAATTAGTGGTTTATGCACGAAAGTGCATCACCTGATTTTATCCATAGGTTTTGGTTAGAGGACTATTGTGCACAATCTGGCCATAATTTTGGTTTCTAGGTGTATATACCTCGTTAACACTATCTATTCATGGCCGCTACATGAGTTTTTTTTACTTACAACTCGCAGTTTATCTGTAAATACCAAAAAAATATATTTTTTGGAAAGATTTTTATGGATAGTTTGATGCGTGAAAGTTGAATTATGCGAAAAATAAGGATTTTAAAATAAGGTTCGTATTAATATCTGTTTAAAATAGTAATTTGTAAGGCGGTAGATATACGCCTTATAAATGGAACAGTATGAAAGTAGGCTTCTTCTAGCACTACAGTATTACTACTGTAGTTCTAATCAGTTTTTTGTGCATAACTGGGCGTGAACGTTTTGCCCTGCGCTTTCCAGTGCGTGGACTATTTAAAACTATTACATAACTACACAGCCCTGTCAGCCAACAGTACTGCACGCTGATATTGTTTGAATTTGTAATTTACAACACATGTTCATTAATTGCACCCGAGTGGAAATACATTTCGGTCACTAAATCTCACCGAGATTACGGTCCGAAACACGAGATAAGTGGAACCGCTCATTCAGGCCTTGTCCCTGTCAACCTTATCGGGGCTAGCCAAGGGCGGCCCTTAGTGAGGTTCTTGATTGCCCTGTGGCCGCTGCTGAAAAATAACAAGAGTTCAGAAGCAAAGCTTCATACAGTGCTCAAGCTAGGTATACTCGCCGCGGAAGAGTGCGGAAGCATGCCCGTAGTCCCGACACATGGCACAAAGGCGGACACACCCCAGGTTTTTAGTGGGTATACCGTCGACTATTTCATTTTATTTTATTTTTATTCAAATGCTTTCTGCGCTTACAGTGTACACCAAAACGCACAGAAAGCCAAGTCACAATATATACATAAGACATAAACACATTTTATACACAAAAACATACACGAATATTATCTAAACCTTACATACAGTGATTACCCACGAAGGTAATCACCGACATCTTAAAGGATTTAAGTTTGTCAGCAAACATCTGGCATATGAGCAAGCATGGCGTTGAGCAAATGAATGGCTTGGGCCGTAGGAGCGTACCAAGCAGTGTCAGTGCGTGCACTGGGAATCTGGAACAGCTTCCGCACGGCGCACGCGCGCGACCACCGCATCCGGTCCGGCACCACTAGCGAGCTGCGCGCCAGCGTGGAAGGGTTAACGGAGACTCCCACATAGCCACCGGTCTCCCCAGGCTGGTTGTATCCATAAAGGATTTTTCTGGAAAAAAAAAGGAATAGTAATACTCGGCGTTGATACTTAGCCACTGCTACTGGCGCTAATGCTCCTGACGTTGCTGGGTATACAGTTCTGGTTTAAGACATTTATTTCTCAAAAGAATTAACACAAAAATCACTTAACTGAGAAACACAATGTAATCTTAGGTATATAGGTATTTTTAGGGTTCCTCAAACGGAAAAAACGGAACCCTTATAGCATCACTTTGTTGTCCGTCTGTCCGTCTGTCCGTCTGTCCGTCTGTGTGTATGTCAAGACTCTTTATCTCGGGATCGCGTAAAGATATCGAGTTGAAATTTAAACTATATACGTAAACCTATGAATTCTTGCAGTTGTGTAAAAGAAAAGCTTCTCAGGTGCCGTATAAAAAAGTTAGAGCCGTTTATGTCGTAAAAAACCGCATATTTTGCAATCACAAAAATCAAAACCTACAGGGTACTTCCCGTTGACATAGAACTATGAAATTTGGCGAGAAGCATTGTCTCAGAGTACACATAGGTATAGGAATAAATCTGAAAACAGTACATTTTTATTTACATGACAAAAAATAGGGCTTCAAAATTCACAAAATGTAAATGTAACAAAGTAAATGTATAATTGTATAAATATAAAAAACATCAAACTTAATAGCAATCAAATCAAATAAGTTATAAAATCAATTCTTAAAGCAACAGTTTGAATCTCAGTATTTACTCATATCGAAACTAGATGGCGTTGGCGTTAAGTTAGCCCGCGGTATTAACTTTCTCCGTCGATGTACGAAGTGTTCCGGAGATAGTGTTACATTGCAAACATACAAATCCATTTCCTGATTTGAACAAAATAAAAATTGAGTGAACAGAGAGTAGAGTTTATTGTCTGGTGGGGAATTAGTTCGTGTTGTTTGGCGAATCTGCTGAGATGTTTAGTTTATTATTTAGTGACTAGTGTAGAGAGTAAGGAAGCCGTGGTGGTCTAGTGGTAATAGTAACGCCCGACCTGCAATCGTGAGGTCGTGGGTTCAAATCCCAATCCCCGTACCAATGAGTTTCTTTGGAAATTATGTACGGAATTTTACATCATTGGCTTTCCGGTGAAGGAAAACATCGTGAGGCAACCTGCATACGTTCGTAGAAGAAATTCGATGGCGTATGTGAATCCACCAACCCGCACTGGGCCAGCGTGGTGGATATGGCCCAATCACCCTTCGTGGGTAGACCTACGTCCTACAGTGGACTATGAAAAAGGCTGGTACAGTACAGTACAGTAGAGAGTAATCGTTCGCACTATTTTTGAGACAAAGGAACTTCAATTTTCGATTCAAATTTTCCTTTGTGTAAATTGTTGTTAGCTAAGATGTCCAACTCCGATTATTCTAATACCTAAAATAGCTCAAGTACCAGTACCAGAGTACGAAAACGAAAAAAATACGAGCTAAAATAATTACAAAGAGGAATGGGAAGCACGATCTGAATGAAATGAAGGGAAAACATAAAAAAATATCTAATATAATGTCATAAAACACTGTTGTTTTATTTGACAAGTAAATCTCCCGATTTCTCCCGATTTTTACCTGGACAATTGCCCGATTTATAAAAGTTCACTTTTGCAACACTCTGAGTGAAGTATCATTATAAAGAACTTCATTTGCCAAGCTAAAACAAGTGTATAATTATTTTAACAACGTGTTTGTACGGAACCCTCGATGTGCGAGCCTGACTCGCACTTGTCCGGTTTTTTTATTATAAATAGTAGGCAGGCTATAAATTTAGGTAAGAGTAGTGCAAGCAGTTTGAAGTACTTCTGCGGCAAAACTGACTCAAGTACACTCCCGTCATCGACTTGGTTTTTTTTTGCTCCCGTCAATGAAGTAGCGCCAGCGGCAATGATAGCGGTATGTACCTATGAGCATAGTGGGGGTATTCTCCAGAATAGTACGTGCTCTGCATATTTAACGTTTTTAAAAATACTACAATGGCACAAAAACCACTGGATAATGTTCTGCGAGACTTACAGAAGACAATGGAAAAGATGGTGAAGAAAATATCCGACTTGGAATCCACCATAAACGAGCACAGCGCGACAATCACGAAACAAGGTGAGATAATTTGCACCCAAACTGACAAAATTATACAGTTAAAATCCCTCGTAGAGGGTAATTTCAAAACTGTTGCACCTACGGTAAATGCGACCAGTGCGACACCCCCGGCAGCGCTGCAGCGACCCATCCGCCAGGCGAAGTTAAACGCAGCGTCGAGTATAGTCTCCACTGGGCGATGCGCAGCGGCTACGAAAAAATCTAGCGCTAAAGCCGCTAGCGCATCGCAAGTATCGGACACAGCTGAGACGAATCCGAAAACACCCGAGGTAAGCCGAAGTGAACCGGCCACGAAAACCCCTACTACCAATTTAATGGTCCCTACACACGAACGAGTAATCGCGCGGTCCGCACCATCGGTATCGGAGCTGCAGGAGGGTCAAACGGACGAGGGCTGGATTCCAGTCACACGTAAAAGTGTGATGAAGAAACAACGGCGGATACTGACTGGTTCTGGCAAAATTGACGACACGCTTCAAGCGGTTGAAAAGCGGAAGCATATTCAGGCGTGGTCTTTCCGACCCGACACTACGGCGGAATGTATTATGAAGCACATAAACAAAATTGCCAAATGTGATGACTACAGCGTAATCAAAAGGGAGATTAAAACGGATCTTCATGCAGCGTTTGTAATAAGCTTTCCAGAAAGCATGTACGAAAACATATGCAATCCTGCGGTATGGCCGCCGCGTGTGAAACTGGCAGATTGGTGGTTTCCGAGAAAGCCCCGCTCCGCGCGGGGCGATCTCCCCGCCGAGCGGCACGAGCGCACCAGTCGGACCTCGCCGCAGCAGCGCGCGCTTGTCTGACGTAGCTACGGATGAATCACGTCCTTCACAGCTAGATAATAATTGTCGGAGCGTAATAATCTGCCACCAGAATATCGCGTCGCTGGGAGGAAGGAAATCACAACGATTGGAGGTGTTACTGCAGAGTGAACTTAAATGCACGGCTATAGCCCTGACGGAGCACTGGCTATCGGCGGACAAGCTGAAAAGTGTTTATTTGAGTGGTTATAAACTGGCTTCATATTTTTGTAGGACTGACACGCAACACGGCGGCTCATGTATTTTTATTAAAGACGACGTACGATGTACCGAAAATAGCGATTTAAATGCGCTGAGTGTCGAAAGATTTTGTGAGGTAGCTGCGATCGACCTAATCGATTATCAGCTGACCATTATTTGTCTATACAGAACCAACTTAGTAAATTCTAAAGAATTTTTAAAATATTTTGAACGTCTGCTCGATAAGGTTTGTGATTTGAGTTTACACTGTCTATTGGTAGGGGACACGAATGTCAACCGCCTGGACATTGATAGTACAGACTCAAAATTGTTGGGTGATATGTTGTCGTCCCATGACATGGTGAGTGAGGTCGACTTTCCGACGAGAGTGACGAGCACAACGGCTACGTGCCTAGATCATGCGTATAGTAACCTCCCCGCTGGATCGGTTCGAACGGCTCCAGTTTCCACGGACTTAAGCGATCACTTAGGCGTTAAGATTGAACTAAGCTGTGTAAAAGTAACTCATACGCCAACTTTTTCTCAAGTGAGATCTTTTTCTCCTGAGAACAATCTGAACTTTATGACGTCATTATATAGTGTAGATTGGGTTGAGCTGTTTCAACGTCGTAAGACGGCGGCGGAACAAGCATCTTCAATTATAAATTTAATTAGAAATAATTTTGAAAATTGTTTTCCATAACGAAAAATTAGGACTAATAAAAAAAATCGGACGTGGTTAACCCAAGAAATAAAAATGTTTAAAACGCTATTATTTGACATAATTGAATTAAATAAATCGAATCCCAATGACATTAATAATGTATTGATAAGTGACATGAGACATAAATATGATAATTTATTAACGAACGCCAAATCTTTTTACTATGCCAACTTAATTAGTAAAGGTGGAAGCTCAGGAAAGGCTATGTGGAATGTAGTTAACCTAGAAAGAGGGAAACATAATTCCGTTGACGTAGACTTCACGAGGATGGTAAAAAATAGCGATGGCACTACTTTTTCATGTGCAAAAGCGGCAGTTAACGCGATAAACAAAAAATTTTTAAGTGCAGCGACGTCATGTGCGGCGCCTCACGCCCACGTCGCCGGCGCCGTCGCCGTGCTGCGCGCGGCGCGCCCGTCCGCAGACCGCTCGCTAAGGCTTCGGCTGTTCAGCGCAGAAGAAGTATACAAATTAATCACCTCACGAATTCCTTCAAAAACTTCTAAGGACGTCTATGGCCTTAATATGAAGTTATTTAAGGTTGCAGCAGTGCCGCTAGCTCCTGTGCTGGCTGAACTGTTTAATAACTGTATACGAGAGGGAACATATCCGAAAACTCTAAAAGCTGCAAAAGTCACCCCGATATTTAAAGGAAAAGGCAAAAGGGACAATATAGACGGATATAGACCCGTGTCGGTTATCCCCGCCATTGCGAAGATTTTCGAAAATGGTCTTAGCACGCGCCTAACAACTTTCCTGACCGAATCGAACCAGCTGTCCGACCGCCAGTACGCGTATCGAGCGGGGCGGTCCACGACCTCGCTAACACGAGAGCTGGCACGGCGCATTGTCGACGCCCGCGAGCGGAAGCAGCAAGTCGCCATGATCTGCTGCGACCTATCGAAGGCATTCGATGTCGCCGACCATGAGCTGCTTGAAGCCAAGCTGCATCATTACGGACTGAACGGCCCTGCGCTGGTGATGTCAACCGGCATACTAAGGGATAGGTCACAAGTGGTAGTTGGAGATGGAGGTAGAGTGATATCAGACCCTCTGTGCTCTTCGATAGGAGTGGCGCAGGGATCTTCTGTCTCAAATATCGTGTTCTCACTGCTGCTTAATGACCTACCGGATGCAGTATTATCGGCGGAAGTCCTGATGTATGCTGATGATGTCGCCGCGTTGGTCACCGCCTCTACAGTGGATGAACTAGAGGAAAATCTTAATGATGTAAGCTCACAGCTCGCATGCTGGTTTGCGATGAATGGCCTCGCACTCAACCTGACCAAGACACAGTTTACTCATTTTAATCTGTCGGGAAGAAAGTACAGGGACCTGAAAGTTGTCGTGAATCATGCTGAAATTAAGCACATGGAAGTGACAAGTTTTCTCGGTTTTGAGATCGATTCTGGTCTGAGTTGGGAACATCACATACAAAAAGTATGTGGCAAAATCGCAAGTGCCTCCTTTGCCTTGCGCCGAGTGTCTCGGGTGGTGCCAGAGGACGTCGCTCGAACATGCTACTTCGCCACGGTGCACTCGGTGCTTCAATATGGTGCGGAGCTGTACGGCCAAGCAGCTGATCGAGAACGTGCATTCAGGATGCAGAAAAGGGCTGTACGAGCGATTGCCGGCATCAGTAGTGACCAATCGGCTAAGCCATATTTTAAAAAATTTAAAATTCTTACGCTTCCCTGCATTGTAATATTGCAAATAGCGCTGTTTGTGAGGAGCCATCTGCAAGATTACAGTGAATTTACAGGGCACAGTAGGCGTGCAGGGAAGTTGAAGCAGGTACGGAGGCAACTGGCTAAATCGGATAGACTCACTCACGTCATGGGACCGACCGTATACAACAAGTTACCGGAGAACATCACCAACGCTCCAAGTCTCGCGTGTTTCAAAAGTCGTCTCAAACGATGGCTTGTCGAGCAGACGTTCTATAGTCATAATGAATTCCTAAACTGGAAGGGTAATGATAGCTGTACACGAAATGTACTATAATTTTTATTTTTATTCATTATTTTTATTGTGATCCTACTGTTAAATTTGATTCACTTATTAATTTTCAATTTTATTATAAACTTGACATGTAAATAATAATTACGCAATAAATGACTATGACTATGACTATGACTATGACTATGACAGGTCAAGTGATTTATTACAAGCTTTTTTATATACTCACACTGCCCACGTTCCTTCTCAATTTTCTATCCAAGAGCTGATTTTAATCGCAGCAATTATAGACATTGCTTTGGCACGAAATTGAGGAACAATCACGATAACAGTTCCATGTCGATTTCTAACATTGTATCAGTAAGCTGTGTAGGTACATTGCTTGAGCGTGGATTTATAACTTAAACTTCTGTACTTTCAGTGTTCTGTGCGGCTAAACTGCTGTAACCATTGAGAACGATTTATAATTCTGGCCCGATGTTTAAGCGCAAGACACAGTGAAGTTTTTGAGTTGACAATATTGACAATGTGCACAATTTGCCAACAGAATTATTGTCACCAAGTAGTCTACTGATATTTGTAACACCCGCCTTACACGTTTCAGATTCCGGTACTGGACGAATGCGTTCTTTGAAACTTTCTCGTATGTACGGAATTTCACACCACAAGGTTATCGGTGTAGAAAAACATCGTGAGGCAACATGCATACGTTGGTAGAAGAAATTCGATGGCGTATGTGAATCTACCAACCCGCCATTGAGTCCGCGTTGTAGAAATTACCTAATAGCCCATCGTGGGTAAGCCTATGTTCAGATGTGGACTATTAAAATGGCCTGTATAGTACAGTCTTTGTGGTTGCCTTAAATGATTAAGAAGGTTGGCGATGCTAGATATTTTTTCGCTGGTAAGTTAAATGCAGAAGTAACTTAAATATTTTCAAATTACTGGTACCTAAGACTTTGACAAGCTCTGAGAGGTTAGTATAAGATTATACGTAAACGATAGGTAACTACGAGTACTCTAGTTTTATTGTGATGTTATACATTATTTATCCTGTGCCCCACGAAAAGGAGGAAGAACTAATGAGAATATTACGCGTATACACCAGGGTCGATAATTTTTATAACAAAAAAAAATAATAGTAGGATGAAACCCTACTATTATTATTATTAGAAAAGAAGGGGAATATTATAAAAATAAAAGGAAAAATAATTTACGCGCGATCTGAGGTCGGGAAGGGGATGGGGGGAGATTTAGTTAATCCCATGAAAAAAAAAATATTTCAAAATACATAAAAAATATATTAAATATCTATAAAAAATATATAAAATATATATCGTACATATATTTTTAATAACAAACTTTTGGCCTATTTCCATATATATTTTATACATTTTTAATAGATTTATAATATATTTTTTGTACATTTTGACATTTATTTCTTTAATATTTTTTTTTGATTTTTTGCATTTTCTGAGAAGATTTACTATAGTAACATATATTTTTTTTTCACCATCGGAAAGTAGAGATTTCAAGAAACAGAAACCATACCAACTTTTTGAAAAAAGCTGATATTTTGATGGGTGAATTTTCGATTGAAAATTAGGGTGTTTCTTCGATATTAATTCAAAATAAGGTAAAAAAAATAAATATTTTTAATCAAATAAATTACAGCATATTTGGGACATAAAAAGGTAAGTTTTCACCAAATTTCGTTAAAAAAAAATGTTTGAGAAAGATAAAAATAAAAAACCAAAAACGTTTTAGATCTTTTTATTACCTACAACTTTGCCATTTGACTTTTTTCGATAGGACTTTTAGTTTTGCCGGAAATCGAGAAAAACCGTTTTTTACCCTTAAACCCCTTTTTCATTAATTCAAAGTATTTGTGATTAGCTAATATTACTCGTTTTTCGTTCGTGATTAGTTGGGGGCGCTGCTGTGCCAGTGTTGACATCGTATCTGTTATATTTTTAAAAATAAAATATTAAAACCAGTTATTTTACGCCGAAAAGTGATAATCAAATGGATCAAGTTGTGAAACCGCTCCAGAATTGTTATTGGCATCAAAACTGCAATAATTTGGACAGAAATTGCAAGAATCTGTTCGTAACGGTTGATGCTGAGAAACAAAATTTTGTGGAAAATACGCAGAATTTACACACGAATACAAAATCAAAAGGTCAGTCAATATAAAGCTATGCTCAGAAAGTGGTATAAGTGGATAATTTAAACTATATTTGCAAAAATAACCTCTTATAAAAATCGCACTGTTTGATATTTTCGGCCATCTAGCGGCAAGTAGCGAAACTACAACGAGCTATACCTAGCAAAGAGACTCAATAGCATCCACCCAAAAACAGAGGGCGCTAAAATAAAATGGAAGAGATAATGAAAACACTACTCATTATACAAAGCGATATAGCGCAGCAAAAACAAGACATGAAAAACATGGAAGTAAATATAAAGGAAAGTATTAATAATAATATAGATGAGAAATTCAGCATCATAGAATTAAAAACAAATATGTTGGAAAATTAATAGAACAACAGCAAAAACAATTAGGCTTTCTCGACAAACAATTAAGAAAGAAAAATTTAGTTTTCTTTGGTGTTGAAGAAAAGGAAAAAAAATTATGACACCCTACTAAGCATTATTTTGAACATAATAAATAAAAAAATGGAAGTACAATGCCAGAAAAATGAAATTGAAGCGATCACAAGATTAGGCAAGAGAGGTGAAAAAACTAAGCCGGTGGTAGTGACATTTACCACTATGGGAAGAAAAATAGAGCTTCTTAGGAAGAAAAAAACACTTCAGACCTGTCATTCTTCGAAAATTTACATTAAAGAAGACTATTCTCCTGCTGTACTTCAAAAAAGGAAGGAGCTTCAAGAGGTTCTGAAACAAGAATGGGAATCTGGTAAAAAAGTTGCTTTACGCCACGATAAAATTGTGACACTAGGACCACGCAATGTGACGCACCAAGCATCAGTAGAAAAATCGACTAACAAAAGGTTCCTATAGCAATCTCCTGAAACAACAGCAACTGTAGATGCCAGCGGAAGTCAAGCGAAAATTGCCCACACACAGAAGAAAAATAAATCGCAAAATATAATAAACTACTTACGTCCGTCCCAGCTGAATCTCGCCACTAGAGCCTCCACGAGCGTAGAAGATCAAGTTCATTCAAAAAACTAGCGCTTGCCCCTCCTCCACCTCAACCAATAATGTATAAAAGCGATAATAATCAACAAATAATTGTAACATCTCCCAATACGGCTGGTCCCCGCGGGAAGATCAGACCGAAACCCTCCACCAAAAACAATAACAATATTTATATTTGTACCTGGAACATCAGATCACTAGTACATGAAAATAGACATATAGAACTACAGCACAGTCTAACGAAGTTTAAATGGGACGTCATCGGCTTATCAGAAGTAAAAAAAGAAGGAAACGAAATACTAGAAAATGATAACTACATCCTAATATATTATGGCGAAAAAAGTTGTAGAAATGGCGTTGGATTTCTCGTAAATAAACGCTATAAATCGAACATAATTGATATTAAAACATTTTCTGATAGAGTCATAAGATTAGATATGTCATATAATGGCAAAATTATCAATTTGATACAATGTTATGCTCCTACGGAAAATGCAAGCTTAGAAGATTTGGATATATTTTATAAACTATTACAGACTGCTCTGGAAAATACAGGTAAAGAAACTCTTGTGATGGGAGATTTTAACTCTAAAATTGGAAAACCTAACCCAGAAGATAAAAAAGTCATGGGTCCATGGGGTTACGGAGACAGAAATGAACGAGGCGAAATATTGATAAAATTCTGTTTCGAAAATCAGCTATACATCGTGAACACACATTTTAAGAAAAATCCCAAACAAAAATGGACTTGGATGGCACCGAATGGGAAGGTAAAAAATGAAATAGACTTTATTTTAACAAAAAATTTCCAAAATGTTTCAGATATAACAGTTTTAAATACCAAATTTCCTTCAGACCACAGATAGGTTAAAACAATTTTTTCTCTTGAAAATAACGTCAAGAAGTCACGGAGAGACTACAAGAGTAAAATATCAAAATTAAACCAATTGGAGTTAGAGTCTTTAGAAAGCATATTTGCAGATAATATATCCAAAATCCAACTGCATGACATGGAATCAGCCTATGGCGAGTTAATAAAAACCATAACTAAATCAGTTAAAGAATTACCAAAAAGAAACAGTAGAGATAAAATGCCTCTATCTGCCTACGTAGAGAAACTCATTGATGAAAGAACTCGACTAAAACATAAAGAAAATAAAACCCGCTCGGAAAAAAACCAGCTCAGTGCGCTCTATAAACTTATAAGGAAACAAATCGAATCGAGAATATAAAACATATAGATACAAGATAATAGAGGAAGAATTGGACAAGAGATCTTCTGTCAAAGGAGCAACATTAAGATTAAACAATACTAAGTCCTGGATTATGTCCTTAAAAAGCAAAAACAACAAAATATTGACAAATAGAAAAAAACTTGTTGAGACTGCTACAGAATACTATACCAAACTATATGAAAACGATAAGACTGAATACACATTATGCTTAACGCAACAACAACGTGACACGACATCTGAAATTGGCAATGATATACCACTATTCTTAGAAAGCGAAGTCAAGAATGCAATCCAACATTTAAAATTGTCTAAGAGTCCCGGTTATGACGGAATAACAAATGATGTTCTAAAAGCAATTATTGAACCGGTTGTACCTGTACTAACACACCTTTTTAATGACATAATAACCCTAAAGAAAATACCACAAGATTGGGGAACATCCATAATTACTCTACTGTATAAAAAAAGTGATCCATTAGACTTGGGAAACTATAGACCAATTTGTCTACAGCAAACTGTATACAAAGTTTTTGCTACGATGCTTCTTAAAAGAATGTCAAAAATACTAGATAGTAACCAACCAAGAGAACAAGCCGGCTTCAGACGCTCTTACTCTACTATAGACCATATCTTCACATTGATACAACTTATTGAAAAACAAACGGAATATGGAAAAGAACTCTATGTTGTGTTTATAGATTACCGCAAAGCGTTTGATACCATACGACACGAACCTCTATGGTCAGCTTTAAAAGAGCAGGGAGTGGATACTAGATACATAGAGATTTTAAAAGAAATTTATAGGAACAATAATGCCGTAATAAAACTAGAAGGCAAAGGAGAGCCATTTCAGATACAAAAAGGAATAAGACAAGGTGACCCAATTTCGGCCAATTTGTTTACTAGAACACGTCTTCAGACAACTAAACTGGGAAAAGAAAGGTGTAAATATAAATGGCGAATATCTTAACAACTTACGGTTTGCTGACAATATTGTTCTGATATCAGATAACCACAAAGACCTGAAATTTATGTTAAACTCTCTAGACAAGGAGAGCAGGAAATGTGGGCTGCAAATGAATACAAACAAAACGTTTGCCATGACAAATAGCAGTAGAGTACCAATTAAAACTGAGCTTCATAATATTGGCTATGTAGAAGAATATATTTACCTAGGACAAAGCATAACATTCGGTAAACCAACCTCATCTGAAGTAGAGCGACGAATTAAAAAAGCATGGAACAAGTACTGGTCGCTAAAAGAAATATTTAAAGGAAAAATACCCGTGCAATTAAAAAGGAAAGCAATGGATACAGTCGTTTTACCAACGCTACTGTACGGCTGCCAAACTTGGACGTTTACAAAATACGTAGTGCAAAAAATCAACGTATTTCAAAGAGCCACCGAAAGAAGTATGCTAGGAATAAAACTGAAAGATAAAAAACGGCACACGTACATTAGAAATATCACAAACGTGACTGATGCCGTCGAACTGGCATGCAGATTGAAGTGGCGTTGGGCTGGCCACGCTGCGAGGTCTCAGGACAATAGATGGAGCGAGAGAATACTACACTGGCATCCGTATGATGGTAAACGCCCTCGAGGACGTCCTCGACGGCGCTGGAGCGACGACATCTGCCAGATGGCCGGACCAGCCTGGACCCGTCAGGCTAATGATAGAGAAAGCTGGAAAATAATGGAGGAGGCCTACACCCAAAAATGGGTGACCCAATACTAATATTATTTATATACATATTTATAAAAAATTTAACACTATTTTAATATTGTTTTGTTAATATGTTTATTATGTATTAGAAATGTTTTGAAACTTTGTAAATTAGTGTGAATATTGGGAAACAAAGGCTATATTATATTATAATATTACTCTCGAATAATGAAATTCTACATAGTTAATATTGTGCTATATAAAAATAAAATAGATTTTACGCTTCAAAAATATTTCAAAGACGACAAAAACTGTCTAAAAATTAGAAGATAGTAAATTGCTTTATATTACGCCTATCCTTGAAATGAAAGTTGCCACCTGTTTCGTAATGGTAGAGGCGACGAGATTTTTTTCCTTGTTATTAAAGTGCCTGTCTATTACTGACACGTTTCTCAGAATTTAAATATTTTTTTCGTGAAATATTTTATTATATTTACATATTTTGTTGAAAATTTTATTAAAAGAGAACAGCAATGGATTTATACTGAGAATTCTATTGAATATTGAATTTCATTTTCTAAAGTTCACGTTGATGTACGAGTTGGTTGGTTGTTTATTTTTTGACCGACGAACCACCGGAGGAGGTACTCAATTCGACGCGTATATATTTTTTTATGTATAACCTCGCATAACTTTTTTCATAGTAGTCCGATTTCAATAATTCTTTTTTTATTGGAAAGAGTATATTGGCCACGCCGTTTTTGACAAATCAACAATAATGTGAAAAATGCTACATCGATCCGTGCGAAATATTCGCGAATTTTGTACACATGGACTTCTGCAGATATGGACGTTTCGTCACAACAATTTTCACCCATTTAGATTTTGTTCAACTATGTAATATGGGTAATGATTTTTACTAGAAATATATTTAATAAATGAAGTACCTAAGTTCTCACTATTTAAGAATCACTAAAAAAGTAAGTTCGTACAGGGCGGATTTTTAAGCCACCAGCAAGCTTCTGACATAAGTTAAACCACCCGGGTTGAGTAAACATAATCTACAATATAACGTGTCATCCGAGCCACAGCACTACTCAGTTGGAAAAATGCCACCCGCGGTCACCCATCCGAAGACTGACCGTGCTAAACGTTGCTTAATTTCGGCGATCACTGACAAATACCTACTCGAACTACTACTTATAATCTCTATACATTTAAATTAATATGAATATATCTGTTTGTTTCAGTGTAACGAACATATTCCTGGTGAACCTGTCGGCAGCTGATCTGCTGGTGACCGGGGTCTGTATGCCCATCCAGCTTAGCAAAGCGATCACCCTCGTCTGGTTCTACGGGGAGACGGTCTGCAAGATTGTTAATTATATACAAGGTACTTATATATTTAATGAAGTTTTATCATCATCATCCACAGCCTTTTATTCTACTACTGGGTATAGTATAGGCCTATTTCTTGCAGTGCCATCTGCTTCGGTTCTTTGCCAATCGTGTCCAGCTGGGATAGGATGCGCACGAAGTAATATTTCTTTCGACGTGTCAAAACGAGACAGTGTTATGGCAAAGTATATAATATCTGTCACTTTTTGACACGTCAAAAAGGTTCTTTTAGGGGCTTTTGTGGTCGCATGCTGGACTAGCACGTTCGACCCGCGATATTTAATATCGAGGTCGAACCTGCTAGTCCAGCAGCAAGGTGGGTCGACGATATAGTTAATTTAACTATATCGTCGACCCACCTTGCTGCGGGACGACCCACGCTCCACTTACCGTGTCTAGCTCCGCTCACCATGACTCTGTTACCGCCATGCTCTACCTGTCGTTATTCCGTCTTGCTTTTGTTGTCGATAAAATATATTAATTCACTTCTACTTCGAAGCAATCTCACGACCTACAAAACTCGCTTTTCTTACCGGAAAGCCGCAGCGTAGAATGTCCACCCACTAAGTAGAAGGATGACCTCAGACTGCAAGATCCCGCCGGATTCAAGCTGCTTCCAACAGGTCTTAATGAAGTTGTATAGGGGAGGCCTATGTTCATCAGTGGACGTCCTATGGCTGAAACGACGACAATGTCAAAACTTACTTTAAAATTAAATTAAAATTCATTTATTTCAGGCCATTGACCCATAAAATTAATTAAAATACATACAATTTTCACAATTATCAAAAATTTCAAAATCAATACGAATGTCAAAATGAACAATTATTAATTGAAGATTATTTTAGTATCTTCTCTTCGGCATCGGTACAGAGACATGTCTACCACAACAATGCCGAAGAAAAGTACAGTCCACCCTCTCCGCTATCATCATAAGGACGGCGTTGGAGCTGGCCCGCACCCTGCGCACCAGGGACGCGCTCCGATTGCGCATGCACGTGTGAAAGCAATTCGTGCGCGCGTCCGCGAACATGTCAGAGGCGCTACAGAATCGAGGCAGCCCCAGCACCATTCTGAATGCGTTATTGTACAGGACGCGGAGGTCGCTGTATTTTCTTTTTGTATAGTTAGACCACAGGGTGCTCTAAACTGCGCGTAACTCCGTTCCTATCCGCTTAAGAGTAGCTCCGCTTTAGTGGAGTTTAAACCAATATTTTTGTCGTTGTTTTTAAACACAAATACCTACCATTTTATTGTATAAAATATGTACTCAACTGCGTGAACTTTGTTGTTAACCGACTTCAAATAACGAGGTTCTCTATTCGACAATATGTTTTTATTTGTATGATTGTTACACTAATACTCCGCCAATTATAATATAATATCATTATCCGTATCCGTAATCATTATTATGAACCGATTTCGATGATTCTTTTTTGGTAGATCATACTTCAAAAATCCAATTTCAATTTAAATTTTATCAAAAATGGTTAAGTGGTTTTTGCAAAATCGACAATAATCTAAAAATGGCATATACATAAATCCGAGCGAACTTTTGAATTCTGTGTACCATTGAATTTTTGGTAAAAATGATTATTTACTTACTTTGTTTCGTGGAAATGGTGTTCAATCAGTTTTTTTCTCAAAGTATTGTTTTTGACGCGGTTAGTAAACGATTAAGTACATAAATTATTATATCTATTACATCACTTACAAACTGCTTTAGATTTTTCGTTACAAAGGATTTATTTTCATATCAGTTTCTTTGAAATTTTATCGAAATTGCTAAGTCTGGATTTCAGATACAAATAATAAGAAAAATGTGTATGTTATTCAAGTAAGTATATTGTTTGACGTCGGCCGTAACTTGTAAGCTTTTGTAAAAAAAATTATTAATTATTATCCTTCAAACAGTTTTTTCAAAGAACTCAAGCCGAACTCTAAAGCAAGATTAGTTGGAGATACCGTTTGTCTGCCTTCCTAGAAGTTTGGCTATTAATTAGATTGATGGTACAAGTTTAGACTTAAATGACGATTAATTAATGAAACACCTATTTGATTGACCTGATTTTGCTCCCACAATAAAGTGAAATAATTAAAGCGCTTTTGAGGGTAGGCAGACTAATTTTTTGGTTGAATTTAATACAAGAGGAATTTAGGAACATTTCTATACATTATAATATAAAACATCAGGAAGAAGCGCTTATGGCGTAGATTGATGAGGTATTTTAACCGATTGTAGAAATGAAACAATGGTCTTTATGGCCAGTCCTTTGATCCACAGTAAGTAATTAATTGCGACTGAGCAAAACTCGGGGCTAATCATTTAGTCTAACTAGACACGCGGCAGCAAATCCAACATTCACTTTTTCATGTGAAATGTAGCCAAGACAAGACCACAGTTTGCACTATCAAAAAGTTATCAGATCTCATGTACAGCCAAGCTTCTAAATCTACACGTTTTAACTCTACAAGTCCTTACTTCACATACCCTAAACTTTAGTCAATATATGCGGCTTGGCTGTTTGAAAGCTTGGCTCTACATGAAATCTGATAACTTTTTGATAGTGCAAACTGTGGTCTTGTCTTGGCTACATTTCACATGAAAATGTTTTTGTTAGATTCAAATTTACTATTTTAGGTCATTCGTTTTGTTAGTTATGTGTCACTTTGACATGGTAAATATGTCGGCAAGTGTCGTTTGTCTTCAAAATTTCTTTATTTATGATCATATTTCATAATATTGATAGATAGGAGTAGCACTATCTATAGCTTATCTCGTTATAACAAATTCTGTTTATATTCCAAATAATATCTCTGCCAAGATCTCTCATTTTCTTAGAAGTAAATATCTTATTTTAGGTAAGTACTTTAGTATTTCAGACGATTCAGAAACAAAGATGATATGTTGATGATAAGAGATAAATAATATTCCAAATAATTATCTCCAAATTTAATATTTTGGCAAATTAATATGCTAAAGCTAATAGGCTTAACATTAATTATTATCATAAAATAAACGATAGGGCAAAATTGAACGGTTAATAAATTTATGTAGACAAAATTGGAAGCCTAATTAATTATATTATCAAAACAGGTTCAGTGGCAATTATAATCAAAAAGATGAAACTATCTGGAATTAGAGGTCTGGCACTGCAATGGTTTTCCAGTTACCTTGGCGAGAGAAGTCAGTGTATGAGAATAGGCACTACTATCAGCACCACACAGCCTATATGCTTCGGAGTTCCTCAGGGCAGCGTACTCGGTCCGACACTCTTCATTCTTTATGTCAATGACATACACACGGCATGCCGTGAGAACGCAGATCTTATTTGTTACGCCGATGACACTGTTGCTCTATTTTACGTTACCACGTGGAAATCAGCACTCAGTAGGGCTGAAAGCGGCATGACTCGCATTAAACAGTGGTTAGACCTGAATTTACTTACCTTAAACCTGGGAAAAACCAAGTACCTCTGTTTCCATAAAACAAAAGTTTCAGCGCCAGATCCACGTCTTGTCCTCAAAATCCACTCCGCATGTAACACATCGTCTTGCAACTGTGAAATAATCTCCCGATCTCCTACCATTAAATATCTGGGTGTCATAATTGACGAGCAACTATCGTTCAAAATGCATATCTCCACTTTGGCAAAGAGAGTTCGGAAACTTATACATGTTATGGGAGCCCTGCGTCATGCTGCTAATGAAAAAACTTTACGTCTGGTCTACATAACTCTCTGCGAATCTATATTATGCTACTGCATAAAAATATGGGGAGGAGCTGGAACCACATCCATTATAGAAATAGAAAGAGCCCAGAGAGCAGTGCTCAAAGTGATGCTTAAGCTGCCCTATAGGCACCCGACGGAAGACCTTTACACCTTAGCAGGAGTGTTGACTGTTCGCCAACTGTATATTCTAAAGATTAGTTTGGCTGTTCATAGGAAAATGTCCTGTGAAACTGTCTCCAGCTCATCAAAAAGGCGTCTCTTCCGAGCTAATGAACCACCAACTAGATCTGCCTTTGCACAACGTCTTCCATTTTTCAGATTTCCTTATATCTACAACAAGATCAATAAACAACTTTCGATATATTCTAAAACACCAAGAGAATGCAAAGCTGCCCTAATAAAGTTCTTAAGCAACCTTTCGTACGACGACACCGAAAAATTACTAAAAGTTACCACCTGACACGAACTCATACGCTCTCAGCTACGCACACACTCACACGCGCGCGCATGTACACACACACACACACACACCCTCACACACGTGTAACACTGCAAACCTTGACTCTCATGAGATCTTGTGTATTGCGGTGTTACACACACACACACACACTCACTCACACACACACACACACTCACTCACACACACACACACACACTATCGTTTTGTGGCGTTTCTTGTGTTATTTTGTCACTCTTTAATTTAACTTTATATGCATAATCACCCAACAAAATAGTGAAACTTAAAAGTCGCACCTATACCCCTTTATTTGGTAATCTCTTATGTTTTGGACCCTGCGATACAGGATTCTCCTAGTGCAGGACCCGCCATCAACCTGCAACCTTCTACTTAGCATTTTTAAAGTCTAGCTCTAAGTTACTTTTAAGGTTTATGTAAACATTATGCTTAATAAATGATTTTGTATTTTTTTGTATTTTTGTAGGTTAGTCCGGTTTTAAGTATGAAATAAAACGGTTTAGGTACTTTTATTTATCTATTCATTTATTTATCTCGGATATAAAGTAGCTTAAGTTACTCTCTAAACTTTGAGTTATATATATGTGCTATGTTGCTGCGTTAAAGAGTAACAAACCAAAAAGTACTTCAGGATTTATAATAGACTTTTTCGATTTTGTTGCTAGGAGTTGCAGTAGCGGCCAGCGTGTTCACCATAACAGCAATGTCCGTGGACCGATGGCTATCCATATCTCCCGAGCCGCGAATGAGGCCGCCGGGCCGGAAGCAAGCGCTTCTCTTGCTGCTGCTTCTGTGGTGCGCCGCACTCGTCATCTTCATCCCACTTCTGATGGTCGCGTCCGTGCGGACGGAGACCGTTCCTATTATATCTAAGGGCGTTAGGAATATTTCGGTATGTAGCAATCCTGATGTAAGTCAAAGCAAAATTAATGGCGTCTGAACACGAGATGTATTGCGCAACAGCAAATTAATATATGTCACCGGGGTCGAACAGCGTAGTGCGGTTTGGCGAAGCTACCATTGTTTGATTCGAGATATACTTATGCGCAATATGAACTGACTTTATTATCTTGCAAAATATTCTGTTGTTGTACGCAAATAACATATTCTTTTTATTTCACTGACAGCTTTTTCAGTTGATGTTATTGATCTTAATGCCAATGGTAAATCAGCACCTAAAAGAAGTCAACACCATCCAGAATTTTGAAATAAAAAAAAATATTACGAAGACACTTATTTTTCCTAATTTTAGGGTTCCGTACCTCAAACGGAAAAAACGGAACCCTTATAGGATCACTTTGTTGTCCGTCTGTCCTTATGTCAAGACTCTTTCCTCCTCGGGAACACACAAGGATATCGAGTTGAAATTTACATTTTATTTAAACTGTATACGTATATCTATAGTTTCTTGTAGTTGTGTAAAATAAAAGCTTCTCAGTTATCGTACAAAAAAGTTAGTGCCGTTTATGTGTTAAAAATCTGCATATTTCGACACTCACAAAAATCAAAACCTACAGGGTACTTCCCGTTGACATAGAACTATGAAATTTGGCGAGAAGCATCGTCTTATAGTACACATATAGTATTAGTATGTGATATAATCTCACAATATTATCAATGTATAATTATGATAATATTATTAGTTTACCTGTAAAATTAAGAATGATAATTTTGCATGCTCTGATGCTAGAGCATGGTGCACATAATAATGAATCTTATTTAACAGTCCTACATATTACCCATGTCTCCGCAAAATAAACATTTTGACTTTGACTTTGACATGTAGGAATAAATCTGAAAACTGTACATTTTTAATATTTCCAAATTCAAAGTAAGTAAATCGTATCACGTAAGGTATCATATAAAAAAGCTTCATTAGCACACGCTGAAACAGGTTTTTAATTATTTTACCAATGTGTAATTTTCGATGTATGACGAGAAAAGTGAAAAACAAAACCTTTTTTTTCGATGACTAAAGTATAGAGATTTTAACAACTTACTTCCCAATTTTGTGAAATTTTCTGGGTTTGTACGGAACCCTCGGTGTGCGATCCTGACTCGCACTTGTCCGGTTTTTTTGGAGGCGACAACGGCCAACTGTTTGATAGAAAAAGATGCAATAACGACATTTGTACTAAGAATACAGCTAAAATAGGAAAAAGATAAAGGCATCAAAGCAAAAAAGGCACTTACGCTGTAGTCGAGTTGAGGAAAAAGTATCTATCTTTCACAGTCTCACAGATCTTGTGAGATAGGACATGTCACCTCAATCTAGCGGGAGCTTCAATACGGACATAAATATGATTAGCTAATAATTACACAAACTACTCACAGTGGTCAGTGCCCTTACTCGTATGCGCTCATAATTACGTCTGACGTGCCAGGTAAATAAAAGGCCTGTCTTTATATCTCTATGGTATCTACATATATATCAATATGATATAACGTGTAGGCGCGTGTTATGTTTGGCGTCGTCAAACTCCGAGTTATCTGTACGAGAATTTGTCATGGAAATCAAACCGTAACCCAGGCCGCAATTGTACGCGGCTAGTGACGCAACGCATAGCTCTGCCGCTTTTAGAAGCAGTTATTGCTATGCTGCGTCGAAGTGCTGGAACAATATTCCCTTGCCTGTTAGGAACTTGCAACATATACATAAATTTCGACTAAAACTTTAAGTTTTCCCTTAAGAAGGGTGAAGAATTATTTATAACCGACACTAGTGCCATTTTTGTTTAGGCTATTATCTATCATCTAGATACGTGGAAGCGTGTCCAGCCAAGAAAAAGAAAAAGGAACTGGCGACGCGACAATATTACACGAACCATTGCGAGCCACTTTTGACCCCTTCATAACTCGAAAATGATTTAAACTAAATATTTGAAATTTAGTTGATTGAATCAGGCGTTACTTTGCGGAAATTCATCTTCAAATCTATGTTTCAAAATAAATATTTAGTGTATTTTCGCTATCTTGTTGTAGGCAAATAAGTTCAAGTACATTAATGACATTTATATTTGACATAAATGTCATTAATGTCAATGACATTATAAAAAAAAATTACAAACAATTACTAATATTACAATAATTATAAGATAAGATAAGATAACGTTTATTTTGCTCAAAAAGTTACAGGTTTTGGAGTTAGTAAATCTTGATGATGCTTAAAGTAATGTTAGTAAGTAGGTACTAAAGCGGTCTACACACCAAAGCCGCTGACCCGGCGGCACGGATCGCCGGCCCAACCCGCCGGCCTTATTTTGTACAATCATGCCGCCGGCTTGCGCCCGCGCGGGCAAGCCGGCGGTGCAGCATGCCGATGCCGACGGCATCCCTCTCCACTCACTCAGTCAGTTGCCCGCCGGCATCTCTACGACTATTTGGCAATTACTAGAACACCACATGCCGCGGCT
The DNA here is from genome assembly GCA_949316475.1 of Hypomecis punctinalis. Classification (NCBI taxonomy): domain Eukaryota; kingdom Metazoa; phylum Arthropoda; class Insecta; order Lepidoptera; family Geometridae; genus Hypomecis; species Hypomecis punctinalis. Next base: position 25,814,066 of record OX438800.1, on the reverse strand, counting down.
GTCGTCCCGCCGGCATTGCCGCCGGCAAAGTCGTTCGGCTTGGACATTCTGAAGCCGCCGGGTTAACCCGCCGGCACTAAGCCGCCGGGTCAGCGGCTTTGGTGTGTAGACCGCTTTAGATTAAATTTACAAACTTCCAGAGTGGAACCCTAAATCTCACACTAGGGTGGTCCTGTGTCGTGAGATTTAGTCTCTTCCGCTTTTAGATAAGACATCTCATAATTATTACCTAATGTAATGAAAAGAGTGACTTAACAATGAATTCTTAGTAATTTACTTAAATACGAGTACAAGTAATTTCCATTTTTCGATTGCGTAATGTGTGTGTGTAGCGTGCATGTTGGTGTGTGAGTGGATGTATGTTGCGAGTGTGTCTGTACAGTGAGGGCTTTGCTGGATTAATACTTTGAAGCAACTGGCGTGTTTATTTTTTTTTTTTTTTTTTATTCTTTATTTTAATAGATATGGATAAAATGGGACGAGATTTTAGTGTTTTTTAAGTGTGTCTAACGTGGCAGATATTGCTATGGAGTCATTTTTAGAATGTTTTCGGTTACATATTGATTATTAGTATGTTTTCAGTTGCGTTGCGATCTAAGCAAGACAGCCATGTCTTGATTTTAGTTTTGCAAACAAAACGCGTTGTATGCAATATTTTGAGGGAGCTGTCGATACGTTGGTATAAGAATGGTCCTCTAAAATAAAATGAACGCTGCGCAAAAGTGGTTCTTGTTCGAGGGGTTGACCATACATTTCGTCGCACTGTTCTTGTTTGGGAGATTGTGTTTAAGGCTGTCTTATGAAACCGCAAAGCCACTGCAAGAATGTAAAGCTGCCGAACCGTTAAGTATTTAGTCTCCTTGTATAGTTCGACTGTTGGGTAAAGAAATGGCTTCTTGTATGCGACTTTAAGTATCAGCCTCTGGGCACGCTCAATTTTTATAAACAATGTTTTGTTCGCGGACCCCCAACACACTATGCAGTAGTTTAGAATGGATTGACACAGAGCTTGCTATAAAATTCTAAGAGTACTGGGATCACACACTCCACCTATTTTCTTAAATATATGTGACATTTTTCGTAATCGAGCACACAAATTGTTTATTTGGCTTTCCCAGTTGAGTCTATGGTCGATGGTAACACCAAGATATTTTATTGCTGTAACTCTCTCGAGGTCTGGACAAGTGCACGGCTCGTTGGCATGGGGGAAACAAGAGTGAATTCGAAGTGAACTAGAGCTTGGATATGTTCGCTGAGTTATACAAAAGGTCATATACTTTGTTTTGGTCGCATTAAGGGTTAATAGGTTCTTTTGTAAACATTGGGCTACAATTGATAGTCCTTGCTGCGCTACTTCCATAGTCTCCGTCCAACTTTTGCCATGAAAAACTAGTGCTGTGTCATCAGCGAAGGTGAATAGTTTGGCCTGGTTGACATTGAGCTGACAGAGTTCATTAATATAAATGAGAAAAAGGGTAGGTCCGAGGACACTGCCCTGAGGGACACCGAAAGTGATGGAAGTATAGTCGCTGTAACTATTCGATAACCGAACCCTTTGTTTTCTATTACAAAGATATGAGCGGAACCAATTTAGCGTTGAGCCACGGATACCAAGAAGTTCTAACTTCCGGAGCAGTATTTTCCAGGAAACCGTGTCGAATGCCTTGGCCATATCGAGAAATATGGCTACACAATTTAGGTTTCGGTCAAGACATTCGGTTACGTGATCAACTAGAGCCACTACTGCATCTTCGGTAGAAGTAGTAATTATACATTTAAACACTTAATTTTACAAAATAGATAAAATAATAATAAATATCACTTATTTTCACTACACTCTATTATATATTTTTAATAATACTATATTAATAATCCGTTAACAACAAATAAATATTATAAAAATCTTTTAAAAATAATATGACAAAATATTGAAAACACTTCACTAATAATTAACACCCTTATTATCACTGCACTACACTCTTTTCGACACGTGTTTCGCCTCTCAACGAGGCATCTTCAGGACGTGTTCACTCTTCGAGGCTCTTGAGGTGTTGGTTCTTGCGAGCAACCTGAGGATGGTAAGCGACGTTGTACTCGAAGATGAAGCACGTAGACTTAGAAACCATTATTTAGTTTCTTAGTTTTTCACTCAAAGTATAAAAAGCTTTTTCTTTCGCAAAACGAACTCTTTGATATAAATAAATCATAAGAAGTTGTATAAATAAAATAGTTTCATGATTAAACATGTTTTCCTTATTTCTAGATAGAAACAAGAGACGTGCACTTCTGCACGGAAGAATGGCCGAGCCCGGACACGAGAAAACAATTCGGGATGCTCAGCTTCACTTTAGTTTACGCTATTCCTGGTGAGTATTACAATTTTAGTTTTTTTACTCCAAAAAAAGATCTGTAACCTTAGTCAATATACGAACCTTACCTAACCGTATCGAACTTAATAAATAAAGGATAAGTTGTCAAGTGTGTGTCGGTTAAGACACGCGTATGATAGGTTTCCGTAGTGACTGACGAAGATTATGATGAAGACAGTTTTTTTTTGATATCGTTAGATAGTAGATTGTTAGGAAACATAAAAAAATATCCTTGGCTAAGAAATATGCTTGTGAGGTCAATGACCTTTGAGCTGGTAAGGTATGATGTGCCAAACAAAAAATTATATCCTAAATCGGTTCAAAATATAAAAATTGACCCAAAATTTGCGTATCATACATACCTACATGCAGCTGAATTGAGAACCTCCTTATTTAAGTCGGTTAAAAAATAATCAGATGTCCCATTCAAAACTTCATACAACAAATCAAGGAAACAACATTTAGGCGTCTTTATTTAACATAAAAAATTTATAATATTTTTGTTTGACTAAAACATTGTTTCATTTTTAAATTTTACGAAAGGTATGGGTTTACATACTAATTTATCTGGCGGCATAACACGACAGATTTTTCATACGACTTTAGTCGGCCGCTGCTTGCATGTATTTGGCCAGTACGGCGATTTCGAATTATCTCGAAAAAGGTTGTCAAAGTAATGCCCACAAATAACAAAACAATACACTTCTACGAAAACCAATTTTGGACGTAACTAAACTTGTATAATTATGAGGAAACATGCCTTCCATGTTATTTATTGAACCGAATTTTCGTACGATAAAATTATTTTGTCGCTTTGTTAAGCATCCTTAGTAAAAGTTTTTAATATATTTACCTATGTTAATTTACAAAGGAACTTAATTTAGGGATTTGTATAAAGGTCGGATTTTTCCTGGTGTCAGAGTTTTGTAGTTGTTACAGTGGTTTAGCCATGTCAGATGCCTTCTGACTGTTTGAAAACTCTGACACCAGGGCTGGCTACACGGCCCATACGAGCTCACTTACTTCAGCCGCCTTGAATGTCTCTGATATGGTTAAATGATCAATAAAACAAGAACCTACAGCTTAACATATCATCCGAGCCTCGGCAGTACTTAGTTATAAATGCCACCCACGCCCAGTTGTCGGAAGAATGATCGTTAAAAAATCAAAAATCAAAAGAAGAACATTTTTTCCTGCACTTCCGATTTTTTAATCAGGTTAGTTCATAGCACCTAATAAAAAGCTAACCAAACTCTACATTTTAACGTGTAATCCGAGAAACGGAAATGCTCAATTGTAAATTCTATTCGCGGTCACTATTCCATCCGTAGAACGAACTAAATATGCCTTCACCTATCCTTCTATAATCTAAGATAACGTGACGTAACTTGACTAGGAATTTTTTATTTTTACCACATTTTTACGGATCTCGTTTGGCATAATGATTATTTTTTTTATCATTTATGATTTTTCTTTCACATTAAGTGACTGACTGGTTTAAAGCAGTTCTCTCAAATGGCGCTTCCAACAATGTAGTATTTGGTAAAAATAATAAACACTCACTAATTCGGCGCCTTCGCAGAGAGCGTTTCAGCTTAATTGGACAGAGCATCTGGGCCGGAGTCCCAGAGGATGCAGGTTCAAATCCTGAGAACGCGTCAATTTTTGAAATGTTTATCACAAAAAGAAAGTTTATCATTTATGATGTTAAAATAAAAAAAACGAGTGTTAAATAAAAAAATACCTATATTCTATGAAATTCTTGAAAATAATACAAGAGACACGTAACTCAAGTGTTTTCATAGATGAAGACCCAGCAGGGGTAACGTCGCAAGTCAATACTTCGCAGACTAACCAAATTCAACGAACCTTGAATTAAACGACTTGTGGCTTCAGTTCAAAATTTGTACCAATAAAATATCAAACCAATCACTTCAAGTTGGGTCTTATCAGACCCAAAACCAACATCACCTAAAATTCCTTTGCGAGTGTCAAAAGGAGCTAAACAGCTTGCGATCCGATATCCCGATCTGCCCTTATCGGCCCTCAACGCGGTAATTCCATCATTTCAACCCCTATTTTACCCCTTACCCAGCCCTTTACCCTTTGAATCAGGCTTTAGACAAATATCGGGAGAAGCGGCGTTACTTATATTCCGCGTGTTGCGGAAACAAGAACAATAAACCATCTCATATCCCACATAGGTCCTGGTGCGCCAGAGCATTGTAGTTGTTTGCGAAAAACAAAACATCCATAGTATAATCTATAACAATTATTTTTCGTAAGAAATGGCATGACCGACTTTAACCGTGTACAGAATTCACGAATAGTACGCAAGGATCGATGCGACAATTTCCCATTATTGTTGATTTATCAAAAATGGCTCAACGGTTCAGCTCAGCTCTATTGAAATCGGACTACAACGTAAAAATTTATGCGTGGTTACACATACAAATAAAAAAATATATACGCGTCGAATTGAGTAGCTCCTCCGTTTCGTCGGTCGAAAATAGTATAGAACAGTTCGGTATGGTCACAAGCAGGCATCAACATTAATAGTCCATCCATCCATCAGCCAAAGGACGTCCACTGCTGGACATAGGCCTCCCCTATGGATCTCCAATAAGACCGGTTGGAAGCGGCTTGCATCCAGCGCGATCCTGCGGTCTTAATGAGGTCATCCGTCCATCTTGTGGGTGGACGTCCTACGCTGCGCTTGCCGGTACGTGGTCTCCACTCGATAACTGTTATACGTGTCTATATATCGTTGACACTGTATCTCCTATCTCCTAATATAGTGGACATTGTAACACTGTGATTTACTAAAAATATTAACATAATTATAAAGTTTTTGGTAAACTTTAGCCAGAAACCAACGTCGTTTCTCTCAAATATACTATTCTCGCTTACTTTTTGAATGGGCAAGGTCCCTTTCTAATGTAATGGTCTGAGTATTTTTATGCTGAAGACCTGTTACTCCTAAATACGTGTGAAACGTGTTTCGAATTGACTATTCCGTTCTTTTTTGTAAACCCTTTTGAGTATAAAGACGGACTCACTAAATGTATGTAGGTAAATAAAACATTTCGTAAGTTGAGTGAGTTGTGAAAATAAAGAGACATATTTAACGTTTTGATAGAATGAACTTACGCAATAAAAAAAAACTATTTTTAGAGATATTTTTACAGACATCTTTAATTTTGTAGAATGAAAACTCAAACATAAGCTATGTATCTATACACAAGTTAATTTACTTTGTAGAACAAACTAGAGAATGAAAAGTATTATTATTGTCATTATCATTATCCACCGTTCTTATGGATGTGTAATAAGACCTATTGGATGATATAATCTCCATTTGAATTGTGTGCGCCTATTAGCCCAGTCATATTAGGTAAAAAGAGGGGTCAACCTCGGAATGAAAGATAATAAGCTGTAAATTGGTATAAACCTTTGTTTTGTCGTTCTAAATGTTATTTCAAAAATCACAAGTGCTATCGTGTCCGCGTCATAAGATATTGAAGGTCAAAAAATCGGTCAAAAAAATCGGTTTTTCGTGAAAATCTCACTTTTTATTGCTTAAATGAGATTTGCACCTATATTAAAGTTGTAGTGTATAAAATTCTTTACATCTTTTGTCCAATTTTTTTTTATACGATCAACCGTTTTTGCGGTAGACCGCAATGAGTGCGCCGCGTACAGTCATATATGGCCATTAGGCCATATATGAACGTACGCGGCGCACTCGGACCACGCTTCACCTTGCATTGGCAAGGTCAAGCGTGAGTTACGGTTATTAGTACGTTGTATAAAGTTAATTAATTACAAAAAAAAATGTTATTATTAAACAATGCCCATTATTTATGAACTAATTATTTATATTTAAATAAAATAAGCGACTTAATTATGTATATATATATTTAACTATAGTATATTATTAATTTTGGAATATATATTTTAGTTATATTTTAAGTTAAAAGAGAGTAAGGGAATATAATTAATACATATATTTATTCATCATTAAATATAGCATATTATACATGTATTGAAATGTGAGTTCAAATATTAAAATAACTTTTGTTAATTTTAATCAACCATATCAATCAATAATTAGTACATAATTATGGGCTATGTTTAATTATTATATTTTTTTAGTATATAATTACCTTAATACAACGTACCTACTGACAACGGTAACTCACGTTTGACTTTGCATTAGGTCATATATGACTGTACGCGGCGCACTCTTCGCGGTCTACCGCAAAAACGATTAATCGTATGAAAAAAAGTTTGGACTAAAGTTGTAGAACATTTTATACTCTACAACTTTTATGCAGGTACAAATCTCATATAAGCAATAGAAAGCAAGATATTTTCAAAAAAACTATTTCTATGACCTTTGATCTTCAATATCTTATGACGCGGACACGATAGCACTTGTGACTTTTGAGACAACATTTAGAACGACAAAACAAAGGTTTATACCGATTTACAGCTTATTATCTTTTATTCCGAGGTGAAACCCAATATGACTGGGCTATATAGGTCATCCGTTCTAGCAACTATAATATGCCCTGCAGACGTCACGCAGTAATTGTATAATTATTATTTTTTGCAAAAAATGGCATGACCGACTTCAACCGTGTACATAATTCGCGAATATTTCGCATGGATCGATGTACCATTTTTTACATTATTTTTGATTTATCAAAAATGGCTCAGCCGATTTCGATAAAATGTAAATGGAACCAACTCTAAAGTATACTCTTTCCATTAAAAAAGAACAATTAATATCGGACCACTACGTAAAAAGTGATCCGTGGTTATACATAAAAAAAATGTAAGTAAGCGTCGAATTGAGTAACTCCTCCGTTTCGTCGGTCAAAAATGATTTATTCAATACACATAATATCGGTATTGTAAACCTATGAAATCCCACATTCCACAAGCCCCGGAGTCTCGATTAAAATACATTGAAGTCCCTTTTGTCGTCAGAAAACAAACAAGATTCCGAAGAAAACCGAGTATGGAATTAACAACATGTTGTGTTCTTGGGCGACTTTTTCCTATGTAATTTGGAAACGAAATTCTCTTTGCCGTGGCTGTTGTGTGTTTGAAATGCCTTTTTTGTGTTTGAGCCGGGTAATTTATTTTTTTTTATTTTGGGTAAAATCGTTTAACTTTTAATTTCATTTCTTATTCTAATCGTTTAACTTTTAATTTAATTTCTGCTGTTTCTTTTTTCAAGTATTTTTTGTGTGTTTGCGATAACTTCGCCATTTGTTGACCTGTTTACCTGCTTTATTTTGTATTGTTAAAAATATTAATTAATTTAAAATGGTTCTTAGTTCTCAGCGTTCGGAAAATTCCATGACGTCTTCTCATCCGATATACCTCAGTGCCTCAAGACGAGAGTTTTCGATAGTTGTGTGTAGCCAGTGACCTGAAACATAGTATTTTACTGTGGGCCTTATAAATAAGCTCAAGATAGCCCAACAAGTTACCGACAGCCCAGCGGATTAGCAATAAATAAGGCAGTAGACAAGACACATAGTTCGCAGAACGAATAGCCGATGGGGCCGTAAAGTTCTCAAATGGTAACCACGGACCAGCAAGTGCAGTGTAAGACGTCCACTGACTAAGTAAAATTAAGATCGCTGGATGCAAGTCGCTTTCAGTTAGCCTTTTTGGAAAAGCATGGGGAAGGCCTATGTCCAGCTGTGGACGTCCTACAGCTGATGGATAGTTCTTAGAATTTTAATTTATGTTAGTGCGTATTATTTTGAAGCATATTCAATATCTCAATAATTTGCCCAAGTTACAAAAAATTAGAACATAAAATAACTTAAGAAAATATATACTATTCAAACGGTTTGGTACGTTACTGATGAATGTTTTTTTACATCTATTTTTTTATTTTCTTTTACATCACTAAATATTATTAGGGTAAGTCCCGGATAGATGCCGCACTTTTTGAAAAAGTCTCACAGCTTCATAACTAATCACAATATTTAAAAACTGGTTATGCGATCGCAAAGTATGGTCTTTAGACTACAGCCTAGTATACAACGTCAGCAGTCAAAACCATAAATAATCGGAACTAAAACAATTTTTGTCGACCTCTAAAATTTCACGGATACATGCCCCACCCCGGATAGTTGCCCTGCCTGATAAATTAGATCAAAGGATAGATGCCACATTGAGAAATACATTTATAATTAAAGTTACTTATGCGTACATATGATCTTTTATGAATTTATGATACACCTAAAGTACATAGATAAATTTTGAAAGGAGCATTTACTATGGATCAAGGTCAAGGATAGATGCTCCAACGAAAAAACACATTCCACCCAATATTCGTTGTCAATACTCATGTTAAGCAAAAGCATAGCTCAATACTTTCATTCTCAACGCCTTTAAATTACTTTTTATTATAATTTAAGTATATTTAAACGTTTGTGTTGGGGCATCTATCCTTTATGTTGCTTGTTGGAAAACCAATTATGTTATAAAACCAAAGGATTGATGCCTTTTATATATGATCTATAAATATATCAAAATGAATGAGATAGTGACAGTAAAATATATTTTTATGATAACGTGAAGGTACCAAAGTTAAATTGCTTAATATATTTTATTAATAATTTATATTTACTCTCAGGAGATTCTTAAAAAAATCTAAATGAAAATCTGCTAAAGCAGCTTCCAAATAATTTACATTCTATTTTCTGGCACGCAGATTATGGCGCCTGGTTTTTGTATGTATTTTCTGGGCATATATACACCGCAACAAATTGATTCTCATGTGAGTATTTACTATTTACAAGTCAAGGATAGATGCTTTGGTGGAAGGTTATGCGCCTCTAAAGGCATCTATCCCAACTAAAAACGAGGCATCTATTCGATTAGTGAAGGATAGATGCCTTTTAAAAATACTTCAAAATTAAGCAGGATTTTTTCATAAAATACACATTGAAGGCCAGTATAATAGTTTAACTTTATCATTTATTAAAAATTATAACAAAACATTGATCAGAAAAAAAATACTCACCTTTCGAAAACACGTCTTTATAAATATGAAGGATATTTCCGCGCGTAAATTTTTTTCGTGTTACACAGAATTGTCGTCGGTCGTCGCACACGCTGCCAAGCGACTGACCGGTGGGGGGCGGCGTCAGAGCAAGGTCATGACATGCATTAGAAGTGATAGGTAATTACGCTTATTGGAGTTTTTGAAAACGCGGCGTCTATCCCAGTGCGGCATCTATCCGGGACTTACCCTATAGTGAACACACGTCACATAGGCAAAGAAATTAGTTTGATTTTCATTTTTCCTAGTTGCTCCAAAATAAATATAACTTTCTAGAAAACATAGTAATATTATACAACGTTCGGCCTACATCGTTGAATAAAACATAATCAAACTTCAATAGGAAAATAACCTAACCCAAGTTAAACCTTATTGAACCAGTTTATAAACTTGATAGGTTTTCCCCATATTCATTCTCTAGGGCAAATATAAAACTCTTTTATGTACGAGTCGTAACCTCCGACTATTTTATAAAGTATGTCGTCGTGCTAAGGAATTGGATTCACTGGGGATCCAATAGGGATTTCAATAGATAGGCATTTTCTTCGTATTACGTTTCGCGATTGTGCTATTTTATTAAACCCATATTGATCGTTTTCGTCATTGGGCACCCACCACTTGACAATGGCCTTTGTTTATGCCACCCACCCATATCCTTGCCAAATACATTCATTTAATGCTTACTGCTTAATGACGTTTTCGGTAGGTATCGCCATCCTTAGGCCCTTCGCACACGAGTCGTAAGCGTAGTCGTATCGTAAGCGTATCGTTATGACGCGACGCGTACGAGACCAGCAGTGTTCCGCAAACAAATTGTCGAATAGACGTATCTTTTTTTAAATCTCGGTTAAAACCAAGGCCAAAGTTCTATCAGTTTCACAAATTTAATAACTTTTTCAATCATATTGAAACAGTTACAAAAATTAAAATTTGGCTAAAGTTTTGAAGAAATTAATGAACAATTGTTATTTTACGCTTGTTTTTTTTACGCGAGTACGCTACGACTGTCGTATTGACAATGAATAGATCCTACGATTCACTGCAGTACCGCTTCGTGTGCGGAATTGTTTGAACATGTAAGCGCTCGTATTGCTTTCGTCCTACGCGCGTATTACGGTACGCTTACGATACGACGCCGTGTGCGAAGGGGGTTAGGCTACCACCCGAGTGTTGAAATGTACTTCGTATTGCTACATGTCCTGCCCAGCTCTATTTCAGATCGGTCACTCAAGTTACGAAATGGACCATTTTGTTGCAACGTAATCCATTTAAATAGATAATAATATTTTTTAATGAGTTTTTCACATTCCTGGTTACTTGAGAAGTTCATTAGCGATCACCAAGGTGAAGCGACGGTTAGTAAATATGTACTGTCACTCATCGCAGAAATTATAAGCAAGCAAGCAAGGGAAAATTACAATAGAGCACCACAGTGACTCAAATGCCACATTTAATTATTTATTTATTGAGGCTTGACAGTAAAACAGCTGCATTAATACATTCACTATAAAATATACGTTCTAAATTAACTTAATGTGCTTTTTTTTAAGAAAGCACAGCATGCATTTTTGTTATAGCATCAATCAACTGTTTAATACTATCAGAAACTTTCAGGTGGCGTGACACGAGCCTAAAATTATTCAATTTTATTTAACTGTAACGTTTCTAGTTGCATCATCATCCACAACCATCGACTTGGCATTCTTTCACAACCTTGTATCCCACTGCTGGGTATAGGCCTCTCATTTACTATCCCATCTGCCTCGGTCCTGTGCCAATCGTGTCCAAGTTTCTACGATTTCGATTTTTCTCATAGGTACATTTTTTAATTACTTATTGTAATTTTTGTCACCAGGTTCAATAACTATAATGTCGTACGCGTGCATGGGACGGACGCTGTGCTCCGTACGCCCGCCGTTCGATATCGACGAGGGCAACGTTAGTATGCAACAGGTGAGAATCAGGGCCAAAGTGATACGGAATTCACTCACAAGAACAAGAGTTTTTGTGAGTGAGTGAAAAAACGTGACCTCGCGCGACGCTACTTGCCACTTCAGAGCTTTACACTCATGTTCACACTCTAAGCGCGGTAATGTTAGATATAATTACCGTGGTAAAGGTATGTTTTCTTAGCCAACTACGCGAAGCAACAGCAGACCACAGTGTTGTCGAGCGATGCGTAGACAAACGCAGCGACTGACTTCGTATCTTTGATTTGGAACGTATTTTATAGTCCAACTAATTGACCCGGCCAATGTTGACTAGACTGCCTCGGTGGCTCAGTGGTTAGTGACCTTAACTTCGGGGTCGAAGAGGCGTGGGTTCGATCCCCACCCAGGGCAAATATTTATGTGATGAACATAAGTGTTTGCTCTATGACTGGGTGTTATTTAGTTACTATCTATATATGTATATATTTAAAAATATGTATATGTACTATATCAGTCTCTGGCAGCCATATCACAAGCTTTGCTTAGTTTGGGGTCAGAGGCCGTGTGTAAGATGTCCCAAAATATTTATTGTTAATGTTGTTTTGTCATTAAAAAAGTTTTTTGAAGAGTAACTTAATTTTTGAAAATGTATGATAAAGAAAAAAAAAAAGCTGTTCGGCCCGCGTGGCGAATCGCCCGAGACGAATGCGGGGCAAATGGGGACCTTCGAAAAGAGTCTTGGGCGTATCACCCCGCGATTTACTCTTTTATCTGTTGCGGTGTCAATCGCTCGAGTAAGAAATATTGCACGGTCGTACGTCATATTTTTATCAGAAAAGTTTTTAGTTTATTATGTATCCTACTTCCTACTAATATTATAAACGTGAAAGTTTGTGAGGATGGATGGATGGATGTATGGATGTTTGTTACTCTTTCACGCAAAAACTACTGAACGAATTGAGATGAAACTTTGCAATAATATAGCTTACATATCAGAATAACACATAGGCTATAAATTATAATGATATTGTGTCAAAAGTCAAAATATCATGCGGGCGAAGCCGCGGGTAAAAACTAGTATAATTATATAGGTACTTTTCAGTTAAAGTTTTGCGAAAAATATGACTTGCACCAAACAAATTGTTCAAATTAAATTATTATCTTATATTTTACTGCAACATCAATTATTTGTGCCAGCTTAAAGAAACTTTATTACTTGTAATATATAAATTTAAACATCTTATTTCATCTCTTTAAACACTCCTACACTTTTCAAAGACTTTTTGACTAAGTATGAGATTGTACGTAATTAGTTCTGTCATCAGTTTAACGTCTAATTATAAAGTCAATTTTCTTTAACACGCACGTAATTGCCACTCTCTGAACCTAATGAGTACGTTACACATGAAAATCTCGACATTTCAAAGCATAATCTCAAAACGTTTTGGATGGAGTAGATAATTTACAAACGTAGAGATCGTATAACGCGATAATTAGACTGTAGACAAAAATATTTCGTCATTAGATATCGACACGCGCCTAAATTGGAAAAGCCACGTTAGAAAAATAAAAGCTAAACTATCAAGCTTCACTTACGCACTCAGAGAACAGCGATATGCAACAAATCTAGACACAGCTTTATCAGCGTACTATGCGTTTGCATATTCGTGGCTAAACTATGGCATCATCCTCTGGGAAAACAGTGTAGATACTAGCAACCTGTTCATAGTCCAAAAAAAGTGCGTACGGATTTTGGCCAATTTCAAGCTTCCAAATACAAATCGACAACAATTCCACAAACCCTACTTCATTAAATTAAAGATATTAACTGTGGTGTCAATATATATCTTCGAAGCGTGCAAATTCGTAAAAAAATATCCACAGTTTTTCACAAAACTATCAAGTGCACGTGTCTATCCTGCCAGATCCCAATATCAACATAATTTAATGTTACCGAAATCAAAATTATCGATACACAGGTCCAGGCCATGCTCGATGGCTGTTAAAATATTTAATAAACTTCCGGTCAAAATTAAGAAAATTGAAGACGAAATCGAATTTGCAAAAGTATTAAAGAACCTACTTATCACGAAATGCTATTATACATTAAACGAGTACCTATTGGACAGTCATAAAATAGCAAATTGAAACAAATAAATCGCTCCGCACAATATTGCTATACCCTAATAGGGTCATATGTATAACTTATAGAATATAGATACTAAACATGTTTCTTAAGACCTGCATGTAAATTATACTACATATGATGCAATAAACGATTGATTGATTGATTACTCTACCTCAGCCCCAGATGCATAATAATATGTAATAATTCATTTTATGTTACATCCATCCATCTGCCGAAGAATGTCTATTGCTAGACATATATTTTCAATAAGCTCAGTTTGAAGCGGCTCGCATCCAGCGCGTTCCTACAGTCTAAATTAGATCACCAATCCACCTAATTGGTAGGCATCTTACGCTGCGCTTACTGATATGTGCTTTCCATTCGAGAACTTTACAGCACCATTGGCCATCCGTTCTTCAAACTATATGCCCTGCCTACTGACATTTTAACTAGGTAACTAATCCACTGGGGTATATTGTGTTGAAAATTACGCTTTTGAAGCTATTTCTTCACTAGTTTTCTACTCCCTAACATCACTGCGAGGAAAGAACATTCATTCGAACAGAGGAAATTTTATTTACCGCTCCATTTCCTTACTGTAGATTGAAAATGAATGTTGAAGTCTTTTCGCTTTACTGGTTAATATAAATGGTAAAATTTCTAAGCAAAATCATTATTATTAAGCAATGATAATGCATGTAGCAAAATGATGACATATTGGATATTTTAACGTAGGTATTGCTATGCAATGATATTACCATTCCATGATTTCATGCATGCATAAACAGAGGAGACCCGCAGGCGAATCTAAGTTATGAACATAGTGGATAAGCAAGTTTAAAAGACAGTGGACATGGCACTTAGTTCAAAAAACGGATTGCCGATGGTACCGTAAAGTACTCACATGGAAACTTCGTACTAACAAGTGCAGCGTAGACGTCCTCCAATTATTCCCAGGGCAAGCATTTTTGTGATGAACATAGCTGTTTGCTCTGTGTCTGGGTCTGAATCTCAGAATAATGGAGGTCTGGATCATTGGAATTCATGTCAACCTCTATAACCTTTGACAGACTTAAACGACATGTTTTGATTTCATGACTCTACAGAATCTTTATTCCTTCACATACTTGTATTTCGATCAACAACGGAGTAACTATTGAGTATTATTAATATTATCAATGTTTTTTTAAAAATATGTACCTATATCAATTTCTGGCAGCCATATCACAAGCTTTGCTTAGTTTGGGATCAGAAACTGTCTGTAAGATGTTCCTAACATAGTATTTTGTACGGTGCAACCGTTCAGTATAGTAAATAGTCTAATCATTATTTTCGCCAAATCATCAAGTTATGTGATGTGGAGCTTAAATATGTACGGGGTACCTTTAATGGTATGGAACGTGAACTGATTGAAATAATAAATGAAACTAGATAAATGGATGATATGCCGAAAATTATGATTAGACTATTTAGAACAGTGACAGGTTGCACCGTGCATATTTATAATTATCTAGCATAACTAAGTGTCAGCATGTATCCCTAGGGTCTAAGACTGATGAAGGAGAGGAAGCGCGTGGCGTGGATCTTGCTGCTGCTGGCTGTCCTGTTTGCGCTGTGCTGGCTGCCGTACAACATCATGCAGCTGCTGCTTGATGTCAGCCTCGTCAATGCCAAGGATCTCAGTGCGGTGCTGCCGTACGCTTTGTTTATAGGTACGATCTAGTATACATTATTACTACGAGTATATTACTTAACCGCCTTAGTGACCCAGTGGTTAATAACCCCTTTTTAACCACTGGGTCATTAGAACATGCTAAAACAGGTTTTTTTAATTAAAAACCTGTTTTAGCATGTTCTAATGAAGTTCTTTTATATGATACCTTACATGATACGATTTTCTCACTTTGAATTTTGAGCCCATATTTTGTGAATTTTGAAGCCCTATTTTTTGTGATTTAAATAAAAATGTACAGTTTTCAGATTTATTCCTATTTGTTTACTCTGAGACAATGTTTCGTTTTTCTAAACGATAATTGAGAAGTTTTTCTTTTACACAACTGCAAGAGAGTTATACGTATACAGTTTAAATTTCAACTCGATATCTTTACGCGTTCCCGAGGGAAAGAGTATTGACATACACACAGACGGACAGACGGACAAAAAAGTGATCCTATAAGGGTTACGTTTTTTTCCGTTTGACGTACGGAACCCTAAAAATAAATACTTACTATATCAGTCTTAGACCATATAACAAGCATTGCTTAGTTTGGCATCCGAGACCGTGTGTAAAATGTACCTATTTTTTACGGGACTCAACACTGAAGTTAATTCGATCGTGATACGGGTACACTGGACTCAATCTGCCCGTGATCATAACCGATGCAACTCGATTTCATTGCGCAATAAGTCCCGTAATATACAAATTATGAACTCAAATTGCAAAAGTTTAAGAATGCTATCCAGTAAATAGGCTACGATATCAAAATATATTGATTATCTTTTAAAGAAGTTGCTTGAAAAAAATAGTCTAACAAATAACTATAGCATCATTACACCATTGTCTTCAAGGATCCTCGCTATACTCACTGTTTATATTAGACAAAAGGATCAGGAAATGGGGAACATTCAACTAATTCACTCACTCAATTTGTGTAGTTTCAAACCCCGTTTAAAGATTTATCCACCCAAACGTAGCCCAAGTTGTGTATAGAATTTCAACTGAAACTACGCATTGTCGTCGAGTATTTGAATATTTATTACACAAGGGCCATGTGATGTACATTGTCAAGTGCCTATCCGAAGTACCTGTCTTAGTTTGTTGCATCAGAATAAAATTTTACTAAAATAGCCCAGCGGATTAGGAGGTTAACATGACAGTGGGCAGGGTACGTAGCATAGAAAAGTCATGACCTATGGGAACGTGAAGTTATCGAGTGGAGATCACGTAACGGCAAGCGCAGCGTAAGACGTCTATCTATGAAGAATAGACAGAATACCTACCTCATACCAAATGGTTTTATAGGAAATACTCGTATATAGAGGGGGTCTATGGCTTGTGAAGTGCATCACATGGCTATGATTATTTATCGTCAAAAATGGCACAAAAGACTTTAGTCGTTTAAAGAATTCGTAGAGTTTGTACGAATCGATGTATAAGTAGTAAGTAGTAATGTTTACATTATTGTAGATTTATCAGAAACGCTTTACCTAATTCCGACGAAATTTAAATGGTACCACCTTCGAAATATGATTTACCAAACAAAAGAACAGTCATTAAGTTTTGTTCATAATTGGCGCAGTAATCGCGTAATAAAAAAAAAAACATTCAACCGATTTGAAAACCTCTTTATTATTATTATATACTACGGGACTAATCGCGCACTAAAATTACGAGATAAATAAATACCTCCTCATCCCAACGTTTCGGCCGAGTATATATATATATATATATTAAGAATATTTCGTGAAGCGGTGGATATCAAAAAACATAAGAATTTCAACCGGGAGGATGGATTTAAGTTTTCGGCGTCGTGGGATCCTGTTGTCAACAAATGTAAATCGCGTAGTGTAGGTAGAAAAACATTGTTAGATACCGTCAGTGTTGTGTGTCGTAGTGACAATTTTTCAAGTTCAAATTGAACTGGCGGTACCAGCTGTTTCACATTCCTGTCTACCCGTGACCACGGTCGATGCTACTCGGCCGAAACGTCGGGATGAGGAGGTATTTATTTATCTCGTAATTTTAGTGCGCGATTAGACCCGTAGTATATAATAATAATGTGTTCAAATCGCGAAAGTTTAAAAACAACATTTGAAAACCTCTTGTTTTTTTTTGTTTTTGAAGTCGATTAAAATAATAATCATAGTTATAGGTCTAATAAAGTTTTATGTAGAAAACAGAAGCCTAAAGCTCGAAACAAACTATCGGACGCGTCTTACAGACGCGACTGACAGCCGCGACCTAGACTATGAAAGTACACTGAGCCGTGCACACTATCGGACATAAGTCGCGGACGTCACCTTCGGACGACCATGAGCTTTCGGGCGTCCTAGAGCGATCTGGCAAACCGGATGTTTTAAGACTGTGCACATTGCTAAGTCGCGGCTGTCAGTCGCGTCCGTAAGCCGCGTCCGATAGTATGTTTTACTTAACAACAAAATTGAATGTATTCCGACGTGAGTTCCTATTGAAGGCTGGATCGTTGGAATTTATGTAACCTCAATAGCTTTGAGTGAATGAAACCATATGTTTTGATTCCATTACTCCATAGAATACTCCCCATTCACATAATAATATACTCGTGTTTTGATCAAAAACTCAGTAACTACAACGGTATACATAAGATTTTTGGAACGTCGTGTGATTGAGACGATAATAAATCATTCTAAGAATGTACTTGTTTGTATAGGCCGCTATTTGTGTGGGCACTGAGTGTGCTTAGACGTTCTTAAATCTAGTCTGTTTACGCAAAGAATTCGTAGAGTCTTTATCATTGGATCGTGTCCATATTTTTTTCTTTTGATATTACAAAATTTTGTTTTACTGTCCCGTTCCGTTATTAACCGACTACCAAAAAAAAAGGTTCTATGTTCATCTGTATGTATTTTTTTATGTACGTGTATGGATATTTTTGCCAATTGAGAACCGATTCAAAAAAATCTTTTTTGGTTTGGTGTGGTCTCATTTGAATTTTATCAAAATCAGGTGAGCTATATTTTAAATCAACAATAATGTGAAAATTATTACATGGTTTCGTGCAAACTATTCAAATTATGTACAAAATCGGTTGTGCCATTTTGGCAAACAATAATTTGATTTAGAGTAAAGCAGTTGCATAGGTAGGTACCTATGCTGTTGCTTGTAAAGCTGAGTAAAGCAATAGCATAGGTAGGTACCTATGATGTTGCTTGTAAAGCTGAGTAAAGCAATAGCATAGGTAGGTACCTATGCTGTTGCTTGTGAAGCTGAGTAAAGCAATAGCATAGGTAGGTACCTATGCTATTGCTTGTAAAGCTGTATAAAGCAATAGCATAGGTAGGTACCTATGCTGTTGCTTGTAAAGCTGAGTAAAGCAATAGCATAGGTAGGTACCTATGCTATTGCTTGTAAAGCTGTATAAAGCAATAGCATAGGTTTGCTTTACTTAAGTTTTATCTATTGCTTTATTTAATTTTTATCTTTAATATCAAAATATCGCGCGTTCATTTCTATCTTATATCAAAACGCAGGTGATGAAAAATGAAAAATATGTTTTCAATCCCACATCCCGTGCTTGAATCTATCGTTAAATAGTGTTTTTAAAATGAGTCTTAGGTTTCATTAAGCATTTTTTATCAGGTGTACTATTTGTGAGGGTCGCCAAAATTGTAAAAAAATGTGTCTGTCTCATTTTTTTCTAAAGTATACAATATATAATCTTCAAACTTTCTAAGTTTATAGACTATAATTATTAAAAACTTTCTTATAGAGTTATTTTGGGCATTGTGGAATCATAACTTTTTGAGTTATATAAGAAATTGAAATTTTTAAACATGCACACAGCTCAAAGGTCATTGGTTTCACAAACATATTTCTTAGCTCGTCACGTTTTTTATCAGCTAACCATCTAATGACATCATTAAAATTGGTTTTTATCATCATCATAATCACCGTCAGCATCTACGGAAGCTTATCCGCGTATCTCGACACACACTTGACAACTTATTTTTGTCAATGGCTTATCGAAGTTGTATGATCGGCGACCTTGTCTTAACCAACTGATGGAACGCCTCTATTTAAAACCTCTGTCGACCCATCGACTTTCATTTCTACGTGATACCCTTATAAGCTAAAATAACATTTTGTGTGACCACAACCTTCCTAATGTTTTTGAACAAGTGGTCTGAGATTGAAAATAAACACGTCTACTTGGCCCACTATTTCAGTACCGTATTTTCTGTATATCCTTCTTTTTTTCAATATTTGGGTCGCATGATTTAGGTGTTTGCTTTTGTCAATTCAAATATTTCTCAAGTACCTAGTTAAATTTAGGGAGCACTTAAATGTTTTTAAAAACTAAAATAAAACTAAGGTGTTGCCGATATGGAGGCTTTAATACTAATGATCTTATTTCTAGTCTATTCTTACTGCTACCGTATCTCTATGTTGGTGGGCCCTTACGCAGCATTCCAGCTAACAAGGCGTGAGAACGCTAACTGCTGCGTAAGCTCTCTATCTGTCTCGCTCTATGATAGACAAGATGGTTGAGAGGGGTGCATAACTCCTCCCTCCCCAAATGAGGATGTATCGGAAACTCCGATTTCAGGCTTTTTCCGATAATTCCGTAGAACATGTCTAATTTCCGGGCGTAATGCGCATACTGCGCTTACAACTAAGCTTAAAATTACGAGTCCTAATACTACATAAACTAACACACTTATTCCAGAGTCATTCTTTGTTTCACTAACACTTTCCAACACTTCACTGTTTCTTGCGGCTACTGCTAAGTACTTTACGTCGTCTAGGTTCACCTCACGCATATTGAGTGCATGTGCACTTGGTAGCCTCGCGCCGGCCGGTAGCTGCGGCAGGTTGACGATGGGTAGAGGCGCCGCTGCTTCACTCTCCGTGTACACGCGTTTATGGTGGATTTTCATGCCTTCAATCTCTACGTCACAAGGTTCGTCTAGGGTAACGACGTATGTTCCAAAAACTGGGTATTTGGTCACTTCTTCTGCGCATTGCTTTGTGAGAGTTGTTCTGAGTCGCGTTAAGAGTATCCAATGTTCGGCGTTGATTTTCTGAAGTTTGACGTCTTCTACGTAGAGCAGATATTGTTTGCAGTAAGTAAGATTATTGTCGTACTTCAGCAACTGCTCCTCGCAGGTGGGCCCGCTGTACAAGGCCCGGTTGTCGTCGTTGCACAGGAACTCCTCGCCAGCGGCGAGTGTCGGCACGGTCGCGCGATCGGCAAGTACTTCATCCCTTTCGCCAATAGGTATGGGTATTGCGGAAAAATAGCAAGGGTTTGGTTTTTGGGTTCCAGGAAAATAGGTAGAGTGAACATTTTAAAATAACTATAAGTATTCTTATCAGTAATTGGAATTTCCATAATGAAAGTGACTTGATTTCTTTTTATGTATGACTTGACCGAAAAAGTCTCTTCAATTTTTACTAAATTTATTTCATTAGGCTCGTACACTAAGTTGCCTGTTTTTGATATCAATTTCAAGTGATGTAACAGCTCCGTAGAGTTGATAACAGACTGGTGGAGTACAGAATTTTTGCTGAAGGCTAATGCGGTCTCAATTTCGCTTAACTTAATAAATATAGTACGGAAGTTGCTTACAAACAGGCTATACATGCCGAGTATGTACGATGTTATGACTAAGCGATTCTCGTAAGCTATTATTTCTCTTAATGACGTCTCAATAGCCTTGAGACGCGCATCGGACGTTATCGCATTCTGGTTAATCGTATCAGTAACATTTACTAGGCTGTCCAACATTTTGGAGATAAAAGTAATTTTTTTCGAAATAACGACCTGGTCGTGATTTAGTTCGGAAGTAATTTTATCATATCTGAGTGCGTCATCGTGGTCCAAATTACCGGTTACAATTTTTATAATTGAACCTAAGGGGTTAATAATACCCCTCTTAAAACGCTGTGGGATCAATTGGCGGTATTTATCTATAGTTACTCGTATGTCACGCAAATGTTCCGCGTGCATTAGCAGCCCCATAAAGTCGCGAGGAAATGTTTTATTTGCCGTAACCAATTTTTGAAATTCGTTGAACTTTGTTACAATAGAGTTTAGGTCGGTGAATACGTTGTCTAATTTAACGGTTTTGATGATAGTCCAACTGTCTATCTGCACATATGCTAAACCTTCCTTGACGGGGAGAACTCCAGGGTTTCCTTCAAGTGATTGAAGATGAAGGGCGGCTGTCAGTGTTGGCGCCCCCAGCACCAGGATGCACCACCTGTGGAGGGCGTTTTATATTTTTAATTGGAGCATTCGTATTTTTTCTTTCTGTCTTTACTTTTATGGGAATGACGTTTCTTTTAGCTGTTCCCACGACTTTTGCCTTTTTGCTAGATACATAGCTTTATCCTTACTTTTGACGTGACAACGTCTTATAAGTTGGTTTGCCGGGTGACACTTCAAGAAACTGCGTTACGCTCCGCTCACGTTATGCGCTCACAATGAGAGCGAGTGAGAGGCACGCGTCATGGTTAGCCCGCCTAAGAGCGAGAGAGACAGACATTTTCATCCTTCTTCCTACTATACGAATGAATATTCACATTAAAATTATTTTACCACTCAAAGTCGTTGTCACGTAAAACTTTCGCCCGTATACCGACTTTACAGGCAACCAATTTTTCTTTTGTTGATATCTTTCACGAAAACTGTTTCCTCTGGCAGAGGTTCGATTTGGGTCTCACCTCCTCGTTGTTTTCTAACCTTTTCCTTTTCTGCCATCATCCTCTCAGCTAATTGTTTGTATAGAAATTTCGTCCGTTTTTCATGATCCTTTACTAATTGCTGGGTGTAGGATTTTTGAAACTCTACGTTGAATGGGCTGTCTGTGTCCGTGTGGCCAAACACGACTTCGAACGGGGTAAGGCCCGTGGCAGTGTGTATAGTGTGATTATACGCCATGATCGAGTACGTCATGATGGAGGCGGCGTCCGTGCACTTCTGTTCATATTTTGCTAATCGATATATTTCGATTATCGTCGAGTGGAATCGTTCGATTAATACCATTGAGTTCGGGTTATTGATTGTACCTACATGACGTTCTATTTAATGTAGGCTGAGGAACTCTTTCATCAGCTCGTTGTTGAATTCCATTCCAGGGTCAGAGCTTATCTTTTTAGGGATACCATAAAAAGCGAAGTACTTCGTTAGGGCCCTTACAACTTCTGGTGTTGATTTGTTGGGTATTTCGATGGCCTGTCCCAATTTACTGAAGGCGTCTATAAGGGTTAGATAGTATTTACCCTCGATGGAGAATAGATCGATGAACAACTCCTGGAAGGGCGCGTCCTGTGTCTGTGTTAGTTGCAGAACTGGCTTAAGAGGTTTCCTGTCATATTTCATTTTTCGGCATGCTTCGCATGCGTTGATAATGGCCGAAACGGTTTCTTCCATTTTATTCCAATAATAGGTTCTCCGAAGTCTAACGAGTGTTTCCTTTATACCTCGGTGACATGTTTTGCCCTCATGATATTTAAGAACAATCTCTTTTTGTTCGCTTTCATCTTTGACGTATACTACTCGTTCTGTACATTCTATAAATTTATCATATCCCTTTTAAATAGTGCTATTACTATATTACTGAACTGTCGCCGATGTTCTTGCTCTTCAAAATAGATAAAGTACTTGGTTTTGGGTCTGATGTACTCTTTCAGGAAATTTTTAATCAGTTCCGGGTTGTTGACGGGTAGGAAGACTTCTAGAATTTTGTGTTTGTCGTGTGATGTGTCCTTCACGTGGAGTTCGTTTTTGAGCCATGATAACACTAAAATTTGGTTAGGCTTATTGTCGATAGCTTCGTGTAAAATAGGTATCCCATTTGATTCCAGATCCGCTGCTGAGTGTACCGTTTGTGATTTGGTACTTTCCGTGGGTGATTGAATTACTGGGCGTTCAATTTCTAATTCTCGAACGGTGTCTTCCGAATCTGGTATGCTTAAGGGTTCGTCTGTTAGACTTAGGGTCTCACTTGCGTCTGATATGGAAATGGTCGATGAGTCACGTCGCTGGACTTGGTTTTTTGTCAATTTTTCGATGCTTTGAATAACCTCTGTCAGCTCTTTCTTTAATTTGCGGTCCTTGCTGTCAACGTTCGCTACCATAGAGTCTGCGTCGTCGTCTGTGTCGCTATCAGAGTTTAGGGCATTGACCTTGATTCTACTTAATGCATCCGCATTTGTGTTTTGTTTCCCGTTTTTGTAAATAATCTCAAAATCGAAATCATGAAGGCATAGTCTCCAACGTGTTAGTTTACTATTTGGGTCCTTAAGGGAATTTAGCCACGCTAAAGGTCTGTGGTCGGTGTATATGTAAAATTTCCGACCGTACAGATATGGGCGGAAATGTTTGGTTGCCCAAATAATGGCAAGTAGTTCTCGTTCTATGGTACTGTACCGGCTTTCAGTGTCACTCAAGGTCCTGCTCGCATAAGCTATAGGTCGGTCACTCCCGACTTGTCCTTGAGAGAGTACAGCGCCGAGGGCTACGTTGGACGCGTCCGTGGTTAGGATGAAATGCTTATCGTAGTCCGGATATTGAAGAAGTGGCGCATGAGTTAGGAGTTCTTTGCACTTGTTGAATGCGTCTATATAATTTTGGTCGATTATGATTTTGTTGCGTTTTTTCAGACATGACGTTAGCGGTTGGGTTATTTTCGCAAAATTTGGTATGAAACGTCGATAGTGACCGACTAGTCCTAGAAAACTTTTGATTTCAGTTGTGGTTTTGGGGATCGGAAAATTCAATACGGCTTCAATTTTATCGTCGTTCGGTTTCAGCCCATCCTTTGTTATAGTGTGCCCGAGGTAGAGCACCTCTTTACGTAGAAATTCCGACTTATCTAGCTGTACTTTGAGGTTTGTTTCCCTGAGTCTGTTGAAAACCAGCCGGAGTTTTTGAACGTGTTCTTCGAGGCTGGATGAGAAGATGATGACGTCATCGAGATATACCATGCAGTGTAGGCCTTGAAGTCCTCGAAGTACGTGGTCCATGGTGCGCTGAAAAGTCGCTGGGGCAGTCTTCAAGCCGAACGGGAGTCTCAAAAACTCAAAGTGGCCGTTCTGGGTGCTAAATGCTGTCTTCTGTCTGTCTTCTTTCTCTACTTCTATCTGATGGTACCCGCTTGCAAGGTCAAGTGTGCTAAAGTAAACACTTTTGCCTAATTTGTCGAATAGGTCGTGTATATTTGGTAAGGGGTACTTATCGTCTATAGTGATTTCGTTTAGACGTCTATAGTCGATGACCATGCGATATTTTTGCTGTCCAGACGCATCTATTTTCTTGGGTACAAGATGCATAGGGGCGTTCCACGGAGAATGCGATTCCTGTATGATGTTATCTTGTAGCATTTTTTGTACCTGGCTGTTAATTTCTTCCGCTTGGGCAGGGGCTTGTCTATACGGTTTCACGAAAATCGGGTCCTCGTTTTTTGTTCGTATCTTATGCTTCACTTGGTTAGTGAAGGTCAGTGGCAATAGGTCACTATGAAAGATATCCTTATATTCTTTACACAGCGTAAAAATTTTTTCGCGTTCTTCGCTGTTGCAGTGATCCAATCTGAGTTTATTTAGGTTCTTTTCAAGTATTTTGTCAGTCTCTATATCGGTTGCATCTGTAGTGAAGTTGAGGTCGCATTTTCTTGCGGAGTCGCCCGATACTTGTATGGGCCGTGAAACTGTGAGAAAAACTCGTTCGTCAGAGGCGTTCTGGATAACCGTGGTAGCGTATCCATTGACACAGTTCACTATTGCACTTGGCATTCGTATGCCGGGGCCAAATTCTCTATAGTCAATTATAGCTTCGCCTGAGTGTTGATCTATGGGAAGCTTGACGCGTTGTTCCGTCCTTGGTTGGAGCTCGATTACGTAATCCAGATTGGTGTTAATTATCGGAATGCATGTGGTCTTGGTTCTTAAAACCGAATTCTTAAGGTCTATTACAGCGTCCGGTTGTCTGAGGAGGTCGTTCCCGATTAAGCCGTCGTAGCGTGAGTCTACGTTGTATAAGTAGAATTTATGAGAGTCGCTACTTTGGAACGTTGGTAGAAGCGGTATTTCTATGACTTCTGTATGTTTGCTACGTGCGTGAGTACTAACGACTTCAAAAGGTTCATGTCTTATGTCGTTGTAAAAATACTGGTATGCCTTTTGGGGGCTCACGAATGACCTTGTACTGCCCGTATCTATCATCATTTTGGCATCTATTTCGGATATATAGATGTGGGGCAGTTTGAGAGTAGGGTCGCAGTTAAGTTCTATAACTTCTTGTCGGTGGAGGCTAGTGCCGGAAAATTTTCAGTTGGTTGCTCTGAAGGAGAGGTAATCTGCTGGGTCTCGGCGTAAGGTTCCATTTGATAAAACTCATGGTCACCCTCGTCCGAGTATCCGTAGGTTTGTTCGATTTCCTCATAATTGTAGTAATATTCGTTGCCGTACTGACCATAGTACTGGTCCTCGTCGTAGTTAGTGAGCTCGTTTAGTCTAAATCCTTCACGTCGTGGCGGCGCTGGTAGAGCCGTCCTCATTGTGACGTCAGTTGAGTCTAACTGAGTTGTCTGGGGCGGCTTATACCCGAATTGTTGAGGTGACATGCCTGCGCTGAGATTTGGCCTAAAGCCTGTCGGTTGCGGCTGATTGTTCCCAAATTGGGGGCGGTAGCCGAATTGCGGCCTGTACCCGAACTGTGGTGGATTAATCTGTGGCCGATATCCAAACTGTGGCGTACTGTTGAACTGCGGTGGGCGGTACCCAAGTTGCGGCCGGTAGCCGAAATTTTGTTGGGGAGCTTGCGGCATTCTGAACGGTGCCGGTTGTTGTCCAAAATTAAATTTCGGTGTTAAGGCATTATTATTATTTGGTAAAAGAGCGGGAGGTTTATACCCAGTAAGTTGGGGAGGCGCACCAAATTTAAACCATCCAAGGTTTTGATTCTGGGGTAAAATTGGTTTAGGCATCGAAACGGGGGCGTTACTATTAAAGTTATATATACGTTTCCTCATGCTATATTGGTCATGGAAATTCACTTCTTCCAATACTATACTAAGGGCACCCTCTAAAGTCGTTGGGTTTTTCAATCTAACTATGCGTACCATATCCTCTGGCAAATTATAGAGGAATACGTTCAAGGCTGTGTGGTTATAGATAACTGTTTTAGCCCGTTTCAGTTCCAGATCGTCAAGCAGATTAACTTTAGAAATCAAGAGTGAACGGGTACTCTGAATGCGATTACAAAACTCTAAATAACTTTCGCTGGATTTAATTTTCATGCACTCTAGCTCAATATTAATACATTGTTCGCTACGCGGATCTCCAAAGTGTTGTTTCAGCAAACATTTAAGCTGGCTCCAGGTGACTACATCCTCGCGTTCCGATAACAACGCAGCTGCCTTATCGGTTAGTCTGCTCGTTATCGAGAGGAATGTGTACAAATCCTGCGGGCCGACCGCCTTACTCAAAGCTATCACTATTGCGATTACTATTGCTATTGCAATTCGCATGCAATCGTAATAGCTTATCGGTACCGCCTACCATAGAAGTAATAGCTTTGGTAAGAATTGCTTATAGCTTTCACAGATAACCTGTGTTTTTGTA
Organism: Hypomecis punctinalis; assembly: GCA_949316475.1. Lineage (NCBI taxonomy): Eukaryota > Metazoa > Arthropoda > Insecta > Lepidoptera > Geometridae > Hypomecis > Hypomecis punctinalis. The sequence goes on along the minus strand of OX438800.1, from coordinate 25,787,218 downwards.
ATCTGTGCTCTGACACATTCTGCGTTTTGTTTCCGCTAATTAGAATTGATTTGCAGAATGTTTGTTTATTTCTTATTTACTCAATAATATGATTAAAAAAATATTAAGGGTAAGAAAATAACATTTCAAATGAATTTCTTCTATAATATCTTCTATAATATAACTTATAATCAAAGTATACATGCGAATGGGATTTTTTAAAATTCCATGGCATATTCGCATAAATGAAACGCATTGACATTTGCATTTTTCACATTTTGATTTTTATTTGGAGGGAAACATGGGGAGCCAATAATGTACGACCCAAAATTCACGACATGATAATGTACAGCCTGATAGTGTATGGCATGATAATTTGTGTCCCACCAATTGTGACCAATTATTGTGAGTTAACTCAATTTCAAGAAAAGTTTAACATGTGGGTCTTAGAAATCACCGATTCAATTACCTTTAATATAAATAATGATAAATTTAAGATTTAGTTTCCATGTTGTTATTAAACTTTCGCGATTTGAACACATTATTACTGTATACTACGGGACTAATCGCGCACTAAAATTACGAGATAAATAAATACCTCCTCATCCTGACGTTTCGGTCGAGTTGCATCGACCGTGGTCACGGGTAGACTGGAATGTGGAACAGCTGGTACCGCCAATTCAATTTGAACTTGAAATATTGTCACTACGACACACAACACTCACGGTATCTAACAATGTCCTTCTACCTACACTACGCGATTTGCATTTGTTGAAAACAGGATTCCACGACGCCGATAACTGAAATCCATTCCCCCGGTTGAAATTCTTATGTTTTTTGATTTCCACCGCTTCACGAACTATTCTTGAAAAATAGTGTCGATCCGTGGAGGACTTTTGGGTAATGAAGGCAGACAAAGAAGGGGTTGACCAGTTTGTGGATTATTTCAACTCTATTCATCCTAACATTAAGTTCACTTATGAGATGGAAGTGGAGAATGGATGATGGACGTCGATTAGTGTGACGCTCCGTATACCTAGTATTTTTGTATCGCTTACATAATAAATCTGTCCTGGGTTTTTGTAGAGTAATATCACCCTATTGAAAAGAGAGGTAGGGCCCCAGACGAGTGAGATGGCGATAAATAGGTATTTGCTTCAAATAGGTATTAGGAGTGTTGGCTCCATTTTTACCTATAACTTCATGGTACAGCCTGATAATTGGTGGCATGGGACATGAAATACGGGCCGTGTTTTCCTGCCCGCACGATTTGGTGTCACCAAATACGTGCCGTACAATATAGGGACTCGAAACATAGACGTCAAATTAATCTCTTTATTATTTACAAAGTAGTTAAAAGTAGTAAAGTTTATTTATGTACGAAGAACAATTTTTTGCAACTTAGCGATGATGTAATTCCTCTTTTGCATTCTTCACAGAGGACAACGGCTATTAGGCCGGAGATCAAGGTGTTTATGATTGGTGGTGGTCAAGGAATGTAGTGGAGAGATGTTTTGGTGTCTTGAAGTCACTTTTTCGGTGCCTATTGGCACATCGGACAGTGCACTATACCCCTAAGAAGGCAGGGAACATTGTAAATGCATGTGTGGTTCTTCACAACCTCATTTGCGAGCCGCATGCAGAGATCGACGAGGAGGCTATGCGCCTTGACCGCGAACGTCAGCCAGAGCATAATAGAAGGAATAGAAGCAGTAATAGAAGGGCAGACGCCCAGCAGTGATCAGTCATGAAATATAATTATCTAATACCCTGAGCGAAGAGACCTATGTTCAGCTATGATCAGTGCCATAGCGGTAGCTATGAGTGTGAAAGTGGTTGTATATATTCTATTATTTCTTGATGTTTTTATCAGTCAATGTAGTCTCTTATGCACTAATAATTCACTAATGGTGTGCAGATTGAGAGTGAAAATGATATCTATATTTCAAACTGTGTTAGATATATACTGCTTGTGTTTAATTTTTCTGTTTTAAAAATAAAATACTAGAAAACTTTTAACTTTATTAAAGATAATGAATTTGAATTTGATAATATTCGAACATTAAACAAATTGCTATTACAGGTCCACCACAGTGGGCGCTAGACTTGGAGGAGAGGCGGCTGGCCTTAGATGCAGAGCGGCTAGAAGAAGACAGTCATTTTCATTGCTCACTTTTAGAAGCAGCAGCAGAAGTTTCAAACAGAACTACTCTCTGCTTTAAAAGAACTCGTCCCAGCAGTGATCAGTCATGATATTTAATTCTAGTGTGAAAGTGGTTGTATATATTCTATTATTTCTTGATGTTTTATCAGTCAATGTAGTCTCTTATACACACATCTCTTGGGATTTGTTTTATTTCAAATACCACTAATACACAGATCAAACATTTTTGACGTGACAACGTCTTATAAATTGGTTTGCCGGGTGACACTTCAAGAAACTGCGTTACGCTCTGCTCACGTTATGCGCTCACAATGAGAGCGAGTGAGAGGCACGCGTCCTTTCCACTCGGGCATGGTTAGCCCGCCTAAGAGCGAGAGAGACAGACATTTTCATCCTTCTTCCTACTATACGAATGAATATTCACATTAAAATTATTTTACCACTCAAAGTCGTTGTCACGTAAAACTTTCGCCCGTTTACCGACTTTACAGGCAACCAATTTTTTATTTATTATATAGAATTTAACGTTATAGAACTTGCAGCTATAGGAAAGGTGCATAATAACAATTAATACCTTAAAACCTAAAATATCTATGTATTGGAAGTGTAATTTAGTTATATAAAGTTACAAAGATCATTAATTTTATATAAATTCTTTAATTTCAACTAATTTAACATATGATTAAATAAATAAACAGCTTATGGAAAGGTTTTCCAGAGTTATTATTCAGGCAACTTATTTACATCTGAATCAAAAATCATATATTGTAAAAACTGTACGGGAGTTTTGAGCATTGGGCAGTCGGGAGCTTTTGTCAGAAGATCTTTTCTAACTTTGCAACTGATAACAATAAAAAAACTATTCTGTTCAGTAATTACTAGGTACCAAATAATATGTGTGCTTAATATATTTGAAATAAAATTTTCATTTTGATAAAGTATAACAGTTTTATCACCGTTTATGTAAAAAAAGTGCCCAATGCTCTCCTAACACCCCTACAGTAGGTGCATAGTTAGTGGCGGTATCAACAGTTTTGTTCTAATGGAACATAAAACAAAAATTATATATTTCCGGCTTCTGGCTCCCGGCTCCCAGCTCCGGTCTTGGCTCCCGGCTCCGCTTCGGGCTCCCTTCCTGGCTCCCAGCCCGCTCCTGGCTCCTGGCTCCGCTCCTGGCTTTGGCTCCACTGGCTGGATAGATCACCGTCCTATAAAATTATGAAACTATAATATACTAGGGCAGTAGGATAGTTATTATATACAAATATACATTATGAATGTAATGTAGCTGCTTTATTAACTACTTTTACTAAGATTTGTACATAACAATACTACAATACATTCTACTTTACTAATCTATGACTTCAATGGTTGCGCATGTGAGCATTCCATAGCCTGTCTACAAGTTGTTGCCTCACTGCGACTTCAAGACACCAAAACATCTTTCTACAACATTCCTTATGCTGATTTGTTTGTTAGTATAATGCTCTTCTGCACTTCCTGCTTGAGCATTACGAATGGGCGTCATCATCCATGGCCTTTGTGCATAACCAGAATCACCTGTAATAATTTAACATTTTTAAAATACTTGTTGTTGTTAGGTTAGAGGACTCCTCTGTCTGTAACCAGTGATAGCTAGTATAAGTATGTCAGCTAGTACATTAGGTATATATATTAGTAAACATGAGTTTATTAATACTGAATTTGTCAGGTTCCACACTTACCCAAAAACCAGTAGGTTTCGCCCATCTCATGGAGTCTTTGTATCCCAGATTTCACCGGACAACAATTCCATACATGGGAGTCATGACTTGATCCACCATATGATGAATCAACATGTAAGATGCGTAAATTAGCATCACATATCTGTAAATTGAATACATTAATTTAATTTACTATCTCTGTCACTGTAAAGACCTATTCGGCCAAGGTATTAAGTATGTATTTCTTACCATTAGCACATTCAGTGAGTGGTACATCTTCCTGTTGAAATATCCTTCTTCATGTTCACTAGGCCGAATGATAGAAATATGGGTACCATCAATACAGCCTAGAACACCAGGAAATCCAAATTGGTCATTGAACCTAGAACAAGTCAGAGCTTTTGTTAGAAAATAAATGAAAAACTGAATCGAGGTAATTAATACATACATTATAACAATTATTTACCTTCTTGCAACTTCACGACGTTCAGCTGAAGTTTTTGGGAAAGTGACATACTTCCTCCAGATCTGAGGATGATTCAATGCCTCTGTTACTTCCGCAAGACAATCAGACATAGATGTCTGTGACAATCCTAAGCTGAAGTCATTGCCTACACATTTTTGGTAGCTGCCACTAGCATAAAATTGTAATGCCGCCAATACCTGTAAAACAGTACAGTGGGTAAATGTTTGTTATTATCGCTATTTAACACATCATGTAAGTTGCACTGAATTCATAAACACCTTGATCTCCGGCCTAATAGCCGTTGTTCTCTGTGAAGAATGCAAAAGAGGAATTACGTCATCACTAAGTTGCAGAAAATTGTTCTTCGTAAGGCGAAAATTCTCGATAAACGTCCTCTCCGGCAGCAGCATGGGCTCGCTTTCTTCTCGCAGCTGTCTCCTCCGTAGAGTCAGCATCTTTCTCAGCCTTTCTTCTTCAGCTTCAACCAGCAACAACATTCGCGCCATTTCTCACATAAAACAGAAAAATTAAACACAAGCAGTATCTATTACATGTGCTGTTGAATTAATGAATACTGAATTACATAAATAACGTCACAAAATCCTTAATAGCTAAGTTAAAATCCAAAAAATACCAAAGCCTTTATGAAAACAGTTGGTTCGTGGTGACTGCTTTCATTGAGTAGCGATAGCTGTCAATGAAAGCAATTCCGCCATCTTGAATAATTAGGCGGTACCAAATCAGAGCAGAGCTGTCAATAGTACATTTTTGTAAAGTTGTTCATTCAACGATTGCTTTCGCAATCCGCGCAAAGCTATTGATAGCTAACATCACATAGGCGGTGCCAAATGATTAAAATGACGTCATAAACTATTGCTATTACGATTGCTATTGAATAGGCGGTAGATCTGCTGAGCTGCATTGCCTCTATACCTATTAATTACATATTCGGCTTTTCTTATGAATAGATTTAGATGACCCGGGTCTCCTCCGAAAGTCGGAATGATGGTAATCATTTCGCGGGGTATCGGTACCATTTCTCCGTTTTGTGCCATTATTATAGAGTAATTAGTAGGTCAGAGGCCGTGTACACAATATCGTTATAAAACACACAATAAATTCGCAAAATGCAATAAAATACGACAATAGCCTAATATTAACCGCAATATACCAAAATATGCGATAATTCCATAACTAATCCGATTTATTTTAATCCTTGTTAAAACGGATATTTTTACTGAAAAGTGTGACTAATTTGTTTATTTTACTTTATTTAGCTATGAATTCTATCGGAAATTATCTCAATAGTTGCACTTACTAACTTACTTATTGTAAAACTACTCGACCCGCTAAATGATTTTAATTCAGCTAGTCTCTTCTAGCTTAGCCTACTCTATGTATTTTCTTATCACTAAAGTACACTGAGTAGAGTATTATACGCAGTCACTAGACAGTTATAATGAGAGAAGTCTTATCTCAAGATAACAATATATCATGGATCAAGGTAGGAGTTGGAAAGGAATGGCGAAAAGTTTTACTCACCAGCCGATCGCTGCCATACCGGGTGTCCCACCACTTAACGAATTTATTTGCTTCGAGGATTCACTCACGCCCCGCCGCGATTCTGCGATCAGGCCAAAATATATGCCTGTAACAAAAACTAGCACAGCCTTCGACGAGTGAATCCTACCGGCTGCGCCAGTTAAATTTAGGGAGCACTTAAATATGTTTTTAAAAACTAAAATAAAACTAAGGTGTTGCCGATATGGAGGCTTTAATACTAATGATCTTATTTCTAGTCTATTCTTACTGCTACCGTATCTCTATGTTAGTGGGCCCTTACGCAGCATTCCAGCTAACAAGGCGTGAGAACGCTAACTGCTGCGTAAGCTCTCTATCTGTCTCGCTCTATGATAGACAAGATGGTTGAGAGGGGTGCATAACTACCTATTATGGTAAACTGTCAAAATAGAGCGAACGACCAAAGCTGGATGCAAGCCGCTTCCTACCGATCTTATCGGAGATCTAGGGAAGGCCTATGTCTTGCAATGGACGTCCTATGGCTGAAACGACGTCAAGAACGACGATCAAGACCTGTCCAAAGTCATAACTAAGTCCAATATAGAGACGTTACCCACTGGAAGCTTCTATGGAGTTTTGAAGACAACACAAAAATACATCATGTTTCTCTATCTTCACTAATATTATAAATCCGAAAGTGTATTTGTAAATTTGTTCCTCTTTTACGCAGCAACGAAACAACGGATTGACTTGAGTTTTTGGCGTGGTCATATAGGGAATAGCACAAAATAGTATTACATAGACTAGCTTTTGTTTTAATATAACAAGCACATTGCGGCCACATGATTTTCTTCCGTTTCTGCCAAAACTCTTCGGTCATGTTTGGTTACGTTAACTAAATTATTGCTTTATTTTGATACGAAAACGAAGAAAACAACTATCTCATTAACTGATTAAATCTGTGGTACATACAAATATCTTAATACGAGACAATGGAGTATCTTAATTAATTAACAGAGAAAATATATTTAATTTTTAAGGGTTCCGTACCCAAAGGGTCAAAATAGGACCCTGTTACTAAGACTCCGCGCTGTCTGCCTATCTGCCACTAGGCTGTACAGTAGGTATCTCATGAACCGTGATAGCTTGACAGTTGAAATTTTCGCAGATGACGTTTATCTGTTGCCGCTTTAACAACAAATACACAGAATAGGCCCTATTAACAAATACTAAAAGCAGAATAAAATAAATATTTGAGGGGACTCCCACACAACGAACCAGGCGTTTTTCGTACAAAATTAATAACAGTAATGGTTAAATATATTATGGGGGGCTTCTATACTGTACGGAACGCTTCGAGCGCGAGTCCGAATTGCAATTGGCCGATTATTTTTCTTAAAGTGTTGATTTCACCGATTGTTTTAAGCTTTTTACTCTCGACTGCTGACAGTTATTCGATTATATATATACTTAATTATATTAAAAAAAAATTATAACTTTTTTATACGAAAAAAGCGAGACGCAAACTAAGATTCCGTTTTATGCGCAGCGAATTTAATCGTAACCATCACGGTGACAAATTGACAAGATTTGGCACTCGAGAACGAGGCTGTGAAAGTACTCGGAAACCAATCAATCATGTCTTATTGGCGTTCGGCGGTGAAATAAATTGGAACTTGTCGTTGGCTGGCGAGTGAACGATACAGGCTGGGTACGCACTGAGCCGGCAACGCTCATTTTCTGATCGATGTAAAAAGTCTTCGAAATGATAACCACAGTTATAATGTGAAAGACCGCAGACTATGCCACATCTGACCAACTCTGCAGCATGCCCTAAAACTTGCACCACTCAGGTAAATTACACTCACTAAAAGGGGCAACAGATAGCGCCATTGAGGTGGCCGATTGTCGGTAAAATTTTTAGCACGCAAAATGGACTCAAAAAGAAGAAGACCACGGTTTTAAAATCAACGTGTCGACGTGGTTTGACATTCTAATTTAACGCTTTTCTATTTTACAGTTTATCTTTTCTTTTAAAATAGCCGTGTTCAGCACTAAATCTAAAACACGCTACGTTGTAGTACTAAAGACAGCTATTCTAAAAGAAAAGGTAAACTGCAAAAGAGGAAAACGTCAAATGAGGTTCCATTTGACGTTGACGCAAAAAATCTTTAAAACAGCGGTTTATAATCGATGACTTTTTGACGTTCTATTTAACGCTTTTCTCTCTGTTTATATTTTCTTATAAAATAAGTCCAGTATTAAAGAGTAGCCCGATATCTTTACGCGTTCCCGAGATAAAGACTTGACATACACACAGACGGACAGACGGACAGCAAAGTGATCCTATAAGGGTTTCGTTTTTTACCCTAAAAATTAGGAAATGAATCAATCGAAGTATACATCTGTCACTTTTTCAAAGGTTGAAAACAGTTCTTTTCGTGGCTTTTCGCGGTAGCATGCTAAGCTACTTAGTATTTTTGTGATTTTAACAGAAGTATATTACTGATTATTTTATCTAAAATATCTTATTCTCGTGGTAAGTGGGTAACAATCCCATCCCGCTATTATCGACGTTTTGAAATTAATAAAGGGACCGTTGTCAATTTAAGGGTTGAGTTATTTGGTTCGAATAGGGTTTGAATATTAGGGAATATTAAACTGGTATTATTGAAAGAGTCTCCTGTTAGTTGGTGTTTCAAGGATTACATTTAGGGTCGGCGGTTAGTGACCTTATTATGCAGATAAATGTTACTGACTTCTTGGTACACTGTTTTCTATCATGTAACTTATTACGCGACCCAAAAAATAATCGTATTGTTTTGAGGATTCATGTGGGCGGCGTGTATCGGATTTTCATTATCTAACTGAAAGTCGCGGCCACCGGAATGATTTCAATGCTAGAGGAATTGTCAGATTCCTCAAGTTAAATTACACATCGAGTGTTTTCATTATCGACGGATAAAAAGGCATTTTTGTTTATTATTTTTAGTAAATAATTTAATGCGTTTACAGATTGTCGATTGAAAAGAGTTTCTTTAGTCTTTGCCGATGTTAAGAAGTCTTGACTTATGTGAGAGAGTGACTTCGGGTAACACTTAAAACTTACTAATGATACGGCAAATCGTGGGTCTTGGTTCTCAATCACTTCAGTAGCTTTTAAGCTGCTAAAAATTTACACCAATGATAGGCAAAAACCACTTACTTTTAATTACGTAAACCTTTGTGTTTATAATAATTAATTAATTCATCTTTACCCATGTTAATATTAATAATCCGAAAGTATGTTTGTTGCAACAGAGCTACGAAATGACTTGACTTATTTTGAATCCGGAAGAATTAAAAGATCCTTCGAAAAACGTAGATATAACATGTGTAATAGTCTAGATAACTAAAAAAGTATAATGATAAGTTTGTCAGTTAGATTATAAAAATATTAGACACATTTTTTTTCTTTTGTCAATTAAACATAAAATGATGAAGAAAAGCGTGTCAACGTTCCACGTGACGTCACGTATAGATGCATTTTTCAAGTAGAAGTATAGAGCTCCTATTCTTGAACGTTGAGACACTTTAATCTTTGTAGTTTTTGTTTGATTGATAAAATAAAAAATATGTGTGTAATATTTTTTAACTGTCTTCCAAAAAGGGGGAGGCTCTATGTTCATCTGTATGTATTTTTTTGTGTATGTTCATAAAAAATTGGCAAATTGTAAACCGAATCAGAAAAATCTTTTTTCGTTCAAAAGGGTATACTTTCGAGATAGTCCCATTCAAATGTTTTCGAAATCAGCTGAGCCGTTTTTAAAAAATATACAACAATGAAAAAAAATGTATGCATTTAATTTAAGCGAATTGTACGAATGTTGTTCAAAATAGAAGTCGGTTTTGTAATTTTTTTGCGAAAAAATATTATTGATAACCTAACTGACGGACTAATTATTATAATGTTTTTTATACCCAGTCAGCCTGCCTATTATAGTGAAGTGCTTTGTTCCCAGGTCACGCGAATTCTGCGATAAACCCCATAGTGTACTGCCTGATGACGAGGAACTTCCAGCGGTCAGCACGGAAGCTGCTCTGCGGGCGGACGGTGTGCCAACAAACCTTCACGGTAACTCAATTTTCTTTTCCTTTTTTTAATCCTAAATAAGTCTTTATGTTTGTCTATTATAAAACTCTAGAGACGACGCACCAGCAAGCACACAATAAATAATCGGCCAAGTGCAAGTCCGACTCACGTACGAAGGGTTTCGTACCGTGTGAAAGCCCTTCTTAATATATTTTATTTAAATTATTTACGGCGGCTTAAAAACTCTAACATAATAGCTAGCCACTTGGCCTATATGAATTTGAATTTTTATTCGACAATTGACCGTAATAACTTGCGTAAGTAGCGCTCTTAGCATAGTTTAATTAGGTGCTTGTCAGCGATCACCGAAATTAAGCAACGTTCCACACGGTCAGTATTTGGATGGGTAACCACGGGTGGCATTTTCCAACTGAGCGCTACCGTGGCTCGAATGACACGTTATTAGGTACTGGTTCTTTTAACCGCTTAGCCATGTCAGAGGCCTTCAGGCGGCCTAAAAACTCTGACACAAGGGCAAGCCACCCGGCCTATACATTACTCTTACTTTTTACCGTAAAAACTGAAAATTTAGCAAAACGCTCACAATGCAAAATTCCTTCTAGCTCAAATTGTCAAAAAACTAAATAAGGCTCCGCAACCACTACCAGAGTCTATTATTTTGAATCAATGACTGTTTTATCAACAATATTTCTAAAATACCAAAAATGTGTTTTTGTAATATTACGCAGATAGCGCTATGATCCCAACAGCTGCGCTACGTTACGTAGCAGCGTCTACGCCGTAGGTGTTCTACGCAGATAATTTCCATTTTACGTAGGCGTATATTAATGATATCTAGCAATGAAGTCACCCGATGCTAGATGTTCATTTTCGATAATATACCTATTTATAATTTTGTATCTATCCTGGATCCTAATTTAGCTATCAGAGACGAAACTGAACTGGGACATTTGTAAGCCCTAAAAATGTTTTTGCTTTGCGAAAGCTATTTAAAGAAACGTTTTAATTACGATTGCTAACGTAAAAGCGTGTGTTTTTTTAACATAATGATTTTCCAAGGAGAAAAAATAGACCTGCAGGGCAATTCTGTTAACCGATGTCGTTACTGAGGTGATACGCTCTTGAACCTGTCTCGTTTTACCGCCGTCGAAAAAATAGACGAGCTACGATTGACGACGTGAAAACGTGTGACGTTACTGAATTGGAACGCTGATATAGACTATGACGGTGATATTACAAGTTTGTGTCTGTGTCTATTTCTGTATGTTTCATTGTGAGATTGATGTATCTCGCAAAGCAATGGAGTGGTATATTAATTTGAATTTGAATTGCGTTTGAAAGCCGTTAAAGATAGATAAATAAACTCTTCATTGACAAAATAGTAGTAAAACAATAGTAGATTATTTTGAAAAGTATCTTAATGACAATCAAATCAAATTAAATTTTATTTAATATCAGACACATAGGATCTTTCCATAGGATTATAATTCAGATTTAAGTGATTAGTTATTGATTATTACATTATAGAATTGAAAAGTAGTCCAACAACTTATATCTATCACTAAAAATAATTTCTGTAGGCAAAATGTATTTTTTATTCAGGATTTAGAATATATCCCGGATTCGTATGATATAAATTTTTAAAAAATTTCCTTGTTTGAAAACTATGATATTTCAGATTGACAATTACAGACTCATAGACCCATAAAACGTATAGCACATCACCGAGGTTAAAAGGGTTTCATTAATAAAAATAAACAGAATTAATAGAAGTGCACTAAGCTTTCCCAGGTAGCATTTATACGTTATTATGACGTCCGTTTACGGTACTGCTCGACGTAAGAGACGTCATTATCATGACGTCGGTAGTTTCTTCAGATGACGACAATTTGTCACAGCCTCATGACGTAAGTTGGAGGACGTTGAAGTGACGCCATATACTGACGTTGGAGTGACGTCATATACTGACGTTGTAGTGACGTCATATGCTGACGTTGGAGTGACGCCATATACTGACGTTGGAGTGACGCCATATACTGACGTTGGAGTGACGTCATATGCTGACGTTGGAGTGACGCCATATACTGACGTTGGAGTGACGTCATATGCTGACGTTGGAGTGACGCCATATACTGACGTTGGAGTGACGTCATATGCTGACGTTGGAGTGACGCCATATACTGACATTGGAGTGACGTCATATACTGCATTCATAGAGACGACACTTGGACGTTTATAATAGGGCAGCCAGTGACGTTGGAGCAACGTCATTCACTGTATTCATAAGGACGTCACTAGGCCGTACATATAAGGGCAGCCACTGACGTTGGAGCGACGTCATTCACTATATTCATAAGGACGTCACTAGGCCGTACATATTAGAGCAGCCACTGACGTTGGAGCGACGTTATTCACTGTATTCATAAGGACGTCACTAGGCCGTACATATTAGAGCAGCCACTGACGTTGGAGCGACGTCATTTACTGTATTCATAAAGACGTCACTAAGCCGCACATATTAGGGCAGCCACTTACGTTGGAGAGACGTCATTTACTGTACACATAGGGACGTTACTGGGCCGTACATATTAAGGTAGACACTAACGTTGGAGTGACGTCATATACAGTATTCATAGTGACGTTACTGTGAATCCTGTGTACGACGTCACTACTATGTCTGCGGCTGCCTTTGTATGTATGGCCCAGTCCCTGTGAACTAAGTAAATGACGATACTCCAACGACGATGGCTGCCCTAATATGTACAGCCCAGTCACTTTCCTGTGAACAAAGTAAATGACGAAAAGAATTTAGAATTTAGTTTGCGATAGCAGGCATCCTATATTATACACGTACCCTGAACAGACTCTTAGGACTATGGATGAAACCAAATAAAACAATGTAAGTAGCATAATAGATTTATATTCAAGAAGTATATACATACATAGACTGTTATATATAATCAATAATTGTTATGAATCCATAGTCTTAAAATTACAATGTCGATCCCATAGCAATTTTATGACCATGGCACATTTAGATTAACTATTTATTCTCTCTTGGAGAAATTACTAATGCACTGTTATCACTAATCAGGTTGGTGTTAACTTGTTTCTGCACCTGCATCGGACTTTTGCTGACACTTGAAATTATTTGATTTGTTTGTGCATTACATTACAATGACTCGATGCGCTGGTTGCGGTCGCAAAGCATTTTAAGTAGGTATCTATTGAGGTCAAATCGCACGAACATCGCCTATCTTTTATAACGGTCTTTAGTACCTGAATTTCGTCATTAGTAGCTGAACATACATTTTGAATTTGTAAAATATGTTGGTCTTGCGTATGTAATCTTTTTCTAAGTTCCCGACGGAATTCTGATAACAAACCGCCGTCATTCTCCAGCACGGAAACTTCCATTTGACTGCACTTGCTACCCCGTTGGTTATTGACATAATTAGGGCTCGCTGTTGTTGGTAACTTCCTATGTTCTGGAGTGCGAACTGGCGTGTCATTCCCAGCACGTTTTCTTTTTGTGCTGTCACACATCGGGAAAATCCATTGGCGCACATAGTCCGTAGAAAAAGACTCGAAATCTCGTCTTTTAATACCGAGACACAATATATGATACACTTTTTCACAGTTTGATAGTGTACACTAAGTTCACCGGTAACGTCTTTTTTACAAGCCCGGCAAAACGTAAACATTGCGATCGAACTAAATAGAAATAATTGCTGCGACAAAAAGTAAACACGTCCGCACCGATGCGAGCGCGCGTGCAAACAATATGGTACAATATGGTACGTCCTAATATTGACCCTAAATAGAGGTCAATAAAACGTCCCCTTTGTGGCGAATATGGTACGTCCTGATATTGACCCTAAATGGACGTCAGTAAAACGTCCACCAGAGACGAATATGATACGTCTTAATAATAACCCTGAAGAGACGTCAGTAAATCTTCCACTTTGTGGCGAATTTGGTACGTCCTAATATTGACTCTAAATAGAGGTCAATAAAACGTCCCCTTTGTGGCGAATATGGTACGTCCTGATATTGACCCTAAATGGACGTCAGTAAAACGTCCACTAGAGACGAATATGATACGTTCTAATAATTACCCTGAATAGACGTCAGTAAATCATCCACTTTGTGGCGAATATGGTACGTCCTAATATTGACCCTAAATAGAGGTCAATAAAACGTCCACTTTGTGGCGAATATGGTACGTCCTGATATTGACCCTAAATGGACGTCAGTAAAACGTCCAGCAGAGACGAATATGATACGTCCTAATAATGACCCTGAAGAGACGTCAGTAAATCTTCCACTTTGTGGCGAATATGGTACGTCCTAATATTGACCCTAAATAGAGGTTAATAAAACGTCCCCTTTGTGGCGCATATGGCACGTCCTGATATGGACCCTAAATGGACGTCAGTAAAACGTCCACTAGAGACGAATATGATACGTCCTAATAATGACCCTAAATAGACGTCAGTAAATCATCCACTTTGTGGCGAATATGGTACGTCCTAATATTGACCCTAAATAGAGGTCAATAAAACGTCCCCTTTGTGGCGAATATGGTACGTCCTGATATTGACCCTAAATGGACGTCAGTAAAACGTCCACCAGAGACGAATATGATACGTCCTAATAATGACCCTGAATAGACGTCAGTAAATCATCCACTTTGTGGGGAATATGGTACGTTCTAATATTGACCCTAAATAGAGGTCAATAAAACGTCCACTTTGTGGCGAATATGGTACGTCCTGATATTGACCCTAAATGGACGTCAGTAAAACGTCCACCAGAGACGAATATGATACGTCCTAATAATGACCCTGAATAGACGTCAGTAAATCATCCACTTTGTGGGGAATATGGTACGTTCTAATATTGACCCTAAATAGAGGTCAATAAAACGTCCACTTTGTGGCGAATATGGTACGTCCTGATATTGACCCTAAATGGACGTCAGTAAAACGTACACTTTGTGGCGAATATGGTACGTCCTGATATTGACCCTACATGGACGTCAGTAAAACGTCCACTTTGTGACGAATATGGTACGTCCTGATATTGACCCTAGATGGACGTCAGTAAAACGTACACTTTGTGGCGAATATGGTACGTCCTGATATTGACCCTACATGGACGTCAGTAAAACGTCTACTTTGTGGCGAATATAGTACGTCCTGATATTGACCCTAAATGGACGTCAATAAAACGTCAATTTTATGGTGAATATGAGACGTCGAAATAATGACTTTTAATTGACGTACATTATGACGTCATCGACGACGCATTAACGACCGACCCTATTATGACCTAAGAGTGACGTCGTTTATGCGTCACTGACGTCACTTTGCTACCTGGGTTATTGCTCTGCTCCAGGCAGGTAATTTCTGAGCAAACAATCACGTTTCGCCGACGTTGTTGTTCTATTTGATATCTATTTTAACTCGCACAAGTACTTTGAATGCAGCTATAGAGTTAGGAAACTTTAGAAGGTAATTACACACCCGTGACAACTTAGACCTGGACTTTCGTACCTGTTGATGATTAATTTAACGTAGTTTATGTTTGTGCTTTTGGTCAGTCAGTTAAATAATAAGCCGTGGTGATGACGTTACGTGACGGTTACGGTGAAGATAAAGATCGTGAGGCAATCTGCTTACGTTCTTAGAAGAAATTCTTTGGCGTATGTGAATCCACCAACCCGCACTGGGCCAGCATGGTGGCTTTGGCCCAATCACCCCCTTGCGGCCCCTTGCGTCCTACAGTGGACTATTAAAAAGGCTGGTACAGTACGGTCAGTCATCGGGTGGCACGTAAATTGAGAGTTTCAGACTCAAAACCTTAAATAAAATCATTCAAAATCGTTTTTTAGGTTTCTAGATGAAAAGAAAAAAATACGACTTAAAATCTCTGTCGTCAGGTCCCGTCATCTGGCCTAAACGAACTTACTTATCATTGGATGTCGAACGTCTTTTAAATACCTGCATTCGTTTTATATTTAATCTCAGAAAATATGACCATATTTCGGAATATCTCAAAACATTGAATTGGCTTACGATCCGCGACAGGAGAAATGCTAGGATACTCGGACTGCTATACTCCATCTTAAACGACGCTTAATCACCGCCTTATCTTAAAAACTTTTTTACGTTTATGGCTTCAGATGTTGTCACTAGGCCCCCGGAATCCTGCAATGTCCTTCTTCTCAGCACCCCGAGGCACTGTACGTCATTTGTGCACGACTCTTTCCGCGTTGAAGCCGAGCGCCTTTGGAACAAGCTTCCATCCACTATTCGGCAAGCGCCTTCCAAGGCTGTCTTTAAGCGCCTTGTGCGGGAGTATTACTTGAAGTTGTCCAAAATCTCGAACACATAGGATAAGCTATTTTTATCTTTTACTAGTTATCATCTTATTATGTATGATAATAGTTTATGTAAGTTTATGTATTTTATTTATTTTGAAATTGTATTATTATTTAGTATATTAATACATTATTTTTTAGTTTTGATTTGTGTTGATTCTAGTTAATTTATCTCTTTGTCTATTTATTCATGCCTACTTCCCAATGTCTTCTACCTGTAGGTTGACTGGCAGATAATGCTATTTACTAAGTCCTCCTATTGAACATATAGATGTAGGTATGTGTTATATTTATGTTAGCATACTATTTATTTTGGGTGACAATAGTACTAAAATGGACTCTTTAAAAGCTCTAGCACTACAAGGCATTGACTCTACCAAAACGAACGGAGAAACAAAATAAAGTAAAGCCGTTGCAGTCTGTTAGTCTACTGTGTTCAAAGCTATTTATTTACTATAATTGAAATAACATGAATAACAGTTGAAAATTGGCGAGATAATTAAATTCGGGATTTATAAGCGAAATATCATTTGGCATCACACTAGGCTCGAGGACTGTGTTGTGGATACAGAATTACCTACAGCGACTTATCAAAAACAATCGAACTTGTTGAAATGAAAGAGTAGTAAAATTATACGAACTTATTTACAAAAATAAATAGAAATACAATAAGAATACATATTATTATCTTGAAAAAAAAACGTGCGATAGTTTTCTTGTTGCGTTGTGCATGTGTGAGTGGGCGCAAGAGTATGGCATTATATAGTGCTGTTTATTTGTGAGTGTAATTGTTATGTCTGTTTAGCGAAGACCAAAATTTTACTCTACCCACACAAAACTATGTTTTGTTTCTTACTAAGCAAATATGGCATTTATCAAAGGCTCCGCTTTGTTTAAATCTGGGGCTAACTTACGTCACCTTTAACCCTACCTCAGTTTATGTATTTCACATAATTATGACTCAAAGTGAGCTAATTGCCGAGTTAATTGGTTGCCACATTAAACGCCAAGCCTTTGCCATCGTCAATCTATTTATGGCTGACGTTAAATAAGCTCTATTATATAGTAGTAAGGTCATTGAATAATGATAACGCTTTCTTATTAGCGCGTCTCATCAATATGATAAAAAATGTCTAGTCGATGGAGCGACTGGACCAAACCGCGCTGAGTTGCTTTTATACGGGTTAAATGGTAATACATTAACATTCTTTTAAAGGCATATTCTGTACATCAAAACAAACAACTTTTATTCTACAACGTTTCCCAAATCTCAACAAATATCCCAATTTTTTTTTTTAAATGTGGAGGCAGCATATTACTTCATAGTATAATCGCTTCCCGTTGTCTGTCTGTCCTTATGTATGCATATTTAAAACTACGCAACGGATTTTAATGCGGTGTTTTTGATAGAGTGATTTAAGAGAAAGTTTTATATATATTATACACCTGTGCAAAGCTGGGCGGGTCGCTTGTGTACAAATAATTGTTTTTTGCATACCTAACTAATATTTTCACTTGTTTGCATATTTACACAGTATCGCAGAGATCCTAGTGTCGTGGGTGGGGTAGCGCGCGCACTTATTACATTGAGATAATTATGTTCAGACCGGCCAAATTATTTTCTTATGTATAAATGAAGCTAAGATTATTCAGTTTAAGAATATTAGTTTTCAAACAAACAAAGACAATATCGTTATGTTTAGGAACAAGATTATTTTTTTCAAAAATTAGCATGGCCCACATCACCCGTGTACAGAATTCGCGAATATTTCGCATGGATCGATGTAGTATTTTTCACATTATTGTTGATTTATCAAAAATGGCTCGGCCGATTTCGAAAAAATTTAAATGAGACCAATTTTGAAGTATACTCTTTCCAATAAAAAAAAATATTGAAATCTGACTACTAGGAAAAAAGTTATGCGTGGTTATACATAAAAAAATATATATATATTTACGCGTCGAATTATATACCTCCTCCGGTGGTTTGTCGGTCAAAAATAATGCTGCAGACGTAATTATCATAATTCATGGACTACCTATAATATGAACTATTTTTATAAAACTAACGTAGGTACTTATTCAACAGCATATTAATAAAGCGGTGAAATTACACGTCACGCATGACGTCACGACTCTGTTGGTTGATTTTACCATATTAATTACATCTCAAGTTTGGTGTATACGCAGCTTTATGATTCCAAAAACACCTCTGTAAATAAATATAACTATATCAAACATAATATTCACGCATCAGCATGCGAGCTTAGATTACGACGTCAAAATGATTAACTCGTATGAGGCGTTATTTTATTGACAGGTATATTAGCAAACATCTATTTGGGTGTGTTTGTTATAGCAGGAATATAATAATATAATGGTAAGGCCTTTACTATAAATACTGTCAATGTATAATGTTTATTTCGTCGGCTGATCGTTGAATTAGCCAGATCGGAAAGTGATTGGACTCTTCTAAAAACGCCAATCTGTTAAACTATCCAGCTTTGTATAAGAGAAGCAATTCTATAACTACATTCCTCCATTCTGTACTTATATCACAAGTTACCTAACACTTCTCGCTCTGCTATCATCGTACTTTTATGTATTTTTTGTAGCAAGAAAACTGAAATCACTGTCACCATATCTTATTGGAAATGATCGATAAGAGAAAGAAATAAATAACAATAATCTTAATTAAGCGTAAAACGATATGGCTGCTGTAAGATGTCTAGATTACAATCTGACCATTACTTATCCAATGGTCGGCCTACCACATATATCATTTTCGATTACGGCTACCCTCACTGCAGTCTAACATACTCGTATGCGCTCAAAAGTGCCTTGGTAGGCCAAACTTAGCTACGAGTATAATACCAAATCGCAGATATTGCATTATGGTTGGCCTTAAAAATCATAGGTATATAATATAACAGGTGTATTTTAGTTCAATGTATTGCCTATCAAATAAAAGTCCACATTGTGATTTTTCCATACATTTCTCATTATCAATATACGAGTAGCATCACGAACTTAGATTAATTATTGATCTTACTGCGCTCGACTAGATAAAACCGATGAACTTGGAAAATGCGGCAATTTTGGGCAGTTTACAGTCTGTCAAAATCTGTCAGATTTGGCTAACCGCATGCCGAATCTCGCTAACTGACACTGATCACAAGACTTCAAACACAATTCAACAATCAATTTTGCCGCATTTACAGTGGTGTTGTTTTCAAATAGTGCTGTATCTAGTCAAGCGCAGCGAAACAACAACGAAACCAAGCATTAATCTACTTTTTATTTTGGAAAAGTCTGCACTTTGCGCTTCAAAACAAGAATGTACTTATGAAAAGTGTGTAATCTCAGTAAGCGAATTTTTGTAAATTCTTTTGAGATTAATAAATATTCTTAAATCAGAATCTAAAATCATAAACAATAAAAACCAAATTGATTCGTTTACCTAGACCAACTGAATAAGTTAGGTGACAAAGCTAAGTTCAGGTGGTTTAAACCACCTGAATACATCTGACATGATTGCAATAAAACAATTAAAGTCTTGTAAATCACAAAAGTATAAAACAGGAAATACCATCCTCGGTGGCCCATCCTATGATCGATTCAGAAAGCCATCTTTAAATCGCTAAAAGAGATAATTTACAAATATATCGAGATTAGGCCATTAACTTGTACAGTATTTGATTATATGCTTTATTTGTTTTGGAAAATTATTTTCTTTTTAATTTTTCAATTTAAAAGAATTTCATATTTTCGGATCTAATTACATATCTTTTGACATTGCTTGTAAAATATGGCGGCACGGAGTGATGGCGACCTTGAACAAAAATCAAATTCGAAAATACGAAATTCCATAATAATTATCATTAAATCCCGTTGTTTTATTCTGTGAATTTGTATAACATATTATAACGTATTTTTGGGCTATTGTACAAAGTCTAGGCCGATTTTTCCAAGATCTCCTTTATCGAAAAATAATTTGGCAAAAGTCCAATCTTTCTTCATTTTCTATTCTCCGATAATTTGTTACAGTGGCGCTGCACACAAAAGCCCGACGGATCGTCAAGCGATTATGAACTCTACCACGAGCCCCACAAAAGGTGTTATTTGCAGGTGATCAATCATTATTACGTCCTAATTACTCGTACTTACTTGTATGTCCGTGATTTCACTGCTATGGTGGGCGTACACGGACTTGCCCGGGGGAAACAAATTCATTATTTACTAAAGCTTACGAATAAGGTGAGAGAGAGGTCTCTCACTATGGGCCTTATTAGTAAGCTCCAAGTAGCCCAACGAGCTATTGTTAGCCGCACACTCGATTCGCCAAATCGAGTGACAGCGGTACAACACTAACGCGCGACGGACGCGCTGCGCGACACTAGCGACGCTACAGTTTGAACAGGGAATGCGCAATGGCGCGCGATCGTATCTTTTAATATTAATAACTATTGGATTAAAAGTGCAGTCTGTGATATATCAGTTTAATAATACGCCCACGGTCGACCTTATAACTAAATTAGGGGAAGCTGAAGCATCCCCTTACAGTTCAGAATTGGGATCAGAACAAATCTGCGCCAATACGGCGCTTGCGTTTGCTTTCTGTTTTAGGTGACGGCGTGTTAATAAATACGGTTGTATGAGACAGGATCATCTATTACTGGTGGTACCAGCCGTAAAAAGCATCGAAAACAGTAAACATTTACTTCACGTAACAAGAAAGATGTGAAACTATGTTGTAATCGCGTCGTAGAATGGACTGGCCCAAAACGTATGGGTAAAATGCCTTGAAATCCTGAAAAAAATACGTGAAAACTGCAATCGTGCCTTATACCGGCTTAGTTTATCCGTGGATACCAAAATAACTGTGAGAAACGGTGAAATATGTATGGAAAGATATACTTAACTGCGTCATTAGGTATTTGTCACAGTATCATAGTGCAACAAGCTAGAACAGTGGCTTGTAAGTAATGAAATATGACGCAATATCATCGAATGCAGGTAAATCTCTGGATTACTTACGTAGTTTCACCCCCAAACCAGGTATTAGTGATACCAAAGTTCATTGACCTGGTCATAACCTATTGCAACATTTGTATTGCATCCTGTCGAAAATGCTTAGAGTTTTAAGTGGCCAAACACCTAGTGCTAATGTGGCATGTATACACAGGAGTTGGCAACTAAACCTTCATGAAATGTTGTGGATACATGTAAGTATTAATTCAGTACCTAACGGTGAGATATGTATATCCAAACTATAGATTGTTGACATATTCTGAGGTCATCGACCTACACAGTTCATGAGCAGAGGTCTATCACAAGCCTGCAGAGTTATAAAAGTACTGTGTGGTACTGTGAATTCTGTAAGTGTTATATATGGTTATACTTGGCCGGCGTTAACTAACCAACAACATGGATCATGTAAGTAAAAGTGCTTTATCACCAACAAATACTGGACTGGAAGCTTGGCTATCATAGCCAGCAACAGCATGAACTAGCTGTGTCATTTATAATGCACTGCAGCATGAAATAACATGGTAAGAATTATATTACATGAAACATTACTCGCTCATTATATGGAAGTCAGTTGAGGATTTATATTGTACTGCAGTGTCAAGGCACACTTCACAGGAATGACCTGTTAAGGCTGACTGGTAACAAATAGTGACTGGAAAGTATTGCCTGTGGTTCTTAATTCTTGTTAAATGTTGTGTTGTAAAAACATAATCACTTTGTTGAAAAACTGTACAATAAGACACATGTTCTACAAAAATGCTCCAGTGGTACAGCTCAAATATCAATAAAGTACAGTATAATACAGAGTGAATTTTACAGAGCACAAATCCAAAGCACTTTGAAAATTGGATTGGTTCAGTAATATGTACAAATACCATTTTTGCATTGACATTTTCTGGTCGGACCACCATAATTTTATTGGTCATCAACGGTTGCAGTCTATGAGGCAGTATGTCTGTAAATCTATGTATTGTATGTCTTAGTGGTAAGATGCATATATGATTGCCTTACAAACATGAATACTCGTAGCTTTCATCAGCAATGTCCTCCGATGAAAGTGAAATTACAAAGGCACATACTGCTGTCGGGATAGATCTGATTTATGTCATGTATTACTTATAGTAGATGTGTCTCAACGATGTTATCAAAACATTTTAAAAAAAAACATTGTTAAGGCTGTTGTACGCTCTTAAGGCTGTACGACTTAAGGTACATTGACTACCTTGAGTACCCTAAAATACTGTGGACTGTAATTACTACTACTATTTAACCGAGCCACAATGTTGACTCCAATGGGCGGACTGACATGTCCTAGCGTCAGAATTTTGGATGGTGACATGCAACATGTAACTATTTGGAATGTTCTATGACTAATCAGTTTGGAAGCTATAATCAATATGGCAGTGGTGACGATGGCATTATGGGGCACTTTAGAGACAAAGTGATTTGCTGTAACATTTTTCACAGGCGTCTTCAAATTTTGATTAATGTGTCATAAATGAACAGGAACAGTGTATGATGGTTTTTGGAAACACTCTAATGTATTGTTTATTATTTTCATGTCCAACGGACGGGAGCGGAGTATGGAGTATGTGTTATTACAACAATATCAGGGAATGTACTCCACCAAAGCGAAAGGACCTTGTGCATCTCCACTTCACCGGATGCGAGACATTGCGATGGCATATGTTACTCTGACGATTGAGATAGAATGAGCCTTCTACGAGCATGTGACGCCATCATCATCATCAACAACAGTATGTGAGTGACTCATAGCATCACGTGAGGTAAACATTGTAATTATTGTCAGGGCCTGTGAAGAGCATACACCATGCTCTTCACATGGTGAACATCATCAGTCATTATTACTACGATAGCAGTGAGTTAAGTGTAGCTTTTGCAGCTGATTCCATGAGGTAATCATTGATTATAAACAAAGCCTATAATAGCATGTGGTGATCATAGATGATCAGGATTTGAGCTACTATATATTACTGCCAGCTTGACTACTGTATAGCATTGTATTAGCCTACTGCTGAACATAAGCCTACCCACGAAGGCGATTACCCCGTTGTTGCCTATCTTGTTCATTCGATGCTCTAAGTAATGTCGATGATGAACATTGTCGGTCGTACTGATTGGAGCATCTTAGAGGTAGAATGTGTTAAGGTTATCATCTTTGATCACGCTAACTGCCACAAGCAGCTTGTACGATGACATTTGTGGAATCATGTTTCATTCTGATGCCTTATTATTATTGAGTCTCCTAGCATTACGAGTATTTTCGGTGGTCATGGCTGATCGGACTACGCAGAGCCTATAGGCTTACTTATAGGGCTCGAGACAAAATGATGGTCACTGTCATATATGAGGGAAGCTGTAATCAGACTCGAACTTCGACATCTTAAGATGACCATGCTTAATTGTATTAAGTGTAAGCATCCCTACAGCATCTAGATCAATCGTATGGGCTCCTTCAACCTCTAGTCTGTGAGCGTGATTCTTCTATAAATAAGCACATTGGTGAGTGGTCATGATAATTTTAGCTCTCTGTGAGTAACTTGGTGAGTAATTATGACAACTTGAGCTATCTAAAAGCTATGTGGCAGGAAGGTCCCTGACTTTCACGAGGCGTGTTACCTGATACTGAAATCTCCCAGCGATATAGCCTGTCCTCAAACGGACAGGACGTGTATTTAGTCTCCCAGCGGGACAGTCTATCCTCAACGGATAGGACGTGTATTGCGAGTCTCACAACGAGACAGTCTATCCTCAACGGATAAGACGTGTATCGCGAGTCTCACAACGAGACCGTCTATCCTCAACGGATAGGACGTGTAACGCAAGTCTCACAACGAGACAGTCTATCCTCAACGGATAGGACGTGTATTGCGAGTCTCACAACGAGACAGTCTATCCTCAACGGATAGGACGTGTATTGCGAGTCTCACAACGAGACAGTCTATCCTCAACGGATAAGACGTGTATCGCGAGTCTCACAACGAGACAGTCTATCCTCAACGGATAGGACGTGTAACGCAAGTCTCACAACGAGACAGTCTATCCTCAACGGATAGGACGTGTATTGCGAGTCTCACAACAAGACAGTCTATCCTCAACGGATAGGACGTGTAACGCAAGTCTCACAACGAGACAGTCTATCCTCAACGGATAGGACGTGTATTGCGAGTCTCACAACGAGACAGTCTATCCTCAACGGATAGGACGTGTACCGCGAGTCTCACAACGAGACAGTCTATCCTCAACGGATAGGACGTGTATCGCGAGTCTCACAACGAGACAGTCTATCCTCAGCGGATAAGACGTGTACCTAGCCAAAGTCTCTCCGCGAGACAGTCTGTCCTTAACGGACGGGACGTTTAACGATCTTGTTTCCTATAGCCTTTCAATGAAAAGCGAGAACCTGACATCGGGTTGTGATAGCTTCGAGCAGCGCAACGATGGCTGCTCTACTACAACTGGCGAATCCAGAGGCGCTGTACCCGCTTCAGCGCCCGAGCCGGTGATGCTGTTCCAGAGCGGTTGCCGACTGCGGCGACATCTGGACGAGACTGCATCACTGCACCACGACTCTCCACAGGACTACGGTGCACACTTGGAACGATTTGGTGACATTGTTCTATACTGTATGGTAACGGCCACCCATGGGTCTGTATAACATTATTTTGTAGCCCTAGAAATGAATATCGTTTAGAATTTCAATACAAGTTCTGACAATTGTTCAGGCTAATACATCAAGAAGTCCATAATATAACGAACTGAACTACATTCCTGATGTAGCAATGATGTGGTTCGTCTGAGTGGCTGGAGATTCGCAAAATATCCAGTCTTTGTTCTATGATTTTAATCAATCCAAAAGTGAATCCTGATGTCACTTTCAGCGCTATTGAGGCTTAGTAAGTTCACAACCTCTTCGGAATGAGGACCTGTGATTAACGTTTGTTGTTTGTAAACAGTTGCTGTCCATGGCCTAGTAGCTCCTGTGTTCAGTGCAGGAGTCCTGTTGCTGAGAGTGCCACGAGGACGTGGACGTGATCAGGATGGCCGAATCTGTTAGCCGCACACTCGATTCGCCAAATCGAGTGACAGCGGTACAACACTAACGCGCGACGGACGCGCTGCGCGACACTAGCGACGCTACAGTTTGAACAGGGAATGCGCAATGGCGCGCGATCGTATCTTTTAATATTAATAACTATTGGATTAAAAGTGCAGTCTGTGATATATCAGTTTAATAATACGCCCACGGTCGACCTTATAACTAAATTAGGGAAAGCTGAAGCATCCCCTTACACTATGGAGAGGGCTATGCTCGGAGTCTCTCTGCGAGATAGAATCAAAAATGAGGAGATCCGTAGACGAACCAAAGTTACCGACATAGCCCAACGGATTGGCAAGTTGAAATGGCAATGGGCAAGGCACATAGCGTGGAGGGCTGATGACCGATGGCGTCGAAAAGTTCTCGAGTGGAGACCACGTACTGGCAAGCGCAGCGTAGGACGTCCACCCACAAGGTGGACGGATGACCTCATTAAGACCGCAGGATCACGTTGGACGCAAACCGCTTCCAACCGGTCTTATTGGAGATCCATAGGGGAGGCCTATGTCCAGCAGTGGACGTCCTTTGGCTGATGGATGGATGGACGAATAAGGTTTCGTAACAAAAATTATATTGTTTTTGTAATTCTATAAGGCTTTTCACTGAAACTGCTTAGCATAATGTCATCCTATTTTAGCATTTACTAGACATGTTCATGTTCAAGTTCAATAGGTATTAAAATGGTGATTTGCTTATTTTACGTGCACTGAATAAGAAGGGCAACTTAAGCTTTACGTGTGGTTCTGTGTGCTTGCATTTCTGTCCGTGGCATTCGAAATGTTCAAAAGGAATGAACCAATTTTGATATATTGTGTTAATAATCTCATATCGACATAGTTTTTTTTTACTGTAGCTTATTGTGAGGAACTAGCAATTTTTATTATTATTTTTGAACACAAATAATATTCATATTATTTTTATTCATACCTACATTCCAGTTTCGCCCACCTGCTAGGGATGATTGGTACATAATGCTTTTAGCATGAAGTTTCCCCTTATATGTACAATGTGTAATGAAATAAAAATAAAATGTTATTTATTATTTATAGTTTGCTATTTGATAATTGCGCAAAATGCTGTGGTGGTCTAAAGGCAGTGACACTCGCCTTACGATCGTGAGGTCGTGGGTTCTTATTCCGGTCCCGTACCAATGAGTTCTTTGTAATTTATGTACGGAATTTCACACCAATGGCTTTTCGGTGATGGAAAACAGCGTGAGGCAACCTGCATATGTCCGTAGAAGAAATTCGATGGCGTATGTGAATCCACCAACCTGCACTAGGCCAGCGTGGTGGATATGGCCCAATCACCCTTCGTGGGTAGGCCTACGTCCTGCAGTCTATTAAAAGGCTGATACAGTATAGTACAATAGCGCACTAATCCATCCACTGCTAGACATAACCTTCCCCTATGGATCTACAATAAAGTCGGCTGGAGCCACTACGATACGAGATAAAATAAATATATTTGGACTCCGGAATAACAACTTGATTCCGCAGTCCAGCCTGGTGTGGACCGCCCCTACGTTGATTGTCCGGGTTTGTTTGAACAAGATATTAACCCGAATTGGTTCGACCTTTCGCGTCTCATCATAATCATCGTCGCCAGTGACGAGGGTCTGAATATTTATAACTCCATGTTGGGTTCAGTTAGGTGCGTTGATTGATGTAAACCTGATTTTTAAACGTTTTCGTTTAACTGCGGTTTAGATGGTTGCTGAAAGCCTTTATTTTAATCGGTTTCGTTTAGCTCTTCTTCGTATAAGCAATTAAGAAATTAAGCAACGTTCCGCGCGGTCTGGATTTGGATGGGTGACCTCGGGTGGCATTTTCCAACTGAGCGCTACCGGGGCTCGGATGACACGTAAAATTGTAGGTCTCGGTTGTTTTAACCCCTTAATCAGAGGCCTTCAGGCCGCCTAAAAACTATGACACCAGGGATAGCCACCCGGCCTATACGAACTTACTTCGCATAATCAATTTTTAAATACAAAGTCTTTGTTTTGTATTCTTCTTGCTACACAGAACTATCATCTTACCCTATAATAAGGTGGTGATTAAAACCATCATTATGATATATCATTTTACAACGGGGCTAACCCAAAATTCGAGGGAGAAAAACAATTCCGTATAAAACTGCTACTCGGAATTGACAAAATTTAAAAAACAGGTTTTTTTTAGGGTTCCGTACCTCAATCGGAAAAAACGGAACCCTTATAGGATTACTTTGTTGTCCGTCTGTCCATCTGTCCGTCTGTGTGTATATCAAGACTCTTTATCTCGAGAACGAGTTGAGATTTGAATTTTATAGAGTATAGTTTTTAATTGTAACTTGACATTTATTTTCAAATTTAATTGTAATATGATATTTGTTTCTGTAATTTGACATTCCTTTTTTTATTATTTTTATTTCAATGTAAATGTATATTTATGCAGTTTTATTTCAATTGTACTTAATTTTTAATGTAATTTGTTGGACATTCACAAGTATACACAATTGTATCTATGTTGAGAAATAAATGAAATGAAATAAAATGAGATTTCGAGTTGAATATTAAACTGTGTAATGTAAATCTATGGTCTCTTGGAGTTGTGTAAAAGAAAAACTTCTCAGTTATCGTTTAAAAAAGTTGGAGCTGTTTATATCGTAAAAACCGCATATTTCGACACTCACAAAAATCAAAACCTACTGGGTAATTTCCGTTGACATAGAACTATGAAATTTGGCGAGAAGCATTGTCTCAGAGTACACATATAGGAATAAATCTGAAAACTGTACATTTTTATTTAAATCACAAAAAATAGGGCCTCAAAATTCACAAAATATGGGTTCAAAATTCAAAAAAGAGTAAATCGTATCATGTAAGGTATCATATAAAAGAACTTCATTAGCACAAGCTAAAACAGGTTTTTAATTATTTTGAAAATGTGTGATTTTCATTGTATGGCGAGAAAGGTAAAAAAAAAACTATGGTTATAGTATAGAGATTTTAACAACTTACTTCCCAATTTTGTGAAATTTTCCGGATTTGTACGGAACCCTCGATGTACGAGCCTGACTCGCACTTGTCCGGTTTTTTCTCAAACTCCGGGTAAGCTTGAAGTAAAAGTTGTTCATAATGATGGTCTGAATCACCTCCGTTTGGCTTGGTACACCAATTGTGGATAAAGCTGTATTAAGAAAGTGAAAAAAGAGCGAATGTATTCAGGTTTATTCAAAAAAGGATTACTTACTAAGCTGAACTAGGGTGATTCAGACCATGATTACGAAATACTTCTACTATATTTTGTACTATTATATTTTGTACAAATATAATTATGGAACAGCAAATTGTTGATTGATGAAAAAAAAAAATATTTCGGTGATCGCTGATAAACACCTGTTCAAACTTCGCTACTTGTGCTACCTTTATGCTTACATCGCATAATATTTCAGATGAACGCGATGCGACACAACGGGCACGCGTGCGGCGCGCAGGTGCCGCGCGGCATCGAGGTGCGGCAGACCACGCAGCTGAGCCACGTGACGCGCTCGTCGCGCCGCACTGCGCCCGCGCACGCATTGTCCGCAGAAATGTTGCAGCGGCACGGACACATCGACTTTAGACGTTAATGACTATGTATTAAGGTGTATACCTAATTGAAGAAAGATACTTAGAGGAGAAGTACTCCTCCAGATAAATTTATATCGATTGCAGCCACACTGCGCTACCGCAGTGTGGCCGTAACGCAGTGTACCTGCAACGTGTGCGGCGCGACAACGCTCACCTTGACCACCAAGCAGAGCGTTGTTGCGCCGCAGCGCATTAGCATGCTCAGTGAACATGCTAGTGCCCTGTGAGATGATTGCTCATACATTTCGCAGGAACATTGCATCAGCGCGGACGCTTACTTTAGATACTAAAGACATTTAGCCTATGATTCCGCTATAGAACGACCTTCACGGAGCTGGTTAATCGTTTGTCGAAAATTTTAGTCAGAATATACCTAATTAAATTTTTAACATTGCACTGGTTTGGTAAATAAACAAATTTCATACCAATCGAAAGTATGAAGCCCATAGAAAATGCAAACGTTAGGTTGATTATTATATAGGTATTCTCATCACACACAACTCTTGTGTAGGCAAGTATAAACAAGTAAATCGATACTAGTAGCGTGCACCGGTCTAGTTAATGAATTTAAGTGAAATTAAAATAAAGACGCTAGCTACTAGAATAAATTTACCTGTTTCTTACCTGGCTACCCAAAGTTGAGACGGAAAAAAAGTCAACTTAACCTTTGCATATTCTCTATTGGCTTCATACTTTTAATTGGTATTGAATTTGTCTATTAACCAAACCAGTAAAGTGTATAAAAAAATAGTTGTTAAATTATCATAACTTTTGACTGTATTTTTTTAGACAACCGTCTGCAATATAATATATTGTCATATTTAATTAGATATAAAATACTTTTCATCCATTAACCACCTCGGTGAAGGTCGATCTATGGAGGGGTCCCATACTTACTAATTGTGTATATGGTGTATGAATGAATAGCGGCAGCGGCAATGTAACGGCATCGAAATACGGCATACCGGCAGTTAAATTACGGACACACGGAACACGCCACGGACACTTTGATTTTAAAAGACTTTGTGTTTATTTGAGTATTTAAATAATAATTTATTTGGAGAAAACTGACTGTACTAGCTCCCCACCGGAATGTTTGGCTGTGCAGAATCAAAACCCTGCAAGTGCATTGCCTTTTCCTTTAATATATAAGCGTACCTATGAGCCACATACGCATTGTGCGTATACGTTAATCATAGGAAGGGTAATAATACCCTTTTTAAATAATAATTACATTAATTTCGACACTAGTGTTCACAGTCAGCCTTCATACTATAATTAAAGGGGTACACAGCAGCAGCGACATTAAAAAAAATTGCAAGGGCCACGCTGTTATTTATGTAGGTACATATTGTATAATACATAATTTCCGAGGCGGATACATTTGAGCACATTATTTCACTCGTCATTATGACTAACTTTTACAATGGCACTAATTCTGAAATCCTGAAAAACATTAGCTGTCCCCAATAATAAATTATTTATACCAATAGATTTTAAATGTTTATAAAAAAGTCATACATACATTTACAATATAATATTTTGCTAAAAGCCATTGCAATGAACTTCAACAAAATATATATATTTTAATGTATGTGTGAGTTTCACACATACATTACAATACATTACGCTTTCAGGCTTGCTCTATAAGGGAGCTCCAGATATACGTCATCCGGTGTTTTGTCGACCACGAAATCTTTCTGCGCGTTTTCCTGACTAGCGGGGATGAATCACACACTTTGACTTCCTTGGTGACTACCACTGTATTTGCCAATCTGCTTAATACTATTACATTTTCCTAGACGAGTTATTGTTAGTGCGACTCGAGGACTACTACTTAGCTATATGTGCTCGTGCTTATCATACATCATAACACATTGTCAGCATTTTGAGGTACATACCGCCACAATCTATAGTAAGAATTAGTCTTAATGGTTCCGTGAAATCCTATAATATATCTGTCGTCTAGAGATACAGAACGTGTTTGTCTATATAATGCAATATGCATTTTTTGAAGACATACATAATCTAAAACTACATAAACTACTACTACATAACAAGCAATTGGATCATCCACAGACCCTTGAAGGTCTAAAGATAATCCAAATGTTCAAGCCCACTGCCAGTTGGCAGCGTGCCCAACAAGCTGGCAGCATTGCCACGCTGAATGGCAATGCTTATACGTTGAGCCAAATAAGCATGCATGTATACTTTTGTACATCATTGGTCTACGAGTGATAAAGAATATAGAGAAGCAAAGAAATCTAGGAAATGTATTTGTATGGTACGAAGTATGATGTATAATGTAGAAATAATTAAGAATGTATCAATAGTTCTTTTTCTATTATTTTATATAAGTCTGCGCTCTGCGCTTCGAAACAACAATGTATAAATAAGTGTGTAATATCAGTAAACGATTTTTGTAAATTATTTGAGAATACTTAAAAGATAGTTATATGTGTATAAATATGTGTATAATGTAAAAGAGTGTGTTGTAATACATATATATGTAAAGTATACGATGTTATAGCAACCTATTTTATTTTTATTTAACTGACAAGTCTATAGTTTTGTAGTTACATTTACTCGTATAATATCAACTAAATTTCATGTAAATAAAATTGATTTATTATTTTAACGTGTATCTATAATTAATTTACTAATTATGTACATAATTATTTTCTCTAAAAGATGCTTTGGCTTTTATTTTTTGATTCCAAAAAAAATACATCAGTTATGAGAAAGATGAAAAGTTGCTAAAAATCTTAAATGCTGATGAAATAGTTTTGTA
The DNA here is from genome assembly GCA_949316475.1 of Hypomecis punctinalis. Classification (NCBI taxonomy): domain Eukaryota; kingdom Metazoa; phylum Arthropoda; class Insecta; order Lepidoptera; family Geometridae; genus Hypomecis; species Hypomecis punctinalis. The sequence goes on along the minus strand of OX438800.1, from coordinate 25,755,352 downwards.
AAGTTTGAATACTAGTTTTTCAAACTCCCGATTTTTTTAGTAAATGCAGGCTGGTTAACTAACTGATTGTTCTGTTGGAAACTTATTTATCTCCAAACTTAACATTTTAAACGGCAAATAAGGATTTGGAACCGACCCTTTAATTTAATTTTAATCAACTGGACCAATGTGCTAATTTTAGTACAATTTTGTTTTTGTATAATGAAGGTAGCTTTAATATAATTTTGTAAAAAAGCTATACAAATTTAGTTGGAAATAAACAGAGATCTAACTAATTTATTTTATTAAGTCCACCTTCCTAGAAAATTCTGGTATTCAACGAAAACGTTTGCTAGGTTTTTAACCCGAGACCCACTCGTGTTTTACATTTGAGGTGTTTTTTTTTGTGAGTTTATATAAGCCGAGTGGATGGCCCTGTTGTCAGATTTTATAGCCTGAATAACTCTGACATGGTGGGACAGTCAAAACCTTTCGACTGGAATCGATCGAGAGTAAAGAGTGTATTCACTGAGCAACAATGTTTCGGATACACAGTTTCTGAAACATCACGTAGCTGTTTCCAGGAACTGATTCGTTTCCGTGTTCGACACGGTAGTGTTTACAAAAACAAAACTCTCTCTGAATCATTATTTTTTGTTTAGGAAAGACGTAGATTTTATTTCTGATATAGAGTTTACAAACAAATGTTGCTCAGTGAAAACACAGCTTTAATTCAACGTGTCTTACGAGTCACTGCAGCGCTCAGTTGAAATGCTACCCACAGTCACCCATCCAAAGACTGAGCAAACTTCGGTAATTGCTAAAAACACCTTTTTTGAACTAGGGGGAAATCTTCCAAAGATGCCCAACCGCTTTGGGGTGCAGTCGGGTTATGTGGGATTGTACTTACTAAAACCCCCTTGGTGGCCAGCCTATGTGCCTTCTTGGAAGCTCCAAGATCTCCAAAAGGCACGCACCGGTGCTCCCGGCACTTCGTGTGTCTACTCGCCTGGTAGTAGACCAGGCTTGTACGGTCCTGTACGACAGCGTTGCCACACAAGCTGCCGTCCTTCTCGGGCCCGCTTGAGTGAATGGCCAGAGCCCCAACTCTGACCACCCACGAGCCCAGGAGTCCCCTTTTAGTAGGCTCTTACTACAGGCAGGGGATACCGATGCCATATTCTAGTTCCCTGACATCAGGGCAATGCTAAAAACACCTAGTTAGTAGTTTAAATAGATATATATATTAGGGGACATCTTACACACAATCTCTGCTCCAAACTAAGCAGCTTGTAATTTAGCTGCACTAGATTGATACAGACAGATACATGTATATTTTTGAATACATGCATATATCAAAAATAACATCCAGACACAGAGAAAATACCTATGTTTATCACAAAAATGTTTGCCGCAACTTACTCGTATGTTGTCCTAAACTAGCAGTTTTGTTCTTACAAAATCTTACTAATTGTTAAAATCGTTCATCACCCCTGGCTCAACTGCTTAGATTCCTATTAAAAAACTCTACCTTATTATTCCGGCAGTTTGAAAAGTAAATTTGCCGGAAATTACTAACGAATACCTACCAACTGTTACAAATGTTTCCATCTGCCTTTGAAGAATACTTGGCACATTCCTGAAGCTTAATTTAATCACCTAGAGAAGGGCAGCATATTAATAAGTACTTACTCAAGTTTGTTACTCAATATTTCGGGCAGTTTTATTCAAAACATACTTAATAATGTAGAAGCTTTTCAAATATTGCGTAGAAAAATATATTTCGCAAATATTGTTTATTTACGTTCTAAGTTATTTTTCTTTGAAACTAACAGCCGTCAATACTATCCTACTTCCTACTAATATTATAAACGCGAAAGTTTGTGAGGATGGATGGATGGATGGATGGATGGATGGATGGATGGATGGATGGATGTATGGATGTTTGTTACTCTTTCACGCAAAAACTACTGAACGGATTGAGATGAAACTTTGTAATAATATAGCTTATACATCAGAATAACACATAGGCTATCCTACTAATATTATAAACGCGAAAGTTTGTGAGGATGGATGGATGGATGGATGGATGGATGGATGGATGGATGGATGGATGGATGTATGGATGTTTGTTACTCTTTCACGCAAAAACTACTGAACGGATTGAGATGAAACTTTGTAATAATATAGCTTATACATCAGAATAACACATAGGCTACAATTTATAAAGATATTTTGTCCTACTAATATTATAAACGCGAAAGTTTGTGAGGATGGATGGATGGATGGATGGATGGATGGATGGATGGATGGATGTATGGATGTTTGTTACTCTTTCACGCAAAAACTACTGAACGGATTGAGATGAAACTTTGTAATAATATAGCTTATACATCAGAATAACACATAGGCTACAATTTATAAAGATATTTTGTGAATTGTCCAAAATATAGCGATAAATGTTGAGTAAGTAGGAAAATTCTGCCATCTGCGAGCTACTCTAGCGTGCGCTGCAAGAATGTCAAAATAAACAACTGTCGATCGAATATCTGTCAAATCAATCGATGAGCAGTCCTTGGATATCATGATACTAATAATATATTATGTACCTATACTCGTATATACCTATATCCTTACTAATATTATAAATGCAAAAGTAACTCTGTCTGTCTGTCTGTCTGTCTGTCGCGCTTTCACGCCAAAACTACTGAACCGATCTCAATAAAATTTGGTACACAGATAGTCTAGAGCCTGAAAAAGGACATAGGCTACTTTTTATCCCGAAAATTGCATAATTCCCGTAGGATAGGACAAAAACTATCGTTAGCGAAACTGTCACCTATTACAACGACGCTAATAGGCCCAATTTTGAAGGCTACATCGTATTTATAACAGCTAATTAGACTATTTCTGTTTCCTTTTCACTTTAGGCATTCGATAGAGAGAACACTTTTTACGTTGCAATTAAATTTACGATGGCGCGTTCATAATTGGGTTGATTGAGCCTAATATGGATTGACGAAACGTAATTAGATGACAAGTGACATACATTGACTGCAGACTTTTATAAATGTCTCGCTTAGCATAGCAAAGGGACAAATTGTCTTTCCACCATCATAGCTCCTCGAAGAGGAAATAAAGTATGGATTGACAATGACAACTGACATTAAAATTGGACAAAATAGTTTTTCCCTTTGCCATGCTACATATTAGAATGACGTTCAATACTGGGCCGCCATTTTGTCTGACACGTCTGACATTAAAAATATTTTTAAATATACCACCATTAAAGGTTAAACCAAGGACTTTGTATACTATCTGGACTGCGCACAGACGAAATTTGGCTCAAAGTTAGTTTAGGAAAATTCAACCTTAATGCGTTGTAACAAAACATATATTCCTTTGAAATGGCATAAGAGAGACGCTGTGCCGAGTGAGACTTCCCAAAGTGATGAAGTTGTCCCGCTCGCACTATTGCCATTTCGAAACGACACTTATGTATGGTAGAATTATTATCTGTAAAGCCGCAACTGTCTTAACCAATTCTTAGTTTTTATAACAATGTATTTTGATAAGATTTTAGTTAAAATTGCAAATAGATGCTAATAAAACAGAGTTTTTATTTATTTGGATGAATATACCTACGTCTTTATGATTAATGGTTTTTTTTTATTTTTGCTTAGTGTATCACCGTCGATTGCAAATGGCGTACTATGGTGTTATACAAAGAATCAAAGTCTAGTGGTAGGGTGACTATGCTGGACATATTTCTTAGACATGCTGGGTGTACAATTAGGTGTATAGTCGTGGGTGTCGTTTTTAATTTTTTTGTGTTGTAGATTTCAAAAATGGCATCCATTTTTAAATTAAAGATGGCGGACGTCACTTTTTAGAATAAGTCGTCATGGGTGTAATTATCGGGGTTTTTGGGGGTGTAGATTTCAAAAATGGCATCCATTTTGAACTTAAAGATGGCGGATGTCACTTTTTGCAAAAAGTCGTCATGGGTGTCGTTTAATAGGTTTTTGGGGGTGTAGATTTCATAAATGGCATCCATTTTGAACTTAAAGATGGCGGATGTCACTTTTTGCAAAAAGTCGTCATGGGTGTCGTTTAATAGGTTTTTGGGGGTGTAGATTTCAAAATGGCATCCATTTTGAACTTAAAGATGGTGGATGTCACTTTTTGCAAAAAGTCGTCATGGGTGTCGTTTAATAGGTTTTTGGGGGTGTAGATTTCAAAAATGGCATCCATTTTGAACTTAAAGATGGCGGATGTCACTTTTTGCAAAAAGTCGTCATGGGTGTCGTTTAATAGGTTTTTGGGGGTGTAGATTTCAAAAATGGCATCCATTTTGAACTTAAAGATGGCGGATGTCATTTATTGCAAAAAGTCGTCATGGGTGTCGTTTAATAGGTTTTTGGGGGTGTAGATTTCAAAAATGGTATACATTTTGAACTTAAAGATGGCGGATGTCACTTATTGCAAAAAGTCGTCATGGGTGTCGTTTAATAGGTTTTTGGGGGTGTAGATTTCAAAAATGGCATCCATTTTGAAATTAAAGATGGCGGATGTCACTGTTTGCAAAAGTCGTCATGGGTGTCGTTTAATAGGTTTTTGGGGGTGTAGATTTCAATAATGGCATCTATTTTGGAATAAGATATGGCATGGCGGGTGTTACTTTTTTGAAAAAGTCGTCATGGGTGTCGTTTTTAAAATTTGGGGGTGTATATTTCAAAATTGGCATTCATTTTGGAATTGAAGATGGCACCCCCAGGTAAAAACCTCGAAAACTACAACCGTGACGACTTTTTCAAAAAAGTGAGTCCGCCATTTTTTATTTCGAAATGGATGCCTTGTTTACTACGGAAGCCTAAAAATGATTGTGACTTTTCGTAATAAAGTCTATTAAGATTTTTCGTGACAAAGTCTATTCGTGGAAAAGTTTTCGTGATTAAGATTTTACGTGATAAGATCTTTTCGTGATAAAGTCTATTTGTGACAAAGTTTTTCGTGAAAAAGTTTTTCGTGGTTAAGTACTGACACGGGTTGCGTGATATGTGTTAAGATTACATCTATAAAACTTAAACGTTGTTTAACACCGTAAATATGGCTTCCAGTAATATTAATTACTGCCATCACAAAAGTGAAAGTACTCATCGAGACTTACATTTCCGATGACAGTTGTCAAACTTAAAAGTGGTTTATCTCCATCATTATCAATTGTAGACTATAATTGCTTTCTTAACAAAGGTGTAATAACTCTTCGAGATCTACATTTCCAATAACAGCTGTCAAACTTGAAACTGAATTATCTCCGTATATATTATTTTTAGACCATTGCTTTTATGGGGATTGGTTTTATAGAGATCTTTAGGGAAGGCCTATGCCCAGCAGTAGGCGTCCTATTGCTAAAACGACGACGATGACGAAATACGACGATTTAGGGGTAAGATAACTGCGATTCCTGCGTGCAGTAACATTCCAAAGAAATATTATATCCATATCCCGAGATGATCGAGATGTTTTGGTCATCCTACTTGGAAAAGAGACACAATCATCTGATGTGGTATCCTTGTCGGCACGTTTTTCTTTGCCAGTACTCAATCCTGTTTATATGATAAATCCATGGGTTAAACATATTTCTTTATTCTACCTTCATGGTACAGAATCATTGCTAATATACGAAGAAAAGGATCGACTTGATTTTTAGAAGTAGTATGGCATGAGTATATGTGTCTTGACTCTAAGGTTATTAACCTTGATTCTGAATTGTGAGCTTGACACGAACATACATTTCTGTTGATTTGGTTAGGATTGAACAGTGATAAAAGTGCAGCCCGGCTCAGTTGCAGCACTCTCATGAGGGACGCAACTTGCCGGCCAGCCTCTCAGCTGCTATAGTTAAAAAGCCCAGAAAAGCGGCCCAACCTCGAGTGCAAACTTCTAAACTGCCTAGGGGAAAAGACCAAAAAAAATCGGAAAACCTCGAGCGGCGCCTTCTCAGCTGTCTCAGAAGAAACCCAGAGAAGCGGCTCTACCTGGGATTTCCGCGCCGCCCATAAGCCTCGGCTACTAAGTTCCCGCGCCACGACAAGGCGGGAACCCATGGGCGGGTACACTCTAACCTTATCTTAATCAACAGAAGCATTTATAAGTATTAGGTATTTTGATGTCGGGTTAGGTTTGAACAGTGACAACCAGATGCAAGGTACTTTTTTTATAGAGCAAGTGCCTTTATTAACTACCACTAAATACAAGACTTATAATGTAAAACTTCATAAACTACTACTACATAACAAGTATTGGATCATACACAGACCCTTGAAGGTCTAAAGATATTCTAAATGCTCAAGCCCACTGCCAGTTAACAGCGAGCCGCGCATGCTGGCTAGCATTGTCAATCAGCTTGGCAATGCTGCTTATACGTTGAGCCAAATAAACACCAGCATTTAGGTCACGCGGCAGGTACACCAGACGCTCCGAAGACTTTTGAAAACAAGATGAGCTCCCGGCCACCACGAGCACAATGTCTCAATTTCAAACGGCTCAAATATGTAACCACTGCCGAGGTTAGCATATTTGCGCCGTTTGTGCTATTCCGCCGAATCAATGAAATTTGGTACACAGATAGTCTAGAGCCTGAGAAAGGACAAAGGCTACTCTTTATCCCGGAAAATTCCAGATTCCTGTAGGACAGGACAAAAACTGTTCTCAGCAATGGATTGACTTGATTTTCGGAATAGACATAGTTTGAAAGACGAATAGTAACATAGCCTACTTTTTATCCCGAAAAATTCGTGGTTCCTGTAGGACATGAGAAAAACGGTTTCTCAGCAACAGAGCGCCGGATTGACTTGATTTTTGGCATGGACATATTTTGAAAGACGAAATGTGACAGAGTTTTTTTTATCTTGGAAAATTTCATGGTTCCCGTAGGATAGGACAAAAACTGTTTCTCGGCAATGATGCAACGGATTGACGATTTTTGGCATGGACATATGTAGTTTAAAAGACAGGATGAATCTCGGGTGCCGATTTCTAAGCTGCCTTGGGGAAAAAGACCCAACGAAGCGGGAGATCTCATTCTCAGCTGTTTCAGAAGAAACCCAGAAAAGCGGCTCCACCTCGGATTCCCGCGTGGCCTCCCATAAGCCCCGGCTACAAAGTTCCCCGCCACGACAAGGCGGAAACCCACATGGGGGTTGTACATTAACCTTAACTTAAGCAATAGAAGAATTTATCTAAGGTATTTTGGTCGGTTAGGTTATGTTTGAAATGTGACAACAATGTACAAGGGCACTTGAATAGGTAAGGGGGCGCAGCTATGTGCGGCGCGGCAGAACGGTGGGTCGACTATTTCGACGATATCGTCAATACCGCCGGTCGAATCTGGTCACGACCTCACGACCGGCAAAGGCCTGAGCAGATGTCACTGCAATAGGTGTATACCCAGTAGTGGGATAAAAAATGCTGCGGATGATAACGACGATGAAACAAATTGGTTGAGATTTAATATTTTTTGGGTTTAAATTGAAATTATTATTTGCTACAACATTTAAATATCGTTTTACATTGAATTGTGGCCAATATTATTTTGTAGCGCACTTACTATTTTGATAGCATATTTTTTTAAGATAATATTTTACTAAAATTGGTAGGCATTGATATAAATAAGCCAAAATTAAATTATAACGCGGGCGAAGCCGCGGGTAAATGCTAGTGCTTTATAAATGCTTTACTTAAAATCAATGGAAAGCTAATAATAAAACATTTATTTGTGTTATAATTTTTAAGTGGCGAGATATAATATATTATGAATTTAAAAAAAATCAATAGAGATGAAAACTAGGTAAATATACAGGGTCAGGGTTATTTTTAATCAATTAGCATACTTTTAGGGGCTTATTCTGTACATCAAAACTAAAAACTTTTGTTCTACGACTTTTGTCAAAACTCAAAAAACTACATTTTGTCGAGGGCGAACTATATCTTTCTATGGAACAATAACTTTTTTTTGAGATTTGACAAAAGTCGTCGAACAAAAGTTGTTAGTTTTGATGTACAGAATTAGCCCCTAAAAAGATGCTAATTGATTAGAAATAACCCTGTATATTATCTACTTACACTTTACCTATAAACTAGGCATCCTTCAGTATACGCTATTGTTTTTTATTCTTGTAAAATCTGGTATGTTATACATCATTATTACTTACCTACTCCAGTAAAACAAATGTAGTAATAAGGCCAATAAACATATATTAATCGCTACAAGCCCTATAATTGCAAACAATAACTCTTGGATGAACACAGTAATTGTAAACAATAATTACATTATATCTATTTTTAACAAAAAATCATTATATTATAGCAATAATCAACAAACAGAGCTGCTAATAAAAATTTTCAGTTTAAATTCCGTGTTTTCAACGTACAAGAAATAAATAAAATCAGTATTTTATTTACACTTAACATTAAGTAGAAATGGACGTATAAATTCCTTTACCTCGAATCTTTACGTTTATCAGAGCCATATTAGAGACCTTCAAGCGGCTTGAAAGGGTTGCACTCCGGGAGTGCCGGCAGAAGTGAAAACTTGAACATATAAAGTATATCTATCTACTACTACCTACTATCATTTAAGTGGTAAAAACCATAGACACGTGACCTGATCGAATTTTAGATCAGGTCACGTGTCCTGACGTGAGCTTAACATTTTTTGCCCATCCCAAAAATTGCACAACGCCGCGAAAGAAATTCTTCAGAGCGTTGAATCTTTCAAGGCCCAGGTTCAGCAACATTATCTCTCAAAGCTCTCTCTGACTGATACACATATCACTCCTCGTTATTAATTTATTTGTAATATATTTACGTATAAGTATGTTTATTTTTATTGTATGTATTAATTGAAGTATTTATGTATGGCTATTATTATGTAGTTTGTTTTATTGTTGATTAGGAATTTTTAGTGACTTTCTTTCATTATTTTATTATTTTTTTTTTGTTTTTACGTTTACACCGTCCTTGTCGTCTTTACGTTTCCTCGCATCCAAGAGAGGTTGTCTGGAAGAAATCGCTTTTAGCGATAAAACCGCCTTTTGCGCCTTTTCTGTCTTTGTTTCTTTTGTTATGTTTTCTTGTTGGTGTCAATAAAGTGTTGTTGTATTGTATTTTTTTTTTTTATTTTTTTTTTTTTTATTTTTTTTTTTTTTTTTTTTTGTAAATTGGATTGTATTGTATTGTATTGTATTGTAAAGAAATTTGTAGTTCAAAAACTCTGACACAGCCATCTGGGCTATACGGACTTACATACTTTCTTTCTTTCTCAAGATCAGTGGTTCCCAAAGTTGTCTGAGCTACGACCCATCTAAAACAAGCTTACAAATCCGGAACCCACTTAGAGGAAATTAACCGTTACCCATACGAATAAAAGACTTTTCAATTTACTCGATCTATTTATTTATTTATTTGGTACACAAAACAGAATACAGTCAATAATATGCTTAAATATTGTAGTGATAAGAACTATGAGCTAAACCATATTCCAAAACATGTGAGCACATCATGATTCATCAAAAATCGTAATCATCAAAAAAAAAATTTTAATGGGAAGATAAAATTGTTTCCTATGCTTTGCCATCACAGTTTAGAAATTGATTTCAACTAGTTTTTTTTTTTAGTGTTAATGTGGTGGTCCACTCAACATTCGCTTTGGTGACCCACCACTTACGATTGCTATTGCTTAGGCGGTAGGGGGGCTGGTGGGTCGCGACGCATGGTTTGGGGTATGCATTTGGGCATGGTCTGCCCTAGATAAAATAATTTCGGTTCTCATTAGTTTGCAACTGCTCAGCAATATAAGCATATTGATTTCCTCTTTCGCTCGCTACATTTTCCCCAAAGAATTTACTTCGCTTTATAGGCCTTGTACGTCTACTAATAACATAGTCTGGGAGATCACGTATCTAATACTTACTCAACACAACGTTCTCTTCATTAGGTAACTCTCGCACGTGTGTGTTAAATTGAATTTTGGGATATTAAGGTTGTGGTGGTAGGTACGTACATTCGTACATAAACTATTATTAAGTAAAGTTACGGTAACATATAAGATAATGTTATTCCATTAAGGCTGATTGTCTCGGTCAGCGCGCGATTTTTTTTTGGGTTTTTTTGTCTTTTACAGATCAACTAATCATTTTAAGTTTACCTATATCATAACTAACATTATAACTCCTTTAGCGGCCATGAATAGGAAGCGTTTACGAGTAACATATACCTAAAAACCAAATTAATGGTCAGTTTATGTGTCACGAAACTGCATCAACTGATTCTCACCTTATGTAGTTTTTAGTTGGTCGACTATTGTGCATAAACCGAACACTATGTTCTATGTGTGTATGTGCCTTTGATACCGCGTTAACACTCTCTAATTCATGGCCGCTAAATTCTTATTTTTTTTTACAATGAACAGTTTATCTATAAATGCCAAAAAAAAAACAAAAATAGATGAATTTCGTGCGCCGACCTGGTGAAACCACCTTAAGGGCTCCGGCACACTAGGCGGAAATTCCGCCGCGGATCTTCGGCAACGGTACGCCAATACTTGTAATTGCATATAAATTACTAATAACGGGCACATTAAGCGAAAGATCGGTCGCTCCGTCGCGGACCGCTCGCCCTTCTGCGTCTGTTCCGTCCTCCGCGCACCGATCTTCCGTCGGCGTAGAATTAGCAACATCAACGGCATCTCTCTCGAGTGTGGCAGAGGCCTAACGGATTTACCGCAACAGAAGATCCGCGGCGGAATTTCCGCCTAGTGTGCCGGAGCCCTAAACATTCAAATTACGTTACACATTACATTATACTTTTATTACTGCAAATAACTTACAAAAATAATAACTAATAAAAAATAGTTTTGAAAAGTTACATTACAATTAAAATTTGCTTTTAGGTCGCTGTTACTGGCATTACAATTAAACAAGCTAATTAGGTACATTATTAACAATACAATAGCAGGTATTCGTTAAATCATAAGGTTAAGTGGGTCTGAACTGAAAGGACTGTTGTTGAAGAGAGGTTTTTCGCATTATTAGGAACAACTTTCACTAAGTTTTATTTTGATTTCAATATTAACGACGTATTCTAAGAAAACATTAAAATGGTGCCTCTATTGTAATTCTACAAAAACGTATTCTACTTAGAAATATCACAAAGTGCTATACGCGCCTGGTGTATGTGAGAACGACACACAATCAGTTATTATGTTACTTCTTGAGAATGGTTCACATCTTTCTGGTTTACAACAGTTTAATTCAATCAGACTTGCTTAGTTTTCGGAATGTCTCAGTTTTTTGTCCAGACCGCAGTACTCGTATTTGAACGCGCATAACTGCAATGAACTTGTTAAATTCTCGCTACCAAGTGCAAAAAATGGTATAACCGATTTTATTCGCGAATAATATTTGAATAGTCCGCTCCAATCGAAGTATACAATTTTTACATTGTTGTTGATTTTTCAAAAATAGCTCGATAAAATTCGATAGAGTTTAATTAGGACCACCCCTAGATCACTATTCTAGTACTAGGACCACCTCGGGAGTTTTCCTATTGAACTATTTTTTTTAAATCTGTTTGCAATGGGCAAAAATATCGATGAACATCTTTGTGCAAATATCTACAGAGCCACAGTCTCTAAGTGAAAGTAGTAAAAAAATATCCGAGCGCCGTCATATTTATTGACTTTGAAATTTACTTTAAATAATTCACAATGACCCGTTTTCGAATCTCAACGATATGTCACCTAATTAGTACTTGTTACCGAGCACTTAGGCATCGCGCTGCGTTGTAGTCGGCTTGCAATAGCCTTAACCTGCCCACAACGTAGTCTGGGCAGGGTTTTGGGTCGGACACTTTTTTGCACGATTGTGACTCTTCAGATATTACAAAAAAACATACAGACGAATATAGATCCTCTTCCATTTTGTAAGTCAGTTAATAACAATGATATCATGATTATTGTTGAACAAGTTTTAGAACAGAAAATCTGTCACTGGCAAAAACGAACTTACATTAGAAATCGTATTATCCAGGGCAATCTGTGTGCGTTGCGGATAATTGCGTCATTTCCGTGTGTGCTTCCGCTAATTGGACTTGTAATGATCTCATTTAGGTCCCTTTTCGTCACGTCGTCGGAGGAAAAGAGACAGGGAGAAAGGAACGTTAATAATAGTGCAATAAATGAAACAATATAGCATTTAATTTATAGATTATGTAAGGTCTTCTATTAGATTTACAAACAAGCGTTTTTTTATTTTCACTTTCTCAACATCATTAAATAGATAAAGAAATGGTCTTTTTCATCACATCTATTCGAAAAGGACTACTTGGTTCGCCTTTAAGTGCGCCCAAAGGTGGTGTTTTCTATAAGGAACTTTATAAGTGCGCCGGAATCATCTTTGCCGCGCACTTTTTGAATTTGGAAAAAATAAGTGCAACGGAATGATCTTTGCCGCGCACTTTTTGAATTTGGAAGTATTTGTAATGTCAGTGTTCAGCACCAAGAAAATGAATAAAAAGAATGTAAATCTAAGTTTTCAATTGTTTTATTATTAGATACCATTTAATTTTAATTTAGTTGTTACCTTACGTTTTATTAAATAATATTATTACCTACAATAAAATATGAGGCGCCTTTTATTTTCTCATAGAGGTGATGAAAAGTAGAGTGTACCACTCGGGCGCAAAATATATTTTTGGCGTTTATTTGAGCTTTGACAAAAGCCGCAGAACAAAAGTTGTTAGTTTTGATGCACAGAATAAGCCCTAAAAAGGATGCTAATTGATTAGAAGTAACCCTGTATATATAATCAAATTAAATATGTATATAATTTAATTTGATTATAAATATAAAATTAGACATATAAAAAGAAAACAAAAAGAGTTATGTATGGAAACTTATATAAATAGTCTTTTCATTTATCACAAAAAAAAATGCTTCAAAAGACCAATTTACTAATCTAATTATAACACACGCATCAAAGACGGTCTAGTCATTTCGACTATGAGAAGTAACCTACACATTTACATCCAAAGAAATTGCTTACTTTCGTCAACAATCTGGCAAAATTCGAATGATTTAAAAAGTGCAAATATTTTCTAAATACAAATAACTGTTCTTTATACGATTTTATCTAATAACACCCATCTATTTTCGTCACTTCGAAAGAATAAAGACGCCCAAAATCATGAACAACACACGCATCGACACAAAAAAAAACACATAAAACATTTATAGGTACGCTACAAAATAACGAGCAGAGCATTCCACATTACGAATGTAACTTAATTCTCTCAGTGATTATGTTCTTGTTATCTCATTTACTCGGCCCTTTTTAATGGTCTTTTTTATTCCCTTTAATACGGCTTGTGTTACTGTAGATATGAGGAGGTACGCCAGCTCAAAAATCGTCAGAATGGAGCCACCGAAACAAAGGGAAAACACGCCTCCGTATGTTGCTGAAATAAAACAATAAAACGCTATAATGAGCGCTGAAATATATAATATATGCTAGGGAACTTTTGACACATGTCAAACATAATCAAGCGGTTTCAGATTAGCGTATTTTTCTGCGCGTATACGGTCGTTTCATACGTGCTTACACGCGCGCTACATTACACGCTTCAAAAAACCGGATTCGCGTAAACGGGAATATTTCAGCTTGTTCGCTCGACCCGGTAGTAGTGTCGTGTTAGTGTATTAACTTAACAAGTATTCTGAAACTCACGCTTATACCTCAGTACAAATAGAATTTAACATTGTACTAAACTTCTGATCGTTTTTAGGGTTCCGTACCTCAAAAGGAAAAAACGGAACCCTTATAGGATCACTTTGTTGTCCGTCTGTCCGTCTCTGTGTATGTCAAGACTATTTATCTCAGGAACGCGTCAAGATATCGAGTTGAAATTTAAACTGTATACGTATATTAATGGTCTCTTAGAGTCGTGTGAAAGAAAAACTTCTCAGTTATCGTATAAAAAAGTTAGAGCCGTTTATGTCGTAAAAAAACGCATATTTCGATACTCATAAAAATCGAAACCTACAGGGTACTTCCCGTTGGCATAGAATTATGAAATTTGGCGAGAAGCATTGTCTCAGAGTACAGATATAGGAATAAATCTGAAAACTGTACATTTCTATTTAAATCACAAAAAATAGGGCCTCTAAATTCACAAAATATTGGTTCAAAATTCAAATTGAGTAAATCGTATCATGTAAGGTATCATATTATAAAAGAGCTTCATTAGCACATGCTATTTTGTGAAATTCTCTTGATTTGTACGGAACCCTCGATGTGCGAGCCTGACTCGCACTTGTCCGGTTTTTTCTATAATGTTTAGAATCACTTACTGAGTACACAATTACAAAATGCTGACATATTCAGATGGAGCTTCAAGCGCCATCTTCAAAAAACGTTTTTAGCCGATATCTCGGAAACTTTGCACTTTAGGGCAAAAGGTATAAAGGCCATTATTGTAGAAAATAATAACACTAGTTAACACGAGTTTTGCGTTTTCTTTCTTTGTCAATTTTAATTCCCTTGTAAGAAACAGACGACGGAATTCTAAATAATTGTGCATTTTAAATTAAGGTATAATTACTGTACTGTACTGTACCAGCCTTTTTAATAGTCCACTGCAGGACGTAGGCCTACCCACGAAGGGTGTTTGAGCCATATCCACCACGCTGGCCCAGTGCGGGTTGGTGGATTCACATAAGCCATCGAATTTCTTCTACGGATGTATGCAGGTTGCCTCACGATGTTTTCCTTCATCGAAAAGCCAGTGGTGTAAAATTCCGTACATAAATTCCAAAGAACTCATTGGTACGGGACCGGGGATTTGAACCCACGACCTCACGATTGTAAGGCGGGTGTCAATACCTCTAGACCACCACGGCTATATAAGGTAATAAAAAACGGTTTAATTACGAAACTGATTGCAAGCAGCAGCAATAGACCACAGTGAAGCTGTGACTACTCTATGTGTTGTAGTATGTTATTAATGTGTGCTGTTGGTAATGATATTAAAATTTTGCAGACAAAACGTTATTTGGGGCTTATTTTACGCGTGTTTATATAGAAAATCGCCGTGCAAGAATTAAAATCACCGGTTCCTATAACTTTAATATTCAAATGTTCTTACCAATGAAATAATTAGCGTCGATAAGTAACATTAGTTTGTAGCAGTTGCAATTCGATTTTCCAAAGTATACTTGCAAGTGGGCCAATTCCTTGACATTGTATTTTTGCCTGAAAAAGTACACAAAAAGTTAAAACACAAGGCTTTGCTTTACTAAAGTACGGAGATATTTAAAATTTACGATTACAAACAATTTTTGAGACAGAAGCTTCGAGCAAATATCTATAGAGTCACAGATCCCAAGTAAAAGTAGTAAAAAATGTCCGAGCGCCGTCATACATACGGACTTAAATATTTACATTAAATAATTCACAATGACCCGTTTTTGCGAATCTCGACGTTATGCCACCGCCAATTAGTGCTTGTAAAGTTGTAACCGAGCACTTTCGCATCGCGTGGCGTAGGCGTTGTAGTTGGCTTGCAATTGCCTACAACTAACTAAAAAGCCTGCCCGCTCGTAGCTTGGGCAGGGTTTTGGCTCGGACACTTTTTTTGCACGATTGTCACTCTACAGATATTTGTTCGAAGTACGGAAACTATTATTTAAAGTGTCAGTAGTTATAAAACATTGTTTCGACTGCGTGCAGTAGACATTTTTTCTGCAATTTCGGGATTGATCTCGTAGTACTATACTGTATCAGCGTTTATTAATAGTCCACTGCTAGACGTAGGTCTACCCACGAAGGGTGATTTGGAAAACATTCGTCACGCTGGCCCAGCGAGTTGGTACATGACAGAATTTCTTCTACAGACGAATGCAGGTTGCCTCTCAATGTTTCAAATCAGCCAATCCTGTACGTGAATTCCAAAAAACTCATTTGTACGGGACCGGGATTTGAACCCACGATCCCACAATTGTCAGGCGGGTGTCTTCGTCCTCGTGTGGGACCTCGTAGTAAAAGTTGTTAATTATAAGGTTTATAATATACTCATAAAAGTATCTGTACTTTACTAACTATATTACTTTGAAAATATAGGAGTAATGAATTAAGCTAGGTACATCATAACTAATCAATTCGCAAAGTAAGTAATCAGCTTTTCTCTCGTAGAGAGACTGATTAGGGTCACTAATATATTATATAGAGCATAGAGCAAATATTGAATATGTGTCGGTTCTAATACGCTACCAAAATAATTTTGCTTTACTTATTTATAACGAGCTGTTGATTTAAAAAGAAAAAAATATATCGGTGGAATGATATACAGTAAATTAGCTTCTGTCCGCGGCTGCATATTTTAATTTTTGTGTTATCCCATGGGAACATTTTATTTTTCTAAGATAAAAAGTACCCCAAGTCAATTTCCGTCTTGCAAATGTCCATGCTTTATCACTAAAGGATTATGCTAGTTAGAATATGTTTTTAATTTAATGCCTATCTCATACTGTAATTTTTATAAAGTCCACAAAAATACCGGAAAAATAGCGATTAAAACGTACCGTTACGTAATAAATGATAACTGCGATTTTAGGGTCCTCGCCCACGGCGACTTTTTGTAGCGCGTCTGACGCGTGTTTCGTAATTGCGCGATTGCATTGCTACTAACGCGCGCAGTCGCATTTGCAACGCGCTCCAGAAGCGATGCAGAAGCGCTACAGACGCGATGCAAACACGCTACAGCATCGTGACTGTATCGATGCAAACGTGTTTAGTTAACAAATGAAATGTCAAAATTACTAAATCGTGATAGACGCGCGACGGAAGCGCGTTTGCATCGCGACTGAATCGTAGTTACTTGGGCGACGGCACACAGCTAGCGACTGCATCGTGACTGAAGCGATGCAAACGCGCGACAGCATCGCAACTGCATCGCTCGAAAAAGTCGCCGTGGGCCCTTATACATTTTTCCGTGTTGCGGCATCCGGACGGCAGCTTGACCGCAACCGCATCCGCATGCGTTTCTGTCCTAACGCTGTAAGTAGTTGTATCAATTTTGCCTCTGCCTGGCTGCCTCGATGGCTCAGTGGTTAGTGAACCTGACTTCTGGATCAAAGAGGCGTGGATTGGAATGGTGTTTGCTCTGTGTCTGGGTGTTATTTAGGCAGTATCTATATAAGAATGTATTTAAAATATGTATCACTAGTATATCAGTCTCTGGCAGCCATATCACAAGCTTTGCTTAGTTTGGGGTCAGAGGCCGTGTGTAAAATGTCAAAAAAAATGTTCGGGAATTTCAATAATTGTGCGTCTTTTTACTATGTTGAAAAGTAACTGGCAAAGCTTTTAAAGAGCTTAGATAAATATTGAAACAGGGTCAGTTTACGAAGTCGATTGAAATTCTGTCGGAGTCCTGCTTGGACGGATCCAGGTTGAGAGTAGGGTGGACCCTGAACGTGACTGTAACTTCAATTGGGTCCTTTTTAAGACAGACATTTAAGACAAATTTAATATGAAGATCGAAAATACGCTTTTAAGCCGACCGTGTTCGTAGTTTATAGCTTAAAATAGAATCAGGCTTTGGGCACTTGTCTATGCGTATGTCCAGCCAAATTGCTTTTTGATTTTTAGCTCCTGCGGCTCTGCTGTTTAAACACAGTAAGTACTGCTAGCACAACTTTAGCCGTAGTGTGTAGGACTAAATTTGTTTCTAACTGAATGTCAATATATTCAGTAAGTGATTTTTATATAAGTAAGAATTTATTTCTATAACATTTCACTAACTATAATAAAATGGAAATTGTAAAAATTAACCTAATTAAGTAACTCAATATCTTTTTTTTTCTATAATTTTTATTTTTTCTATATATAAATAGATTTGCGTTTTACTACACACTGCCTGATGTTAAGCAGATATGCGGTCTAGGATGTAGCACGCTTACTTCTATATTCTATTTTACTCTACTTGTACAGTACCTCTAATGATTTCCCTAAATTTATCTAACTATTAATGTAAAATATTTTATAATCTCTTCTTCTATCTTTAAGTAGTCAGTAATTGACTGAGTCACACAAATCTATTTACTTACACAAAACTTAAAAAACATTTCATAAACTTACTATATATTACAACTACTACGCTAAATGTACAAACCTAAACAATAAAAAAAACCCACTTGAACTAAAAAAAATTAGTATGTATAGATGACGATGAAAACCCTAATTGACTAAGTGAGGTTTTTAAAATTAAATTAATTACAACTCAACTATCTATCGAGTCCGTGATCTTTATCAACTTACTCGTAAATCAATTTAACTGTTTCAATATGAAAGAACTAAGAGGGGCTTAAACTAACGAAATTCGAAAATTAATGATGCTTAACATTTGACCAAGGTTAATACGAGTACCTATCATCCCGACTTACCTTCGATACTAAAAATATTATACAGGGTTATTGCTGATCAATAAGCATCCTTTTATTTGTAAATATTCTATACATCAAAATAAACAAATTTTGTTCTACAACTTTTTCCAAACCTCAAAAAATTTATCAAAAAATTTTTTTAATCTGGAATCAGCATCGTCATCAGCCTACAATCGCCCACTGCTGAGCATAGGCCTCTCTTCTTGTACTGACGGCACTCATCTTAGTCGTGTGCTAATGTTGTTCATGTTGGTCATGTTAGATCCATATAAATTAGGAATCACCACATGCATAAATAATTGTTTTTTACATACCTAACTTAATATATTTACACTTGTTTGCATATTTACACAATATCTCCTCTGAAGTCCAAGTCTTGAGGGTGGCGGCGCGCGCATTTTTTGCAAGGAGTTAATTATGTTTAGATCCGTCAAATTATATTTTTAAATTCTGTACAGAACAATACTGCCTCGGTGGCTCAGTGGTTAGTGACCCTAACTTCTGGGTCAAAGAGGCGTGGGTTCGATCCTCACCCAGGGCAAATATTTGTTTGATGAACATAAGTGTTTGCTCTGTGTCTGGGTGTTATTTAGTTATTATCTATATTTGTATGTATTTAAAAATATGTATATGTAGTATATCCATATCACAAGCTTTGCTTAGTTTGAGGTCAGAGACCAAGGTGTGTAAGATGTCCCAAAAAATATTTATTATTATTATAGAAGTTAATATTATTATAGGCCTCAAAATTCACCGTACGCGGTGCCATAAAAATAGCCAAATTACACTTTCGGCCCCTATTGCAGGCTCTGATGGAGTCAGCAGCAGTCCCGTGAGCGCTGCTGCTCCTTCCAAACCGCTTTGGGAGGTTCTTAGCTCACTCAAAACTTCTCTTCCTGTTTTAAAACGCATCCCGCGTGGTGCACGTTTTTCGGTTGCGCAGTGTTTATCTGCTGCTATTCGGAATGTTATTTCTAAAAATTCTTTAGTCGCCTGGGAACACCTCTTGACTTTTCCCTACGTTGTGCTTTACGTACATTCGGACCCAACAAACAAAAAATCCCTTACCACTAGGGTAAAGGAAAATTGCGTAAAGTACAGCGCATTGGAAGAGAACTCTTTAGATTTTGAAAGCATTATTCCGCCAACAAGGCAGAATAAACCAAATTCTAAAAAAACAGACGATTCGGTTACCATTAAAATAGTAGAGAGCAAAATTAGTGATGGCGATTTCAAAGGCGCCGCACGGGTCCTGTTCTCCAGCGACACTATTGCCCCCCACACACCCGATACGGTCCAGTCACTCCGTGACAAGCATCCGCCGGCAGCATGTCTCCACCTGCCTGAGCCACCACACCCTGATGACGTTGTCATTGAAGTGTCAGCTCAGGAGATTGCAGCGGCCGTTTCTTCTTTTCGGAGCGGCTCAGCCGGAGGCCTAGATAGTCTCTCGCCTCAACATCTAAAAGATCTTCTATCTTTTAGCTCTGGTGAGGTGGCTGAGTCTCTCTTGAGAGAATTAACGGGTTTGGCAAATCTCATGTTATCTGGGCACGTCAATGATGACGTTATCGAAGTCTTGTATGGCGCTAACCTATGCGCACTTGTCAAAAAAGATGGTGGCATCAGACCTATTGCTGTTGGCACCACATATCGTCGTCTCGCAGCCAAAGCCGGTTGTGGAAAAAAGGTTGCTCTTTTGAGTAGCCTTTTTCAACCAATACAGCTTGGCTTTGGTTCGCGGGGTGGATGTGAGGCTGCTGTTCATTCGCTTCGTACTTTTCTCGGTCAAAATTGTGGAGAGGTGTTGCTTAAGGTGGATGTCAAAAATGCTTTCAATTCGGTTAATCGAGACGCCTTGTTGGCACAGGTCAAAGACAAAATTCCCGATCTTTTCAATTTTCTTTGGCAATGCTACGGCAAACCCACTAAATTAATTTACAAAAATGATGTTTTGCTATCTTCCGTTGGCTGTCAACAAGGTGACCCTCTCGGACCAGCCATTTTCAGCCTGGCCATTCATCCAATTGTTCAACGTCTCCAATCTAAACTCAACGTTTGGTATATGGATGACGGGACTTTGGGTGGCGATGCGAGCACAGTCCTACGTGATTTGGAAATTCTTATAGACGAGTTTCGTCAAATTGGTTTGGAGCTAAATTTTTCGAAATGCGAACTTTTCGTTTGCGTCTCATGTCCGGATAAAGATTTGATACTTAACAAATTTAATGATTTGGCACCTAACATCAAATCGGTAGACAAGTGTTCTCTTCGCCTTCTAGGTTCGCCGATATTAGATGAGTCTTTTCCGCCTTTCGTTCAAGAAAAAATTCAAAATTTTTTGAGTGCCTCTGATAGGCTACTCAAAATTAACGCCCACATGGCTTTTACCATTATAAGATGTTGTCTGTTTGTTCCAAAATTTATGTACGCTTTACGATGTAGTCCATTGTGGAAACACAATGAGCTCCTTTTGAGCTTAGACGATGTTGTAAAGCAGTCCCTAGTATCGGTTTTGAATATTGACATGAGTGAAAGGGCGTGGTTACAAGCCTCCTTGCCTGTTAGGCTTGGAGGGTTAGGGGTCCGCCAAATTTCAAGTGTTGCTTTACCAGCTTTCTTGTCCTCCATTCATAGTACTCAGAACTTGATTGAAAAAATCCTCGCACCTTCTTTAGGCCATTCTGGCGTAGATGTAGCTCATTTGAATGAGGCAACGAATGCTTGGAGGGTCGCTTGCTCAAATGCCGAGCTTCCAAAGACTTTATCGTCGCAGAGACTGTGGGATCGGCCGATCTGCGAACTAGCACGGAAATCTCTTCTAGACACGTGTCCTAGCGTCGCGGATCGCGCTCGTATCCTTGCAGTCTCTGTATGGGAGTCCGGTCTTTGGTTGCAAGCATTGCCCTCTTTCAATACTGGTAACCTTTTAGACCCAACTGCATTTCGTCTAGCTGTCAGCTTACGCTTGGGTGCAAGGTGTTGTGAAGCCCATCGCTGTCAGTGTGGTACTGCAGTTGACCAGCTCGGTCACCACGGTCTCTCTTGCTCAAGAAGCGCTGGTCGGATTGGACGCCACGCCAGCCTTAACGATGTCATACGCAGGGCTTTTGTCACCGCCAATATCGCAGCCGTACTCGAACCGAGTGGGTTGGCGCGTGGTGATGGCAAAAGGCCTGACGGCATGACGCTGGTCCCATGGAAGTGTGGACGGCCCTTAGTATGGGACGCAACTTGCGTCGATACTTTGGCACCGTCACATCTTCCTGAGACTCGGAGTAGGGCTGGAGCAGCGGCCAATTCGGCTGAGCAGCACAAGCGGCGCAAATATGCTAACCTCGGGAGTGGTTACATATTTGAGCCATTTGGAGTTGAGACTTTGGGTCCGTGGGGGCCGGGAGCTCATCTTGTTTTCAAAAGTCTTTCTGAGCGTCTGGTGGACGCGACGCGTGACCAAAATGCTGGTGTTTATTTGGCTCAACGTATAAGCATTGCCATTCAGCGTGGCAATGCTGCCAGCATGCTGGGCACGCTGCCAACTGGCAGTGGGCTTGAGCACTTGGATTATCTTTAGACCTTCAAGGGTCTGTGGATGATCCAATTGCTTTCTATGTAGTAATAGTGTAGTATTGTCATTATAAAAAAAAAAAAAAAAAAATTATTATTATATATAAATACGAATTTTTAGAAGTTGTAGCACGAAAGTTGTTTGTTTTAATGTACAAAACATGCCCTTAAAAGGTTAATATTATAAACAAAATTTGGCTCAACGTATAAGCATTGCCATTCAGCGTGGAAATGCTGCCAACATGCTGGGAACTGGCAGTCAACTGGCAACTAGCAGTGGGCTTTGCATTTGGATTATCTCTAGACCTTCAAAGGGCTGTGTAAGTGTGTGCCTATTTAAGTAGTTTTGTATTTTGTTGTAGTTAATGGAGGCACTTGCCATACAAAAAATATTGGAATTGAAATATTACTTACGTAATGTTAGCAAAAGGTCCGATGCCTCTAAAAGGCAGCAAGTCAGAAGCTATACCGAACTTCTTGTCACGACACTCTTGGAAGCATACCGGCCTACAGTCCATTTCTTCTTTTGATTTAAAAACTGAAAAAAGTAATAGAAAATATTGTATATCTTCTCAAAATTTCCGTGAAAATTTAAGCAAACTAGTGTTAAGCAAATTTCGTTTTACAATATTAATTTTGTATTGTTTTACAATATTACTAAAGCCGTGGTGGTCTAGAAGTCGACCTTACGATTGTAAGGCAGGTGTCACTGCCTTACAATCTTGAAGTCGTGAGTTCAAATCCCGGTCCCGTATCAATGAGTTCTTTGGAGTTTATGTACAGAATTTCACATCACTGACTTTTCGGTGAAGGAAAACATCGCGAGGCAACCTGCATATGTTCGTAAAAGAAATTCGATGGCGTATGTGAATCCACCAACCTGCCCTGGTCCAGCGTGGTGGATATGGCCTAATCACCCTTCTTGGGTAAGCCTACGTCCTGCAGTGAACTATTAAAAAGGTTGATACAGTAGAGTACAATATTATCTATCAATTTTTTACTAACTACCTATAGGCGTTATCAAACATCTACTTAGACCAAATTTTGTAACCACAATCTTTGTAAGAAATATAAACTTTGTAATAAATTAATAATACTAACAAAAATTGTTTATTATTAATTGCACTAATTCTTATTAATTGCACTAAGTTACCGCTGCACAAGCCCAACTGACTTTTGTTGACCGACTAAACGGAGGAGGTATTCAATTCGACGCGTATATTTCTTTTTCATGTACGCATAACTTTTTACATAGTGGTCCGATTTCGATATTCTTTTGTTATTGGAAGGTATATACTTCGAGATTGATCCCATTTAAATTTTATCAAAATCAGCTGAGCCGTTTCAACAATAATAATCAACAATAATGTGAAAATTGCCACATCGAGACGTGCCGTTTATTCGCGAATTCTGTTCACGTTTGAAGTCGGTCATGCCATTTTTCGCGAAACCGAATCGATGAAGCATTTTTCACATCATTGTTGATTTATCAAAAATGGCACAGCCGATTTCGATAAGATTTAAATGGTACAAATTTCGTAGTTTACTCTTTGAAACAAAAAAAAACCGGACAAGTGCGAGTCAGGCTCGCACATCGAGGGTTCCGTACAAATACGTTGTTAATAAATTATAAACCTGTTTAAGCATGACGTGCAAATGAAGTTCTTTTAAATGATATTTCACTCACTTTGAATTCATTCGAGTCAGGAAATGGATTCACATATTTGCAATCAATCCATATCTCCGGAACGCATAGACACCTCGTACATCGACGGAGAAAGTTAACACCGCGGGCTAACTTGACGCCAGCGCCATCTAGTTTCGATATGAGTAAATACTGAGATTTTAACTGTTGCTTTGAGAATTGATTTTATAACTTATTTGATTTGATTGCTATTAAGTTTGATGTTTTTTATATTTATACAATTATACATTTACATATTAATTTATATTTGAACACATTTTTAGTTTAGACAGAATTTTGAACCAATTTTTTGTGAATTTTGAGGCCCTATTTTTTGTGATGTAAATAAAAATGTACAGTTTTCAGATTTATTCCTATATGTGTACTCTGAGACAATGCTTCTCGCCAAATTTCATAGTTCTATGTTAACGGGAAGTACCCTGTAGGTTTTGATTTTTGTGAGTGCAAAATATGCGGTTTTTTACGACATAAACGGCTCTAACTTTTTTTATACGGCAACTGAGAAGCTTTTCTTTTACACAACTGCAAGAATTTATAGGTTTACGTATATAGTTTAAATTTCAACTCGACATCTTTACGCGTTCCCGAGATAAAGAGTCTTGACATACACACAGACGGACAGACGGACAGACGGACAACAAAGTGATCCTATAAGGGTTCCGTTTTTTCCTT
Source organism: Hypomecis punctinalis (assembly GCA_949316475.1). NCBI lineage: Eukaryota > Metazoa > Arthropoda > Insecta > Lepidoptera > Geometridae > Hypomecis > Hypomecis punctinalis. Next base: position 25,730,927 of record OX438800.1, on the reverse strand, counting down.
TTGAGGTAAGGAACCCTAAAAAAGAATTATTGAAATCGAACTACTACGTAAAAAGTTATGCGTACTTTTACATAAAAAAAATATAAAAACGCGTCGAATTGAGTCCTCCTCTGTTTCGTCGGTCAAAAATAGTAGTACAGTTGTGGCCGACTTCATTTATTTTGGCCGCAATTGCACGTGCTGCGGCAGTTGCAGGTGGCAACTCATTTCCAAATGGCACCTTAACATGAAGCATCTCGCAGAGACTCCAACTTTGCCATAATACGTAACTACGCATTTAAATTAGCATAGCATAATAAAACTTGTAAACAATTACATCGTCATCCAAAGCATCCTAAACTAATAAACCATAATCTCGATTCATCATAAAGCAAGAACAAGGAAACAATATTGTGTTTCAGTCAAACAAAATATTGTTCCTGTATAAATGTTTCCTTCCTCATAATATATATTTTGCTCAAGCACAATATTTGTTTATCTTAATTTTAGCTATTAGCCTAATATTGTTGTTGTTATTGCGTATAACACTAGAGAGGAACTCCGCTTCGCTCGGGATACATTTAAAATTCCGTTTATCTACATTCAAAATCGTATCAAAAAATAATAATAAATCATTTGTACTGTACTGTACTGTATCAGCCTTTTTTATAGTCCGCTGCAGGACGTAGGCCTACCCACGAAGGGTGATTGGGCCATATCCACCACGCTGGCCCAGTGCGGGTTGGTGGATTCACATACGCCAATCGATTTTTTTCTACGGACATATGCAGGTTGCCTCACGATGTTTTCCTTCACCGAAAAGCCAGTGGTGTGAAATTCCGTACATAAATTCCAAAGAACTCATTGGTACGGGACCGGGATTTGAAACCACGACCTATCGATTGTAAGGCGGGTGTCACTACCTCTAAGCCACCACGGCTTTATAACTTATAAATCATTTATTGGTGCAAAAATCGGTTCATATCACATAGCATAAATCGCTATTTTCCAAACTAGGTAGATAGATAGATAGATAAACACTTAGTCGTTAACACTAAAATACAATTCAGAAAAAATACACAGAAAGGAAAAAAAAACAAGCGACATAAAATAGTGCTACAAAGGGCGGCCTTATTGCTTATAGCAATCTCTTCCAGGCACAGAGGCTTAGAGGTACAGTCAAGGCCTTGTTTCTTGGGGAATAGGCTTTCCCGTCAAATGATGTCTCATTATTATTTTTACTGAAGCAAGAATAAGAAGAAAAGCGTTATCTTTATCCTAAATTTTATCCAAATTATTAGATAGGTTTCCAATATCAGTGAATAAATATTATTTTGCTATAATTGCTCGTTTAGAGATAAGTTAATTATGGCTATTAATACAACCGAACTACATATTACAAAAACTATTACATAATATTAATTCATTAACTTGCTCGTCCGGTTTAACATTGTTTCATATTTTTATAATAATAATAAACACAGAAAGGCAGACTAACTTTATTTTTGTAAAAATTGAAAAAAATTATTAAAAAAGTGTAAAATCAAATATTACTAATGAAATCAAATAATTACAAAATAAATACAAATCGAATGCTGCAAAGAGGCTTACAATTCAAAATAAATTAAAATCAAAAATTAAAATAAAATAAATACGCTGTATAAGGGCTTTGTCAAATATCTACAATTAAATAAAGGTATAAGCTTGCAAACAAAGATTTAATAGTTATTTGTTAACAAGAGAGCAAAGTTGATTTTTAACCGCGTGCCTAATTTTGATGACCGAGCAAGCAAAGGATTCTAAAGTCGTGATTACACAATTAGAATCTTGAGCGTTGGCGAGGGAATCAAAAGAGCACAAGGTAAAAAATCTGAATCAGTCAGACTAAATAAAAATAACATTGATCTCTGATACAAGCTATCTTATCCGCCCAAATTGAACACGACTTTAGTTGTGTTTCTCAAGTAATATCTACTAGTAATACCAAACAACACACAACTATAATAGCTATACTAAAAACTGGTCCTTTCCTACCTTATTACAGCTTTTGTTTTGTCGTTTAAAACGAAATAAATTAAGTTGAAATAAAGTTAAAGAAAAACTTACCAGTTACGTTATTAAGGCATTTTAAATCTTCGAACTCACAAACACGATTTGATTTGTCTGCAAAATAAATACTAGATTCAATATTTAAAAGTCTAAAGTTCTATGGATATAACCTTAGAATTATGAAGATGGTTAATAACATTTTCAACACACATGCTCATAAAACGGCTCTTATTTCACCACAATCAAGCACATAATGACACCTGTAATCAAACTGTGACTTTTTCATTGTTATTATTCACAAGTGAGTTATAGAGTTTTTTTTTTAATTTTATTGGTCGAGTTGCTTTGCTCTTAAAAAGTTTCTATACAAAAAATATCGTGTTCAATAGTAGGTACAAATAAATTAATGTACCTATTAAAACTTATTCTTTTAGTCTATGGCCGATTTCCATTGCGTAGGAAAACTGATTAATTTCTCCTGCCATTTCGAAACAGTTTTCACAACTCGTTTTCACTGTTGAAAATATTAAGTAAGTAAGTCCGCAGAAATACACGTCAAACGAGTACTTCTCACTTTAATTACGGGTTTAAAATGAAGGACTTTTTCTTTGTATATGGGAATATATACTTATAAAAAATTAAATCCAGTAATGATCTTATTCTTTTTACTCCTCATTTTCGGCGATTGAATGTTTACTGCTGGACTTTGGCCTCCCCTATAATTTATTTAATTAGACTGGCTGAAATCGGTTTGCAACCAGTGCAATCCCGCGGTCTTGATGAGGTCATCTGTCTACCAAGTGGATGGACATCCTTTGCTGCGTTCGCCAGCACGTGGTCTCCACTCGAGAATTCCTTAACCCCCCTTAGTCATCAAACCTCCGTTTTATGTGCCCTGTTCACTTTTCAACTTGACAATCCTTTTTGTCGATAACATAGATCCTTCTATGGATTGGATTAATAAAACAAGTCCCAAGCTTGATAAAACAACAGTTATAACCAAATGTTTAATCTAGATATAATTAATAATATCGTAATAACATTTACACGAGGAATTTCTCTCATCCTTGAAATACGAGAAAGTCAAAGTGATTCAAAGTAATACATTTTATTTTACACAATACCCATTTACCATAATATGATATAATTATACGTCCTAAGCTACCGATCAAAGGAAGATTACTTGAGATTTGAAAGGATATCTAAATAATTAGACAGGATAACAGGGGATAATCATGTTTAGGAAATTTAATAAGGGATTCCATCACATAAATAGCTACTTGTAGCAAAAGCAATTTAAGTCAATGTTCTCAACTAACTACCAGCAGTTTAATATTCATTGTATGCTTTATCAATGTTATTTCAAGTTTTTATTACCCTCAAAGTTTTTCTGACTTTTCGAAATCTGGAATCGTCCTGTAGGACGTAAAACCACATTATTAATTATTAATATATTAGTTTCCTAGGTAAATACAGGGTTATTTCTAATCACTTAACATCCTTTTCCCTAAAAGGATGTTAAGTGATATAGAGTCCCTTATTTTCATAAATTATGTTACGGGTGAACGATATTATCCTATGAAACAACTTTTTTTTTGAGTTTTGACAAAAGCCGCAGAACAAAAGTTCTTAATTTTGATGTATAGAATAAGCCTCTAAAAGGATGCTAATCGATTAAAAATAGCCATGTATACCTCGTTAACACTGTCTATTCATAGCCGCTAAATTATTTTTGTTACTAACAACAAACAGTTATTTTTTTTAAATTGTGTATTTACAATAATAATTAAGTTCTCACATAAGTGAAATTGTTAATTTCTTGTTCAGAAATAAATTCTTTAACCAGAATTAACCTTAACCTTAAGATGTGTTTTTTTAACAATACAGGAAGGAAAATTCTACGTAAGCTATAAATTTTTGCTTTATGTCGTCAAAATAAAACATATCTATACTGAAGTTACTACTTACTCACCTCTCGGGTACTTGTAAGGGATACACCCGCAGCTCTCTAAGTAGGTCTTCATTCGACATTCTGAGTTACAAGTTTCGTAGCTGTACCTGTTTAAAATACAATATTAGGTTTTCAGGAGCGAGACTCGTGTATGGTATTTGTTAGGAGTACTGTACCGTAACAGCCTCTTTTATTAGTCCACTGCACGACGTAGGCCTACCCACGAAAGGTGATTGGGCCATGTCCACCACGCTGGCCCAGTTCTCTAGTACATACGCCATCGAATTTCTTCTACAGTTGTATTCAGGTTGCTTTAAGATATTTTCCTTCGCCGAAAAGCCAGTGGTGTAAAATTCCGTGCATACGCTCCACAGAACTCATTAGTACGGGGGCGGGATTTGAACCTATGTCCTCACAATTACAAGGCGGGTGTTACTAAACCACCATGGTTTGTGCCATGGGTTGCTTGTTAAAAGTACCTATTCACTAATCGGCCAGACGGTTAAAAATATTAGTTAGCCCTGCGATTAGATAATCAAAAAATATTAGAGACGTATTTTTATCTTTTGTTAATGTAAACAAAAAACCGGACAAGTGCGAGTCAGGCTCGCACATCGAGGGTTCCGTACAAACACGTTGTTAAATAATTATAAACCTGTTTTAGCATGACGTGAAATGAAGTTCTTTTAAATGATATTTCACTCACTTTGAATTCGTTCGAGTTAGGTAGGAAATGGATTTTGCAATCAAACCACATCTCGGGAACGCATAGACACTTCGTACATCGACGGAGAAAGTTAATACCGCGGGCTACTTCATCTTTGTTGTCCGTCTGTCCGTCTGTCCGTCTGTCCGTCTGTCCGTCTGTCCGTCTGTCCGTCTGTCCGTCTGTCCGTCTGTCCGTCTGTCCGTCTGTCCGTCTGTCCGTCTGTCCTTCTGTCCGTCTGTCCGTCTGTCCGTCTGTCCGTCTGTCCGTCTGTCCGTCTGTCCGTCTGTCCGTCTGTCCGTCTGTCCGTCTGTCCGTCTGTCCGTCTGTCCGTCTGTCCGTCTGTCCGTCTGTGTGTATGTCAAGACTCTTTATCTCGGGAATGCGTAAAGATATCGAGTCGAAATTTAAACTATATACGTAAACCTATGAATTCTTGCAGTTATGTAAAAGAAAAGCTTCTCAGTTGCCGTATAAAAAAGTTAGAGCCGTTTATGTCGTAAAAAACCGCATATTTTGCACTCACAGAAATCAAAACCTACAGGGTACTTCCCGTTGACATAGAACTATGAAATTTGGCGAGAAGCATTGTCTCAGAGTACACTTATAGGAATAAATCTGAAAACTGTACATTTTTATTTACATCACAAAAAATAGCGCCTCAAAATTCACAAAACATTGGTTTTAAATTCTGTCTACACTAAAAATATCTTCAAATATAAATGTATATGTAAATGCATAATTGTATAAATATAAAAAACATCAAACTTAATAGCAATCAAGTCAAATAAGTTATAAAATCAATTCTTAAAGCAACAATTAAAATCTCAGTATTTACTCATATCGAAACTAGATGGCGTTGGCGTCATGTTAGCCCGCGGTATTAACTTTCTCCGTCGATGTACGAGGTGTCTATGCGTTCCGGAGATGTTGATAATTGCAAACATATAAATCCATTTTCTGACTCGAACAAATTCAAAGTGAGTGAAGTATCATTATAAAGAACTTCATTTGCACGTCATGCTAAAATAGGTTTATAATTATTTAACAACGTGTTTGTACGGAACCCTCGATGTGCGAGCCTGACTCGCACTTTTCCGGTTTTTTAGTAAATTAGACTACAAAATTTGCGTAGTATAACGATTTTCAACCAACTTGAATAATGAAGAAACAATTGTGGTGTAAGCAAAACTATCAAAACACAAATTTTACCTCTTTATTATATTAGTATATAAGATTGGAACATGTTCAACAACAACCAATGTTCTAATCAATATCAAAAAGACGAAAAAAAATTAACTATACATGGCATCGCATGATAGAATTAAAAAAAAGGAATAAAAAATGGTAGAAAAAAAGAGAAAGTATGGTAATAATAATAAATAAATAAATAAATAAAAAAGCGGGGGCAGCAAACATGTCGAACATAAAATAATTATTTTTCGAAAAAAATGGCAAAACCGCCTTCCATCGTGTACAAAATTCGAATATTTCGCTCGAATTGTTTACATTATTGTCGATTTTCAATAACGGCTCAGCCGATTTCTGTTTAATTTAAATGGGGCCACCTCGAAATTCGGTTTACAATTATTGGCAAAATTATCGATAAACATACTTAAAAAATAAAACAAACAGACGAACATAGAACCTCCTCCTTTTTATAAGTCGGTTAAAATGGTTTTTCGTATTCAACCAAAATATTTTTGAACGTTGGCAAAAAATGTGAAACTAAAACTAAAGTACTAAAAGTATGTACTCGTATATTATGTATCTGACAAGTAAAAAAATGTAAGGAATAAAAATGTATCAGGTACCACAGCCCTTCGTGGAAACACTATTTCATACGTGTAGTAAAGCTCAGCAATAGGAAAAATAAATTCTTAAAAAACTAATACATGTTACCAAATAACACAACCGTTGGTAAAAACCTACTAGAAATTCTATGTAGGAACCTATCACAAATGATTTCTGAAAAAAGGGAAAACTGTTCGAGCAAATAACTTTTTCCAAGAGATCAAAAGTCTTCAAAGCATTAGACCCAAAAACATCTCAGTTCTTGGTATTCATTAACTTTTCCGGGCAAACACTGACTTTTTGATAGCTTTATTATCCTATTTCCTCTAGTAAGCGTTTTCGACATACGTTATTTTTTCTTCTAGGTCAAAAACTGATGAGTAGTTGGTCGATTTTTTATTAATGATTTTCCGGCACGTTTATTTGTTGTTTTTAATATTAAATATATTCAATATTTAGTTTTCTAAGCAGTGTGTTGATTTGGAAACTTCCAAAAGTGTATAATTTGCTCATAATCACGAATAACTTACATGCCCCATCAACACTCTCCACGAGGCGACATGAGGGAACGCGAGTACGAGAGTGTGGGTGGCGTGCTTGTGTCGCCTCGTCTCGCCTCGTCTTCCCTCACGTCACCTCGCTCGCGTGTCTCGCTTAAGCGCCTCGCGAGTCTGGATGGGGCATGACAATGGAACCAACTGCAAAATTGCGACAAAAATGGTCTGTTCACTACAAAAAGACTTGACTCGCGACAAAATGTACATAGCTGATTATTTTTGTAATTCCAAAGTCATTTCCAAGTTGTTCATGATGATGAGCATGTGTGTCTGTCTGTGGCATCATAGCCCCGAATGGATGCAAAGATTTCGATTTTATTTACTATTTTTTAGATATGTTTTATCAAAAGCCGTTGCAAAGTTATCAGCTCTTTTGTTAGCTGCGGTGGGTTTTTCACAAGCTTTTATTTAGTTCCACCTGCCCGATGTCTGTCATCAAATCTTGCAAATTGAATTTGATCCACTTCCCGCCCCCATACCGCCTAAAGTAATAGCAATCGTAATAGCAATCGTTTATGACTTCATTTTAGTCATTTGGCAGCGCCTATGTGACGTTAGACATCAAAGTTGTTCATTCAACGATTGCTTTCGCAATCCGCGAAAAGCAATTGATGGCTAACGTCACATAGGCGGTGCCAAATGACTAAAATGAAGTCATTAACGATTGCTATTACGATTGCTATTGCTTAGGCGGTAGGGGAGCCGGTTACCGATTGAGTTGAAATTTTGCATACATGTGTAAATCGCAAGACAATGCATTATTATGATGACATGGTGCTGATTTAATGATGAAGCTGGAAGGTGGTCATAGGAACTCTGTAATGAATCGACGCAACCCCATCGAGTTTCGTTTCGTTTTTTGTTTGACTCGTCTTGGTACTTGTTCAGTGAAAGCTTGTTTTAAAAGAAAAGTTTTTTAATACCTATAATTCTTCTTTAATTTTATTTAATTTTGTGTTTTGTAAACTCACCGGTCAGTGTGCTCCAGAACCACCTCATCATAAAACCAGCACCCTCGCTTAATGGGGTCTACCTTCCGAAGGTCATTTTCACTCTGGAAGACCATGGCTTCAACCTTGATGTCCACAGCTTCCCCTGGGCGGATGTAGCGGTACAGTATGGTGGTTTCTGGGTAATCGTTGGGATCTGTGATCATGATCTGGAACCAAAGGTTTGTCTTTACAACAAGGGTGGTGACTGCCTCAGTAGCCCAGTAGTTATCTATACGTTTGTTTGTATTGAATAGGCTACTGAACTGATTTGAAATATTATTTCACTGCTGGAAAGCTACACTATGCCCGGTGAATATAGGTTAAATTAATTTTCATTAAAATAATTTAAAAAATATTCATAATTGTCAGAATGATCGCTTATCATACATAAAAATGAGACACACAATCGAATTGAGAACCTCATTTTTAGGATTCCGTACCTCAAACGGAAAAAACGGAACCCTAAGAGGATCACTTTGTTGTCCGTCTGTCCGTCTGTGTGTATGTCAAGACTCTTTATCTCGGCAACGCGTAAATATATCGAGTTGAAATTTAAACTGTATACGTATATCTATGATTTCTTGCAGTTATGCAAAAAAAACTTTTTAGTTATCGTATCAAAAAGTTAGAGCCGTTTATGTCGTACAAAACCGCATATTTCAACACTCACAAAAATCAAAACCTACAGGGTACTTCCCGTTGACATAGAACTATGAAATTTGGCGAGAAGCATTGTCTCAGAGTACACATATAGGAATAAATCTGAAAATTGTACATTTTTATTTAAATCACAAAAAATAGGGCCTCAAAATTCACAAAATATGGGTTCAAAATTCAAAGTGAGTAAATCGTATCATATAAAAGAACTTCAGTAGCACATGCTAAAACAGGTTTTTAATTATTTTAACAATATGATTGTACGGAACCCTCGATGTGCGAGCCTGACTCGCACTAGTCCGGTTTTTTTTAATTACACATGGATGGACGCTGGATGCAAACCGCTAGCAATGGTTTTATTCGGTTATTCAAGATCTTATAAGGGCCCTCCCTTATTCGAATAGTATTATTATTAGATAATTATTGTCTGAATTCAGGATCTTTTTCATAGAAAAACATCTTAATTTCATCGAATGTCGTGTCCAAGTTAGAATTGGCTGTCAGGATGGTAAATCCCTAAATATAGGTAATACGCAAACTTATATAAACCAACAGGACGGATGGCTTTAGTATCAGATATTTAAGAAGATTCTGAATCGACCAGGGTTTTCGCGTTTTCTGTAGAACATCGAGAAAACTCGCGGTACATTTCGATAAAATTTACATTCCGAGAGTAAACTTCTTCACCCCATAAATTGTAACAAAATTTTATGTTTTTGGTGTCAAATGGGATCACTCTAATCGGATATTATCATCGATCACCAGTATCGAAGTAATACTGAGTTAAGTATATAGATTTCTGTGAAAAACATCCATAGAGAAACAACAAGCTGCACACTAAAACAGCTAAAGCAACAGAGTAAGAATAATATTTACCTTAGCACCATAATACGGTAAACGTGACCAAGGCGGATAGTCATTGGGTTCCACATTTACTACAACTTGAAGTCCTGACGAACTGAAACAAAGAATTTGTGGTAAAACTTCTTACTCTCTGAGTTTACCGTTTAATCATCATCATTATCACAGTTTACTCGTACAACGAATGACCGACGGAATCGTGATGTTTTCGTATAAATGACTGCCTTGGTGGCTCAGTGGTTAGTGACCCTAACTTCTGGATCAAAGAGGCGTGGGTTCAATCCCCGCCCAGGGCAAATATTTATGTGATGAAGATAAGTATTTGCTCTGTGTCTGGGTGTTATTTAGTTACTATCTATTTATGTATTTATTTATTCATTTGTTATATAATAAGTACGGCTAATAACGCCAATTACACTTAATATAGAAATTAATTTTACAGTCATTATTAATCATTAAACATTTCATTAAAAATTCAATCATTTAATTAAGTACAAAATAAAATTATGCCCATAAGTAAGTCAATATAAAATACTACAATTAAAATTCACATACATATCTTATATACAATATTGCTCGGCAAAAGCCAGCAACAGTCCACGAATAACAGGCAATTTATCACAAAAAATGTCGCATTCGGTATATATTTTAAGAAATGCGTTGAGACCACGAGACATTATGCAGATAGGGCTGTTAAATCGAGACGTAGTGCGGATAGTGCCAGTATCAAAGAGCTTGGGTCTGCTACTAGGTCTAAAGCGCGTGTAGTTGTCTGGTATGTACAGCGTACACATACGACTGTGCAGACTAGGCGAGTCTATGGGTCCTTTCAATACTTTGCAGCCGGTCTGAAGTTGTTCGAGAGAACGTCTAACTTTTAACGAGTTAAACCCTAACTGTCCAAGCAAAAAATCCGTTGGATACATATAAGGGTAATATCCATAGGTTTTCTTGTAAAGGTTTCTTAGAAATGCCTTCTGGATTTTCTCAAGAGCCAGAATATGAGAGTCACAGTGTGGACTCCACACACAGGAACCAGACTCGAGTTTACTCCTAACCAGAGCAGTGAATAAGAGCCGAAGGACTTGGGGATCACGGAAATCTCTGGCATTACGTAGAACAAAACCCAGGCGCCGGTAGGATTCCTTCGCTGTAATTGCTATGTGATCGTTAAATGAGAGAGCTCGGTCAAACGTTACGCCTAAATTTTTAATCGTCAAAACTCGCTTCATTGTATCACACCCAATGAGATACCCGTGATGAATGGGATCGAATGACATGACGTAGCATTTATCTGGGTTAAAGTCCAGTTTATTGCGTATACTCCAACGATGTATAGCAGCGATGTCATTTTGCAAGACTATTACAATCTACTACCGACTTGATTTCAAGAGCAAGCTTTAAGTCATCAGCATAAAGCAAGCATTTGGCGGATTTGACCTCCTTGATCAGATCGTTTATCATAATTAGGAACAGCAAAGGTCCCAGGATCGAGCCCTGACTTACCCCTGAGGAGGTAACGTAGGACTCAGAGACGTATGCACCATATTTTACAAACTGTTGTCCATCACGCAGGAGGTCTGCAAAAAACTCAAGAAGCCGAGGGGAAAAACCAATATCAGAAAGCTTCTGCAGTAAGATGTCGTTGTCAATTTTGTCAAATGCCTTTCGAAAATCGAAATATAAAACGTCCACTTGCATACCTCGATCCATGCTATTAGATGTATAGTCCACAAGACTCAGAAGATTCGTGTTGACGGATCTGCCCGGCCGAAAACCATGCTGCTAATCACACAAATATTGAGAAACTTGTCTATAAATTTCGCGATGAAGAATGTGTTCGAAGACTTTAGCCGGCGAGCACAGAATAGCAATGGGGCGGTGTTCATCCACCACAGTTTTATTTTTAGTCTTAGGTATAGGAGTAACCTTAGATAGTTTCCACTGACGTGGATAAACACCATCTTCCAATGACAAATTAAATAAGTGACAGAGAGGGAAAATCAAATATTTTTTGGCAGATTTTAAAATAAAAGCTGGCATATGGTCTAGCCCAGCCAAGCTGCTCGCTTTGAGCTTATTCAAGCTCCGATCTACCTCTTGGGGAGATATGTAGGGAATATTGACCATTCCTCCCTCAGCAGGAGTATCATTTCAGCGCATCTTTTTGCATCCAAGACTGGGGAGTCTTTTAAGAAAACACTTGAAAAGTACTCAGCAAAGGCTTCGGCCGCTGCTACACCCTCTCGATCCGTTCCCTTGTAAGATACGGAGGGTTCAAAACCTCCTTTTGACTTTAAGCTAGACACATGCTGCCAAAAAAGCTGGGGATTTTTTTCAAATTGCTTTCAATGGAAGATATATGATTGTTGTAGGCCTTAAGACACACCGTTAACTACTTTAGTTGTCTCACGCTGTTTAGTGTTAGGCGAATAAATCACTACATTATTCCTTTCTTTGCGGCGCTTTTGGCGAGCACGTATCTTTTGAGAAAGGGAGTCTTCATCACTGGAGGCAGGTACTTGTGGTACAGTGGGCTGCGGCTGGGCTACGAGGCGCTGGCCATCATCGGCGCTGGACTTCAGGAGCTGACCCAGCAAGGATACGCGGCGCGTCAAATCCTGAGTCGAAGCACGCAGTTCCCTGTTAATTTCACGAAGATCGACTAACGATGATCTATGTAACTCGTTCTCACGGTTAAGTCGGACGATTTCTGTCTGATATGTTTTGACGGATTCTTCAAAACCAGTAATTTTAAGCCGGAGGTCATAGAAATGAGTATTCAAAATTGTATCCAGCTCTTCCCTCAAAATACCTCGAATGCTATCCGCTGATATACAGGAACAATTACAAGAGATGCGGGAGTTTGTGCGCGAAGTTCGCGAGTTACTCCGGTCGGCGCCGCGAGCGCTTGCATTGATTTCGTTGTAGTTTTATGCGATGAGCTAGATGTAGTTCGAACGGGAGTATTCGTGTTGTCCCCGTGTTTGGGTTCCTTGCAGCGGCATAATGGGCACACCCATGAATCTTTGAACTCTTTTGAGAACTCATCGTATTCTTGTGTTTTAAAATTGAGGCAACTCGAATGATATTTATCGGCGCATCGACAGCATTTTAAAAACGGTGCATTTCTTAGCAAACTGTTGCATCCGGCCCAATTTTGTGCATTCATTGCTGCGTGGAGCTAGGTACTAATACAAGACTGCTTATTAATCCAACAATGTATGACGCACAGCTGCTAGTGAGCGCTCCTCGGGCCGTGGTCAGAAGGGCCTAAGCGCCGTGAGAAACGCGGCGGTTACGCGTTCGTATCGATGAACTTTCACTTTTTGCTGATTTAGAAAACGAAAATAATGTTTGAATTTATCACTGATAAGAACTAACACAGGATGCTTTTAATTACTTCACTATGTTTATGATTGCTTATTCTATAGATTTAACACTATTGTGGCGAAATTACGTTGAATTAAACATTAAAAAAGAATAAATACACTGCGACGAGTTACAAATAAGTGTGCGCTGGCTGAAAACCGAGGGTAGGTATATGATATATGTATGTATAAGTATTTAAAAATAAGTGTATGTAGTAAATCTCTGGCAGCCATTTCACAAGCTTTACTTAGTTTGGGGTCAAAGGCCGTATGTAAGATGTACCAAAATAATTATTTATTTATTTAAAAAAAAATATAATATGTACAATCAAGTTCGCTCGGTCAAAAAAGCCGTGAAAACGTTTGTTGATCGAATCTTTGCTTTGAATAAATCTGTAGCGTATTTCCGCTCTGAAATTAACAATATACTTAAAAGACTAAATAGACTTAAAAGTATAGCATTATACCGTTATAGCATAGTATAAAACAAAGAAAACAAAATGTCAACGTGAACACAAATACACCTAGCAATATTATTTGGCGTAGAAAATTCGAAATTCGTTGGCAGCCGACTAACTTGATCCAAGTTTGTTTACTTCTCTGTGGCTTTGTATTTGTGTGGCAGAATGTATGTAAAAGTTAAACGAGCTTATTCAAAATACACATGAAAAACCAACTACCTACGTCCTACTGTATTAAGTATATGTAGAAGATTCCAGACGTGATGTTTATAACTGACTTTATCTCAAGTAGTTGGTGCACTCGAATTTAAATGACTTGTATCAGAATATTATGAAAAAACTGATTATGATTATTTTAAACTATGTGTAAATAAAAAAATAATTGAGTTTTTTATTATATTTAGCGATTTGCGGTTTGCGATTTTCTACGATCTGGTTGATATTAAGCTGATAGAGTATGTGCGAAAAGAGAAACGTCGTAGGTGAGGTCACCCGTGTGCCAGTTTACTAATTTTGTTACGTTGCCAGCACTGTGCTCTCATTGCTAGTACAACTAAAAGTGTTTTTAATGCTAGGTTCGACACAATTCGGTTTTCATCAGTAGACTCGTGTCTACCAAGTGGTCGGTACCTTGGCTGCTGATAAAATTCACCGTAACGCTACGACAGTTCTCTTTTAATACAAACTCTATGCGGTCTACAGCGTTCTAGGTTGACCTAGAAGATACCTATTTATTTATTCGAGATTTGAAGACACCTACGCTGTACTCTATAGCTAGTGGAAAGACTCAGGTAAAGCGTTCCACATTCATTCTTGCTGCTCGTTTAAAATATTGACTCAAAACGCTTTGTTTTTATGGTGTGTTTTTTACAAACAAAATCTCACAAATATTAGACATATTGTTTCATCTGGCAACAATTGAGTATAGTGGCGAGCTTTCGCGGTCGTCTGCCGACTTTCGCGCGACGCGTCTGAACGTTGAAATGCATAGATATCTGTAAAATTTTCGAATGTGATCTTCTTTCTTTTTGAATATTTTTTTGGTTAATATTAAAACATATTTGTAAATAACCTTTTGGTGTTTATTAATTTCAACGCCTACCTCTACTAACAGTGGAGAGCTGAGAGATTTGAACTTTAGTGCATTTACTTAAAGCCTGAATTATTGTAGTGTTCCAGAATTGTTTAAAATTTTAATATATTGTTGTTATAGGTCCTAATAATCATTTTTGAAAGTTAAATGTTTGGTGCAACTCTCACTTTGAGCATTTTTGAAAAATCGCGTCTAGGTCACTCAAGTGACCATCGACGTAAGAGTGAAAAATATTTTTGGTCATCGTAGTGTCCTTGGACGTCCAACTGGATAAGACTCGTTCTTGACGGTTGTGTCATGTGCACTGGTTGACATAAACTATAAGAAAACAAAACTAGCTTTGTCTAGCACTGCATAGACAATTAAAATTTTGAAATTATTAATTACGATAAGCGTAAAACGCGAAAGTTTAAATACATAAAACCGGGTGCCAAACGGCACCGCTAGGTCATAATGGGTTAACAATTATTAGTGAAGTTATAATATTACATTATTACTATACTTTAGGCTGATATTTTTTCAAATAGATAAGAGTAGTTCACACTTCATATTCAGCCGCAACATTGCATTCTATCAGAAGAGTTGATGAGGAATTGTTTCTATTACCATGTTATCTGTTACCTGCCGGATTCAGAAGTGCTGATGATGGATCCAGTTTGTGTCATCCCAGCCTCGTTTTGGTCATCGTAGAACTCTAGGTCACCGTCCGCCGGGAGGAGAGGCCTGTAATTGGCATGATGACTAGTTAAAAAAAATCATTATTACAAAAAGTCCGTTAGATTATCAAAAAAACCGGACAAGTGCGAGTCAGACTCGCACATCGAGGGTTCCGTACAAACACATTGTTAAAATGATTAAAAACCTGTTTTAGCATGTGCTAATGAAGTTCTTTTATATGATACCTTACATGATACGATTTACACACTTTGAATTTTGAGCCCATATTTTGTGAATTTCGAGGCCCTATTTTTTGTGATGTAAATAAAAATGTACAGTTTTCAGATTTATTCCTATATGTGTACTCTAAAACAATGCTCCTCGCCAAATTTCATATTTCTATGTCAACGGGAAGTACCCTGTAGGTTTTGATTTCTGTGAGTGTCGAAATATGCGGTTTTTTTACGACAAAAACGTCTCTAACTTTTTTAAACGACAACTGAGAAGTTTTTCTTTTACACAACAGCAAGAATTCATCGATATACGTACACAGTTTAAATTTCAACTCGATATCTTTACGCGTTCTCAAGATAAAGAGTCTTGACATACACACAGACGGACAGACGGACAGCCGGATAACAAAGTGATCCTATAAGAGTTCCGTTTTTTCCTTTTGAGGTACGGAACCCTAAAAATATTGGACACGTATTTATTTTTTTGTCAATCAAACAAATAAATGACAAGGATAACCCTAGTCAAAGTTCGAGTAGGGACTGGTGACGTTACTCCTCTGTCAAAAGTCTATACCTACTTTTGTAGTCTAGTCGTGAGGTGGAACCTTAATGAGCTATATCATTATGATTTTTTGAGTCAATGACAAAATAAAAAATACGTGTCTAATATTCTCTGATAGTCTGTCTGACGGACTAATAATAGTTTTTTAAATCTTAGCCTATTAGTTATTAGCACTAGTAGTTCTGCGAACAGGAGACACATCTAACTGAATTGAAAATTCAGAAGAGATATAAACGGCTTTATCACGACTTGCTCTAAACCGATTTTATTCATAATTGCAAATCTTGCTAGCATCTCGATATCAAATGCTTTTGCGAAATATCCTGGGTGGTTGTTTTCAACCAATATGTCGAACGTGTTCTCAGTAGCACCACGCCACAACGGTTGCAACAATTTTATTAAGGGGGCGCCTAATGCCAGAATCACGCGAAAGGTGTATTTTTAAAGAAGTGGCGTAAAGATAACGAACATAAATATCCATATTAAAAAAATACCATAGGAAAGGAAAAAACCTATAGTAGCAGAGAAATTGCGTAGAATTTTGGAAAATAATATGGTTACTTTAGAAAAAAATTTAAACTTCGCATCATAAAAAATAACTTTTTTTTTGAAATGCTCGAAATTATCAGCGATAACGCCACAATATTTTTGGCAAATTACGTAGCCAGACTAGTGTTCTAGTAGAGTAATTGATTATATTTTTTAATATATGCTTAAATTTTGAATAAATAAATAAAATGTCATCTAAAAATGCATGCTGGCGCTCGAAGCCAAAATCATCGTGAACTGTGTCATGCGATTTTCGACTCTAAACAAAGCTGCATAGATGATAGCGGGCGATGCAAGAAGCGCGGGCAAAATCTGTTTTTTTTTGTGGCTTTAGGTGCACTCTTAAGGGGTATTTAGCGTTTAAAATTTCACAGTAGCGCTCAAATACGAGTATAATGCGTGTAGCTGACCAATAGCTACTCGTAAGTTAGTTTGGGTTATCTCCGAGTTTTTCAGATATCTGTGCCGATTGCACACTATGCACAGATCTAATAAATACTGCGTCAGCTATGCAAACTAGCTTAACTTAGCCCTAGGCTCTGCAACTCGTATAAAACGCCTGCAATCACTTATCCGAAGACAGAGCGTACTAACCGTTGCTTTCATCAAATAATTAATTATTACTCTAGCTTGAGAAAACTTATACTACGTATACTATTGTTTAAGCCGTGGTGGTCTAGTGGTTGTAATGCTGGCCTGTCATTTTATGGTCGTGGGTTTAAATCCCGGTCCCGTACCAATGAGTTATGTTGAACTTATTAACAGAATTTCACACCATTGACTTTTCGGTGACGGAAACTATCGTGAGGTAACCTGCATACGTTCGAAGAAGAAATTCGATGGGATATGTGAATCCACCAACCCGCACTGGGCCAGAGTGGTGGATATGGCCTAAACACCCTTCGTGGGTAGG
This sequence comes from Hypomecis punctinalis, assembly GCA_949316475.1. NCBI lineage: Eukaryota > Metazoa > Arthropoda > Insecta > Lepidoptera > Geometridae > Hypomecis > Hypomecis punctinalis. The sequence goes on along the minus strand of OX438800.1, from coordinate 25,713,542 downwards.
TCTACGTCCTACAGTGGACTATTAAATAGGCTGGTACAGTACAGTACTGTTGTTTGTGTGGGACATAAAAGCTCGTAGTACAAAACCGGTGTTCTAATAACTGACTCATGGTAATTTGCCCGGGGGTATGTTTACTCGCAGCCTTTTAAGCAAAATACGGAAAGCCATCGTACCATATTACAAGGGGCTACATTAGTGCTGTAATATGATGTTAGATCAAAGAACTGTCCTTTAATGGAAACTCAAAGCTAGTGAATCTCTAAACAGTAGACCTCGCGAGAATACAGGATTAGTAATAACTTACGCACAACCTCGTATAAGCGATTTTAGTTCATCAAAACAAAGATTTACGACGACACAAATCCCGAATTTTCGAAAAAAGATTAACACCTTCTTGGTACTGTCCAATATGACAGTAATCATACAATTTTTGACAAAAATCATCAGGACAGGTGACCCTGATCGAAAATTCGTAAGACGGCGCAAATGTGCAAGTGTGATATTGTATTTTGCCACATAAAAAAACTCAAGTAACATTTCATAAACTTATAACTATATATTACAAAAAAAAAAACACTTGAACTAAAAAAATGAGTATGTATAGATGACGATGAAAACCCTAATCTAAATACCCACTACCAGCGGGCAAACATTGCACAGTTCCCAAAATGCTGGCTCCATTGCCACGTTGGATAGTAATACTGATCCTTTGGGCAAAATAGAGGCCAGCATTTTGGTCACGTGTTGCGTCGACCAGGCGTGATGATCTTTGTAAATGTTTTTTGCTCCCGGTCCCCACGGTCCTAAAGTTTCGACCCCAAAAGGTTCAAATATGTATCCACTGTCAATGTTCGCATATTTGTTTCTTTTGAGGCCTTCTGCATATTCAGCCGCAGCGCCAGCCCTATTCTGAGTTCTTGGAAGATGGGACGGAGCGAGAGTATCAACACTCGTGGCGTCCCATACTAAAGGCCGTCCCATCTTCCAAGGAATCAGGGTCATCCCATAAATGATAGTACTTTATATGTACAAGGTTTCACTTCTGCCGGCACTCCCGGAGTGCACCCCGTTGGTTTTTCTTTCTTTCTTCTTAAAAATGTACCTGCTTATACCTACTTATCTTGTTGATAGACCGAATAACAAGGAAAATCGTAGTGCGGTGATAAAAGTATTTTGTTTAGGGAGTCAACGTTAAATTAACCTTTTTATTTTTGCTTATACCTGAAAGGCATATTTTAAAACGAATCTCCATTCTTATTTAAAAGAAGAAGGTACATTTGCGGAAAATAAACATCTGCCTACATAGGTATTCTTATTACTTTGATCTCGGGCAATTCATTTGTATGTGTTTATTTAATTCGCTCTGTAAAACTCCAAATGTTTTTTTTAAAGTTGCAAGTGCTTTTATTAACTACAACAAAATATAATACTATGTACTTACGCTAAAAATACATACCTAAACTACTACTAATAAAAAGCCTACCAACCTACATTCTCCAGCGTGGTGGATATGGCCCAATCACACTTCGTGGGACGGCCTACGTCCTACAGTAGACTATTAAAAAAGGCTGGTACAGTCGTCGTCGTTTGTTGTTTCAGCCATAGGAACATAAGTCTATCCTAAAGATCTCCAATAAGACCGGTTGGTAGCGGCTTACATCCAGCGCGATCCTGCGGTCTTAATGAGGTCATCCGTCCACCTTGTACCCACAAGGACGCCCTACGCTGCGCTTGCCTACGTAACTTTTCGACCCCATCGGTCATTAGTCCTCCGAGTTTTGTGCACTGCCCACTGCCATTTCAACCAGCCAATCCGCTGGGCCATGTCAGTAACTTTGGTTCTTCTACGGATCTCCTCATTTCTGATTTGATCTCGCAGAAAATGCATTATCATAAAGCGAACGCATTGCTCGTCTCCGCACTAAATTAAATAAAAAAAGTAATTCAATTACGCTTCGTTTCCGTCGTTGAGGGCAGCATAGTTGAAAGCACAGCAATACCCTTCGTAAGTTTTGATCAAACTGAAAATGTTGTCGCATTTCATCTCCTTTCGGTTGAAGGAGCAGTATAGAAGCAGGTTGTCACATTTTTGGTGGATCTGGAAAGATAGCAACAGTTATCGCATAACATAATATTATAGCTATCAAGCAATTTAAAGAAAATAGCAGATAGGTACCTAAAGTAAGCCGTGGTGGTCAAGAGGTAGTGACCCCCGCTTTACAATCGTGAGGTCGTAGGTTCGAATCCCCGGTCCCGTACCAATGAATTCTTTGAAATTTATGTACGGAATTTCACACCACTGGCTTTTCGGTGAAGGAAAACATCGTGAGGCAACCTGCATACGTCCGTAGAAGAAATTCGATGGTGTATGTGAATCCACCAACCCGCACTGGGCCAGCGTGGTGGATATGGCCCAATCACCCTTCGTGGGTAGGCCTACGTCCTGCAGTGAACTATTAAAAAAGGCTGGTACAGTACAGTACAGTAGGGTTGCTGAGCATTCCTCTTCCGCTTCCTCATAATGCGGAAGTTCCGCAATGTTTTGGGTTCATCAACCGTTACCGCATCCTCATAAATAAAAATAAAAAATCCTCTTACGCTATCGCTTTCTCAAAATTTAAAAGGCATTTATGAGGAATTTCACTGCGCATGCGCGTCGCGTATCCAATATAAAGCGCGATGCTGGGCCGAACGGGCGAGCAAGACCTTCCCTCCCGCCACCCGCGCTGTTCCTTGCTTGTTTGTTTTAATTTTATTGACATAGCAAGTTTTATTGAACTCCTCCTTAACTGCTGGACCGATTTTGACGATTCTTTATTGTGTGTGTTTTGAGAATGGTTTAGTTTCAGTGGACTATGAACCACTGAAAAATTACCTTTTCTATCATTTTTTGTGTATGTATATTTGTATGTACCTAGTTATGTACAGACAGGTCAGCAGCTTTCGGGTTGGGTCCGCTAGTATTTATAATTTCCTATCATCCTCTTCCTCATCCGCTTCCTCTTCCGCTTCCTCATCCGCATCCTCTTCCTCAAAAAATATCCTCTTCCTCATCCGCATCCTCTATATTTGCGCGTCACAATTCCTCTTCCTCCTACTCATCCTCATAATCACTTCCTCAACAACCTTACAGTACAGTACCTAAATTATGTTTCACGGCTTCATTCTTTGCGACTTTTAGTTTACATGTTGTAGATATGCTTCCAGGTACCGGCCTTCAACACGGATTTTTTGTTTTTTTTTCTATCAGACCACTTATAGTATACTTATATTAAACCACTCTATAGTCACCGCCCATCCGACATCAGGCGCCATATTTCATTCCGTGTTTCCGTGTCGAAGCCTTCGCATGTTCACCAGACTACAGTTAACAATTAAAATTGTTGGTTTAATTTGCTCTAAAAATGGGATATTCGAGAAAACGAAGATGTGAAAGTGAGAGTGACGAGGAAGAACTTCGACGAGAAATATCCAAACTTAAATAAACAGAAAGTAAATAATCTACTTCTATTCATTTTTGCTTACAAAAATACCCACAATTTTGCTACACTTATTGATGTGAAACAGAAAGTACTCGTAAGTAATCCACTTTTATACATTTTTGTGCTCGCAAAAATACACGCAATTTTGCTACACTTATTAAAGTTAAGCACAACGATACAAATTAAAGGACCATACTGTCCCGACATGTGTCTTTACACGTGTTATGTTAATTGAGAGCAAAGTTGATGCGTTACTGCCTTACCCGGGCAGATACTGTCAACGTCAAGAAACCGTGTCTTTACACCGTTTCGTTGCTTTCCGCCGTGCTCCCCGGGGCCATCGGCCACCGGTGTCTTTCCACGTGTTATGTTAATCGAGAGCAAAGTTATGTTAATCGAGAGCAAAATAGCATTACCAACTTCAACTGTGTACGAAATACAAATTAGTTCGCATGGATGTAGTAATTTTCACATCAGTGTCGATTTTTCAAAAATGATTTAACCGATTTTAATAAAATTTAGATGGAAGACTTCTGAAGTATGACCTACCAAACAAAGTATATTCAAAATCAGTTCATAATTAATAATAATATAATTTTATTACCAAAAAGAAATACACAACAAATTAAGTAGTTACAAAGATTACAAATACTTAAGTACAGATCAACGATAGTTTCAATTGGCGGAGTATTCGCCTAACTTTACAATCAATCGAATTGAAAACCTTTTTTGTAGTAAGATAAGAAAATATTTTTATTTTGGATGTATTTTGTAGTTAGCCGTATAAACTGTGAAAGCGCCCGAATGTGCTGCAGGATCCACACTTGCTGAAATCCAACATGTCAGCTGACCAGAAAAACACTCTGTATATATAAATTAAAACCACAGATTCTTATAACACAATACGTAATATGTATTTTCATAATAACGTTAACTACTTTGATCATGTAGGTATCTGTCTAAATACCGAATTAGCTGAGCAAAACGGCCCAAAAAATATGATCCATTTATGGTGCCTATCCACACAAATTTTTAAAGGATTTGACATATTAAGTACGCGCTCATTGTCAAAGATCTGGGCCGTTTTCTTCTTCTTCTTCTTCTTAGTTTTGGCGTCACATTATTGTGCATTTGCCAATGTCAAGTATTAAGTTTTAATAATTTATGATAATATTTTATCAAAATAGTCACTGTCGAAGTCTCGTCATAGTCCAATAAAGTCGCGGTCAAGTCCAAACATAGTCTCAGTAAAACAGTGGAGACTTTACTAGAGGCGTCTATGGAGTTTTGGTAACAACACGGAACAACATGATACGTCACATTATATCACTTGCCTACACTCACGCACAATGCACATAAATTAGCTCATAATCAACGAAATACCACAATTTTTCACTAATTATCACTGATAAAAACACAAGTTTAACAAAATAATACAAAGAGGCGACATGATTTTTCCGCGTTCCCGCCAAAAAAGCCGTTTTCTTTGTAATTAATATTTATGTTTGTCCATCTAGATATATGTATAATCAAAGGTTAATAACAAAAGTTCAGAACAACAGTGTACTATGTAATTTGATTAAGTAATTAATCTAATTATTTTTAAATAAACACTCCGCTTCAATTAGTTATATCGATGGCAATATAACTAATTGAAGCGGAGTGTTTTGTATGACTTCAATTAATCAACTTATGGATTTCTTTTTTACGACTGTTTTTTTCTATAATAGCTACGAGTATATTTAGTTCACTAATACAAATCGTAATAGCCAGTCGTAATATTGACTGTTTATTAATTAAATATGTTTCCAAAACGACAGACTAATGTGCACACATTTACAAAAAAAGAAGTGTTACACAATAACATAATTGAAAATGATTTCCAAAAATATCTCAAGCCTTTAAACATATTACAAAGTTTGCCTGGTTACACAAAATATCGAATCCGTGACAATTTTATCACACCGAACGGTTTATGGATAAACGTACTATCGTTTATAGCAACTTGTATTTATTGTGTTTCTATAGTTATTCGTGCAATGAGTGGACCAAGCATGCAATCTGATGTAGTAATTGCAAAGAAAAAAGTCGAAATTGTTTATTCAGTCATTCAAAAAATTAACTTTTGCCTTAACTTTTTGGGACATATCATCAATTTTGTCTTCAACTTTTATTACAATTTCAGTAACGTATCACTCATTCTCAAAATACAGTATGTTCTCAATAAATTACCTCAAAATGATTTAAAAAAAGAAACGGCATGGAATTGGTTTTACAGCTTTATAATTTTTGTTACATTCTGCGTATTCCATGGATATCTTAATTTAGTTCATCGTAAAATTGTGGGGATAGATGTTTTGTCCGATTTTGGTTTACTGTCTAATTATGTGAGCATGTTTTACGCCATAAGGATTATAGCAATTTTAAACAGAAATCTTCGGATCTGGGTAGAAGAGCTCGTAGACGTTAAGACTAAGCGTTTAACAGTAGAAAGACAGCATTGGAATATAATGTTTGACATCTATTCTTCGATTTTGGATTCCTATGCGATTTACGTCAAAGTATTTCAAGAATTAGTAAGTATAATTTTTAATTCCTTGCCAATATAATGATGTCATTTATTTTTTTTACGATGGCAAGTGCCTCAAATACAAATTACAATACTACTTACATAGGCTAAAATTACATAAACTATTACTACATAAAAAGCAATTGGATCATCCACAGTACCTTAAAGTTCTAAAGATAATCCAAATGTTCAAGCCTACTGGCAGCGTGCCCATAGCAAGCTGACTGCATTGCTATGCTGAATGGCAATGATTATACGTTGAGCCGAATAAACACCAGCATTTTGGTCACACGTCGCGTTCACCAGATGCTCAGAAAGACTTTTGAAAACCAGATGAGCTCCCGGCCTCCACGGAACCAATGTCTCAACTCCAAATGGCTCAAATAAGTAACCACTGCCGAGGTTAGCATATTTGCGCCGTTTGTGCTGCTCCGCTGAATTGATCGCCGCTCCAGCTCCTACTCCGAGTCTTAGAAAAATGTGTCGGCGCCAAAGTATCTACGCAAATAGCGTCAAGCCGTCCACACTTTCATGGAATCAGCGTCATACCGTCAGGCCTTTTGCCATTACCACGCGCGAGCCCACTCGGTTCGAGTACGGCTGCAATATTGGTGGTAGCAAAAGTCTTGCGTATTTATCTTATTTTGTCAAAACTTTTGTGCTCCCTTTGCTTTTTGTTTGTCTGTCCCTTACGTACGTTTTTAGCCGCTATCACTCGGGACCCACAATTTACGGTGACTCCCGATCCATAGAAGTCCTCAGTAAGCGCCATCTGTGGTCGCTCATCTGACGACTGACCCTGCCCAACGTGGCTTAACTTCAGTGATCACTAAGAAACACCTAGTCAAACAACGCTATTTGTCTGAACAGTTGAATAAGCTAGTTGACAATATTTTTTGACGCCCTGTAGTAGCAGCTAACCATAAATAGAGTCCATTAACGAAAACAAAAATAAAATTAACTAAAAAATGAAGAAGTCCCAATTACAAACATATTATTTATTTTCTTCCTAGAGAAAGAATGCATTATAGCAGACTATCATGACGTCACTGCCTGTAAGTGTCATACATTCGTCATACAATGTTATGTTTTGTGGTAAGTGGACAAGAGATTCCCTCTTTATTCCAACCAAAATCTTTACAACCTTATATCTCCAATTTATTCTTTCAATTTATTTTAATTATTTTTCATAAGCCAATTTTAATGATTTCCTTCAGTTTACAAATCAAATTTAATTCACTGATTCTAATACTTTTAACTACTGTTCAATACAAGGTCGGAAAATAATATTTTGTAAATTTTGACTCCACATATATTATTTTTACATTTTTTTCAATGTTACAGGTTCTATATTTTATCGTCGACACATTTTTGCACACTCTACTTTACTTTCAAAATTGGCTCACGTATACACAGACGAGCACGTCGAATGAAGATCCTATATACAAGGTATGTATTTCATTTTATATTTAAAAGCAAAGTTTGTAGTAGGTAACAGGTTAATTTAGTCAATTCTTAGAACCTTTTATCAGATATTTTGGCAGACATTAAATGTTTGTCCTAAAAGCCCAAGTTAGTATAAAATTTTATATTTATATGTACGCCAGAGTGTTTACTTTTTTAATCTGCGTATTTAATATTGGACTACATTTTCGCTTACAATCAGGCTAAATGTAAAAAAGTGGTTGCCTGGTACAGATTGCTGGCTGTGGCCATAAGGCTGTCATTTATGGCACTAATTTAAGATGTATACTTTGTATACTTTTCGTTGTAATACAATTGTTAATATTAGTGCACACAATAAAGAGTTATGTCTGTATGTCTATATAAATGGCGGTCATAAGCGGAATTATTCATAATAAAAAAATATCTATCAGCTATAGTTTATTGCTAGACATGTAGATCTCCAATAAGAATGCGTGGAAGTGGTTTGCATCTAACACAATAGTACAGTTTTAATGAAGTCCTCGGTCTAGCTAGCTGGACCGAACATCATACGCCACATTTTTTTTTCTTTCCCCGTTTCGGACAGAGTATGTTTGCTCTTCGATATCTGAGTGTAAAAGCCGTTTTTATCCGCTAGCTAGAGGATAAAGTAAATTGAATTTAGAACATCGTGCGCACTAAGTTTGTGAATTCTAAACATCATTAAACCTATTTCCTCTACCTCCTTGGTGCCGAATTTATTGTACAACCATTTTTAATTTGTTAAAAACTTGGACTCGGAACTTTCTTAGTGTACAGTTTTAAATCTGATTTGCAATTTTTTAATTTTTAATTTTACCTAATCTTCTAGCGGATAAAAACGGCTTTTGCACTCAGATATCGAAGCGCAAAAATATTATTTCCGAGATGGGAGGATGAAAATTACTATTATAATTGTCTTTTGGTTACAGAATTTTTTATATAGCACCATGTACTTAGTGGTTATTTGGGTACTGATACGTTTGGTCTACATTTCCCTCTTGGGGTGGGAAACGGAAGAGTTTTATATCACCGTGGAAAAAACACAAATCAAGTTATCTGAGCTACTTAGTAACCCGGAGTGCACCGGTAAAGTTTATTTTAAAGAAAAGTATATATTATTAACTTACTTTTATAAATTTGGTTCAATTAACAATTCAATTGTTTATTGTGATAAAAATCATTAACAGCAGTTACATCTAAGTGATAAAATGATCCGGTAACAAAAAAAATACTTTAAGACTTGAATTAAATAAACTAACACTATAATTATTTCTACATTCTACAATACTATATCATTATAATAAAGTCACAAACGTCAAAGTTAACCAATACTAATGTTTAAGCTATATTTTAATAATGAGTACTAAAACTATCGCCGAGGTTCAATAATTATTTTTTCCAACAAATAACATAACCTACTTCAACCGTGTACCCGATTCAAATAGTTTGCACAACTCAACTGATATTGATCAAATGTAAATGGGACTATATTTGAAGTATGGTATACCAACCGCAAAAAAGAATTATTAAAATCATGAATATAGAATTATAAAAGTTATGCGTAGTCAAACATAAATAAAATATGTACGCGTCGACTTTTTTTTTATTCCAATTTTTTTGGACTTTTATATGTAATACATGGCAGTCCCATTATACGAGTATATTCTAACTTATTCTAGCTTACTAACTATTTAATACTACTAACTTTGCTACTAGCTACGTATTTCGGATTACACCAAATTGAATAGCGCTCCGGCTGCGTCACAACTAGGATCAGCAAGTACTACGCATCGACTTGTTAAGCCATGTATTCACTGAGCAACAATTGTTTATAATCTCTGTATCAGAAACAATATCTACGTGTTATGATTTTATTTTGAGTGCTTTCCACACTGGATTTTTATCTCAAAGAGTTATCTTTGTGATAAGCATTTCAAAAATCTGAAGCGATCGCAGGATTTGAACCTGCCCCTTCGGATCACTAGCCCGACGCTCTAACCAACTGAGCCAGCCCGCCTCCTACGCAAGCTCCAAACAACTCTTTGAGATAAAAATCTAGTGTGGATAGCACTCAAAATAAAGTCATAACATAACTTTGAAATATCTACGTGTTTCAGAAACAAAGAATAATGTTTCAGATACAATTATTTTGTTTCTGTAAACACTACGTGTTTGTCGGTTTGTTTCGGTAAACATTTACGTGATGTTTCAGAAACTGTGTATCCGAAACACTGTTTCTCAGTGAATACATGGCTTTAACCTCCTCCGTTGCATCAGTTTAAAATACATTTATTTTTTTCTACTTTTCAGAAGCAGAAAGAAGAATGTACAAGAACGTGCACCGTCTGCATCGTTCTTGCTTTACAAGAGTGAACCTTAGGGGCTTGTTCGACGTGGATGCCACGCTCACTTTGCAACTGCTACAGGCCATAGTGACATACGTCATTGTTCTTCTGCAGTTTGCTTTTATGTAGATTTTTTTCATCATCATCTAAACGTTTTAGCTATAGAATTATAATTGTATTTGACCTTACAACTACGTATGTTGTACATTATATAGTACATGAAACGTCTACTGCTAAATATCAGCTTCCCCTACAAGGCTAAAGACTCACGAAGTGGTTTTTAGCCGCGCCCGCCGCAGAAGTGGGCCCTCAGCTTCGGCAGAATGCAGGTACATTTATTAAAATATATGTAAAAAATTACAGTATGCTGAGTATGAGTTTTGTCGTAAACATGACGCGCTCTTCGGCGACCGCGTAAGCATGTAATTTGTATGAAATTGTTGTGTTTCAAAAACGTGCCGCTAGTGGCGCTGTACATTTCTTCGTACAAATTGCATGCTTACGTACTCGACGAAGAGCGCGTCATGTTTACGACAAAACTCACACTCAGCATACAGCAGATTACACGACGCGTTTTACGCCTGCAGTGTGCGCGGTTGTTTGCGCTGCACCGGGGCGGCGCGCGGCGGCGGGCAACTAATAGAGTCGCGCGAGCCGTGGTCAGTCGCAGCCTCGGCGGGTTGAAACCGCGCGCTCTGCGTTCGATTGGCGTTTTGGGGTGCGTTTTTTTGAACTTCGAAAGGCTAGAAACCTATACGTAACTTTGATAAATCTCTATGTGGTCTATGGAAGTTGCAAATACTCCATATATGTTCCGTACACGACCAAACCGTGCGAAGTTCAAAAAATGCTCTCCTGGACCCTTGCAACCTCTCGTCTAGTAATCATCTCACGCTACGGTTTGCGGGCAATAATCTCAACCGCGACGGCCGCGTAACCGCCCAATTAACCGGTTGCGTCATTATAGGAATTTAACCGTGGCTCCGCCACCATAGCGGGCATGGGAAAAAACTGCTCCGTAAGTTTTTAGCCTCAATCATCAATAATATCGGTTGAAATATTGTGTATGTGTATAAAATTCAGATCGTCAAAACAGCTCAAAAAATTTCATTGAATTTTTTTTAAAGATGCTTTTTTAATCGAGACTCCAAATACATACACACGAATAGTGCAGCTCCGGCCAACTTCAAGCAGTCACTGTATGCTGTCGGCAGTTGTAGCTGGCAGATCAATTCGTAGTAGTAACTTAAGCTGTACAGTGTTCATTCAAAAACACATATTTCATGATTGTATTATTTTTTATGCTAAGCAAAGCTTGTGCTGACTTAACAATGTAGACTAAACAATGAGGCCCTCATAAGTCAAGGTTATGGGAGAGGCTCAGGATCACGCACCCTTACCATTCACGAAGCTCAGGGACTAACGTACGAGTCGGTAATCGTTACAAAAACAAAGCCGAAAATGAGACTACACGAGAGTGCCTCACACGCAGTCGTTGCACTATCGCGGTACACTGGGACCTTCAACTATTACGCCGACGATATCGAAAATGATGCCATCAGTAGATTCGTGCGGCGCGCATCGTCTGCGTCATCGGAGAACATCAAGGAATACAACCTCCAGATGGCTGAAATCGGAACGAGGCGGCGATAGAGGCTTTGGGCCGGAGAAGGCAACAAAATTGGCATATGACGTGAAAAATGTGTAGTTAGTGAACTTAACAATGTATAAATAATTAATTGCAATCATTAAATTCTAATCAAACAGTTCAAACCTTAGACCTTAGAGGTAGTGGTAAGGTAGTAAATCCTCAGCACTTGACCTTAAGTGAATTAAGTAGTAAAATATGTTTTACCTCTTCCATTATGGTGTCCATTGTAAAGTAATGATTTTTCAGTATCTTCATAATTTCCGTGAAATTGTCTATATCTCGAGAATCTTTGTTGTAATCTTTTAAAAGAGGCAAAGCGTTAAAGAAGTCTTCAATCTCAGTTTGGGATCTGTTATATTTATTCCTGTAATGAATTACATACTGCAGTAAAATACTTGCTACCTTAGTCGTATGTGTAAGCACTATCACATTACAAAAATTATTATGGTTTTTGAGTGGATCCTTACATATTTGCTAAGCACTTCTAGTGAAACCAAAACAAAACTCACAAAAGTGTAGTACTTATGTATGAAAATTTAGCTAATTCTTCTTATGGTATAAAACTACACGAAACTAGAATCGTTTTCTATTTGTAATTTTACTGTTTTAAAATTAAAAACACTACTTTGCATATTGAACTGACGTATTGAACTTTAATCTTTAGTTTATAACCTAACCATAACTGACTTACATGATTAGACAAACTTCAACCAAAATGAGCTTATTAGTTATTGATTGTAATATCAAGCCCAAATTGTGAACTAAGTATAAACTTGTAAGTTGACTTACAGAACTTGAGCGATATTAGCCGATTCCCGCAAGGACACCATGTTGAAGTTACAGATACTGACAGCTGGGAACGGGACTTGGCTAACTTTGCAGTTGGCGTTTATCTGAAAATAAAAAGTTCTAATGTTTACTCATCATCACCCAAAGCTTTATTTATCCCATACAGCTGGGTAAAGGCCTCTCTCTTATTGTTCGGCCCTATGTCAATAGTGTCCAGGTTCGACCAGCGACTTTGACGTCAACCCATGTGACAGCTGGAAGACCAAAGTTCCGCTTGCTTAGCCTTAGTTAAGGCTAGGTGATTTTTTTTCATTGGTTAATATCTTGATAATTCATGATCCTAATCATTGATATGTTGATATTAATTCATTGATTTATTTTAATAGGACAGATGTCTTGTTCAGCTACAACAAAATACAATACATTTACAGCTACATCTCCTACACAAAGAATAATTAGATTTTACTCGGGAGGTCTAGAGATAAACCAAACGTTCAAGCCCACCGCTAGTTGGCAGCGTGCCCAGTGTGCTGGTAGCATTAAGGACCTTCTGGTAGCTCTTATCGGTGGAGCAACTTCCACGCCTCTCGGTTCTTTGCCAGTGTTTTTAGGGCACTCCTTGTACGAGATGACAACAACATTGTCTATGAATGCTTTTCGTATTCTCTTGCTCTCTTTCCACTTTTCCTTGTATTATCTTTTATTAAACTATCATGTTGTACAAGTTGGCAGATTGCAAAAGAAGAAAGAAGTTTGTGTCATGTAGTGGGCGGGAGTAAGATGTCAATGATGATGACACAATAAACACTGAAAAACATATCAGTCTTTATTATCAATTCAGCAAAAGATATCCATTGCTGCATATTCTTATTTATTATGCCTGGTTTGGGGCATAGTTCTCAGATCAAGATTTCTAAATGGAACCAACATTGGATGCGGTTTGTATCCAGCGCAATCCTGTGATCTTACTGAGATTATCTCTCTATCTTATGAATGGACTTCCTACGCTATCCTACGTAACTTCAATGTCCTACGCTTTGACGCTGTAAGGTTTCTACTCAAGAACATAAAACTTGATGAATAACAAACCGCAAAGTTCAAACCCACGCGTGACCTTTGGCTAAACAAACAACTCTAGAAAAACATCTAAAAATATTACATTATCAAAACTTTGAAAAATTTTGACGTAAGCTACAAAAATAACGAATCCAGTCCCATACAATGAGTGATAATCGAAAAAGAAATCGTAAAAAGGTGGACCATTTTTAACGCCAAATTGAGTTATCGATTTAACTCTGAGAACTCATAACAAATGGCCGATTATTCACTTCTGGATTCCATAACGTAAAAGCTTTCTCTGAACGTGACGTTTGCCGAAAAATCCAACGAAACGTAAGGAAGAGGAAGTGACTGAATAATTAATTGTTAAGAACGAATCTGAGACACATGTTTCGTAGAGTTCTGTACACATTATTTCCTAAAACCATGACGTCGATGATTATGCTGAGAATATATTTCATAACAACAAACCGCAAAATCATAAGTTGGAATGTCAAAATGGTTAAAATTTGGTTCCACTTTGTCTTTTTTATGATCGAAAAATTGAGCCCTCTAGTTTCAGCAGAAGGTTCAAATCTCTGATCATATTACCTTCCTACTTTTTACCTTTTTAATACGCTCTTATTAGGTCGACCTGTATGTAACTATGTAATGGAATCTAAGGTAACTATTTTAACCATTTTCCAAGGGTCGTAGCGTAATGAAAGTTGGCAGTTGTATCTAGGTCTGATGACAATACAATATATATAAATATATCGTCCTCCTTGACGTGTCCGTCAATAGAGGTCCCTGGCTAGCTGTTAGCGGTTATGAGCTCTTACATGGCCCGCAAAACCGAACTTGTTTTTGAATGACCTGTTGCAGGGCGCACAGTGCAACTGGCCATTGGCGTTATACATAATATGTGTAAGTATAGGAAGGCTTTGGGCGGGTCTTATTGATAAGGCGTTTGGCGTCCTGATCTTGTAGACGCTTTTCCTCAAAGGTGGTGACAGCCTTATAGACAGAGCTGCGTCAATCTTGCCTCTGTTGCGCTAGCTCTCCCAACCTTCGCGCGAGATGTCTAGTGCGGAAAGATGGCGCTTTAGGACATCTTTATAGAGTAGGTATTGACCACCAGGTGCGCGCTTCTCCTCCTACATCTGTGAGTAGACAGCTTTAGGCAGCTTGGAGTCACTCATACGTACAAGATGACCGCACCTTCTCAATTGTCCTCTTATAAGCATGGACTCAATGCCACTTAATTTGGTTCGTCTGAGTATTTCAGAGTTTGATACTCGGTCTTGACATTTAATGTGAAGTATCGATCTTAGGCACTTCATGTGAAAAGTATCAAGGCGCTTAATATCGCCTTTGTAGAGACATCAGGTCTCAGTGGCATATAGCAATATTGGTAGAATTATTGCCCTATACACTGCTAGTTTTGTGACAATTCAATAATATGGTACTGTAAACTGATCTGATGATGAAAGCGGAAGATATGAACTGGAAAAATCGTATCATAGCTGTTTTGGATTTCTTAGAAAAGTCATTTAATGAACTTGACCAAGATTAGATTTCAAGGGCTGATGATGAAGCCAGAAGATAAGTGTTTTTTAAACTATTAATTACTGAATTTGGACAGCCGAGTTAGCTCAATGCTAGTTTGTGAAACCCTTCGAAATTACGTAATTTCTGGTGTATGTGCATCTTTTACTACCACTTTTTAAATTTCATATTTAAAATGGGACAACGTGATGTGTACTCTTGCTTTTTTAATACGGTTTTTATTACTTTTGTTCTGATCTACGCATTTAGTATGATCTACAATCCAATATTAGGTATTTTTGATAGTAATACCTTAGTTCTTATTCTATAATAAGATATTTTGTATAAAAGATGGCACAGCTACAAATGTTACGTTCATTTTCATTCATTCATAGTTAATTTTTGTCATTGTGTGTGGTTTGATTTTTATGTTTTAAACATAACCCTAAAACAGAAAAAAGTGAAATGATTGAATATTAAATTATCAATGACATTCCAGACGTGATTTTCATGAGGAGCCCTTATAAGTCGACGGTCCTGTTTTATTTTATTTAAAATTCACCGTAGGTTTTTTAAGGGTGCCGTGTCATTATTATTGCAATATATTAGAGAAGGATTTCTTATCCAATATCGCTGATTAAAATTGAACGTTTTAAGTTTGAGTAATGTTGATATTAAATATAATTCTCTTGAGTTTTTGTCTTTTATAACTTTACATGCAGTAGTAATATTTTGAAATGACTAGGGACTTTTCATGTATTTAGATGATACATACATATCAAAGCCATTCAAAAGCCAGTTTACATGCATTAGGCTATTTGACAACAATGATAATATTCTATTAATGGTTGTAATCCATACAGAGCCAGAAAAGACATAATTAACTTTATTTAAACTAAAATATGTCTAATTTTCGCAAATCTAATGAAAAAATACGATATTTTTTTGATATTTTATCTGTGACGTAAACGCCCTATGAAGGTCGGCAACTCTGATGACGTCACGCTAGTAAACGAGAATTTCTCGATTGACTGTTATTTGTGTAATTTGTGTTTTGTGATTTCGGAGTAATATTATTGGATCTGTAAGTTACTTATAGAGTATTTTTTGTGGATTTTTAGATGTGAACTAGCGTATTTACCAGTATTAACTAACGTTATTTACTAGAGAGTGACGTCAAAGACCAGCGCCATTACGGAATGTCGTTTTTGGTGGGATCTTGAATATCTATTTGTAACACTGATTTTCATTGTTAATACAGTAGATCTCTCGGAAATATAAATGTAGTGTGCTAACGAATAATTTAAAACAATTTCCAAAAACTAGTCAAATACCCTATTAACAACCGCCCAACGATAAAAATAAACAGAGTAATTCAGAACTGGTGGACTAAGCGGAAAAGATGCGACTCAGATCAGATTATAATCAATAATTTTTTCTATGGTGCCAAATCGAAATTCGAGAAAAAAAAATGCTGTTTGACACATGCTGCTGATTTTTAGGTTGGCAGAATTGGCTCCATAATCAACGTGTTTATAATGATGGTCTTAATCACTCCTTTAGTACAGGGCAAGCAGATAACCCTGTATACACACCAATTTATTGACGTACACTTATTTTTAATGCGAATAAGTCTGCGCTTGACCGGTCCTGATGATTGAGATGAAACACGCGGATTTAGAAGATACCTATTGACTCTGATCTTGAAAAGCTTTAGATTATATTTTTTAGGAAACAGGAAAGCTGAAAGAATGTATTAGAAATTGAACTGAACTATGCTGGAAGACACTATAGATAATTTTATCTTTTATTAATTTCATTATTACATACATAATAATTTGTCACAATCACAATTGAGAAACAGAATTAATAACATTATTACACGTCGTAACAGGAACAAAACAAAATGTCTTTTCTATGTGTCACCATGCTGCCTGTCGCGAGCCATCCCGCACCCAAATGTCCCCATCAAACTGACTGCATTACCTCTTTGGATAGCTAGGGATATCTGTTGTACGAGGAAATAACCTGATCTGGGATCACGTCCTTTTTCTTTCAA
The DNA here is from genome assembly GCA_949316475.1 of Hypomecis punctinalis. Classification (NCBI taxonomy): domain Eukaryota; kingdom Metazoa; phylum Arthropoda; class Insecta; order Lepidoptera; family Geometridae; genus Hypomecis; species Hypomecis punctinalis. Next base: position 25,696,594 of record OX438800.1, on the reverse strand, counting down.
GCGGCGCCCCAACTCGGAGATAAATTTAATAGCGTCAGAACCCCAGGAACCCGCCGTCTCGACAGCAAACGGGACAAACTCGTATATGGATTCTAGGTTACCATACTTAAGACGCTTGCCCCTGGCAGCCGCTTCCGCTCCCGCGCCGGCCAACTGCTGGGTACCGGCAAGGTGACAGGAAGCGAAAGTACTCACACAGGTAGCGTCCCAAATTAGGCACCGTCCTCTGCTATAAGGTATAAGAGTGAGCCCGTCGGGGCGTTTACCGTCGGAGCGCGACAGGCCGGGGGTCTCCAACGTGCACAGAATTTCTGCTGCCATTAGGGCACGTCGAATGATTTCGTTTATTGCGAGGTGCCTGGGTCGACGTCCCGCGCACTTCAAACAACTTAGACCATGGTGGCCGTCCGCTTCGACCCATGCGCCACACACACAGAAATGAGGGCAACAGACATCGCAACCGAGGCGAAGACCTACTGCCGCGCGGAGGGAGTCATTATCCAGAAGTGTGCCTATTTGAGGAGACGGAATGGCAAATAACCAGGCTCCCGACTCCGGCCTGGCGGCGGCACGAAGTCTTGCCAAGTTAGACCCCGAACAATCATCTTGGAGTTCGGTGAAAATTTTCTGTGACATAATGTCATCCCACCCTCTCTGCGTCTGCGGTCTCTCTGGAGGCTCGGTGCCGGGGCACAGGGTCGACCACTCGCTGATGGCATCTGCTGCAAACGGGATGCGGATCATGTCACCATTAGAGGGTATGATGTGAGCGACAAGCTCCGCAACACCGTGAGATGAGGACAGAAATGCTATCGGGCAAGACTCCCGCAACCGCCGCACACCCAAGCCATGCACCATAGCGAACTGGTAAGCTTGCCTGAAGCCACTGTAGATCGTTTAAACGGATGTTTAGAGTCACTTTCAAGATCTTTTTCAGCGAATCGTCGAACATTTGTACTTCCTCGGGGTACTTCCACGTCGGTGCCGTTCTGATTAAATAAACCAGTTTTGGCATGGCGAAGCAGTTCCCGAGGAGTGTTAACGAGACGTGAGCTGGGAGATGCTCAAAATGTACTGCGAGCGATGCCAACACGCCAACTTCGTCATTCGCTATATTGGCCTTAACCTTAGCTGTTAGTGATCTATTAGCTCCCTGATCAGGTATCCTCAAAGCTGTAAAAGCGAAGGTAAGTAAATTTAACCAGTCTTCTGTGCAGTTCGTCTGCATACACCGACCGATTACGGAAGCTAATTTTCCAGCCGCCAGATACCGTGCGCCCTTAGGCACATGTTTCAGAACTCGGACGCTAGATTTTAAGGCCGGCAGGTCTTTTAGGCCGAGACCTGATGAACCGACAGATGAACTCGACGCCGGTAAATGATCGGCAGAAATAGGGCCTAAACAAGTCGTATTCAAAACGGAGATATCTCTGTGCATACGACCGATGTGCACACGAAGACCGTGAGGCACAGCGTATGACTTTGTAGATGCTGGGCAATGGGGACAAGGGGCTCGCGTAGAACTCGACATTGTAAAAGCATAGGTACTATAATTAGTTTAGGATGGAAAAACCTTCTTTCTGTGTAGTCGGTAGCGACTTATGACAGATAAAAGTTATAAATAATATGTAGTCGGAATTGTTGCCAAATTATGCGAAATGATCAATTTAGTGTTGTTAAGAATACATTGGTAAACTGTTACTATACATAAATACCTACTAGGGTAAAAACAATCGTTAAAAATTAAAATGTAATTAAATATACATTCAACGTGATAAGATTGAGCAAACAAACAAATGTCACAAACAATAAACAATAATTAATCATTAGTAAATAATGTTAAATTAAAATTAATTCGTAATTTATATGTACTTAATAAACGTCAACGAACAATTCTTTAATAAAATAATATGTTTAATTAAAACTCATTCGCAAAATGTAACAAGCAAAAAAAAAAATTAGTCGATAAAAATAATGTCAAATTAAAATTACAGTCAATATGAGACATTAATTTAGTCTTCATGTACATATTTTGGTTTCATCGAAGGATAGTCCTGCCCTCTGTAGGTCTTGATCGGAACAAAATCTTTTGGAAGTCGATCAGGAATGTCGTAAACTTGCGTCGTGGGGGCAAAAAAATGCACTGTAATAAGTTGGGTGGGTTGAGTTCGATGGATGGCAGCGTAGTGTAACGATGTAGTAAGAGATGGCGCCACCAGTCCAACAGTGCCGGGAGGAAATAGAAAATTTGATTTTTCCCTTCAGTTTTCCCCCAACTGCACGGCATTGCACTACACTAACACTCAATACACCTCGATGATGCGCGCAGCACTGAAAATCGGCAACAGGTTCGGTTGATGATCAAATACTTGACGATGTTGCACCAGCGCCCTCTTCTGGTTTTCTTCATTATATTTCGTCCATCTCCGGATGAAAGTTCGGGATAGCGCGTATGCGCTCGGAATGTATCCAGAGTGTACCGATTAACCTTAATAATGACCGGAAAAGCACCGAAAACCAATTAAAATTTGCAAAATACGCGGAGGATAAAGTGTTGAGGTGAGAGAGCTACCCTCTTTTATCTTACTTATTGGTTATTTCACCGTAGTTATTTATTTTTGTTATTTGATGTAACCTATATCGCAAAACGTAATGGTCTGTCTAATGTGTTAATTTTTAAAGTGAACACCGAGCGTACTCTTTATATCTTTAGCGTGGCTTTTAAAATTGCTAAGTGATATTCGCCGACCCTTCATTTGCATTTGAGACACGAATTTTTGCCAGGTTTGGAAATTTCAATTTGGTCAGTATACTGTAATTTAAGTTTTTTTGGCATTACTAAGCATGAATACGAAAACGCAGTCTAAAAATACTCACTTGTGTAACAATCTGGTTCTCATTAAATTTGGCCTTGATAACCATAATAAATGCGATCGTGAGAGCCACGTTGGCGACCATCATGCAACTCCATAACCTTAAGGACCTTCCTCGCAGGGAGCTGAAGTGGCTGGTGCCGTGGATGGTGGTGACGCGCTGGATGAGAGGGGCCAAGATGGCGCTTTTTGGTTTCTTCTTGGACATTTTTCTGAAAATGACCGAAAAATGAGGTGAACAGCAGAGTTTTTTATCCATCAGCTATAGAATGTCAATTGCTTGACATGACCTTTCCTATTTATCTCCAATAAGACCGGTTGGAAGCGGCTTGCATCCAGCGCGACCCTGTGGTCTTGATGAGGTCATCTATCCATTTCGTAGGACGTCCGTCCGGCACTGAGCTTGCCGGTACGTGGTTTCCACTCGATAACTTTTAGACCCATTGGTCATCAGTCTTTCGTGCTATGTGCATTACCCACTGCTTACTTGCCAATCCATTGGGCTATGTCAGCTTTGCTATAGCAAAGCTTTAGTTTGAATGTTTGTTTCGATCTTGGTAATGATGTGCGGATCGTATTTTTCGGTTAGATCATAGGTCCAGCTTGTTGGTGGACGTTCTACGCTGCGCTTGCCGTACGTATCCCTTTTTGTTCTTATTCGATATGAGGGTGATAAGTTTTGCACTGACGACCTGCATAGATGTTTTATGTATTTCCCCCGCCAGAGCCTGGCTCTGGGCCGCTGGCATAACTGCTCCAGTGTCTTGGATGGTATATGAAATCTATGGCCGGTATGTGGTCTTTAATCAAGAACTTAACGATTCTAAGGCCATCCGTTCTACAAACTATGTGCCCAGTCCATTGCCACTTCAACTGGCAAATCAGCTGGGATATGTCAATCACTTTGGTTTGTCTTCAAATCTTTTAATTTCTGATTAAATACGAGTATCGTAGAAAAACCCGAAACATAGCCCTCTCCATAGAATGTTGGGCATTTTTCAGCTTCATTATAAGGCACATTGAGATTTGAGAGACCACGTTACGCTTTTGGATCTATTTACATATTTCCAAAAACTTTAATCTGATATTCTGTTATTTAATCTGATATTTCAAACTTTAGAATCATGAAATTAGTGATAGTTATGCCTGAATACGAGCACATTAAAGTAACTAATGTCAATTTTACACGAGAGGCAAAAAACTGGGTACCCGTCGAAGGCGCCTGTGCCTTTGAAGTGTACAGATTCACAAAAACCTAATAAATATTGAAATGTTTGATACATACATGTACCAGAAAGTAATCTCACAAAGCTTTGAACCCGGTAACACAAAAGCAATAAAAAGCAATCTATTTCCATAATCAGAATTTTATTAAATTCATTACATTAACCTCAAGTAATTTCAATATATTAAGCTGAAATGGCAGTGGGTGGGGCACATAGTTCAAAGAATAGATGGCCGATCGAGCTGTCAAGTTATTGAATGGAAACCACGTACCGGGATGCGCAGCGTAGAATGTCTACCGACTAGGTGCACCGATGATAATATTCATACCGTTGACTGCAAGCCGCTTCCAACCGGATTTATTGGGAATCCTTAGAAGAAGCCAATGAACAATGAAAGTCCTGCGGCTCATAGTTGGATATCGGAGCTCAGCTATCAAAAGTAGAACACTGGGAGAAGAATATATTAATTCTAATTGGACGACATGGTGCTGCTGAGCGCGTCGGTCTGTGGGTTGTCTAGGCTGTTCCGTGTTTGTGAAAGATATTCACTTAGTCAAGTTTTGCTCTACAATGCAAAGAAAAGTAAATGCATGGTCAGAGGTGGCAGGAGCCCGGATACTGTTCCACCTATAAGAATAAACGGGATATAGTTAAACAGAGTTCAGCAGTTCCGGTATCTAGGGCATGTGGTGACCTCTGATCTGCAAGACGATGCAGATGTCAAGAGGGCGCAGAGAGCGTTATCTGTCAGAGTCCATATAGGTGTTCAAGGGACGTCAAAATTACGCTGTTCCGAGCATTTTGCACGTCTTTCTACACTTGCGGCCTGTGGGTGTCGTTCACGCAGAAACAGTACGGCACTTTTCGTGTCCAGTGGATTTTTATGTGGCTGCCTCGATATTGTAGTGCATCAGAGATGTTTGCTGAAGGGCGTGACGATTGCTTTTACACGACGATGCGGAAGAGGTGTACATCCTTGGCGCGCGGGGTCCGGGCCAGCCCCCAGAGTCCTAAGCGTATTTGTGTATCGCTTTTACTATCAATACATGAACCATTGTCTGATGGTTAATGCGGCATCATGGCAGAAATCTTGCTCTCACAAAGACATATTCAAAAGTCAAATTCCTTTTCGTTTAAAAAAGGTTGATGGACAATACAATACTTAGATTATAGAGGGAATAGATACGAAGTAAATTCTTATGTCCCCCCGCAAAGATTCAGACTTTATAGTGGTCAGCTAATTTGAGGTCCTGTAGGAACGAAGGGCGTGGTTTATATTCTGAGTTTTGGCCTCCAACTCTCATTACACCACCTCATTACTTTAATTATATTGTATGCTTTCCTATATCTTAAGATTAAGGCATTAAAAATATGTAATGAAATTCTTCGCCCCCCGCCATCGACTATACCTCAAAAGGCTTTTGACAGTTGTTGCCGTCATTATTCTGAGACCATCCAACCAATAAGAAATGATCTCCAGATTTGTGTTTTGGTTACAGCAAAGCTGATTGTAATTTCCACAAAATATATTGTATTGAACGTGTAAATAAATAGAATTAAGTATAACATTGTAAGGGCATAAACAATAACAACCATAGTTACCTGCTGCGTTCGGGGCTGCGAATCGTGTTCTAAGAACAAAAGCGAAAGTTTATAATTTTTCAGGTTAGTCGTAGTTTTTGTATTTTCACGTCTATATTTTTGAAATATGAATAAGTCTTCAGTGCAGGAACTATAAATGAAGTTTAAAACTATCTATTTTAATTCACAACACAGCATAAAACTATAATTTTGAGAAAAGCAAATATATTGAATGTTTACATTACTTCAAATAGTGATGTAGTAAAGTTACGATTTTATTGCATTGCATTATGTTATTCGATACTTCTATCGGTACATAATCGGTAGAAGTCATAATAAATCTATGGTTGTGCAGTACTCATTTTTGCCAAACTTCCTTTTAACCCGACTACCAATTAACGACTACCTATGTTTTTAAGTGGAATCTTGGCTTGGCTTGAACTATTGAGATTGTAAAAGACAACATTCATATTGGGCTAATGCTGATAGTTCCGACCAAAACAATTAATTGGGAGATAGTATTGATGCATATAATTATCAACATGTTATACTATGGGACTAACCCTCTATGATCACTCCCTGCGTAGTTATCAAATTTTAAAATTAATTATTTTCATTTACTAACAAAAAATATGTACCAATTTACCTGCTTATTTGAACCGTTTTGGTACCTACTTAATTTTCTTTTGCTATTTTTATTTCACGTCATATTCAGTAGTATTAAATGCTTTTTACTGTAGTTTATATGTGCTGGCTTGTCTTTTATTTATTTTACTAACACGCTTTTTTTAGTTTCACCTGTACGTTTGCTTGCTTGCTTGTAACCAATCCCTTTGAGGTCGATTTTGATCTACTTTGAGTGATCATATTTTCTTTAAACTTTGCACACCTATCAAAGACGCATGACAATACATTTATGAAAAAAATATAGAAAAAAAAACGAATAAATACTTTTTCATTGCATATCGAACTAAAATGTATAAAATAATGTTCAATATATATAGGTAGAATATAATAATGAACGAAAAATGTTAATAATATTATAAAAAAGCGTGGGATGCTCGATTTACGAAAAATTATGGCACAAAATGTTTTTTATAATGGTATTAATATTTTTCGTTTATTATTATTATTTGCCTGTATTGAAAATTATTTTACACTTTTTTATTTGTTATGATATGAAAGCGTGATTTTAGTTTATTTTTAAACTATAGTTATTTATATTGATTTTGGATCTCGGAAACGGCTCCAGTGATATTGATGATTGTCATTCAAATAAAATTTTTTGATGTTCAATTGTATACAATGTGTTTGTCTACCGGTGGTGTCGAAAAATTTTGAACAACTTTTACTGTGGGGTCAACTCTGAAAACACAAAAAAGACAGCTTTTCATGCGGGATAAAATGTACAGGATAATAATAATATTATCTACTAATATTATTTCCTAAATATTTTTTTTGCCGGCACTTTTTCAGTTAGCCCAAAATGAATGATGTCTTTTATATAGTGGTTTAGAAAGAGCGAAATAATGAGGAAAGTTATAAATAAAATTTATGACAGTAAATTTAAAAGTGTTGTGTCAATTATGAAAGCGCCGCCGTCGTAATTATAATAGCTAATTAGCATATTTCTATTTTTTTTCACTTTAGGCATTCGATAGAGATAACATTTTTGACATTGCTATTAATAACAGCACCTTCATAATTGGGCCTAGTATAGGCTTAAAAATCTTTTAGTACATCGGCAGTCAAGTATTTCTCGGAATAATCGAAATTTTATCGATTTGAATTTCGAATCGATTTACGAACTATTGATTTAGCACAACGCTTCAAGGGGGCGGGGCAAAATCGACGCCATGTTTCCGAGATTTGCTATGACGTAGCTAAGACTCGTTTTTTTGAGCGCTCGGGCGCCCCTATGGCATTGACTAAAAAGCTGGTACAAAAGATTACAACTCTTCAAAGAGCTGCAGAGCGTTCGATGCTAGGGCTTAAGTTAAGAGACAGAGTAAAAAATTCAGAAATAAGACAGGAGACCAAAATCATGAATGCAACAAAAATGCTCTGTAATTTATTTATTTTTTGTATTGAATTACATTTAATAAACTTAACTATATATTACAACTACTACGCTAAATGTACAAACCTAAACAAATTAACAAAAAAAAACCACTTGAACTAAAAAAATGAGTATGATGAGCATGACGATGAAAATCCTAACCTAAAACTCTGTAAATTGAAATAGAAATGAGCGGAAGGCGGCGGGACACGTTGTGCGAACTACGGACAACAGATGGATCGAACGCATCATCCACTGGTGCCCGAGAGAGAGCGCGCGGCCAGTCGGACGCCCCAGAAGATGTAGCGGAAGTAGCGGGCCCGACCTGTCTCCCTACAGCCTAAAGTAATAGCAATCGTTTATGACTTCATTTTAGTCATTTGGCACCGCCTATGTGACGTTAGCCATCAAAGTTGTTCATTCAACGATTGCTTTCGCAATCCGCGCAAAGCAATTGATGGCTAACGTCACATAGGCGGTGCCGAATGACTAAAATGAAGTCATAATCGATTGCTATTACGATTGCTATTGCTTAGGCGGTAGGGGGGCAGCTGGACTAGACATGCCCTAAATCGAAATTCATGGCACAGTATGGAGGAGGCCTTTTACCGAATTTGGGTGCCCAAATAAAATAATTAAGATAAAAAAAAAATAAAGATTTAAATTTTTTATTCATTTGTAAACGTAGTTGGGAAATAAAGACTATTTTATTTTATTTATTTTTTAACTAGTTCAGAATCAGCTAAACAAACTATAAAGAAATATGATCCATGTTTCTATTCAATATGCAAAAATCCTGAATCACAATTTTCTGTAAAGGTCACAATAATACCAAAAAACAATGTGAATATTCTACATAACGTATACCTATTTTTCGAGTCAAATATTATACGTTAACAAGCTTCACACAATCTTATATTTGTATTATGAAAAACAAAATCCTCACCAAAATTGTAGCAAATAAGTAACTAAATATCACACAAAGATAAATAACACGAGCACTAGTCATAAATAAAGGTCAGAACAGTAATCACAAAGTGGAATGATACCACATAATATTTCGAATTGAGCTGTCATTTTGTTTGTTGTTCAAAGTTATTACGAAAATACTCGACTAGACGCAATTTTCTCAATATTATATTGTGGATCTTCAGTAATTAGGTAATTTATAAATTAAGATCCCTTGATCCTCAAAGAGTTATATAATGTTACTAGCTTGAAACCCGCGGCTTCACCCGCGTTGTCTTAGTACATAGGTACTTACTTAAAATGAAAATAGCCCGCGTTTTGATCTACGTTGTCTTTGTACATGCTTATAATAATATCTAATAGTCCGCAATTTGGCCCGCGTTGTCTTAATACTTGCTTAAAATTACTTGCAAGGATAATGCCCACGGTTTGGTCAAAATTGTAACAGTATTTGCCTATTATGATAATAGGTCACGGTTTGGCCCGCGTATTGTTAGTACTTGCTTAAGATGGTTATTTATAGCACGCAGCATGGACTGCGATGTCTTAATACTTGCTTAAAATTATAAAAGCTCGCCGTTTGGCCTGCATTGTTGTATTACTTATAATGATAATAGCCCATGGTCTGGCTCGTATTGTCTTAGTACTTGCTCAAAATGATAAAAGCCCGCGGTTTAGCTCGCGTTGTGTTAATAATTAGGTACTTACAAAGATGATAAATAACCCACAGTTTGGCCCACGTTGTTTTAATACTTACTTAATTAAAATAACAGCCCGCGGTTCAACCCGCGTTATCTTGGCATTTGCTTATAATAATATCTAATAGTTCGCGATCTGGCCCGTGTTGTCTTAATAAATCCTTAAAATTATAATAGCATGCCGTTAGCCTGCGTTTTTGTATTGCTTGTAATGATAATAGCCCACGGTCTGGCCCGCGTTATTTTCGTAACTGCTTAAAATGATAAAAACCCACAGTTAGGTCAGCGTTTTCTTGGCACTTACTTAAAATAATAGTAGCTCGTGGTTAAGCCCGCATTAGGCTCGATTATGAAGGCGCCATCGTAAAAAATTTCAAAAAATTCTTAAAAACTGTGTCAAAAAATCTAAAAAAATTAGCAATATCAATAAAATGAAAAAATCAAAAAACAAAGTAAAAACAATGTGGACTATTATAAAAGATCTTACCAATAAAAATACTAATAAAAGAACAAAAAATATCAAACTTATGCATAATGAGAAAATCGCGGACGATCCTAATGTAGTTGCCAATATATTTAATGACTTTTTCGCCTCAATGGGCAAAACAAAGAATTTTAATAAATCTATCAACATAATTCCACCAGCCAAAACCACCACAAACTCTATGTACCTCTCCCAGGTTACAGAACATGAGGTTGCAAAGATTGTCAAAAAAATGCCCGGTAAACACAGCTGTGGGTTGGATGAAATCCCATCTACTTTAGTAAAATTTTGCGCCGTAGAACTGATACCACCCATTACTAAGTTGGCAAATCAATCCTTTGACGAAGAATGCTTTCCAGAAAGATTAAAAATAGCTAAAATTAAACCTATCCTCAAAAAAGATGGTAAAGCTACAGACCCAAGTAATTACAGACCAATAGCTTTACTATCAACTTTTTCAAAAATATTTGAACGCGCGATATCAGACCAACTTTATAACTTTCTCGAAAAATATAAACTTCTCAGCGTAAACCAATTCGGATTTCGAAAAAAATGTTCAACTACACTAGCAGATTATCATTCCATCGTATTATTACTCGATTTGACGAAAGCATACGACAAAGTCTCATAAGATAATATTTGAAATATTATTTAAAACTGGAATAAGAGGCAAACCACTAAATTGGTTAAAATCATTTTTACTAGATAGAAAGCAAATAGTCCAATTAGAGTATAATAGCCAAGACGCCAAATCAATAGAAACCGCTATGTCAAAAACAATAATAACAAACTCTTCAATTCCCTAGGGAAGTGTGACGGCATGCGTTCTCTTCCTTATTTATATAAATGGATTGCCAAATATAACAAACATTCCTTGCATATTATTTGCCGACGACATATCTTTCTTATTCCAATGCACCACTGATCCTAACTCACTTACTCAAATCAAAACAACCTTTTCCGATATAAAAAACTGGCTATCAGCCCACAATCTTGAAATAAATATCAAAAAAACCAAATTAATTCAATTCTTACCTTACCAAAAAAAGACTATTGAACTAAATAACTTAAAAAAATACCTTAACATTGACGAAGTAAACGAACACACTTTTTTAGGCCTTAAAATAGACTCTAACTTAAATTGGAAAGCCCACATCAAAAAAATTATACATATATGCTTTGGAAAAACTGAAATCGAATACGAACGAAACGACAGCCATCACAGCATACTATGCCTATGCATATGCGTGGCTTAGATATGGCGTCCTTTTATGGGGCAACAGCACCGAAGCAAATGCTTTATTTATAACTCAGAAAAAGTGTATACGAATAATTGCAAACATAAAACGACGATCCAGCTGCAGGCCGCACTTTATTCGCCTAAGTATCCTTACTCTTCCCTGCATTTATATATTAGAAACTGCAACGTTTGTCCGGAAACACATACACCTTTACAACAAAAGTAATAACCCACGAAGAAATGAGCAATTATTACTTCCCGAACCAAAAATGGAAATTTTCAAAAAAGGCCCTGAATATATGTCCATAAAAATTTACAACAAAATTCCTTATACCATAAAAAAAGAAAAATCTGACAAAACCTTTCAAACCCATTTAAGACACCTTTTAAAACAAAAATGCTACTATTCGTTAGATAATTTTTTTGATGATAAATTGTAAAACTGAAATAAATTAAATAACTTAATTATTAAGATAGATATGTAGTAGTTTTTAAGACTACATAAGATAAAAACTATCTATAGCCATCTCTAGCCAGATAAGTTACTAATACTAAACATAATTTTGTCATTAGAAATTGTGAACTGTTACCAAAATTACTGTTAGTGTTATTTTTGCTAGACTCTATTAACCCTTAATTTGGCAAACAAAAAATCATTATAAAAGAGGATTTTTTTTAATAGATCTGTTTAATGCCCCCCTAAATAATAAAGAAAAATTATGAAAAAAAAATATCCCCTGAAAGATTTCCTGAAAAAACAATGTTAATTATACTCAACAAAATCGGATATTGCAATATTGACTTATTGTTAATTATGTTAAGCCGGCTCAACAAGATGCATTAAAGCAAAGGAAAGCTTAAAATCAAAACAGACTCAGTGTCATATTTATTTATTTATTGAATGATATAGGTACAAAATTTAATCAGTTTTGTGGTGATAATTGAAATGAAAGTTAGGTCCTTTGACAAAACAAAGTCTCACATTACATTTCAGGCAGTACATCGTAGTGAAACCCTTTTTGCAGTATGTACATCGGCCATATTCTGTTCCATGGTCTGGGAAATGGTCCATTGGTCGATTGGAATGGTCAAATCTGACGTCATCTATAGGACAACACCGTGTAGGTTTCTTAATTTTGTCCTTATTTTTCAGGTCTTTTACACAGCTTGCGTCAACATTCCGTCCTTTCTTTATCAAGGCTTTAAAAAACTCCAGTCTAAATAATTTTAACAGTCTAAATAATTTTAACAGTTTCTTCAACCGCTTTCTGGAACTATCCCGCCTCTAATAACCGGATTCATGGACAGAATACGTGTTTGTATATTCACAAATTTCAGAAAAATGTTCTTCAGGGAAAAGTCACAGTTGTTGTTGTCGTTTGTCAACATTCCGTTGTGAATATGGCATAGTTGTGGGACAAGAATTACCGATATCGTCATCAGAAGAGTAAATATTAATTTCTGCAAGACATGGGTCAATTGAAAGTGCTTCAGAGGACGTTGAAATTCGACGTCGATTAATGCCCATAATTCTCTTTTCACCTTCATTTTCGGAACTTGTCGCCTCACTAACATCAGATCCCGCATTTTCCGGCGGAATCATGGCAAGTATTCGACTTGATCTTGAATTCTGTAAATGTAAAAGTTACTAAATGCATAAAAAAAAGAAAATGCAAAACCCACAACATGCAACTATGTTGAGAATGCTCAACACACAGAACTTACCTATCATCAAACTTTGTTGAGTGGGCTTAACACTTTTCTCAGAGGCCTACCGTAGCCTTCCTTGATGGGTTGAGTGCTTGAAAAATAAGTAGAGACAAAGTTTTTACACACATCATCCGATTTAAACTGTTACTTTCACATTTTATGCACATTTAACTATTTAAAAAATATTTTTACCTGAATAATTCAAAGAGCTCTCCGTTTGCTCGCCATCTTGACGCTCTAATGTCAAAAATAGTGTTGATACACGGTAAAAATAAAAATTCCTCAAAAATAGATAACGTAAGAAATCATTAACGATTCCAAAGTAAACCATTGAACGCACAAATAACTTGTAATTTTTTTTTCATTCAAACAGTTGAGTATGCTTAACAGTATCAAATTAAGGGTTAAATGTTTTCTTTCTAAGTTTCTATTACACCGTTTAGCATAAATATTTAGCTAAAACTTTGCTATGCCCTATGAAACAGGGTGACATGTACCTAAGTTAATTAAATTAAATAAAATAAATAAAAATAAAAATAAAAATAGCCTCTATTTCCCATATTACAAAAATTAGTTAAGTACATGTCAATAAAAAAAAAATAGGTTACAATAAAAAAAATTCAATATTATAACTAATTATTACATGTCAAAAAATAAAAAAAATATTATTATTATTATTCCCTTATTATTTGATTAATTAGTTGTTGAGTCATAGCAAAATTTAGACATGTCAGGTTTTTCTTTTGGGATCATCCAGTTTTGGATGTAGGCCTCCTCCAACTCTTGCCATTGGCTCCTGTTTTGGGCAGTGCGTGTCCATATTTTGCCAGCCACTGCCTCAATATCATCTTTCCATCTTCTATGTGGTCGCCCTTTACATCTTTTTTGTTCTCTCGGTATCCAGTGTAGTATTTTTTCACTCCAGCGGTTGTTTTTTACTCTTGCAGTATGTCCGGCCCATTTCCATTTAAGTTTTGCAGCTGCACGGAGAGCATCTATGATTTTAGTCTTTTGTCTGATAACTCTGCTGTTCACTTTGTCACTCAGTTTCAAGCCCAGCATGCTTCGCTCTACAGCTCTTTGGAAAGTTCTTATTTTCGTTTTTACACCTTTGGTAGGAGCCCACGTTTGGCATCCATACAACAGAGTGGGAAGAACATTTGAATCATAGACTTTCTTTTTGATAGTGATGGGTAAGTTGCTTTTGAAGATTTCTTTATTTTTCCAATACTTTTTCCAAGCTAATGTTATTCTTCTATGAATTTCTTTTTCTGTTCTGTTGGTTAAATTAATATTTTGACCTAAGTACAAGTAATTCTCTACATAATCTATTGTTTTGCTGTCTAATTTTAATGGTATTTTTTTGCTATTGGTTATAGCTTTTGTTTTTTCTATATTTATCTCCAGACCACATGCTTTGCTTTCATTGTTGAGGGTTTTTAGCATCTCTTGTAGTTGATTGTGACTCTCTGATATTAAAACAATGTCATCTGCAAAGCGTAGGTGGGTAATATATTCTCCGTTTATGTTGATACCATATCCAGTCCAATCCAGCCTTCGAAAAATCCTTTCTAGCAGAGCTATAAATATTTGAGGTGAGATTGAATCTCCCTGCCGTACGCCTTTCTCTATGAAGAATGTTTCTCCAATGGTTTCTAACTTGATTTTAGCATTGCAGTTTGTGTAGATATTTTTTAGTAGGGATATGTATTTGTCCTCTATGCCTTGTTCCTGCAATGTTTGCCATATCGTGGAGTGCTTTATGGAGTCAAATGCTTTACTATAATCAATAAATGCTATATACAATTTTTTATCAAACTCCAGGTACTTTTCAATGATTTGTGTCAGAGTGAAGATGTGATCGATGGTAGAAAATCCTTTTCTGAAGCCAGCCTGCTCCCTGGGCTGGTTTTCTTCTATTTGTTTTCCAATTCTTGTTTGTATTAAGGATGTGAAAATCTTGTATAGTGTGGGCAAGAGGCTAATAGGTCTATAGTTATTAATTTCTTTAGGATCACCCTTCTTGTATAGTAAGGAAACTGTACATGTTTTCCATGATTCTGGTATGTACTCTTGTAATAATATTTTGTTATATAATTTGGTCAGAATAGGATATATGGGTTCATCGAAAGCTTTAACTATATCATTCGTAATACCCTGGGCTTTTGTTAGTTTTCAATTTTTTGATAACACTTCTAATCTCTGACTGTAAAAACATCATACCATGATTGTCAGGTTGTGATGGCTTCTCATAATAAGTTTGTCTCACACTTTGTTTGTGAATGCAGTTACTATCATCTTTGTATAAGTTTTCATAAAATAAAAAGTTTTAACCTAAGTTAATTAGTCTTATATTAAGATTTAATTGTAACTTAATGTATGTGATCTTGCAAATAAATAAATAAATTAATTATAATAGCTAATTATCATAATTATGTCTGTTTCATTTTCACTTTAAGCATTCGATAGAGAGAACACTTTTTATGTTGTTATTATATTTACTATGGCGTCTTCATAACTGAGCCTATTATTGTATTACTTGCAAAATAATGCCTACGGTTTAGCCTGAATTGTCTCAGTATTTGGTTATTTAATTTGTACCTATCTAAAGCTTATTACGGAGTACATACGTGAATTTTTGGATGATAAATTGCCGAATTTCTGAAATTAACTCAATAATAAATATATAAAATAAATATTGGGGGACATCTCACACACGGTCTCTGATCCCAAACTAAACCCTAACTTTTTTATTATTTATTTATTTTATTTTTTACATATAGGTTGACTGGCAGATAAATCTGTATAGCGTTAAGTCCTCTTTTTGTACAAATAGTGTGCAAGAAAGTGTTAAATAAATAAAAATACATTAATAACACTCAGACACAGAGCAAACACATATGAACATCACATAAATATTTGCTCTGGGAATCGAACCCACGCCTCTTTGACCCAGGAGTCAGGGTCAACCACTGAGCCACCGAGGGAGCCAATAATAATAATTGTATGAGTAAAAATCAATGTCGTATGTGAATTCAGCAACCCGTGCTCGGCCGGCGTGATGGATATGGCCCAATTACCCTTCGCGGATAGGCCTATTTTCAGTCATCCATCAGCCGCAGGACGTCCACTGCTGGACTTAGGCCTTCCCTATGGATCTCCAATAAGAGCATATGGAAGCGGCTTGCATCCAGCGCGATCCTGCGATCTTAATGAGGTCATCCGTCCACCTTGTGGGTGGACGTCCTACGCTGCGCTTGCCGGTACATGGTCTCCACTCGAGAACTTTTCGACCCTAACGGTCATCAGCCCTCCGCGCTATGTGCCCTGCCCATTGCCATTTCAACTTGCCAATCCGTTGGGCTATGTCGGTAACTTTGGTTCTTCTACGGATCTCCTCATTAATGATTCGATCTCGCAGAGAGACTCCAAGCATAGCCCTCTCCATAACTCGTTGGGCTACTTGGAGCTTACTAATAAGGCCCATAGTGAGAGACCACGTTTCTGTGTCATAAGTCATCACTGGCAACACACACTGGTCGAAAACTTTCGACTTCGTTCATCGACAAGTTTCATGTCAATCGGTACAGGGAATAGAAGTTACATGCAAACAAAAAGGACCCGTTTTACCCCGTAAGTTAGAGTTGGCTACGTTTTTCATCCTTAGTGCTTCATTATGTCGTACGATGTACGTATATTCCAAATTTCAAGCTCATATCTTTAGCGGTTTGGGCTGTAGCCTAACCTTATTAATTTTGCGTATCCCTAAGGAACCTTATAGATTTTCCTGGATTTTATTAGTTTCTGTATTAAAACATGCTGTGTGCTTCCTTCATACCAATTTTCAACCATAATCGTTCAGCTGGTTCGATGTAATTGTCGCTTTGTTCACCAACTTTGGGACCTTATTTGACCCCTTAGATGAGGAAAATTCGGAAAAACAGGAAAAAATGTAACTTTTATTTTGTTTGAAAAGCATGTATACAAAGTTTCAAGTCAGTTGGTATAGGGAATAAAAAAGTACATACAAACGAAAAGGGCCCGTTTTACCCTCTTAAAGGTCGAAAGTTAAAATTTTCGTCCTTAGTGCTCCATTACGTCGTTCAATGTACCTATATTCCAAATTTCAAGCTCATAATTATCTTCAGCGGTTTGGGCTGTAGCCTAAACTTATTAATTTTGCGTATCCCTAAGGAACCTTATAGATTTTCCTGGATTTTATTAGTTCCTGTATTAAAACATGCTGAGTGCTTCCTTCATACCAATTTTCAACCATAACCGTTCAGCTGGTTCGATGTAATTGACGCTTTTTTCACCAACTTTGGGACCTTATGTGACCCCTTAGATGAGGAAAATTCGGAAAAACAGGAAAAGACGTAACTTTTATTTTGTTTGAAAAGCATGTATACAAAGTTTCAAGTCAATCGGTACAGGGAATAAAAAGTTACATACAAACGAAAAGGGCCCGTTTTACCCCCTTAGAGGTCGAAAGGTAAAAATTTTCGTCCTTAGTGCTCCATTACGTCGTTCAATGTACCTATATTCCAAATTTCAAGCTCATATCTTAAGCGGTTTGGGCTGTAGGCTGTCTGTCAGTCAGTCACTCAGGGAAGCCTTTTATATAATAGATTTCCAAATCTATCTATTTATATAGCCGCGCCCAACGCGGTTGCGGACTCGCAGCTTCTGTAGAATGCAGATAATTCTGTAGAATGCAGGACTGCGTCGGTGGCTCAGAGGTTAGTGACCCTAACTTCTGGGTCAAATATGCGTGGGTTCGATCCCCACCCAGGACAAATATTTATGTGATAAACATAAGTGTTTGCTCTGTGTATGGTTGTTATTTAGTTACTATATACATAAGTATGGATTTCAAAATATGTATAAGTAGTTTATCAATCTCTAGCAGCCATATCACAAGCTTTTCTTAGTTTGGGGTCAGAGGCCTTGTGTGAAATGTCCCCAAATATTTAATTATTTATTATTATTATTTATTTATTATAATAAGAGGACATGACAACCAAAGTGGCCTAGATGCATTTTTTTTCATATTGATCTTTTTAATAGAATCAATAGTGGTATAAAATTAAACTATATTTTCTGTAGTTAAGCCACATTGGCTCTCATAGCCTCTATACGTGAAAAATTAAAGAAAATCTTACGACGCGTTTTACGCCCGCGGTGTGCGCGGTTGTTCGCGGCTCCTGCTGCACCGGCGGGCAACTAGTGGAACCGCGCGGGCCGCGGTCAACCGCAGCCTCGGCGTGAAGCGCCCGCGCGCTCTGCATGCGGTTAACGGTCTGATCTTTAACTGATCGTTTAACCACCCTTCTTACAACTTGTGAACATCGCCCGTCACGTTTGCGGCGATAATCTCAACCGCGATGGCTGCGTAACCGCACAAATAAGCGGTCGCGTGAGTATAGAAATAAAACTGCAGTTCCGCTACCGCGGCGGGCACGGGAAATAACCGCTCCGTAAGTTCTTAGCCTCGTTAAACATAATTGACGGTACTGAGATGATTTGTATGCGAATCTCTCTCGTGTCTCCGTCGATTGAAATTTGTTCCAAAATGTTATGTCATTAATCTTATCCACTATCAGGTGTAGTTATCCAAACTAGAACCAATCGACAAAAAGACACTTTCGAGTATTGAGGTTTTGTTTTAAATACATGGGCTTAAAACAAAACCTCAATATTCGAAAGTTACTTTTTGTCGAAAAGAAATTCATTATTAATTTTGAGAAAAAATCTTATGAGGTGTATAGTCTTGATGACAATAGATAAAATATACTGGAAATTTTTAAGGCTTTAGTATTTTTGTAAAATAAAAAACCTGATGGTTAATTATTAATTGCAACACTTTTGTTTTGTTGGTTGGTTTTTTCTTAATATATTATGTATATTAAGTATATAGGTAAGCAGATTTCATTTAGAAATCAAAAAAATGTGAAGATCTAGAAGCATGAACTTTTTAAAAGTGACTCTATCAAGGGTAAACCTCTCAAATTGTTTTATCTTGGTTCTATTTTGCGTAATGAAATTTCAAAACATTTACCTTGCTGAAAAAATACTTTGATGTGGGTTGGTACCCTGTAATAATAGTTTGTTTAAGCTGTACAGAAAAACATTTAGAATAGTTCAAAAATCATGAAAATGTGTAGATGAGACATTATAATTATGTTATGATTCTGTTCAATTTTTCAAAAGTCTCTCTATCAAGGGTAACCTCAATAGGGGAGGTCTTTTTCGAGCAGTGAGCGCCTTACGGCTGATAATGATAATGATGAATTCTTATCAAATCTTTTTAAATTTACAACATAACAACAAAAGCTTAATAAATCCAGCAAAATCGCAGGGCACAGTAAGTTAACCAAATAATTTGAATACAATGTTTCAAAGGGTAGTAATTAAAATGAAAGCAGTAAAAACTTTTCTTTTACAACAGAAGAAGCGTAATTATCTATGAAACTTGGATCAGAGATGATTCCAAATTAATTGGACAGAGACCTTTCCTTGATTTAAATATTTATTGCAAAATTTAATCATATAAGGTGTTTGTTCCGAACAATCGAAATATTTACTAATGAAAAGTTGCAGCATTTAATTTAAAAATAAGTTACTCTGAAATAGCTGATTTCTGATTTGTATATTGTTCTGTAAAAAGCCGCGGTGGTCTAGTGGTAGTAACACACGACCTGTAATCGTGACGTCGTGGGTTCAAATCCCGATCCTGTATCAATGAGTTTCTTTGGAACTTATGTACATCGTGAGGCAACATGCAATACGTCCGTAAAAGAAATTCGATGGCGTATGTGAATCCACCAACCTGCACTGGGCCAGCGTGGTGGATATGGTCCAATCACTCTTCGTGGGTAGGCCTACGTCTTGCAGTGGGCTATTAAAAAAGGCGAAAACTCACAATCGTAGTCAAAAACCTTAATTAACAATTTTGATGCAATTAACATAACGATTTATACAGGTATTGCTAGCTATTTACCCACGGCTTTGCCCGCGCGATATTTTGATAGGAATACTATATTTTTTCGGGATAAAAAGTATATATGTCTCTTTCCGTCTATCAAACTATGTCTATGCTAAAAATCAAGCCAATCCATTGCTCCGTTGCTGCGTGAAAGAGGAACAAACCAACAAACATACTTTCGGATTTATAATATTAGTAAGGATAATAACGATTTCCGGCATATTTTAAAAAAAGTAATTTCATTTTCACTTCCCCCCAATCTACGAAAGCCCTGTAATCCAAATGAAAAAGTTTTAATTCCTTTCATTATGGTAATTGACTTCTAATGACCAAAGAAAAAAATATCCCGCTTTCGAGTTCACACTTTTGTGGATATTTAAATCTACATTTGAGGGAACCTAGCGTCTCATTATTTTCTTGTGAACTGGAAAAGTACTGTTATTCGTATCTATTTATGAAGTAACTGTATTCCCGCGTGACATTCTTACAAAAATCAAAACGATCCGTAGCTCCGTTGCTGAATAAAGAGTTAAAAAAATAAACCACCATTAACCATACACACAACCAATCAAAGTAAGATACATTCTAGCATGACACGTAACATTACGCTTGATTAAAATGCTGATGCTTATTCATCTCAAGGAATAAGCATTGACTTTCAGCATGTTAATGCTGACAGCTTGCTGGACACTGCCACGTTGCTGGCTTGACCATTACCTATAGACCTTCAGGGGTCAAATACGATTCAATAGAATTGTTTATTATTTTAGTTATTTATTAGTTAAAGTACGTGGTTTTATTTTATCTTCTTGTAGTTTAAAAAGCTTATAGCAAATACTGAATTGCTTCTAAATTATGAGCAAAACAGTCTACTTAGTCTATTGTATAGTGGTGTTCTGGGTATAATTTATACGTTGTGTACCCATAGCTTTTACCGTGCAAAGCTTATTCTATTACTAGGTAATGATTATTGAAATAACACTATCATGTCTTTCAAAATAATCACGTTAACACCACGAAAATCTATTGGATATATTATCTTGAGAGGGTTGAAAGTCGACAGATAATTCAACGGTTCAAGTAACCAAACCTAAAACAATATTGTTATTCGGCAAAGATATAAAACTATTATAAATATTCATTCACTTCGTAGAAGTATAACTATCGGTTCTGCAATAGACCTTGCGGCTACAAACTTTTATGTTAGAACTGTGAACGTAGCATCACAAAATATTTACTTAAAAAGCAAAATGAAACAGATATAAAAAAAACATTGATTATCTGTAAAGTCGGTTTACGGACGATGATTTTACGCGATAAAGTCATAGGGAATAATTGTTAAATTAACAACTGAAACAAGCCAAATGTGCCTCTCTGTCGCTCGTACTGCGCTATCGCTTGCACGCTCGACTCAGGCGGAACGTGACGCTTTTTCGTGCGTGCAGCCGGTGCTTATCGATTTAAAAGACGTTATCACGTTAAAAATGAAAAAAAAACAATTGTACCAATAAAAGTAAATAACTTACAGATGGCCTGAAAAAAAAACCGCAAGGGAAACAAACAGAAAATGACGTCGCTAATAGAAAAGAGTCAAGAAAAAACATCAAGTGTGAACAACCATCTCTGGTCGGTGACCAAAGCGAAGTTCAACCAATTCTGCAGTCACAGCACACTTCACGGCGTTTACTACTTCTCTGACCAGTCTCGCTGGTGGCTGAGAATTATCTGGCTACTTATAGTCTGCTGCAGCTTAGGCCTATGCTGTTTTCTAAGCCATATGATCTGGGATAAGTTTGTGATTGACCCTACGCTTACTGTGGTATGTATAATTCTTTCTCAATGCTTAGTCTCTAAGAAATTGTTCTATAGGCATGACTGAGTAAAATTAAAAACCGGACAAGTGCGAGTCAAGGTCAAGGGTTCCGTACAAATCCAGGAAATTTCACAAAATTGGGAAGTAAGTTGTTAAAATCTCTATACTATAATCATCGACAAAAAAGGTTTTTTTTTTCACTTTTCTCGTCATACATCGAAAACTACACAATTAAAAACCTGTTTTAGCATGTGATAATGAACCTCGCCATTTCACTGTAACCTCGCCATTTCACTGTAGTTATTGCTTTTCACCCGCTGCTTGGCTTCTGCTTTTGCTTTCAGCACAATAACCGCAGTTCGATGCCGGTCCCAAGCCCGGATAAAGAGTGAGGGCATTAGAGGGGATGGGGTGAACGGTATTTCAAATCATTCTTTGGTATGCCGAGCACCCCATCCCCTCCGCGGCTGCCCGTGGCCGGGCGTGTGTGGTGGAGGAGAGCGGCCTCCCTTGTGTTTCTCGGGACGATCCGCTCGCCACCACCTAGCACGCGAAATATCGGGGGGAAGTAGCTTGGGCAACTGCTTCTACCCTTCGCTGAGCGCCCACTAACTGTCTGCTTGCTCCACAGTTCTTCTGCTATAGTAATGATGAGCGAAAATAATAAAGTTAGCATGCCCTGTGATCCGGCTAGCGCCCGGCGCCCTCTGGTTCCCGGGCCGGAGGGTGTAAAGTGGGCGACCGAAGGCGACGGTGGGGTGGAGTCCCAGGCCTCGCCGGCCGCAGCTGCTACTGGACCGACGACGACGAGCGTGGCTGCCACCCAGCAGCCAACAGCACCTGGACCAGTGCAGAAGCCTGGAGCAGGAGCGGAGCGGCGTGGGCGGCGCCGGGAGACGGCGGCGGAGAGCGACGCCGGAGTAGGGTCAGGTGGGCGCCGGGAGGGCGGCTGGCCGTCCCCCGGCTTATATCGCGGCATTAGCCGGCGAGCTTTATCGAGGCAGCGCAGGGCTTTCGGGGATCAGCTGAAGGAGAGATGGAACCAGCTGAGGCAGGAGGGCGTCATGCCTCTGCCCGGTATGGCGGCGCTTGCGCCCCCCATCGTGGCATGCATGACGCGTGACCCACCACAGGTGGCGAGCCTCGGCCGCGTGGCCGCGCCACGTCCGGGCCCGAACGCCGGGCCCGCGACCGAATCGGCAGGCGCGGCGCGCGCCCGAGGGCCGCCGCCTACCCCGAGGGCTCTGCCGCTGAACGCTTCACACGTGGCGCGCGACCCGGCACCGATCGACTCAATTGGTGCTCACCGACCTGCATCGAAAACCGGCCTAAGCCCGTCAAACGGCCATAGGAGGGAAAAGGGGAAGGAGGTGAGCACGGGGATAGGGACGGGGGTAGAGAGAGAGGTCGCCGGTTTCGCCGCGTCCGACACGGTTAATCCACACTCGGGGGTAGGAGAGGGGTCGACCCGAGGAGCCAAGCGACAACGGAGCTCTGACTTCGTTTCACCGACGTCGAGCGTAGCAGTCGACAAAAAGGTCTGCCAACGCGCGAACTCTGCCGAATCACACGCGATGCACAACACTCGCGGCACACACGAGACACCCGCGGGATCGCTGCCGCCCGGCGGCGGCGCACTCACGGGCGGACGAGGTAAGGTCGCCGTGGGGCCCTCGTCGTACGCCGAGGCCGCCAGGACTTGGCGCCCCGCGGTGCTTATTATGGAGCGTAACCGTGCACCAATGGACGAACTGCGGGCTATGCATGTACGTATGACAATTGAGCAGGCACAGCAGGAGTGCTATGTAAACCGCAACATACAGGCCAATGGTCGCCTGCCTCAGTTCGAAAGGTTGGCTGCGACATCCCGCGGCGGGCTGAGGTATGTACCTGCGGACGACTGCGCACTCGACTGGCTCAAGTCGCTCGTGGAAAGGTCGCCGGCACTGTGGGAAGGTTTTGGCGAGTGCGTAGTCGTCCCGGAGAGCGAGGTGCCGCGGTACTACTCCGCGGTCATAAATATCCCCGACTTCGGGAGAGGAGTGCCGGTGCTGTGTGGTGACGGACCGGAACAACTCGTCGGATACCTGGCTGCCATGAACCCGGAGGTAGGTGTGGAGAGGTGGCGAGTGTTCACCCACAAGGTGGAAATCGTGGGGAGCGCTCGTAACCACCTCCTAGTGGTGGGTATTGCGCCAGAGGACATTGAGCCCCTCAGACGTGTCGACTTTCGCCTGTATTACATTTGCGCGAAGGTCTTCGTGAGAGTGAGGGGATACAGAGCCATCAAAGGGGGCGGGTCGTCGGGGGTGCCGGGGGGTGAGAACGTCGGGGGCGCTGCTTCGTGCAGTCAAACCGCGCTCGCGCTACCCGATGCCGACGACGACACGCCGCTTGCTGAGAGCATGGGGTGGACGCGGGAGGAGGAGGAACGGTTGCTGGACGCGGCCGACGAGGGCGACGGGATGTTGGACCTGCACGGGCTCAGCATCTTCTCGCCCGCGTCGTCCATGGACACGGATCGAGCAGGCCCTTCCCGCGCCGACCACGATGTTTAATAGGTAGATAGGGGTCCATGTAAATATTTTAAAAATGGATTGCCAAACTCAATTGATTCAAAAAAACACACACACTTCGACTGCTTCGGCAGCCGGAGGTTCACATAATACACTAAACAGCAGTACTAATCTCGATATCATTCAGGGTAATATTCACCATAGCGTCTCAGGCTCCGCCGCCCTACGCGAAGCCCTTGAGAAGCGACAGAACACAATAGCACTGGTCCAGGAACCGTATTTAATCCGCGGCAAGGTAAGCGGCTTAAATGGTCTTCAAGGTAACGTATTCTTTCCTCCCGTGCAAAATAAAATGCGTACCCTTGTATATATACCGCAGCCGTATAAGGCGTCCTTGGTAACACATTTGTGTAATGATGATCTTACTGTAGTTAAATTAGATACCGGTCTCCGAGGCAACCTCAGCACTGTAATTGTAGCTTCGGTGTACCTAGATATCACACAAGATGCGCCACATCCGGCGCTCGAAGATTTAATGCTTTTCTGTACAAGTAACAAACTAGAATGTATAATAGGATGTGACTCAAACGCCCACTGTACTGTGTGGGGTTGTCCCAATACAAATGAGAGGGGAAACGATGTGCTTGACTTCATCCTCAGGCACGATTTGAACCTACTAAACCATGGCTCAGAGCCTACTTTTGTAACATCTTGGGCCAGAACAGTTATCGACATCACACTGGCTACAAGCAATATCTCTAAAACAATCAATGATTGGCGCGTGGCGACTGATGAATACTCTGGTTCGGACCACAGATGGATTAGATATAGCCTAACCGTTGGTAAGCACGAACCACGCACCTATAGAAACCCGAAGAAAACTGACATACCAACCTTTAGAAATGAGCTCGAAGAGGCCATGTCAGGAGCACCACTAGACCCAAATGCGGAACTATCGCCGCAGGAAATAGAGACCACGACAGAAGTCTTGGTACATGCTTTGATAACGAGCTATGAAAAAGCTTGCCCGTTAAAAAAGGAAAACTATAGTTTAATTCCTAAAAAAGACAGATGGTGGAACAAGGACCTGACCAAGTTCAGGAAGAAGGTCAGACACCTTTTCAACAGAGCTATGAACACCAATGCTCAGGTGGACTGGCAAGAGTACAGAAAGATGCGGCACCGTTTTAAGGTGGAGGTCAAAAAGAGCCAGAATAACTCATGGAAAAAGTATAGTAACTCTATCCAATCTGAGAGTGAAACTGCGCGACTCAGAAAAATCATATCTAGCGACTCACAAATAAAGCTAGGTACTTTGAAGAAGGCTGATGGTAATTACACAGCCTCAGAACAAGAGCAATTTGAACTGCTTCTACAAACACACTTTCCAGATTGTCAATTGAACGACACAAATGGATGGGAACCGCATACACCACATAAACCAGACAAAGAAGACTGGGATTTTGCAGACTCTATTGTCACAGAGGAGACTCTTCTATGGGCAATAAGTACTTTTCAACCACACAAGGCACCCGGACTGGATGAAATATTTCCAGCACTCCTGCAATGGGGCCTAAAAATGATAAAAGCACACCTCATCGCCATATTTAGATCATGTATGGCGTGGAGATATATACCTAAAGCCTGGAGAGAAGTAAAAGTAATATTTCTACCAAAGCCAGGAAAGACTGATTACACAAACCCAAAGTCGTTTAGACCAATAAGTCTCAGCTCTTTCCTATTAAAAACGCTGGAAAGACTCTGCGATAAGCACATAAGAGGTGGACCACTGATAGAAAATCCAGTCCACAATAATCAACATGCCTACCAATCGGGAAAATCAACGGAGACTGCTCTCCACCAAGTAGTCTATAAAATCGAATCCGCACTGGAAAGCAAACAGTCCTGCTTAGCCACCTTCATTGACATTGAGGGGGCATTTGATAGGACTACTTTCCCTAGTATTGAGGAAGGTTTGAAAAAACACGGAGTAGACAGTAGAGTAAACGGTTGGATAACCACAATGCTCGCTGGCAGAACAGCCAATATTGAAACGGCAGGAGCGACGCGCTGTCGAGTCACAAAGGGCTGCCCGCAAGGAGGAGTTATGTCACCTTTACTGTGGGTAGTGGTGGTGGACGAACTCGTTGTACTCCTGAACAAAGAAGGCATTGTCACTGTGGCATATGCTGACGACTTAGTAATCATGGTGTCTGGACTCTTTGAGTCGACTCTGTGTGAGAAGATGCAGAAAGCGCTTAAGATCGTTGAAAAATGGTGTGAACGCCACGGACTCTCCGTGAATCCACAAAAAACGGAGCTAGTGCTGTTCACACGAAAAACCAAGAAAACAGATTTAAAACTTCCCTCGTTATTTGGTACGAAGTTGACACTGAGCAAGGAAGTTAAATATCTAGGTATCTGGCTTGACAGTAAACTTCTATGGGGAAAACAACTTGAATATGTCACCACGAAGGCAACAAACATTTTATGGCAGTGCTCAAGAGCTGTGGGAAAAGACTGGGGTCTAAAGCCAAAGCTCTGTCACTGGTTATATACTGTCATAGTGCGTCCGGTTCTTACGTACGGCTGCGTAGTATGGTGGACACGTACGAACCTAGTGACCGCTATAACTAAGCTACAACAAACGCAAAGACTTGCGTGCTCTCTTATCAGCGGATGTATGAAAAAGACACCCTCAGCTGCTCTCGAAATTATCTTAGGGCTCACACCACTGCACTTGCATATTCAGCAGGAGGCGATGGCTTCTGCCCTACGAATTAAATCAACAAATCAGTGGAAGAGTTCGGGTGCCACGACAAACCACTGCAGAATAATCGATCGGGCGATAGCAATAATTCCCGAAGCAAACCGTGGAACGGATAGAATAGCTAAAACGCATCTAGACAGCAAAAAGTATGAGCTGATCATAGAGAACAATTTGTCAAACGATGTAGTGCCATCTTGGAATGTCTACACGGATGGTGCAAAAAACAAGGAAGGAACAGGCTGCGGCTATTACTCGCCGGAACTTGGGCTCAGAGAGTCCCTGGCCCTGAGCAAAACTACAACAACCTTGCAGGCGGAGGCCATGGGCCTATTACTAGCTGCAAAAGCACTTGTACCCTTAAATGAGCTTTTGACAGCTACAGAAAACAGTGAGGCTAAAGAAGTCATCGTGTTCACGGTTGACAGTGCTGCTACTATCTACGCACTCAAAAGAACTGTAACAAGGTCTAGAGTTACCGCTGAGTGTCATGCGACACTTCAAACTCTATCAAGAAATCACAGAACAATCGTGCGCTGGACAAAGAGTCACGGATCATGTTCAGGCAACAACATAGCCGACACCCTCGCTAAAGAGGGCACGAGAAAACAGGTAGGGGACGAGGCAACAAAACACTGTAAGCCAACAGCGGCGGAAGTGCGCGAGTTGCTACGTCGTCATACCGAAAAAGAACAACAGAATATCTGGAGCAAAAGGGAGGATTGCAAGCACTCTAAGGCTGCTTTCCCCAATCTAAATAGAAACATCACAAACGACCTATTGAAGTTGCAGCGGCAAGACCTCCGACTTATGGTAGGACTCATAACTGGTCACTGCAACTTAAATAGTCACTTGTTTAAACTTGGAGCCACTGACAGCCCACTTTGTCGTGGCTGTTTGCAGGAGAACGAAACTGTAGAGCATGTTCTGTGGCACTGCAAGGCCACGGAAGACACTAGAATAGCTAACGGATTTCATGATTGTTCTGCATTATCATCAGCTTTGGCATCTGCATCGCCATCATCTGATTCACCATCTAAGCTACTGGAGCAGTTATGCCAGCGGCCCAGAGCCACGCTCCGTTACTTTAAGGAGCTGGGCTGGCTCGGGTAGACGCTGGAGGGGGAAATGCACAAAACACCCCATGCGGGACGTCAGTGCAGGACTTATCGCCCCTACTTCAAATTAGAATTAGAATTTATGTGATAATGAAGCTCTTTTATATGATAACTTACATGATACGATTTACTCACTTTGAATTTTGAACCCATATTTTGTGAATAGGCCTTATTTTTTTGTGATTTAAATAAAAATTTACAGTTTTCAGATTTATTCCTATATGTGTACACTAAGGAAAAGCTTCCTGCCAAATTTGTCTGATTATAAAATAGATTATGATGAATATGATTATGATTATCAAAAAATATTAGATACGTTTTTTTTTCTTTTGCCATTCAAAGAAAAAATAATGAAGCGTAACGACACGATTAGACTACAAAAGTACGAGGGTCAAACTGAAAGTTCTTAGAACTGGCCACTTATAAACAATATAATAAAAAAATAATTCTATAATTTGAAAATAGAACTCTTTGCCAATATTACTGAGTATATACTTCATTCATTTGTCATTTGTTTTACGATTTGGCGGCAAATTGAAAATTGTCTGTGTCACGTCAACATGAATTTAACACGAGAAAATTTTCGTGCAATGATTTTTTATGACTTTCGATGTCATTTAAGTCAACAAGAAAGTTATGATAGACTACGATTGGCCTTTCACGATGAAGCCCCATCTCGTGCGACTGTTTACAACTGGTTTAATGAGTTTAAACGTGGTCGCACTAATCTCACTGATGATTTACGTGAGGGACGGCCTTCTACGGCGACGACTGAAGATAACATCTGTGTTGTGCGGCGTATGATAGAGACTGACAAAAGAGTGACCTATCAGCAGATTCGGACAAGCTTAGGCATCGGTATGAGTCAAGTGCACAAAATCCTACACGAACATTTAGCGGTCAGGAAGCTTTGCGCCCGGTGGATACCTCATAATTTGACTGAGGCTCAAAAACTCCATCGTGTGGATTGGTGCCGTAAAATGATTGAAAGATTTAACGGAGGTGACTCAAATGCTGTGTTCGACATACTAACAGGTGACGAAAGCTGGATTTACTGTTATGATCCTGAAACCAAAAGACAATCTGCTCAGTGGGTGTTTCCTTTCGAGGAGTTGCCAACTAAAGTGAAGAGAGATCGAAGTGCGGGGAAAAAAATGGTGGCCTCGTTCTTTGGAAGGATAGGTCATTTCGCGACAATTGTGTTAGAGGATCAAAAAACAGTTTCTGCAGAATGGTACACTACCAATTGTTTGCCACTTGTCTTGGAAAAAGTTCGAGAGAAACGACCTCGCAGTAGGATCCTCCTTCACCACGACAACGCCTCATCGCACACCGCCAAGCGAACGATCGACTATTTGGCGACATCAAACGTTGAATTACTGGGTCACCCGCCGTATAGCCCCGACCTCGCGCCTTGTGATTTTTATTTATTTTCAAAAATTAAAGAAAAACTTAAAGGAAAGCGGTTTATGAATGCTGAAGAAGCGGTGGCTGCGTATCGCGATGCCATTGAAGAGACCCCTAAGGACGAGTGGGCAAAGTGCTTTTCCCAGTGGTTCCATCGCATGCAGCGGTGTATTGACGTGAATGGACAATATTTTGAAAAGATATAATAAAACTAATAACTGGCTAATGTAATCAGTTTTTGATTTTCTAAGAACTTTCAGTTTGACCCTCGTACCTATTGACTTTTGACAGAAAAGAAACGTCACGAGCCCCCACTTTGACAAGGTTTATCCGTGTCATTTATTGTTTGATTGACAATAAAAAAATAAGAGTCCAATATTGTTTGATAATGTTACTAACAATCTATTTGTAATTATGTTTTTTAGGGTTCCTTACCTCAAAAGGTAAAAACGGAACCCTTGTAGGATCACTTTGTTGTCCGTCTGTTTATTTTGGGAACGCGTAAAGATATCGAGTTGAAATTTAAACTGTATAGGTATATCTATAGTGTCTTGCAGTTGTGTAAAAGAAAAAATTATCAGTTGTCGTAAAAAAAGTAAGAGCCGTTTATGTCGTAAAAAACGCATATTTCGACACACACCAAAATCAAAACCTACAGGGTACTTCCCGTTGGCCTAGCACTATGATATTTGGCAAGAAGCTTTTCCTTAGCGTACACATATAGAAATAAATCTGAAAACTGTACATTTTTATTTAAATCCCAAAAAAGGACCTAAAAATTCACAAAATTTGGGTTCAAAATTCAAAGTGAGTAAATAGTATCATGTAAGGTATCATATAAAAGAACTTCATTAGCACATGCTAAAACAGGTTTTTAATTATTTTAGCAATGTGTGATTTTCGATGTATGACGAGAAAAGTGAAAAAAAATATAAACTTTTTTGTCGATGGTTATATTATAGAGAGTTTAACAACTTATGCCCAATTTTTTGAAATTCTCTGTATTTGTACGAAACCCTCGATGTGCGAGCCTGACTCGCACTTGTCTGGTTTATTAAGTTACAAACTCACCAATTCAACCGCAAAAATCATTTTACCTTTTCAATATTTCATCCATATCAAATATAAAAGAACTGACACTTTCAAGACAGCTTTACGCTTTAGATCCACCTCCAATTGCGCTAAAGTGGCAGGGAATTAACTATTTATTTTGAGTCTGCAATTCCCAACCCTTCAATGGTAAGACTTCAAACATCAAACGAACTACGACCAACTTATTTGTAAAGTTGGCTGATAGACCAAACTAAACGTTTGCATGGTTCATTTTAAGTACTGTGGAGAAAATACGCCAGTGGCTCTTTTACAATTTGAAGAATAATGATTGTCAATTTAAGTAATGTATATCTATATAATAAGGTACGTGAAAGAAATATAGAAACCAAATACATCTGAATCGTTTGCAACACGAGGTTTGAGAATGAAGGCTGTTTTATATGACCGACGAAACGGGGGAGGTACTCAATTCGAGGCATTTATAATTAGGGTTCCGTACCTCAAACGGAAAAAACGGAACCCTTATACGATCACTTTGTTGTCCGTCTGTCCGTCTGTGTGTATGTCAAGACTCTTTATCTTGGGAACGCGTAAAGATATCGAGTTGAAATTTAAACTGTATACGTATATATATAGTTTCTTGCAGTTATGTAAAAGAAAACTTCTCAATTATCGTTTAAAAAAGTTAGAGCCGTTTATGTCGTAAAAAACCGCATAATATTTCAACACTCACAAAAATCAAAACCTCCAGGGTACTTCCCATTGCCATAGAAAATAAATCTGAAAACTGTACATTTTTGTCTAAATCACAAAAAAATAGGGCCTCAAAATTCACAAAATGTGGGTTCAAAATTCAAAGTGAGTAAATCGTATCATGTAAGGTATCATTTAAAAGAACTTCATTAGCACATAATAAAACAGGTTTTTAATTATTTTAACAATGTGTAATTTTCGATGTATGACGAGAAAAGTAAAAATATAAAACTTTTTTGTCGATTGTTAAAGTATAGAGATTTTAACAACTTATTTCCCAATTTTGTGAAATTTTCTTGTTTTGTACGGAAACCTCGATGTGCGAGCCTGACTCGCACTTGTCCGGTTTTTTTATGTATAACCACGCATATGTCGATGTCGATAATTATTTGTTTATTGGAAAGAATATATTTTGGAATTGGCGCCATTTAAAATTTATCGAAATCGCCTGAACCACTTTTGATAAATCATCAATTATGTGAAAAATGCTACATCGATCCGTGCGAAATATTCGCAAATTCTGTACACAGCTGAAGTCGGTCATGCCATCTTTGCAAAAAAAAATATTATCAGACGAATCGGAGGGAGTTTACTAGTCGACGCGTATCTGTATTTTTTTTTGTTTGACCACGCATAACGTTTAACAGAGTGGTCCGATTTTGATCATTATTTTATCGTTTTGTAGGTTATACTTATGGGAGGGTCCCATTTTTTTTTTGGGGAAAAATAATCATTTACGTTAAAAATAGAATAAAAAACTCTTATTACTTAATGATTATGGATAACAATTTATTTTTTTATTTAACCTGTACTGTTCCACTGCTAGGCAAAGGTTTCCATCAATTCCTTCCATTCCTTTCTGTTCTGTGCTACCTCCTCTGTCATACAGTAACTTAATCGTATTCAAAGATTTTGTTACTAACTAATAAATCCACAATCGTATTTTTGGTCTTTTACGTTTGACAATTTTACTGTTTAAAAAAGAAAATAGGATCTTGTTCGGAAAAATCCCAACAAAAAGATGAAAGAAATCGACGCACGTCCTTTTGTATGCTTTAATACCTTTCATGTTTGTTCACAAAACTTACTTTAGTATTATTATAAACCTACTTGTGGGAAAACATGGTTTTATTGATATTTTTAGACACCCACAACTAAAAAAAGACCATTTTAGTCGCATAAGGTACACGGAGTTGCTATGCTATGAGAGAGACAGAACGGTTAATCAATTATATCATTAACTAGCTGCGCCCGGCGGCGTTACCCGCGTTAGGCCGAAATAAAAAGTAGCCTATATGTTAATTCAAGGTCTAAGCTACCTTCATACCAAATTTCATCTTAATCGGTTCAGTCGTTTGTTTGTGAAAGAGTAACAAACATCCATACATACTCAAAAACTTTCGCGTTTATAATATTACTAGTTTTTACCCGCGGCTTCGCCCGCAAAATATTTTGATTTTTGACGCAATATCATTAAAATTTATAGCCTATGTGTTATTCTGATATATAAGCTGTATTACTGCAAAGTTTCATCTCAATCCGTTCAGTAGTTTTTGCGTGAAAGAGTAACAAACATCCATACATCCATCCATCCATACATCCATCCATCCATACATCCATCCATCCATCCTCACAAACTTTCGCGTTTATAATATTAGTAGGATAGTGTAGGACTTCGTCGTTCTTTCGCCGTTTTTAGCCATAATATATCCGTTTCTGGACATAGGCCTTCCTTATAGATTTCCATCATATTTCCAAAAAAATACCAATTATCTTTTATAGTAACTCAAAAATAAAATAAAAACCAACGCAGTATGTTGGATACAACTAGTTTCTGTCTATTAAATGGAGCTCTAATGAATAATATTCGATCAATTTAGCCAACATTTTACACAGGTAAAAGCTCAGTTTCCAAAGCATTTCCATGTAATTTAACGTTCCTACGAATGCTCGGCGCACGGTTCGGCTCACAGCATGTGTGCTTTTACCCGTACTTACCTTGAGTTAAAATAAAGTGCGTCACGCCGCACCCGCGCATGGTCCGCAAAAAGGCGCGACAAAATGTTAATAAAATGTCAATACGCTCGTTGGTTAGTGCGTTTGACCACAGTATAACACACAGTAAAATATCTTCATACAAACGTGCCGCTCTCGGTTTGAACGGCACGCGTTTTCACGCACACGCTAGCATAATATATGCGGGAATAAGCTGGCGGCAGTACGGGCTGTGCAGCGCGACTGTGAGCATGTGCGTACGTTACATGACCGCTCGTGTTCATCAACTCTCGCCGGCCACTTACCATAATATTAATTATTACGAGTATCACGACTTCAAAAAGGGAAAAAAATATTGTACCTAGTGTTTTCGGGTGCCTCAATAACGATTTCGCAAACCCAGACTTATCATTCTTCATAGTTCCTACTGAACCAGAAATGTAAGTACCTACTTATACTTAAATCTTATTAGAAATGTGGTATTGTATTGTTTATTTCACAGTTTATTTGCTTTATTAAGAGCGTAGCCGAGTCGCATTTTTCCATATAAATGTATTCCCAAATTTACTTCCTGAATACTTACTATGTTTAGAGCTAAAGTTTATTTTAAGAAGTCTAGTTTTACTATAAAACAGAAGATTGAGTACGAAACATCGTTTAAGTAAACGTATTTGTCGCGTATAGTGCAATAAGGGCAATTTCACAATTATTAATATTGCAAATTACTATAGATTTTTTTTTCTATTGTCTTATGTGTGAATAAAGGCTTTTTATTTTTACTAAATTTATAAATTGTTAAAATATTCAATCATAAATTTAGATCAAGTGCTGCTTGTTATAAAATATTAACTAAAAGTAAAAGTGACAACCCTGGGGATCAACGCAAGAGTAGGCTAATAACTCGGCGGGCGGCCTTAGATAACCTACTGTTATGTATCTACTGTGGTTTGACGTCTGGTTCGTGAAAGGTGCATTACATTATTGATACATTAGAACATATTCTTTTTCAGTCCGACTGCCACAATACAAAAAAAATGTAAGAAACCGCAGTGTTCAACTGTTCATGCACAATAAATAACCGGTTGGTTGACCGCATTGTAGTGCCTGCGGTTTCTTACTAGCTCTTACCTTATCTTGAGGCAACCGGACGGCATACGGACCGCAATATACAATACAACAATAATACAAACGCATAGTGCGTTCATGGGTTTAAGTACAACCGGATGCTGTTTAAAAGTATAGTCTACACTTTTACTTGTAAATCTTACGTGCGTTACAACTACACAGTATTCAAAATAAATTCAAAACATCTTATTTCAAACTTTTTAAAGTATCAAATATATTTCTTGGTAAAGGCAAGGATACACTGGAGTCTCAATTAAAATAATTTTACAAACTAGCCCAATGAAAACCACGCGGTGGAACGTTATGTTCAAAACCTTTTGCAAAATTACAAATTCGACCAGAACGCCTGTCGTGTATTTTGTAAAGAGGGTCGAAAGGCAGTTTACCCTCTTTAAATAAAAATTGATGATGCGTGAAAACCCACAATGGTTTTGTTTTCTTACAAAAGTGAGGTACATACGCTATTAATTTTTTGCTTCATTTAGTATTCACATAAACAATATGGAATGTTATGTGAAGCAATATTAGAAATGTTTGCTTAGGTAAGTACGGGACCCCGAAGCTTCTTTTCCATCAGGGTTGAAATAATAAATGCGTGGTAGACCTACTACGGTGTCACGTGTAGTGATTTTTTTTAATGGTATTTTTTAATCACTTGGTTAGAGCTCGCAAAAATATTCTCTTGTGGTTATGCACCCTTACATTTAGATCGAATCTTAACTAATGTTAGTTTATATTTTTATAAAGAGAGGCATATGTCCATCAGTAGACTTACGAGTATGTAGTACGTAGACTACGTAGTAGTATGACTGTAACAAAGACAAACGAACCTAAGATTATTAACGTCTAATTTAATTTAAAAATCTTATATTCTGCATATATTTACATATTATATTGTTGGAAGGTAGACTCAAATAGTCAAACAGCTCAACCTATTAGGGCCACAGGGCACACCCCTTCTGGGGTGCCCGGGCAAGTCTGATCTCCCCTGCCGGGTGACGGCCCAAGCCGAGGTCCGTACCTTCTCAGCAGCGCGAGTACCGTTCTTATACGATCGTTAATTTGACATTTAAATCGATAAAATTCGCTAAAAATCGGTATTTTCTATGAGTTTTAGCGAATTTTATCGATTTAAATGTCAAATTAACGATCGTATAAGAACGGTACTCGCGCTGCAGGTCCCCTTGCGCTAGTCACCCTATAACCTAATCTTAGGGCTCAGCCGCCTTCCGCGCTCGCCCATGCCCGGTAAGCTGTAGAGGCCTCAGAGGCCAACAGCTATAAATCATTAAAAGAAAAGGAATGTAGACGAGTACGAGCCGGCTCGACGGTTGTAGACGAGCTCGTACCAGCCGGCGCATGATATAAAAGGCAGTGCGCAAACGCCGCGCCGACACTTTGCCTCGAACCACCGTCGTGGAAACATCGTCCGATATTTCAGTTAATTTGTGTCGAATCGCTGTCCGATTGTTTAACTTTTGATTATTTGTGTTGAATTATAATTCTCAGCAGTAATTGGGTGTTTTATTTTTTAAAATCAGTTCAAGTATCTAAAAATATATTATTGCTAATTGAATTTCATAATTTTCGCTATTTGTTTGTATACCTACATTGTGTGACACGTGATACATAAGTCATTTATGAATGAACTCTCATGTTTCTTTTTTCGATCTTTAATAACTTAATTGTGTAATTTAAGGTTGTTAATTGTCATTACCAATTTCTAGTTTGAATAAAAATTGGTTGTTGGTTAAGTCGGTTTACAGATGATATTTATTTTACATGATAGTTATATGCGTTATAATTCACAACCCAAACGCTTAGGACGATGCCTTTCTATCGCTTGTTCAGCTCTCGCGTTTGCACGCTCGGATTAAGCAGAACGTGACACTGAGTTTTTTGTGCAACCGGTGTTCATCGCTTTATAAGTCTTTATTACATCAAAAATTTAATGCTCCTTGATTTGTTCTTCAGGTAGAAACAACGCACTACTCCACGGCAGACATTCCGTTCCCAGCAGTGACTATGTGCGACGCTGAGGCGGTCTACACTCCGAATACGGAGAACATAACAAACTTGCTGTAAGCTTTATTATTTTACCATCTCCGTGCCAGCTAAAACCACTTCTTAACGTAGCCTTGTAGACGTCGTAGCAGCACTCTACAGTGCGATTGGTCAAAAAGGCTATCGAACATCACATGCTGTAGAGTAGTGTAGAGTGAATCATGGCGTCCGGGTGGCAAGTAGATTTGCACAATTTATTTTGAGGAGGCTACTTTCATAACTCAATTTCTACCATTAGTTTATTTTTTGGGCCAATTTATAAACGCGTAAACCGAATGAATGATGAAATAAGCAAACAAGAACAACAACACGCACTTCAATAGTGCTATCCCACGTAGGCCGGCTGTAATCCAAAGCAACCGGGTATCTCTACCTATAAAAACCTATATGTCTGTTATAAAACAACAAGGTGAACAGTTTATAATATGATGCTCTATTTCAAAGTAACTTAGAAAATAAATAATAATAATACGTTCGAGACGAGGTAGCCAAATCATAAAGTGTCCAGCCGTCCAGGGCAAAGTGGAAGGCACAAGACCGCGCGGAAGGTCGCCCATGCGATGGACCGACCAAATGAAATCGGCTGTGGATGGGCCCGTGCATGCGTGAACCCGACTGACCTCTGGTAGAGGGAGATGACTTGATCGTAAGGCGTGCTACATCTGCCCCTACCATAAATACTACGTGACGACCACGACCGCTCTGTCAAGAGCGTAACGACTAAAAAGAAAATAAACAAAATCCCACAAACCTCAGAGCAATAATAACAGATCCCTACTCCTATAGGAGCAAAGAAAAATAAGAAAATATACAAAAATATAAGCAATATATAAGCAAAAGTAGAAACAATCGCACAACGTATGGCTCTAATGAGCCATAAGTATGTGTGAGTGTCGGGGAACAGAATTTAATAGATAATAATACTTCAAACTAGTTTGTACTTTAAATATATTAGATAAAAATTTAAGTGTTTTAAGAGGTTTTTGAAATTGTATGTTGTTGTCTGGATAGTCTTTTTTTGGAAATATGTCGAAATTGTCAAGATTAATGTATGGTATATGTTACGAAGATGGGAAATTTGAAAATTAGCTAAGAAATAAAAATTCAAAATAAACAAAACCTCAGATAAAGTCCGAGGAAACTACGAATTAAAAAAAAAAAAAAAAAAAAACCTCGGAGCAAATAAAAAAATCAAGAGAGAATGTTGTGAACAAGCAAGTGAAGCCAACCAAAACTACGCCTCGCCGTGTACAGACAATTACACACACATCCAGGTAACTATGAAACTACGCCTTGGCTTGTCAGTCAAACTATGGCGGCGCAACAGCGACGCACTCACACATGTATAAAAAACCGGCTTCACTTGACTGTTCAACGACGTTCCCTCTGGATTTTTTTATTTGCTCTGAGCCACAAACAGAACAAAACTTTTCATATTTCAAAGGCATTTAAGACCGAAGTTTTATTAATACATGAACTAATATTTTTTGAGAAAATAAAATCCAGTCTGAACAATTTTGATTTGATTGATTTGAAAAATTCATATGTTAAAAACATCACAACAATGTTATCGTTCAAAATAGTAAAAGTAACTTACACATTTTTATGCTTCTATAAAAAATAATTATTAAGTTCACGACTTAATAACTATTTTTGTGTATTTTACCGATGTTTGATAGTTAAACTGCTACAACGCCTACAACTAGGGATAAAATCAAATCAAACTAGGTATCACTACTATCTGTATATATTATTTACCTATACTATCTTAAAAAAATATATGGTGTAGTTTTATTTCAATTTTGCAGACTTTTACGTGGATACAACAAAACTCAAGTAATTGAGTTTTACGAAAGTTTTACCAATGTTAAGAAGAAAAATTACACTCCTTCGCCGTTTGTGAGGAAAATGCACTACCTGTTGGATGATCTTGGATTTCCTCTCAGGAGACTTCTTGATATTGTAAGTATTGAGGACTGTATGGAGCCATTTTGAACTGAACTCTCTAACGTTCGAATGACACATTACGGCTTAAAAACTTTGCTAGATACTCGGCCTAAACGAGTTTACTTACTACAAAGCACAATACATTGAGATTACAGTTAAATTCATACAACGCTTTAGCTGTAGAATAAATATTGTAAAACTTAGGCTTTACATAATATTGATTTCTAGTAACATCGGGGTGTATATGCATGGTCTTTATCAAATACCTAGTGAGTCTAAATTGTCGATGGATGTGACACATGACACATGAATGTCTCTATGTCAGAGATAAGTACGTAAGATTAAAACGCTCAAACCAAATAAGTTACTTGATCTGAGACAAAACGTAAATTAGACAAATAAATAATAATTTAACCTACAATTGCAAGCTTTAAAGGGTTACATTAACCAATAAAGCTGTGAAATTTTCTAATTAAGACCATGTTTGGGCAATATGTATTTGCTTTTGTAAGATTCTACTCTTAATTTTGAAAAAGGGTTATCAAGAAATCCATTCAGTAAAGGTTGCCTTATAATTTCTCAAATTAAAGTACACGTTATTGCTGTTTGAAACCGGCAAGTCACCAATTTACTTTTCTCTTCAAAAGTATGATTAGTATTCGAGGTAGACGATTGGGAACATCTAGTTAGAATAAATATCTTTGATCATTTTCCAGTTCAAGAAGCCCTGTGAAGAAATATTGCGAGAGTGCTATTGGAGGTCGAGACCCCACAACTGTAGTGAAATGTTCAGGCCGGTGTACACCATTGTCGGATATTGCTGCCAGTTTGACATACCATACTTTAGGTAATTATGTTTTTTTTTGAGTGGCGTTTTAGTCGCGTCTGTCTAGCCGTACGATAGAGGAAAGGGGCAGGTGGGACCAGATTGTGTAACTCCTGGGCGCACTCTTCTTTGTCTATTCGATAGAAAGCTGATAGACACGCTACCTTACGTTGATGCTCGAGACTTTGCAGCTGCGACTTAGTCAAGGTTTCGTTATCTATCAGCCTCCTGGCTCGCCTCTCAATCAACTCCAGAGCCTCCAGTTGATATTTGGCAGAGCCATCTCAACGGCCATCTATGCACTTGTGTAAATAACTTAAGTAGGTACAAATATGTGGTGCAATAAAAATGATTGAGTTTTACACGTAAGCTGAAAATAGCCACATGAGCTGTAGATGTTTGTATATATCTCGTAGACAGAATGAGGAATACCTAGATATATCTGCAGACAATTTATATATTGGCCAATTATCAGACGACAGAGCTTTCAGCATTTAGAGCTAATAGTCAATAGAGCTGTAAAGAATAGATGTAACGTACCGCCAAGCACATGTAGGCTGTCTACCAACAAGGTGGACTGATGGACTGAATAAGAATACAAAATCGCGTTGATCGTATTTTACTCCTAACCAGTCACTGGAAATTGATATGTTAATGTTAAGCAGTATAATTGAACCCGTCATTTCGAAAAAGACTCAAATCCATTAGCAATAAGATAAGCCATTTTCACATCAAATATCTAAGTACAACGCAACAAGATATGAAATGGCGTCAAAAATGATGTATAAAAAGTGACTTATATCCACATACAGAGCTGTTACAACCTTATGTCTTTTTCGAAATGACAGGTTCAATCATAATGTCGTATAGATGTTAAAAGATAATAATGATGATGATATTTCCTACTAAATATACGACAAAAAACAAAGTATAAATTTACTTTATAATACTACAGAACACAGAATAGGCCCTATTACACAGGCTACAGAATTATTATTTTTGACCGAGCATAAGTGAGGTCTCAGAGTCTACTGGGACGAGCCGGCACTTAGGTGTATGTTTGTATGTGTATTAAGTACAGTCAATTATACATAATAACTAATCTTCTTAGTAAATATGATAAATTAATCACATTAACCAGTTATTATTCATAATAACCGGTCAGTTATGCGAGCCTGACTCGCACTTGTCCGGTTTTTTTAAATTATACGGCAGATATGAGTTTACATAGTAATTTATTTAGTCGCTAAACACGACAGATATAGGTTTTCATACAACTTTTGCCGGCCGCTGCTCGCATGCAATTTCGGTTTATCTGAAAAAAAGGTTGTCAAAATAATGCTCACATTTCCAAGCATGTTTGAGAGGATTTAATAATACGTGTATCTGTATATCCTTACTCCGAAGGCGTCACGCGAGTACCGAAACCAACTTCATCGCAGGCGTTCAAACCACCGAGTCTCTCGACGTCGTCGTCAGTGGAGCGAGGGTACAGTCAGATGGAAACGTCACGGACGGCTCCGTTATGGTAATACATGGCATGCATCTTTGTATCTATCCATCCATCAGTCATAGGACGTCCACTGCTGGACATAGCAGGCGTGCAAACCACCAAGTCTCTTGACGTCACTATCAGTGGGGCGAGGGTGCAGTCAGACGGAAACATTACCGACAGCCCCGTTAGTTAATATACGGAATACTGATTTACATCCAATTAATTCCTCCCACCTATACAAGACTAGCTTTTGCTCACTTGCTCGCGGCTCCGACCGCGTAATATTTTGATTTTTGTGCTATGCCATGGGAACCTTTTAATTTTCTGGAATAAAAAGTAGCCTATCTCATTTTCCGTCTTGTCAAACTATGTCTTGTCTAAAAATCAAGTCAATCTGTTGTTCAGTTGCTGCGTGAAAGAGGAACAAACCAATAAACCAACAAACGTACTTTCGGATTATTAATATCAGTAAGGATGTTGCTTGCCAAAGTACATATATTCTCAGTGTTTACAAAATATTGTTTTGCATAGTTGACTCTCAGACGTGTATGTTTATGCTTATCTATTCGAGCAACTTGGTAGTAAATGCTGTTGGCCAAGCAAACAATGTCTGCACAGTTTCAGTCGCGTCTCAGTTTTGACTTAACGAATTTGCCCGTTAATATGGTTGATATGCCAGAGAACTCATAAATATGGTAATTATCAAACTTCAGGCCGTGACTTCAGATTGCAATGCGACTATTCTTAAGTAACTACTTACTTACAGCTTTAAAAAAACACTATAAAATAAAAATAAAATATACTTTTACTATAATATACTTTAGCTAAAACAACAAATTTTACCTACTGTTACGAGATGGGTTCTTGGATAATTGGATTTCTTTTACATTTTATTTATTTATTCACTCTGCACTTTATTACCAAATCATGTCAAAAAAACACACAACACAATAGGTGCGTACTAAACACTTTACATTGACACTGATATTCACACACACACTAGTCACTGAATACTGCACTGAACACGAGATGCTTTCGCTCTGAAGGTCAACACAATACTGCCTCGAACAAAAGCTCATCGTTCTATTTATATCTGAATCAAAGTCGCTTCGAACTCTCTAGAATAATCGACGCTATTGTGTTTGACAAAGTTAACAACATGAAAGTTCTCGAAACCGTATTAAAATCCTCAATAGAAAAATACAATAGTGTTGTAAACAAAGCCACAGCTTATGTCATAGTTGGAAGCGCGCGTAAACATGTAGCCGCCGCAGTTCACGTCGTATCGTAGGCAGTACGCGCCTATCGCGTGACACTGCTATGACATAAAAAGTAATTGAGTCATCCACAGACCCTTGAAGGACAAATGATACCTAATCCAAATCTCAGGCCCACTTCTAGTTGGCAATATGCCCAACATGCTGGCTAGTATATGTATTGTCTAGTTTGGGTCCACTGTATTTTCTATACTGTTCTGTATTAAGTTTATTTAATTAAATAAATTATTTTCAATTTTATTTTATTTTGTCCAGCAGTAAATGTCTTACAGCTGATGGATGGATGAAATGTAAATAGTTAAATATATCATGTTATTTTTCCAGATGTACGTATTTGATATGAAAGACCGGATAACCCTGATAGACAGCGCAATCCTTCTCACGTCGGCAGCGTATTTTGACGTCAACGTTTACCTCTGGGCTATTGACTCCTCCACATACGTCAAAGCCCTAGCTTTGAACTCTCGGAAATGCATTTTAGATACTGTGAGTATATTTTATATTAAGTTTGTATTTTAAAATTGTATTTTACTAGTATCTTCTTGTTTAGTCTAGGGTCAGGAACCCTGTGTAAAATATCCTAAATATATCCTGATTTCTGGCCTAGGGGGTTAATTATAATTATATTCTAAATTTTTAAGCAGCTATCTTATACAATTGAATATATATTTTGCAAATAGTAATATGATAATAAGTATAGTACGAAAGCACAGCTGCAATTCTGTAGATGTTTTCTTGAAGCCACTTTGTACATAATAACTATATCCAGTACTTTTACTAGGTATAAAAACTACATCACTTGAGTGTATTTATGTTTATGATAAGATAATAATTAGAGCCAAAAATTGTTATAGGACAGTGGTGAGTTCAAACCCACCGATTTTTCGGTATTTCAACCGATTTGATGGTCAAATGATACACTATGAGGATGAGTACACATACTTGGGCCAGATAGTATCTTTCCACAATAGTCAAGACAAATAGCTCAGTCGTCACATAGACAATGCCTGGAAAAGCTACCGGTTCATGAAATCGTTAATAAAGGGAGATCATCAATCTTCCTGAAACAAAAATTCATCGATATGTGTACCCATCCTAATTTACGGTGCACAAACGTAAAGGGTCGCTCACCAATGTTCAGAAGTCTCGCTTCCAGGTTTGCCAAAGAGCAATGGAACGCAGTATTCTTGGTATTAAAAGAGTAGACCGCGTCCGAAACACCACACTGCGTTCCAAGACATTGATTCCAAGACAAGCGTTAGCGACGTGGGACTAAAAGCTGCAAAGCTCAAATGAGAGGGGGCGGGACACGTGAGTCATATTCAGCAAGACAGATGGGCAAAGGTCTGTACGGAGTGGGTGCCTCTGTCCAGTCAACCCAGTCCTCCAATTCGATGGCGTGACGTAATCGA
Source organism: Hypomecis punctinalis (assembly GCA_949316475.1). Lineage (NCBI taxonomy): Eukaryota > Metazoa > Arthropoda > Insecta > Lepidoptera > Geometridae > Hypomecis > Hypomecis punctinalis. The sequence goes on along the minus strand of OX438800.1, from coordinate 25,653,201 downwards.
GAGGCTTAAAAACAATCGGACAGAGGTAGCACAGAGCAGAAAGGAATGGAAGGAGTTGGGGGAGACGTTTGCCCAGCAGTGGGACAGTACAGGTTAAATAAAATAAAAACCTTATTCAGTTCCCAGTTTTAAATTACAAATACAAATACAAATACAAAATACAAAATAATTTATTACCACAACAAATATACATTAGTTACAATTGCCAGGGGGCCTCAAACTCGGCTAAGCCTGTATCTTGAGGTCCAGTGTAGAATTGAGCAAGTAGACTTTGTTGCGCGCGCTTTTCAAGTAATATTTAGACATTAACTACAGAAAAACTAATGAAATTATAAATGCGGTCCTAAGTTTATTAGAGTTTGTCTGATTACATAACTTACACAAGTGTATCGTGTGTGTATGTGTGTGAGTGTGTGTGTGTGTGTGTGTGTGTGTACTATGGATTACACCTCAAGGTCGTACACTTTTACTAAGGATTCCGATTCCTTGTATGTGCTGCTGAGTAGCCATGATTTTGTCTGAGCTTTGGCTACTGTGCGGGTCTGTTCCGTTAAATCTATCTGTTTGAGAACAGAGTTGTATGTGAAGTAGTAAATAAATGGAGGGTGGCGTCGAGCGAAAACAGTTTTGACTCTTGGCATTGGGACTGATTTGACTCGTACTCTTCTCCTAGCGGGATGTGCCTCTTGTGTATGCACTTTTTCAATAGCTCGAACGATGAACAGCTGTCTGACCGTGAGAAGTTTTGTTTCCTGGTATAGTTTATCGGTGGGGTGAAGTCGTGATTTCCCCAACATAACCTTTATTACGGCGCGTTGCGCTCTTTCTAGGGCGATCATGTATGACTTGGCAGCTCCCCCCCATACACTGATACAGTATTGTAGTAGAGCTTGGCAAAGAGAAGTGTATACTAAGCGGATTACTTCTTGGTTAGCGACGGGTCTAAGTTTTTTCATGACATAGATAACCTTACGCACTCTTTTTGATAGAAGCGAGATATGCTGTTCGAAGGAGAGTTTTTGATCCACCTGAACACCTAGGTATTTAGTGTGAGCGACACGGGTAATATTGCTACAGAGGCAGGTGACTCCTCCAGCAGTAGGACAGGTTGACAAAGAAGGGCACGAGGCTGAGTGAATTTTTATGTGAGAGAATTTTGGTTCTGTCGCACGGGAGATGTGGAAGCCGAGTAGGTTGGTTTTGGTAACGTTTATAGTAAGCAAGTTTGAGTTCAGCCAGTTTACTATTTTGTGTATCCCAGATTCAGCTGCTGCTGTGGCATCACTCCAAGATTTTCCATGGAAAATAGCAACTGTGTCGTCAGCATAGCAGATTAGTTTGGCTTTGGGGATATGCATTTCTAGCAGGTCATTTATATAAATTATAAAAAGCGTGGGCGATAGTATTCCACCCTGCGGTACACCATAAGAAACCTCAAGTTCATCACTAATGAAGTCACCAATCCTAACACGTTGCCGTCTGTTACCCAGATAGCTGGCAAACCATTTTAAAGCAATTCCTCGTATGCCGAGTCTTTTTAGTTTTTTTAACAGGATTCGAATTGAGACCGTGTCGAATGCCCTAGACAAGTCCAAAAAGATACCCAAGCTCCTTTGTCCCCTGTCCATGTGTGATGCTACGGTTTCGGTTAGCAACTGCACTGCATTCTCCGTTGACTTGCCTTTCCTGAAGCCGAATTGCTGGTTCGATAGTAGTTCGTATTTGTCGAGGAAATGAACTAGACGCCTATTTATTATCTTCTCTAGAATTTTTGAGAGAATACACAGCAATGAAATCGGGCGATAGTTGTCAACGCACTCTTTGTCACCGCCTTTGTGTATCGGGGTGATCACTGCTGTTTTCCAGTATTCAGGGAATGTCCCAGTAGACATACTTAGATTGCAGATATGAACCAGTGGAACTAGTATACCCTTTTTTATCTTTTTAATTAGTAGAGAGCCAATTGCGTCAATACCTGGGGCACTGTCCGATTTTAGATCATTAATGATGCAGTCCACTTCGTGTAGGTCGGTTGGGTAGAGAAAAAATGAATTCGGTCTGCTATTTGTCATATTGAGATTTTCGGATAGCTCTTCCTCCGTTTTCGTCAGCCCACCTAAAATATCTGCAGCCAAATTTGAGCCCTTTTTCGCGAAATGTAAATTACAGGCGTTCACCGATTCCTGGGGGGAGTTTTTTGTTTCCAGTAGTATTTGGGCATTGTTTTTGGGGCTGGGAAAGTCACATATGTTTTTAATGGTTTTCCACAGTTTTTTGGGGTTTTTGTGATTTTCCGTTAGGTTTTGGTTATCATAGTTGTCTTTGACTGTGCGGATTATATTGTTGCAGAAGTTTTTGTAGCGCGAGTATGTCAGTTTCAAGATTTCGTTGTTTGGCTGTTCTTTTGTCTGCAAATGTAACTTATCTCGGTGTCGCAGGCAGCGTAGGAGCCCGGGAGTTATCCAAGGTTTAAGTATAACTTTATTTCGACTTAGTTTAATTGTGCGGGTCTGCTTCTGAGTGATATCGTTAATGATATGATTAAGAGTTTCAACTGCTTCATTAACGTTATCAATCAATACAAATTGTCCCCAGTCCATCTCTTCCAGGTCCCTAGCGACGGCATCATAATTAGTTTTTGTGTGGAGCCTGTTTTTGATTTGCGGTTTACTGCCTGTGGAATTAAGGCCAACCATAATCAGATTATGGTCGGTTAGAGGACATTCGGCTACGACACCAATAGATTTGCTATTGGACCTGACAAAGAAGTGGTCTATGCAAGTCTTTCCTCTAGTAGGAAGCGTTATTGCTGGTAAGAGACAGTGTTCTTCCATCAAATTTTTGTATATTGAGCAGGGGCCGTCCAATGTACAATCCAATAAATTTAAATTAATATCTCCGGTGACTATAAGCGTCTTTGTTTTCTCAAGTGCTTCCAAGGTTTCGTCGAGTGAGTCGAAGAACTTGGCTGAGGCAGGTAATGCAGGGGAGCGGTATATTCCCACTATACATGTGCAGTTGTTTATTTTGGCTATAAGACAGTTGGCATCATTAAAATTCGGTTCCACTGTGTTGGTATTCCAGCAGTCTTTTACATAAATAGTAACCCCACTGCATTTGTTAATAGATTTAGTAGTGTTGAAAGCATTATAGCCCTGCATTTGTGGGATCAGAGGATCTTCCTGCAGCCAACATTCGGTCAAGACTATTACATCATATTCAATATCCAGGCGCTGTAAAGCTGTGAGAAGTTTATTAAAGTTTGCATTAATGCTTCTAATATTACAAGTGAGGACCTTAAGATTGGAGTTACCCATAACCTCCGCACATTGCTCCGGCAAGTCAACTGCTCGGCATTCAATTTTTAGAGTTTTCTCCATGTCTGTGTAGATATCGGACTTATCCATACGAAGTGGGCATATTGAGTGAGAGATAATGTTTGTGTCGTTGAGGTCTTGTCGAGCAGTGACCCGCCGGTGAAAAGCAAGTGTAGCGGAGGTATATTATGAGTGTACGTGTGTGTATTTGTGAGTAGAATGAGTGCTGGTGAGATGTTTTATTCCAAAAAAGCTTCGGAGAGTTAGCAGTATTGTTATTTTTGTGACGAGTTAATACATAGTGTTAAAATGGTGAACATGGGTAGTGGATCTGCGAGTTAAGGTTGCTTTTATAGTTATTTTCAATTGAATTATGCTGCGCAGCAGAGTTTGTTTTTGTATTTCTACAGATTTGAAAGTTGTAAGTTACATGTATTTTTTTGTTCAATTTATTACATAGAGGGACCTTGTTTCTATCTATATTTTGACAGTATCTAGTTTTCGAATGATCTAAGTCGCTATATCTAAGTACAGAATCCGTCCTAATTGCTTCGTTTGACGGCGACAAGTTTATCCAGGTCTTCGGCGTTTCGGATCGTAATCGATGGGCGTCCTTCAGCTCTTCGAACTTGCACTCTCCCGTTGTTGACCCAGCAATATCGGTAGCCAAGATCATTTGCTCGGGATCTGGATTCACGAAATAAGATGCGGTTTGTTTTGGTGAGGTGTTCGTTGAGGTAGATTTTTCGGATGGGGCCTTGTAAATTAATATCTGATGTAGATATGTTGCGGCGGTTCTTAGCGCTTTTAAGTAGGTTGTCCCTCTTAATTTTCCTAAGGAATCTGACGATTACCGGTCTTGGGAGGTTGGAGTCGTTACTTGCTGGTTGAGTGTTCTGGTCAGATGTAGGTTTCTTTTTTGGCCCAACACGGGTTACCCAATCAATATCTGTTTCTTGTAAAGGCATTCCGACTTTAGCTGCCGTGATCAAGACCGTGTGGAGCAGGTTTTCGTTAGCTTCTTCATTGATTCCCATAATTTCTATTTCGTTGTTCATAGCGATTTGGTTCTGTTGGTTGAGTTGATCTTGCAGTTCGGCGATTGTGATGCGCAGCGTCGGTATGATTGAAACTTGGTTTTCCAGTGTTTTTATCCTCGTTTCAAAGGAATCCATTCTTTAATTCCAATTAATCTAAGAGGACTCTGTTTGACTCGCAACGCAATGCAAAACTGTACAAAGGAAGCACTTGTTGCCTCTACTCGTATATACAGTTTTGCAGAAGATGGACATTAAGACGAGGCACCGGGCCGAGAAACACGAAAACGGCAAAAACGAGTACTTTTGAATGCGCGATGTGAGAGGATGAATGATATCGATTCAAATTTAAAAAATGTCATAGATAAGGGAAAATCTTAATAAATTGAATGAACCGGACAAAATTTTGAAAAGTAACCGGCTTTATTAAAAAAAAAATAAAACAAATTGCTCACCAAAAAAATTTTAGTAATTCGAATGCTCAGAATTATCAGCGACAACACCCCATTATTTTTTACGAATAAAATAGCCAGATCCCTTTTCTTTATTATAAACCGAGAATTTTTTTTTTTTAAATTGTATATTATGAGTAATTAATTAAAAACTCAATCAAATCTCTTCGCGCCTACTCTAGTTTAGCTTTTACTCTACAGTGTTTGCTCAGAATATTTGATCCGGCACTATCTGGGCCGCCGCCGCCGTACCGGTGCGACGTTGCGACTCCGACGAGCGCATGATTCGCTCAGCGTCGGGCTGGCAACGCCGCAAAGTACGGACGGCGCGAGATGCGTGCTGTTTGTTTTTGGTTATTGTCTTCTAGGTACTCTGTGCGACGACAACCGAGTAATTTACTTCAGAATTATTTTCAAAATTATAAGTTAGACTTTAGTGTACTATATTATATTGTAGCTTTAGAACATTGTTTCCGCCAAAAAATACCGGTAGACTGGACTCCAACCAATCTACTAAATCGTGCTGGGCCCATATAATAATTAAAACAATAGGAATTCGATTACCATCAATTCGCGAATGCTGCGGCGCAAGCCGACGAGTTCATTCCACCCTGGAATTAACCTAAACTCGTCCCGAATCCTACCCCCTTGGTCGACCAAAACTAAATGGAACGAACTCACAGCTGATGAGGTGTCTTCAGGATTCTATTGCATCCGCCGCCAATCACTTGCACTTCAAATCAACAGTCAACACAAATTAGGCGATCCGCGCCCCACTTAATATAATTGGCACACTAAGAATTAGGCCGCTAATCCTAGAATCGTTCCGCAGACGTCATCCGCGACGGCGTCCAAGTCACACACTGACGTACTTGCACCGAGCTGAGTAACTCGCGCGCAGGGACGGTTTTATTCTCAACAACCACCCGTCCCGGCTGGAGAAGCCAGCCGCTAGTCTTAATCCACCGGGAGCCGGGAGAGCGTCGCTATAGCCCGCTGTAAAGTCGAGCCTCTGACCAGCACTTCGGCGACGCGAGGAGTCCCATCAGGACCCATAATTAACCTTATAATGCGCCCCCTGCGCCAAAACAATGAAGGCAAATTCGCTTCCTTCAACAAAACCAAATCCCCTTCCCGTGGAGGATCCGTCCGATCTGTCCATTTAACCCGTTGTTGTAAAATGTGTAAATACTCTAAAGACCATCGACGCCATAGGTCTTGACCCATTTGTTGTAACATCTGAAACCGCGACAACCGTGTCGTATTAACATCCGTCCACGGATACTCTGGCAAAGCCGCGAGTGGCTGCCCAATCAAGAAATGACCTGGGGTGAGGACCTCTAGGTCGTTTGGGTCGGAAGACAATGGACAGAGCGGACGTGAATTCAGAACAGCTTCCACCTTACAAAACACAGTGGCAAGCTCTTCGAACGTGAGAGCCGTCTCTCCTAATATTCTCCGTAGGTGCGTCTTGGCTGACTTTACCGCGGCCTCAAATATACCTCCCCAGTGGGGACAATTTGGCGGACTCGTTAGCCAAGTTATTCCCCTCTGGGCAAGAGCCTGACTTATACTATTTCCATTAGCTTGTAGGAATTTACCAACTTCCCTTAAATAATTGTCTGCACCCTTATAGTTTGTACCATTGTCAGACCGGATCAGTGACGGGAGACCTCTTCGCGACACGAAACGGTCTAGAGAAGCAATAAATGCCTCAGTAGTTAACGAGGATACCGCCTCGAAATGAACCGATTTTGTCGATAAACAGACATATACGCATAGATAAGCGCGAGTAACCTTAGCGTTTCGTAATGTAGACGATTTCACATAATATGGCCCGGCAAAGTCGGTAGAAACCCCATCAAACGGCCTCGCTTGATTGACCCTATCCGAGGGTAGATCACCCATCTGTGGCTGCATCGTAGCTGCCTTGACCCTATAACAAGGTATACAACGAAATATAACACCCCGGACAACCCTCCGGGCCGATAAAATCCAAAATTCTCGTTGTAAAATTGCAAGCAACGCAGTGCACCCTGCATGCGCGTTGCGAATGTGTCTGTCTCGCACGATAAGTTCTACCAAAGCTCCCTGCTTCGGAAGTAGTAACGGATGCCTACTCCCATATGGAATGTTAGCCCTTCGAAGGCGGCCTCCGACCCGCAAAAAACCATCAGAATCAATGAAAGGGTTAAGCCGAGCCACGGCTCCCTTCAACTTCGCGCGTCCTAAGCGTAAGATTGATAATTCCGCCTTAAAGCAGTCCGACTGAATAATCTTGATCCAATATAACAACGAGCTTCGCCGCTCCTCCGGCGTCGTAGTGGGTGAAAGCTGCTTCCGAGTCGGGTGGCGGCAGTTGTGGATGAAGCGTTTTATCCAACTGGTCACACCCAGTAACTTCTCCAAACTGCTGTATCTCCCCACCAACCAATCCTTATCCAATTTTGGTTCAGTTGCCACTGCATTCACGCGCAACTCCGGCAGCACCGATAGTAACCTCTCCTTCCTTGGAGCAGGCCAAGAGGACTCTGGTTCCAATAACCAGTCCGGTCCCCACCAAAGTGGGTGCTGCACCAGCTCCACAGCTGTACAGCCCCGAGACGCACAGTCAGCCGGATTGATTTCGCCCGGAACGTGTCTCCAATCAATATGAACTTCGGCATTCTGAATTTGGGAAACCCGGTTTCCCACAAAAACATCCAGCGTGTGCGGTGCGGCTCCAAGCCACGCCAGGGCCACTTGGCTGTCCGACCATCCGTATATCTTCTCAATATTTACAGTGGACGCTAACTCTTTGCCAATGTGGCATAACAAACGCGTTAAAAGGTGAGCCCCGCTCAGCTCCAATTTAGGTATTGTCAACCTGGTCCGAATAGGAGCAACCTTGCTCTTGGCCATCAGTAATACGACGGAGACCCGGCCCTCGGCGTCAACCGCTCGTACATAAACTGACGCCGCATAACCTCGTTCTGAGGCGTCACAAAAGCCATGCAGACTGGCTTGGTATTTTCCCGGTGGCAGTATTCGTCGAGGAAGGGCAATCCGATTGACCTCCTCAATGGTATCAAGCAATTCAAGCCATGTGTTCAATGGGGCTCCATTGAGTGGCTCATCCCACGAGACACCCAATGTCCAAAGTTCTTGTAAAAGACATTTGGCTGAGAAGATCACGGGACTAACCCAGCCGTTTGGATCAAAGGTCCGTGCGATGGCGGATAGAACAGTCCGCTTTGTCCACACTTGATGTCGTTCCAGATCCACTTGGAACGTAAAGGTATCAGCTACTGGCTGATATTTCATACCCAACACAGCTATCATATTTGGGTCCTCTCCGTCCGCGAAGAGGCCCGGATTCTGCTGGTGTTCTTCTGGGATACCTTCCAGTACCCTAGGATCATTCGACAACCATTTACGCAGTTCATAACCAGCTGTCGCCAGTATGGCAACCAACTCGTCGCGTAGAGTGATAGCTTCCTCCCAAGTCTGCGCACCCGTACAGATATCATCCACAAATAAATCGCGACGCAAAACTGCAGCAGCCCGAGGGAAACGCACTCGCTCACACTCCGCTAACTCACGGAGCACGCGAGTCGAAATCCAGGGACTCGACCTCAACCCATACGTGTTGGTGTTGAGCTCATATACGACCACTGGGTCGTTGGGATTTTCACGCCAGAGAATAAGCTGAAAGCGTCTATCTTCTGGGTGAATGACAGTCTGACGGAACATCATCCGGATGTCCGCCCCGAAAACTACCTGATGTCTCCGAAAGTTCAGAATGACATCGACAACGTCACGATTCAATTTGGGACCCGCGTGCAAACAATGATTGAGAGCTACTCCCGTTGAGGTAACAGCAGAACCATCAAATACGGTCCTTAATTTACCCGTAGATGCCTTCAGCACCGCATGATGAGGCAAGAAGTAGTGCTCAGTCGAGCTCCAATCGACTTGAGCAGGCGACATGTGACCTAGTGCTTCATATTCACGCATGAAGTCGATGTATTTTTCCCGGAGAACTGGGTCTCGTTGCATACGTCGCTCCATGGACAGCAGTCTTTTCTCGGCCAACGCTCTAGAAGACCCCAACGAGGGCGGCGAGGTAATAAAGGGTAGCCTAGTCATGAACCTTCCTGACTGAAGCCTAACCGTGTTGTCCTTAAAGAACGCTTCGCACTCGTCGTGATTCGGGTCTACCCGTGACGCCTCAGGGGGTTCTTCCACCTCCCAGAACTTCCGCATAATTCTGGCAAGGGCTGAACTAGCGATAGTGACCGATGACTCGCCCTGAGTTTGGTCCTCAAACACCGGACCCATGACCGCATGTCCAAAAATAGTAGAAATTGCTACCAAGGAAGAAGTCCCTAATGTCTTCTGTCTTCCCGTTAATACCCATCCCAATACATCTGCTCCGATTAGCAGATCTACAGGGCCTGGTTGATGAAAGAGTGGGTCGGCCAAGTCCAACCCCTCTGTCAGCGATACCCTTCCCGTAGGGATATCCACTGATGGATGCCAACCCACCACGGTATCCAGTACCATGGCGGCAACAGAAATCCTCAGCGCTGGAGTGTGCACCGAAGAAAAGGAGACGTATGTATGGCCCCTCACACCCAATACTTCCGAATCACCCACACCCAGTAGGGGTTTCGATGCGCGTTCTAGCTCTAAACGCAATTTACGTGCCACACGCGTTGTTATTAGACACCCCTGTGCCCCCGTGTCAAGAAGGGCTCGTATCCGTACGCTGTCCCCCCTTGTACCCCAAACGCGGACCTCCGCGGTAGGTAACAGCACAGTTTGTGGGCCTATTGCCTCAGAGGAACCAGCTAGCTATTGACTAGCTGGCGGAGAACAATTTGGATAGGCCTGATATTCCGTGGGACGTGCGGGACGCACGCACAGCGTCCTCGCTGGCACCACGTACCCGGCAGCCCTGCCGGACCGATAGTACGGTGGGTGATACTCCAACCGTGGGTACTCATGCATGGGCGGCGAGTACCGCTCATGTTGCGAGGTCATTACCTCCTGGCCTCGTGATGGGGGATGGCCGACCGCAATTGGCGCCGTTGCCGAGGCCCCCTTCCCCTTATCACAATTTGCCGACCCCTCCGCCCTGGAGTGGGTGGCCATGCTCGCCCGAGCGTAATAAGGACCGGATGCGGCCGCCGCATGTCCGGTTACCTGAGGGCTCTGCCCTCCAATGCGCTCACTAGAGGACGACCCCCCCCAGCCCCTGTGTTGCACTTGACCTTGTGCCCGGGCACCTCCTCCGTCCCTCGGAGAAGAGCTTCGGGGGGGAGCGCACCCGCCCGTGACAGACGCCTTCTGTTTGTCCTGGTGGCCTGCGTCACCCTTGTTCATGCATAGCATGGGGTGGTGCGCGCCTCCGCACCACGTGCACGGTTTTGCCTCGGAGCAGTCCCTGTGAAAATGTGCCCCAGCGCACGAAAAGCATAGGTTACTGCTCTTAACGTACCGGCGCCTCTCCGGTACCGTCAAGGTTTTAAAGGAGCGGCACTGCAACAGCCCATGTCCTTCTTGGCCGCAATGCCGACAAGCCCTTCGAGCCTCGCCGGCAACCAATGTAGCAACCCTGTTGCTGCACTTCCAATTCGGTGTTGCGCGGACGTCCTTCCCCCGCGCCCTTCCTCCTCCTCCCGAAGGCCCCCCTGGGATGCGCCCCTGCGCACTTGAGGTAGCTTCCGGGGCCGAGGTTTCGGCGATCCTGGCCTCCCATTCGAGGAACTTCACCAGATCCGTGAACTTGGGGAGGGCGTCGACACCCTGAGCATCTGGACCCGCACCGTGCTCTCGCTCGAACCTCGAACGCAGCTCGGCTGGGAGTTTGCCTAAAACTAGGTGGACGAGCAAGTATCCACTCGCCGACTCGTCCACTGGTAACCCCAGAGTGCGCAGCGAGTTACACGCAACTGTTAGAGGCGTGAGCAACTTATGCCGAAGGTCCGCCCTGGACCCTATCTTCGGCAGATTCAGTATCTGGCTCGCATGGACGTCCGCCAGTAGTCGGACGTTTTGATAGCGGGAGTTCAACAGCTCCCAGGCGGTATTATACTGATCATCTTCGACCCGAAGATGCCGGATGAGCGACTGTGCCTCGCCCTCAAGTGTCGACAACAGATACGCCATTTTCTGTGCCGACGTCAGGTCCCTTCGCGAGTCGACCAGCGACATAAACATATTTTTAAAGGACACCCAGTGTCCCACGTCCCCATTAAAATGGGGTAATTCCAGAGTTGGCAGCCGGCCCGTGACGCCATGTCCCGGCTCTGTCTTTGTTCCACCAGCGACTGGCGGGCCACCCACCTGCGCCGCCTTCATGGCCTCCACGGCCTCCATAATCTCATCACATGTTTCAGAGATTTGATTGAGATCTGCCTCATAACTGGCAAATATCTCTGGCGAAGGATCAGTGGCCATTAATGTCATGAAAGCGTCTTCAGCGCTCTCAAGTCTGCCACGCGCGGCTTCCGCGCGTAGACGTAGTGCAGACTTCCGATCCGGTCGACCGATAAGCCCTTTAGCTCCAAGGAACCATCTTAACTCCTTGGCTAAAATGTCCTTCGCCGCATGCCGTGCCATATTCGAAGTAAGTGAAACGAAAAGGAACGTAAATTAAACAATAAAAACAACTGTGATCCGTAAATAAAAGACCAAAAAATGACACAGTTAAACTTGGTGACACCCCGAGTGACAACAGCCCAAACTATAGGTAACAATCGCAAACAATAGTATCACAATAGTAGGTACACAATTATAACCTACAGTGAAATTATAATTTAATTTTAATATAAATGGTACGGAACCCCGTGGTATATTAAGCTGAACCCTAAATTTTATTAAAACTTAAGTATAGTTTTAAATGCGACCGCGCACTAAAATGAAACTAATAAAGATAACGGCAAGCGTACACAACCTACTCTAATGTAAACAAACCGAATCAATTCCTAGTTAATTACCATTGACTAATAAAATATTGAAGCAATTTAAAAGCCAAGCCTACGCTTCTTATGGATAATTTCTAAAGTAAACAATAAGTACCACGCAATCGTGCGACTTAAAATTACAAAACAAACAATTATCAATTGCGAAAATACGAAACAATAACAAATAGCAATAATGCAACACAATTATCCATATGCAACCCTACTAAGATTGCTAATAGTAATTTATTTACGACAAACTAATGAGTTGAGTTTTACAAATGTACCTACCTTTTACTTTTAATACGACCGCGTATTTATTACGATAAGGTGCTATACAATGCAAAACTATTCCACAATCGTAGTAAACCTTCACAGTAAAATGAAGTCAGTTTACGATTTACCCACAATTTAACCAAAAAACAACCAAATAAAATGACCGCATTTTACATCTAACTTACAAATAATACAATATTAAATGCAATTTTCAATTCCGTGGCACGAAAATCACTTCGTGAGAACCACGCTTCTGCTAACAAAATGTTTCCGCCAAAAAATACCGGTAGACTGGACTCCAACCAATCTACTAAATCGTGCTGGGCCCATATAATAATTAAAACAATAGGAATTCGATTACCATCAATTCGCGAATGCTGCGGCGCAAGCCGACGAGTTCATTCCACCCTGGAATTAACCTAAACTCGTCCCGAATCCTACCCCCTTGGTCGACCAAAACTAAATGGAACGAACTCACAGCTGATGAGGTGTCTTCAGGATTCTATTGCATCCGCCGCCAATCACTTGCACTTCAAATCAACAGTCAACACAAATTAGGCGATCCGCGCCCCACTTAATATAATTGGCACACTAAGAATTAGGCCGCTAATCCTAGAATCGTTCCGCAGACGTCATCCGCGACGGCGTCCAAGTCACACACTGACGTACTTGCACCGAGCTGAGTAACTCGCGCGCAGGGACGGTTTTATTCTCAACAAACATTATTATAGTAGGTAGTAAGTTAGGTACTTAGTATTTTTATTTGGTAGTGTGTAAATAGTAGTGAACAAGTGTGCATAGAAAATGGGGAGGAAAAATAAGCGGAAAGAATTGTTTTTACAAAAACGAAAAAGAAAACCTAAAAAAAATGACGGAATGTTTGGGTAAGTCGAATTACATATATAATAAACTTGCAATAAATAGTTGCACTCTAATGCCCTAATAATAAAGTCTATATTTGGCAAATACACATTCGTCTACAGATTATGGATTATCACATTCTTACTACCTAGGTACTTCAATTTTTCTGCATTTACCTATATTTACAATTTTTTTAGGTCAAAAAAACGGAAACTGCAACCTGACGATTGTCAATCCACATCCTCAACAGGGCCAGTAGATAGAGAGTGAGTCCATGCCAAGTACCTATCTATCATGTCAGCAATCAATTTAAAGTATCTAGTAATAATACTCCGTCTATTCTTTATTTTCAAGTGTGTACCTACTAAGATTTGTCTGTACAAACTAACCATACTGTAGGAAACAAATATCAGAACAAAAAGCTATGGAGTCGTCTCTTGATATTTTAGAAACCTATCTAAAATAATGATATTTATTAGGTGATGTTCTATCACCTAAATAATTGTGTTAGCTTTAACTTTTTAATAATTATATAATTACATCATTTTATTTTGTAGCCACCCAGAAATATCACCAACATACGCAGAGTTACACAACGTGTTGCCGACATCTGGGGATTCAGAGGAAACGGTAAATTTAAACACTTTTTTTAAATTATCACGGTTATAGTATTGTCTTTTACCGACTTCAAAAAAGAGGAAGTTGTCGATAGGGTTATTATTTTTTCTTCTTTTAAATAAACGAAATTAAAATTATTCTCCCTGCTTTATCACAAAGATTTTCCAGGTATTTAGTGAGTAGTTAGTACCTATACCTCCGCCACTGTACTCCATTTTGTACATGTCTAATTCCTTTAATAGTAATGTAAGTAATTTAATTTCAGTTAAAAGAACCAAATCCTGAAAATGAAGAGTTACAAAATGTGTTGCCCACATCAGAGGATTCGGTGGAAACGGTAAACTTAAGTACCTTTTTAAACTATCGCGATTATTGTCTTGTCTTTTTACCGACTTCAAAAAAGAGGATGTTGTCGATTTGGTTATATTTTGAAAATGTCGTTTTTTACTTCGTCTGCAAGTTGAACTTGTGTAATTTTGTTTCAGTTAAATGAACAAAACCCTGAAAATGAAGATATTCCATACATATTCGAAAGTACCTCTGAAACTACAGTAAGGATTTTGTTATAGCTAAGGCATGTTTACATAATAAGAAATTCAAACTAAATATTACTTTGATTTATTGTTAACAATATTGTCGTTACTGTTGATGCTAATTTTATTAGTGGTGCAATGGTACATAGACTTTATTGGTGTTATTCTATGGTTTATTGGTATCGATTTCGTTGTTGTTATTGTTGATGCTAATTTTATTAGTGGTGCAATGATACAATGACTTTATTGGTATATGTAACCAGGTATACACAAAAAAAAAAATGTAATCATAAAATAATGTACTTTAATCTTGACTTCTATTCTATTGAAGACTATTTTTTTTTGTTTAAATTACTAATTTATTAAGTTTAATGAATTTATTTTTATTAATTTATTGAAGTCAAGAGATATTGTAAGTAAGTTCACTAAATTAGTATGAACCGAATTAATACAAGGTGTGAGATGTGGTAAACGAAAGGTTTATAAAGCCAGTGGTCAATAGAGTGAACTCTATAGAACCAGGAAATAGATGAGAGACAATTAGCTCTTATCTGGTAGATCGTTACGATCTAGCGATAACGATAGTAGAATAGATAGTATAGAAGTTCTAACGATAATACAAAAGCCCGTTGTAGAATCAACCGACATATCACAGCAGATTTGATAACAATAACAATCATTTGATACATTTTAAAAAGGGACCTACTCGTACGATACTTGAAAGAGTTGAAAGGGACCACAGATTTAATTTAAAAAGGACATTTGAGAACTGAGCCAAATATTTATGTCACGAGAAGTAATGTTGTTATGATATTTATAGTGGTAGTGTATTAGAACAATCATCAAAGCACACTATTTGTTTGAATTCTTTGAACAATATGAATCAGAGTACAATACTATACCTTATTGAAAAGGTAGTTTCAATTACTGAAGCCTATGTAACTCACTGTATGCATAAATAAATAACATTTTGATATTTAAATTGTAGAGTTACTGAAACAGTATATTTAAGATGAATAATTGGTTTGATTGGGTTTTTCTGGGTTTTCCCCAATCCTGCGCAACAAATGTTGAACCAATTTGAATGTATCCCCAGACAAGGTAGGAAGGTGTGTTGTGTTATTTTAATTGTATAAAATTTCGTTATCAAAATAGGAATTGATTTTTAAATAGATTAATTTTTGAGGGGGCGTGTTGGAATATGATACAAAAACTAATCTATCTCACTCTAACATGTAATGTATGTGAGTGTTTCTCTTTCCTTCACGACGTTTACATTATAGTAAA
Source organism: Hypomecis punctinalis (assembly GCA_949316475.1). Lineage (NCBI taxonomy): Eukaryota > Metazoa > Arthropoda > Insecta > Lepidoptera > Geometridae > Hypomecis > Hypomecis punctinalis. Next base: position 25,637,873 of record OX438800.1, on the reverse strand, counting down.
ATACCCCTTTGTTCTACAACTTTAATGCTTATTATGAATTCCTCACCACTGTTCTTATAGAGCTGTGCTAGACCGCACTCGCACCTATCCTACCAAATATCGGTAAATAAATGATTTATATTTTAAACCGATTAACTAAATATTTTATTTCTGGCATCCAAACCCTTTTCTAAGTGTGTGAAGCACGATAAAAATAAGTTCATTGATTATGATACCTGTACATAATCAACATTAATTTGTATACAGGGTTATTTCTAATCAATTAGCATCCTTTTAGAGGTTTATTCTGTATATGTACATCAAAACTAACAACTTTTGTTCTGCAACATTTCTCAAAACTAACAACTTTTGTTCTGCAACATTTCTCAAAATTAAAAAAAAAAAGCTGTTCCATACATTTTGTTGCGGGTCACGGGTAGACTCACTATTCTACGGAGTGTCTACCCTTGACCACGGTTGATGCAACTCGGACGAAACGTCGGGATGATGAGTTATTTATTTATCTCGTAATTTCAGAGCGCGATAAGTCCCGTAGTATATAATAATAATGTGTTCAAATCGCGAAAGTTTAAAAACAGCAGTTGAAATAACCCTGTATTGTATGAAAAAAAAAAACATTAAAAAGATCAAAATAATTTTTGCCTTTTTTTTAAATTGTTGATTAAGGACAAGGCGACTCCATGATTATCTATGCTCTAGGCAAATTGAGTTGACGCGTGCCGCCGCCGCGCCGTTAGCAGCGCCACGTACGCTAGCCCAGCGTTGCCGCCCGCCGCTCTGGCGTGATCCTGTCAAGTGAGACCGCGTAAAATTTTGTCCGAGTGAAGGGGCGCGGTACTCGATTTTGAAACTATAGTTTATCAATGCGTCACCTTAATCTGGGGATTCAGATTCCATCATGATAATCAGCCTGTATCGACCCAGCTAGATACAGGCCTCCTCTCCCTTGTGCCATTGCTCCCTCAATTTCCATAAGAAGATGTAACCTTCCCCGGAGACATAGAGGTGTTAGTAACTAAAATAACATCATCAATCATACGTGAAGTGATGTGAAGGCAGCTAATGAGCTGCGGAGCCAACACAACCCTTGTCAATCACACAGTAAACAAAACTGCCAGAAAGAAAAATCAACGAAGTATTTCCTGACCTCTTACATTGTTCAGTATGTTATCTGGGCCAATATTATCTTTTGCTCTTGTGAAAATACCTAAGAATAATAATGTTTATTACTGTATCTTTGTCGAGATAACATGAGTGGAAAATCTTTTCTTTGTAACAGTAATAACAGTCTGGTCATTAATCGTAATTTGGCAAACGAAATAAGGAACAAAATGAAGTTTTTCATTTAGTCTTGTCAATATATCTAGCTGGTTTCCTATACTTCACGTAATAAAACAAGTAGGTAAGTAAATCATTAATAGCCAAATTGTGTTTCATACATAAAAGCTATTTACTCAGAGTTTTTTAAAAAGTTCTGTTTAAGTACGCCCTTAAAAAAATATTGTAATTTATTTGAAACATAATCTAGAGAACGTTTTTCCAAGAAATCCTCTGTATAGACAGATAATTTATAAGATAAATTAGTAGATAACCACTTCGAAGTAAATTTTGCCTTTACAGACATAGCAAAAATGTAAGTAAAATTACTGATGTTTATACATACACGTTGGATAGAACGTTGAACTCTGTAGTACTATGTTTAATCCTACCTCCGAGAGTATTTTTGTTTTCGACACTCTCTATTGAGTCGTTAGGGTGGTTACAGACTAGGTGCTAGCGTTTTATACGCGCTTATAAGCTCGTTTTTAAAAACGCATGTAGGCGCGTATAGGCACGCCTTTCGGCATACGCGCAACTCGTGCGAGCGTTGACTCACTTCTATGCTTGTATAAACGCGAGCGTCAGAATCAAAACTACTGCCGGTTCGACGAAACACGCCGAAATATGACTGCCTCGGTGGCTCAGTGGTTAGTGACCCTAACTTCTGGATCAGAGAGGCGTGGATTCGATCCCCACCCAGGGCAAATATTTATGTGATGAACATAAATGTTTGCTCTGTATCTGGGTGTTATTTAGCTGTTTCTATCTATATAAGTATGTATTTAAAAATAAAGTAACGCATAACTTTTTAAATAGTCCGATTTCGATCATCCTTTTTGGAAAGAGTATACTTTGAAATTGGTTTTATTTAAATTTTATCGAAATCGGTTGAGCCATTTTTGATAACTCAACAATGTTGTTGTTGTTGTTGTTGCTAGCCTGTCGTGTCCCACTGCTGGGCAAAGGCCTGCCTCCGATCTTTCCAGATTTGACGGTTTTGTGCTATAGTGTACCAGTTCCTAGCAAAGGTGTCAAGGTCATTGCGCCATCTCTGTCGGGGCCTGCCAAGTGGCCGGACTGAGTTGGGATGCCGCTTGGTGGTGATTTTGGCCCATAGTTCTTCCGGCTTGCGGCTCACATGGCCGGCCCAGTTCCATTTTAGCTTAGCGGCTTTAAGAGCTACGTTGCGTTCTGGAGCGCAGGTTCGTACAACTCAACAATAATGTGAAAAATGCTACGAGGCGAAATATTCGCGAATTCTATACACGGTTGAAGTCGGTCATGCCATTTTTTGCAACAAATAATTATTGTGACTGAATATTTATTTTAATATCGATAATATCGACGTTGTACAGTAGGCGTGTATTATACTTTACTTATACTTATTGCTTTTATATCTCTTTTGTTTCCAATATCATGTTTCTTAGAACAGATTAATATAAAATTGTGCCAATATTTTACTCCATCCAACTCCATTATGAGCTGATATCCTGCAAAAACTAATTTAATCATACAAATAATAAACATGCTAAAAATAAGTTCGAGAGTTTTAGAGTTTTTAAGGCACCTGAAGGCATCTGACATGGCTAAACGGTTAATACAACCGGTTACTACAATTTAACGAGTCATCCGAGCCACGGTGGCAGGTGTAAATGCCACCCGCGGTCACCCATCTGAAGACTGACCGTGCCGAACGTTGCTTATCTTACAAATACCTAGTCAAACTAGGTTATGAGCGCTAGCTAAACATGCCTAGAGAATATCGTACAGAGGGCTAAGTGGGAGATTTTCGCTCGAGCTCGATCGCGTTAACGTTTGATGTGATTTCTATGGTAATGGCACAGCGCCATCTTATGTCACGTACAGAAAACTGAATAGCTAAGTGTGAGTATTTTTTACGGTAATGTAACGAGCGCCAAACCGATCGAACACGAGCGCGGCAACGTCTGTGATTGGCTAATTCAAGCGTGTGTGTCAATGTGCTCGCGTGTGTGCACGGCGCGTTCGATCAAAGCGACGCAAAAGTACTTAATTCGATTTGATTAGCAAAACTCCCACTTGACACTCTGTACTTAAAGGTAAATAATAAATCGAGTGAACGAAATGAAAGAGGTCTTCGTTTTAACAACTCTATGATTTTGTTTTCGTCTGTCCGGATGATGATTTTTCTGTATAGGTCGCATTTTAAAGAATATCAACATAACTTGGGACCTGGTTCGATATTTTCATGTATTTTTTGTCGTCGGCTATTTTTGATTTATTTTCCCCTCTACAAGAAGGGAAAATAACTGTCGCACAATTTATCAGCCGATTTTAATAATATTTGGCAATTAATTAAATTAATATTTGTTTATTAGGTAAATTCCATAGAATAAGGACTAAAGTAACTTATGTTGTTTTTAAACTTTCGCGACTTGAACACATTATTATTATATACTACGGGACTAATCGCGCGAGTTGCATCGACCGTGGTCACGGGTAGACTGATGAGACTCGATGCAACTCGGCCGAAACGTCAGGATGAGGAGGTATTTATTTATCTAGTAATTTTAGTGCGCGATTAGTCCCGTAGTATCCTATCCTACTAATATTATAAACGCGAAAGTTTGTGAGGATGGATGGATGGATGGATGTATGGATGTTTGTTACTCTTTCACGCAAAAACTACTGAACGGATTGAGATGAAACTTTGCAATAATATAGCTTATATATCAGAATAACACATAGGCTAAAAATTATAATGATATTGCGTCAAAAATCAAAATGCGGGCGAAGCCGCGGGTAAAAACTAGTATAATAATAAAGTAACTTATTTATTAACCGTACTAAAAAGCAAGAGATATACATCACCCGAACCTACATAATTTCGAAAGGTTTCATAAACTAGTATTGATTGTACTCGGGTGTCCAAATTCTAAAAGGTAAAAAGTAGCAAGGTAAAATGATTAGAGATTTGAACATGGAACTAGTTTAACTTTCTATTTTGACATTCCAACTGGTGATTTTGACTTATGCGAAAGACAATGCGTTTTTTTGTTCCACTTACTCTCTCTCGCGTATGCTATATAACCAGATAAGACAGCTGTAACGTAGTTTTTATTTGAGTGAAATTTAGCAATTCTTCTATAACTTGTCATTCTTCTGAGCTAAATCCTAACTTTTTTGCGAGTATGAACCAAATCGGTTTAGAGCGAGTTGAGATAAGGTGCTGTGTTCACGATATCTTTTTTTGAGATTTTTTTTTCTTTCCCAGGACCCAGGAGCAGGCGTTAGTTTCTACCAAGGATGCTTGACTAGACTCATTTTGAAAAAAGTTGTGAAGGAATGCAAATGCCTACCCTTCGAGTATAGTGGTAAGATTTTTTCATCACATCTATTCGAAAAGGACTACTTGGTTTGCCTTTAAGTGCGCCCAAAGGAGGTGTTTTCTATAAGGAACTTTATTAGTGCGACGGAATGATCTTTGCCCCGCACTTTTGGAATTTGGAAGTATTTGTAATGTTAGTGTTCAGCACCAAGAAAATGAATGAAAAGAATGTAAATAATGTAAATTTTCATTTGTTTTATTATTAGATACCATTTAATTTCAATTTAGTTGTTACTCTACGTTTCATTAAATAATAATAATAGAGTAAAATATGAGGCACCTTTTGTTTTCTCATGGAAGTGATGAAAGTAGAAAAAAAAGTAGAGTGTACCACTCGGGCGTAAAATATATTATGGCTCGGGCGACGTATTTTGAAACCCTCACTACGTTCAGGATTCTACTAAAAAATCCCTCACTTCGCTCTGGATTCAAAAAAGCGCCCTCGCCGTAAACATATTATTTTGCTCCCATATGATACAATCTACTATTTTTCCCCAATAAAGTGACAATATAAAGTACTCACTTGTCTGATGTAGCGTGACGTTTGCCTTTGAGAGGTCACCACTATCAAACATTTTGAACTGCTGCGCAGCACAGCACTATTACTTTTTATTTCTCATTTTTAATAGACTTCAAAAATGAAGTTATCAATTCAACTGTACGATTTTTATGTACGTTACTCGATTACTCCGCCAATTATGAACTGAGTTTGATGATTTTATATTTTTTTATTTGGTAGATCTAAGCTTCAAAATGTTCCCTTTTAAATTTAATCGAAATTGACTGAGTATTTTTTTGAGAATCAACAGTAATGTGAAATTTACTACATTGATGAGACATTGACCCGTGTGCACTATTCGAATTATGTAGGTACACGATAACACCAGCGTGGTGGACATGGCCCAATCACCCTTCGTGGATAGGCCTACGTCCTGCAGTGGATTATTAAAAAAAGGCTGGTTTAACATACGCCCTAAAATTTCTTTAAAGTCGGTTGTGCTGCTATTGTTGAAAAATAATTAAGGATGATTATTTTATATTCAACAAGTGTAATAATAGAATGGTAGCCTACGAGTAAGTCATGTAGAGTTGGTTTCTTGGTTCTACGAGAGATAAGATTAATTTTTGATTGTGCGAACTGTAGATTTGTCTTGGCCCCATTTTATATGAAAATGTTTTTTGTTGGATGCATTAGTCTCTTTATGAAGAAATTGTCAAATAAAACATTGTTATACCAAATAAATAATTAAGTAAGTTTGTATAGGCTGGGTGGTTAGCCTTGGTGTCAGTTTTTAAGTTTATAATAATAAGTGAGTATATCCCGGTCAGAATATCTGTGCACCTCGCTGGAATGCGGCGCCTCTCCGCGCACTCCCCGGTGCGACAGTACGGTTAGCATCTTCGTTGCCGATACATGTCCCGATAATTTTGATATTATAGCTTTATTTTAGCTTTATATTAGATATTAGCCGACATGACGTCACGAGGTCAGGTGCACAGATATTGTGACTGGGTTGTAGGTACATAACAGTAACCTTTCATAATTTCATGGTTGATATTTCAGCAAAACAACTAGGCGTTGAAGATTACATGGCATGCACGTGGGATCGCCTAGTTTGCGTCCATCACGAAATTGGTGAGCTAAAAAAACACAATTTACAGAGAAATATTTTCTTACCAAAACAGAAAAATTCTAAGATAAGTTTATTTCATCACTGAATGTCCAGTGGGAAATTGGAAAAACTAAACTAAAAACTAAAAGGGCAAACATAAAACTGTTACAAGAAACATTAACATTTCAGTAAATTTTCAACTCCTTGAAGCTGATCCTCGAACCTTGAAAGTGTAAATTGGTTTTACAAATAAAGAACTATGACTGTGACTGACGTAATTGTTTTAAATTTGACGCTCGTTGGTTATGTATAAACAAAATATACCGCTACATTAAAATGGCAATGCAATTATAGATCGACGCCATTGTGTAGCTGATGCTCTGGGTCAGCGCGCAATGTTCAATTATTTTGAGATTTTGTCATTTCTAGAAATACAACTCATTATAAGCTTACAACAACTTATTTGGCGGCCATGAACAGGCAGTGTTTAAAAGGTACATGCACATATTTACCTAAATAGTGGCCAGTCTATGCACAAAAATCATCAACTGATTTTACCTTCGTTTTTAGTTGATGCACTCTTTTTACAAGTTATTTTTAATAGAGCAAGTGCCTTTATTAACTACAACAAAATACAATACAACTTACTTAAGTTAAAACTATATACTAAAACTACTACTATATAAAAAGCAATTGGATCATCCGCGAACCCTTGAATGTCTAAAGATAATCCAAATGCTCAAGCTCACTGCCAGTTGGCAGCGTGCCCAGCATGCTGGAGGCATTGCCACGCTGAATGACAATGCTTATACGTTGAGCCAAATAAACACCAGCATTTAGTTTAACTCTTGTGATATGGTTCACTAAATTTTTTATTTACTCAATTCATTGATGCTTTCAGAAAAAATTGAAGCAGATGTTCGTGACATAATTTCCGTCAGCGAATGCTACCAAAGATGCGACTACGTGCAATACGAAACAGAAGTGGAACTTATCACCAATAATCGTCACTCGAGGTTAGTGTTACCTAATATTAGTAGGTACTACGTACTAGTAGTAACCTTACATTAAAGATTGGTCTCGCTACGCTTGACAAGATACCGTGCTATCTGTGATAGATAGATATAAGTTACCACGTGAATGCGGCAATTTATCATTGAATTGTGTTTTTAAAGCTTCCAGTTGGCATCTTTTTTGTTTTTGTAGTAAATAGATAAATATTGTTATTGGTAATTTAGATTAAGAAATTACATGTCATAAATTATAATGTACCTTCAAGTTCAATGTAAGTGTTTTATGAAAATAAATTATTTTATTTTGTATTTTTTTTTGTTTAATAAAATTCATCAATTGAATTTCAATACAACATTATCACATTCAACGTTACAACAATACATTAAATTAAACAAATTTGAGTGAAACTAAATTAACATGAAATAATTAAGATAATGTATATCAAAAATACCTATTTATAATAAGTTGATTAAAATGAATTAATTTCAATGTCGTCATGTGTCACTACATCGCAAGATTTCTGCCGTTATCATTAAGGTTTAAAGTCTTGTGACAACTGTCAGTTTTTTTTCAAAACGTTCGGTTGTAGAACGTAGACGGAGAAGATAATAAACGCCTAGTGCGTGGCCACATAAATTGAGCTCTGCCGTGGCTCGGATGGTACGCTAAATTGTGTGTCCCTGTTGTTTTAACCGTGTTGTCTAGTCAGAGGCCTTCAAGCGGCTTTAAAACTTTGACACCACGGCTTGCAATCTGGCTTTCCCAAACTTACAAACGGAGTACAATGTTCGCTTTGGTTTCGTTGAATCTGAACTAAATAACATTCCAGGATTTTTTTTTAAAACGCAATTTACACATGTATGTATGCAAAATTTCAGCTCAATCGGTAACCGGGAAGTGGATCAAATTTAATTTGCAATATAAATAATAAATCCGAAAACTGATAAGTAATTAATTTATTCTGGTGATCGCTTAGGCCGGTATTGCGGCGTATCGCCCCGCAAGCGGTTCGCACCGCGGGGCGAATTGCGCAAGTTTCTTTTTGAAGGCCCCCATTCGGCCCGCGGGGCGAAACGTCGAGAACGATGAAGGACGAGGTCGTTTCGGACCACGTTGATAAAGAACAACTTCCCGCATCAGTATTACGTATTTCTTTTGGTACAGCTACGCATAAAATTACATGAAATAAAATAAAAATCCGACACAAACAAAAAATAAACATAAATGCAACGCTATAAAAAGAACTAAGCAAGAAAAAAACCAAGCTACCAAAAACTTATAAACTCTTTATTGATTTAAGAGACATTATGAGCTGGGGGCTTAAGAGTTAAATTTAAGATTGTTTGGAAGCAGGCGGGGCCCATTTGCAAAATATAAATTGTAAGAAAATTAACTGGTCCCACCTGTTACCAAATTCGCCAAGCAGTTACACTAATTAATTCATTATTGAAAAAGTTATTGTTCTTAGTTAAAACGTCAATTTCCCCCAAGTTTCCGTTACAAAATCGAATCACCATAATATCATTGAAATATTTCTTTGACAAACATTAAAGTAATATTACATCTAATTTAAACTTCCATCCTACCGAAAAGCGTTTAAAACTTTTCAATTTAGGCATCGTGACATGTTTCCATGGAAAATTTAACGTTCATCTAAAAAAATACACGAATAGAATCTGTGTTCCAAGTAGTTTCGTCAACATTAATTTAAAAAATGCGTCCTGTGCGCTTGATTTAACATCTAAACTAACAAACGTCTGGACAGACGAGATAAAATTATACTTACTCTAAATAGAGACGCTTTGCTAGCTTTGTTCGCTCGGTTTTTCACCCATTCATCAGCCATAGGAGGTTCACTGCTGAACATAGGCCTCCCTTAAAGATCTATGTCGGTAACTTTGGATCTTCTACGGATCTCCTCATCCCTGATTCAATCCCGCAGAGAGACTCCGAGCATAGCTCGTTGTGCTACTTGGAGCTTACTAATTAGGCCCATAGTGAGATACCATGTTTCTGTACTAAAAGTCATCATTGCCATTATAATTTTATTGCATCAGAAATATCCGTGGGTACATAACCTATCTAATACCTACATACCTAACTAAAATGAGTTTCTGTTGTCTGACATATAGCACGCATCGTTGACCTACATGTATTGTCGTCGGCGCACGGATCAAATATCTACTCAGATATTGATATTAGAGACAGATTGAAAAGGGAATCTTCATCTAGATATATTTATTTTATGTCTCGCAACAAAGGTTTATTGTTGACTTTTCAGGCCGAAAATAAGTCCTGATACAATAAAATGAAACATAAAACGACTAACATCCATCCATTAAATTTCAGCACGTTTTGAATTATTGATTAATAATAAATAATCACGTAGTTGTATAATCATGCAACCTAGTCGAAAATACTCATGTTTATTCAGCAAGCTAGTTTAAATTTTGGTGCCGGAACTGTGAGTACTTTGGAACTTGTGCACATTTTTCACAGTTGGCTTTTTGGTGAAGAAAACCATCGTGAGTCAGCCGCTCTATTAGTTTTGCCCAACCTGCCTTTACATACATACTCGTATACCTATCTTAAAACATTATTGTAATTCTACGATTACAATATTAATAATTATTATTAGTTTTCAGAACATTCAGCTACCTAACTAACTTTCTAGTTAAAAAAAAATAAAAAAATAACACATTTGTGCAATGTATTCTAAAAACAAAAAAAAAGTGTATTTAATGTAGCTCAAAATCGCTTATATACGTCACCATACAACTAATCTTAAACATAACCTCCTCTTTGATCAATCGAGTAAAAATAAATATTGTGGTAATTTTGCCTATACTACATTCCACTTTGGTAAACAACTTTTGTCGCTGTTACACGTATAACTCACTATGTTGTTGCGAGCGAGACGGAAACTGCCATCCGAGATACAGATTTTATTCTAGTTCGGAGGGTAGGGTCAATCCCACTGCAATACAAGCCTAATACAAAAGTGTTTATAAATACTTATTAAAATCATTATGTAGTTTACTATAGGCACTGCTGAACATAGGTTGAGTAATGGACTAAAGTTTGACCACCACTGCTGCTGCAGATATCTCACTCGGCAGCCTTTGGTCTACTGCTGAACAGAGAGTTTTTTAGAGTCATTCGCCGTAGTTGCCAACGTAGATTTTTTAAGTCATATTCCAGGTCAGCAAGTAACAGAAACATACAATACTTATAATCTTCATAGTTGCTGTGTGTTTCAGGAATGTTTCCGATTCGTACAGCAGGGTAGGAGTCCACTTCAGCGACACTACCTGTATGAAATACAGGCGAGAAGTGCTGTACACCTGGGACCAAATGCTGGGTACGCATATTTTCGCTAGTTTTTTTTACCTACAATTTGTATTATTATAATATACTACGGGACTAATGGCGCACCAAAATTACGAGATAAATAAATACCTCATCATCCCAACGTTTCGGCCGAGTTGCATCGACCGTGGTCACGGGTAGACGACCACGGTAAATTAGTAGTATATTATAATAATGTGTTCAAATCGCGATAGTTTAAAAACAACATACAATTTTTATGGTGGATATTTGTCGTCTCAGAAACAAACTTTTTGAGTTTACATACGACCAGCCAGAATATGGATCGCTTTACCTAATTCTGTTTTGTCAATAGGGTTCAATGTAGGTGTCTTTAAATGCTGGTTAAAAAGGTATATTTTAGTTAAGCATCCTATACCATAGACCGCAAAAGTAATTAACATCAGGCAACATTTATGGAAACCTACATTTTACTTTTTGTATTAACCGATCTACATTAAATGTATTTTAATCTTATTAGCCGTTTTGGTAACAAGTTTTTGGAACGGCAGTAGAACACGACCTTGTTCTCATAAAAATCAAAGTAGATTAATCTACTATTATTCGCAATAGAAAGCCTTTAAAGGCTTTCTTTCACAATTGAGTTCGATAATTACCATGGTTTCCTTATTCATTAGTATTACGCCATATTTTTCACCAACAAGGCTTTCTTTTAATGGAACACGAAAAGAAAAATATTTAAGACAAATCAAGTAACGCAACGTTAAAAACGTTGATTTCATTAAGTGACATCTGGAAGGTCTCACAAATTGAACCTACTTTTTTTGGGTATTATTTATTTGAGTGCTTTTTGTTACGCAAAAATGAATATTTACAAAAAAATAAAATGAAACATAAATGTGATATTATTATTCCTTTCCTTCCATGAGTGAGACCTTTGCTCAGCAGTGGGACTAGGTAAAAACATTAGTATGATGTTTGGTAGCTCTAAACTATGTTGATTTAAGTTTTTAATTTTTTATTGATATCTAACTATTACTTTAATTAATTTAGATTATTTTAAATTTTTTTTTAATAATGACAATACTACACTACTACTACATAGAAAGCAATTGGATTTTTAAATTTCACATTTCTGATACTTTTTTTGCAATGTCAAAAAAGCAATCTTACTTCGCCAATAGATATCGTATCACATGGCTTTTAATTTTTGGCATTTTATTGGGATGAAATAAAATAAATTCTCAATATGTGTGCGAACCTTTAACCGACTAAGGAGAAAGTGACACAGCTATTACTTATAGTATTTTATTGGCAAAGAAAGTAGTACAAAATAGAGTGATTTACTATACACAGGACTTTTAATCTTTTATCAAAAAATTAAAAACACGATTGACTTTTTAAATAACTGGAAAGAAAATAAGACAATAAAACATTAAGTACCCCACACTCTAACTTTCGACGCAATAAACATCTCTTGGAAGGTCAAATCAAATGCTAAGCTACTTTTTAAAAAGTCCTTTTTACGAAATAAATGTCAAAGATAGGCCAGGTGGCTAGCCTTGGTGTCAGGTTTTTTTTAAAGTCTCTGACACAGCTAAACGAGGACCTACTATTTAATAAATCACCTGAGCCACGGTAGCGCTCAGTTGTAAATGCTACCTGCTGTCACCCTGTTGCTCATGACGTCTTTAATCACCGAAGTTAGTTGTTTACAACATAACATGTAAACAGTATTATGTTTGTTTATCGATTTCTTTGTTGTTAATATCGAGTTAGTTTACATTATTGCTTTAAATTTATGATACGTGTGGTAGTTATTAGGCTTTGTAATATTAGGACGACGGACCGTCAGACAGACGGATACAACTACCGTTTTAGTTAAAATGGTTCCTCGTTTTACTACGGAACTCTCGAAACCGCATAATTCTCATGGTGGCACTTCACATGGTTATTTGTATTTGTGTTTTTGACATATTTGACAAACAATCACGATGGATAGTTTATTTGACGAAATGTTGGCCTTATTTGCCTATTTGACAAATTAAGCCAATACCAAATACGAGTTAATTTAATTTATTCATTCATTTATTGCAAATATATACATAATTCAGTTAAAAACTAGGTTAACTAAATATATGGCATATATACCCTGTACTGAGGGCGCAGCAATAGCTAGTACAAACTAAACTATTATTAAAACATTATTATCGTACAATATTACATAGGTAGGTACTTAACTTAGGTACATACACAATTACCGTACGTTACCGTACGCTTGTCGGTTTTTCGAGTCACTTCAAAGGGATCAAATAGGCAAATACGCAAACAAACCGTCCACACATTGGCCATATTTAGAAGCGCACGCGCCGTAGTCCTGTACAGACTTGCAGTATTTTTGTGTCTACAATGTGAGCGAGAATTGGAATAACTACCTATATACCTACTGAAAATGAATTGGGACTTTAAAACAGTGCTAATATTCCTGGAATTGTACCATAGCTATCTGATGTCAAATGTTTATATTTTTGTTATTTGTCTGCTAAGTGTGGATGGTTGTATAATTTACCTCTATTTGCATAAACGTTATTTATGTTTCCCAATAGCGAACACAAAGAGCCATGTGAAGTGCCACCATCATGTCTGCTATAGCAATTACTCCGTAACCAATCGAGCACGCAGCGGCCCAACCGCTGACGCAGACGTGCGTGTTATCCAGTTTTACTATCCAGTATTGTAAGTTATAAAAGCTATAAATGTAAAGAATTAATTTATTATATTCCAGCAAATCTCGGTGGGATATTCGGCCTCTGTTTAGGCGGCTCAATCGTCAGCATCATGGAAATCATCTGGTTCCTTCTTGACTTACTCTGCACCATCATACACGAATCTTTCACAAAGAAAAAGGTCCCAAAAAACGGCAAATATAAGAATAAGGTTTTTGTCGTTAACCAAAGTTCTCCGAAAGAAGCAAACAAATTGTTTAAAAAGGATTTCAATGGTAAAAAAGGTGAAAGGTCCTCGGATGAAGCGAGATATAAGTTTGTTAATTAAATAATAAGTCAGATTATAGTACAATAAACCGTTGATGTTTGCTTCTTGTCTATTTAGGACTTCGAGTAATTTTTATAAAGATTAGTTGGATAACTAATTATTTAACTAACATAAATTAATTATTTATTTACAAATGTTACTTGTCACTGAAAATATTAATCATTTCGCACTGTATTTTTATTTGGGGTCATGGATTATAAAAGTCAAAATACGAAGTTCTAGAGCGCTTCTTAAGCCTAACAAGTGTAAGAGCGGTTTCATATTAGCGTATTTTTCTGCGCGTATATGGCCGTTACGCATATACGCGCCTAAACGCGCGCTACGTTACGCAATTAAAAAACCGGACTCGCGTGAACGGGCATATTTGGGCGTATTTCCTCGAACCGGTAGTGGTGTTGTGTCAGTATACCAGCTTATACGAGCTTAAAAGCGCGTCTACGCTCGTACGAATTGCGCGTGTGCCAAAAGGCGCGCCTATACGTGCCTACATGCGGTTTCAAAAATGAGCTTATACGCGCGTATAAAACGCTAGTCTGAAACCGCCCTTAATAAGACCAAAACAAAAGATTTCTGACTCAGAGAATCAGTTAATAATCAATGATTCAAATACCCCAATGGTTTTTTGGTGAAAGTAAATATCGAGTGTAGAGAGAGGTATAGGAAATTCGACAAGTTTACGATACGAAATACGTTTGTATAGGAAACTCGATTGCATTTAATATTACGCACCACCCATGTATATTTGACTGCCTCGGTGGCTCAGTGGTTTGTGACCCTAACTTCTGGGTTAAAGAGGCGTGGGTTCGATCCCACCCAGGATAAATATTTATGTGATGAACATAAATAGTGTTTGCTTTGTGTCTGGGTGTTATATAGTTACTATCTATTTATGTATGTATGTATTTAAAAAAAAAGAAATTTAGTATATCAGTCTCCGGCAGCCATATCATAAACTTTGCTTAGTTTGAGGTCAGAGGCCGTGTGTAAGATGTCCCAAATATTTATTTCTACCATGGAATAAATAAACTTATGAAAAGTAAGAGGAACTCGACATAGACCAACTTGCTATGGAGAAGGCTATGCTCAGTGAGCTCCCTAGATCGAATCAGAAATGAGGAGATTCGCAGACGAACCAAAGTTACCGACATAGCCTAGCGGATTAGCAAGTTAAATGGCAGTGAGTAGGGCACATAGGAGAACAGATGGCCGATGGGGCTGTAAAGTTCTGGAATGGAGACCACGGACCATAAAGCGCAGCGTAGGACGTCCACCGACTAGGTGGACTGACGATATAATAAAGATCGCAGGCACGCGCTAGATGCAGGCCGCTTCCAACCGGCCTTATTATAAATCTATAGGAGAAGCCAGCAGTAGACGTCCTACACCTGATGAATGGATGGATGAAAAGCAAATCTATTTACAATTTAACGAAGCTCAGTTCGTAGAACAAAATGTAGCACAGTGATTAGCATACTCCGACATCCTTCAAACGTGAGTTGGTGCCTCAAATGAATGATAATTAATGTAATAAGCTTGCAACGTCTACATCTGAAGACTGATTGCTCAATGACTGGAAGTTATTTAGCTGTATTATATTTCAATTCATTCAATACTCTCTTATAATACCAACAATGTGGTGAAATAAGCAATCCTGACGATGTCATTTGTGTGGATAGGGAAATTAGTTTCTTTAGTATATAAGTTATGTGCTTAAGTATAAAACACTTCAAGAAAAATACTAAACCAAAGACCAAATTAAACAAAATTTCCGCTACAATCATAAACATCATATTTTCTTTATACTCTATATTGATGTGGTACCACCCGATATTCTTTAAAAAAAACCGGACATGTGCGAGTCAGGCTCGTACACAGAGGGTTCCGTACAAATCCAAAAATTTTCACTAAATTGGGAAGTAAGTTGTTAAAACCTATATACCATTTTTTTTTCACTTTTCTCGTCATACATCGAAAATTACACATTGTTAAATAATTAAAAATCTGTTTCAGCATGTGCTAATGAAGCTCTTTTATATGATACCTTACATGATACGATTTACTCACCTTGAATTTTGAACCCATATTTTGTGAATTTTGAGGCCCTATTTTTTGTGATTTAAATAAAAATTTATAGTTTTCAGATTGATTCCTATATGTGTACTCTGAGACAATGCTTTTCGCCAAATTTCATAGTTCTATGTCAACGGGAAGAACCCTGTAGGTTTTGATTTTTGTGAGTGTCGAAATATGCGGTTATTTACGGCATAAACGGCTTTAACTTTTTTAAACGATAACTGAGAAGTTTTCTTTTACACAACTGCAAGAGACCATAAATATACGTATACAGTTTTAATTTCAACTCGATATCTTTACGCGTTCTCGAGATAAAGAGTCTTCACATACACACAGACGGACAGACGGACAACAAAGTGATCCTATAAGGGTTCCGTTTTTTTTTCCGTTTGAGGTACATAACCCTAAGAAAGGAAACACAAAAATTGTTATTTTATTGACTCAAAATAGGCGCAAATTCGTAGTAAAAAAATGACTAAACATTTTCACAATTTTAGAAAATTTCAGCTATGTAATATTCACTGCTGGATATAGATTTCCAATAAGAACCGTTGGAAGCTGCTTGCATCCGACTCAATCCTAAGCTCACCCGTGTATAATAGGACTAAACAATACTAGCCTATGACCTTATTATAGTAGGATTTTTCACCCTGCAGATACAGTTGTATAACGTGGGAGCTATAATATAGCTCAAAATTATAACTAAAAATCAATATTAATAATATTTTTTTTCCAAAAAATAGCATAACCGACTTTTAGGTAACAGGGGAGGGTAATAATTAAAAATAAATAATGTTACATTATATTACAGTGGTGTACCATCCTGCACACCTGAGATTGCGATGTCGCCAAAAATGCCAAGTCGATGGAAGTCGCTCATTCACTTTTTTTGACCCATAATGCGTGTACGGTGCGGTACCATTGTGAGTCACTAATTTTCATATCTATCGATAACTAGATACTCGTAGCTTTACAAAAGTTTTTATGAATTTAGTAAATTATCTTTATTTACATAATATTTCATTTCATGTATCAAAAAGCAGTAATAAATAACAATACAACAATACTAAATATAGACTGATTTAATTCTTAGATGGGCTTTTTCCAAGAATCATGATCCAATACACCCACCACGGTTAACTCACGCTATAGAGAGTAATAAAGAAAACAATATTAATATTCAAGGCGGTATGGCTGAGCTTTTTTATTCGTCTCATTTCGAAATTACTATCATTATCGGACGAAGGAAGTCCACTGTTGGATATAGGCCTCCCCTATGGATTTCCAATAAGATCAATTGGAAGTGTCTTTGGATTGGCATGCTAAAATGGTAGTGGGCAGGGCGCATAGTTTGGAGGACTGAACACCGAAAAAGAACGAAAGTTATCGAGTGGAGACCACCTACCGGCAAGCGCCTACGAGGTGGACAGATGATCTCGTCAAGACCGCACGATCACACTGGATGCAAGCTGCTTCCAAACAGTCTCATTAGAGATCCATAGGGGAAGCCTATGTCCAGCTGTGGACGACATATGCCTGGTGCACGGATGGATACAAAAGGTAGGTAAAACAGTATAGAGGTTTTGTGGGAGAACAGTGCCGCTCTAATGTGGTCCTAATTTTAGTTTGTTGGGAAAATCAGTGAATCGGTCAAGGCCTCCGTCAACCCACATCTTGTAGGGCGGATGAACGCGCTAGCCCAAAAATAAATTCAGAGAAATTCTGTCACTAAAATAATCAGGGTAGATTATTATCCGTAAACTGACAGTTTTGTACAAGGTTTCGATATTGAGAAAACATAAATAAGTGCTTACTTACGAGGCAAGTAGGCAGCAATGTAGGTTTTAGCATTTGGATTGTCATCATCCATGCACACTTTCTACCTTTTTCATCATTTTATAATACATCCCATCAAAACGTCGCCTGGACAAAATTCTTTTAGCAATAACTTCGCCAATTGTACCTAATTATAAGTTTTCATTTATATGTCTAGTTCTAAATTTTGGTGTACGTGTGCAATAAATAATTTCTGGACTCAAGAAGAGATTTTAACACCTTCAGTGGTCTATAATTCAATTGTTTTTATGTAGTTGTAGTAGATTGTTGTGGTTAATAAAGGTAAAAAACTTATATTGGTGTTAATTATTATTTTAGTTCTTAGTTTGTAGCTCTAAACTTTGTGCTTAATTTATCGTTCATCGAGTTATTACACTTAAAACAACGCTTAGGTTTTCTTTTTGTACTTAAATTTTTAACTATTTTTGTTCGAAGCGGCAGTTTTTTTAAGTTTTTTAGTATTCAAGTTATGTGTTTATTTTCTAATAAAGACAAATTAGTTAAATGATAAGCAGAAAATAAGAGCAATTTAGTCCTCTAGTTTTCCTAAAATATAAAGCAGCTGAAGGTTACAAAAGCAATTTTTGTTAAACCCCCTTTATTTTCCACAATTCCATAACCCAACATCTAATTTATATTTAAAATTGCAAGCGACAGAAACCTAAAGGAAATAATCTGAAGAGGCAACAGGCTGAAAAATGAGTGATTCCGTCACGGTCCGCCGACCTTCGTCGGGATTTTCGTGACACTTGGAGGGACCGCAAACTGAAAAGATTATTCCCTCGTGAAACGGTACTACATAAGTATGAATCCTCCAACTATTTGGATATGACCTATATAGTATGCAGGGCTACTGATAATCAATTAGCGTCATTTTAAGGGTATATTCTGTACAACGTCAAAACAAAAATCGTTTGTTCTACGATTTCTATAAATTCGTATTTATTTTCTTCCATCCAAAGGTGATGTCCACAAGTGGTATATTATTCAGAGAAAAATCGAACCAAGATGATATATACCTCATTTGAAAGCTTGTTTTATGGGCTTCCCAAAAATATTTAACTTAGATTTTTTCACCACTCCAATTTTTTTTAAATGCGAAAAATAAATAGTATGAAAAATAACAATACAGCTTGTTATTTTTTCTAGTTTAGCAATAATAAAGTGCTTCTATCGTTAATTTACTTGCATTCGTAGCTTATTCTTCCACATTCATCTCTTAATTTGCTAAAATCAAAAATTATAACATACCAGTGTGACCAGTTAGTAGGTACAATGTGACAAAAAAAAACTTAAAAAGTGTGTCTAATTGGTAAAAATGCTTTTATTTAACAATTTGGAGGTTACTTAATCAGGATCGCTAGAGATAGACAACCTATTAAGCCAAATATATGTCGAATCCATAAAAGGATCCGCATCAGTTATGGTGATTCAATGTGGTAATGATTTTATACCATCTGACCCAACAATGCTTCAGTGTGGCGTGGGTTAAGCGGGCGAGGAGACAAATTGCGACGTCACGAACAATCAGTTTATTTCACAGAAGATTACGTATGATTACAATTATAGAGATAACTTTAAGCGAAGGACATGGCGTTCCGCAGCGTAACTCACGCTGCGACCATTTTATCAAGAACACAACCCGAGCCGTTCCAAACACAGTTCACCATAACCTCTCCGAACCAGCTCTCCTTACAACTCACAAGTGACATCTGTCAAGTCATCATCGCATTTTCCCGCCCATCGGCCGATCATGCGATATCACTTGAAAACCTCCTTGGAAGCAATCAGCAGCGTTTGTTACAAGCGTTACCCCAGGAATATTGCCACTACCATTCCTAGTCCTTCGAAATTATACTAAGTGGCACTATTTAAAAATAAACTTAAAGCTATTGTCCCGTTATATATTTATTTATCCTACAAAATTCAAAATTAATTAAAAAAAAATTGGAGAACACTTTTTTGTTATTAACTGTTGTAATAGACTCAGAAAAATATAGACTTTCTCGAAATGTAATGAGTGTTGTGGTTAGAATTTTTGATTATTATTATACCAGCCTCCATACATTTTGTGGACATGTCCTTTAAAAAAACAACTTGACTTGAGTCAACTTGACTGCGTGACTTGGACTTCAGAGGAGATATTAAGCCCGATTACAGAAGCGCCAGCTTAAATTTAATAACGTAAAAAGCGTTCTCTCTATCGAATGCCTTAAGTGAATAAGAAACAGAACTGTGCTAATTAGCTATTATAATTACGATGGCGCCTCTCTGTAATCGGGCTTACTGTGTAAGTATGCAAACAAGTGTAAATATTAGTCAGGTATGTAAAAACAATTCATCATCATCATCATCATCATCATCATTTCAGCCATAGGACGTCCACTGCTGGACATAGGCCTCCCCTAATGATTTCCAATAAGACCGGTTGATAGCGGTTTGCATCCAGCGCGATCCTGCGGTTCTAATAAGGTCATCCGTCCACCTTGTGGGTGGACGTCCTACGCTGCGCTTGCCGGTACGTGGTCTCCACTCGAGAACTTTTCGACCCCATCGGACATCAGTTCTCCGCGCTATGTGCCCTGCCCATTGCCACTTCAACTTGCCAATCCGCTGAGCTATGTCGGTAACCTTGGTTCTTCTACGGATCTCCTCATTCCTGATTCGATCTCGCAGAGAAACTCCGAGCATAGCCCTCTCCATGGCTCGTTGGGCTACTTGGAGCTTACTAATAAGGCCCATAGTGAGAGATCACGTTTCTGTGCCATAAGTCATCACTGGCAACACACACTGGTCGAAAACTTTCGACTTGAGGCACTGAGGTATGTCGGACGAGAAGACGTTACGCAATTTTCCAAACGCTGCCCAACCGAGTTGGATTCGGCGATTGGCCTCTTTCTTGAAGTCGGACCTACCTAACTGGACTACTTGTCCCAGGTAGACGTACGAGTCAACGACTTCAAGAACCGAGTTCCCAACTGAAATAGGGGTGGGTACAACATGAGAATTACACATGACCTTTGTCTTATCCATGTTCATTTTAAGACCCACCTGTTGAGAGACTCGATTAAGGCCTTCGAGCATCGTGCTGAGTTCTTCCATCGACTTTGCCATGACTACGATATCGTCGGCAAATCGAAGGTGAGTGATGTATTCGCCATTGATGTTGATGCCGAGTCCTTTCCATTCCAGGAGCTTAAAGGCGTTCTCCAGAGTAGTAGTAAACAGTTTCGGAGATATTACGTCTCCCTGTCTTACGCCTCTCTTCAAAGGGATCGCCTTGGAGCTCTCTTCCTGTACTCGAACCGACATAGTGGCGTTATTATACAAACACTTCAGCACTTCAATGTACCGATGGTCAATACGGCATCGTTGAAGAGACTCAAGCACAGCCCATGTCTCAACCGAATCAAAGGCTTTCTCATAGTCCACAAACGCCAAGCAAAGTGGCAGGTTATACTTCTCGGTCTTCTGTATAACCTGCCGCAGCGTATGTATGTGGTCCATGGTGAAGCCCTTCCGGAAACCGGCTTGTTCGGCAGGCTGGAAGTCATCAAGCCTGCGTTCGAGACGATTCGTAATGACCCTTGAAAACAACTTATAAACATGGCTCAGAAGCGAGATGGGTCTGTAGTTTTTAAATAAGGTGTTGTCACCTTTTTTTTTTTTTTTTTTTTTTTTTTTTTTTTTGAAGAACAACACCACCACGCTTCTGTTCCACGCTTCTGGCGTTATGCCCTCGAGGACGACGGTGTTAAAAAGCTTCTGAAGGACTTTTAGTACCGGCGTTCCACCCGCTTTCAGAAGCTCTGAAGTGATTCCGTCGTCACCCGGCGCCTTATTGTTCTTAAGTTGGTTCAGGGCCATCCTAATCTCGTATAGGCTAATGTCCGGGATGTCTTCGGTGAAGTGTCGGGTCAGCTTGGCTCTTGGGTCTTTGGCCGTGCTGTTTACAGGCTTTGCTACCGAGGCGTATAACTGTCCGTAAAACCTTTCGATCTCCTGCAATACCTCTGCCTTGGTTGACGCTATACTGCCATCTTCTCTCTTCAGCTTTGTCAACTGGCTTTGCCCAATAGAAAAATGCCTCGCGAACACTTTGGAGCCTTTGTTCCGCTCTATTGTCTCTTTAACATGTTTAGTATTAAAGAGACGAATGTCGCACCGCACCGATTTTGAAATCTGTCTATTGAGCCGCCTGTATGACTTTACATCATCGGAAGACTGCAGTCTTAGCGAGCGTCGTTCGGCCATGACATTTAGAGTATGATCGGAGAATTTCTTAGGTTTATCTGAACGGCGGGGTCTAAAGAACTTAGAACCCACCGTTTGGACAGTTTCTACGAGCCCGTTATTGATCTCGTCCACCGACGCAAAGTTCTCCAGGCAAGCAAAGCGATTTGAGAGCTCGAGCTGAAAGTTCTCGGGGTTTTGTATGTGGGCACGAGTAGGTCGGAGCGTAGACTTCATCAGGCGGGACCTTTCGAGTTTAACGTTGATATTCAGTTTGCCTCGCACGATTCTGTGATCACTGCCAGTTTTTACCCTGTGGATCACGGAGACGTCGTTGAATATCCGTTTCTCGCTAGTCATGATGAAGTCTATCTCATTTCTCGTGGTACCGTCGGGACTCATCCAGGTCCATTTCCTGCGAAGTGGCTTCTGGAAGAAAGAGTTCATCATGAAGAGTTCCTCTTTCTCCAGAAAGTCTGCCAGCATGTGGCCCCTGGGGTTCCGTTGCCCACATCCAAATTGCCCCACTCTCAACTCATCATCGCTTTTCTTGCCCAACTTTGCGTTGAAGTCTCCCATAACAACCGTGAAGCGGGTCTTAGACTTATGTATGGCCCGACTTACGTCCTCATACATAGCCTCCACTTCATCATCTGGGTGTGACGAGGTCGGTGCGTATACCTGGATGACCTTCAACGAATATCGTTTGGATATTCTGAGTATCAGGTATACAACCCTGCTCGACACACTTTCGATGGTAATGATGTTGTTAACGAGAGACCTGTGAACGAGAAAGCCGACACCACCTTGGGACCGTTGGTCACCTTCCCGGTAGTACAGTCGGTTGCCGGATTTCAGGGTTATCGTGTCCTCGCCCTCTCTACGGACTTCAGATAACCCCATAATATCCCATCGCAACCTACTCAACTCTTCTTCCAGTTCCGCAATCTTCTCATCAGTCCTCATGGTGCGCACGTTATATGTTGCCAGGGCCAGTCGTCGTCGGTTGGGGTGGCAGCCGGATCTCTGCCGGGGATTCTTAGCACCCCTTGCTCCGCCGTTACCGTGGTCGCTGCCGGAACCAGGACTAGCGGAGCTGCCGGGGACTGGGGGCCTGGTTTCATTTTGTGCAATCATAAGGGGGATTTGCCCATAATTGCCGCGCTGGGCAAGCGTGTTGGCAATCGCAGGGCGTAGCTCTCGCGACAGGGATGCTGCTGCCCATCCCCGCCCTGTTGCACTTGAGCTACGCTGTTCTGGATGGGTATACCGCCAACTGTCGGTTCCGTAGTACCTCAGTCGGCTCTTACGACACCTGGTACAAGAGGGGGGTGCTATTCTACTCTGCCGGCACCCCACGGCAATATTTGTTAATTGTTTGTATTTGTAAAAACAATTATTTTTACATAATATGTAAGCGGGAGCAGCATATTCCACTAGACAAAACTTGGTACAAACTTGGTTGAGTATCTAAATCCTAAGAAGATTTGCAAGTGTGAATCAAATCGGCCAAGAGCGAGTCGAGATATCGGCTTATGAAGATTCAGTTAAAGAAATGTGTCGCGAGGACTACTGTTCGGAAAAGTACTAGTAATATGTATTATCATTACCATCATCATATCAGCCACAACATCCACTGGTAGACATAGGCCACTCCAGTATCATTGAAAGACTGGGTGGAAGCAGCTTGCATCCGCGTGTTCAGTGGATTTTTGACTGGTCCCTTGTTGGTGGATTTCTTACGATACGCTATTCACGAATAGTCTCAATTCAAGAACTTTGCAAAATCCCTTACACTTATATTTTATTTACGTAATTTTCAGGCAGCTTTCATCCAAGAATTATTATTTGTGCACCGTCTAAGCGGTCATCCTACGCTCGTCTGTATACTCTCCATTTGGAAATTACAGTACCTTATAAATGTACAAAGCAAAAATAAGAGCGTAAGGTAGGCATTTAATTATAATGTAAGCTACGAGTCTAGACCAATAAAGCCAGACCGTTACAAAAAGGTATTGTTGGGATTAAGGGCGGTGTTAGTGGTTTCAGATCCTTGGTAGATCCAACCGCAGAGCATATATCTGTAGAGGTGGCGTTTGCGTACCTTCTGTGCATCAAGAAAAAAAACAGGTTTTTTTTCAACCTTTACGTAGCCTGGAAAAACACTTCAAAATGTATTGTAACAAATTAACAACAAAGGATATTAAATAAAATAATATTTTTTTGATACAATAACTCATTTTTGTCGTTGGTGTAGGGCTTCTTCATTAAAAGAGATAATGTGATGAAAATGGATTTAATCTTCAGAGTTCAGAATCACGGGTTACAAGTATAGCACAATGTTGTATCGGAGATGTTTAAACAGGTCAAGAGTCTTGAGTAGAAAGAGGCCGAGAAAAAATAATTTTAACAGTCATAGACTAACTAACCATAAAGCACATAGATGTATTGTGTTTACACAAATAATATAATTTAGCAAAATCTATCGATTTGAGACTAATCGATTTCAAACAAAATCAATCGATTTCCAACAGTCGGTAGGTATATAGCTATTTTATAGCAATTTGGATACATTTTAGTGTCAAATACATTTATAATGAAACTAGAACTAAATAATCTAGTTATTTAGTTTGTGATATTTTATAGTTATTTTTAATACGTTTATCTCAAAGCAAATGGTGCTCGGATTCAAATAAGTTGTGAAAGTAACAGTAAACGCTTTAAATATTTTAATAGTTCCATCTCTTTGTATAGCTATATCTATGGTTTACACTCAACCTGTCACGTGCCTAACCTCTCTATTATATCATTGTTTTAGATCTTGTGAGCAATCCACAAGACTGAGGTCTATATTTTATATAACACTAGCTGACTCGGCGAACTTCGTTTCCCACAATATCTTTATTTATACGACTCAGAAACCTTTGGCTCATGCACAACAACTTTGCTAAAGAACATCACATGATCAAATGCATAGTTTATGATTATATAAAGGATATACAGACAATCATTCATTTTTATATATACAAGTTTAAAGTCGCTTAGAACACGTCTTATTACGAGTAGAAATCTTAGAGGCAGACCTACACATATTTCTAGCAGAGGATGTCCTACGGCTTATATCACGATGATTAAGTTTGGCATCCGTGGTACAGTACAAGCCAGCAAGAAGTCCTGAGTCGATCGCGATTGATCGGGTCGTTTTGATTGGGTCGCGAGCCGTAGGAGATTGATTCGATCGTTCGTCCTGCGCCGACCCGTTCACTTACCTACATACCTCTCGATCACCTACCGCAGGTCGGTCGTGCTGTTTGGTTGACTCATACCCGTGATGATCGGTAGTTGCCAAACTAACTTGGACTTTAATTATGGCATAGGATATGTACATTTTTAGGATTCCGTCAAAAGGAAAAAAACGGAACCCTTATAGGATCACTTTGTTATCCGTCTGTCCGTCTGTGTGTTTGTCAAGACCTTTTATCTCAAGAACGCATAAAGTTAACGAGTTGAAATTTAAACCATAATACACATATAACTATGGTCTCTTACAGTTGTAAAAAAATCAAACTTCTTGTTACCACTGATAATAGTTAGAGCCGATTATTTCGTAAAAAACCGCATATTTTGACACTAAAGGAAATCAAAACCTACAGGGTACTTCCCTAGTTCCCTAGTTGACCTACAACTATGAGATTTGGCAAAAAGCATTATCTTAGAGTACGCAAAAATAGGAATAAATCTGAAAACTGTACATTTTTAATTTAATCCAAAAAAATAGGGCCTAAATACAAAAAATATAGGCATAAAATTCAAAGTGAGTAAATCGTATCATGTGGGATATCATATGAAAGAGCTTTATTAGCAGATGCTAAAACAGGTTTACAATGTGAAATTTTCGATGAATGACGAGAAGAGGTAAAAAAAAAAAATCCATGATTTTTAATTTTTTTTTAACCTATAGAAATGTCAATGTCAATTATGTGATATTTCCGGGGTTTGCGCGGAACGCTCGGTGTGCGAGCCTTTTATTTGTAAGTATGAAGTCTTTAAAAAGAATCGGGTCGATCAAATTACACGAACTGTACGTATCCAAAATCGGGTCGATCAAATTAACAAACTTTACGATCGCGCAGTCATCTCGATCAAATGATAGAGTCGATCAAATGATCGAGTTGTTTGGGTCGTTTCAGTAGAGGGTAGGTCGCGATCCGGGTGGTAAAAAATGATTGATCGACACAGTACTACAAACAAGAATCTACGCGAACCTATTCGAAATAATAAAAAAAGAATCAAAGCCTTTGGCATACGGAAAACTAGCAGAATAATAGAAATTGAGCCCCCTTCAGATTTCTAAGAAATAAATCCTACAACAGTATTTGTGAGAATACTACAAACCATCCACAACATATTTTACTGGAGAGGTTATCACTTTTCTTGCGGCTTTATATACAGTTTCCACTATGTAGGGTTACCTAGCCAAATTGTGTGTAAATAACTGATTATTATAATTTATTTCATATTTTTGTAGGACTCTGTAGAATGAGAAAATTTAATGATCAAAGCTACTTAGCTATCTGCTAGAAGTTATCTTGCTCTTAGTTAACCCTAGAAGAATAGCGTGCGCTTTTCAGACAACCGCGAAATTGATACATTGCTGTATTTTTTAACCGATTCGCGTATAAGTTTGTATCAAATAATGTTAAGATGATTATCTAAATTCCTTGGTAATCATATATCCAAAAACGAAGCCAAGAAAATGTATATCAATAATTATGTTTCGCAAAAAATGGCACTACCGACTACAATATTGTACAAGAATAATTCGCTCCAATCGATGTGTAATAGTTATACATTAATGTTGATTTTTCAAAAACGACAGTCGATTTCGATAAAATTAAAATATGACTACCTCGAGAGGGGTTCACAACTGGCGAAAATATCGATGAACATACACAAAAAAACCGGACAAGTGCGAGTCAGGCTCTCACACCGAGGGTTCCGTACGAATCCAGAAAATTTCACAAAATTGGGAAGTAAGTTGTTAAAATCTCTGTACTGTAACAATCGACAAACACAGTGTTTTTTTTTTTCACTTTTCTCGTCATACATCGAAAATTACACAAAGTTAAAATAATTAGAATAAGAATAAGAAGAATAAGAATAATTTATTGGCCTTATAACAGTTTGTTATACTGGGCAAGTCATATTACATTTTAAATGGCATACTTATAATCTAATATACATAAAAATAAATTTAATATGAAATGTGGAATGAATTTGCATGATATTAATAAAATAAGAAAACAATATAAGTAAGTCATTACATATTTTTACAAATTAATTTATAAAACAATTTTGAAGGAGTTGATGAGGAGATCCATACAAATCCTTGAACTACAACAAAAGTGGAACATATTTTTAAAGAATGTCATGATTGTGAACATTGTTAATTCTATTAAATGTCATTTATTATCCATGCGAGAATGAAGATTCAGTCAGGTGCAGTGTCATAAATTCATTCAATGAGTAAAAAGGATTAGTTTCGAAGAAAAGTTTTATTTTTCTTTTGAATTCTTTTGCATGTAGGTTGGTAACATTTTGTGGTAGCTTATTAAAGATACAAATTTTATTGTATATGCCCTGTTTTTGTACCTTGGTCAATCTGTTAATTGGCCTGCGCAACTCCTCATACTTCCGGCATTTACGTTTATTAAAAACCTGTTTAAGCATGTGCTAATGCAGTTCTTTTATGATACCTTACATGATACTCACGTTGAATTTTGAACCCATATTTTGTGAATTTTGAGTCCCTATTTTTTGTGATTTAATTAAAAATGTACAGTTTTCAGACTTATTCCTATATGTGTACTCTGAGACAATGCTTCTCGACAAATTTTATAGTTCTCTGTCAACGGGAAGTACCCTGGAGGTTTTGATTTTTGTGAGTGTCGAAATATGCGGTTTTTACGACAAAAACGGCTCTAACTTTTTTTAAACGATAACTGTGAAGTTTTTATTTTACACAACTCCAAGAAACCATAAATATACGTATATAGTTTAAATTTCAACTCGATATCTTTACGCGTTCCCGAGATAAAGAGTCTTGACATACACACTGACGGACAGACGGACAACAAAGTGATCCTATAAGGGTTCCGTTTTTTCCGTTTGAGGTACGGAAACCTAAAAATACATACAAACATAGAACCTCCTCCTTTTCGCAAGTCGGTTGATAAAAAACAAGAAACGCACTACAACGTTTTTTGTTTTAAAACCGATTAAAATTCTTTATTTCAGCTTTACATACAATAGCCTACAGCCCTAATTCCAACCCAGTGAGTCTTCACGGCATAATTGTCTATCAAAATTCAGTACGAATCTTGTTTACTTGTGTTTGTTTACATTATTATGAACAATGAGGGCACTGGCGGTACTGACGTTAGTAGATAATACGTGTATAAATATGTAAGATATGTCTACAAAGAGTACAGCGATTTCGTATGCTAAATAAAGTGACAGAATATTCTAGACTTCATTCAATAATTCAGTGACTGTTATTGTTGTTTTTTACTAGACTGTCATGGAAAGGTTGTAGTTTTAGCTTTTCGTCTCCCACTTCTGGACATATTACAATACAACAATACAATATAAAAAAGCCGCAGAATAACGCTAGATAAAAGCCACATGTAACCTCTTTTTCGGAAACTTTTGTTTAGTATTGCCCATATCCAACGATTGTCGTTTACTGAAATTATGATGATGTTACACAGAAAAATATAGGCAAATGAGACAAGCCCAACTTACAAAAATATTCATCCCCACTTTTCATGTAGTATAGGAGTTACCCCTTAAATACACTATTTAAAAAAAAATCGAGGTCTATACTAAAACTATCATAATTAGAGAGCGAGACGCGGAATTTGAGATGTCTGTATGCCTGGAGCACTCATGCTCGCCAAAAGATTCTTACCTGCGGCGGCGTCGTGTGGCGGGTCGACCTCTTCTCTCAAACATGGTCGACGGCGCGCGCGTCACACTCGTGAACAGGTGCTGCTTGTGGGGATCGGACTGCTCTCAGCATATATGCATCATATCGTAGTTTAAAAATAGTAATTTTATGAATTTAATTATGTTTAGATTTAAGTGTAGAGTCCTCTAGTAAAGCCTTAGTTTTAAGAAATGTTCTTTAAATCATTAAATAAGTAATGTATAATCTTAAAGAGCACAGGCCCCGGTGTCTGTGGAGTGTAACAAATCAATAAAAAAAACTATCATAATCTCAAATTTCATGCAATTTGGTTCATAAATGTAGACGGTGAAATGACGGACGGACGGATGGACAGACGGACGGACACAACGAAGTTATAAGGGTTCGTTTTAAAAACTGTTGCTAAAACTTTAAATGATACCTGCCTGTTAGTAACACGATTTATGAATTGATCATTCTTTATTAATCAGTTTTCTTTCACCAAAAGGCAATTTATATATCCACCGCCCTCTCACGTTCAACACCTTTTCGAGTTTTATACGGCGACAGTTGAGAATAATGCTCTCAGAGGTAGATTGGGATCCTTATAGATTGATAGCTCTATTTTGTTGTTTGAAATGGAGAGAACGTCTCCTCGACTAGCTACGAATAGATTTATGGTAGTAAAGATAAACTTACATTTACACGTCTGATAATTCGGACCTAAAGCAATGTTATACTTACCTACATTGTAGAGTACTGTATGCTTTGTAAAATAAACTAAAATGGTAAAGTCATAGCTTTTGCCTCGTATTTAGTAGTGTTGGTTTCACTGCCGTCAAAACAGAGAAATTGAGTTCAGTTCCATTTACATTTGAGATTGAATTGAAGTTTGACAAGAAATGTTACATGTGTTATTTGATTTCTTCTAAAACTAGAACAGACATTAATTTATATCGACAGTAATTGATAAAGTTAATTTACGAGTTATAAATCAACTCAAAGTTACTGCTCTCTACTGGAAGAGGCAAACATTGACACGCCTCCACAGAGATTTGAGAAGTCACCTCGAATCTGGATTCTCTCAATGAAAATATTTCCTCGAGCTTACAACAGATGGCGTATAAATATAAACATATTTTCAGCGCTTTCGCATAGTGTGCTATGCAATAGACTTCAATTCACTCTTGAACATAGGCAAAGAAGATATAATAATACTACGTATAGAACGGCCACTCGTTACCCCCCACCCGTTTGAGTCTTCCTCACTTCCACCCCGCGTCAGGACTCGTCAAATTCACTCGGCGCGCGGGTTGCACAGGCCGGTGATTTCGACTAAAGTCTATTTCAACTAGAGAGCGAAAAACGGACATTGACTTTTTAGTGTTGCGCAGGGAAGACCAACCTTCTTTGCATCAATAAATTATTTTAATACTTAACAACTATTTTGTCACTATCAAAATTCAGGTTTTCAGTTTTTACCTAACAATTATCATTACTTTACTATTATCACTATTTAACTCAAAACTGTAGAACAAGTTTTACATGTAACTATCTACCTACACATTAGTAAATTAATCATCTGACATTGACAGGTGTAATTAGTTTAAGATTTAAGTGTGGGCCAAATAAACTATTTTTTATTATTATCACCTATTTAAAGGAAACGATTAAGAAAATAAAATCAAACGAATTAAAAAATGACATTAAATTAAATCTGAATCAATATTACTATCGTCTGACGAGCTGCTGTCTGATGTTTCGCCTGTTACGTTTATGATAAATGAATCCACAGTTTTATCCAATTCCTGGTCTAATGAGGATGAGAATCTTACCGAAACATGTCAAAACAGGTTTGCAATATCTGATTGGCCTTGTCGCTCGCCTCGCCCGGTACCACGAAACACGGTAAATGCGTAAGCGACAGGGAAACGATACATAAATGTATGGATAACGATACGCATCGTTTGTTTTCGGTGCTCTCGTGGTACCATGGCGTGAACGTACGTTTTTCGCTCTCTAGTTGAAATAGACTATACAAAAAAATACAGACTTACAATGGGGAAGACGTGTGCTGTTTATGGCTGTTCTACAACAATTCGCGACAAGATATCATTTCATTATTTCCCTAAAGATAAAATAAGGTACCTTATTTACTTTTAATAGGTAGATAATATTGTTATAAAAATTATGTCATTCAAATTTAGATAGTTCCTCTTCAAATAAAATAAATCGTTTACTTTTAGTTACAGTGCTGTCAAATTATTATGAATTCATTATACTTTAGAATGATATTCATTTTTGTAAATTTATTTCGCATCTAGCTCACTTCCGCATGAAAGTATTGCGGATCGGTCGTAAAGTACGCCAAGATAATTCTGCGCGCGGCCAAAATTGGGAACTAATTCAATGCTGGTAGAGAATTCGTAATGCTACCAACATAACGTACGTAGCGCCGCTACTCGCGCGCATAATCTCTCGTTCGCTCGTCGTGCTGATCACAGATAGAGTTGCCATGGGCGTGAAAATACTAGTTATCATCGTAACGCAACTGTTACGGAATATCGATATCGATATGCAATGTATTGTTTCGCGTTAACACATACATAACTAGTAGATAAGTGCTAATTTGTATTTGTATATTTTCTGTAAATAAACGAACATGTATATACTCGTAACATTGAGTTAATGTACAGTCCTATAATTTGTAGTTATTTTTTCTACATAAATACTAATACTAAATATTTTTTCATACATAAAGAATTAGATTTTGTCAATCTCACAATAAATGACAAAGATAAACCTTGTCAAAGTTCGGGAGTAGGGAGTTATACTTTTCTTTTATATTTTTGCTTTTCGCGGAGATGATTTACATAAGACAAAATGTTTGGAACGTGCGTTGTACGGGCCCACGTCCGCGCCCGTCCTGAGCCCGCCCTGTCCTTAATCATACCTCAACGAGTTATATCATTAACAATTTTTAAATCATTGTTTTGAATAAATATTTAGTGCTACTTAATTGACATCAGAAAAAAATCGTGTCAAATATTATTTAATAATTATCTATCTAACGGACTAATTATATTTTTTTCAAGCCAATTAGGTATACTTTTTACAAAAAAAATCTCCGAGACATTCTCAAAAAAATCTTTTTACTAAGATTTTTCCCAAAATATTAATATTTATTCAAAAAAACGACCTCTGCAAATATACCTAAAATTCTGATATTATATTCTAAAAATTCGACAGAGACACCGAAAACAATACCGTTTAAAATTCTGGATTCTCATCACACTGGCACAAGACATCTACTGTACGTAGTATTATTATATCTTCTTTGATACATGTTAAGCTACTAAGAACATTGTTATAAACTTTTAGAACCTCCTTTTTAGCGTCAAGGGTTAAAAAAATTTTTTTACAATTATTCGGAAACATTGCCAGAAACAGTTATAAAAACCAGCAACGATCCCGCAATCGCTTTTTAACCAGTGAAGGGCCTCACTAGCGTAGGTGTATGAAATTAGGGACTTCCCTCAGTTGGCCATCGGTCGGTGCGTTTCGCGCGTGATTTACTTAATCGTTAATTACTAGGTATATCTTTTGTTTAAATTATGGGATGATTTTACAAATATACATAATCGTGTGTGTGTGCGTGTTCATATTACTGGATACTTCAACAATATGTGAGAAAATTACGGAAATTTCGTAACAGTGCCGTGTTTTGGTTATGTTCTACGTAGGTAAATGAGTGATTTCGTCGAAATAAGTGTATGTACGATTGTATGTGAAACCTGCAGCGGCTAGTACATCGTATTAGTACTCCCAAAACTTCTTTGTAAGTCAGAATTACAATTCATACGGTCGACATGGGTCGTTGACAACCATAGGCGTTCTACACACAAATACCCGTGTAGCGTTCGTGCGTATGTGTAGTGTCTGTGAGTAAAATGTACTGTTGTGTGCGTAAGACAGCAGATTTTGTATGAAGAATCGCGGAGTGTCCGGGCTGTGACATAGGCCTAATTTTAATGTTATTTGGCTAGTTTCCACTACACTAGTTTAGTTGCGAGTTGGTGCATTCACAATTGACTTGGAATTACAAATCTTCGATAAAAGGGTTTACTTTTATTTACACACTAGTTTTTACCCGCGGCTTCGCCCGCATAGGTACGTAATATATTATTATAATTTATAGTCTATGTGTTATTCTGATATATAAGCTATATTATTGCAAAGTTTCATCTCAATCCGTTCAGTAGTTTTTGCGTGAAAGAGTAACAAACATCCATACATCCATCCATCCTCACAAACTTTCGCGTTTATAAAATTAGTAAGATAAAACATCAAAACTTAAATAAATTATCCTATCTAAAGTAAAAGTAAGTTCGTATTCTAAGGTGACTAGCCCTGGTGTCAGAGTTTATAAGCCACCTGAAACGTGTAATTCGAGCCACGTTAGTGCTCAGTTGTAAATGCAACCCGCGCTCACCTATCCGAAGCCTAACCGACTGACCGTGCTGAACGTTGCTTAAAACTTCGATGATTGCTATGGTATCAAACATAGTCAAACTACGCTATGAGCGAAGAATGTGTCTTCCATATCTTCGGTCACCAACATGTTTTCCTTCACCGCAAGCCAATAATGGTATGAAACCTACCACCGATATTTTTCTATTAGGTACCATACAACGTTATCAGCGATAACAAAAAGTCTTGCGGCTGAGAAGTGAAACCAATCTTGACGGATCGGCTATGCGCTTGTGGCGACGACCGACGTGGTATGTTTATCCTTTCACAAAAGTTGAACGGCTTTATTTCGAGTATCAGTACCTACTGGAAAACCCCAAACTAGGCTAAGCCTGTATCTTGGGTACCCAAAAGATTTTTACAAACTGAATTTCACCAGAACTATTCAACGTACAACTGCAAATTACATATCTACATACAACGACAAACTGCGGTTGATTGTAAATGGTGTTTAGGTGCAGTTTGATACGACTGAGTGCGTCCACTACGGTTTCCGTTGTCAACCGTCCATTAGCTGCGGTTACAGTGCTTTGATAGTAGGTACAAAGCTTTGCATACATCCAGCTGAATTGCCTCTATCAGGCGTGTTCAATATAACAACGGTACACTTCAGTAACCAATAAAACAAAGCACAGAACCGATTTTGATGGCATTTTCATGTAAGTAGGAAATAATATTTATTATTTGATAGCTAAGTAAGTAAGTAAGTAAGTTCGTATAGGCCGGGTGGCTAGCCCTGGTGTCAGAGTTTTTAGGCCGCCTGAAGGCCTCTGACATGACTAAACGGTTAAAACAACCGGGACCTACAATTTAACGTGTCATCCGAGCCACGGTAGCGCTCAGTTGGAAAATGCCACCCGCGGTCACCCATCCAAATACATTTGATAGCTAATCAACATATACATATACTTACAAATATATACCGAAAACAAGAAAATGGTTAGTGATCATTATTACACCGGTGATGTTATACAGAGTGATGTTATATGAAGTTGTGGTGGTCGAGAGGTAGTGACACCCGCCTTACAATCGTGAGGTCGTGGGTTCGAATCCCCGGTCCCGTACCAATGAGTTCTTTGGAATTTATGTACGGAATTTCACACCACTGGCTTTTCGGTGAAGGAAAACATCGTGAGGCAACCTGCATACGTCCGTAGAAGAAATTCGATGGTGTATGTGAATCCACCAACCCGCACTGGGCCAGCGTGGTGGATATGGCCCAATCACCCTTCGTGGGTAGGCCTACGTCCTGCAGTGGACTATTCAAAAGGCTGGTACAGTACAGTACAGTTATACATGGTTATTTCTAATCAATTAGCTTCATTGCAGGGGCTTATTTTATACATCAAAACTTACAACTTTTGTTCTGCAACTGTTGTTAAAACCCAAAAAAAATTGTCGTTCCATAGAAAATATCGTTTACCCGCGACAAAATGTATGGAAAAGTTATTTTATTATGTTATTTTATTTGAGTTTTAACAAAAGTCGAAGAACAAAAGTTGTTAGTTTTGATGTACAGAATAAACCCCTAAAAGGATGCTAATTGATTAGAGATAACCCTATTAGAGAAAGTAAGTAACTTCACGTAATTCACGTAATGCATCGGAAAAATGTGGAAAGAATGAAAGCTCTTAGATATTACACTTAAGTTTAATTTTATAATTTCAAAGAATATGCTAAATCAGTTTTCTTATCGATAAAATTCTGAGGTATCAAACAACTGGATTTAGAACGTCGTCTGCCAAATTTAAAATTATTACAAAATTATTAATTTTGGCTAACATTTCAGGAATCAGCTGAAAAAAAAAACATTTTAAATAAAACAGTGCTTTATTTACATTTTACACAGCTGAACCTTTGTTATGTTAAATTATTATAAAATTCAGAATGTACAGATAAATACTACTTTATAGGAACATAATTATAACATTCAGTTTTTTATTTTTACTTTTCACACAACTTGTTTGACAAATGTTTTTGAAATTGTAATCAATTTTATTTTCCTATTAAAAAAGTAATAATAATGATATTTTATTCATGCTTTAAATTCAATTTTTACTATACAACTTTATTTCGTATCACAAAATATTTATTCATGTTACACTAATTTTACAAAACCAATTTTATTACGTTATGGAATAAAAATAATTCATGCTTCTGTGGTATTTTTATGATATTATTGAAGTTGGTACGTACGAGTATGTAAACAACAGTAGGTATTTATTATACATACTTTGACATAGTTACTCATACAAGTTAAAATAAAAAAATACATTAAACCAAAAAACAAAAAACACACAACAAAAAAAAACAAACAAGTATATATCACTACTTTTTATTAAGAAACAAAACATTTGAAAATAAGTGCAGGGACCTACCAAGTGCATTTCGTTTTTGATGCCTGTAGTATTTTTTCCAACCCCCCATAGTAGGGAGAGCCGGACGGGATTTCGGGACATACTAAAGCACAGTACCAGTACCAGTACCTCCACTAAATACGAGCCCAATATACAGGGTTATTTTTAATCAATTATCATCCTTTTAGGGGCTTATTCTGTACATCTAAACTAACAACTTTTGCTCCACGACTTTTGTTAAAACTAAAAAAAAAAATGTTTTCCATAGTAAAATATCGTTCGCCCGCGACAAAATGTATGGAACAGCTGATTTTTGTAAGTTTTGACAAAAGTCGCGGAACAAAAGTTGTTAGTTTTGACGTATAGAATAAGCCCCTAAAAGGATGCTAATTGATTAGGAATAACCCTGTATATGGCCGCCCGTCAAGGATAATGGATCATATTAGTAAAATAAAACGATCATCAGACCACGTCAGATTAAGGTTTACTCTTTATTAACTCACCCTGAGTTAATTACACGCTTAAAAGTGTATATTCAACTAATCTGACAAGTTGAGAGTAACGTAAAAAGGAGGAAGGGTACAAACTTGTTTCTCGACATTCTTGAGCACGGTTATTTTAAATTTTATTTTAACATACGTACAGTATTAAAAATACGTAGGATATGGACGCTGTCCATATTTGACGCGTTGGAGTATGTCCATGCATATTTTCTGTTTGTGTTTTGAATCCGTAGCCACTCTCCCCACCGATGAAGAGGTTACGTTATGTACTTTTTTTTCTTTTTATCATCCTATCACCATGATAGATGTGACAATAGAACATGGGGTTGGGAGCTTTTTAATATATTCAGTAAGTATCCGTTGCCCACCCGAATGTTTTCATCATCTGGAACTTTAAATTTAATTATTCATTTATTACTAAGTTCAAATAAGTATTTGCTTTTTGACTGCAAGTTTTTGATTGTTTATGACGAATAAAATAAATAAGTAAAAATTAAGTAAGTAAGTTCGTATCCGACGGGTGGTAAGTCCTGGTGTCAGTGTTTAAGCCGCCCGAAGACTTCTGACATGGCAAAACGGTTAAAACAACAGGGACCGGAAATTAAAAAAATTAAACTAAATTAAGTTACATATTGGTGAACGCAACAGGTTTTTCCAACCCCCCTAATTTTATTAATCGAGCTATAGATCATAGAGTCAAATGGTATATAGAGAAGTTTTTACACAGTACCTTATTTCTGTAATGACTAGCATAATTTGTAACTAGCACACTAACTATATCTAGCAAATTAATATAAAATATTTTATTACACATAATTTGTCTTAGTATATTTATATTATTATTTAAAGCTAAATACATTTACTTAAGTTATAAAAAATTCGTTTCACAATGAAGAACTATGTACTTATTTAATTATGCAAGTACTTACAATTTATTAATAAAAAAAACATTTACGTTTTTTATTTTGTACAAATAGAACAAATACTTTAACTACATTATAATTAAACACATTTTTTTAACGTCACATTTAATTTACTGGGGGGAAATTTATTTACATATTTTATGTGCTGATTCCATTAGGTTCACAAGTATACAGAATTGTATCTAAGTTGAGAAATCAATGAAAT
The DNA here is from genome assembly GCA_949316475.1 of Hypomecis punctinalis. Lineage (NCBI taxonomy): Eukaryota > Metazoa > Arthropoda > Insecta > Lepidoptera > Geometridae > Hypomecis > Hypomecis punctinalis. The sequence continues at coordinate 25,600,551 of OX438800.1, read as the reverse complement.
GAAAATAATTCTCTAGCTACGAGTCCGCGTGCTAGTACTCCAACCTTGAGAAAGATCGCCAAATGCGATTGAAACTATAGTAGCAGTTTTCTACTAAAATATAGCGTGAGTAACACCTGTGCTTTACTTAATTAAAATAAAACATTACTTACTTACAATGTTTTAAATTTAAACCAAATAATTTGACTAGTGAGATATTTAAAAGTTAAATCATTAATACCTAGTCTGAATAGCAAATAGAATATTTCTAGTAAATCTATGTTTGAGGGTTTTCGGCCGCGTAAGCAACCAATGTTCACAGCTGGATGCCTATGAGGAGATTTCCCCTTCGTAGGGATGAAAGAATATTTTTTACATTACTACTCTACGTGCGATAGACTAAAACCGGTGGTTCGTTTACCCCCCGTGGCACTACTGAATTTATGAATACGAAATAACAATTATAGTAATGAGGGAGGTATATATATGTACATAAAAAATATTAATTTAAAACAAACTTTTTTGTTAAAAACGACTTTTACCGAACAAGTTTCCTTACAGAGTTCCTAGGACCACCTTTCAGCTCCATCATCAGACCCTAGTTACTATTGAAAGACAAACTACTCGTCAAGACGATTCAAATGAGCCCAAACTCGATGAGGTTGTGTCGTTTCATTGCTAAGTTCCTTTAAATAAATAAGCATTTATTTTGACCAAAGACCAAAACAAAAGCTTCAAAATTTAGTTACTTACATGTCATATTTTGATTATTTGTAAGTACATGAATCATATAACAATGATTCATGTACTGACAGTCAAAACGGTTCGCAAATACGTTCAGGATGGTGTTGTCACTGGCCCGGACCCTGCGCACCAGGGATGTGCACCGCTTCCGCATCGTTGTATAGAAACAATCGACGCGCGACTCGGCGAACATCCCCGACGCGCTGCAGTGCCGCGGCAGCCCTATCAGCACCCTGAACGCATTATTATATTGAACACGAAGGGCGCTGTACTGCTTCTGCATATACGCCACCCACAGGCTGCTCGTGTAGAAGGACGTACAAAACGCTCTGAATAGAGTAATTTTGACGCCCCTCGAACAACGCGCAAATCTGCGGGCCATCATATTTGCCCTTACAGACAACGCCCTCCGCTCCCTCTCTAAGTCTGCATCGTCTTTCAGGTCAGAGGTTAACATATGTCCCAGATACTTGAACTGATCTACCCGCCTCAGCTCGCTTCCATTCAGTTTGATGCTAGGTATGGTATCCAGACGCATTCCTCTGGCCTGAAAGACCATACATCCGTTTTGTGGGAATAAAGATCTTGACTAGAATTTCTTTTACAAATACACGATGTAATATAATGTACTATGTCACATTTTTTGCAGGTTGTATAATATATTATGAGCGAGAGGTCTATATATAGCATAATCTTACAATAAATTCACTAATTGATAACACTGTTTCAACTTTAGGTAAATTCACTGATTCAGATCACTGAAATTTACAGAAACTGAGGTCCTTTTTGGTAGCGGTGGTTCCACTGGTTCTCCCTCAGAGACCCCCGCAGGGACCCTTGAGGTTTGCCCCCCGCCCCCCGGCCCAGCTGGTTGTTGCTGCTGCGGAAGGTGACGGTAGTGCAGGTGCGCATGCTAGACGTGTTGGACTTTTGACGCAAGCCTTGCATCTGGAAGGTAAGCTGTGTGAAAATAAATTATTTCAATTGGGTTATGTTAGTGCATTATATTAATGAATTATTTTAGAACAAAATAGTTGTAAAAGCTTTAATTGGAGAAATAGGGCACAGGCTAAGGGAGACGACTTATGACTCCCGCTCCGGCTAGTACTTGGTGCAAAGGATGGCCATCGCCATCCAGCCAGGTAATGCGGCCAGCATTTTGGGCTCTTTTACGCCGGGTACCGACGGAGATGGGTTGTGTGTTTAGTTTTTAAGTTTAGCCATGTCCTGATATTAATAATTAAACTACTATAAACTCTATAAAAAAGCTCAGTTAATTTTGTAGGGGCGAAAAAGCTTCAAGGGTTGTGAAGGTTATGTAAAAAATAGATACTAGTAGTATTGATCATGGCCAAGTTAACGCCTCATATTCCCGATACTTTCAATTTAGTTTTTGACGTGGTAACGTCTTATAAATCGATGAACGCCGGCTGTACGCACGAAAAAGTGTCACGTTCCGCCAGAGCCGAGCGAGAGCGTGGAACAAGCTATAGAAAAGCACTATCGGCTTAAGCGTTCGGCTTGTTTTAGTTGTTGATTCAATAATGTTTTCTTATTATTTATTATGACGTAAATACACGTTAAATTATTGTCCGTAAACCGACTTTACAGACAACCAATTTTTATGTCATTTTACGTTTTTAGTGGTAATGACTCATTGTCTCGTTTTCTCGATACTCTCGATTGAGTTTCTGAACATAGGATGACCTACTAACACATTACCTAATAGATTAAAAACAACAACGGAAATTAATTTGATGACTCACATTTTGTTATTTTGTGAGATAACTAAAACATTACAGTAAAGTGAAAATAAGACTCGGCCAAACCTAAGCGTTATTGTTGACTCACAAAGCTGAAAGAAGCGATAGACGTACATATATGCAGCTTTATGAAGATAGGTACTATAAAAATAAAGTTCGATCAAATCCTATGAGATCTCTAAATAACATTATTTTAATGTCTATTACTACGTATGTACGAGTACTTGATACTTGTTCATTAATTATCTTGTCGCTTTGCATCCAACAGCAAAAACAGAAAAATCTGTTTTTAATTTGGTGCTAGTTATTTATTTGTTTCTTTTAGGCTTTTTTTATCACTGTTTGCTTTGTAACGCAAATGTTAAATTGAGTTAAGTCACAACTGACTCGAGTTATAATACCATATTTAAAAAACTAACTACATTTTTTTGTTAATACGTATAGAATAAAATAAAGTTTAGAATAAAACTTTAAAAATACTTTATCTAATTATTAGTAAAAATGTGTCTGTTATTATGGTTATTAAAAACAAACAAACTATGAACAGTTAATATGAATGCAATTATTCTATAATTAGTATGTTTTAATTTACTTTTCAATTTCAAAGCTACTAGATTGACCGGAAAAACATGCCGCCAATAATTGACATTGTAATTTATAAAGGATTATCCAGAACAGCCCCCCTGCCGCCTAAGCAATAGCAATCGTTTATGACTTCATTTTAATGAACAACTTTGATGGCTAACGTCACATAGGCGGTGCCAAATGACTAAAATGAAGTCATAAACAATTGCTTTTACGATGCTATTGCTTTAGGGGGTAGGCGGGCAGGTGTGTTAAGCGAAATGAGGTGAATCGGATCATCATTACAAAAAACTTTGAATGTAATGTAATACTAGAGTTATAATGCAATTGGCATGTCCGTTTTAATGGCTCAATAAATACAATTTAATTTTAATTTAATTTAAATCTTTTACTGTGGGGCTAGCCTGGCATTCGAAAAAAATAAAGTAATACCTAATAAAATAATACTATCATACATTTCGTCGTTTCCAAGTTGCAATTTTGTATGGAACAGCCGATTTTTTATTGAATTATGTGTTTGCTCCATATTTAAAGTTTTTCACAATGATGGCCTTAATCGCCTTTCGGATTAGTACAGCACAAACAGATGACTCTGTATAAGGTATTGCTAGCATTCATTATTAGCTAATTAATTATTAGTAACTACGGTTTGAGTACTAAATAATCTACAGGTTTATTAATAGGTTTGGTGATAGAGTGTACTAAATTACGTGTAGTTTTTTTAATTATGTGACTACGGTGCAATTTGCGACACCCATCTAATAGGCCTAGTCTACTAAGCTTGATGAAAAGCTATAATAAGTATCAAAAATATTATTTATACACTATCGGAAATAAAACAACAAAACTGACAACTACAAAAAAATCTAGCTTAAATTAATAAATAAAAGATTCTCTTTTGCTGTGTTGAATGGTGAAAAAATAAAATGAAATAAAAACAACTTGTCAGAAACAGCAAGTCACACGTCGTTTGCACAGCAATCATTTGAGAGCAGTCGCGCGTGTTTGATCGGTCTTTTTGGAAACAAAGTGGAATAAAGCTGACAAAACTCTTAATGGTAAGAGATCAACGTAATTTTGAAAAACTACACTATAAGTAGATAATGTGCTGTGGCATGGTGGGGGTCAATTTACTACATTTATTAATTATTTAATATATTACGAATACACTGGTACAGTACCATGGTACAGCTAAAATACTAAGTCATAATTTGTATATCACGGCAAGTTAAAACCTAATTAAATAAAAAAAGCAACTGTCACCCGCACCATGATACCGCGCACGAATTATAACGGTTGTATTTCATTCATTTCATTCATTTATTCATCTTTTGGTATGTATGTATGTATGTATGTATCTATACATACACTTAGCGGCGTATAATGTATAATATCGACTTTCCCCATTAAACGCTGTAAATTGTAATTTTATCTTTACTTCATTCAACACAGAAAAATTGAACCAAGTAGTGAGTGAAGCAAGTAGCAAGATACTTGTGAACTTACATGGAAATGAGTACTAGAGTTTATGTTACCCGGGTCTTGGCAGATCAGCTTGCGCAGCGAGCGCCGGAAGTTGCGCGTCATCAGGCAGTACACTATGGGGTTGATCGCCGAGTTTGCGTGCCCTGGAAAGTAAGGAAAAATTATAATATGAAATAAATATCATTTTATTACTTGGTAAGTACAATCATATAAAGATGCAGCCTTGACCACCAAACTAGGTATGACACCTGTATTTTGGTGGATAACTATTATTGGAGCATGGTGTTACCAATATGGTAGGAAGGAACCCATGGTGGTTAGTAACGCTCGCTTTAAGAAAGTGAGGTTGATAGTTCAAATCTTGGTCGTACGTACAAATGAATTCTTTGAAATTTACTAGGTATATACGGCTTCGTACACCACCGTAGTACAGTATTGTTGTATAATTATCTTCTTTAACGTCACTGAGTTGGTGAAGAAAAACCTGCCTACGTCCGTTGAAGATTGTAAATCCACCAAATGCCTAATCACCTTTCAGTGACGACTTATTAAAAAACCGACACAGTATGGTTATTGGTTAGATTTTGGATACAGGCGGCGTTGTCTACGACAAATATAGCGTAGAACAATCATTTTGACCATAGATGAATTATGGGTCTCGCGGTCTAGCGGAGCGTGATCCATAATTCATCTGTGCTGTTGACAAAATTTCGTTATTTCAAAATTATTTCATAGCAAAAAATAATCATAGTGAAAAGTAGGTATAATACTGATCATAAATATGGCATAGTGTTTCTACGTCAATACATAAATCAACAAAAATATGTAAATATTTTATGCCTCGTCATTCACTTGATTAAATTAAGTGCCTACAATGACCTACTTAAAATGTGGCAAACGTACGAGTATACCCAGTGTATGCTTTATGCTCAATCATTCTATCGAACAAACATTGGAAAAGAACGCCGACTCACGCCATGCGAGCATAAATTAGCGTCTGTCACGCAGTCGCGATAAATTACGCGAAAATGAATAAATCCAATCCGCCTAAATAAGTTCAAATCAATTTGGGTCGCGCGCCGGATTTCCAGATTGTTGTAGCGTGAATCCCGTCGCTCGCCATCGACATTTACTTTTGTTGATGAAGACTGGGCAAATAAAAAAGGTAATGTTTTTACAAGCTTTTATTTAACTTGCAATGGATTTACTTATGTGTGTATGTAAGTTCGGGTGACATCTTGCAAGTAAATTTGTCTCACTTCCCGGTTTTCGATTGAGCTGAAATTTTGCACGCCTATGTAAGTATGTATATCGCGTGATAATGCAATAATATCGTACCATGGAGCAGATCTGATAATGGATTCGGAAGGTCATAGGAACTCCTGTACTAAACAAGATAGACGCGTCGTGTTTGAGTTCGTTTTACTTGTCTTGGTTATCACTCTTCTGCTACATGGTACCCAGAAACTCAAAAGCTTGTATTTTGAAAAAGTTATATTTTATAATAATTTATTTATTAGGGTTCCGTATTCAAAAGGTAAAAACAGGACCCTATTACTAAGACTCCGTTGTCCGTCCTAGGCTGTATCTCATGAATCGTGATAGCCAGAAAGCTGAACACATATATAACAACATATGTATACACTAAAAACAGAATAAAATAAATATTTAAGGAGGCTCCCATATAACATGAATTTTAACTGTTTTTCGCTCGATATCAATAACGACATGAAATATACACAGAACATTTAGTTAAATATTCACTTCAGAAATAATTAATTAAATTAAAATAAAATATATATTTAAGTATACTCTCTTACAAGAAGCGCGTTTTGTGGTCGATATTAATAACGGAATCAGTTAGATGCTTGAAATATTCACAGAGTGTTTAGATTTTTTTTTTTTTTTTTGTTTGAGGTACACCGATGTGCTCTCCTTAAAATATTACAATCTAGCCATAAGCTAGTGAGTAATATAAATCTAACTTAAATTGCTAGGTAAGTATAATAACTAAGAATGTGTTTAGTTATTTGAAAAATAAATAATTAAATTAAAATAAAATATATAAAGAGGGGCTCCCATTCAGTACGGAACCTTTCGTGCGCGAGTCCGACTCGCACTTGGCCGATTATATATAAAATGTATATTGTGGGTCAATACCCACAATATACATTTTAATATGAAGCTGCAGCATTTTCAGGTGATACTGATCTGCTTCACTCCTTTTCTTACTGATCACACATCCTGGGTATGCCTTACTAATGCAGTGGACTGTTAAAAGTACTAATTGATTAAAAAGTACTAATTAACAAAAATACAAATACCACCACAAATATACATTAGTTACAATTGCCAGGGGGCCTCAAACTCGGCTAAGCCTGTATCTTATCCTAAATCTGTATCCAGTGTAGAATTGAGCAAATAAACTTTATTGCGTGCGCTTTTCAAGTAATATTTAGAAATTAACTACAGAAAAAATAATTAAATTATAAATGCGGTCCTAAGGTTATTAGAGTTTGTCAAACATTTTTCTCGTTTCATTTAATTCATTGATTTGCACCTCTAGGGACCCCACGTATACTCCAATTCCTCAAAGTCTTAAATAACTAGCAAAGTTATCACAATAGGCTTATATTAGGACATTCCTTGTGAGTCACAAAGGATCTAAACATTTCACACATATTCACACATCTAAGTATAGTTTGGTCTATTGTTCTAACTTGGAATTGATCGGGAACATAGCTCCAGGAATCTATGAGAATTTCATCTGATGAAGTCCCGAGATCAAATGTAGTGCCGCAATATTCAGTCCATTGAGAATATGGTTTGTATTATGTCCAAGTTTCGTGAAATTATCCTCCAAATTCTCTATAATATACTAGATATTGAGTATTGCCTTCGATGAACATTCTGCTAGTAGGTACCCTAATATCAGTAAAGTAATTAAGGTGAGCGTGTTGCTTTGCTAAGAGCTGGAGCTAGTTTCAGAGGTCATAACTATGAGAAACTTTTACTACGGGATCAACTACGAAGTCCTGTAAAGATAATCAGTTGTTCCCTTCGAGAAAATATCTACAGAGCCACATTCCCTAAGGTGAAAGTGGTAAAAAAATGTCCGAGCGCCGTCATAAATACCTAATTAGATATTTACATTCAATAATTCAAAATGTCCCGTTTTCTCGAATCTAGACGTTATGTCACCTAATTTGTGATTGTAACCGAGCTTTTGGTGTCACACGGCGTTGTAGTTGTCTTTCAAATGCCCTATGATTAACTAAAAAGTCTGCCTATTACGTACATTGGGCAGAGTTTTGGGTCGGACACTTTTTTTGCACAATTGTGAGTCTATAGATATTTGCTCGAAAGTTGTTCCATACAATAGTCCTCTCTACTAACGATAAAATGAATAGAGCAGCTGATTATTTTTTGCAATTTCACAGTTGACCCCGTATCAAGTAGGCAAAAGATAAAACAACTATCCAGAACAATTTTGAAAGATGAAGAATTAGAAGGAAAGGGAGGTGACGTGAAGTAGTAGTTATATCACACAAGGTAAAGAACTGTGAAACCTGAAAATTTCTCAACCAACAAAAGCCTAGATCTTGATAAAACGAATGAATTATACCTAGATTCCCTTGTCATCTAGTGGAATTTAGCACACTTTATCGTTATCCTCAACGCTAACGATCCTAAATAAGTATAAACAGACATCAAAGCGAGGAGAAAATCCTAAAAAAGTCCAATAAACCAGCTGTTGATAATAAATTTTAGCATTGTTATAAAGCTACCTGGTGTCGTGAAAAGACGCTTAGTGTGTATAAGATTTATTGTAACGACAGTCATTTGCGACGCCATATACATTTTTATGGTACGCTCTGTCCTCGTAAATTAACGTTATTTCGGAATATTAAATACTAGCCATGCCTTCGGTTTTACTCATTGTCTTACAGGGCTTGTTCATTTGTAAGAAAAAAAATGTTTGACTAGAAACCAATAACCATTTTCGTAGTGCTATAGCGTAGTTTGATACGTGTCTTTAGCGACCACCGAAGTGAAACAAGGTTCAGCACGGCCAGTCTCGATCGGTCTGATGTCTTACTTTATTCAAACTAAACTTACGTTTTTGACAATGCAACCTACTTCAAACAATTGATACAAAAATGAACTTTATATTCTCATAGTTTTCTATTTGGTACTTTTAGAGCTGTTTCAAAACAATACATACTAAGTTTATTTAGGAGCATTTTCTGAACATTTTTAGCGATCAAACTTACAATCGGCGGAAAAATTGCGTGACGAAATATTCACTAAAACGTAGCTAATAGTTTAAACTCTTTAATTAGGATGGGCCGGGCACGGGGCGTGCCCCGTCCGGGCCGTGGACGTATCACGTCTACACCACGTTCCAAATCATCACCTATGATATTTAAACGAAACGATATCATTACGCCAAAATTCACTTCACCTCATTGCACCATATAAATACCTACGTGACTAAATACACATTGATTGAGCCTGATTGAGTCACTCAAACCTAATGAATCAAAGTATATTTGTCCGTCTTGTATTTATTCGGCTGATTGCGACGTACGCCCAAGTCAGCGGGACATCACTTAGGTAATTACCCAACGGATCTAACTAGCTTGATGCGGTGACAGAACCAGCAAGATTATCTTTGCTTTGACTCCTTTGTTCAGTTCCTTGTATAACTCGCTGCCTTTGTTGGCTATAATTAGACAGTGTTTGTTCTATTTTACAGCATAGTAACAAATTATAAGGTAGATAGTTAGTATTGCTTTACATATAGCTTCCTGTACTTAAAGGAAAACGGCGTCTACCCATTTTATCCGCTGATGTACCCGACCATGTTCGTAATCGGCATGGTGGGGTACTGCAAGCTGGGGGTGAGGCAAGATGTCGCGCTCTGCAAGTACATGTGGCGCGTGCTGCGCGGGGAGCTCGCTCACCCTGAGCTGCTCCCGGCGCTGCAGCTGTATGTGCCGGACGAGGCCACCTCCAGAAGGCGCGAGTTCCCCACGTTTAGAGTGCCTATATAGCTGTAGGACGAACCTCGTAAAGTACGTCCCCACATCTCGCGCTCTGACACTATTAAATAAAATTGATATTGATATTTTTGGGTGCAGTCTGGCAAAGTTCACAGAAATGGCGCAGAAAATATGTGAAAACCCATAATTTCGAATAGATAGTTTATGTTTTTTTTGTTGCTCATGTTTTTTATACATGTTATGATTATGTTCTACTTCTATTATGTTTGTGTCTTATATTTAACATGTTAAGGACAGCATCAACTTGGTTTGAACTGTAATGGTGCTGTAACCTGTGATGATGAATAAAATAAATAATAATATTCCAAATATTATGAACTGACTTCACGAAAGACACTTTGTAGTTTAGTAAAATAGACTAGACTTTACTTTTTAAAGAAAAGGGTCAGAAGTAGGCAGCTAGTACAGCATGTTATAACTAGCTTCCTCATTCGCACCAAAAGTATAAATCAACATTTTAGACTCTATGGAGATTTTCACCATAGTAAAATAGTGTGCACTGGAGAGCAGCAGGGTTTGTCTTAGTTATTTTCTCTCTTGAACTGCTTGAAATGCTTAGACCTCCTTTATCCACTCACCGAGTTAAGGCAGACCAGCAAACACAGACTCCACGTGGATTGCTTTGATATCAATCAGAAGCTGAATGATGTCGTACAGCAGCCAGCTCAACGCAAAGAGACTCGCTACTTCTCATTCGCTTGGATAAGACTCACCTAGTAACAGAGTGTTAGAGCTGAGCAAAAGACACGGACTCACACGGACGGACACATAGGTACATGCACCGCGTTGACATCAATCAGCAACTGCTTGATGTTGTACGGCAGCCAACAGAGAGCAAACTATCTACCTATAAGCAGTCGAAGCTGCATTCCTTACATACCTACTAAGAGAGTGTAAGGCAGAGCAGCCAAATGGACTATATATCCACATCAGCTGACATAGTTGAAAATATTGTAGCGCAATCAGCAGAGCATGTAAAGAATCGCCTCCTCACCATGAGGTGACAGTAACATTTAGAGTCTGTAGAGAAAGAAATGTACAGAGCAGAGCTCGAACCGCTTGAAATGATCGGATTTTCTTGAGCAACTAAGCCATTTACCTAGTAACAGAGTGTAGGGCAGAGCAGCAGACACGGACTCCACATGCACCGCGTTGACATCAATCAGCAACATGATAATGTTGTACGGCAGCCAGCAGAGAGCGAACAGCACGGCCAGCAGCAGCAGGATCCACGCCACGCGCTTCCTCTCCCGCACCAGGCGGAGACGCTGGAATCATTGCCAAAGTATATTAAACTCTACATACAATATACAGAGTACTCATTTGTATTTACATTAATAGGCTAAGCCATTGCTATGGAGGAGACCGCCCGTCGGTGTCACAGTCTCTTCGTGTAGACAGACACGCTTTTTGTATCAAACTGGAGCTCTATATTAACTGGGTATTTATTTTAAGCATTTTCAAATAGCTTTGAATATTAAAAATCATTGATCAGATAATTTATAATATCAACTAGTGTTGGTATCACTGTCTGTAAATCAAAATTTAAAATATATACAAGAAATGGTAAAATTTGTTTTCAAAGTAAGGTTGAGGTGTTATAGAAAAACGGAAGAAAACAAACTAACCATATATCCAATATCCACCATGAAAAGATCTGGCTTGTCACTGGTTAAATATTCCAATTCAGCAACTTTGATCTTCAAAAAAATTACTCGTGGAAAAAGACAATCTATCTGGGGAACAAGCTCTTAAATTATTTACCTTTATAAACAAGCTAGTCATCCAAAAAATAAAGGAGAGTTAAATGAATATTTCAAAAATATCTAACCAATTTCAAACGATATTTTTACAGCCAGATTATTTCTAAAACCTGTAATAAATAAATTTATCTTTATATAATTTTTAAGGTCTGAAATCCTTTTATTCCCATTGTTACCGTTTACTCATAACATAAGCGTTAAAAAGTTATTAGTTGCTTTATAGATCATAAAACTCTTTGTACTGATCCCTCTGGCGCTGGTGGGCGTTCGCTGAATAAGAAATGAGACAATAATTTGAAAGGTGAGTCGAGTTTAGAGTAGCCGGGAATATTGAATGTTTTGAGTTGAACTTTTATTACGAGACGAGTGTTTCAACTTGCTATGAGATTAATGATTGGTATCGCTACGCTCGACTAGATACTGCGCTATCGGGAAACAATCCGCCGTGCATGCGGCATATCATTATTGAATTGTGTCACGACTTGGCATTTTTTCTTTCTATATTGATGAACTGTGTGTTTGAAGTCTTGATAACTATATTTTTTTTTAAATCATTCGCTACGTCCACGTCATATGTACGTTTAATGTGACTGGCCCGGTAAGCAAACTCTGCCAGTTCTGGTACAATGCGAATTGCCGCGTATGACGGCGTGTACGGTATGTTTTTTTGATAAGTTTTTAAGTTTTGGAAGAGAGTGACACTGTAGAAACTGTTGTTTGTACAAATATATTTTGTAGGAGCATTGACAGATAAAATATTTCAAATCCCACATGTATTTGTGTAGTTGTAGATGTAAAAGAGACGTCCACAAGTGGTGTATTATTTAGAGAAAAATCTAACCAAGATGATATTATACAGGGTTATTTCTAATCAATTAGCATCCTCTTAGGGACTTATTCTGTACATAAAAACTAACAACTTTTGTTCTGCGATTTTTGACAAAACTCAAAAAAAAATGTCAGCTCTTCCGTATATCTTATCGCGGATGAACGATATTTTTCAATGGAAGAAAGATTTTTTTTTTTTTAATTTTGGCAAATGTCGTAGTGCAAATGTTGATAGTTATGATGCCCAGAATAAGCCCCTAAAAGAATGCTAATTGATTAGAAATAACCCTGTATACATCATTTGAAAGCTTGTTTCATGGGCTTCACAAAAATATTTATTTTCATCCCTCCATTTTTTTAATGTGAATTGAATGAAAAATAAGAATTAAACTTTTAATATTTTCTAGTTTAACAATAATAAAGTGCTTGTATCGTTATTTTACTTGTATTTCTAGCTGATTTTTTCACAATCATCTCTTAATTTGTTAAAATTAAAAATTATAACCTACCAGTCTGACCAGTTAGTAAGTACAATGTGACAAAAAAAAACACTTAAAAAGTGTGTCTAATTGGTAAAAATGCTTTTATTTAACAATTTGGAGGTTCCTCAATCAGGGTTGATAGAGATTAAACTACCTATTGAGCCAAATTTATTTATTTATCCCAATGAATTCAAAATAAATTTTCAAAAATTGGAGGGCTCATTTTTGTTTATAACTGATGTAATAGACTCAGAAAAAAATGAACTTTATTGAAATGTAACGAGCGTTGTGGTTAGAATTTTTGATTATTATTATACCAGCCTCCGTACATTTTGTGGACGTGTCCTTTATTCGTATTATTCTGTACACCTAGTTGTAGACCCATAAAGTCATTGTCTCATTATTTTTTTCTCGTCGTTTACGCCAAGCTTGTATTTTTTTCTACTATATTTACCTTATTGTTACTCGGAAACAGGTGTTTTTGAATTTAACATAATATATTTGACTGTGTCTAAAAATGTTATCGTATTTCTCAAACGAATGAGCCAATTTAGATGAGTTATATTTTAAGAAAACTAATTCGAGATAATTCCTAGCTGTATCACAATAAAGCTACTGTAAGTTTTTATTCTAACGAGATATAAAAAAAACGGCTTTTAATGCTTACTGCGCACATTTTGTCAATAAATAAAGCGTATTTAAAATTCCAGTAACTTCGTCCATTTTTCCTACTTACAACCCGTTCAGATAAAGAACCTTGAGGCGGTTCATGAATTATTCATCGAGTTAGCACTAAGACTCCGTGAAGATGAGTTTCTAGTGATGTATCGGTAATAGAGATCACAAAATTTATTCTATAGGTCTAACAACTTTTATAGAATTGGAGCGCGTAAGGTATTTTTTCTGCAACCAAATGCCTTCTTATTCTTATTCAATGTAGAGACAAGTCTCCTGCACTAATGTTCCGCATGAGGTTTTTTGTGCATTTCCCCCTCCAGCGTCTACCCGAGCCAGCCCGGCTACTTAAAAAAATGACGTTATACGGGCGAAGCCGTTATAATTTATGCATCTTGTATGCTACTTGTATGGAGTCCGAAAAAATGCCAGGTCGATGTATGAAGTATACGATGTTTTGACAAATAAAATATCTGAATCTAAACCTTTGACTAGGTTACTTTCTCTTTTTATTAAATTATTATTTTTTTTTTGACATTTTTTGTGCATTTCTTGTTCCTAAATCACAACTGGGCGGATATACACTAAAAGTTTTTTTTAAATTTTTATTCAAAACTAAAATGAACTTCCGCAAAGTAACGCCTGATTCAATCAGCTATCTTATTATTGATTATCGGTCCTGTACACAAATTATGAATACCTCATTGAATCTTAAATGATGTCACGATAAGATACAATTTCTTTAACAAACGTTTGTTGTCTCCATTGAACAATAAATATAAAAATTCGTGGTAAAACGTAGGTACATACTGAAAATGTTTATTCAGTATTTTTTACATAGCAACGAAACAAAAAGCGATTCATTGATGGATGTATTTTTGCAAAGAATATAAATAGAAATCGAAAAACAAGCTTTTTATTTCTGTGAAATAAATTTTTGCCTGATATTGAATATTTGTTTGCAGCCCGCGGGTGAAATCGTAACGCTATAGATACGTATAAAGTGTCGTTCTGGAAGGTACAAGGACTTTCAGCGGCGTACTGTACTGTACCAGCCTTTTTAATAGTCCACTGCAGGACGTAGGCCAACCCACGAAGGGTGATTGGGCCATATCCACCACGCTGGCCCAGTGCGGGTTGGTGGATTCACATACGCCATCGAATTTATTCTAAGGACGTATGCAGGTTGCCTCACGATGTTTTCCTTCACCGAAATGCCAGTGGTGTGAAATTCCGTATATAAATTCCAAAGAACTCATCGGGACCGGGGATTCGAACCCATGTCCTCACGATTGTAAGGCGGGTGTCACTACCTCTAGACCACCACGGCCACTTCAGCGGCGTAAATATTCATTATTATATAAAAAATATACAATGGGACTAACTGTGAAATCACGAAAACATACGATGTCTTAAAAAGTTGATTGACTGTCAAAAAAATTCACTAAAAACTGCTTTTTATTTTTCGCTATATTGAGATAAATTCAAGTTGTTGTTTATAATGATAAATGTATGTGTCTGCAATTTGCGAAGCAACAAGTTGGATCTATCTATCTATCAGCCGTAGGATGTCCACTGCTGGACATAGGCCTCCCCCATGGATTTCCAATAAGGTCGGTTGGAAGCGGCCTGCATCCAGCGCGTTCCTGCGATTTTTATTATGTCGTCAGTCCACCTAGTCGGTGGACGTCCTACGCTGCGCTTGCTGGTCCGTGGTCTCCATTCGAGAACTTTCCGGCCCCATCGACCATCCGTTCTTCGAACAATGTGTCCTGCCCATTGCCACTTTAATTTGCTAATCCGCTGGGATATGTCGGTAACTTTGGTTCGTCTGCGGATCTCCTCATTTCTGATTCTATCCCGCAGAGAGACACCGCGAGCATAGCCCTCTCCATAGCACGGTGGGCTATCTTGAGCTTATTCATGAGGCGCACATTAAAAGACCACGTTTCAGTTCCATATGTCATCACTGGCAACACACAACTATCGAAAACTCTCGTCTTGAGGCACTGAGGTATATCGAATGAAAAGATGTCACGCAATTTTCCGAACGCTGCCCAGCCGAGTCGGATTCGGCGATCGACCTCTTTCTTAAAGTTGGACTTACCTAGCTGGACTACCTGTCCTAGGTAGACGTACGAGTCAACAAGTTCAAGAACCGAGCTCTCAACAAATATTGGGGTGGGTACAACATGGGCATTACACATGACCTTCGTTTTATCCATGTTCATTTTAAGACCCACCTGTCGAGAAACTCGATTGAGGTCTTCGAGCATCGTGCTGAGTTCTTCCATCGACTTCGCCATGACCACAATATCGTCAGCAAACCGAAGGTGAGTGATGTATTCGCCATTGATGTTGATGCCGAATCCTTTCCATTCCAGGAGCTTAAAGGCGTTCTCCAAAGTAGTAGTAAACAGTTTCGGAGATATCACATCTCCCTGTCTGACCCCTCTTTTTAAAGGAATCGCCTTGGAGCTCTCCTCCTGTACTCGGACCGACATAGTGGCGTTATTATACAAGCACTTCAACACTTCGATGTACCGATAGTCTATACGGCATCGTTGGAGAGACTCGAGCACAGCCCATGTCTCGACCACAAACGCTAAGCAAAGTGGCAAGTTATACTCTTCGGTCTTCTGTATAACTTGCCGCAGCGTATGAATGTGATCTATGGTGCTAAAGCCTTTTCGGAACCCGGTGGCAAGTTATACTCTTCGGTCTTCTGTATAACTTGCCGCAGCGTATGAATGTGATCTATAGTGCTAAAGCCTTTTCGGAACCCGGCTTGTTCGGAAGGCTGGAAGTCATCAAGCCTGCGCTCGAGACGATTCGTAATGACCCTTGAAAACAACTTATAAACATGGCTCAGAAGCGAGATGGGTCTGTAATTCTTCAATGAGGTGTTGTCACCTTTTTTAAAGAACAACGCCACCACGCTTCTGTTCCATGCTTCTGGCGTTATGCCCTCGAGGATAACGGTGTTGAAGAGCTTCTGAAGGACTTTAAGTACCTGTTTACCACCTGCTTTCAGAAGCTCTGAAGTTATTCCGTCATCACCCGGCGCCTTGTTGTTTTTAAGCTGATTCAGGGCCATTCTAATCTCGTACAGACTGATGTCCGGGATGTCTTCGGTGAAGTGTCGAGTCAGCTTTGCTCTCGGGTCTTTGGCCGTGCTGTCAACAGGCTTAGCTACCGAAGCGTATAACTGTCCGTAGAACCTTTCGATCTCCTCCAGTACCTCTGGCTTGATCGACGTTACACTGCCGTCTTCTCTCTTCAGCTTTGTCAGCTGGCTTTGCCCTATAGAAAAATTCCTTGCAAACACTTTGGAGCCTTTGTTTCGCTCAATCGTCTCTTTAATACTTTTGGTTTTAAAGAGACGTATATCGCGCCGCAAGGATTTATAGATTTGCCTATTAAGCTGCCTATATGACGCAGCGTCCCTTGTAGACTGCAGTCTCAATAAACGTCGTTTAGCCATGAGGTCTAAAGTGTGACCCGATAGTTTTTGGGGTCTTTTTGAACGGCGAGGTCTAAAAAATTTAGAACCCACCGTTTGGACAGTTTCTACGAGCCTGTTATTGATCTCGTCCACCGACACAAGATTCTCAAGGCAAGCAAAGCTATTTGAGAGCTCAAACTGAAAGCTTTCGGGGTTTTGGATTTGGTCTCGAGTAGGTCGGAGCGTAGACTTCATCAGGCGGGACCTTACAAGTCTAACGTTGATATTCAATGTACCTCTTACCATTCTGTGATCACTACCGGTTTTCACCCTGTTGATCACGGAGACATCATTGAATACTCGTCTCTTGTTGGTCATGATGAAGTCTATCTTATTTCTCGTAGAACCATCGGTACTTATCCAGGTCCATTTCCTGTGAGGCGGCTTCTGGAAGAAAGAGTTCATCATAAAAAGGCCCTCTTTCTCCGTTCCGTTGCCCATGCCCAAATTGCCCCACTTTCAGTTCATCCTCAATTTTCTTGCCTATCTTTGCGTTGAAGTCCCCCATAACAACAGTAAAGTGGGTTTCAGACTTATGTATGGCCTGACTTATGTCCTCATACATAGTCTCCACTTCATCATCTGGGTGTGCCGAGGTCGGTGCGTATACCTGAATGACCTTCAGCGAATATATTTTAGATATTCTGAGTATTAAAGTAGGGACAAGATAATAGGTCACTTTTGACATTTCATCAAAATTCAACAACGTAACCTTGTAACGGCGGGCATAAAATAAGAACTGCACAATTGCTTAACTTTTTTCAATTACGTTTACATATTTATTGTAATAATGAGCGATACGAGTAATTTTACGATTTGCTTTCACTAATAAACCATTCTAAACATAATAAACAATTTCTGATCTAAAGAACTGAACGTCGTTACAATGTTGCGTCAGTCAACCCTTTTTCTTTTTAAACACTAGGGATGTTACTCTAAAAATCGAAAGCTGATAGGATTGTAAGTTGAATCGAATGCAATGATTACTTGTGAAGAAAAATCACCATAAATTTATAACCACGTTGTGATTATAATAAAACCTAATTATACATATTTATTATTCTTTTAACTAACTTTAAAAATACAAAAAAATAACTAAATAGAAAGGTCATTGATGTTGGGTGCAATTTAGGTGGATGTTGCTGGCAACACCAGTGCCTGTCGATGACGCATGTCAAGTCGCCATAACATGATGATGACGCAGTCTTTTGTTGTTGTGCGAAGTGACTGTGCGTTTTTGGTGTGCTCTCTGTTATTTTCTTCTGATCCGGCTTTTTCATTGAACTGATCTTACTGACTACGTTTACCTGGCTATAAATTGGACTCCGATTGCTTAACGATTATTAAACAAGAAAAACATTACAGTCTTACTATGTCGAAACGGGGGAAAACTCTAAACAGTCAATCTCGCGAACTAGTGCTGAAATTGTACAATTATTTTGGACGTGAATCAGTTAACGATGGGCCTCTTTTACCATTGAAACCACCGAGAGAACGCGTTGCCGAAGCATTGGGAATAGGGAAGAAAACAGTAACTCAAATTCTGAAAGAGAAATACGGACCATCAGGCTCAGAAGATAATACTTTACGTACACCGAAAAAACGAAAGAGGGACAAGAAAATTGTTGACGTTGATAATTTTGATGCTACTGCAATTCGCAACCACATTTATGGATATTACTCGAGAAAAGAATATCCTACACGGGAAAAGCTATTGAGTTCGTTAAAAGGCGCAGGTTTATTTTTTGGAGGCAAATCGTCTCTATCAAAGGTTTTGAAATCGATTGGCTTTAGATTTAAAAAATCCGACAAGCGGAAAATCCTGCTAGAACGCTACGATATTATTTTGAAGAGAATAACATTCTTACGTGAGGTAAATAAAATTACGGATTGGGACAATGTCGTGTTTATTGACGAAACATGGTTGAATGCGAACCATACGGTTCCGCGGACATGGACCAATGATACAGCGGCCTCCACCTCAAAAGTTCCATTGGGAAAAGGAGCCCGACTTATTATATGTCACGCGGGATCAGCTTCTCAAGGTTTTATTCCAGACTGCCTCCTCGCATTCGCCTCTAAAACTACAACAGATTACCATGAGGAAATGAACTTTGATGTTTTTAAAGAGTGGTTTGAGAAGCTGCTAGTCAGCTTAGAAAACCCATCGAAAATTATAATGGACAATGCTCCGTATCATTCTGTACAAGTTGATAAACCACCAACTCAAGCAAATAAAAAGCAAGAAATTGTCTCGTGGCTGGTAAGAAATGGTGTGGAGGCAAGTCCAACATTATTAAAAGTTGAGTTGTTAAATCTGGTAAAAGCAACTAAGCCGTCCAAGCTCCGCTATGTAATCGATGAACTAGCCCTAGAGCATGGACACGAAGTTATTCGATTGCCTCCCTACCATTGCCAGTATAACGCCATCGAGCTTATTTGGGCACAAATAAAGGGTCATGCAGCGCGGAACAATACTGAACCACCCTTCAGTACTGCTAAAATGATGACTCTGCTACAAACTGCATGTGCAGAAGTCACTACAGAAGACTGGCGAAAAGTCGTGGAGAAGACAAAGAAAATAATTTTACAAGATTTTGAACGAGATGTGAGAATAGAAAATATTATTGAAAATGAATTAATAATATCTCTGAGTGCTGACAGCAGTGATGAAGATAGCAGTACCGAAAGTTCAAGTGAATAAAAGCAATTTTTTTGTTAAATTACGTAGGTACTTGTCTTATTTTGCTCCTTTAATTTATGAAAGAAAAAATAATAATGGGACAGGGATTCGCATGATCATTTTTAAAATTCACATATGTTTCAAGTCTGTATCGATTCATTCGATTCATTCATTTAATCGATGTTTTTAAGCAGGTCACCTCACTATGAATATAAAACTGACATCTGTCAAAAGTGACCTATTATCTTGTCCCTACTTTAGGTTTACAACCCTGCTCGAAACACTGTCGATGGTTACAATGTTGTTAGTGAGGGATCTGTGGACGAGAAAACCAACACCACCTTGAGACTTTTGTTCGCCTTCCCGGTAGTAGAATAGGTTGCCCGATTTCAGAGTTACCGTGTCCTCACCCTCTCTTTGGACTTCAGATAACCCCAAAATATCCCAGCGCAACCTACTCATCTCTTTTTCTAGTTCGACAATCTTTTCATCCGTCCTCAAAGTGCTTATGTTATGCGTTACCAGGGCTAGTTTCCGTTGGGGGTGGTAGCGGGGCGTCTGCCAGAGATTCTTCGCACCCCCCTCTCCGCCGTTACCGTGGCCGCTACCAGAGCCAGGAATAGCGGAGCCGCCGGGGACTGGGGGCCTGGTCGTTTGTTGTAAATTCATGAGGGGGAAATTGCCCATAATCGCCGCGCTGGGCAAGCGTGGTGGCGATCGCAGGACGTAGCTCCTCGCACCAGTGCCGCTGCTCCCCGACACTGGCCTGTGGTATTTAGGCTACGCCACATTGAATGGTTATACCGCCATCTATCGGTTCCGTAGTACCTCAGTCGGCTCTTATGACACCTGGCACAAGGAGGGGGGGGGGGTGCTATTCTACTCTGCCGGCACCCCACGGCTTACAAGTTGGATATTTGTCACTAAAAATCTAAAAAATAAGCAACATACCTAAGTATGTTCAGCATTAGAAGTGTAACACCTGATGAAGACATTAAGTAAAACACATGAGTCGTATTTCATGAAAGCGTTAAATTTGATAATGAATACTATAAGAGTAAAATTTGAGTAAAGTTTCAGGGAGCCTATTATCAAGCCTCAGATGTCCATTAGCGTGGGAGAGCGTCCTGGATATGTTAAGATAAATATAGAGATACGATGTTAGCTCTACATAAGCACTAATAATAACATGAGAAAGTTTGCCTGACTTTTGAGTGGTTTTTTATTATTTTTCGGATTAGTCGCGCACTGAAATTATACCTCATTATTTCGACGTTTTTTCTGATTTGCATCGATCGTGGTCGCCATGGTCACAGGTCATGGATAGTCAGTTTCTCATTATTTCGACGTTTTTTCTGATTTGCATCGATCGTGGTCGCCATGGTCACAGGTCATGGATAGTCAGTTTAACCGTGATACGACGGGATAATGAGGTATTAAATTATCTCGTATTTTCAATGCACGATTAGTCCTGTAAGGATTAATGCTCAAATGCTGAATTTTCCAAAATTATAAATAACAGCGCTCGATTACTTCTGAAAAAAGTTTGTTTGCGGTGTTTGTGAGATAGTTATGAAGTTTGCTACATAACTCAAATAAGTCAAGGTTTATTATGATTATAATATTCTTAATGCCACTATAGTGTCGGGATTGTTATTTTTTCGACCATGGCGTTGTGTTTTTATATCACGAATAATGCCTATAGATACATCTCTGTAGTTATTTATTTTTTGGAGAACATTAATATTAATGAATAGTAAAGATAAAGATAAATTTTATTGCAAAAACTTACACTAGGTACACAATTTTAAGTAGCTCTGCCTTTTGCGTTAGTTTAAAACAGTGTTGCAAAAGGCAGTGTCTTCCAGATGGATTCAAGTGATTTTGCAAGTACAATCAAACCAAGTCACTATACAATACAAGAATGAGCGTTTGCATTAGTGTGTGTGTGTGTGTGTGTGTGTGTGTGGGGGGGGGGGGTGTATTTGCGCGTGTGATGGTGTATGAGTGCGTGTGCATATTTTTACGTGCGGTGAGCATGAAACACTGCAATACTCAAGATCTTTTAAGAGTCAGGGTTAGCAGTGTTTATTTGCATGAATGTAATTAGTGTTAATATATTTCTATAAGTAGATTTACAGTCTCAAACATTGATAGCCAGTTAAAAAAATCACTTTTGATTTTGTAGAATAAATAATGACTTCATGTTTTCTTTACCATTAAATACATTGTACAGGTTCGGTTTATGGTATGTTAAAGCTGTTATAATTTTAGCGATTATAGATAAGATAATAATATAAGAACTATTAGTAATTCAGGCTAGATTTAAAAGATCTTTCGGTACTGAACTAGCCTTTAATTTAAATCTAACTTCTCGACAAAGGCACACGGAGGTTTATGGATGAACCCATATCCAACACGCAGTTTTATCCAGGAACAAGCTAATTTTTTTAGACTATAGAAAAGTTTTTTTTTGTCTTTTGTTTTAGACGGTGCGTGATGGGCAAAAAAAATCAGCCAAGTACGAGTCTGACTCGCGCACGAAGGGTTGGATGTTGGAGCCCCCTTAGCCCCATTCCTCTGGCTGTTTATTAATAGCAAGCAAAAGACTCTAAAATCACGATTGTTGTCTGGGAGCCCCCTTAAATTTTTATTTTATTCTGTTTTTAGTTATGTTGTTGCAAAGGCAAAAGTAATACATCATCTGTGAAAATTTTAGTTGTCTCGCGATCACTGTTCATGAGATACAGCCTGGTGACAGACAGACTGACAGACGCACATCGGAGTCTAAGTAATAGGGTCCCATTTATTTTACCCTTTGGGTACGGAACCCCAAAAATAGGAACCTACATACCTGTTGGCTATTGGCACTGCCTTCCGTCTGGTCAAAGGGTGGTAGTACTGAGCACAACCTCCTGCCCATCAGCGAGTACGACACCACCACGATGCAACCTGGAATCACAAAATATGACATTAGATCTATAAATAATTTACAATTATAACATAAAACAGTAACGTATCAGGTTATAAGCCTTCTGTGGACAAAAGCCTAATTTGATGTCAGTAAACAGTAATCAAAAAATCTGAGATAGTTATGATTATTTACTACTAGCATTTGCCCGCGGCTCCGCCCGCGTGGTATTTTGACTTTTGTGCTATCCCACAGGAACCTCTCATTTTTTCGGGATATAAAATAGCTCATGTCACTTTCCAGCCCTTGAATTATATCCATGCCAAAAATCAAGTCAATCCGTTACTCCGTTGCTGCGTGAAAGAGGAACAAACCAACAAACTTTTCGGATTTATAATAGTTAGTAAGATAGTAGAGTATGATGTCGGCTAAAGTAACTAAGTAGCAGTTAGAAGGTATATAGCTTGTAGGAGAACTAACTATAGGTAGCGGCACGTAAGTATAGCGCTGAGGGTAGTGTGGAGGGGATGGCTGTGCATGGTGACCGTCATACTAAGCCCATGCGCAGCCATTCCCTCCACACTTCGCTCAGCGCTAAACTTATATGCCACGACCTGTACTAGTTACTTTAACCGACATCTCGAGACACATCTCTTTTACTAAATCTTCAGAAGCCTATACCTATCTCGACTCGTTCTTGACTGATTTGGTTCATACTCAGAAATCTTGTCATAATTTAGATACTAAACAATCTTGGCAAATATTATTGGAATAAAATGTTAAATAATGCGACAGCAATTTTCCCCGTAATTCGGGGATCAATTGGGGAACTTGTAGACAAAAATTAACACATCTGGGCAGACGAAAGCAAAATCGCCGTGTAAAATGAGACCTTCGCTTCGTTTCGGTCAAATATATCAATGTTCCTATTCAGTATACAGTTATAGTTATTTTATTTGTTATTTCTAAATTTAAACATCCAGTAGATAATGATACTACTACTGACAGAATGTTTAGCAAAAAAAATATTTTAATTTTTCTTCCTAAAATACCTAATATCATTAGTGCCAAATTCCTCAATGCTCTTCAAATAACGTTGAAAAATTCCAAGTTAAGGTAAATTAAAACGACATTAATCGTGAACGTTATCAATTTTATTAATCAAACAAATGCAATTTTCATTTTTGACCGACGAACCGGAGGAGGTACTCAATTCGACGCGTACATATACAATACACATATATTTTTATGTACAACCACGCATAACTTTTTTCATAGTTGTTCGATTTCAATAATTTTTTTGATAATTTATTGGAAAGAGTATACTTCAAAATTGGTCCCATTTAAATTTTTTCGAAATCAGCTGAGCCATTTTTGATAAATCAACAATAATGTGAAAAATGCTATATCGATCCATGCGAAATATTCGCTAATTCTGTCACGGTTATAGTCGGTCATGCTATTTTTTGCGAAAATAATTATTTGTACAAAACTTATTGATGTTTGACTTTCCGCATTTTTTTTATTTCAAAACTTACACTACATTATTCTTATATTATACAATAGGTAATTAATCATAATATTTGATACGATTTCTTTTATTTTTTTATTTACATTTCTTTACCAGTTTGTCCAGTTTCCCACCGTATACTTTGTTAAGTGAATAAAACTGAAACTGAATGAAATCGAATCTGACTGAGTGTTCATAGAGAAGTTAGTTAAATATCAGCCTAAGTTAGAAGTTAAGGTGCAATATTGAATACCACGAGCAAACCAATGACCCGCCGCCGCAGTCGAGCGGTAGACATCAATAAAATCAGAACGTCAATGATCGGTAACAGTCTGAGAATAGATCGTAAGATTTTTTTACCTACCCTAAGAGTAAATAAATAATCAAGAGGGAACGTAGTTGAACAATCAAGTGAAGCCGGTTTTTTATGTATACATGTGTGAGTGCGTCGCTGTTGCGCCGCCATAGTTTGACTGACAAGCCAAGACGTAGTGTCTTTGAACGTTGATGTGTGTGTAATTGTCTGTACACGGCGAGGCGTAGTTTTGGTTAGCCTCACTTGTTTGTTCACAACATCTGTCTTTATTTTTTTATTTTGTCTGAGTACCTACCATAAAATATAGTTTCTCACTATTCACATCCGAAAGGAATACGATCCGAATCTGTGAAAGCCCGAAGTTGAGTAATTGTGTTGAACTATAAATTTCTATCATTTATGTGGTAAAATACAATTTGACACACGCGCAAGCGCCCTGTGCCGCTTTAACGAAACAACAGGAGTAGGCATACATTTTCTCCACGCGGTATAAAGAGAGCGGGATATTACTTCCTTTCTACGCCGCGCCGGTGGTCTCTACTCCCTCCATCTTACGAATTTTCTATTTAACATTTTGTACCCATCAAAAGTCAAAAATCGGATTCGTTTCAGTGCGAAACCACTGTAAGAATGGCCAGTTTTTTTATTTAACAAAACAACGTTCACTGGGTCAGCTAGTAGGTATATAAAGTTGTATTGTCAGGAAACCGTCGTAACAAAGGACAGGAAATTGCGGAAATGGCAGCACCCGTTATCAGCGCCATCTGGTGTGATGGATCGGAACTGCTCTGAAACTTCTCCGCACTCCAGCATAATTATTATACAACAAACTATATGTATATGTAACTAATGCCGAAGTTAAGGCTTCGCACAATTCTTTGTTTGATTTTTGTGTCATAAAATCCTTAGTTAAAACAATAGTCGATTCAACTTGTTCAAACAGTGTTATCATTCTGGAGATGATCAATTTGCCTGTACATTAGCTTCAGATTCTGAACTCTGATGTATCAGTGAAGGCACATCAGCTGCAAATGTACGCTGATAAACGGTTAAGGTTTTATATTTGTCAATGACATCTCATATAATATAAATAACTAATATCAAATATATTTATTAACATTAAAGAATGTACTATTACAATGTAGTGCTAACGGGCCCCAATATAGGCAAAGCCTGTATCTTGGGCACCCTGTAGTCGGTTTCCATAGTTTGCTGTCGCGCTGAGCGTGTGTGTGTGTATGGGGGTGTGTGTGGGGGTGTATGTGTGTGTGTGTGTGTGTGTCCAGATGGGTGTGTATTTGACAGTGTGTTTGTTATTGTGCAAGTTTATTGTACAACTCTGGCTACGAGGTGCGATGAACATAGCATGCGGAAAGACATATTTGAGCCTCATTTCACAAATTTTTCAGTTTGTTCACATGACAGTGATAACAACCATTTTTTGATATTTTGTTTAGCTTCAGCAAAGGAGACGTTTGCTATTTTAAAAAGTTTACACACTGAGTTGTAGGTAGAAGCGTGCACATATTTAGGGAGACGTGAGGCAAACACAGAGCTTTTTTTAGGGAGCAATTGCTCCCGTGGACGACGTTTGCTGGTATCTGGTGCATTGTCTCGGTGGTGGACTTTAGAGATAGCACGTAATACAAAAAGCTGTCGGGCAGTCAAAACGAGAGCTACAATCTAAAGCTTTTCAGTCAAAGTCAATAAATAGATATTTTCGAACACTACATGCTTCATCTTTACCCACAAGTTTGCATACCATCAAGTAAGAACGTTTTATGGCAATTACGTGGTTAAACACTTACAATATACAAATACGTGATTTAAAAAAGCCTATTTGATCCCTATTAACTGCTTACGGATATTAGGTACAAGACTTTCTACCAAAAGTAGAGTGACTTAATTTATGTGTTGGTGATTGTATGTAAGTATTCGAATTTAATTTATTGATACTATTTGATTTATTTGTTACACTACACATTGTTATTAATTATTTCATTGAATTAATTATTATGATTTACAATTTATTAAATTTAGATTTTGTTTGACATGTAACTTAAGGTTATGAATAAATGAATATGAATTTGAATTTTAATCTTTGACTTCAGCGTTAGCCATCCGATTTTTTAATTTTAATTTAATTTAGACTACACGTAACCATTAACTTCATTCAAAATTAATACGGAAGGAGCTAAATCCCACGACACAGGAATTCTCCTAGTGTGGGTTTTAGGGTTCACCCACAAGTATGCACAGTCCACGGACTCAATGTATGTTGCATAATAACTTTAACAATTAGTTATAATTATCCTTCAATCACCTTAAAAGAGACTGCATATCTCCCTTTATTTATTTACTAAATGCATAGCGTCCCGGCGCGAGTATTATTTCCACTTTTTAGAGTATTTTAAGTTTTTTGTTTAGCAACACTTGTCCGTTATGTCATTTGTGTCCTTACGTGCGACGTAAAACGGCTTGATTTTTCATCCTTTTGATGAAAAATGTTTTTGAAACCAAGCTGATTCCACTAATTATTATGTAAATAGCGTTTAAGATAATCCGTAGACTACGAGAAGTGAAGTATACATCACACATAGTGTAAAAATGTGACTACGTGCAAAAATATGTACCGCTGAATAATCAACGGTTTTAGGAAGTACGCTTCCCGTGATATACAAAACTGAATTAAACACAAGTAAAAGGTCTTAAATAGTGACATTAAGTACCTACCCAAACTGGGAACCCACTCAAGTAAGTGATTTCTGCACAAGCTACCTAGCAACCAAAACCGCAACATTGTTAACGTTTTGTCACGTTTTTATAAACAACACAATACAGCAACAATAAGGTAACTATCCAGTTACCTAATTATTGAAACTCGTAAGTTTCCTTAATGCCATCTATGTACGACCTATACGTCAGACAGACTAGAAACAAAAACCGTACTCCGGTTTTCACCTTTGTTTTTTTTTATGCTATAACTTGGTCAAGATAATAGCCTCATAATGAGAGCACTACATCTGGGTAATTTTTTGCCAGAAAATTCGACAAGAAACAATAATCATTATAGTTACTTCTGAAAAGTTAAGCGGTGAAGTGGTCAAAAAGACACACAACATATTTTCTCTGTCTTGAGTTAACCTGCGTGGTTAAACGCACAGAAGAAAGCATCCCACTGAGGATACAATATATTCACCGCAGCATGGTATATACCAAATGCTATACGCACAGTACTTACTGATGCCTTGATCTCGGTGAGCAATCATTAACCGAGGATAACTAATTATGGTTTTTTTCCTCAAGAAGGTAAGTCTGGGATGTAACCATAATATGCCATATTGTGCTTAGGAAGAGATAAGGGGTCACAGCAACCACCTATTAAAAATCTCTGACAGTAAGTTCATAACGAACCTTATGCAAAAATAGTATTTTCCTTCTTCCATCTGTTTAATAACCTAAATCCTGAGTAGGTATTCAGGATGTGTCCAAATTCCAAATTAAAGAAATAAATTATTTCTGTCACCTCACTTAATGGACACCAAGCAAGTTATAAATACATTGTTTGAATGTACCATGGTACCAATCAAAGTTACCATATCAGTAGAATCATCTCTAGAACAAAAAATGGTAAGTACCTACAGGTACTTATACTGAACCGGACTTTAATAGTCTAATACTATATCATATAGGCCTACCCAGGTAGGACCATAGGTACCATGGGCCAATGGCTGGCAGTGCATGTTGAATACCATATAAATTCAACTACAAAAATATAAACAACAAAATAAATAAGTACCTCTTATTCAGGTACCTACCTACCTATTACATACATTCCTCACTTGATACAAGGAACAGGGTAAATTATTATACATAACAATTTTGTATGCATATAGGGACCTACTTAGATATTAATACATAAAGTGAAACACTCATCACTGTTGTGGTTAGTAATTAAAAGTATCTCTCTCATATCTTAAATCAAAGATAAAAAAGCTAAATTTCATGTTCAGAGCCCTAAAACTTGGGAATAGAATGCATAAAAGTAATTATTAAGCCATATCGGTAGTTATTATGTTGTGGTATGTGAGGCCTACAACCTCTTATTTTATTTATGCTTTGGGGATATCTTAGAAAGGATTTCATCATCGACTTGGCATTATTTCATATCGATGAATTTCATAAATAGAAAGGGCTAAGTTGCATATCTCAGCGGGTATCCGCCAGCAAAACCTCTACCTATTCAAGGCTTTAGAAAGACCGGACCTAACTTGGTATCCCATCAAAAGTTAATACTTATATATCATAAAACAAAAACTTGGGCTATAGAGGACGCAAGGGGAAATTTGCTCACCGAAATTGATAAGGTGGTAGACAGATGGAGAGGCTATTGCGAAAATTTGTACGCGGACCCTGCAGCGGTAACGGCAAACCTCCACCATGACATGACCGATGTCCCATTGGAACCAGATATCTTGAGATCTGAAATTGAGTTTGCTCTAAAAAAGCTTAAATCGAATAAATCGGCCGGTAGTGACAACATCTTTGCCGAGGATTTGAAACTCACAGGGGATAGTGGGATTCACCTGCTGCAAAGTATATGCAATCAGATATGGAGAACAGGAGAATGGGTTAGTGACTGGCGAGAATCGATGATAATACCGCTGCACAAGAAAGGGTCAACGAAGTCTTGTGGAAACTACAGAACGGTGGCTCTTATTTCACATGCAAGCAAAGTCCTACTTTATGTCATCAGCGAACGCCTTAAAACATTTCTGCAGTGGCAGATCCCGGTAGAGCAAGCAGGTTTTGTTAAGGGACGAGGGACTCGGGAGCAGATAGTGAATGTTAGACAGGTCATAGAAAAGTGCCGTGAGTTCAACATTCCGATGCTGATGTGCTTCGTGGACTATTCAAAAGCATTTGATTGCGTTAGGTGGGAATGTCTGTGGAACATACTGCTAGAGATGGGAGTACCCAAACACTTCGTTGTTCTCATCGCAAAGCTATATCAAGATGGAAATACAGTTGTAAAGGTGAACGATGTCTTGTCAAATCCTTTCAAGCCGCAAAAAGGGGTGAGGCAGGGATGCATTTTGTCGCCAATTCTCTTCAACATATATGGTGAATACATTATGAGACGAGCCTTAGAAGGTTGGAAAGGTGGTATATCTGTGGGTGGTAAGAAGATCAGTAACTTGAGATATGCAGACGACACTACCCTCTTTGCAGCGACCGAACAAGAACTGGCTGAACTCCTTGCTAGAGTGGAGAAGGAGAGTGAATTGGTTGGCCTTAGTATCAACAAAGCAAAGACTAAAGTGATGGTAGTAGACAGGCAGGGTACGCTAATTCGCTCCAATGAACTCCAGGACATAGAATTTGTGGATCAGTTTGTTTACCTCGGCGCTCTTTTAAACAGTGAGGGGGACAGTGGAAAAGAGATCACTAGGAGAGTCCAAATGTCTAAGGCAGCAATGACAAAACTCACTAGGATATGGAAAGACCGCAATATATCCCGAAAAACTAAAGTGAGGTTAGTGCGCTCATTGGTTTTCTCAATCTTTTCTTACGGTGCCGAATCCTGGACGATAAAACAGAAAGAAAGAACGAAAATCGACGCTTTTGAAATGTGGTGCTGGAGGCGTATGTTGCGAATCCCATGGACCGCACGTCGAACGAACGTGTCGATACTCAAGGAGCTCGGAATAACCACTAGATTATCCACTACATGTTTCCAGCGGATACTCACGTATTTCGGTCACGTCGCACGCAGAAACCCGGATTGTCTGGAAAAACTAATGTTGGTTGGGCAGGTCGACGGGAAAAGACCACGCGGGCGTTCTCCTACCCGTTGGTCTAACCAAATAAAAACACTTACTGGCCTGCCTATAACTAAAGCCATTAAGATCGCCGAGGACAGAACCGCATGGAAGAGCATGGTGCAGCAAGTGGCGAACATTCCATAGTAGACACGACCTTCAGCAATGAAGATACCGATTAAGAAGAAGATCATAAAACATGATACTCAGAAATACTTCAGTCCTTCAGAAAACTAGAATGATAAGTTATAAACATTAGGTACATATTAAGTTTAATTACTAATTATTTATATTTATAGTTTAATTACTATTTATTAATTACATATTAAGTTGAATTACTAACATAATCAAGCTGACTATATTACAATTTTAAAAATATTGGTTATTTAAATACAGTGTATCCACTGATACTTTTAAGTAATTTCAGTCCAACGGATGAAACACCTTACACAGGCATGAGATACTGTGATAGACCATACATGATTTGGGTATATAATAATAATAATATCATAAATTTCTGTATCCCTATGGTTGTATACCATTACAACTCTTACACGGGCTTGAATAATTAGATTCTACCAGTAAATAACAATTAGGAAGCAATGAACTTCATGATAATTATTATTATGCTTAATGAATTTCAGTGCCTACTGAAGGTTTATTCACAAATTTGACAGTAGGTACCCATCTTATAATTTAAACTAAAGGGGAAATGTGGACTAAGTAAGTCTAGGGGACAAATCCTGGACAACAGACTATAGACAATAATTGTTCCTTAGGCTTTAGTTACCTACTCATACCTCTATTCATGGGGACCCAGATAATAAATATTTAATTAAAAGATATCATATTATTATTAAACAGTTCATTAAAATATATAGTATTAATTAATTAAATTAAAGTAATAGACAACATGATCAAAATTATTAATTAAAGCTGTCAGAAGATTAATGATATACTTCATCCATCATCATCATCACAATTGTTAATTACACTTATTTAAGTAGAATATTGAGCCAAGGTTTAATACCCCCACATCAAATAAATAAAAATCCAACTTTCA
The DNA here is from genome assembly GCA_949316475.1 of Hypomecis punctinalis. Lineage (NCBI taxonomy): Eukaryota > Metazoa > Arthropoda > Insecta > Lepidoptera > Geometridae > Hypomecis > Hypomecis punctinalis. The sequence continues at coordinate 25,569,371 of OX438800.1, read as the reverse complement.
CAGGATTCAAGTACCTATAAAAATAAAAATCTTTTTCAAAAAATTCCTTATGGGTCAGTTAGAAACACATATTCATATTAATTTTAATAATTAATAGGACAAAATATATTCAATTAAGTTTGTCTGTCTGAAAGGACAACTGAAGTACTTAGGTACATCATTGTACAATTTGTACCTATATTGTGTACCTAGTAGGTACTTAGAATAAAAAACAAAAACAGCATCAAGATCCTAAATAATTTGGCTGACCTTGTTAGATACCCATTATTTCACTTCGTATGACAAAATAATATGGTATGTATTGTAGCTTGTCTTGTAGGGCATGCGTATTGCTGGATATTTTTCTAAAGAATAATGAAAGCAGCTAAATTTTATACCTAAGTATTTAAAGGGTGTCAACACCTTAAAACTCATGTAGGACCTTTATTTGTTACATACTACTGTCTAAGCTGGTATAGTTTTACAGAATTTTATTTGTATGATGAAAAGCTCCTTACCACTTGATGTGATAGTGAGCTATAGGTAATATACCTATTTTAGTAGATAAGTAACACTAATATGTGTACTGCACTGTACTGTACCAGCCTTTTAATAGTCCACGGCAGGACGTAGGCCTACCCACGAAAGGTGATTAGGCCATATCCACTACGCTGGCCCAGTGCGGGTTGGTGGTGGATAATATGTGTAATTTGGAGATACTATCTACTACCTTCTTTACCAATTTCTCGTAAAAAATGTAAGCTTCAGCTTCTAAATAAATGACACTGAATCATCCATTAAGAATGGCCTATTAAAATAGGTATGTAATATTAAAATATTGTTTAAAAAACAAGTTAAGATAAGGAATACAATCAACATTTTTTGTAGTATGTAATTGTAAATGTACAAATGTAATTGTTGGCAAACCAGCGACAAGGACGCGAATTTAATATTAGGTATGCTGGTAGGTAAGTGACAAGGGTGACAATTTATGTATAGATAGGTATAAATTATTTGTTATCTCAAGAATAGTTGTAAGAAATAGGTAAAGTTGAATGACAGGTAATGAAATCAGTTGATATAAGTATCTTGACATGACCCACTAACCACATGGTAAACAGATGGAAATTCTTAGATTTTATTATTACTTAATACTGTATAGATTAAGTACCTGTGTGAGGAAAATTTAATGGAAATCACCAGACAAGCTGATATATATTGTATAAATATGTTCTAAGGCCAGTTGGGAGCTATACTTAAACTAAGAGCATATTAAAGTGACTTAGTAAATGAGTCATAATGACATTATTTATTTAGTAAATACATAATTAGGGTCAGGCCACACACTACATTTATTGATGCTCATAAATAAATTTATAGCAGTTAATAACAAGCTTTAGCAAACCAATACGAGATACCTTTATCAAATCAGATTATTGATAGTATCTATAAAGATAATAATAAAAAAAAAAAAACAAAACCTCATTTGAAGCTTCTTTTGTCCTTTTGAAAGTACCAAGTTCGTAGACAAGTTCACCTGATCCAAATACTCTTTAACTGTCATATGCTGTAATTATACAAATATCTTCGCTTCTCTTGGGTATAAGTACAACAGTAATACAAAATATCCGATTAGTTAGGTACCTACCTAGGTATGTAATCTATTTTGTAGATATGTGTCATATAATACAAAATGCAGATTCGCATTAAGCACAAAAACAACAGAGCATACATAGCATCTGGGGTCCAATAGACAAATATAGTTTGGTAAAGGTTAGCTTACATAATACGTATATATATATATTTTGCCTTGTAATAAACCCAATTAGAAAGGCAAGAAAATATTTAAAAAAAAAAAAAAAAAAAACCTGAACATTTCACAACCCTCTAAACATCTGCATTTAGTAAATAAATAAAGGCAGTCTCTTTTAAGGTGATTGAAGGATAATTAAGAATCAATCGAGCTTACCTGTTAAGAGAAGATTGATGATAATTATCCGAAATCACCGAAAAAGAGACTGCATAGTGACTCAATCCCTCCCTCCCTCCCTTGCCCGAAGGTAACACTATGCAGTGATGAGTCATTTAATCAAGGGAATTATAAGGTACCAGTATAATACAGGTAAGACTCGATCGATGTCATTATGGAAGTGCCAGAAAGATAAATCTGTCCTACGTTGGTCCTTCCTATATGGCTCTGCCTCTATAAAAAGGTTGTGAAATGCTCTCCCATCTCTACTTTGAACTCCAATGACATAACGGACAAGTGTTGCTATACAAAAAACTTAAAATACTCTAAAAAGTGGAAATAATACTCGCGCCGGGACGCTATGCATTTAGTAAATAAATAAAGGGAGCTATGCAGTCTCTTTTTCGGTGATTTCGGATAATTATCATCAATCTTCTCTTAACAGGTAAGCTCGATTGATTCCTAAGTATACTATAAAACTGTATTGCTGTACCTATTTCTGTACAGAGCCATAAGAAAAGTCAAATAAATTTATTTATTTATATATATTTATTTGTATTTACTTTTTACGGATTGATTACAAAGCGTTATATCGTAACTTTAATGGACAGTTTCAAGTGGTTGCTAGCTTTTCCTAATTCTGCCTACGCATCTATCAACACTCCACTGAGTTTGTTTTGTGATATGATAATTAGTTTATGTTGAAAGCCCACTTCTGGCTAGTAATAAATAGATACACGAAAGTTTGTTTGTTTCTGATTGCCTTCAGGGAAGAGGCGGTTGAGTGGATTTGTTTGGAAATGAGATATGATGTACCGACACTAAGCATTGTTATTGAATGAGTTCCTGTAAATAAAAATGTTAATAAAAGAACAACAGTTGCCAATGTAATAATAAAGGATATAAAACATTGCGGATTGATAACCGATAAGATCAAAAAGTTGAAACCACGAAATGGTAAGCACTCCGTAAGACATCCACCTAGAAGGTGAACTGATAACTTCACAAAGATATCGCTGAATACAAGCGGCTTCCAACCGGTCTTTTTTGGAAATGGATAGGAAAGACTACGACTAAAACGACGACAATAGCAAACAAATGTTTTATTTATTATACTACGGAAGTTAATAAAACCGAAGCTTATGATTCAACGTGATATTTAAGCTACGGTAGCACGGAATTATTAATTATACCTATCATTAAAAAAACCGGACAAGTGCGAGTCAGGCTCGCACATCGAGGGTCCCGTACAAACACGTTGTTAAAATAATTAAAAACATGTTTTAGCATGTGCTAATGGAATTTTTTTTTATGATACTTTACATGATACGATTTACTCACTTTGAATTTTGAACACATATTTTGTCAATTTTGAGACCCTATTTTAATGTGATTTAAATAAAAATGTACAGTTTTAAGATTTATTCCTATAATTATGTGTACTCTGAAATAATGCTTCTCGCCAAATTTCATAGTTCTATGTTAACGGGAAGTACCCTGTAGGTTTTGATTTTTTGTAAATGCAAAATATGCGATTTTTTACGACAAAAACGGCTCTAACTTTTTTAAACGATAACTAAGAAGATTTTCTTTTACACAACTACAAGAGACCATAGATATACATATACATAATTTAAATTTCAACTCGATATCTTTACGCGTTCCCGAGATAAAGAGTCTTGACATACACACAGACGGACAGACGGACAACAAAGTGATCCTAAAAGAGTTTCGTTTCTTCCGTTTGAGGTACGGAACCCTAAAAAATGCCAAATCGACGATACCACTGTAGATTAACCGTACTTACCCATCGCTTAACTTCGATGATTTCTATTTCCACATTTTAAAAAAAATCTTCCTTCTCAACATAATAAGTATAATAAAATAGTGAATCAACGAAGCAACTTATTTAATAAAAGCAGCTGCTTTAAATTCCCAGCAAAGCATTCAGTTTAATTTGAAAAAAGCAAACACAAATTCAGTACTTCTCTAACTTTGTATTCTAATTGAGTTGCAATTCGCAATGTCGTCTGATGCAAGACAAAATGCAGATTTAGAGAAACTTCGAGTATTTGCTGCAAATTCTGCATACGGTCTTTAGTTTACTGATATAGCGCAGATGATTGACAATTTTAAATGGTAGTTGGCAAAACTCCTAGCACGGAAGATTGATGACCGATGGGGTCGAAATGTTCTAGAGAGAAGACTACGGCACTAGAAATCGTGGGACGTCAACCGACAAGTCAGATCAATGATCAAATCAAGACCTATACTCTATAAAATTTAACTTGATCTCTGCGACAGCTGTCAGAAAAATTACGCCTATGAAGTCCTAAATTTCTTAATAGTACAGACAGTACCTGTCAATGTCATACTTTATGGACATGCCGATTAGTGAGGGGCGACGAATGATCGTGACCACAGAGTTTTAGATAGAGTTTTAATTAAAATATCGATAGTTTATACTGACGATATTTTAAACAAAACTTGATTTATCAGTAATTTTATTGTATATTTTAATATCATAACATTTTTTACATGTGTAATTAAATTAAACCCAATTATATGTTACATTAGCATCGATAATAGTGAAAAACGTCGATAAATACTATCGTTACATTAGTATGAGTATATAATTAATATCATAACATTATTTACATGTGTACATACTTGATCTTAAATAATAGTAAGTAAATGAAATCCAATTTCTCACCTTCAACTACTCATTCGATTTCATTACAACATTGTTTGAAAATCGTTTTTTTCCACCACTATCCCAACTCTATAAATGTCAATCTTCTACTGTCGCAGAGATCAAGTTAAATTTTATAGAGTATAAGGAACTCGCTGGATCCAAGCCACTTTTGATGAGTTATATTAGAAATCCATAGAGTCGTCCTATGTCTAACAATAAACACCTTACGACTGATAATAATGACGATGATCTGTATTAAAAAACAGATCACTTTGCAAACACAACAATAAGTACATTTGCATAGACCGAGTTTTAAGGCCGCCTGAAGGCTTCCGAAAATTTATCTCATCCGATTATATTATTTGCCCTCAACTCATTAACTAAACATGCAGTCTGTGACCCATAATTGATTTGTTAACAACAAACTCGACAACACCAACAAAAGTTGCCAAATTACAGTTTAACCTGTTTCCAATACTTGGGATTCAAGAGGAGCACACTGTTTTTGCGCTCTACTGAGTATAATAAATTGTTTTACCAAAGTCAGTTGGTAACATAAATAAATAATAAGCTGTACTAGCTATAGAGTGAACATTATCAGCTGCTGATTCGGGACCATTGTTCCAGTGACATCTGATGCGAATAAGATTATGCAATAACTTGCCGGAAAATTTCGAGAAACCATTTCAAACAAAATTTGGCTTTAAAAAAATGTTAAAGAAACTAATCTACACTAATCTACACTCTACACTAATATTATAAAGAGGAAAGATTTGTATTTTTGTATGTAACGAATAAACTCAAAAAGTACTGGACCGATTTTAATAATTCTTTTTTCGTTAGAAAGCTACATTATCACTGAGTAACATAAGCTATTTTAATTGCAAGAAAAAAATAAGGATCCCTATTAAAACTATAATAATGTTAACCAAGGTGTAAAAAAATGCCTAAAATATTCTTTACATCGCGTGCGCTGCGAAAACTATTGATGATGGAATAAAATAATGTACTACGACTTTATAGAACACACCATAATTTACAAAAAATGTCGCAACAGCATATATCTACCTATTATAGTTAAGCCGTAAACTGTTCTTTTATTCTTAAAAATTAATTGAAATTCCGTCGCAGGAAAAGGATCTTAATTTGTATCTTGGTATTAATCCTTATAAAAATAAATTATTTCATATTCAAGACTGTTTCAATAGCTTTATGCAACTTTTTAAATTATTTAATTCAGACATTTTATTACAAAGATATCACGAGTTCAAAAATGTAAGTATTATAAAAGTTCCGTTTCGCCGCTCTCCCCGCTTGGCAATTCATGTACTTTGTACAATGTACATAACCCTTCAGCTGTCCCAGCGCTTTACGGCAAAAACGCTATCTTGTCCAGCCACGCGCGATTTTTTTTTTAATTTCCGCCGCTACCTTCTAAAATCACGATTTCTCGTAATTTTTGTATGAATAGTCCCAATAAACTTTACATCATAGGAATTGTCTTGAATTCAGCTATAAGAATCTATTTATAGAATGTGTAAATTTTATTTCACGTTATCTTTAGGAAAGTAGGAAGTTGAAAAAAAAATCGTTTTCCTCTCTCCTCTCTCAAAAATTTGATTTTTTTGCAAAACACCTCAATAATCTATTGCCAATGCATTAAAAGTATAAATAACTTACCCTCCCCTTACCCTTCCATCATTTAATTAGAAAAATGGGCACCAAAGCCACTTTCGCACCAACAAATTGACCATTTTTATCACAAACGCAGACGGTTGGAAAACTCCGATGCGCGTCCGAGCACGTGTGACGACTTGTCGGCGAAATTAGACGAGGTCGAAGTAGGAATCGAATAAAAAGTCACGACACTATATTCTTCTCTGTTTTTCCTATTACTAATTGCTATAAGTTAAAGCGTGACAGCACAATAGGCAGACGTCCAAAAAATTGCTAAAGAAAAAACGGGCGATTAACCAGATTCTGGCGGCTGGGCGAAATGGGACAAATTGTTCGTCACCAGAATCTGGTGACTGGACAGTTGAAGGGATAATACAAAATTCACTTCGGGCAAATATCTATAGAGTCACAATCGTGAAAAACAGTGTCCAGTGTGAGCCAAAATCCTGCCCAAGCTACGTAGTGGGCAGGCATTTTAGTTAAGTAGTCGTAAGGCGATTCCAAGCCGACTACAACGCCGCGCGATGCCAAAGTGCTCGGTTACAGGCACTTATTAGTTCAATTCAATTCAATTCTTTATTTCCTTAATAAATAACATTACAGCTTACACCAGTACGTTACTTATTTTACTCTTAATAAAAAAAAAAAAATTTGGTGACATAACGTCGAGATTCGAGGAAACGGGTCACCACCAGTGCCAGGGCCCAGTGTGGGTTGGTGCAGATTGCCACACAATATTTTTCTTCGCCGAAAAGCCAATGATTTGAAATTCCGTACATAAGTTCCAAAGAAACTCATTGATACAGGATCGGGATTTGAACCCACCATCGCACGATTGTAGGACAGGCGTTACTACCACTAGACCACCAAAGTTATATATCTCCGCCATTAGTGTGTCGATTTATGTTTTATTGGTAGTAAATAGGTATGAAGTGGCGTAGCGTGCCTTGGAGGAGCCCTGAATCAAACATAGTTGGGGAGCCCAAATCACTCATTTCTCACAAAAGAAACAAAAATGCTTGCATTAATTTGAAATAAATATATACCGCCTTACCCCAAAAGATTTAAACACGCTTTAAACACTGTTTAGCCGTACAATTTGTACTGTTAAACATGGTCTAAAGTCTGCGTAAAACTTTTGTGGTAAGACGGTTATTTATAAGTTGTCACTTTCTCCTAGAAATTGAGCTAGCCAAACAATTCAAATGAAATATACACTTTTCTTGCCTTTTTTTCGGGAAATTGATAATTGATAATGAATAGAATATAATTACCTATATCAGCTAAGTAAGCCTAGCTGAAGACGATTTCAGTTGTTATAAAATTTCTGCCACTTAGGACAACTTTTGGAAGAATGCTTAACCCGGGAAAAAAAGAAATGATTTTTTTTCGGGAAGCACGAGATTAAGTGACATTGTGGATAACATTTTACTAGGTTTTGCTTACACACGTTAAGGCCCCTGTAGCCCGGGAGCCCCGTATTATTGACACGGCTGATACTGCGGTAGCTACGCCCCTACACATAGTATGTGAAACGAATTGTCGATGGGACCTTAAAGTTCTCGAATGTAGACAATGTATTGGCAAGTGTAGCGAAGGTCTTCACGTGAATCTAAGATCAGCCCCCCTACCGCCTAAAGCAATAGCGATCGTAATAGCAATCGTTTATGACTTCATTTTAGTCATTTGGCACCGCCTACGAGTATGTGACGTTAGCCATCAAAGTTGTTCATTCAACGATTGCTTTCGCAATCCGCGCAAAGCAATTGATGGCTAACGTCACATAGGCGGTGCCAAATGACTAAAATGAAGTCATAAACGATTGCTATTACTATTGCTATTGCTTAGGCGGTAGGGGGGCTGGTCGTGACGTCCGGAACACGTTGGATGCCAGCGCTTCGATTTTTTCCATCACAGCTCTTTGGGTTAGCAAGTTGAAGAGGCCTTACGTAGGGCACACAATTCGTAGAAGTAGAACTAATGTCCAATGTTTTTCAAAGTTCTCGAGTGAAGACAAGATCAAGAAACTAACTTACATGGGTAGAATGTATAGACTGTGGGTCTCTAATATTTTAACGTCGCTTTCATTCTCATCATTGTCATTTTCTGAAATCAGGGCTATATATTATTATTATGTACAGCCACCCGACACATACGAACTCACTTTTATTTAGATATGCCAATACCTACTTTCCCTTTTTCATAAACTTCGAACAGTTTAAGACTACGGAAACTCTCGCGATTTGGGTAGGTTTTATTTCATCATAATGGTTCATCCGGTATGTTTAGCATGTGTGTGGCGCATACCTACATTACGTGGTAAGTATATGTATAGCCAATCATACCCGGGCAAAGCCGGGACGGGCAGCTAGTGTTAGATAAATTAAACGATGAAGATTAACACATTAGAAAGTTAACATTAGTATCAAATTTTAGATTATAAAAACAAAATATGGTAATGGATAATTGATAACGACATTACATTGTCCACATGTACTTATAGACCAGGGTAGAACCTTTAAAAATAATAAAAAGTGAAAAAAAATAATAGTAGGATGAAACCCATTAGAAAAGGAGTGGGATTTAAAGAAGATTCGACAACTTTGTGAATTATAGTAGTATATTTTTATTTGCAATTTTTTTGTTATCAATGTAACATATTGTAATCTAACGTTTTTCGATTAATTAAAGTGTGAATTGTAATAAATAGCTCAAAATTATTTATAATAATTTAAAAAAAATTTCGAATTCTAGTTTTTTTCGATTTTTTGCATTTACTGAGAAGATTTACTATAGTAACATATTTTTTTTTTTTCACCATCGGAAAGTAGAGATTTCAATGAACAGAAAACATACCAACTTTTTGAAAAAAGCTGATACGAGTATTTTGACGGGTGAATTTTCGATTGAAAATTAGGGTGTTTTTTCGATATTAATTCAAAATAAGGTGAAAAAATTAATATTTTTAATCAAATAAATTACAGCGTATTTGGGACATAAAAAGGTAAGTTTTCACCAAAATTCGTTAAAAAAAAAAATTTGTGTAAAAGATAAAAATAAAAAACCAAAAACTTGGTTTTTTTAATTTTTCACATAAATTTTGAGGTTATGTGAAAAAAGTGTCAACACAAAAGTTTTAGATCTTTTTATTACCTACAACTTTGTCATTTGACTTTTTTCAATAGGACTTTTAGTTTTGCCGGAAATCGAGAAAAACCGTTTTTTACCCTTAAAAACTCACCCCCATCCCCGTCCCGACCTCAGATCGCCCGTAAATTATTTTTCCTTTCATTTTTTTAATATTCCCCTCCTTTTCTAATGGGTTTCATCCTACTATTATTTTTTTTGGTTTTAAAAATTATCGACCCTGGTGTATTATAATAACACGGGAATGTATTACTATCCGCTTGTACATAGTTACTAAGTTATGTACCTAACGTGAGAGCTACCCTGCCTACAAACCGTTTCGCTGTTTGGCAGTACTTTTAATTGTACCTATGTATGTTATATTCTGGACATTAAAATTTCGTATATTTCTATTTTTCTGTATTTTTTTGTTATTCTAATGGACGTGTCGAAAAAGAAAAATCGTGCAAGCCCTCTTAAACTAAGGCATCAAAACTGAAAATAAATTCCTTACGTCCAAGTTGCAAACTTGAACCTTTGGTTTTCCAACTTTGTTAACTTATTAAGGGGATTAAGTTTATAACAGTTTAGTCTAAAGGTTATTTTATCGCACTTGAGACAATATCGGTCTCTCTCTTATATTGAGCATAATTTTAATTAAAAAAATGTCAAGCCATTGACACGAAATAATGGTAAATTAATGTAATATCACAGATTTTGAGGCACTCCATGACATGTTGCGTTATTTTGAGTATTTTCTGCCTCGGTGGCTCAGTGGTTAGTGACCCTAACTTCTGGATCAAAGAAGCGTGGGTTCGATCCCCACCCAGCGCAAATATTTATGTGATGAACATAAGTGTTTGCTCTGTGTCTAGGTGTTATTTAGTTACTATCTAAATAAGTATGTATTTAAAAATAATTATATGTTGTATATCAGTCTCTGGCAGCCATATCACAAGCTTTGCTTAGTTTGGAGTCAGAGGCCGTGTGTAAGATGTCCCAAAATATTTATTATATTTATTATTATTTCACTTTATTTGATATACATCTCTATTATTATTTTGAGCTTACACATAAACACTCATAAAGTTTATAGTGAAAGGCCAAGTTTATTTCCATAAGCCATCACTGGTAACATACGCACTGGCCTAAAACTTTCGACTTGAGCCAAAAGATAAATAGAAGTTTATCCAGTCGGCTGCACTCAAAAGTATCTATAGTGCGAATCAAACTTCTTGGCAGCTGTGAAGTTAGCTACGAACTGGGTGAAACCCAATCTTTGCACAGCTGTGAAGTTAGCTACGAACTGGGTGAAACCCAATCTTTGCACAGCTGTGAAGTTAGCTACGAACTGGGTGAAACCCAATCTTTGCACAGCTGTGAAGTTAGCTACGAACTGGGTGAAACCCAATCTTTGCACAGCTGTGAAGTTAGCTACGAACTGGGTGAAACCCAATCTTTGCACAGCTGCGAAGTTAGCTACGAACTGGGTGAAACCCAATCTTTGCACAGCTGTGAAGTTAGCTACGAACTGGGTGAAACCCAATCTTTGCACAGCTGTGAAGTTAGCTACGAACTGGGTGAAACCCAATCTTTGCACAGCTGTGAAGTTAGCTACGAACTGGGTGAAGCCCAATCTTTGCACAGCTGTTAAGTTAGCTAAGAAATGGGTGAAACCCAATTTTTGCACAGCTGTGAAGTTAGCTACGAACTGGGTGAAGCCCAATCTTTGCACAGCTGTGAGGTTAGCTAAGAAATGGGTGAAACCCAATCTTTGCACAGCTGTGAAGTTAGCTGCGAACTGGGAGAAACCCAATCTTTGCACAGCTGCGAAGTTAGCTACGAACTGGGTGAAATACAATCTTTGCACAGCTGTGAAGTTAGCTAGGAACTGGGTGAAACCCAATCTTTGCACAGCTGTTAAGTGAGCTTCAGGCAGGATCGGGTTTTGCGCAGCTTGTAGGAAACATCACAGCCGCTAAGAAATTTGGTTTGTCCTATATCCATCTTTCTTGTAAGTGAATAATATTTTCTCTTAACCAACAAATCAAGCTTAGTAATCCGCAAAAATGTATCTAGGAAACGTTTTCATTTTTTTAGGATTCCGTACCTCAAAAGAAAAAAACGTCACCCTTATAGGATCACTTTGTTGTCCGTCTGTCCGTCTGTGTGTATGTCAAGACTCTTTATCTCGGGAACGCGTAAAGATATAGAGTTGAAATTTAAACTGTATACGTATATCTATAGTTTCTTGCAGTTGTGTAAAAGAAAAACTTCTCAATTATCGTTTAAAAAAGTTAGAGCCGTTTATGTCGTAAAAAACCGCATATTTTAACACTCACAAAATCAAAACTTACAGGGTACTTCCCGTTGACATAGAACTATGAAATTTGGCGAGAAGTATTGTCTTAGAGCACAAATATAGGAATAAATCTGAAAACTGAACATTTTTAATTAAATCACAAAAAAATCATTCACAAAATATGAGTTCAAAATTCAAAGTGAGTAAATCGTATCATGTAAGGTATAATATAAAAGAACTTAATTAGCACATGCTAAAACAGGTTTTTAACTAAAATAATTATTTTAACAATGTACAATTTTCGATGTATGACAAGAAAAGTGAAAAAAAATATTATGTTGATAGTACAGAGATTTCAACAACTTACTTTCCAATTTTATGAAATTTTCTGGATTTGTGCGGAACCCTCGAAGTGCGAGCCTGACTCGAACTTGTCCGGTTTTTTGAATAGGTTTGCGTTTGACTACACACTGCCTGATTTAAATAGCAGATATGCAGTCTAGGATGTAACGCGCTTACCTAGAAGATACCTATTTACTCGAGATTTGAAGACACCTACATTGTACTTTAGCGGGAAGACAGACTCAGGCAAAGCGTTCCACATTCTGGCAGTTCGTATGAGGAATGTGGACTCAAAACGCTTGGTTCTAACACGCGGAATATCCACCATAAAAGGGTGGCGCTTTGGTTGCGTCTGTTTAGCCGTACGTTAGAAGAAAGGGGCAGGTGGGACCAGATTGTGCAACTCCTGGGCGCACTCACCAAAGTGTATCCGATAGACACGCCACCCTACATCGATGCTCGAGACTTTGCAGCTTCGACTCAGTTAAGGTTTCGTTGCCTATCAGCCTCCTGGCTCGCCTTTCAATGGACTCCAAAGCCTCCAGCAGGTATTTGGCAGAGCAATCCCAAAAGTGAGACCAGTATTCCATACAAGACCTGACTTGCGCTTTGCGCTAAGCAGTCATATTGAAAAGGAAACGTTTTCAAATTGAAAACAGCCAAATTAAACAAACAAATGTAATTGTAAGCTTAGAAATCTAAACAAAACTAATTAAAGCACACGAACGAAGCGTCTTACCGTCCTAATCCGCAGGTAGGCCGATATAAATAGCAGCTTAGAGTAAGCCCTTCCTGCCGGTATGTGTGAATTCTCACGAGCACAAACACGCTTATCTCCTCCCTCAACAATCTAACAAAAGTTTTTTAACAAGTTAGTAAGTAACTAGTAAGTAACTAACATAGGCCGGGTGGCTAGCCCTGGTGTCCTTAATGTAGTTTTGAAGGCCTCTGACATGGCTTAACGTTTAAATCTACCGGGACCTACAATTTAAAGTGTCACCAGAGCCAATGTAGCGCTCAGAGGAAAAGTAAAAAAAGTTAAAAGAAAGTAGTTCAATTGATTAGTAGTGGTTGTACTGAGTTTGTTGTACACGTCGGTTGTCCAATTCTGGGGATCTATTTCAGATAAAATTAATGGAATTTTCTAAGATTTCAAGAATTGGGCTGTTGGTCTTCTAAGATATTTAGACACCTCTGACTCGGCTTAGCGATTAAAAGCAAACAATCAATCAACTTAATAATTTTTAATAATTTATGTTTTAATATTTATACTAACATGCAAATAGTATAAATGTGATGGTTTTAATTTTTAACTTTTATTAGTGTTCAATTAAAAAAAAACCGGACAAGTGCGAATCAGGCTCGCACATGGAGGGTAACATATTGTTAAAATAATTAAAAACCTGATTTAGCATGTGCTAATGAAGTTATTTTATATGATACCTCACATGATACGATTTACTCACTTTGAATTTTGATATTCCAAATGCTCAAGCCCACTGCCAGTTTGCAGCGTGCCCAGCATGCTGGCAGCATTGCCAATCAGCTTGGCAATGCTGCTTTTACGTTGAGCTAAATAAACACCAGCATTTTGGTCACGCGGCGGGTACACCAGACGCTCAGAAAGACTTTTGAAAACAAGATGAGCTCCCGGCCAACACGCGCACAATGTCTCAATTTCAAACGGCTCAAATATGTAACCACTGTCGAGGTTAGCATATTTGCGCCGATTGTGCTGCTCCGCCAAATCGGCCACCGCTCCAGCTCTACTCTGAGTCTCAGAAAGATGTGACAGCGCCAAAGTATCGACGCAAATTGCATCCCATACTAAGGGCGGTCTACACTTCCATGGGACCAGCTTCATACCGTCAGGCCTTTTGCCATCACCACGCACAAAACCATTCCGTTCGAGTACGGCTGCGATATTGCCGGTCGCAAAAGCCCTGCGTATGACATCGTTCACAATGGCGTGGCAACCAATTCGACCAGCGCTTGAGCAAGAAAGACGGTGGTGACCAAGCCGGTCAACTAGGGTACTTGAATAGGTGAGAGCGCTCAGCTAAGTGCGGCGCGGCAGCAAGGTGGGTCGAATATCTCGACGATATCATCAATAACGCCGGTCAAGCCTGGTCACGACCGGCAAAAAGCCGAAGCAGATGGCACTGCAAGAGAGAGGCCTAAACCTAACAGTGGGACAAAGAAAGCTGCGGATGATAACGATGACGAAACAAATTAGTTGAGATTGGCTGTTTTTTGGATCTGAAATGATTATTTGCTACAATATTTGTGTACCGTTTCACATTGAATTGGGGCTAATATTTTGTGGCGCACTTACTAATTTTGTTACCATATTTTTTTGACAACATATTATTGTACTAAATTAAATTGGTTGGTAACGATATAAACATAAATTAAATCATATCGCGGGAGAAGCCGCGAGTAAAAGCTAGTACTATATATAACGGGAATGAATTCATGTGTAAAGATAGTCGTAACGACGATAGTTTCGGTCGCATTCGGCGACCTTTCGCGGAGCGAGACGGCTCCGCGTGCTAGCACTCGCCAACTTGAAAAAGGTCGCCGAATGCGACCGAAACTATAGTCGTTACGACTATCCCTACACGTGAGTTCATTCCCGTTAGATTTAGTATAAAATGTGTGAAAACCACGTTAATTTCCATAGTAAAACTCTTAATTCTAATTTGTATGTTATTTTACTTGAGACGCTATGTATTACCAACATAAAGCGTATCAAATTGCCAATTAAAACCGCCTTATAGGCTCATCCGTCGTAATTAAAGGTTTACATGATTAGTAAGATAGGTATTTCTCTGTTTTAATCATGAAGGTAAAAAAATATCTACCTAATATAATATCTTTGAATGAAAATGCTGTTTTAACATTTAATTAATATAATTGGTACATTTTAGTTGTGTTACTTCAAGATTACTTGTCTAGAGTCATAAAAAATGATTACTCTATTTCGTAGCAATGCTTTCGAGTTTTCGTAGCAGTGTCTACAGTGTCTCGTAGCACTACAGCGTAACTTTACTGTGTCTACGTTTGCCATTATCTTTGAATTTATATACAAAGTAGAATACTGAGTAGTAGAGTGTAGCTAAGTACTGACAGAAAATCATATAATGTTAAAGATCATCGATACGACGAAGAAGAAGTAGAATACCTACTTGTAAGCATGAGCCTGCTTTGGGGTATTTCTTTAAACTACATACTTAAAATATTCCACGACAACATCAATATATTTATTCATCATTACGACCACCTAAAACCACGGTACCAACACTGAACTTATGGAAAAAATAGCTGTATAATTTCATAACTAAGTACTTTATTGCACCTTAGCCCATTTTTAGGGTTCCGTACCTCAAACGGAAAAAACGGAACCCTTATAGGATCACTTTATTGTCCGTCTGTCCGTCTGTCTGTCTGTCCATCTGTTCGTCTGTCCGTCTGTGTGTCTGTCAAGACTCCTTATCTAGGGAACGCGTAAAGATATCGAGTTGAAATTTAAACTGCATACGTATTATTCTTCTTCTTCTTGTATAAAAACTTCTCAGTTATCGTTTAAAAAAGTGAGAGCCGTTCATGTCGTAAAAAACAGCATATTTCGACACTCACAAAAATCAAAACCTATAGGGTACACCCGTTGACATAGAGCTATGAAATTTGGCGAGAAGCATTGTCTCAGAGTACACATAAATAAATCAAAAAATAAATTCTTTATTTCAAATTTCTAAAACATTTCAGTAATAAAGAACATTTCTATTACTAATTAGCTAGAATAAGATAAAATTAATTGATATATCTGTTGCCGAACTAGGCCAGTGGCCTGTGTTTCGGCTTACAGCGCCCACATATAGGAATAAATCTAAAAACTGTACATTTTTATTTAAATCACAAAAAATAGGGCCTAGATTCACAAAATAAGGGTTCAAAATTCAATGTGAGTAAATCGTATGATGTAAGATATCATATAAAAGAACTTCATTAGCACATGTTAAAACAGTTTTTTAATTATTTTACCGATGTGTAATTTTCGATGTATGACGAGAAAAGTGAAAATAAAAAACTTTTTTGTCGATAATTATGAGTATAGAGATTTTAACAACTTACTTCCCAATTTTGTGAAACTTTTCTGCATTTGTACGGAACCCACCACTCGACTTGTCCAGTTTTTATTTACAATCACAAGAGGTCTTAAAGTAGGTAAAAGTTGGATATATTTATGGGTAAAATTGATGTCTTACAATATGTTTGAAGAAACATTCTTTAGATATTTATTTTTTAAACTAGAATGCTTTTCACTCATTTTATTGAAAATATAACACAAGTATTACTAACAAATAATATTATATCTAACACGGCAATATAGACTACATTTGGTAGTTTTTATCAAAATCTATTTTACCAGGGCGCAAACTTGTCTCGCATAGCACTGCGTAAACTTTAAGTAAACATGCTGTCTACTAAAATAAAATTGAGTGGATAGTTAAACGAATCCATTTAAACTGGTTTCAATTTTCTTTGAATATGGTTTCGTCCAGTTAATAATATGAAAGCAGACAAATTCTTCGTAATCCATTTAAACATTTATTTATAATAACTCTCGTATAAACAAAACACGGCTAAAATTGAAATTTGACGCTTAAAATGTTAAACAACATTTGTCGGTTGTTATTGTAAGCTTTAACATACTTATGGTTGCATGGTTTCGTGTAACGTTACAAAAGAAAATACACAATTTGTTTATTTTCTAAAACTTTTTAGGTGTAATTTTGTAATGTACACAATTATAATAGTAGGGAATGCAATATTCTACTTTTGTATAAGTGAACCAACGCTGAGATCGCGAAAAAAATCAGCTGTTCTATACAAAAAGTTTATTGAATAATAATTAATTTTTAATTGCAATTTTGTGGTTGCTTTTATTATTCCTTGACAAACTAAGATATAAAATAGCCCACAATACCAGCCCCCACCCCTTCCGCATTTTTCGAACCCAAAGTTTGTGGACTTCTAATTACTAACTAAAAAACCGGACAAGTGCGAGTCAGGCTCGCACATGGAGGGTTCCGTACAAACATATTGTTAAAATAATTAAAAATCTGTTTTAGCATGTGCTAATGAAGTTATTTATATGATACCTTACATGATACGATTTACTCACTTTGAATTTTGAACCCATATTTCGTGAATTTTGAGGCCCTATTTTTATGTGATTTATATAAAAATGTACAGTTTTCAGATTTATTCCTATATGTGAACTCTGAGACAATGCTCTTCGCCAAATTTCATAGTTCTATGTCAACGGGAAGTACCCTGTAGGTTTTGATTTTTGTGAGCGTTGAAATATGTATGCGTTTTTTTACGACATAAACGGCTCTAACTTTTTTATACGGTAACTGAGAAGCTTTTCTTTTACAAAACTTCAAGAGTTCATAGGTTTACGTATATAGTTTAAATTTCAACTCTATATCTTTACGCGTTCCCGAGATAAAGAGTCTTGACATACACACAGACGGGCAGACGGACAGACGAACATACGGACAGACGGACAACAAAGTGATCCTATAAGGGTTCCGTTTTTTCCCTTTAAGGTACGGATCCCTAAAAAACATCCTCCTTTATGGGTAAGAGGTTAAAAATTGCGTTTCAATTGATTTGCGTCACACTTCACTCAAGTGATTTATTCAGGCAGCGCCAAAGGTCACGCAAAACAAATGTGTACTCATACGCTTCACAGTATAGAACTAGCAGTAAAGATGGTCCTGATCACATTCGTCATCATCATTTAACCAAATTTCATAGCGATCACCGAAGTTAAGCAACTTTCTGGACGGTCAGTATTCAGATAGGGGACCGTGGGTAGTATTTATAACTTGACACTGCCGTGACTAGCGTGCCGCGTTAAATTGTGGGTTCTGGTTGTTTTAACCGTTTAGCCATGTCTAACTCACGTATCATCATTTAATGTTCAGCCATAGAACGTTCACTACTGAAAACAAAGGCTTATTTTCCGTAGATCTCCTCTTTTTCTGGAATCTTTCGGAAAGTTCTCGATCAATACCTGTGTGTTGCCAGTGGTGACTTATGGTACAGAAACGTGGTCTCTCACTATCGGCCTTATAGATAAGCTTCAAGTACCACAACGAGCTATGGAGAGGGTAATGCTTGGAGTCTCTCTGCCAGATTGAATCAAAAATAAAGAGATCCGTAGAAGAACCAAAGTTACCGACATAGTCGAGCGGATTGGCAAGTTGAAATGGCAGTGGGCAGGGCACATAGCACGGAGAACGGATGACCGAAGGGGTCGAAAAGTTTGCGAGTGGAGACCACGTACCGGCAAGCGCAGGGTAGGACGTCCACCCAAAAGGTGGACGGATGACCTCATCAAGATCGCAGTTTCGCGCTGGATGCGAGCCGATTTCGACCGGTCTAATAGGACATCTATAGGGGAGGCCTATGTCCAGCAGTGAACGTCCAATGTTTGAAACGACGAAATTTAAATACATGACAGACGTGTATGGTTGTAATCTTCTTACAATAGGAAATTAATTTCCTTAATTTTGGCACCCTACTCGATAGGTGTCGCACTCCGGGAGTGCCGGCAGAATTGAAAATTTGAACATTCACAACACCGCACACTCGCGCAAGCGCCCTGTACCATCTTACGAATTTTCGGTGTCTATCAGTTATTACAGTAGTCAAATTAAATCAATTTTGATTCGATGAAACGATTATATTTTACTATCTTCGGTGGAACGGCTCGTGTCGCGCCTCGTGGAGAGTGAAGCCGTACGATGAAAATGGCATTTAATTTTATATTTATCTCAAAAAAGAAGAAAATCATTGTTATCAACAGAAAGGGAAGATTTACTTATAAATATTTGTTTACTTTGTCGCTAAAATGCGGTCCATAATCCTACTTATCTTGAACTTCAAAGCACAGCGTAGGGGCTTAATGCTTACATATATAAATAAGTTTAAAAGGACCTATTTTTATTTTTTATACGACTTACATTTCCTTTGTGATCAATAAAAAGTTCCTATATAATATATATACGTCTTATTTCTATTTTATATTATAATTTTCCATTTCTCATCAATACACTCACAGACATAGATAATAATTAGATATGTATAAGGTTTCTCTGGGTTTCTCTATGGATTAAAACTACGTGAACTTAATAAAGTAATAAATCTACGTTATTTCGAAATCTGGATTGGATCACGTCGAGTTTTATCTAGTCTTATCAGCTGAGAGTGTGAGAAATAAGTTTGGACGACACAATTCAAAATCAAACGAGAATTGATAATATATTACAGATCTTAGGGTGCTTGTACACGGAGCAATTAGCTGGAGCTAGTAAAGATGCAAGTCACACGCGTAAGTAATATGCGCAAGCTACTTGTTCAAGTTACTCGCTTGTACTTTTACATGGTACAAATAACTGGAGCAAGTAAAGTCACGGGCTAGCGCAAGCAGTACGCACAAGTTAGTTGCTCGTGATCATGCGCTGTAACATTTCTTAGCCAGTTATATAGTGCACACGTAATTCAAATCAACCTGCTCAAGTAACATACGCGAGTGACCCGCGCGAGTGACCAGCGCGCGCCACAGAGCACGCGGATTAGTTGCGCGGATGGCTCGCTTTGGTACATGCTCGAGTCGCTAGACCCGCACATGTTTTTGGACGTTAAGTTTACGATACATATAACCCGCGCAAGTGCCTCAACATGCCCAAGCTACTTGCACCGTGTACAAGCACCCTTAGTAACGGTATATTTCGTAGCCTTTGAGTTTTCGTAGCAACATCTACGATGTATCGTAGCACCGCTACGACCTACCTACCTTTGTAGCTAAAAGCAACGCTCTCACAATTCACTCCGAAAAAGCATAGAATGCGCCTTTAGACGTTTTCGCTCTAAATCTGGCTCAAAAGAAGTCATCCAATGCAGCGTGCGCTATTCCGTTGTTTCCATTTACCTTAACTACGAGTATCTACCGGATCCTTCGGGCATCAATTCTGAATGCCACTGCGGTAACCATCGACAATCCGTCATGATAATCCTCTGTGCTACAACAACTGTGATCAACGAGTTTACCAAGTTAGATTGCCTTTACTTCAATATCTTAGAAAGGGCATTTTGCAAATACAATTGGACAAACTTAAAAACAAAACCAAATTATAATTATTGTTCTTCTCTAACAAATGTAAGATGAAAAACTATCCATTGGAAATTCTCTTGTACAAATCATATCATCATTTCGTGTTAATCAAATATTTTGTTGTATTTTTGTTTTTCGTTTCATTTCAACATCTCGGCCCGCCAACGATAGACTTCAAAAAATCGGCCTCCATAACGGCGTACAATTTAAAACCAGTTTTATTACTTCGGCGTAAAAACACTTATTCAAAATACGTCTATTCTTATAGAAGTTACAATGCCGCAAACTGACATAAATTTATGTGCAGATCATACACAGACACTATAATTATAGAAATCAAACCTACCTATTGTATTATATTACACACACACACACATGTAGGTAAGTATAAAAACAAAGGTCCAAAAAGTAAAAAAAACACCCCTTATTTTCTTCTTATTTTTATACTTTCGCAATTTGAGCACATTATTTTGTTACAGGACTTATCGTGCCATAAAAATACGAAGTAATAAGATTTTTTATTACCGACCAGTCGTGTAATATATGAATAACGTTAAAATACCAGTAAAAGCCATATAACGGGTGAAGTCAGAGGTTAAGCTAATAGGCCTATATTGAATTTGGAAATTCGGAAAATTTCACGAAGGGTAAAAGGGAGCACTCTTCGTTTTGTCCAACCCTTCCCTTCCCAGGGGAAAATATGGCGATCAAGTATTTATCCTGGTGAAACCATTTTCCGTTTCTAGTTCTTTTAAGTGGTTATAGGTTTGTTGTCACAATTTTCGACGGTTTAGGTACACTTTAGAGAGACCCAGTTTTGCTCAAGTAATAAAAACTTGTAGGTCCGCTTTGGAGGCGTCTGTATTTTCGTAAATAAATTTATAAGTTCTCGGTATATAGCAATTATTATTTAGCTTTAGTCATATCAAGATTTTAAGTATTTAATTTACAAACCACTTCCAATTGAAAAACTATAAAAAAGCATTTTCTCAGCAACACTCCTCTGATATAATGATTTGTTTATTTGCTGTATAGTACGGCTAACAACGCCAATTACATGATGATAATTCTATGACGTCTTTTATAAGGATTTTATAAAACTCATAGAAAGATTAATTTCGTCTACAATACTTAACTAGATCATTAAATAAATAAATAATATCATAGCTAAAGTACCTAATTATCTCAATGACACATAACAAACAATGAAGTCGCAAATCCTGAGAAAGGTAGAGGAAACGAGTAAGTGTAGATTTAGATAACAAAACAACAAACCCACGTATCGTGTTTGAAATAAACAAGTAAACGAAATTCTTTCATGTGTGCCCATTGATGTGCTAACTCTAGAGATGGAGGTTTTGACAATATTAAATTATTAAGTACAATATTTTTAATAACTTGGTATTAAGTATCTCATCTAGAGCCTTCTTCAGTCTTTTTAATTGAGTAAAGCGCAGGTGTTACTCGCGCTAAATTTAAGTAGAAAACTGCTACTATAGTTTCAATCGCATTTGGCGATCTTTCTCAAGGTTTGACTAGCACGCGGATTCGTCTCGCATAGCATTGAAACTATTGTAGCAGTTTTCTACTAAAATATAGCGTGAGGACGCTAGTACCACGCTAGTTTCCATAGTAAAATTCTTCAGTCTTCTTCTAAATAAGGATATTATCATTTACAACAGGTCTAGTTAGATATGTATTGAGGAGCAAAATTATATTCGACACTTGATCTACTACGGCTAATATAATGATGATGATTATAGTGTTGTAGATACTTAAAGTTTCGTTAAAATTTAATTAACATGAAGTTGGCTTAGTCCTAAATTTACTTTACCCAGTCCTCAGAAAGATATACTCGTATGTCAATGTTGTGTACAAACTCTTGAACGTAAAAGGATACGATCTTTCTCGAATGTCTGTGAAAATATCGTTCGCAAAAGAGAGTCCTCGACGACAGTTCAATGTTTTATGTGCTCTACACGAGGGGATTTCCTTTTAAAAGAACACGTAAGCTGATTGCTGTACACTGATTGCGTTAAAATAAGTCTCTTCTCTGCTGCCAATATATTACACACGGTGAAAACATAAATCCAACAAAAACATTTTCATTCTTGTGAAATGTAGTCAAGACAAGATCACAGTTCGCACTTTCAAAAAGTTGTTAGATCTCATGTAAAGCCAAGCTTCTAACTCTACACGCCTTAACTCTACGAATCCTTACTCTACAAACTTTACAGCTTAGTCAATATGTGACTTGGCCGTTTCGTTACAACAAGAACTATGTATTTGTATAACAGAATTAATGAACATTTCATTAAATTAATCTTTACATTACGCCCATGTACAATTGTACACTTAACGAAACTGCCAAGCCGCATTTATTGACTAAGGTGTAGAGTTGAAAGCTTGGCTTTACATGAGATCTGACAACTTTTTGAAAGTGCGATCTGTGATCTTTTCTTGGCTACATTTCACATGAAAATGTTTTTGTTGGATTTCACTTCTTTTTGTAGATTATTTATTACGAGAAGTACTTTTTTCGATTTTTAGATCTCTAGCTTTAAAGGCGGAAGACTTTTTTCCCCTAGTTTAAAGAGTGTGACGTGATTTATTTACAGTTATAATATACTAGCTAAGCTTATATAGTATTTATAGTACAAAATGTATGTATCATGCATTGTATAGTGATTTCTTTTTGCGATTTGAGAATTTTTCTTTATTATATATTTTATACATTTTTTTTAGTCAAAATTTTGAAAACCTTCTACTGGTAGAAGGTTTTCAAAATTTTGACTAAAAAAAATATACTGTTATAAAATATAGTAACATCTCATAACAAAATAAGCGTTTTATTACTGTAAAGTGATACTGTCTATGAGATATTCAATTTGGGTAAAACCTAATGTTTCAGGGTTTGATCGATGGAACAAAAGGTGACAAAAAGCCTTACTAGTGATCCACTGTGAGAGAAAAGTATATGGCATAGTATAGATTTCGTAACATGTCTTGTGTTCCTATTGCCCTGTGGTGTTCTAGTAGTATTAACCCCTTAATTTGCATGGTGCGTCCCAGGGACTCAAACGAAAAATATTTTATAACATAACTTTTGTTTTAACGCGCGCACGTTAAATCACGCGCATATTTAATCACTCAGTAAAATTGAATACATTATATTTTGAAAAAAAAATGTCTAAAAATAAAAACTTTCCAACATAGATTCTGTCTTATTGTAGTCAAAGTCTTTCAGCCATTGCTGACTTACGATTTTGAGCTCTATATCAGTCATTTTATCAATTCTGACAATTTTATTTAGTTTATGGTACAACCATTGCAACAACCCTAAATTGTTTTTGAGCGTACCTTGTGCGTACAATTGGTACAGTCAAAGCGTAATTTTTACAGTCAGCTGGAGTAGGAGCAACTTTTTTATGATATCTTCGTATACTTTCGTAGATAAAAAGTGTGCGTATTGACAACACATTTGCCTTTTCATAGACATCTGTAGTTGGCTAACTAACAATTCGTGCGTCCCACGTACTCAACCCTGCACTGCATGTGAAAAAAATGTTTCTAATTTTTTAATAAATTAATACAATTATGTTTTATTTCTGAATTCAAATAGTGGCAATATTTGTGAAATAAAAGTATTGGATGAAAACGTCACCTTAATTGTTACTGACTTGATAAAAATGTCGGAAATTCATGAAAACGGATATAAATAAGATAATAACGTGCCTCAAGTACTAGATGATTTTTTTCTCACACCATATAAGGACGTGAATTTTATTGTATTAAAGAGGAGAACTGTCTATGTACAACTATCTTTACAGCTCATGCAGCAAACTAATATGTTTTTGTCTTCAAAAATGTACCAAAAAAAAAACAAAAGGGTTGCACGATTATTTTGTAGGCTTTTAAAAAAATATTTTTTCTTTAATTTCTCAAAAAGATAAATATTTGTTGTTGTAAATTAAAAATAACAATTTTCGTTATATTTTACTAAGATTTTTATGCTCAAGCTAGATATGACGATATTTCAAGGGAAAGTGTAACTTTTTGAAATCGATATAGTTTTGGGAGAGACATTATCAATATGTTGATGTTTACTGATGAATAGTAAATAAATTAAATGATTAAATAAACTATGTTTTAAATTTTTTTTTTTCTTAGTTTTAACAATATGGGTCCCTGAAACTCCACCGTACACTTTCCGTGACTTTTTTTCACCCTGAAAACTAAAAATTAAAGCTAACCTTACAATAATGAAGTCGTGAGTCTGTCCATGTCCCGTACAAATTAAATCTTTAAAACATATGAACGAATTGTGACAACACTGAATTTTTCGTTAAGGAAATTACCGTCAAGAAATCTGTATCTAATATTATATGTGGAAGTAAGTACCTCCGTAAATGGAATTTAAACAGAATTTAACACTATGAACTGGCACTAGTGATGAGCGGTAATATTGAATACAAGTTAGATAATATAATATCTTAGAATTTTAGCTCTTCTCGTAGTGAAACACATGCCAAGACTCTTTCTATCGGCAAAAGACACAGAACTGATTGATGATGCTAGGATTTTTGTGTTGACGCCGCACTTTAAGGAAGACAAATTGTTGTTCTGTTGCTCGGAAATGTCAAATATTTGTGTTTATTCTGTAACCTTACGAGTACACATTACTTAGATTTACTTTAGGTATTTTTTGTTACGACATGTATTTGAATTTTTTTAATCAAAATATATGTTCACCGCGTCAGCTGCCGCTTTATTTGACATTAATCTATTGCCCTGTTCATCATGTACGACGTCAGTAAAACTTACGGCCACCTTTTTACTGACACCTCTATTCCTTATTTACTATTTTCCACATCGTTTTATGTTTGCTGGAATTATTCGATATCATACTAGTGTACGAACTGGTTTTCTGCTCTAAAATAGCTTTGTCGTACGCTACGTTTAAGTCATTAAGCAAATTTATAAGTTGTTCATTTTTAGGGATTTTTTTTGTGAGTTGTATGATTTCGGACAATACGTTTTTGATCCTAAGAACGTTTTCACTGGTCCGTGTGGTCCTCCTGATATTTTTCAATTTATATTATTCCGGGCTATTGATACAGACACTTTTTTGTTTACGATATGTTTGTGTAGGTGGACGAATGACCTCACCAAGACAGCAGGGTCACGCTGCATGCAAGCAGCTGTAAACTGCTCTTATTAAAGATCTGTAGGGGAGGCGTATGTCCAGCAGTGGACGATCCTATGGCTAAAACGACGACGACGATATAAATAAAACAGAAAATGGCGCAAGAAAATGTTTAGCAATTTCATTTATTTAGCTAACAATACCGGCTATAAATTAATGTCAACATAAAATTATACAATGCAATACAAAAACACTACTATGTCTATTCAAGAGAGTTATTGACCAGAGTCAACAACTCCCTAGTCAAACAAGCCCCCACAAAGTGCATTCCGCCCAAATGTCCCCATTATGCTCGCGGCGTTGCCCCTCTGAATAGCAAGAGAGATGTGCTGCGCTAAGTACGCCCCCGACCGCGGATCCTGTCCCCTCTCTCTGAGCCGCCGACCAAGATCGCGCACAAATTTTTTTGCGTCGGAGCACCACGAACCCGCCGTCTCAACGGCAAACGGAACGAAGTCGTACGTCGATTCCATGCAGGAGTATTTGAGGCGTTTCCCTCGGGCCGCCGCCTCTGCACCCGCGCCTGCCGACACCTGGGTAGCTGGGATGTGACAAGAAGCAAACGTGCTTACACACGTCGCATCCCACACGAGGCAACGTCCCTTCTGCCATGGAATCAAGGTCAGACCATCCGGGCGCTTGCCATCAGAATTTAGCAATTGGCTTAGGTCGGAGTAATTACAAGAGGAACAAGAAAAAAAATTGCAAATATGTATTTATGTTGTTTTTAAACTTTCGCGATTTGAACACATTATTATTATATACTACGGGACTAATCGCGCACTAAAATTACGAGATAAATAAATACCTCCTCATTCCGATGTTTTGTAGACGGGTAGACGGGTGTCTACCCGTGACCACGGTCGATGCAACTCGGCCGAAACGTCGGGATGAGGACGTATTTATTTATCTCGTAATTTTAGTGCGCGATTAGTCCCGTAGTATATAATAATAATATGTATTTATTACACGACGTTTCCAATCTAAGTCAGAATTCAGAATCCAGAGGAAAACGTGACAAAGCAATAAAAAAATACACCACAGTATTAGATATGTACAGAAAACCTACCCCAGTCAGTGACATACGATCCAGTCCGTACCCACTTCTAAGGGTATTTCACGGAAAAAAACATGGGACAGGAGAGGATTTAAGGGAAACCCAATAATCCTTCGTAATAAACACAACCCTGACAAAACCAATAAAGGCATAGCAAATAAGCGTTACTCGGCATTCCTCTACTAAACTTGGGCCCGTACTGTAAGCTTTTAGCGTAAGTGTAAGCCGAGTCGCTTTAGCAGTTAAGAAAGACGAATGCTAACGTGATCTAATTTTATGTGCGGTAAAAGTTTATGGTAAAGATAAGTGAAAGTTATTGAGGTCGCAAAATACAGAACAAAAATTATATCAATACTCTTCCTTGCCTTGAGTAACATAAGTAAGTCGGTAAAAAGAACAGGGTTTTCAAAAAAAACATCATACATAAGATGGTAACCTCCGATAAGGCGTACAGATGATCTGACGGCAAGACTGATGGATGCAGTCCTATTGCAAATCTATAGGACAGGTTTATGTCCAGCAGTTGACGTCCCACGTCTGATATAATGATGATGAAAAGCTCATGGTACGGGTCTCGAAGGCATTTTTGCCGAAACTCGGTCAGCAAGACGTGAGAAGGGATGCTCCTCATTTAACAGATCGAATCAGGAAGTAAGTGACGCGCATACTTTCAGTTTGTGCAGTAAGGGTTTTAAAAATTTAGGGTTTTTATAGGGTGTATAGAATTAGAAGCTTGGCTCTACATTCAATCTGATTATTTGTTGATAGTGTGAGCTGTTGTCTCGTATTAACATTTTACATGCTTTTTGTTTTGTTGGATTATTATTTTAAATACATAATTTAGCGCACAGAATAGAGAAAACCAGTAATTCTTGTGGTTTATCGTGATGCCAATGACGAATCTGCGTATTTCCATATCAATGGCAACGACTCTAACAGTCAATCTTAATAAAACGTTATCTATCTAATCAAATTTCAATCCTCTCTGAAGAGATGCATCAAAAGGAACTTAAGACAATGGATTAACGCAGAAGAATTTTGCTTTTGAGATAATGACTTGCTTTTCATCCCACTTCAGATGGGATCAACTTATATTCCCAATTTCTTAGAATCAAATTAATCAACTTAATCAAACAAATAAAACAGTTTTATATTATCTATGAACTGTATCAGTATATTTATATACGTGCCTAATTTATTTTTTTAGAATATTCTCTGTATTTTCATAATAAGTAAAAGATAATTTAACCATATCAGTATTAAAGATTTAGTTTAATGAACTTTTTTGATTTTAATGTTACAGAACTTTATTATATCATGCGAATATGATAATCATTCGAAGTGTAGTACTGTACTTTGTTACTATCATCTTGAAGCATAAACAAATAAAATAAAATTCTGGTTCTACAGTATTAACCAAAGATTTAAATAAGCTTAATACTAGACTGTACTTAACACCTTTATTTAAGAGTATCCAATATATAATCTATGATAAAATCTCGAGATTTCTTGTAATATTACAAAACGTAGTTTTAGCACAAAAATATACTCTTTAAAAGTTAAGACATTAAATTTTAATAGAAAAGGAACCTAAAATATATCAACCTTTTGGATTATTTTCTTTAAAAGTATGATATTAACCAAAAAAAAAAATTCAATACAATTGCAATTATTCTAATCTATATAATTTAGTCTTCAGCCTGAATTGCCTAAGAGCCTATGAGCTAATGAGCCTACTTCTCAGCTAAATTGTCTTCCACGTAACTACAATCCATATCAAACGTATCCTTCGGATCTGAAATCTCTTGTTGTAACCTTTTATTTCGATATTTTTATCGTTTTTATTCATTTTTCACTAAATCAAATAAAAATGTGAATGGAAAAATATCACGTAACCACTTAAGCGTGGTCACACAGACCGCGGCCGAAAAATTTTTGCTTACCCTGGCTAAATGCGTAGACATGTACACTTGCTGAGCGCAGGGAGGATTCTGATAAATGTGTAGAAGAGGTATTTAGACGACCACTATCCTACAAAACATATAGAATAAATTATTTGAATTTAAAAATACGTTGCGGTCTCGGAGATCGCTGTTAGGTGGTTAAGGGTTAAGTACGACTGACCTGGAACTGCATAAACGAGAACGAAGCTGAAGGCTCCGAACAGCTCCTTTTTGATGGAGTCGGGCCATTTCTCCGTGCAGAACTCGATGCTCCGTTCCACCCACACCTGGTGACAAATATACCGTTCATATTTATACCTACTAATACCAATATAATTGCGGTCTTCATTTGTATTGTACTTATTAGCGACACGCTGTACTGTACTGTATCAGTCTTTATAATAGTCCACTGCAGGACGTAGGCCTATCCACGAAGGGTGGTTGGGCCATATCCACCACGCTGGCCCAGTGCGGGTTGGTAGATTCACATACGCTGTAGAATTTCTTCTACTGACATATGCAGGTTGCCTCATGATGTTTTTCTTTACCGAAAAGCCAGCGGTGTTAAATTCCGTGCATAAATTCGAAAGAACTCATTGGTACGGGACCGGGATTTGAACCCACGAGCTCACGATTGTAAGGCGGGTGTCACTACCACTAGACCACCACGGCTTCCGACACGCGTTGTGGATTAATTAGGTAGTTATTAGGTACATAATCATAGAGTAGCAATAACATTACTATGATATTTTAAATACCAGCTAGATGCCGAATCAAGCATTATTTCGTATGGGAACATGAAATTTTATAAAAATCCATTTCAGCAGCTCTACTTGAGGTGAACTGAGGCAATTTTTCATATATTTGTCGCACACGTGCGTTTGACGACCGCTGTGTACCGAGACAGTACAGAGTGTGCACCGAGGTGCGTAGGTATGATTCGCTTTCCAACCATATTTATGAAGACGGAGTAGGTACTGGAGGGATACGCTATAGATTTCATAAAAAAATAGACGATTTTTTATCAACTTTGCACTAAATTCGATACAAGTTTTTTTTTTTAAATAAGATTTAGGATCACTTACGGAGCATAAAATCACAAATTGCTGACAGACCTAAGTGTAGCTTCAAGCGCCATCTTGAAAAATAGTGTTTGACCGATATCTCAGAAACTATGTACTTTAGGGCAAAAGTCATTGAGACTATTATTGCAGTTAATACAATTTTGGATCTTTATATGGTATAACTTACTGTTTACGATTTATGACCGATTTAATGTACCGGTTTTTCAATCGTGGCCGAAAAACATAACAAAAAAACTGATAAAATTGATATAAATTAATCTTTAAATAAAATGGATTGATGCATTTTATTGAGTACTCTAACATATTGAGAGTTATCGGCTGCGATAGAAAAAACCGGTACATTAGTCTCCATAACTTTTGAAGTGCATAGTTTGTGAGATATCGGCCAAAAATGTTTTTTCAAGATGGCGCTTGAAGCTTCACCTGGATCTGTCAGCATTTTGTGATTTTATGCTCAGTAATTGATCCTAAACCATATAAAAAAATTGAATCGGGATTTAATGTAAAGTTAAATTCTTTTTTTCCTGAGGTACATAGATAACACAACCAATCTCAATTTACATGAATAATTATTACGGTAACTAACTCACTCAGTTACGAAATACCTATTTATGTAATAAGCAAACGTAGAACCCTATTTACCCCGTCTTTTTAAGTCAATAAAATCAGTCCTATCGAGTTATTAAGTACTTTCTCGAGGGCAAACTGGAAAATATTTATTTAAGAACAAATTGCTTGGTATTTAGAGCCATAATTAATGTAATATAACCTAACATCAAAGAGAAAATCGTTTTAAAGTTCGTTAGAAGTTCGAAAATTGGCTGATAACAGGATGTTATTATCGACTGAGAAGTAGAATCAATTTGATTGATATTAATATGGTAGTATGTTTCCAGGCTCAATATAATAAACTGATGTGTACATGATGTAGTGATTTGCGGATCGTGTTTAATTCTATATTTTTACATAATGCTATTTCGTATTACTAAATTCAGCAATACTACGGGTATGCGCAAGGTAACCAAGAATAAGATTATATAGACTAAATCAGCTATAAAAAAATAATTGTACTTCGGGAGATAAAAATATCTTTAACACTACTGGTCGTGCCATGCAGTAGTGCCATGGGGGATAAACGAACCACCGTTTTAGTCAATTACACGTAGTGTAGTAATGTAAAAAAATCTTAGGTTGCGTGTACAGAAAAAAATACTCTTCTTTTGAATCTAGATAGTTGCCAAATAATCGGCCAAGTGCGTGTCGGGTTCGCACACCAAGGGTTCCGTACCGTATGGAAGCCACCTCTTAATATAATTTATTTATTTATTTTTTAATTATTTATTTTTGAAGGAACGTATGGTTCATTTGGAACATTTGGTGGTTCAGACAGACAGACGGATGGGCAGCAGAGTCTTAGTAATAAGAGTCCCGTTTTTACCCTTTGGGAACGGAACCCTAAGAAAGAAATAAATCCTCATAGGCAACCAGTTGCCAACATTTCTTTTTCACGCAAAATTCTTGAAAACAAAACTTGGAGCACGTAACGCGCGTTTTTTATTGAGAATCACCTGCTTTTGTATATTTTAGACCAATAAGTCCATAGACTCCTTTAATTTTACCAATATCTGTGCCTTTAATGGATTTTCACATGTTACAAATGTCTTACTAGTCCAATTGGTTTTCGCATGTCATTTGAAAATTTGAATACGTACCTACAGTCGAAAAACCTGTTAACTTTCGTTTTATGGAAAATAAGGTACGCATATTCATATTCATTTATTTGCCATTAAGTGTTACAGAGGTCTTATATTAAAACTTAGAACAAACTTAGTCGCCCTTTCCGGGCATTGCAAATGTTTTAGCGCTATGGCGTTTTTTATCAATAAGGTACTTAGATAAAATTAAATGTGTTACTAAACTAATTTAATACTATGGATAATAAAAGTGTCGTAATCTGATATAAAAGGGAAGCGTCTCAATGAAATTAAGTATGTCTACTGAACTAACTTAATACTATGGATACAGAATGTCGTAATTTATTATCAGAGAGAAGCGTCACGTCGTTTTCTTGTGGCCTACATAGCTGGTGGTTTCAATGTTTTCTTTTACTGAGTAAAAGTTTTTATCGCTCACGAATCTTTTTAATTTTAATTTAAATGTGGTATTTTTTTCTTCATTTTTAATAATTGATGGTATCCTGTTAAAAATTTTGATTGCCATGTAATATGGGCTTTCATTTAGCATTTCGGTTCGGGAATAAGGTAGGCTTAAGTTGTCTCCACACTCGTAATTCGTAGAAATAAGAACAAGAATAAAAGGCACCGTTGTACGAAGGAAGGAAAAGGATGAAATCTAGGATTTCACAGCCTCCTCGGGGTGAAGGAAACCACACAAAATTCATTTCCTGTTCAATTAAACTGCTACAAAATATGTTAAATTTACATTACCTATATAAGTTGTTAATTTGCAAAAGGCAGAGACACTCAGAGGTTTATTTACAATATTTACCGTAGAATTGGTCCTGGAAAGCGAACTGGTATTACATAGTTGCATAGTCGACTGCCTCGGTGGCTCAGTGGTTAGTGACCCTAACTTCTGGATCAAAGAGGCGTGGGTTCGATCCCCACCAGGGCAAATATTTATGTGATGAACATAAATGTTTGCTCTGTGTCTGGGTGTTATTTAGTTACTATCTATATAAGTATGTATTTAAAATATGTATATGTAGTATATCAGTCTCTGGCAGCCATATCACAAGCTTTGCTTAGTTTGGGCCGTGTGTGTGTAAGATGTCCCAAAATATTTATTTATTTATTTTATTATTTATAGTGTCCAGAGTGTTTTTCCATAGTGTTTTATATAAGTTAAAAGTTATTTGGCAATTTTAACTTATATAATACTTATATAAAAATATAACTTCTTTCTCGTGTCGATGGTTCTAAAATTGCTGAGTGCTAACACTGCTAACTACAGAAGTTTCGCCCAACAGTTAGCGACTGCCACCCCTGGAGGGGAGGCTTCCCTTATAACTTTTATAAGTTGATTTGTTTGCAATTTTATTTCGCCGAGAACGTCTTATGAATTGACGAACTCTGTCAGCACACGCAAAAAAGTGTCACGTTCCGTCTGAGCCGAGCGTTTAACTATGCATAGAGAGGCTTACAAATTAAATTTAAACTATTAAACTTAAACATTATCACGTAAAATTTACTTTACGTCCCTAAACCGACTTTACAGACAACCACATGTGTGCGTGCGTGCGTGCGTGCGTGCGTGCGTGCGTGTGTCAACAACATTTAATAAATCTGAAAACTTTTTTGGTTCAAAATTCAAAGTGACTAAATCGTATCATGTAAGGTATCATGATTGTAAAAGAACTTAAAAAAAAAGGTTTTTAATTATTTTAACAATGTGTAATTTTTGATGTGTGACGAGAAAAGGGAAAAAAAACGATGGTTATAGTATAGAGATTTCAACAACTTACTTCCCAATTTTGTGAAATTATCCTTACGCGTTCCCGAGATAAAGAGTCTTGACATACACACAGACGGACAGACGGACAACAAATTGATCCTATAAGGGTTCCGTTTTTTTCGTTTGAGGTACGGAACCCTAAAAAACGTCTGTCGGCATACGTCAAAATCACAAGTTAGAATATCAAAATGGTTAAAATTTGGTTCCACTTTGTCTTTCCACTTGTGCGATATGATCGGAAATTTGAACCCTCCAGCTCCAGCAGAAAGTTCAAATCTCTGGTCATTTTACCTTCCTATTTTGTACCATTTTGAATTTGGAAAGCCGAGATAGCTAAATGCTCGTTCGTGAAACCCTTCGAAATTACGTAAGTATGTTCATCTTTTTCTAACACCACCTTTTAAATTTCATATTTAAAGTTCAAAAAAATTAAAAACATAAGTTTTCTCTTCGAAAATCTGTTCATTAACTATGACATATCCTAAGAAATAAAGTAACTCCCACTTAAAAACCTTGATTATGTACAGCTCAAAGCTAAAGTAATTTCAAATATACCTAGATACATTACATGATCCTACGTGCTACTTTCCAAGTAATAAAACAGCACTCTGTACGTATGTCTATAAGTTCTTGAAATCAAATCTCATAAATTAAACCAAGAATTATACATTAACATTGTCTATACTTTACAACTTTAATATTCGGGTAATAATTTTGCTTAACTTTGAATGGAAACCTTCAATCTATTTATTCGGCAAATATAACTTTGAAATTGATACTTTGTTGCAGTGGACAAAGCCACAGAATATCGTTCAATCAAATCTATGTTTTGAATTAATATTTAGTGTATTTCCGCTATCTTGTTGTAGGCAAATAAGTTTAAGGGCATTAAGTGCATTAAGGACATTTATGAAAAAAAAAAAATTACAAACAATTACTAATATTACAATAATTATACATTTAAAAACTTAATTTTACAAAATAGATAAAATAATAATAAATATCACTTATTTTCACTACACTCTATATTATATATTTTTAAAAATACTACAATAATAATCCGTTAACAACAAATAAATATTATAAAAATCTTTTAAAAATAATATGACAAAATATTGAAAACACTTCACTACTAAATAACACCCTTATTCTCACTGCACTACACTCTATTCGACACGTGTTTCGTGAGGACGTGTTGACTCTTCGAGGTCGCTCGCAAGAATATTTCTTGCGAGCGATTAGTTATTTTGTAAAATTAAGTTTTTAAATGTATAATTATTGTAATATTAGTAATTGTTTGTAAATTTTTTTTTTTTTCATAAATGTCCTTAATGCACTTAATGCCCTTAAACTTATTTGCCTACAACAAGATAGCGGAAATACACTAAATATTAATTCAAAACATAGATTTGAAGATGAATTTCCGCAAAGTAACGCCTGATTCAATCAACTATCGTTCAATCATGAATACTATTTTTTATATTACGCGTTGTAATAATAATTTAAGTTTTGTGATCTACATTAGTAAACAAAGGCTCCCTCTACGAGTACAACTAGTAAGCATAGCGTAGGACTTCTTCTGACAGATCTGCCGGGCTAGAATGCGCGCCGCGAAATATTTATTTCGTAGTGTCAGAACGAGACAGCGTTATGGCAAAGTATATATCTGTCACTTTTTCACACGTCGAAATGAGTTCTTTTCGTGGCTTTTCGTGGTCGCATGCTTGACTGTACTGTACTGTATCAGCCTTTTAATAGTCCACTGCAGGACGTAGGCCTACCCACGAAGGGTGATTGGGCCATATCCACCACGCTGGCCCAATGCTGGTTGGTGATGCTTGACTAGCTGATCATAAACGCTG
The DNA here is from genome assembly GCA_949316475.1 of Hypomecis punctinalis. Taxonomy (NCBI): domain Eukaryota; kingdom Metazoa; phylum Arthropoda; class Insecta; order Lepidoptera; family Geometridae; genus Hypomecis; species Hypomecis punctinalis. The sequence continues at coordinate 25,534,463 of OX438800.1, read as the reverse complement.
AAATAGGTTGGATACAAGCCGCTTCCAAGGTTATACTAATCCATTAAAAAGTCCTAGACTTCTAAGAACAGTGGACTTCTTAGAGCTGTTATGTTGATTACGATAACAAGAACTTAGGTTAGTAGCGTATTCAAGAAATAAAGGGACTTTATGTGCTATTTTCTGAGTCGTATGCTCAATCCTACATTAATAAAGATTAACAATCAAATGGGAATTTTCAAAATCTATAATAAAACATTTTATCTTTAAATTTTATTACACAAGTTTTCAAGATTTTTTCCTTTTAAATATTTTAATTTGACAAGAAAACAAAATCAAAACGAAAATAACAGAGTTTCCATCTTTTCTGTGAAATCTATACATAGCCAATTGTTTTTCATTTTATGTGTTTTATGTACGTGTTATGATTGATAAATATTAAATAAAAGTAAAATAAAATAAAATAAATATTTAAGGTTCCTGTTCATTAATTCAATTCCTATTCCTAACTTGTAAAGTAGTGAGATAGCTATCGTCGTTTCAGCCTTTGGACGTCCACTGCTGGACATAGCCCCTCTCCTATAGATCTCCGATGAGACCGGTTAGAAGCTGATAGCTGTGGCCAGTTGAAAAGCTATTAAACTGCACACAAACATCAAAGCCGCTCCGAATTAAATATTTGAGTGGAAAAATCCAGCTTTCCATCGCCCTACATTTGATTACATCTGTCCAGACACAGACAGTATCACATACGAGTTCGATTAGGTAGCATGACACGTTCGAATAAACACATTAACTGCGAACGAACAGCCAAACTGCGTATAATTAATTACTTTCTTCCCAAAATGGAGGGTAAAGTAACTCCCACCACCTGTCGTTTTATTATTTGTTTTGCTTTTACTGAAATTGAAACGATCAACATGGCGAATCAAAACGTTGGAATATTCATGATTTCCATTTGGGAATGTGTAAATAAACTTCGCGATGTAATTTTGTGCGTTTTCCGCAACTTTTGGTTTTAATTTGGCCTAAATACGCATCAGTTAACTGGTTTACGTATTAAATTTTAAAAGGGGATAAAAGCTCGGGGATCAAACTTTGTTTTGACAGCTTACGTCAAGTCGTCATTTAAGGGTCTTACTTATAAAAATTTCTCTAACCGTTGCTTAGCCACTGCTTAATTAAGAGGCTCTTAAATACTTAAGCAATGCTTAACTTTTTTCACTCATAAACGTTAATTATGCTTTGCTTAGATAAGCAAGGAAAGATACACAAAACGTCTTTGGTTAGCACAGATTAAAATCAAAATAATCGACTAAAAGACAAAATTGAACGAATACAGTCGTCAAAATTATTACTTTTGTATCTATCTCGTTACTGACAATGACAGCAGTGACGGCGTACCATGAAGTTATAGCTAAAATGGAGCCCACACTCCTAATACCTACTTGAAGCAAATACCTATTTATCGCCATCTCACTCGTCTGGGGTCCGATCTCTCTTTCGTGTGGTCTGCTAAGCACCATATAAAAATTAAAAACTGCCGATATGTGGGAAATTTTTATCAAATTATACTTAACTCACTTGAAGTTTAATATGTGAATTAAACTTCAAGTGAAATAACAAACTGAGATAATATTAAATTTGTTATTTTTAGAAATTGTGATTTGTGCCTAAATCAGTTGAAATAGTATAATTTGCGAGTAACATATAACATAACGAGTGTTAATTTTATTTTACTAATATTGATTTTCATATTCTACTCGTATTTCAGATTCCCAAAAGGGTTAACGAAGTTTTAGATTTTTTCCTTTGTATATGAGTAATAGTCTACCTTGATGCCAAATATCAAGTTTCTAGGTCGTCTGGAAGTAAGTTAGGTTTTTAATCTATAACTCAGTGAGTGAATCAGTCAATGAAACCACGGTTTTTAGTATTTTACTTCAGTAATTAACTTGAATATAAATAAAGAATTTCGTTTTAATTGAATTTCGTTTTTTAACTAAGATTATATTAACTGTAACTAGCTGACCCGGCGAACTTCGTTTCGCGCAATATATCTTTGTAAATTATAGTCTATGTTAAGCTGGAAACATACTGTCGGACGCGGCTTACGGACGCGACTGACAGCCGCGACTTAGCAATGTGCACAGTCTTAAAACATCCGGTGTGCCAGATCACTCTCGGACGTCAGAACGCTCAAGATCGTCCGAAGGTGTCGTCCGCGACATATATCCGATAGTGTGCATACTTTCATAGTCTAGATACCTATCAGTCGCGTCCGATAGTATGTTTCGAGCTTTATTCTGATGTATAAGCATTACTGTTGCAAAGTTTCATCTCAAATTCTCAAACCATTCAGTAGTTTTTGCGTGAAAGAGTAACAAACATCCAATACAAACTTTCGTGTTAATAATATGAATTAGGATTAAGAAGAGTACATAAAGCATATTTTAAAAAATATTTCGTTTTTCTTGTACCTGGTATTTTTGCATAGTAAATTTGATTTGACCTGGGTTTTTGTAGAGTAATGTTACCCATTGAAAAGAGAGATCGGGCCCCAGACGAGTGAGATGGCGATAAATAGGTATTTGCTTCAAGTAGGTATTAGGAGTGTGGGCTCCATTTTTACCTAAACCTTCATGCGGCGTACTGTCATGATATTTTTATTATCAACACCAAACTGTTTAACGTCAACCAGCTGATTGAAATCCGCCATCTTGCCTCTTAACTATTTTAAACAATGTCCCGACGTTGTTTAATTTTGACAGCTATTTAAACGTTACTTAGCCGCTTCTTAACACTAAGACGCGTTTATGAGTGAGATTCTGGCTAAGCAGTTGCTAAGCAAATGCTTAAAAGTTAAGAAGCGTTTATGAGTAAGACCATAATCTATAATACTATATTTGGTTGTCTTATCTCTGTTTGAGATTTCGTTATCTTGCTCTTCTTTCAGTTACTTCGCTTTTACCTCAAGAAAAAAAGACATTTATTTAGATTAACTTTGCATTAAATTTTCGTTCCAATATTTTTTTCGTAAGATTTAGGATCTCTTACTGAGCATAAAATCACAAAATGCTGACAGATCTAGGTGGAGCTTCAAACGCCATCTTGAAATAACGTTTTTGGCCGATATCTCGGAAACTTTGCACTCTAACATTATGTAGACATTTATTGTAGAAAATAAAATTTTGCATCTTTTTTTCTCTTAAACTTTTTTGTTAAAGTTACCGTTTACGATTTATGACTAATTTTATGAACCGGTTTTTTTATATTTTTTTTTAAAGATGGCGCTTGAAGCGCTACCTGGATCAGTCAGCATTTTGTAAGTTTATAGTCAGTTAGTGATCCAAAACCTTATAAAATATGGTGGATCGGAAATTTAGTGCGAAATGAAAAACCTTTTTTCCCCGAGGTATTTCAAAAAAAATATTTTTTTGATTAAAAGATCAGTTGAAAAGGTGAAAAGGGGAATGCTGGCCTGTAGTTAACTTAGACAAGACGACGACGCGTCAGATAGCAATAGATGCACAATGAACTTAAACACAATCCTTAAAGTTTACGTATCTTCTCATTTTTTACGTATAACATTGTAAGGAGGTCTTTAATTATGAGACCAATACCAAAATCGTGAAATATTCTTATATACAAAGTGCTTGTCTACCGGCGTCGGAGCCTTAAGCGCTGACATATATGGCAAATTGTGAAAAACTTTTACTGTGGGGTCAACTCAAACAAAAAGTTGTGCAAAATTTGCCATAGATGTCACCGCTTAAGGCTCCGACACCGGTAGACAAACACATTGTATAAAAATGAATCGTGGATTTGTTAGTCTCGCTTAATCTCGAGAACGGCTGAACCGATTTGGATAATTTTAGTCTTGATATTTGTGGAAGTCCAGGGAAGGTTTATAGGATGAGAAAATATAAAAATGTAGCGAGAAAAATAATAAAAAAATTAATTAATTTTTGCATACAAAATATTCCTGTATGTAAAAGTTGACATTGACAGTTGACAGATGGTGAGATGAAGTTCACCGGGTCAGCTAGTTGAAAATAAAGAATCATTGAGGATGTAAAACAACTGCTTGTACATCTAAATAAGAAAGAAGGTAGATACTTGGTAGACAGATATTTTCTTTGGGTTTTTGACCTTTTTCGTAAGAATAGTGCCAATAAATAATGTTCCCGAGCCATCTCATAAACTCAGGTATTATAAAGGTCTTATGAACATCTGAAAAGGTTCAAACTAAGTTCCTCACAATTTAAGGTTGACCCACGGAACGGCGCACCTGGCCAAAAATATTGTGATGAAGAATAAGATATATTCTTGATAGAATGTTGCAAAGTATCCCCTAAGACATAGACATAATTATAATTACGTAATATGCTTAGTATATAAATTATCCTTGATATAATTGGATTTGTTTTATGTAACCTATGTTAGAACATGCATAATTATGTACGCAGAACAGAATTATACATAAAACAATTCCAGTAATATCAAAGATAATACTTAAGAAATCAAATAAATGTAAACAATCATAGCGTTTTATTACTGATGTATAGTATATTTAGAATATACCAATAGACCTAACTATCAATTCACGGACACCTAGTTTGGCAGCTATAATACAACCATTAACTAATTAAATAATTTTATATTTTTCATCAAGGTTAAACTCAGTAATAAAACGCTATGGTACTCGTATATTTGCCTATTATAGAATTTTATCACCTTTCATGAATCTGTTATGTAGGTATGTGTTAAAAAGCAGACACAATGTAATACAAATTTTACTTTTATTTGAATTCCCGAAGACATTCTACTGAAAGTGTTTTATTTTTTCTTCTCCATTAATTATCTACCTAATAAAGATAGACACGTATAGTTTCACTGTGAGAAATTGGCGCACATGTTAGAGAGAAAAGTTCTAGAAATAACATTTTATTTAGACTCGCATCAATCTGGAACTTTTTCGCTTCAGAATGAATGATGAAACTTGTTTCGGTTTTGAAAATCTTGCTCGGAAAGGTAACAGAGTTGTTTAAATAATAAATTGATGCATCCGTATGAAGCTTCAAAAACTCTCAAAATATTGAGTAAACTATAGTTTAATTATATAAAATAACTATTAGTTCACTATAGCCAGTTAATATATCAGTTGTTAATTGGACAGAGTAAAAAAATGCCAAGGCAATGTACATATATGTGATTATTAATAGGAGAGTTGTCAGGAAGCACATTATATATTTTTTTAAATACAACAATGTTTCCATGAAATGACATCAAATGTTTATACAATACTTATACTCTATACTATAAGTGTCACTTTAGTTTTACGATTTGATGTGGTTTGGTGTGCCTTTGCTTACGCGTTGCAATGGCGTCGTTACCGAACTCCGATCAAACAAATACCTACATCTAAAAAAACTCCATAAGGCTCATTTTACGCCTATCATTGGGCCCAATTTTAGAGGCGCCATCGTAATTATAACAGCAATCTAGAGTAGCCCTGTTTCTTTTTCAATGTTGCTTTTGATAGAGAGAACACTATTTTACGTTGCTATTATATTCACGATGGCGCCTCTAAAATTAGGTTTATTTATACACATTTTTTAAACAGTTTAAATTTAACCATGTGCAGCACCGCACTGCGTACTTAAATTTTTCATGCACTTTCTAGCTAAGTCTGATCTCGGCAATCATCTCTATCATTGTATAAACCAACACTGCTTTCAACTCCACAGCACAACTAATTTAGTTTTCCATTACACGACGTGGAGTCACGTTCCCTCTAAACTATCGCATCAGTCTGCGAGACCAAGGTTTGATTTTTCTGGGAAATGTTACGTTTTGTCCTTGATTTTTCTACGATAGGTACTAGTGTGAAACGTGGGCTAATTTTGAAAGGTTTTCTAATTTTGTTACCATCAGTACCTATTAAGTAAATAATTTTTATGGTAGTACCATACACACAGCAATTATATATAGATTTAAGTATTTTATTAGTAGAGATGAGTTATTTTTGTAAGTTAGTTTAAATTAAGTACTTAATCTTGTTTTAATAAATATTGACAGATATATTTTTCACAATGACGGAGGACGATTTGGGGTAATGAAGCCAAAAGTTTAATAGCGGACATTGGGCGCAGGCTAAGGGAAGAAGACTAATGACTCCCGCTCCAGCTCGTACTTGGGGCAAAGGTTTGCCATCGCCATCCAGCGAGGCAATGCGGCCAGCATTTTGGACTTTTTTGACCCAGGTATGGTCAGAGATGGGTTATGTATTTTGTTTTTAAGTTTGACCATGTTATGTATTAAGTATTATTAGAGAGATTGATTTTTTCTTTTAAGAATTGTATGATTTTGAATAAAATTTCAATGACGGAAAATGTGTAAGTAATCACAATCTTTACATAAGTAATTCACTGCTGGACCTTCCCTAAAGGTCTCCGATAGGAACGGTTGGAAGCAGTTCGCATCCAGCGCAATCCTGTAGTCTTTATCAGGTCATCCTGTCTACTTTATGAGTGGACATCCTACGCTGCGCTTTTTGAAGTGAAACTTCTAATGCGACTTAAACAAGGTTGCGTCAAGTTGTAGTTTTCTCCTATTACACAGTTTTATTTGTAGCCAGGAGACTTAACTCTTGTTCCATTTGAAATAAGCGTAAAATTTCCTTGTGCGCCGCATGACAGTCCAGCGCCCTTGCTAAAAATAAACTTTAATACAAAATAATACAGTTTCTGAATGCATGAAACAGTCGAAATAATCGCAAGATCTACTTTCATGCACAATTACACAACTATCTACCCTCTAATGCAGAACCTCAAAAGGTCGTTGAGCAGTTGTCTGGCAAAATACGAATAATTTGTGAACAGAATAGCTCTGTTCGAGTAGCGAATACTTTTAGCAATTTTTGCACTACATTTGCATATGTCAGAGGTATGCCATAATTACAGGAGACTGAATGCACGTCTTGCGGTAAACCTACTCAACTGTTGCTTCAATAACTATGTTGAAGTATTTGAGAAACAGCAAATATGATTCGTAATTCATTGTACGAGATATTGCAAAAATATCCTTAGGAAGGCAACAGGACTCGCCGGAAAAAGTTTCAATATTTCATTGACGTTATTTTTGTCTCACTTTAACGCTCGATCTATTCTCTAATTAAAGTGAATGCAATCAGTCGCACGCACGTTTCACGGTAAGTCGTTGTTTTTATTATATTGATAGTGCTGGGGTGATGCGTCACCCCTGTTGCTTTTTACGTATGTATATATTTTACTAAAACTGATATAAATCTTTGTTTTTTATATATTTTTTTATAAAAATGACATCGAAATGGGGTGGTAAGAGCATTGCTTACAATTCAACGAAAGGCGGAGTCGATACTTTCGACAAAATGATGCATTCATATAGCACGGCTAGAAATACCAGACGTTGGCCGCTTCGATATTTCTATGGCATGCTGGATCAAGCTGGTATCAATTCTATGGTACCTAATGTTGCCGCTAATCATCCGAACACTCCTGTTAACAAGTTCCGAAGCAATTATTTGAAAAACTTAGCTTTACAATTGGCGAAACCACACATGAAGCGCAGTTTGAGTACAAATTTACTGCGAGAATTAAGACTCACTATATGTGATATTCTAAATATAAACCAGGAGTTTCCTGAAAGAGAACCCCCCGTAAAATTACAGAAACAATCAAGATGTTGACTGTCTCCAAGAAAACGAGACAAAAAAGTAAAAACTGTTTGCACGAAATGCCTTCAGTCCACTTGCAGTGGACACCACAAAGAAATTTGTTTAAACTGCATTTAATGCAAAAAAATCATAATAGTAAAATAAAAGTAACTGATTAAACGTCACATTACTATTCTTAATTGTTTAAGCTATTGATTTCATAATAAATAAGTTTAATTCTCTTAGATATTGTTGTTTTATTTTAATTTGAAAGGTATGGGGTGCCGTGTCACCCCTGTTGCCATTCATGTATGAAAAAATAGTGTTTGTAGCCGAAGGATATAAAAGTTTAGGGCGTGATTAAGCCAGAAAATGTTAATTTTATTTCATATGGAAGCTAAAAGCTGTATACAAACATTCCAAGCGATCAGTCAATGATATTCAATGACTGCCTCGGTGGCTCAATGGTTAGTGAACCTGACTAAAGAGGCGTGGGTTCGATCCCCACTCAGGGAAAGCATTTATGTGGTGATAGGTGTTTGCTCTGTGTCTGGGTGTTATTTAAGTACTATCTATACCAGAGGTTCCTAACCTTTTTCAGCCGCGAACCCCCAAGGAAATAAAGTATAATGCCAAGGACCCCTGAGTGAAAAATGGTGCAATTTTCGGTCAATATAATAATATTTTAGTATTATTTCATAACATTAAAAAAAACACTTTTTCGTAAATACATTAATGAAAAGGTTGGAGCCGCTTTTTTGCAACTATGTTCCTGTATTTCTTTTTGATGTATATCCTCTGATATACATAGAGAATGCCTTTTGACATAGGTACGTGGTGGAAAAAAGCTCAGTAAGCAATCATTACGAAATGTTTGGCGTAGGTAATTCATTTATTTGTGTTAATACTCTTAGATGCGTTTGGGACCGCGGACCCCCAAACATATGCACGCGGACCCCCAGGGGTCCGCGGACCACATGTTGGAAAACAATGATCTATACTAAACAATAATATGATGCGCCTTATCAGTGTAAGATGTAACTTTTCTGTACTGTATCAGCCTTTTAATAGTCCACTGCAAGACGTAAGCCTACCCGCGAAGGGTGATTGGGCCATATCATCACGCTGGCCCGATGCGGGTTGTTGATGCATTCACATACGCTATCGGATTTCTTCTGCTATTGCCTCACGATGTTTTCCTTCACCGAAAAGCCAGTAGTGTGAAATTCCGTGTATAAATTCCAAAGAACTCAATGGTACGGGACCGGTATATGAACCCACGGCCTCACGATTGTAAGGCGGGTGTCACTACAGCTAGACCACCACGGCTTTTCAGATATACCTACCTAATTGTTAAATTGCCACTAAGACATTTTACTCAGTATTGTACCCAACACAATCATGAGCTGCGCGGGTGAAACCGCGGGGCGCAGCTAGTATAAGTATTCTGACAGCCATATCACAAGCTTTGTTTAGTTTGGGGTCAGAGACCGTGTGTAAGATATATGTCCCCCAATATTTATTAATGTGTGACCGCGGGTAGCATTTGCAACTGAGCGCTGCCACAATCACAAGTTAAATTGTAGGTGCCGGTTAATTTAGACGTTTAGCCATTAGTGGCAGAGCCGTTAGCCCGTGAGACCGTGCTTATACAAGCTTGCCTACTTACTGAAAATGTATTCAGCAAAATGCCAAGTCGATGTATTCAGCCTTATAAAACTTTGAGACCAGGCAAACCGCAATATCTAAAGTTACATCTGACTTTAGCATCAAAGTGGACTTGATTTGAATACTTAAGTTGACTATTTAGATACGACTGCGATCCATCATCGAAATTGAAGGATCTAGAAGCTAAGCGACTGCATTTTTAAATGAAGCCAAAGTAATATATTTTTCAAAGAATATATCTTGTCAATGAGATGAGTTTTGGGAACCTACTATTTACGTAGGTTGTATTTATGCAAACATTTACGAGGAAAATTTGTTTTCTGTTACTATTTGCCTTTCTTTCTCTGTTTGAATTATATAACGACTTTGTGATAAGGGAACGGAAAGAAACCATTTAAGGTTTGTAGATACAATGAAAAGAAAAATTATTAACTGATCGTACCTTGGATAAAATATTTATTGTTTTTTTTTCAACGCCCAAATCAATCGTGAATTGTGAGAAATCATGCATAGGTTTATAGAAAAACTATGAAATTTAATGGTGTACGTAAATTCATCAACCCGCACTAGGCCAGCGTGGTGAATGTGGCTCAATCGCTCTTCGTGGCATTTGTCAACGAAGAGCAAAAAAAATTAGCATTTTTAGGTAACGAAAAACCTTGAAAGTTTAAATTCACTATAATAAATGTCTTTAAAATCACAAGTATTTTGCGAAAAGCCTTTTGTACTCTTAGTATTTTCAATATTTTCATGGGTCATAAAACCACTACTTGACGACATTTTGTTTGTTTTGATCAATAGCGACGCGCGTGGTAAGAAACAGAAGCAGAACTAAATACTTCAATTTGCCTCGGCATTATACGCGTTTGAATTGTCAATCAAATGTTTCGGCATAATATAAAATGCTAAGGCAATATACATTTTGCCTTCGGCATATTACATAACAGCGAGCGTTTTTAAACTGACGACGCCGTATGTAAACGGCGCAATCATACAAATTGCCTGCGACAGATACACTGCTTGCAAATCACACATTTAATAGAACACCACAGCCAATAACAACTACAAACATTTTTAAACGTCACTTACATCAACAATATTTACTTACACTTCTCTTTAATATCATTTAATGTTATTGCAGGAGTTTAACATACGAATTGAGTTGACGTTGCGAGCCCATATCGCCTTGCAATTAGGGTTTCTCGAGAAACGTGCTTCTAGCTGGTGGCAGTAGTTAGCATAATTGAAGACGATGAGGGGGAACGGGGGAATGAATAGTGTGACCGTCATGCAAACATTTATAACACCAGCATAGAGCAAAGTCCTTAGAGACGGCATGGAATTCGCGTTATATCATAAACATGATGAAGAGCGCTACTCTCATCTATCAAATTATATTTAACTAATATAATTTGATAGATGAGAGATAGATACTCGCGGATTCTCCTACATGATGTCTTGATTTATTTGCTACCTATCCCATAGGAAGCTTTTATTTTTTGGAGATAAAAAGTAGCCGATGTAACTTTCCGTCTTTCAAAATATGTCCATGCTAAAAATCAAGTCAATCCGTTTCTCCGTTGCTGCATGAAAGAGGAACAAACCAACAAACACATTTTCGGGTTTATATTATGAATAAAAATATTTACAATCTCAACAACGGAAAGCATTATTTGATTTGTGTAAATACAGTTATATAGTAGCGTAAATAGGTAAGTTTATACACTAAATCTTACAAAGAGAAGAATAGAACAGAAAAGCGTGTCTCCAGCTTTCTATGTTTAATGTCTATTAACACTGTCTACTTACGCAATACGTAACTTTCAACGTGAGAAAATTAAGTGCTTCATTCACCCTAATGAACTATCTAAAAACTTGTGTTGTTTATTTCAACTTAATCACATTGTCAGAGTTATGTCGCAACAAAAGTACGTGTAGGTAAAAGTGTAAAGTTACCTCTATAATTGAAACATTTCATAATGGGAGGACGTCCTTTAATACGCTTTTCGACACGTAATCTTCATTTCAAAACTTCGCGTTCCCAATTCTTGCTTGTCTTGCGAGCTATATGCCCTGCCCACTGCTATATCAACTAAATCAAAAGCATCAAAAATCAAAATTTGTTTTATTACTTGGACAAATGCGCTTGGAATCGTCAAGTAATACAAAGAAGTCGTCATAGTAATACAGAATATAAAAAATTAAGAATATATTTACTAGGTACATGTAACACATCAACTAAATTACATCACTAACAACACAACTAATGCGCTAAGATGAGCTTTCTAGGTCCATAGGTCCAAGTGTTCATTGTGTATTACATCAAATGAGAGATATGCACAGCTAGTTGTTCCATCCTAAATCTATTTTCTTAAGGACACATTGACGATCTACTGTTTGTACCTACTATAACTATTTCTTGTAAGACAACTACAGTGAAATATCGAGAGTTAAATTAAGCGGAGAGTAATAAAATTAATTGTAATATTTCTTCGTCAGTTTTAGTACTTTTTAACGGCTAGCAATTTAATAGCACTTAGTTTGTTTACTTTCAAGTTGTCGAACTTGAAATCGACGTCAAATTAATTGTCCCTGCCTTTTGATGCCGACGCTTTTGCGGACCAACGAACCTGGAAGCGACGTGCTCAATTCATTTTATTAACTTTAACCCTTCTTCGACCCTTCGATAGATGTCAACGTTCTGTACCTAATTTAATGGGGTCTAGCCAGGCCATTGCTTGCGATAAAATCTATCTTATAATAATAAAAAGCTTCGACGTGAGTGACTGAATGACAGATGGTCTACAGCTCAAACCTTTTAAGCTATATACTTGAAACTTGGAACATAGATGTATCGTATAACGCAATGACTTACTAAGAACGGATTTTTGAAAATTCGGCCTTTAAAGGGGTAAAACGGACCCTTTTCGATGGTATGAAACTTTTTATTCCCTAGCCCGATTGATTTTAAACTTGGCTTAAATATTTTTCAAGCAAAATAATAAATGCTATTTGTTCAATATTTATGATTTTCTCATCCTGGGGGCCCACTTAAATTCCAAAGTTAGTAAAACGAAACATCAATTACCTCCAACTGGCTGAATCGATAGGGGTAATGTTTGATTTTTGAGAAGCTTATAATATTTACCAATACTGGAGTCCTGGGTATCCCAAAAATTCAGTCTTATTTTATATTTATTTGGATAATCAAAATCACCAAAAAAATATGTTTCGATGAAACGGATAGGCGGAAAATCAAATGCGATTTGGTATAGAAGTAGACCGTGATACAAATCAACACATGGGCTATTGTTATCCCGAAAATATAAGTGGTTCCTTAGGGAATTGAAAAATGAAATAAACTATAGAAATACCTACGGAATGCAATCGGACAGAATTTGGATAAAAAATAGCCTACAAACTAATTAGGAGATGGGCTACTGACGTTCTGGAATGAGATGTTGATGAATTTTGGTATGGAAGTAGACAATAACATAAATTAGCACATGGGGTACCTAATAATATACCAGAAAAAATGAGTGGGTTACTTGGCATATAATCTTTTACAAATTCGAAAAGAAACAAATATCTCTCAATTAAAAGTTTTGTACAATAAATAGCTCACCATTTTATTTAAGATACGGACAGAGTGTCGACCTACCGGAAAATATGAGTGACTTGTTTAAAGCTCGCGCCTTACTATAAATATTTTAAATAAGTGTACCTACCTAAAACAACGCGAATCAAACCGCCAGCCATTGTCATTTTAAGTAAATACTAAGACAATGCGGATCAAACCGCGGGCTACACCTAATTATTTTAAGTATAAGACAACGCAGGACAAATCGCGAGCTATTTTCACTAGTAAGTACGAGTGCAAATGCAACGCAAGCCAAACCGCCTGCCATAATATTTTACATAAGTACCTACCAAGACAACACGAGCCACACCACGGGCGAATATTTTGAAGAAAGTACAAAACAACGCGGACCAAATCGCGGGATATAAACATTTTAAGGAAGTACAAAGCGTCGCGTGCCAAACCGCGAACTAATATCTTTTTAAAAAAGTACTTAAACGACGTGGGACAAACCACGGACTAAAATTAATTTAGGTAAGTACTAACAACACAAGCAACGCCACGGCTATACAATTTTGAAGAAAGTGTGTAACGCGGACCAACCCACAGCTTATAATTATTTAAGGAAGTACAAAACAACGCGGGTCAAACTGCAGAATATAAGCATTTTAATAAAGTATAAAACAGCGCGGGCCAAACTGCAGGCTAATATCAATTGTAAGTACATACTTGTGGAACCAAAGCGAGGCAAACCACGGGTTGTTATTATATTTAGCAAGTACTAAGACAACGCGAGCGAACCCGCGGGCATTAAGATAGTATTGTATACTTCTTTTATTTTCAGTGTAGTATTTGATGTTGATGAATTTATTTTTTATCCCATGAATATGATTTGTAAAGAACGTGTGTCATCCGTCCCCCGTACGGGCTCTGTCCAGTGCACGTCCTGCTTAAATATAAATCATTCCTAAAGCTCACATTATAAAACACGCTACTTAATCGTTGACGTATATTTACAACTAGAGTTAGTGCAAAAAAAACCGTCGTAAGTGAGGTCACCTCTATGCAATTTTACTAATTTTGTTACGTTGACAGTGCAAATAAAAGAGTTTGATTATTGGTGGATTTGGTTTTCATCAGCACTCGCGTCTACTTAGTATAGTCGGTACCTTGACTGCTGATTAAAATCTTATTGTTAAATCACCAGTACTCCACGACGGTTCTCATTTTGCACATATCTAGCGAGCAAGTATTGTGTACATTAGTTAAACACCGTTTTTTAAGTTGCATGATAACAAGATGCAAAAAATAGCATGACCGACTTCACCCGTGTATAGAATACGAGTACATAGTATAAAACAAAATCGCTTTCCGCTGTCTGTCTCCATGTATGCTTATATCTTTAAAACTACGCGACGGATTTTGATGCAATTTGTTTTAGTAGATAGAATAATACAAGAGAAATGTTTATATGTATAATACACTTAGCAAAGCCGGGGCGCATCGCTAGAACGCAAATATTAGGCACGGACCCATGTAACATTTTTCACATTATTGTTGATTTATCAAAAATGGATCAGCCAATTTCAATAAAATTAAAATGAGACCAATTTTGAAGTATACTCTTTTCAATAAAAAAAGAATTATTCAAATCGGACTACTATGAAAAAAGTTATGCGTGGTTATACATAAAAAAATATATATATATACGCATCGAATTGTATACCTCCTCCGGTGGTTCGTCGGTTAAAAACACTAAAGTAAAGGGCGTATGGTTGTAAAATGCGCTATTTGCTGCTATAAGTGCTAGCTGCAGTACCCGCGACACGAGCCTGTCACTTCAGTCTATCGACAGATCGACGTGCACGCCACTTGATCGACGGAATTTGTTCACGACCAGCAAGCGTGTGTAGCGTACATAATTATGTGTATACGGCCTACATTTTGACCTCGATTTCAACGTCAACTGACTGAAATTAATTGGTGTATTCCGATGTTTTGAGAAGATTTTTTGATGTTGTTCAACGAAAAAAAATCGCACACTAGCGTCACATTTCGTTACGGTCATTTTCTTAAATGAAGAATAATTAAGATTCGATTTATTTGACAGCAAATTAGTGTGTACTATTTTATTTTGAGTGTTTTTCTAAATAATGGATTGCTATGTAGAATAAGTACTGTTTTGTTTAGTGGATTTTTTTTAAATTAATCTCACGTTATTAATAATAAGCATAAAATGACTAAATACTTTTGCTAAGTAATAAACATTTCAATTGTCTCGATTTAATCAGAGTTCTTAGCGTCAGCTTTTGCTTGCAATTTTTCCTTTTACTAATGGAATTTTTATTTCAACGAATTACGCGTCTATGCCTCGCAAAAAATATTAAAAGTGACAACTTTTCTATAGAATTATAGGAAATGTATTTTATTTTTAACATAGCTTTTTGGGAAAAAATAAGATTTATACGCGACGTACTCGTAATAACGTTCAAACATTATCGGAACCTCGGATCCGAACCATATTAATTTATGAAAAGAGAGCATTTTTCCTGGTTCCAGGATTGGCCTATATAAACTAAAACACCTCTTAACTTATCTAAAATACGTTCAGTTAGATTACGTTATATTTTTTACACTGTAAATAAAATTGTATACTCATAATATGACGCGCACCGCGCTTGCAAAGCAAAACATTTAAAATATAACCCGCAAAAGGGTTGCAGCGGCGAACTTTTCTCAGAAACGTAATAAAAACGAATTTTTCTCATTTTTGGACGTGTTCCGTTTTGCGGACGGCCATTAAGCTTTGAATGAGCAAAAAAATATTCAACATCCGGCCGTTGGAGGGAAAGCTTAGACTCCACCAAAGCAGAGATCCGTAGAAGAACCAAAGTTACCAACATATCCAATGGGATCGGCACGTTCAAATAGCATCGGTCAGGGCATATAGCATGAAGGATCAGGCCTTGAGACTGATAGGATTGTAAAGTTCTCGAGTATCATGTACCGGCAAACACAACGTGAGACGTCCACTTACAAGATGGACCCGTGACCTCATAAAGACCACAGAATCGCACTAGATAGAAGCATCTTCCAACCGATCTTATTCAAAATCCTTAGGGAAGACCTATGTCTATCAAAAGGCGCCCTATGACTAATAGACGGATGGATGGACGGACGCGCGGAGACTCCGAAGAAAAACCGAATTGTGTCGATTGGACCAGAAGGAACCACCCGATCGGAACAAGCCAAATGATGCTGAACGTATGTAATAGCTGCTTTGGCTCGGTTTTGTCGTTCGACAAATTGTGCTGAACCGACTTTGCCGGCCTGAATATGTGTGTAGCAAACCAAAATGCCATATTTGATTAGCAAGGAACCATAAACGTAATCGTAACCGAAGAGGAGTTTTTGCTTAGGTCTTATACAGGGTTATCTGTTTACTCTGTACTAAGCCGAAAGGGAGTAATTAAGACCATCATTCTGAACAACCTACTATGACGTCAATCAAGGATTCGATAAATATTCTGCGACACAAAATTGCAATTCGGCATCTCAGAGCAAATATAAAAATCAAGAGAGAACGTCGTTGAACAGTCAAGTGAGGCCGGTTTTTTAAACATCTGTGAGTGCGTCGGTGTTGCGCCGCCATAGTTCGACTGACAAGCCAAGGCGCAGTTTGTACGTGGATGTGTGTGTGTAATTGTCTGTACACGGCGAGGCGTAGTTTTAGTTGGCTTCACTTGTTTGTTCACAAATTTCTCTCTTGATTTTTTATTTGTTCTGAGCTCGGCATCAACAAAATGTATGAAACAGAAGAATGATTTTCTTGATTTCCGGGTTAGCCCTATAATAAAAGTTGTTCATCTTCTTCTTCTTAGTCGTATTCTTCAGTACTGAAGGTCGTGTCTAATTTGGAGCGGTTTGATCCTGCATTACTTTTTGGACAATGTTCTTCCACTTGGACCTGTCTGCTGCGGATCTCATGGCGTCAGGGATAGGCATGCCGGTCAAATATTTCAATAAAGTTGTTAATAATTATGCTCTGACTAAATCATCTTCTTTTGGTTTAGTATACCAGTTGATCTCGCCCAAATTATAATTTTTATGGCGGGGCTAATCGAGCCCCCTGAAGAGTGGACTGTATTTTCAAGATAAGAAAATGGTGCACGAGAAAAAGAGTCGGGACAGGACAGAGAAAGGAACAGCACTTACTTTAATCCAGTCAAATCCGTCGGGTTCCCCTTGTAGATCTCACGACACTTCCTAGCGAAACCACTTAATTTATATGCTAAAACATAATGTCTGGCAGAAGTTTAACTTTAAAGGTTTCACAATAGTTAAATACTCGAATCTTCGTATAAGTAGGTAGTCAATATTTCACTCACGGCACTCGCGAAGATAGTTCATATCATGATCACGATACAGGCTACTGACTACTGACCCACGCGTCACTCACGGGGTCTATTTATAACTTCAGGTCAGTCTTGGTGTTGTTTTGAGGGTAGGATAAAGAAAAAGGAGGCACACCACAAGAATAAAAATGAAATATTAATTTAATATAATCTGGCGTAACCACCAGTTCTGAAGAGCCCTGTATGAGCAAATATGACATTTCCATTACGACCTATAACACTACTCTATGCATGTCGACACATCTTCGCTTCGCTTCGCTGTAGTAGAGTCTCGGGCTTGAGGTTTGAATGACAACCGAGGTATTATCATGTACGGGTTGTTCGCGGCATGGTGCGTTTCTTTAGCATCTCGAATATGTACATCTGTTACATTTAATTTTGGGCAAAAAGACATTTGAATACGGTGTAATAGGGTATCATATTTTGTGTTACATAGTAGGTATACTGTTGTGGAAACTAAGGCTTATTAAAAACTAGCGACCCGCCCCGGTTTCGCACAGGTGTATTATACATATAAACCTTCCTTTCTATTAAACCGCATCAAAATCCGTTGCGTAGTTTTAAATATATAAGCATACATAGGGACAGGCAAGACAGGCAAGCGACTTTGTTTTATAAAATGTAGTGACAAAATGTGCAAAAAAGCCCATAGACGTCTATGGGTACGAGAAAATGTTTATCATAATTTTGCTCGCCAATTATTAGCAACATGAAACGAGAGTAAATGTATATTGAATAAATTTTTACCCCTGAACTTTTGCGTAAAAATACCAAAAAATATTACGCATCAAAGTACAAATAGAAGGGAAGGGATTATGAGTAAATTATTTCTTTTATTTATAGCTTGTTAATATTTCTGGGAAAGCTAAGCTCTGTGACCTTTCTTAAGCCGACGTAGATTTTCGGATGTAAAATTGGTTCCGGTGTTAGGAAAACCGGAGCCATTGAGCCCGCGGGAATCTGCTTCGGACAGTTTTTCACGGATAAATGAGCAAGTCGCTTAGCAAGAAGTTTAGATAGAAATTTCCCGAACCATTTAACTAGCAAAATAGCAAGTAAGCTTGTTTTTCCGCCCACCCGTATTATTGAATCATAGCGTTTTATTCCTTAGTTGAAGCATATCAATGTTAATTTTCGGATTAAAAAACCGGACAAGTGCGAGTCAGGCTCGCACATCGAGGGTCCCGTACAAACATATTGTTAAAATAATTTAAAACCTGTTTTAGCATGTGCTAATAAAGTTATTTTATATGATACCTTACATGATACGATTTACTCACTTTGAATTTTGAACCCATATTTTGTGAATTTTGAGGCCCTATTTTTTTGTGATTTAAATAAAAATGTACAGTTTTCAGATTTATTCCTATATGTGTACTCTTAGACAATGCTCTTCGCCAAATTTCATAGTTCTATGTCAACGGGAAGTACCCTGTAGGTTTTGATTTTTGTGAGCATTGAAATATTCGTTTTTTTACAACATTAACGGTTCTAAGTTTTTTATACGGTAACTGAGAAGCTTTTCTTTTACACAACTGCAAGAATTCATAGGTTTACGTATATAGTTTAAATTTCAACTCGATATCTTTACGCGTTTCCAAGATAAAGAGTCTTGATATACACACAGACGGACAGACGGACAACAAAGTGATCCTATAAGGGTTCCGTTTTTTCCTTTTGAGGTACGGAACCCTAAAAACTAAGATTCTTAAGTTTGAGTTAAAATATAATCAATGCAGCGGTTGGGGCCACTGCCCGGTTTGGCCATTTGTTGTCAAAATTATTATAATACATAAATAGATTATAACTAATGTAACACCAATATTGTTTGTGTGAATGGCAAAGTTTGAAAATTTCTTTAAGAATATTATTTTAACAATTAAATTGTCTACACAATCATTAAAATCCAAGTGGCCAAAATGTCACTAAGATTGCCACAACCGGTTTATCTGCCCTATATACAGGATTATTTCTAATTAATTAGCATCTTTTTAGGGGCTTATTCTGTACATCAAAACTAACAACTTTTGTTCTGCGACTTTAGTAAAAAAAAAGCTGTTCCATACATTTTGGTCGCGGATGAACGATATTTTTCTATGAAACACAAATATTATTTTTTTGAGTTTTGACAAAAGTCGCAGAAAAAAGTTGTTAGTATGTACCGAATAAACCTTTAAAAGGATGCTAATAGATTAAAAAAAAACCCGGTATATTGGTTTGTTTAAAAGTGTGCTGCTAGGTGTAAGTATTTCAAAATCAGCACTTGGACTAAAAATATAATATATCATGAGTAAACCTGCGTGCTTCATCTTTGAACACAATCTCACTTATCATTATCAGGCAAGCCGGTGAACATGGACTTCACCAAAACGCTAATGGCAATGGCAAACGTGGACTTATTTGCAATAAAAAATGCACTGAGAAGCTTAACAAATTCTGTACATTTCCATCAAAAATTAAAATATTTGACTCGAACAGATAATATAAACACAAACTCAAAATATTTATTGCAGCAGGAAATTTACATGCGGTTCTTAGTAGCATGTTTGGTATAGTTACACATACATATTAATAAGTAAAGTTTTTCAATTTCTCAACTATATGGGTACTAAAATGTTTCACCACTAAAAACCCTAGTAGGCTTGGACCAGCTAAATAAACCAAATCCTTTCAAAGCGCGCCGAAATCTATTTGCGAGCGGGGTGTGCCGGAACCCCATCCCGGACAGAGACGTATTCCTAGACACTTGTCTTGTGACGAGGGGATAAGCCGTGATGGCTTTATTGCCCAGGGTTTTTTGTCAAACAGCCGTGATGATTTAGTGGTAGTCACGCCCGCCTTTCAATCGTGAGGACGTGGGTTCAAGTCCCAGTCCCGTACCAATAATGAGTTCTTTGAAAACTATCTTTATCACCAGCTCAATCTTTACAAATATGTATCTCGATGAGTCAGCCCGAGGTCCCTATATTTCCCTTGTATGTATATACAAGGTTACCTAACAAAATGTGGAAATTAAAATGTTAGGAAATGACTTAAATTAGAAATTACAATTCACTAGGCAACCTTGTATAAATATATTATATGCTCCTATAACCTGGTTAATATGTATTTTGCTATTCAATACATTTATATAAAAAACCGGACAAGTGCGAGTCAGGCTCGAACATCGAGGGTTCCGTACAAACACATTGTTAAAATAATTAAAAACCTGTTTTAGGATGTGCTAATGAAGTTCTTTTATGATACCTTACATGATACGATTTACTCACTTTGAATTTTAAACCAATATTTTGTGAATTTTGAGACCCAATTTTTTGTGATTTAAATAAAAATGTAAAGTTTTCAGATTTATTCCTATATGTGTACTCTGCAACAATGCTTCTCAGCAAAGTTCATAGTTCTATGTTAACGGCAAGTACCCTTTAACGGCAAGTTTTGATTTTTGAGTGCGGTTTTTTACGACATAAACGGCTCTAACTATTTTAATCGATAACTGAGAAATTTATCTTTAACACAACTGCAAGAAACCATAAAAATACGTATACAGTTTAAATTTCAACTCGATATCTTTACGCGTTCCCGAGATAAAGGGTCTTGACATACACACAGACGGACAGACGGACAACAAAGTGATCCTATAAGGGTTCCGTTTTTTCTTTTTGAGGTACGGAACCCTAAAAACAAATGAAGGATATGTTTTCCGATAAATTATATATCATTATTAAATTTCAAATACTTTCGCAAGGCAGCTCTATTTAAATATATTTTCCAATTCATATAATAACGTAAAAAAATTGGTTTGAACCGTGTACGCTATGAGCGGGATGTTCTTGTGATAGAATCTTGGACTAAGTCAAGTGGAAAAATATTTCCAGAAGTGTTGAAGTTTATATTTGAGAGAAAAGGTCGAAGACCCGAGTGAAACAATCTTGAAAATGTGATAACTTTTTCAAATAATATACTGCAGTGTGGCAAGCTGGGATTTGTTGGCAACTGAAGTTTTTAAAAGAAAAACTTAATTTTGTATTAAATAAGTTCATGTGTTAAATAAAGTAAACACAAAAATAAGAGTTTTTGTCGATAAGAATTCTTAGTTAATCAACATGTACCTATGTAATGTAAAATATTATTTTTCACCATAAATTGTATGATAAGCAAGTTTTTTCGATTTTAGTTCGTCGTCGTCGTCGTCGTTTCAGCCATAGGACGTCAGCTGCTGAACATAGACCTTCCCTAAAGATTCCCAATAAGACCTGTGGTTGGTAGCGGTCGGCATCCAGCTCGATCCTGCGGTCTTAATGAAGTCATCCATCCACCTTGTGGAAACAAATTGGACAGACATTCAAAATTACCACAGACTAGACGCCCCGATAATGTGCCACAATGTAAGGTAGATTGGTTATAGATCTAACCGTTTTTAACAAGTTTAGTGTTAATAATAGTACCTATTTTATATTGAATTGACCACGTTGCATACGATCCGATTTAGTAGTAGTCGGGTGGCTGACTCTAACCAAATCTACCTATTATATAAAAGACTTCCCTGAGTGACTGACTGACAGACAGCCTACAGCCCAAACCGCTTAAGATACGAGCTTGAAATTTGGAATATACGTACATCGTACGACATAATGAAGCACTAAAGAGGGTAGGTCCCATTTGTTCTATGGAACATGACGTCATAGTACAAAATGAAACATTTTCGTCCCTATTTTTTCCATAGAACTACATACTACCTTCTCACCCGAGTTTCATGTCATAGAACAAAATGAGAATCAGTTTTTCCCAAAACCTTCCATGATGTATAAGACGTGAATGACATTAAACACTGACGTTAATACCAGGTACAGTTCACTATAAAAAAAGAAACTACTCGCTACCTAAATAATATTTTTATTTTGCAAAATAAAAACAAAACAGCACTTTAACAATACTTATTTCTTTAACTACTTACAAACTAAAAACAAGTTTTCTTACCGCTAATATATTCTTATATTAAACAGTCCGCGATAAAAACTAACTAAAACCATTCCTTCTTTTAACTAAAACGTTCTTATATTAAATAGTCTCCGAAAAATACTTATTTTGTAGAAAGAGTTCTCCAGCACAAATTTTACAATATAAATCATAAATTTTGATGGGTTCATAGTCATTATGCATCGGGTACCGAAGATGTAGGCAGTCCTGGCAACGGCCCGTGGATGACATACCCTCTTCACTCATAATTACTCTGTAATCTTGCAGATAGTAAAAAAATAGATCTATCAAGATGGTTTTTGGTAACTGCAACTGTTTTAACATAATGTACATATTTTCAATATTTTCAAATATTGACGCCGGGTTATTGAGACAACAATCAATATTTGATTTCATGTACTTAAACAAACTTGTCAAAGCCATTTCATATAAAGTCTTAGGTTGTTTAGAGAACAATTTACGGATTACTTCAAGCCTGTTCATTAGTTTCTTTTAATTTTGTTCAAAACAAGTATTGATATTTTCGGGCTTTAAAGACAAAATACTATGTTGTGTCAATTTTGATTTACTCGTGAAAGATAGTTTATACAAAAAAGATCGAGTCGGTCTCTTTGGAAAACCGGCCAGTGTGCTCTTTAATGAGTCGACAAGTAAATAGTTTTGTTCAAAAACATTTCTACGCTAATTTCTCCAATAGTTAACTGTAGCTGGTTTTCTAATATGTACCTGTCCCTGTTAATGTTTTTTTTTTCGCGTTTAGTTAACGATTTAGGTTTATTTAACACTTTTATTGCTTTAATTTTATTGAAAATTGCATCCTCAGCCATTTTTGTCAAAAATATTATAAACGATGGCGGAGTTCTTTTAAAATGGCCCACAAAATTGTGATGCCAACTCTCCACACTGTTAGTGGTCCTATGTTTAATTCCAAAACAGCACCAAGACTTACGAAAATCATTTTTTAACCAGAACGATCCATGTATTTTACAAATTTTAGTAAGTTATCGTTTGAAATAGAAGCCACTTCCGCTTTTATATATACCCAACCATTGTCTAGCTCAGATAGAGGTAAAAACGGCAATACTGTACAAAGTGACACAATTCTTTGCAAGAATATATCATTTGATAAATGCAGTTTTTTCGCCTTTCGTCGTAAAGCTCGCGTAAAATGAAAGTAACAGCCATGGTAATTTGCATTTGGGAAAACTTCCTGAACAGCAGCGATTGCAGCCCTCTCAAAATCTGTTATAATTTCTGTCGGTGAAAATCCCGGAATAGTAGATTTTATCAATTCTAGCATACGCACATACATTTCTTTTGTTTTTTTGGTAATCAGAACATATACGAGTGGAATTATATTAGTCAACTCATCAGAACTCCCTAAATCCCCATGCATGGTGTAAAGTTCTGTAAATGGTGCAGGACAAACTTCGAAAGTGCCATCAAGTAGTATTATTTTAATATTTGGTATTATTCGTCTGGCTTCTTTTGAACAAAACAGCAAAATGCGGTTGTCTTCATCGTTAAAATCGGCAAGTAGCATATCGGTATACTGAGTGGGAATTTCTAACACACATGCATCATTACAAGACAGCAAAGGAACTTGAAAGTGTTCATTCCTTTTACGATAAATCGTAGATTTGACTTGTTTATATGAAGGTATATTTTGTATAAAATGTATACCTTTGTCGTGAAATGTTGACACCACTTTTTTGTACACATTCGGCACAGTATCTTGCCCTAGACCCGCTTCTTCGACACACGTTGCTATCACGTTTTTTGTAATTTCTTTTGTTTCGTCTTTCACACAATTTATGTGATGTGGTTTATTTTTCATTATTAATTTCTCCGTCTAAAAATATAATAAATATAAATTTTATAAAAAAGCTTTTTAAAGCTGAAAATTGAAAAAAAATATTATTTACATAATTAACTCACCATAGAAATCTTCATACTTCCGACACATTTCAGTTTCCGATAATTTATACATCGCCATAATGACATTCCTCTAGTATAATTTGTCTGTAGGTAATATATATCACCATGCTGTAAAACTTTTCCACGACCCCGTTGCAGAAAATTCAAACTATCAAAATTTACGTTTATATCCATTACGATAAACAAAGATCCAATCCAATCATTGTAAACAATCAACAATAAATAAGTGAGAACCCTGCGACTGCAGCTCTCTCAAAATCCGTTATGGTGCGTTACGGCATTATAATTTTTGTTAGGGAGTAACCATCTAATCAAAAATGTCACTAAGACAAGTGGTAGCAAATCATTCTCGAGTGGCCAGTTTACATATCAACTTCAAGAAGTTTATATACCTATGTACTTAGTTTGTTCTATGGAACAATTTGAGACAAAAATTACAAACTGTTCTATAGTACAAATAGGGACAATATTTTCTCAAATTGTTCTATTACGTCATGTTCCATAGAACAAATGGGACCTACCCACTAAAGATGAAAATTTAAAAAAATCGACCTCTTGCATGGTATAGCGGACCTTTTTTGTTTGCGTGTAACTTTTTATTCCTTATTATTTTAAGTTACATCTTGGGCCAAACTGTGGCTTATTATCATTTTAAGCAATTGCAAAAACAACGCGGGCCAGACTATAGGCTATTATCATTGCAAGTAATACAACAACTCAGGCTAACGGCAGGTTATCATAATTTTAGGGAAGTATTAAGCCATCGCGGGCCAGACCGCATACTATTAGATATTATTACAAGCAAGTGCCAAGATAACGCGGGTCAAATTGCAGGCTATTATTTTAAGCAAGTAAGTACTAAAACAACGCCGTCCAAACTGTGGGTTATTATCATTTTAAGTATCTAAGTATTAACACAACGCGGGCCAAACCGCGGGTTATTTATTATCATTTTGAGTTAGACCATGGGCTATTATCATTGCAAGTAATACGACAATGCAAGCTAAACGGCAAGCTTTAAACAAGTAATCGAAATTAAATTTCTAATGACGGATAACGCGGGCCAAACTGCGTACTATAAATTACCATCTTAAGCAAGAATACGCAGGCCAAACCGTGATCTATTCTCATTTTAGAAACAACTTTCGTGGGTAAACCTACTTCCGGCAGTGGACTATTAAAAGGCTGATACAGTACAGTACAGTATAAAGACAACGCGGGCCAAACCGCGGACTATTAATTAGATTATTATTATGAGCAAGTACAACGTAGATCAATCCACTAGCTATTTTCATTTTAAACAAACGTACCTATGTACTAAGACAACGCGGGCGTAGCTGCGGGTTTTATACTAGTATAATATAAAAACTAAAACTCTGATTTTTCTACGTCTAAAATAGTTCTAAAATATTTTACAAGATGTTATGAATTCGACGTGTATACTTTTTTATTATTAAATTAAATGTAAATACATATAACTTTTTACAGTATAGCCCAATACTGATAATTATTTTATTTATTGGAAACATTATAGCTCAAAATTGGTTTCATTTAAATCTTATCGTCATTAGATTTTTCTACAAACCAACCAAGTTTGTTGAAAAATCTACAGTAAATAATACATCTATTCGATTGAACTATTTGAATTTCGTACGTATTTCGTTGGTTGGTTTATTACAATTGAAGTTCGCGGGACACGTCACGAATACCCCAATTTGTCCGTCCTACGTCCGTCCCCATCTCAACCCATTCTGCTGTATAAACAATGACCGAAGCCGACATACGCTTCAACTATTTACATAGTGGGGCGAAACGGATCGCTTAGAGACAGCCAAATGGTATTGTGTTTAAACAATGAACATTGTAAGCCTAATTTCATGTCATAAGACTTAATGGCGAGGTTGAACCTAGAACGAAATTGTTACGAGACATGTAGCCATATCTTTTTATGAATTATGAAGACATTTACAAAGACTGGAACGAGGAATGGGTTGAAAGAGAAAAGTTTGGAGTTTTTTGTCTAGGTAATTATTTTTTTTTACTTATTTCTTGCTCCTGTTATTGTTTTTAAATAATAGATAGAGACGATTGGTTCACTGCATAATCATTTATGCAGTGAACTGATTCAGAATCAGTAAAATAAATAAAATTATGCAGTGAACCAATCGTCATCTTTTGCTTCTGATTTTAGCTGTGAAATGTTGTGTTTTTTGTTTTTGTAGGTTTAACATTTATGACGTGTAAAAATTGAGATTTTTTTTGACGACTGGGGACTTTTTTTCAGTAATTAATTATTGTACAAGATTATAGAGAAGTTACGAAGTGTGTCGTTGATTTGCAAGAGCCAGTCGTGCGTAACTCAGTTGCCACTGGATTTATTACTACAACTACAGTGATACACCCCGTAGTTTTTAAGTAGAGCTTAACCAGCCAAAATTAAATACGTAGTAATAACGAATGAAAATATGTACTATTCTTCAGATCAATCTCTTAAGCTGGAAACATACTATCGGACGCGGCTTACGGACGCGACTGACAGCCGCGACTGTATCTAGACTATGAAAGTACACTGAGCCGTGCACACTATCGGACATAAGTCTCGGACGTCACCTTCGGACGACCTTGAGCGTTCGGACGTCCGAGAGCGATCTGGCACACTGGATGTTTTAAGACTGTGCACATTGCTAAGTCGCGGCTGTTAGTCGCGTCCGTCAGCCGCGTCCGATAGTATGTTTCCGGCTTTAGTCTAAGTTTTAATGTGTGTGGGTGTGTGCTAAGAAAATCTGTTACACAGCTTATATGTTTTAGTATCATATTTTTAACAGAATAGGTTTTCAATTCGACGCGTATATTTTTTTTATGTATGACCGCGCTTACTTTTCACAAAGTAGTCCGATTTCAATAATTATTTTTTGTTTGGTAGATTATAATACTTCACAGGTAATCAATTTTATCGGAATCAGCTGACCCGTTATTGATAAATCTAAAATAATTTGACAATAAATCAGTCCGTGTGAACTATTCGAATTATGTACACGGTGAAATCGGTTACCTATGCCATTTTTTGCGAAAAATATTTTTAACAATTTGATTTAGGTAAAAACGTAAATAAAAAAAAATATAGGGATGTTGAATAACAATTCCGTAATTCCTAAAATTAATTAAATTAAAATTACATAAGCTTCCCCAGGCTTTTCCGCAACAGATTTTACCTTACATCGCTTCCCAGAATTTCTTTTCAGAATAACAATTCCGCCGTAATGAAAGGATTGTGATAAAACAAACATACAGAAGATCCAAAAGTTATCAGAGCGAAGATTGTGGTGATCCCTTGAAAAGGTTATACTGATATTATACAAGGTTGATTTAAGATTATTTATTAGAAAGAAACATAGTAGAGTAAATAACACACAAAGCCGCAAGATTCAAGAACGCATGTTCTTGTCCATCGTAACGTAAAAATATGAAAAAACAAAGTTGAAGAAAATTTTCAGCTATGTACAATTTGAAAGTTATGTTAATAAAACAGTTATATTATTTATTACACGAAAACTAAGCCAAGACTACATCAGTTTTATGATCTGACATATAGTTTGTCTATAATTTGTTAGAAATATGACTTTAAAAATTGTACAACGCGGTCACATTAACTAGACGCTTGACTATGTGACGTTATTTTGTCGCTCAAGTATGGTGTGCAAAAAAAACCAGCCAAGTGCGAGTCGGACTCCCGCACGAAAAGTTCCGAACCATCATCTATAAAAGATAAGTTCAGTTAAGTACCTGTTTATTAAAATCGAGTAAAAATTCCATCGAAGCGTCGAGTTAATGTGACCGTGTTGTAATAATTTCTTGGTTACCCTAATCTTCCCATAATTTCCAACAAGCTCTGAAAAAATTATCCCGCCCATCAGTTTAATCGTCTCATCTCTCAGTTGCATAAAATAAAAGAAAAGTTAACGACCCCAAAGGCATTATCCCGCAATTCTTTTGTAATAATTAAAAAACTTATCAATAGCTTTTGTTCAGACCTCAAAGTAAGTTGGTCCCATAAAATTGGAGGAACGAGAAAATCGCTCGTTTTTTTTCCAACTTTTATATTTCTTTCTTTTACACGGAATGTTGGCGAAGTTATTTAATAGAACGTAGGGCCGTATATCATCCTGCTGGTGACATGGAATGGTTAGTGAGAACACGGTCTTATCCCTCGTCAGATCTGCTGTAGGGTCACTGTACACAATATACAATATCGTAGTAAAACATATTGTGCAAGAACGTAGCTAAATATCGTGTTTTCTCGGCTAGGAAATGGGTGGGATAATCAAGAATTATTTCCGGGTAAATAGACTCTTTACTTCGCTCTTTGCTGCGAAAAATAAATACTATAATAATGTACAATATCCATATAGGTACTGAAGAATTTGTATATTTCATTATTTTATTAAAAAGTTTTGTTTTCCTGCCACTAATAAGTAGAGTATGACTTCTTCTAATTTTTATTTGGCAGGCTTTTTTATTCTGTAGAAAATGTTTATCTATAAATAAATGACACAATTAAAATGAATATCTAAAACTGTGACAACTTTAAATGCAGTAACATTATATAACAATAAAATAAATTCTAATTAAGCAACGCACTGGTAATTCCACAATCATAGCTGTTGCTATTCCATCCATCAACATCCTAATGGTTCCAATAGCCAATAGCAATAGCATTTTCTTGCCGTTGTATTACATAAAAAATAACTAACGCGTGCAGAAAGCTTTTAGTTCTAAGTATACCTTAAGTCCTATAAATATACCTTAAGTCCTATGTCACGTTACGTCATCGTCCCACGTTACGCCATCGTCCCACGCTACGCTACGTCATCGTTTTACGCCAAGTTACGTCACCATTCTGCACTTTCGCATGTATTCAAGAAATACATCAATTCCATACTTTTCAATTTTGCATCCTTTAGTGCTTTACGTCGTCTCTACATAGTAATGACGGTAATTCCATTTCGCCGACTCATCTCATTCCTAAACCAAACACGTAAACTATAGCCCATTTCCAGGTCATTTCAACTCATAACAAACTAACACAAATCAATGTTGTTTTCATTACATAAACTGCTACTTTCTGACAGGCAACTAAAGCGCTGATGAGTTCAAACTGTTCAAGTCTGTAACAACAAACACCAAAGTTGGGAAATTGAGAGTCGCATATCAAAGCGAAAAGCAAACTTGCCACACCTGGTCGGTAACTCCGGACTTGGTAACTTGGGAACAGAGGTAGGTAGTGTTTGGCAGATGTTGTTGAGGAAATTTTAGTTCAATTAGGCCAGCCGCACGAACCGAGTCCCGCGTTCTCGTACGATTGAAGCTCTGAATGGTTAGAGTTCTAAAAAAATGGTTTTAACTACTGTAAATATTATTTATGCATCTGTAGGCCAAGCATGCGGACCACGAAAAGCCAGGAAAAGAATTATTTTCGTCGTGTCAAAAAGTGACAGATATACATTATACTTCGCCATTACTTTGTCTCGTTCTGACACGTGGAAAGAAATATTTCGAAGAGCGCATCCTAGCGCGGCTGGTGTATTCCTAGATAACATATAAATTTTAGGATAGTTAAAATGATCATTTTGACCAACTTTTCCGTACGACTGACAATTATAAAACAACAATTGCGAATACAATTCATAAAAGACAACTACACCTACAAAGAGAGAAATTAGTCGAATGTTAAGTTCACGTATAGGCGCGTATTCACGTATCTACAGAAATAAGTTAGCGACTTGGCAGAAACGTGGTCTCTCACTATGGGCCTTATTAGTAAGCTCCAAGTAGCCCAACGAGCCATGGAGAGGGCTATGCTCGGAGTTTCTCTGCGAGATCGAATCAGGAATGAAAAGATCCGTAGAACAACCAAGGTTACCGACATAGCCCAACGGATTGGCAAGTTGAAGTGGCAATGGGCAGGGCACATAGCGCGGAGAACTGATGACCGATGGGGTTGAAAAGTTCTCGAGTGGAGACCACGTACCGGCAAGCGCAGCGTAGGACGTCCACCCACAAGGTGGACGGATGACCTTATTAGGACCGCAGGATCGCGCTGGATGCAAACCGCTATCAACCGGTCTTATTGGAAATCATTAGGGGAGGCTTATGTCCAGCAGTGGACGTCCTATGGCTGAAATGATGATGATGATGAAGTTAGCGATAAGTAGAATAGCGCCAGAGTGAGATCCACACATCGACTTGGCATTTTTTCTTAGCATAGATCCACAGTGCAGGCAAGTCTGTACTGGATGATTTGTTTGACAGTCAACTAGCTTACCAAGCCGGCTAACCCGCAGTCAAACAACTTTGGACTTGCTAACTATCTATAATTACAGGGTTATGAAATACTGATATGTAGAGTCACTGCGTTTTGTAACTGATTCCTTAGTATACTTGTTAGATCAACCGAATTGTGTGCTTGGTAAATTTCATTCGTTACCCTTATTCTGATTTTCTGACTTTTAAACAAGAATAGGTGAATACAGAGTCACGGAGTGGGTGCCTGACGGACGACGCAGCCAGGGAAGGCCCAAGAAACGCTGGCGTAACGACCTTGACTCATTCGAGAAGGGTCGGCACGAATTTGCGATGAATCGAGACTCATAAAAGGAAATGCGAGAGACCTTTGCCCAAGAGTGAAAGAAAAGGGTGAATATAGAAGTTACTGTTGTTTTCATCTGTGATACAGAGCAGATATTGTTATATAATTATATTATTTATTGAGTAGATAGTTGCGAGAAATTATTCGAAGACTTTACTACTCACGCATACGTGAATAAGTTATTAGATCTGTATAGATATTAATCAAAGCGTAGCCACAATAAATTTTAATTGTTAAAATAATAACTTAAAACAGTTTTTATTATAAATACTCCTATATCATTGGATATAAGTTCTGTATTAATGATAATAAAAATAGACACGTGATTTTCGAATTTAATGAATCATAAACTGCAAAGATCAATCTTAATATATATAAATCTCGTGTCACAATGTTTGTCCTCAATGGACTCCTAAACCACATAACCGATTATAATAAAATTCGCACACCATGTGCAGTTCGATCCAACTTGAGAGATAGGATAGTTTAAATCTCAAATTATAGTCGCAATTTTTATTTATTTAGCCACAGCAACGCGTGGCCGGGTCAGCTAGTAGTAAATAAATAAATAAAATTCTTTATTTGGCACAAAAACTTATAGTTCTAAACAAAGGAGCATCGCCCACCTCCGGCAAAAGAATTTAGACAATACAAATTTGGATACAGAACATTATCGAATAAAAAACTATAGATAGATAGTTGGGTAAAATAACTAAGATAGTAATTGGATAGAATAAAATAAACCTTACAGATAAAATACTGCAATACATAATAATGTAGCTTTCTACATATAAATTCAAATAGTATCAGTCTCAAGCATCTAGACGTGGCACAATCTAGCTCACTATCAATCTTATATCAACCCACACTACGCTAAACTTCAAGGTTTTAATAAATTTTAACTACCTAATCTTACAACGTGTTACATAAAACAATGTAGATACCGACTAATATCATCATTAAGTATCAGAATTGGGATGGGACGTCCTATAGATATTATCAAATAAGACCGGTTGAGAGCCGGATCCTGCGGTCTTGATTATATCATCAGTCCATCTTGCCAGTGGACGTCCTACGCTGCGCTTGCCGGTACGGAGTCTCCATTCGAGAACTTTACGACCCCATTTTTCCAATCCCCTGGACTATGTTTATAAATTTGTTTCTACTGCCTTAACCTAGGTACATTTTTCTCATGATATTTATGTTAGTGTACCAGCATTAAGCGAACATGATGGACAACAAATATTTATCAATGCCAGCCTACTCGTAACTTTCATACCTATAAATCTATACTAGTTAGTTCCTAATTTCGCAACGACCCGTTGCCCGGAAGCCATCAGCACGATTTTAATTAATATTCTATCACCAATAACCAGTCCATACAAAAGCCTGTTTAATTTTTAGTACATTATGTGGGATGGTAAACAGCCGAACGGCAAAGCTTATTAGCGTTCGGCCTTGGTCTCGCTCCCCACAGACGGTTTTCGAATTGCGTCGAGAAACATCAACATAATAAGATATTATTGAGAGAAATAGCTTTCCATTCCACTCTACATTTTATTGCTCTGCCCTACGTGAGTGAAGTTACGCGTTGCGATTCTGAGCTATGTACATCAATTTTATCTATTAGCTTATCAGACACTTTCGTTGTCTCGTCAATATTTTAATGAAACAAACAAAGATGAAGATACCTTGAATGACCAGATACGCTAAGTACAATGTATAACAAAGTAACTTGAAATCATAATGCGCCGCTAAATATTACTCTATGTATTACTTAGTCACGTAAAACTTGCTAAACGGAGAGAAAAAAAATGGTATATCTGAAAGTCGGTTTAAGCACGAATATTTTACGTGATAACGTCATAAGAAAACATTGTTAAATCAAAAACTAAAACAAGCCGGACGCTTAGGCCGATCGTGCCTCTCTATCGCTAGTTCTGTGCTCTCGCTTGCACGCTCGGCTCACGCGGAACGTGACACTTTTTGTGCGTGCAGCCGATGATCACCGATGTATATGACGTTATCACCTCAAAAGTGATTTTACAATTTGTTTATTACTTGGATTAACATAAGGTTTTGCTAACAAGTAAAAAAAGTCGCAGGCAGAATATACTTTTAGTATAAGTTTGTGTAGGCTTATCAGAATTTGAAGACAAACCGAGTTAAAAAAATATCCTACAAATTTCTAAGTGAAATCACTATTCACGAATAAGCCGCCAAATTTAAATTATCATCGTTTGTATATATCGCTCGGATATATATATTTATCACCTCGCTTTGTGACTCCTTACTTACTAGTTTTTCTCCTGGGGCAAAAGGGTTATACCAACACTTCAATTAACAGATATAAGATGTATAGTATGAAGATTATGACATCAATTCTAGGAATTAAGTTGAGAATTAACGTTTCAGACTATAATTTGGAAATCCTTTTAAGATATTTATTATGGCGGGTCATTAGAATAATACCACGATAGGCTTAAGTTTTGTCTTAATAAATCTGCTAAGGTCTTTTTCAAAGCAATCTAGTTTTCGTGTATTTAAGTTAGAGTTTGACTACGTGTCGCCTAATTGATAGTTTAAACTGTGACACGTATACCTAGAAAACACTCGATTAGGTACTCTTTTGAAAACTGTTAAGTTGTAGGTACCTGGATGCAAAAACAGACTCAAAGAGGTCCACATCTTGGCTGTCCGCATTAATCATAACGGTTTGTACGTAAATGGTGAACGGCCACCATAAACAGATGGAGCTTCTCTGTAAATCTATTCTTTTTCATCTTTGGCTTAAAAATACTTAAATTATTTTCCCCCTTTATTTGGCTACTGTAACCCCGCAAGGTGTAACCTATTACGTGGATCTTTCAATGCACAGGGGCTCGAACACTATGGTAATATAAACATGGTGGTCCATTCTCAACTTAGGAGCTCTACAATCAATAAATTGACAACAACACTTCCGCTTTGTCTAGCTTTCAAAATAGGCCTCATTACGCACCTACAATGCCCATATTTACAGTGTAATTTATTTGTCAAAACTTAAGAAACATTTCAAATACCTATAACTATAAAAATTAAACCTACATAAATTAAAAACTCATACTAAAAAAACTTACACTGAAACTTTTACTAAAATAAAAATAAAACTAATCTAAAAGATCTGCGGCAGAGGGTAACGTGGCCAGAATGCTGGCGGCCTTACAGTTACATTGCGTTCACTCTAACATACAGTACACATTATCCCTAAGATATTAAGCGCAGCGTATGGGTAATAAACGAGGCACGAGTAAGCTGAAGACATCAAGCTGGCCCTTAAAACCAGCAATCACCCCGCTACCCCTTAATCCCCCCTCTTCCCCTAATCCCGTCGTCACACGCACACATTCTATGACAGTCCATACAAATGTGGAAAATAATAATTCTGTCTGAAAGATGTACAAGATTTATTTAGGCTTCAAATGCGTTTTATTTGATACTAACTTTTGCCCGCGGCTCCGCCCGCGTGAAATTTGACTTTTGTGCTATCCCACGGGAACCTTTTATTTATTCGAGATCAAAAGTAGCCTATGTCACTTTTCGTCCCTTGTACTATATCCATGCCAAAAATCAAGTCAATCTGTTGCTCTGTTGCTGCGTGAAAGAGGAAAAAACCAACAAACTTTTCGGATTTATAATATTAGTATGATTTTTTAACGAAACGAAAGCTGTATTAATATAACAAAATAATTAATACCGCTGTGATTATTAATACTTGAGTATTTTTACTTAGAATGTTTTCCGGGAGTTTTGAAAACTGGCAATTTTGTAGATTTTGACGTGCTCTTAACGAAGTTTAACTTTGCCACTTCGTATATTTGCCGCTCGCGTCGCCATATTGAAAAAAAAACCGGACAAGTGCGAGTCAGGCTCGCACACCGAGGGTTCCGTACAAATCCAGAAAATTTCACAATATTGAGAAGTAAGTTGTTAAAATCTCTATACCTACTTATAACCATCGACAAAAAAGTGTTTTTTTTTGTCACTTTTCTCGTCATACATCGAAAATTACTGAAAATGTTAAAATAATTAAAAACCTATTTTAGCATGTGCTAATGAAGTTCTTTTATATGATACCTTATGATACGATTTACTCATTTGAATTTTGAACCTATATTTTGTGAATTTTGAGGCCCTATTTTTTTGTGATTTAAATAAAAATGTACAGTTTTCAGATTTATTCCTATATGTGAAATGAAATGAAATGAAATAATATTTATTCGACATAAAATACACAAAGATTAAACATTATAAAACCAAAATTGTAAAACAATTAAGGAGTTAAATGACAGAAATGTCGAAAAGGGCTCATCTCAGCATTAATGCTGAGTGCAGGTAGACACCTTACACTCAGCGCTGGTTTTCAGATGAGCCCGTTGTCGAGGGTATAAACAAAATACAAATAATAAATTAATCGGCGAAAAGTAGGTATGGACAAAGAGTACAGAAATTACAGAAAAATACCATTTCAAGAAATCAAACAAAGCAACTAGTTCACATTGAAATTAATAGAAATACATAATAAAATACAAAATCATACAAAATCAAATTTACATAAAGGTGATACAATATTTTATATAACTATCCTTAGAAAAAACACGCGTAAAAATACATTTGAAGGCGATATAATAAAATAAATACATAAAAATATCCACATCATAAAATAAAACTCTGTTAAAGAAAAAACAATATTTAACATCAAGAAAGTAAGGAACAGAAGATGGCCAAGAAGAAAGAGAAAGCTTGGGGTCAAATAAAGGATTGATCGTACATTAACAATCCATGCTGCAGTTGTTTAGATAAAAGATAGTGTTTCAGCTTTAAACGAAAGGAGTAGAGATTATTTAGTTCCCTGATAGGGGGAGGCAGATTATTCCAGCATTTGGTTGCCGCATATCGGAAGCTTCCTCTAAAATTGACTGTATGACAAGGCGGCATAGCCAATTGCTGGGCACACGACCTACGGTAACGTTGTCTGCAGTCGGAGACCAACTTAATTTTCTCCCGCAAGTAAGAAGGGTCACCGTTATTTATAACTCCAAAAAGGAGACAAGCAAGATGTAATTTTCGTCGGGATTTCATTTTCAGTAAATAATGGTTGTTCAAAAAGGGCGTGACGTGTGATCTGGGCGGAATGTGGAAACAGAATCGAGCACATGCATTCTGTACGCGCTGAACAAGACGCTGCGTTCGAGCAAGGAGACGAGGACCGTATACAGTGTCAGCATAGTTTAATTTAGATAAAACAATATGTGTACTCTGAGACAATGCTTCTCGCCAAATTTCATAGTTAAGGAAGGACCCTGTTGGTTTTGATTTTTGTGAGTGCGAAATGTGCGAGATATGAATCCCCGTTTGAATATAATAATTGGTAATTATCTAAGAAACTAATTTGATTAAAAATGTGGATTGACCTCTGTTCACCACCAAAGCGACGATATGAAGGGAGGCATCCATAGGGTACGGAGCCCTTCATGCACGAGTTAGCACTTGGTTGATTTTTATTTTGTATTCCACGACGAGTTCAACTTACACTTGGCCAATTTTTATTTTATATTTCACCGTCTTTTTGACAGCGCACTGCTCACCATAGACCTACCGACAAAAGGCGATTGTATCATATTTAACTAACGGACTTTTTAAGTATAATCGAATACTTTTCGCACGACACCTTTACCTAATTGAGATTTTTTGAGCTACAAACACGTCTAAATTTCTTACTTGTGACGTTACGAGTAAGCCTTACTATTAATCTGATTCTAAAACAAACAAACAATAAAACTAAACATCATCGAGCAATTATTTAAAACAATCTGTCGGCTCCGTAATCTTAATGGCCTCCAAAATAGGCGCCGTTTGTCGTCCGCCTTGCTATCGCCAAAAACCACCACCGGCTCCCCGAGGAATTAATTAGGCAACGGCTGGATTAGTCGCCGTTTCCACAAACGCTCGTTTTTATACAATTGCAGTAAAGAAAGGAACAATAAATACTCGTAACGCTTCGCACTCATAGCTGACTATTAGGATGGTGTTTTGGCGGGAACGCGGAAAAAGCATGTCGCCGCGATGTATTGTTTTGTAAAACTTGTGTTTCTATCAGTCAATAAATAGATAGTGAAAAATTCATTATGGCTTTCATAAAGAACTGTCATTGCGTGCAGTGCACGTGATATAATGTGATGTACCTATCGTATTGTTCTGTCTCCATAGACGCCTCTAGTGAAGTCTTAACTGCTTTACTGAGGTATGACTTGGACTATGATTGGACTTAGCCGCAACTTTTTTGGACTATGACGTGACTACGACTGATACTATTTTGATATTATATCACAAATGTTAAAAACTTTTACTTGATACTGGCAAATACACAAACTATGCGTCGCCAAAATATAAAAGAAGATGAAGACTATTAGAATTCCGAGATCCTCTCGGAATCCTTATAGTCAAAGGCATGAACAATTAACACCCAAACCTAAAGTAGATATTTACCTAAACTGATCACGTAAAAATCTGCAACTTTTTTTTTCAACATTGATTCTCTGTCCATCTCTCTATTCACAAGTGATCGTGTGCAGCTAACAAGTCGCCCCGGTTTGTTCGTGACATTCACGCAATGCACGCATCTTTTTATCACTAATTTGTACTAAATAGGTAACTGGTAAGTACTGAAAAAGGCAAAGTTAAAATTAACCCTCTCTATATAATTTTATTGTCATAAGAGCGTATCGGGCGTAGACGCGCTCCACAAACAAAGTGAGACGGCGAGGTGCGAGGGGAGCGCGTTTTCGTATGGTGAAATTTTAAAAAAATCATATAAAATTACTAAAAACTATTTTATGTGATTTGCCAATACTTTAGCTAACTTAAAAAATACTACTTTTAAAAACTAGTCAAGAAATAAGATCTTCGTTCAAAACAGAAGTAACTTTGTTTTTTTTTTTGATCAAGCAAAGTATGTTATTATTATTCCTTGTACGTACCAGATTTGATTTGCCAACAGAAGATATGCCGACAGATAGGTATTTCTTTAAAAAAAAGTTTTTGGTACTAAAATCTTGATTCTGGTTAGACATTTTATACACGACCCCTTAATTTATTAATTTTTGAGCTTTATTTAGCAAATAGAAAAGGAAGCCTTAGTATATTAGGATCACTAACTCAGTCACGAGTGTGTTTTTGATGGCGGCAATCAAGGACAATATTATAAGGAATAAGCTTTCTGCCGTGATATACTCGGGGTAGTGCCGTCGTAGTAATAACGTTATAACCATAGAATAAGAACAGTAATAGAAACCGTACTAAAATAGCAAGAGATATTTTTACTTTACTTTGCACTTTGTCCCATTTTAAATATGAAATTTAAAAGGTGTTAGAAAAAGATGCACTTACATAATTTCAATGGATTTCACAAACTAGTGTTGAGCTATCTCGGCTGTCCAAATTCAATAAGGTAAAAAGTAGGAGGATAAAATGATTAGAAATTTGAACTTTCTTATTTTAACTAGAGGGTTCGAATTTCCGAAAAATACAAAAGACCAAGTTAAACCAAATTTTTAACCATTTTGACATTTCAATTGGTGATTTTGGCGTATGCGAAAGACATTGCGTTTTTTTTGTTCCACTCACTCTCGCGTATGCAATATAAGCAGATATGAATAAGAAAGCTGTACCGTAGTTTCCATTTGAGTAAAATTTAGTAATACTTCTATTACTTGTAATTCTTCTGAGGTTATAACCATTTTAGAAACAATTTAGTCTGGAAGTCTACGTAATGGTTAACTATTTAGTTCTTCGCGATTTACTAATAAAGTTGTGGAAATAGATATAAAAAAAAACATTAAATAATAAACAAAACGTCCGCGGAAAAGCCGCTCCGACGTCATGCGGGTGTTCTATTATGAAAAGGCGATAAAAGTGAGTGACCATTAGGATTGATATAGCCAAGGTTATTAGCCAACATTGGGACAAAAGGGACGCTATTATCCTAATCCTTGTAAAGCTCCGGCCAAACTGCCGTGCGTAAACGGTGAGAACCAAATGTCATGGCGTAATTGTTGCGAAGTATCCCTGCTTAGGTCGAGTAAGCAATCGTTTTCCTAGATTGTTATTAGTAAAAGTACACTTATCTGTATTATTTTGCTTAGCGGTAACCAAGTAACCTTTTCTTTCCTAATTAAACGTGTTTTCCTACAGCAAATATTATATCTCACTAGCCTCACTAAAGTTAAGGTTATCTATTTGGTCTGATTAGTTACCAACTATTAATTTTTCTGTAAAATATTGCAGTTTTAGGATGTAGAACATAAATACGTTTTCCCGCTTGAGCCTGCGCGCTTTTTTGTGTTTGAACATCGTTGAAAACGTCTCTATCGAAATAATAAGACATACAGTCTATTCCATTTAGTAAACGAAAACTTAAAAATGTTTAAGTTAGAAGTAATAATAACAAAACTTGTACCTAGGTTGCTTCGAAGCAATCGAAATATATGAACGCTTAACATGCTCTTGATATATTTTAGGGACCTTTACGCTAGCGCACAAATAGCGCTTTAAAATCATGACACGTGTAAAATTTCCATCTTCATATAACATTGCGTTCATTTGGCTAAAGCCTTACGAAGGCTTATCATTCATTATTACTTATTCACGACATTGACCTAATAAATACGCGGAAAAAATTTCTTCCGCCTCCAAAAAAGAAACGCATGACGTACAACGTAATCTAATAATATAACAAAAGTTCTTTGAGTTGTACGAGAATTACAAAACGAAGATTTCCCGAGGGACGTCACACCGTCTCTAACATATGTAAGCCTCTGCGTGATATGTGGTCAGCCACCATACTTTATCACGAAAATACTCACATAAGTCGGTTATAAAAGTATTTTATCGGAAAATTATTACCTACCCTTGAATAATGTACGAGTCAGAAAGAATAGTGAAGTATCATAATGGCATACTTAATAGAAAAGTTTTGTGTGGGTTTTCGTAGCTTTTTTCACTGTGTTACGTGTAGGCATTGGTTTAAAAGAATATAATATTCTCTGGAGATTTCTGTGAACTTTTAGATAGAGCTTTGTAGATTGAATTAATAATTCCAAACAAAAAAATGGTAGACGTAATAACTCAACTGGATCCCAGTGGATGGGACAACAAGGCTACGAGTATGTAGAGTGCTGGCATTTAAAATGTACTAAACATCTATTTATTTCGCGAAATACCACAAATATCACAAGCTTTACTTAGTTTGTAAGATGTTTTAACCGTGTGTAAGATGTCCTGTAATATTTTGTTAATTAATTTTATGTTGATTCTACAGAGTTATCTGCTCGTCTTATAAGAAGCCAAAAAGAGGTGATTAGGACCGTTACTAGGAATAACTTTTACAATGGGCCAACCCAAAAATCGAAAAAAAATTAGCTTTTCCATACAACATTTTAATTCGAACTCAAAAAACGCAAGAAACATTTGATTTTTTTCTCGAGTTTAGAGTCGGTGCTATAGTAAAGTTTGAAAACCGTTTTGTTAAGTTTTTTTTTCATAGTGAGATTATATATGACCCCTTTCGGCTAAGTAAAGCAATTCTGGATAACTCTGTATAGTAATAATTATTCGGAATGATAAGTAAAATTATCTCTTTAAATACTTACTCTTTGCAAAGCGACAAAAGAAGGTACACTATGTGTATATTCTTTAACCTTGGTAACAAGAAAGAATATGTTAATCGAATATACGTGATATTATAATTATTATAATATAAATATATCATTTAAGAAAAATCTCGATTGGCTGCCCTAGATCAAGCGCCCCTATTCTCGCGCACGACTCCGTGCCGCGCTCTGGTGCTTTTCAATTTGTCATCCAATTTCTCTTCATGGTATTAAATTTAGTAATGTTCATACAACTAAAGCGTACTAAATTTATAAACTATTCTGAGTTCAATCATCTAAAACGTGAAAATATTAAATAATCACAAATTTGTCAAATTTTCGAACGTTTTCGAAAAATGAGATGGTTCTCAATTCGTCTTTATTATCATTTGATTTAAATTTTAAAATCTATATTATATTTACACATACAGACTTATTCTTAAAGAATTTACTAATCCAAAGGTGTTACAGATCATTATTACGAACAATTTGGACCATGAGGCCCGCTCAGAGTTCTAGAAAAAAAAAAAACATTTGGTCGTTATCAAGTTGCGGTTCTGTATGGGACAATGGAACAGCAGATTTACTTTCATAGAATTATGGTTGAAGTTAAAATGCTTTCAAAACACATGCTCATAAAGTGGCTCTAATTTCACCGCAATCAGGCACATAATGACACCTGTAATCAATCTGTGACTTTTTCATCGCTATTATTCACAAGTGAGTTATAAAGTTTTTTTATTTTATTTTAAAGGTTGATTTGCTTTGTTCTTAAAAAAAGTTTCGATACAAAAAAGATCGTGTTCAATAGTAGGTACAAATAAATTAATGTACGTACCTATTACTTTCTCATTTCATGCAACTTCGTATTTAATTACTTTTGTTATCTCTGTCAATAAAGAAAACATGAAATCCCCCATTTTGTACGTGGCTAAAATGCTATCCGCGAAAAGCCAAAAAACGGAACTTCATTATTTTAGTCTGTGGCCGATTGCCATTGC
Source organism: Hypomecis punctinalis (assembly GCA_949316475.1). Classification (NCBI taxonomy): domain Eukaryota; kingdom Metazoa; phylum Arthropoda; class Insecta; order Lepidoptera; family Geometridae; genus Hypomecis; species Hypomecis punctinalis. The sequence goes on along the minus strand of OX438800.1, from coordinate 25,492,874 downwards.
ACGCGCTTAGGAAAACTGATTAATTTTTCCCGCCATTTCGAAACATTTTTCACAACTCGTTTTCACAGTTGAAAATATGTTTTTATTCACAACTGTGTTGAATAGCGTCGTATGCTACACGTGTGTATTGATGATTACTGCCCTCGCTCAATGGCGCCTCAGCGATAATCACCAACATTATACACTTGTACCATAATGTACTATTATATTAATGACTCGAATTACCATCCTTCAGCTCAATTTAGCTGAGTGCTGACCGATGGGGTCAAAAAGTTCTTAAGTGGTACCACGTACCAGCAAGCGCCGCGTGGTGGTGTACCTACGAGGTGGACAAACTACCTCATTAATACCGCAGAGTCGCGATCAATTTCAACCATTTCCAACCGATCTTATTGAAGATCCATAGTAAAGAAAATCAGTTACACACCAAGCGCCCATGGTATGCCACGAAAGCCGGTCCCATCTCAGCATGAAATGCTAGCTGTGAACAATCAGCGCTATTCTAATGCTGGGACCGGTAGGGGAGGCCAATGTCCAGCAGTAGATATCCTATTGCTAATAGATGATTAACTTAATACATCCTGAATAGCCCTGTGTATCTGAATGTAAAAGTTTATAATTACAACAGGCATTACGTCCCGGTTCTCCGCACGACTTGCGCGCTCTGATGCCTTTCAATTTGCCATCCAATCTCACCCCGGGCGGAATTCAATGGGATTAAAATAAATTCAGCTCGAAACGGCCCGTGTTATACCTGCAGTTTATGAAAGGGAATGAATTGGGATATTTTATGAATCGACATACCTACACAACACGCGTAATGTTCGATATTTATTTCCTATTAGACTTTAAAGGTTAATACGAGTAGGTTAGACAATCGAATAAAGATTTGATGTTAATAAGAATAAGAATCATTTATTGCAATACTATGTAAGTTGAGTTACTGTAATGTCAATGACGGTGCTCACGAAATGATGAAATTAAGTTTCCACGTGAGTCTTTGTACAGTGTACAGTGCTCTTAGTAACGAGGAAAAAACTCTCACAAATGTATAGAGCTAAACAATAATCGGCCAAATGCGAGTCGATCTCACACACATAGGGTTCCGCACCACATGGAAGCCTCCCTTGATATATTTTATTTTAATAATATATTTGTATAAGGAATTAGTATTCTCTGAATATTTCAAGGATCTTCCTGTTGCCCTTATTAATATCGAACAAAAAAATCACGTTTCTTGTATGTCCCTCAAATATTTATTTTATTTTAATTTCATTATTTAACTTAACATTTAACTAAATATAATTATGTGAATATTTCAAGCATCTACCTGCCACCGTTATTAATTTCGAGCGAAAACCGGCTAAAATTTCAGGTTGTTGTATGGAAGCCCTCTAAAATATTTATTTATTTCTGTTTTTAGTGCTTGTTGTTATAGCGGTAAGAAAAATACATGCATCATCTGTAAAAATTTCAATGTTGTAGCTATTACGGTTCTAACTGGGAACTAACTTGCACTTCATGTATCGCAGTAATTACACAATAATTATAATTATACTTACAGGACACACACAATAAATTATTAATTTATGTGCCCTCATATAACCCTGAAATCTGGAAAGTAAGCATTTACACTGCATTATATGTACCTAAATGCGTTTTTTTCGGAATTATTCTCTCCTGCGTGGTAACGAAAAAACCTCTGTCACTAACTGTGGGTAACAAATTTTGACTATTTGTTTTCATTTACTGAGCATTTATACCTCTAGCTGGAACTTGAGAAAGGCTCCAAACAAAAAAATGCAATAGTGACTTACTCAATCTCAGTTGCTGTAATAAATAACTTTTCTAATAGTTTTTTTTTACAATAGTAATCATCATCGTTATCATTATCAGCCTTAAGACGTCCACTGCTGGACATAAGCCTCCCCCATGGATTTCCAATAAGCCCGGTTGGAAGCGGCTACAATCATACTCAATATCTAAAACATCTAAAAATATATGCGCCTTGCACTTTTTTCCATCAATTAAACCAGCTAATAGGTTCCATGTTTCAATTCAGCACAGTTTTATTAGCATAATTGAAACATTAAAAACCATAGTTTTCAATAGTAACTGCATAATTCTAATGGAAACATTAAGTTAACTACTGAAAAGGAATAATTTCTAAATTTTACCGAATGGCTGAACTTGTATTGATGCCGATACCGGCAAACACAGCGTACAAGATCCAGATTGTCTATAATGGTATAGCCTACTACGAATCGAAAGGCTGAGCCTAGAGAAAGCGGCAAAATTTTGAGAGCATGGCCTAAGTTCTAGGTTACATTATTATTATTTAGCTTTTTGAAGATTTTCTCGTGAGGACGGGACAAAAAGAATCCGCCGACAAAGTTATCTCTGTTGAAAGATATGATGAGCGTAATGTAAAGTATCTATTTTGCAGATGGATGTTGTGACTAGGAATACTTAGTTATCATCTTTGATTTAAAAAAAATATCTTCCTTATGGATATTAGTTGGAAGCGGCTTGTATTCAGCGTGCTGCTGCAAGGCCTGCAGTCTTGCAATTGCATCGTGAATCTACTTTTCCTGTGGATAATTGGATAGCTGGCGCCAATTCAAGACTTTACAACTTTACATACGTGCCCTGCTCACTGCCATTTTAGCTTGCTGGACTATGTCGGTGTCTTTGCTTTCATGCGTTTTTTATTCTCAGGTACGACTAAGAGACTCCGCGCATGGCCCTCTTTACAGCACGTTACAATAATTTGAGAACATATAAGATTTACTGTAAAATTCTACTAGACGATCTTATAAAAACCTAAATAAGTCCCAAGTAAAAGAAAAATAATCAATCCCATAGAAAACCTATTTCCTATGAAGACTATGTCCAATAGTGGACCTCTTACGGCTTATGGTGGTATATTTTTCTGTAAATTTGGTATTTAATCGTGACATCGCGTTTTCTAAAAGCAACTAAGTTAAACACCAATAGCTAAATACTAAAAGTGGCTAGTCTGCTATAGTCCAAACATTTAAATCACGAAGGAAAACAAACACCGTCTTACCACAAAAGATTTAAACACGCTTTAAACACTGTTTAACAGTGCAACTTGAACTGTTAAACATTATACGCACTAACGCACTAATGCGTGCGTAAATCTTTTGGGGTATAGACGGCTAATAATTGTTATTAGATTAATTTCCAAAACAATTTCACTAATATGTCTATTTAATACGATTTCCCCAGTAAGTACGTACTAAAAATATTATTAAAAAGATTAGAAGAGATATTATTATAAATTGAGATATACCGCGAAATTCTCATCACGTATCCGTATCTTCGGAAAAAGGTTACCTCTTAAGAACGCAGATCTTGGCGGGCTGAACGAATTTAATGTTATAAAAGTCTTTTTGTGGTAGTAAATTGCTGACAATAAATAACAATTGTGTTAAGTTCTCTTTTCTATTTCGGTAGCCACTCTTGGTCAAGTCCAAGGAGCAATATTTTAAGAGTAAGGATATCAAGATCTTTGAAAAATATTATGGTGCCTAAAGATTACTGTTAATTTTATTATGAACGACGATTACTCTCAATTTAAAACATCAGCATATTGAAAAAGAAAATTATATTCCATACTTAAAATTTAAGGAACCCGTCTTTTTCAGGGATTTAAAGTTAATCCAAACCGAAATTAAGTACACAGTCTCCTTTTCAAGATGGGAAGGTTCTTGCCGCATTTTTTTCCGTCTTTGCCTGAATTTTTTATTCCTTCTAAGAAAGGTTCTAAGTAAGTCAGTAAGTTCCTACAACTGGCACGGTGACTGGGTAAAAAATATCATTAATATAATTAATTCGTGAGTTAGGTTATCAAGAAATATTGGACACGTATTTTTAGGGTTCCGTATCTCAAAAAGGAAAATAACGGAACCCTTATAGAATAACTTTGTTGTCCGTCTATCCGTCTGTCCGTCTGTGTGTATGTCAAGACTCTTTATCTCGGGAACGCGTAAAGATATAGAGCTGAAATTTAAACTGTATACGTATATCTATGATTTCTTACAGTTGCGTAAAGGAAAAACTTCTCAATCATCATATAAAGACGTTAGAGCAGTTTATGTCGTAAGAAACCGCATATTTCGACACTCACAAAAATCAAAACCTACAGGGTACTTCCCGTAGACATAGAACTATGAAATTTGGCGTAAAGCATCGCTTCAGAGTACACATATAGAAATAAATCTAAAAACTGAACCTTTTTATTTAAATCACAATAATAGGGCATCAAAATTCACAAAATATGGGTTTAAAATTCAAAGTGCGTAAATCGTATCATGTAAGCTATCATATAAAAGAGCTTCATTAGCACATGCTAAAACAGGTTTTTAATTATTTTAATAATTTTCGATGAATGACGAGAAAAGTTAAAAAAAATAAACTTTTATCGATGTTTTTGATGATGATGAGTATAGAGATTTTAACAACGTACTTCCCAATTATGTGAAATTTTTTGGATTTATTCTCGGTGTGCGAGCCTGACTTGCACTTGTCCGGTTTATTTTATTTTATCAATCAAACAACAAATGACAAAAATAAACCTTGTTAGGTTGTTAGGAGTGGGGGTCGTGATGTCATCTCTCTTACAGATTAGAAGTCTATACGTTTTGGCACTTGTGACGTCACGCGGAACTTTAACAGGCTATTATCTTCATTAATTCTTGTTCGATTACAAAAAGAAAAATTGCGTGTCTATGACGGACTAATTATATTTTTAGGGTTCTGTACCTCAAAAGGAAAAAACCTGTCCATCTGTCCGTCTGTGTGTATGTCAAGACTCTTTATCTTGGGAACGCGTTAAGATGTCGAGTTGAAATTTAAACTGTATACGTATATCTATAGTCTCTTGCAGTTGTGTAGGAGATAAACTTCTCAGTTATCGTATGAAAAAGTTAGAGCCGTTTATGTCGTAAAAAACCGCATATTTCGACACTCACAAAAATCAAAACCTACAGGGTATTTCCCGTTGACATAGAACTGTGAAATTTAGCGAGAAGCATTGTCTCAGAGTACACATATAGGAATAAATCTGAAAACTGTACATATTTATTTAAAACATAAAAAATAGGGCCTCAAAATCACAAAAGTGAGTAAATCGTATCATTTAAGGTATCATATAAAATAACTTCATTAGCACATGCTAAAACAGGTTTTAATTATTTTAACAATGTGTTTGTACGGAACCCTCGATGTGCGAGCCTGACTCGCACTTGTCCGGTTTTTTAATTATCATGCCTATTATTTGTTTTCAAATTAAGAATATACATATATTTTTAGATTAATGCGTAGACCACAATATCCCTTACTTGAGATTAAGATTATCCTTAGGTACTTACATATGGTCAACCGAGTACTATTTTGCATTTAACATTAATAGAGACTGATAAAAAAGGATATTGCTCAAAAAAACTTTGTCCTGTTAACTAACAGCAATATCATGATTAACTTCAATATTAATAATTACAGTTGCAACTCAGAAATTAAAAATAAAACAAGACACCACTTTTAAAGTCCACTAACGAAGCAGAGTTGCAAGCTACAAGAGCTGCTTCAATATTGCATACCTACTTTAGTTATTACTTCTTACGAACTATTCTGGTTGAGTAAGAAGCTTGTTTTTGCTATTTTACTTAGATACTGTTTGTAGAGTTACGTTATTATGTCTTTATAGCATAGCTAATGATGTTAGCTAAGACGTGGGTTACTTGCTACTTACTGTTATTGCTCTGAAGTTGGTAATAGAGTTAAAACATCAAGGATCTGCTTACACTGAAACGGGACGTGGCGTGTTGCAAACAATTTTATTTTCGCCAAAAGACATACCTAACCGAATTGAACCGGGTACAGAATTCGAATAGTTCACAGGAATCGATGTGGCATACTTGAGGTTAATTGTTTATTTTTCAAAAACGACTCAGCTAATTTCGGTAAACCTATATACGTAAGTAAGGCCATCTCTTGTGAAAGTGAAAAAAATCTACCTAACAAAAAAAACCGGACAAGTGCGAGTCAGGCTCGCACACCAAGGGTTCCTACAAATCAAGAAAATTTCACAAAATTGGGAAGTTGTTAAAATCTCTATACTTACTATATCATCGACAAAACAGTTTTTGTTGTTCACTTTTATCGTCATAATTAAAAATAATTAAAAATCTCGTTAAAATAATAAAAAATCTCATTAAAATAATAAAAAATCTCGTTAAAATAATTAAAAATCTGATTTAGTATGAGCTAATGAAGCTTTTTCATTTGATACCCTACATGATACGATTAACTCACTTTGAATTTTCAACCCATATTTTGTGAATCTATGCCCGCCCTATTTTTTTGTGATTTAAATAAAAATGTACAGTTTTGCAGATTTATTCCTATATGTGTACTCTGAAACAATGCTTCTCGCCAAATTTCATAGTTCTATGTCAACGGGAAGTGCCCTGTAGGTTTTGATTTATGTCAGTGTCGAAATATTCGGTTATTAGGGTTCCGTACCTCAAACTAAAAAAAACGGAACCCTTATAGGATCGCTTTGTCTGTCCGTCTGTGTGTATGTCAAGACTCTATATCTCGGGAACGCGTAAATATATCGAATTGAAATTTGAACTGTATACGTATATCTATAGTTTCTTGCAGTTGTGTAAAAGAAAAACTTCTCAGTTATCGTTTAAAAAGGTTAGAGCCGTATATGTCGTAAAAACCGCATATTTTGTACTCACAAAAATCAAAACCTACAGGGCACTTCCCGTTGACATAGAACTATGAAATTTGGCGAGAAGCATTGTCTCAGAGTACACATATAGGAATAAATCTGAAAACTGTACATTTTTATTTAAATCACAAAAAATAGGGCCTCAAAATTCACCAAATATGAGTTTAAAATTCAAAGTGAGTAAATCGTATCATGTAAGGTATCATATAAAAGAACTTCATTAGCACATGCTAAAACAGGTTTATAATTATTTTAACAACGTGTTCGTACGGAACCCTCGATCTGCGAGCCTGATTCGCACATGCCTGGTTTTTTCCTTTTTAGGTACGGAACCCTAAAAATCACCAAATTAGGTTCATGATTGGTGGAGCAATCGCGTAACATAGATACAAAAAACATACAATAGAATTGAGAACTACTTTTTTCTTAAAAGAACAAATTTATTTATAGCGCATATTAGATTCTAATTAAAATGTGCAAAACTAACCTGTTTTCCATAAACACAAATACATTGGCAAGGACTCGTACATTATATTATGCTTGCAACTCCCGTACAAGGTTCAATCTATAACTAAGTGCTAAGTGAGCAAAAAATAAAAGTGAAAACATATTCCAAACAAATAAAGATAACTGTCAGGTACGGTACAAGGGGCTTAATTCTCAATGGACAAAACGTAACGTGACGCGGTAAGTTTATATTTTTATTTCCGTGAATTTCGGTTTTAGAAATGTTTGATAAATGTAGAATTACGCTAAAATACATTATTAATCGACTTTAAGTTATGTTACCTATTTGAATAATACATATTTTTCACAAGATTTCTTAAAAACAAAGAGCACGTTAGAGCGCGTTACAAGCTTGTTTTCATACAGAATCATCCACCATAAACTCCTTGAATTTTTTCAATATCTCTTTTATTCCTAAAACTTAAATCTTTTCATGCGCAATCATAAATTAAATTTACCCAATAATATGAAAAATCTTGAAAACGCTATTTGACGACAAAGAAAGAATACACGTGACTTTCATTTTACATCAAAAAGCAGTTTTATAAGTAAAATTTGGGTCGTCACTTGAAATGGAATCGGAGTTTGATCTGAAAATATTCACACTATTGTATTATAAGGCTAGTAATACACTGGAAATTTTAGTACATCTTGAAAATACATCTGTTACCAAAAAATACCGGTATAGTATGATATAACGGGCACTAATAAAGTGGAAATTATATTTCCATCATGATCATGTGCAAAATGCAAGTCAATGCTTTTTACGTCATATTAGCAATGGCAGCCATATTGTGAGATAGCTGTCATATGGTAAATACATGCGGATCCTAGTTTGTAGGTATTTTAAATGTCTTTAGCTCTATAAAAGTTCAGAACGCGCAAATCTTGTTGAGGTCTGATTTCTGCTGAAAAGATTGTCAACGTTTGTTCCAACGTATCAGACCAAGCAAATGAATTAGAAATAACAATGACATATTTTTTTAAATTTCGTAATTGATTTAAAATAAAACGACATATAAGAAACCTTACAACAATAAATAATTATAAATACACTTTATAGTTTTGCTGTGTACTGGTTCAGACAAAGCAATTTTTGTTAACCTGTATTATGTACTAAGCTTTAGTAAGTCAAAGTCGCTACTTCGATGACGATAGAATAAATTATTCCGGTACTCGACACTATCGAGTGACTCTTGTAAAGGTTCTCCACTTCATATAAGTGAACTACAGCTATGTAAAATTTAGCTATTTTGAATATTGGTATTACTTTATTTCAATATTTCGACAAAAATTACTTTCTTGAAGTGTGTGACGAGGAAAATGAAACAAGGGCCTAAAATTTTTATGGGAATTCAAAGTCAAATTATTTTTATTTTTTCGCTAACGAAAAATCAAGTTAATTTATGTTCTAAGAATCTTGGTAATGCACAAGGTTTCAATATTTATTTTTTAAGAGTTTTAGACCTACAAAGTTACACGTCATACCTAGTCTAATATAGTAAGGATTACAGATATCTCTACATGTTTCGACCCTCTTGCATTATACTGACGATATTTCGTTGTTGTTGTTGCAACAACAACAACCCTGTTTTCAGTTACTCTACAATGTTAAAATTCTATAACATATTGACGCAGCGTAAAGTATAGCAAAGGTACAAAAAGTGTAAGTGCAGCAACTGTTTTTTTTTTTGTATGTCTCTACTCATTGGGCGTATAAGCCGTACCATTAGGTTTTATACGCCTGTGGGAGCATAACATCGTGCAGCATGCATACGTGTGCATCGCCGAGCGCGCGAAGATAAGAGCGGAGCGACGAGCGACGTGCACTCGCCTTGGACATAGAATCAGCACACGCCCACACGCCGAATCATACAAGTCAGCGGATGTGAAGTTAGCTACAAACTGCGCAATGTCCAATCAACACGCTGCTTTATCTAAACTTCAGTCGGGATTCGAGATTGCGTAGCTTGTAGCTAACTTCACATCCGCCGACTGGTATGATTCGGTCTTTAAAACCTAGCGGTACAGACGTAGACTAATGGCCCAACAGATAGGGCGAGTTAACACTTTAATTGGCTATTAGCCCCGCGCCGGGTTTTGAAGGCGATACGATCGAACCGCGAGGAATTACCTTCTAATAGCTGTTTTAGATAACCTTACGTAATGAGTTTCAGCTCGATAAGTCGTTTCTTTGAAGGGGTCACTGGCTTTTGATTTAATTTTAAGAAGTAACTTTGTGTAGGTTTGGGGGCTAGCTTTCTTGTCAGAGTTTTAAAATGGGTCTTTTTTAAAAAAGTCTTATTATTAAAATTTGCATGGAAATAATTATGGTTTCAAAATTGTTTACATAAAACATGAAAAGCATTAAAAATATTTGACGTAGCAGAGGGTTCCAGCCTTCCAGGCATCCAGGCATCGTGTTTACCTATCTAAGTAACTAAGGTATTTTTCGCGCTCTTATTTACATTTATTTAATGTTGTAAACATGTCAGAAAGTTGTTGAATACAAAAATAACATTAATCAAAATAATAATTGGAATTTTCTATCGGAAGTTCTACCAAAGCAATCTTTCTTACATAAAAATGAATATTTAATTTGACTTGAATCAATATATTTGTCTGTATATTTGTGTAAGTACATATTTGTATATCTGTAATAATTGTCTTCATACTCGTACCTTTCAAACAAATGAACCAGTCAATTAAACTAACCATTTCTTTTAATCAAAATTTGGTCAAGATATATCTTGTTTTTTAGGGTTCCGTACCTCAAACGGAACCCGGACGGACAACAAAGTGATCCTAACTTTGTTGTCCGTCTGACCGTCTGTGTGTATGTCAAAACTCTTTATCTCGGGAACACGTAAAGTGATCGAGTTGAAATTTAGAGTACATTTTATTTAAATCACAAAAAATAGGGCCTCAAATTCACAATATATGGGTTGATAATTCAAAGTGAGTAAATCGTATAATGTAAGGTATCATATAAAATAAATTCATTAACACATGCTAACACAGGTTTTAAATTATTTTAACAATGTGTAATTTTCGATGTATGACGAGTAAAGTGAAAAAAAAAAACTTTTTTGTCGATGATATATTAGGGTATAGAGATTTTGACAACTTACTTCCCAATTTTGTGATTTTTTGGGTTTGTACGGAACCCTCGGTGTGCGAGCCTGACTCGCATTTGTCCGCTTTTTTTTAAGTAAATTTCAAAAAATGAACTCTAGGTACACTTGTTTATTTTTGACGTAAAAGTCTGATAAATCGATGAATCCCGGCTGCGTGCACAAAAAAGTGTCACGTACCTCATGAGCCGAGCGCGCAAGCGAGAGCGTGGAACAAACGATAAGATAAGATAACTTTATTGATATTCATGGAACCTAATATTACAAAAAATAATATTACATAATATAGATTCATGATCATGCTCGTCCAGTTAAACATATTTTCACATTTTTCTTAATAATGATACTAGATGCAGAAATGAAGCGTCATCCAAAAATACCACAAAATAATATTAAATTCATTGACAAAAATGTACTTATTGTTAATATTTATTTATTTATTTATTATTTTCCACAATACAACTATCTTGACAAGTTCTATCACCGAATGCGATAGTGTAGCTATACTAATTATGATTGTTAAACATTTCTACCAATATTATTACACTCAAACATTTATAGTAGGTATATATGTACCAACATAAAAACATTTTAGCTCCTATAGCTTAACATAAACAAAGCTATTTTTGTGAATTCATTCAGTGAACACGTAAATAGGTCCGTGTCGATCGCGATTAGGTTGATAGTGCGCAGTGCGCGCGTCAGAAGCGCTTCCGCAAGCAGGTTTGTGCGCGCGCGCGGCACCGCCAGTAGCCGCGGCTGCAGCCGCCGCCATACGTATGTAAAACCTACCCAAAAATAATTACAAATACAAATTGCAGGCTGTATCGAGGCTTACGATTTAAAATTAGAGATTAGAGATAGAGAGGCACGATCAGCGCAAGCGTCCGGCTTATTGATCAATTATTATTGTTGATTCAGTAATGTTTTCTTATGACATATGCCGTTATCACGTGAAATTATAGTCTGTAAACCGACTTTACAGACAACCAATTTGTGCTTCTAGTCTATCTACAAGTACCTTTCTATCAGCCGTAGGACGTACACAGCTGGACATAGGTCTCGCCATGGATTTCCAATAAGGGCGGTTGAAAGCGTTTGGTAGGTCTTCTGGTAATAATTTTCAATCTTTAACATGCAAACATTTTGTATAAACGATACGTGCCACTACCCCCTTATGCTGTACACGTGTAATCGAAGGCCTCCACTTGTGTACGTAGTTTTGTACATTATACTCGGAATGTTTGCTTCGTACGAGTTTTTGGAGTGACAGTGTGCTCACAAAGGCAGTAACCTACGGACTATATTAGGCCGACCACGCCCGAGATCTCACTCCAGGATCGTAGCGCTCTACATGGTTCAACTAATTTTTTACGTATTTATATGCAATTCAATGAGTTCAATTATTTTTTAGGAAAATATTTCATTCAATTGTTCTTTATATAAATGTATTGAATAGTAGAATATATTATATATCAAAAATATTGGCGGCCTCATTTCGCTAGGAATCCTGGCCTAGCGAAATGAGGCCGCCAATATTTTTGATTGAAAAAAGTTTGTTTGGTTGCCTATAACGAAATGTGGAAATTAAATGTTAAATAACCCACAAAAATTAGTAGCCATAATTCACATTTTAGCCTTCAATATATATAATATGGATATATATATCTATATATAAATATTTTTGGACATCTTACACACGGCCTCTGACCCCAAACTAAGCAAAGCTTGTGATATGGCTGCCGGAGACTGATATACTACATATACTTATTTTTGAATATAAATATTTATATAGATAGTAACTAAATAACATTCAGACACAGAGCAAACACTTATGTTCATCACATAAATATTTGCCCTGGGTGGGAATCGAACCCACGCCTCCTTCATCCAGAAGTTAGGGTCACTAACCACTGAGCCACCGAAGCAGTTGTCGGAGGCAGTATATTATTAAATTTCAAATACTTGCGGCAATATTTCGCAAGTAAACCTCAAAATGTAATGATTTGTCTACCGGTGTCGGAACCTTAAGCGGTGACATTTATGGCAAATTTTGAACATCTTTTACTGTGGGGTCAACTCTGAAAACACAAAAGAAAAACAGCTTTTCCATACTTTTTGTCGAAAGTCTATAAAAAAATCGTATGGAACAGCAGTATATTTACGTTTTCAGAGTTGGTCCCATAGTAGAAGTTGTTCAAAATTTGTCATAAATGTCATCGCTTAAGGCTCCGACACCGGTAGACAAACACATTGTTTATATTACCCTATTTGTATAATTCTTAAAAAATCGATTTGATCCGTGTAGGTGACAGTAGGTACGCTGTGAGCGCTACGATCTTGCAGTGGGATCTCGGACTATAATGTAACTTACATAGTTGTTCAGGTTATTAGATAGGCTTATTAATACTTAAGCTTCAAGTAGAACAACAAGTTTTGGAAACGGCTGTACTCGAAGTCCCTTCGCGAGATCGAATTAGACATTAGGAGATCCGTAGAAAAAAATCAGCTAAGTGTGAGTCGGAACAAAAAGTTCCATACAGTTTGGGAGCCAGAAACATACGTCTGTAGCATTAGAGCCCGTTTTATTCTATATTTAGTAATTATTGTTATAGCGGCAACCGTAATAGAATATATCATCTGTGAAAATATCAACTGTATAAAAAATATATACGCGTCGAATTGAATAACTCCTCCGATTTGTCGGTCGAAAATAGGTTGTATAAATTAGATATCTAGTCTTAAGTAGGTACTTTTAATCCAAGAAAATTAAAAAATTCGCATGGGATAGTACAAAAATTAAAATACCACGCGGGCGAAGCCGCGGGCTTAAGCTAGTAAAATATAAATAGCAAATCTACAGAACTACAAACTTTAACCTTTTACACCCTTTTTTGTCGAGGAAATTTAAAAATTAACCATAATATTTTCATAGATTTTACAGCCTGTCATAGGAATGTCGGCTCCAAGAAGCTCAACATCAATTTCTTTTCTCAATAAATCCAATTCCTCGTTATTAATATTCGCTTACACTTTCTATATTTAATGAGATCCCAAATGAACTCAATTTTAGCCTTTGATGAGATTTCTCCTTGATATTTTTAGATATTCCAATTTGCTGTTCATTCATTTTGTACTGTTTTTGTCATAAACTTACTCAATGAACACGTTATTTGCATAGTACTTACGTGGTTATTTACATATACAGCCTAGTACATATATGTATAACAAAAAAATAAAATCATTTTTTTAACGGGAAAAAGTGCCTTTATTAACTACAATATGATATAATACTACTTTATATGCTAAAACTACCTACACTATTACTACATAGTACGCAATTGGATCATCCACCCTTGAAGGTCTAAAGATAATCCAAGTGCTCGAGCCCACTGCCAGTTGGCAGCGTGCCCAGCATGCTGGCAGCATTGCCACGCTGAATGGCAATGCTTATACGTTGAGCCAAATAAACACCAGCGTTTGTTTTTTGATTGGTGTACATTATATATCTTTTAATAATCCACTGGTGAAGAGTGGTCTACGCACGAATGGTGATTGAACTATATCCACTACGCTGGCCTGATGCAGGTTAATAGAATCACATACGCCATCAAATTTCTTCTACGGACGTATGCAGGTTGCCTCACGATGTTTTTTCTGCACCGCAAAGCCAGAAATGTATTTGAGTTAAGTTTAAAGAATTATTTGGTATGATACCTTGATTTATAGTCACATTCAGGCATTTATTTGTTCAAAAACTGATCTATGATTTTTCATACACATATATGAAAATACTCATTATTCGGTCATTACAACAAAATTACAAAACCCAATCAATAGATAAATTTGTTTCTACGAGAACACTTAAAGACGCATAACATTTGATGAAACTCCAAAAGATTCAATTAACTTCATAAGTAGCCATCAAAATTTCAGCCTCATTCCGCTCGAATCCGAAATGTAAAGTTTGAAGGGTTCCAATTTGTGATCGTTTGCTTGGAGGTATTTTCCCGATATCAGCTCTATGCGAGTTTTCATCGAAAATCGTTTAGACGACGCTTAAAATTATGATGACGCTGAATTTTAAAGGTTTCAATGTGGGCTCTCCCAATTTTCGTGTAGAAAATAAAATTAGTAGGTGTGGAAAAAAAAGGTGTGAAAAAATAGGGTAGTTGATTGATATTGAATTCTGCAAATAATTATGATTCTATAAACTGAAAAAAATATTAAAATTGGCTAATCAATTATTTCAGCTTGTAAAGATTTTGGCAGGGATAAAGAGGGGATGCCTTGTCCCTTTCCTACAAAGCATAACATAGTGTGCCGAATGTATGACACTTACGGGCAGTAACATCATAATTATTCTGCCATAGTGCGCTCTTTGTCTTCTTTATTTCTAAGTTGATTTTATTTTTGTTTTCGTTAATCGGCTCTGCTTATGATTAGCTGTTACAAGAGGACATCAAAAAATATTGTCAACAAGCCTATTGTAAAGAGTCTTTTGAAAATGTACCGCAATATTGTTGCCCATATTAAAATTTATAGAATTATAAACATTTAGATTTTAAAACTGTATAGAGAATAGCTTCGAGCTCAGCATAGATTTCCTAGCCTAAATAAGCAGAATAGAGAATAGATATCTTTTAAAAGGTAAACAAAACACAAAAGCCCGAGTCAACTGCCAGTTGGCAGTGCACCCGGTGTGTCATTACCTTAGTATGTGTATACAATGTTGAAGAAATAAACGAAGCCACTCAATAGAAATGTGCCTTATACAGTCAAAAATTAGTGTTATTGTGTCTATAAATATTTAATTGCAAACCTTGCTGCATAGAACAAAATCTTTCTCTCTTCCGAGCCGTTCAGTTCAGAATTTTAGTCAATACCTGCTGCTCTGCACTTTCGTCAATGTTTGAACATGGGCCGTCTTAGATAGGTATATCGCAATACTCTGGCTCAGTTTCAAATAAAAAAAAATTGCTGCCAAATCTTTTAGTAGGTAAATTTATTTTTAAGAGTCAATAAAATGATTGTACTTTTTTCTCTGTTGTAGTTTCTAGTAAAGATATATTTTATATTTGTGTTAGCATGCTACGTGTGTAGTGAACTAATTGAGTCGAATGCCACCGAACGGTCACCGACCATCTTACGTGACCAGACGTAATATGGCCATGCCTTATTGGATGTAACAGACTTCCATTCTAGGTCCAAGACTGCAGTGACACGACGTGTGTGGATGTCCACGACCACGGTCACGAGACAGCTTATGGCCGTCTCAACCGCAGCGAGAGAGCGCTAGAGAGCTGTGACGACCTCCAACGATTATCATGACTATACATAGTGTAAGTTACACTCACCGATCCATTCTTCGTCCGTGACAGAAGTGGAACGACCTCCCTCTCGACGGCCGCGACAGCCAGTAGCGGCGCGAAGATGGCCAGCGCGACCAGCCATAGCGCGGCCAGCAGGCTGCACGCGCCGCGCCGCGACGGCATCCAGGGCTGGCGTAGCGACTGCGTGATGGCCAGGTACCGGTCTACTGACATGGCTGTGATGGTGAACACGCTCGACGCTACTGCCACCCCTGAAACAACAAATACATTAACTCTCTGAACGGTAGATCTCATTATTCATATATAACTGCGTTACAAATAAGCCTAATATTAGGTACCTAAAGTAAGAATTTCTTGGTATTGCTGTTAGTTTTTAGGGTTCCTTACCTCGAAAGAAAAAAACGGAACCCTTATAGGATCACTTTGTTGTCCGTCTATCTGTCTGTCAAGACCTTTTATCTCAAGAATGAGTAAAGTTAACGAGTTGAAACTTAAACCATAATACGTATATCTACGGTTTCTTACAGTTGTGAAAAAATCAAACTTCTCAGTTACCATAGAAAAAAGTTAGAGCCGTTTATGTCGTAAAAAGCAGCATATTTTGACACTCGAGGGAATCAAAACCTCCAGGGTACTTCTAGTTGACCTAGAACTATGAAATTTGGGAAGAAGCATTGTCTGAGAGTACTCATATAGGAATAAATCTGAAAACTGTACATTTTCAATTAAATCATGAAAAAATAGGGCCTAAAATCAAAATATGCCTATAAAGCCCAAAATTCCAAAATTAAATGATACCCCACATGATAAGAAAGTGAGGTATAGAGATTTCAACATCATGATTTTGTAAAATTTCCATGATTTGCACGGAACCCTCGGTGTGCGAGCCTGACCCGCACTTGTCCGGTTTTTTATTTTCGTATCAATAAAGTGTTATAGTCTATCTAACTGAATCTTCATGAGCCTATATTTTATCTGATTTCGTTCACACTCTCAAATCTTTTTAGAATTTGAATATTAATCAATCCTGTCAAATATTATCGAAATCGGCTTAGAAATGGTGTTACAAATTGTTGAGGTATTTTTTTTATTTGCATCATGCGCTAACTACGAGTACCTACCTGGTTTACCTTCAGTAACGCAGTCTATGATTCAAATCACTTTGAATAATGCGGGAAAATAAATGCGTTGAAATTTTCAGCAATAAAACAGTATTAAATTCAAAGAGACCAATTTGAATTCAAATATTTCAGTAACACAGCATAACTTTGAAAAGTGTAATTAATGATTAAAAATTCCTGTTCCAATCGCGCCACTCAGCGACGTAGCTAATTAAATTTATCAGTGTTTCATGTGATATAGCTAGGTACCCAGTTTGTACCATCATGTAGCGCTCATAGCGTAGTTTGACTAGGTGTTCGTTAGCGATCATCGAAGTTCAGCACGGTTAGTCTTTGGTTGGGTGTATGCGGGTGGCATATACCACTGAACGCTACCGTGGTTTGGATAACACGTTAAATAGTAGGCCCCGGTTGTTTTAACCGTTTAGCCATGTCAGAGGCCTTCAAGTGGCTTAAATAACTAAAAGAGTTTTTTAAGCCACTTGAAGACGCTAGAGAGCTGTGTGAAAACAAATGTAGGTTATGTATTAAAATTGTTTAGCTAGCCTAGAATACAAAATTTCGCCGTCGTTCTGAATGATAGAGCAGAGGTACCTGAAGTCGGAGCAGACTGGAAGGGATACACCATCTAGAGCGATTGGAGTAAAATTGAACGGACAACCGAAATTGCAGAACAGATGCTCTGTCTTGGTTCTACTGATTTTCAAACCCACATTTTCCAATTTCTCCTGCTTTTTCCAGCCTCCTCTGTACCTCAGAATCTTTCTCTCTAGCGAGCACAATGTCGTCGGCAAAAAGCATACACCAGGGTGCTTCCTCCTGTATGTCTGATGTTAATGCGTCCATTATCAGGATGAACAGATACGGGCTTAGAGCCGATCCCTGACGTAAGCCTACAGCCACATTGAACTTGGCGGTATCGCCAGCCGCAGACCGAATGTACGTAGTAGCTCTACTGTACATAGCTTAGATAACCCGCAGGTATTTTCCTGGCACTCTCTTCTCTTTCAGGGCCCACCACAGGACATCTATGATATATATTTTTTTAATTAAATCACCGCCCAACCCTTAAAACTGGGGTTAAAACTTGGTATAACACTTCCGCAAGATTTAAAGATCTGAAAATCGACAAAAGTACTTCTTGTAAAAAATAATCTACAAAAAAGTTTGTTAGTAAGGACTTGTTGAGTTAAGGTGTGTAGAGTTATAGCTTGGCTCTACATAAGATCCAACAACTTTTTAAAGTGCAAACTGTGGTCTTGGCCATATTTGACATGAAAAGGTTTATATTGGATAATGATTAGCATATACCTTAGAGATCTTATAGTTACTTTACAAAGAAACACACCATAATTATGTATCTTTTCATAAAGTAGCTATGCTAGTACTGTAAAATGGCCTAAAAGGCCATAACACGTCATAACAAATTGGGCGTAGGTTTATCAAAAACATTGCCTTAACATTAATTAAATCAGTTTACTTTAACCAAGCTCTGTTTAGGAGATTTTGGGCCTTGCCCGAGGCTCTTTCGTAGAAAACCTTCAATTAAGGTTATAAAGGTGGGCTCTAGAGGAGTGGTAAATTCGTTATATCACACTTTATAGTGGTAACGAGTGTATTTAAAAGGTAACAAACTCGACGGGAATATAATAACACATCAGATGTACTGTAGAAACCTATGAAGATTAAGAGAGGTATTTTCATCTGCCGGGGCGTGACACACGTCTTATATGAATTAAATCTTTTTATCAGCACACTTTAGTGATGTGTTAGCGCATAAAATATTTTATGATAATAAGTCAGGTTTCTTCCAACAATTGTTCGAAGTTTTGAAATAACTGTCATTTATTGCGAAGTTTCTTCTTAATTGGTTCTCTTCAACTTTGTATAGATTCCTTATGCGATTACTAAAGTATAATTAAACATTAGCAAGTAAATAATTAATTGAAAATCTTTCCTAATTATGTTGAAAATACGGAGTATATAATATGTACATAATATATAGGTATATACATACACCTACCACTTTGATCGTTAATATCTCATCCATTTTTTAAGATATGGAAATAGTAAGAACACAGTTTTTCTCGTAATTTTTTGTAGATTTATTTAGCGTGTAAAGTAAAAAAAACGTCTATCAGACCCGAAAAAAGCAATTATATTGTTCTCTGTATACGTTACGTATGGTGTTTTTTAAGCATACAGTTATACATATAATGTCAAATAAGGTCTCTACTAAAACGAAATAGAAATAGAAATAATCTTTATTGCGTTGCTGTGTACATACAATTAGATATACGAAAGATTTACGATATAACGGATAAATTATTTACTTACGGATAAATTAGATATACGAAACGACATGTTTCAAAAACATCATGCAACATCTTAGAAGCGGCAAACGGTATCTCTATATTTGGTCTCTATCATCTCAAGTCCCACACAAATGGAACAATTTTGATATATCCTACCGAAATCGATCCAGTTGTCCTGCCATGTGGTTGCTAAGATATTTTTCTTTGAAGGCAATTTGATAACGTTCCTTCACCACCAAGGAGGTGAGGTCTTGCTGAAGGTGGATGTTAAAAACGCCTTCAACTCCGTTAGCAGAAATGCTTTTTTGACCCAAATAAAAGACAAAATTCCCTATATTTACAATTTTGTTTGGCAATGTTATGGCGAACCCTCCAAATTAATGTACAAAAATAATGTAATATTCTCTGAAACTGGGTGTCAGCAAGGGGACCCCCTTGGGCCAGCTCTTTTTTCATTGGCAATTCATCCTATCATTAAAAAATTAGAGTCAAAATTTAACGTTTGGTACCTAGACGATGGGTCCCTTGGAGATGACGTCAACACTGTTTTAAAAGACTTGCAATTTTTAACCACAGAGTTTAATACTATAGGGCTAGCCCTAAATTTCTCCAATGCGAGCTTTTTATTCCAAATTCCTCAACAGTCCATAAAGATGAGATCACAAACCTTTTCGAAAAAATTGCTCCAAGTATCAAAGTTTTAGAGAACCGATCGCTTCGTCTCTTAGGTTCCCCGATTCTAGACGAGTCAATTCAAGATTTTGTTGAAGAAAAAATTCGCAAATTTTATTCAGTGTCTGACCGTCTTCAAAAAATCAACATTCATATGGCCTATGTTATTATTCGTTACAGCCTTTTTGTCCCAAAATTTATGTATTCTCTAAGATGTTGTCAGCTTTGGTACCACCCTTTACTTTTACAACAGCTTGACAACGTACAAAAGGATACACTCACCACCATTCTAAACACCCCTTTAGATGAACGCGCTTGGCGCCAAGCCTCACTGCCTGTAAGGTTTGGTGGTCTCGGTATACGCAAAATTTCCAGTGTAGCTTTGCCAGCTTTCTTGTCCTCAGTTTTCAGCACTCAAAAATTAGTAAAGGATATATTATCATCTTCTTTTCCAAATTTAGAAACCAACAATCTGAGTAGCGCTGTTGAAACCTGGAAAAGAGCCTGCCCAAGCCAAACTTTGCCCAAGGCTCCCATTTCTCAGAGACAGTGGGACGAGCCGCTTTGTGAGTTGGAACTATATAACCTAACTCAAACTTCGAGTTGCACTGCAGAGCGTGCTCGCTTGCTTGCTGTTTCGAGATGGGAGTCAGGGCTTTGGTTACATGCCAGCAACGTAGGTAACCTTCTAGATGATAACTCCTTCCGGATAGGCGTATCTCTACGTTTAGGTGCCGCATGCCTTGTCCCGCATCGCTGCCATTGCGGCGAAATGGTCGACCGATTCGGCCACCACTCTTTGTCTTGCGCAAAAAGTGCAGGACGCTTTTCGCGACACGCCAGCCTGAACGATGTTATCCGCCGGGCCTTTGTCAGTGCCGGCGTCCCGTCAGTCTTAGAGCCTAATGGACTGTCGCGGGACGACGGTAAGAGGCCCGACGGAATGACATTGGTGAAATGGAAGATGGGACGGCCTTTAGTGTAGGACGCTACATGTGTTGACACACTGGCGTTGACCCATCTTCCTTGCACAACAGCTACAGCTGAAAACCTCAAACGGCACAAATATGAGTCGTTGGACAGAATGTACCATTTTGTGCAGTTTGGGGTTGAGACTTTAGGTCCGTGGGGGCCGGACGCTCACCTTTTATACAAAGATCTGGCTAGGCGACTGGTAGAGGTGACACGTGACCAGAATGCTGGCATCTAATTTGGTCAAAAAATAAGCATATCAATTCAACGAGGCAACGCCGCCAGCATTCTGGCCACGTTACCCTCTGCCCGGGTCTTTTAGATTAGTTTTATTTTAGTAATATAAGTTTTAGTATTTAGCATTATTATTTATTTTAAGTAGGTTAATTTTAATAGTTATAGATTTTAGAATTAAGTTTTGATGTTTTGTTGTGATAATAAAAATCTCTTTCAATTTGATGGGGGTTATGGAAATTTCTTGGCTATATTTTAGTAAATCTATGGTCATGACTTCAGTAGTTTACAATAGGATAGTTGACTAGTATTAAATTAGTGAAAAGTATTAGTATTTGTGAATTATGCAAATATGATTCGTAAACTGAAAAAATAATTGAAATTGGCTTACCAAGTTCAGAGATATAAGCTTGTAAAGATTTTGGTAGGGATAACGAGGGGATGTCTCGTCTCTTTCCCACACAGCATATCATTGTATGACAAATGTATGACAATTGCAGGGGGCAGTGACGTCATAGCCTGCCATAGTGCTCTCTGTGTCTAGCAAGACAATAAATATGCTTGTAACTTCTTTATTAACACTCTTTTATCAGTTTCACCTGTATGTTTGCTTGCTTGCTTGTAACCAACCCCTTTGAGGTCGATTTTGACCTACTTCGAGCGATCATATTTTCTATAAACTTTGCACACCTATCAAGTAACGATGACAATGCATTTTTATTAATAAAAACTCCTAAGCGTGTTTTGTTTTTTTATAAACTTTATTTATATTATTTTTAAGTTGTTTTTATTATTGATTTCGATAATAGGCTCTGTTAATTCATAGCTGTTACTAGAGGATATCAAAAAAATATTGTCAACTACATTTAACGTGTACCTGTAAAATTTTACTGACATTCAATGGGAAACACACCGGTTAGGCGAACAAAAGTACCCCCTGCCCGAGTTAATTAAATACAAGCACCTAATCCTCCGTACCTATTACAACCCCGTATTCTTGTGTGAACTTGCCCAAAGGCTTGCTTGTAAAGCGATATTATTATAGTTACTCAACTATCGTAGTTGTAGGTATGTCTGCTTAACCCTCATTAATTAACCAGTTTGGGATAAATTGTGTAAAAGTAGTTGCCAGAAATAGGTAGTCTACTGACATGGCTATATTTACCGGGTATTTTAGTAAAGTGTATAATCCCGAAATCGCGAAAAAATCTGATGTTCGATACAAAAATCTGATTCTCGACAAAATGTGTGGAACAGCACGGGAAGCATGGCAAAGGGACCAATAGTCTCTCCACCATTATATCCCCTCGAAGAGGAAATAAAGTATGGATTGACAATGACATCTGACATTAAAAGTGGATAAAATGGTTTTCTCCCCTAGCCGTGCTTGCCGGGCAGCTAATTTCTATTCACGATTTCGGATTTGGTGCCGTAGTAAAAGTTGTTCATAATGAGGAATACAGGGTTATATGCTGATTTAGGCCATTATTATCAACAATTTTTACTATGGGACCAACCCAAAATTCAAGGAAAGAAAATCCGCATCTTCGATCAAATATCTACAGAGCTACAGTCCCTAATTGAAAGTGGTAAAAAATGTCCGAGCGCCGTCAGAGATAAAGACATTTACATTAGATTAGATATTTACCTACATTAAATACTTCACAATTACCCGTTTTCTCGAATCTCGACGTTATATCACCTAATTAATGTTTATAACCGAGCATAAGTTTTAGTCGACTTGCAAT
The DNA here is from genome assembly GCA_949316475.1 of Hypomecis punctinalis. NCBI lineage: Eukaryota > Metazoa > Arthropoda > Insecta > Lepidoptera > Geometridae > Hypomecis > Hypomecis punctinalis. The sequence goes on along the minus strand of OX438800.1, from coordinate 25,470,072 downwards.
CGCCTTGTGACTAACTAAAAAACCTGCTCACTACGTAGTTTGGGCAGAGTTTTGGCTCAGAAACATTTTTTGCAGGATTGTGACTCTATAAATATTTGCTCGAAGTTTTCATGTGAAATTGCAATTTGAAAGTCTGTTTTACATTTTTGGATAAATCTCCTCTAAGTACAACAAAATTTACAAATAAATAATCTGTTTTTGACTTACAAAATAAAATACACGTCAAATTTGACGTTTAGAGCAACAGAGGTGCTTATTTTCACAAATAAGCACCTCTGTTGCTACCTGAATATAAATAAAGAGAACCTGAGACATAATTTAAATATTTTCGCTCTAGATTTTCGTCAAAATCTCCTCATAATTTTGTCAGGAAATGTTTCTTTGCCACGCGCTGTGAAATGGAGCAAAAGGGTTTCATTCATATTCAGGAAAAGGATTAGGACAATTCTCCTTTAGGCTATTCTTTTAAACCCGCGACAGAAAGAGTACGCTGGTATAAATTCCGAAATTATTTTACTATTTTGCTAGCTAAAGCTAGAGCCTTTTATTTTCACTGTGACAAAAAATATTCCATAACATTTTTTTGCAAAAAATAGCATGACCGACTTCATCCGTGTACAGAATTCGCAAATATTTCGCACGGATGGATATAGCATTTTTCACATTATTGTTGATTTATCAAAAATGGCTCAACCGATTTCGATAAAATTTAAATGAAACCAATTTCGTAACCAACGAAAAAAATTATGTGTGGTTATACATTAAAAAAAAACCGGACAAGTGCGAGTCAGGCTCGCACATCGAGAGTTCCGTACAAACACATTGTTAAAAATAATTAAAAACCTGTTTCAGCATGTGCTAATGAAAATATCTTACATTATACGATTTACTCACTTTGAATTTTGAACCCATTTTTTGTGAATTTTGAGGCCCTATTTTTTGCGATTTAAATAAAAACATACAGTTTTCAGATTTATTCCTATATCTATTCTGTACTCTGAGAGAATGCTTCTCGCCAAATTTTATAGTTCTATGTCAACGGGAAGCACCCTGTAGGTTTTGATTTTTCTGAGTGTCGAAATATGCGGTTTTTTACCACATAAACGGCTCTAACTTTTTTAAACGATAACTGAGAAGCTTTGCTTTTACACAACTGCAAGAGACTATACATTATATATATATATATATATATATATATATATATATATAAGAGACTATACATTATATATATATATATATATATATATATATATATATATATACATATACAGTTTAAATTTCAACTCGATATCTTTAAGCGTTCACGAGATAAAGAGTCATCACATACTCACAGACGGACAGAAGGACAGACGGACAACAAAGTGATCCTATAAAGGTTCCGTTATTCCGTTTGAGGTACGGAACCCTAAAAAAATATAAATACGCGTCGAATTGAGTACCTCCTCCAGTGGTTCGTCGGTCAATAAATTCATAATGTTCCATAACAATTTTAACATTACAATTGCTTAATTACACCTTCTTTGTTTGATATTTTAATTTGTACCACATAAATTACTATTATTCTTATATGTGTAGACTTTAGACGTATTGTACAGATGGTTAGTTATAAAACCTACCTACGAGTATATACCTAAATTTTAACATCAGCTATAACTATTTAACTATCGTGATAACTCACACAGGTTGGGATGCCTCGTTGTGGACTTATATAACTTAACTTTGCTGTCGTCACTGGACCAGCTATAGAATAAATACCTACTCTTACTGAGCAGATAGTATTGAAGTTAAAGTCACGTTGAGGGAGATCGCAGCGTCCGGTTGGCTCGGCGCCGAGATAACGAGGTGACCCAGCCCCCGCAATACCCCAGAATATAAATAACATTTAGACAGCAATTTTATACCAATTTAGGTACATATACCTATTTTTAGCTAATTTACACCATTGAACTAACTGAAACATTGATGAAGGTGCAAAATTCAAGGTTCCATTGTTAAGTGGTTTACAGCATCCCTGGCATGACAAAGAGATTAGGTACACCATTTTCTATCAGCCACAGGACATCCACTGCTAGACGTAGGCCTCTCCAAAGGATCTCCAATAAGACCTGTTGAAAGCGGCATGCATCGAGTGTGATCCTGCGGCTTTAATAAGATCAACCGTCCACCTTGTGGTATACGTCCTGCGCTGCGCTTCCCGGTATATGATCTCCACTCGAGAACTTTTCGACTCCATAGGTCATCAGTCCGTCATGTGCCCTGCTCACTGCTATTTCAACTTGCCAATCCGTTGAGTATGTCGGCTATGTCGATAACTTTACGGATCTCCGCATCTCTGATTTCATCTCAAGGAGACTCATATCCCCTTGCATAGCTCCAACCAAAAACCATTTTATCAGTTGTCAATTCTACACATTGTTTTCTTTTCGAAGCGATTAATTGGTGGCAAGACAATTCATCTATTTGCCATGATATAAATCCTGGAAGAAAAACCTATTCTCAGCAGTAGACTGTTACAGATTATTAATGATGGTCATGATTAAAAGTATTGAAAACGTCGTTCTTAACATTTCTTGACCGACGAACCACCGGAGGAGGTATACAATTCGACGCGTATATATATACATTTTTTTTTATGTATAACCACGCATAACTTTTTTCGTAGTACTTCGTTTTTAATAATTCTTTTTTTATTGGAAAGAGTATACTTCGAAATTGGTCCCATTTAAATTTTATCGAAATCAGCTGAGCTATTTTTGATAAATCAACAATAATGTGAAAAATGCTACATCGATCCAAACGAAATATTCGCGAATTCTGTACACGGGTGAAGTCGGTTATGCTAATTTTTGCAAAAAATAATCTTGTTAATTTGCCAATCCTCGTGAAGGTGTCAAGCGAATTTCAGTCACGATTAGGTTTCACGCAGCTCGTAGTTTGATTCGACCCACAAAACATTAATGACTAAAGATTCGCAGTTTGTTGTCTTGTTAAAAGACTAGATAACATCAAACTAAAAGTCTCGTTGAAGAAGGTCGCAGCATCCGGTTGGCTCAAAGCCGAGATAACGAAGTGACACAGCCTCCGCAATATCACAAGTGCCCCTTTTTACCACCTATATTCTGCATTTACTTTTTTTGGGCTACATTAATATAACCATATTTATTTAACCGCGCACCGACACCGCTCGGTATGCGCCCACGCATCACGCACTCACGTTACTTAACGAACTGGCTCGTCAGCCTGATATCGATATATTTTTCTCAAAGCAGAAACATATTACTCAAAACTTCATGAATTGCGTAACTGAGATATGTCATTATTCTTAAGTATAAAATTCACATAAGATATTATTTAAGTTATTGTGTAATATTTAAGTCAAAAACGTTTGGTCTGCATGTGACTGTAAGTCTTTGACTCAGTAAATGTAGTAAATAAAAAAAAAATAAAAAAACCAAGAACGCGCAAGCCGTTTCCACTCGGGCTTATAAAAGGCTTATTATGGCTTGAAAATATATAGAAGTGGCATATAGATAAATGGTAATGAGAAAATAAGCGTTTCACAATTGTCAATCAGTTTTGGTTACTTTACTACAAAACAGGAATAAAAATTGTTTCATGGTAACTGTTTAAAAATTTCTAAGTCCATTAAAATATTTACTAATTTGTAACTGGGTAATGAGAAAGGAGGAAATTAGGGTTCCGTACCTCAAAAGGAAAAACGGAACCCTTAGAGGATTACTTTGTTGTCCGTCTGTCTGTCTGTCATTGTGTCTTTTATCCTAAGACTTATTATCTCGGGAACGCGTAAAGTTAACCAGTTGAAATTAAAACCATATAAGTATAATTATGGTCTTTTGCAGTTGTAAAAAAAATCAACTTCTCAGTTATTGTAGAAAAAGTTAGAGTTTAAATAAATAAAACTGTATATTTCAACACTCACAAGGGAATCAAAACCTATAGCGCATTTTCCGTTGACCTAGAACTACATATAAAATTTGGCAAGAAGCATCGTTTTACAGTATACAAATAGGTATAAATCTGAAAACTGTACATAATTTGGGCCCAAATATCAAAATGAGTTAATCGTATCATGTGGGGTATTATATGAAAGAGCTTCATTAGCACGAGCTAAAACGATGTATAATGTATGACGAAAAAAGCAGGAAAAAAAACCCTTTTATCGATGATTATAGTTACGCCTCGAGTTTTTAACAACTTAGTCCCCAATTATGTGCAATTTTGAGGATTTGTACGGAACTCTCGGTGTGCGAACCTGACTTGCACTTGTCCGAGTTTTTTTGTATCATGTTCCCTGTACTAAGATAAGCAAATCGATAGCTTTGTACACTTACTGATCCCCTTATTTATATTAAAATACTTATTGGTTTTAGTACCTAGTTACCTACAATCTACATATATGTATATTTATAGATAACATAGGTATAGATAGATTTAACATAGGTTAAATGATGGCGCGGGGGCGAATGGTAGTACCTAGACAAACCTACTGTGGTTTATTGGTACTGTTATGTTTAAATTCAGTTGCATCATGTAATGGAAATAAATAAATAAAAAACTGAATCTAGCAAAGAAATTTTGAGCTTTTCCAATAGCTTAATTGCTTAATTTGAAACAGCTCAAGGTCAAGACTAGTCTATCAACTATATGCCTTAAACGCGTTCTTGAATACTTTGGCCATATTGCTAGAAAAGACGGTGATAACCTTGAGAAGCTAATGTTTACTGGCAAGGTAGAGGGGAAACGTCTTCGAGGCCACAGTCCGATGCGTTGGTCCGACCAGATCCGCACCACTTTGGATTCCTCAGTGTACGACGCGCTGCATATCGCCGAGGACCGGAAAGAGTGGAAGAAAATCATCCGGGAGAGATTGGTGGAAGGTGGTGGTTACGACCCTCAGACATGAGGAAATCGACTGGAGGAGGAATTGCTAGCCGGTTTAATGAAGCATTTATTTATCAAAAAGATTAATATTCATTGTAATTTTACATTCCATCAGCGTCCCAAGAGCACCCAGCACAATGTTGGTCGAAGAGGTAACATATTACAATGGGCTATTTTGGAGAATGCTTTTACAGCAATATGGAAATTTAACGGACCGAGAAATCATCCGGATTGAATAGGGTTACGAATTGCTGGAATATTTTGACATCATTTCTGTGTAAAAAGATCCTCTTTAGTAGGTATAATAAATCCGAAAGTGGGATTTTTGCATCAATATGACAGAAAACATGCCAAGTTGATGGTTTTTAGGGTTCCGTACCTCAAACGGAAAAAACGGAACCCTTATAGGATCACTTTGTTGCCGTCTGTCCATCTGTCCGTCTGTCTGTCTGTGTGTATGTCAATACTCTTTATCTCGGGAACGCGTAAAGGTATCTTAAATTTAAACTGTACACGTATATCTATAGTCTCTTACAGTTGTGTAAAAGAAAAACTTCTCAGTTATTGCTTAAAAAAGTTAAAGCCGTTTATGTCGTAAAAAACCGCATATTTCAACACTCAGAAAAATCAAAACCTACAGGGCGAGAAGCATTGCCTCAGAGTACACATATAGGAATAAATCTGAAAATTGTACATTTTTATTTACATCACAAAAAATAGGGCAAAATATGGGTCCAAAATTCAAAGTGAGTAAATCGTATCATGTAAGTTATCATATAAAAGAACTTCATTTGCACATGCTAAAACAGGTTTACAATTATTTTAACGTGTTTGTACGGAACTCGCGACGTGCCTGACTCGCACTTGTCCGGTTTTTTTTTGTTTTTGAAGTGAAATCTCCTTTAGCGGCGTTGTGCACTTTTTGAGATGGGTAAATAATGTTAAACTCGCGTCAGGACACGTGACGTGATCAAAAATTCGTAAGATGGAGGGAGAGTAGACCGCTGGCGCGACGTAGCTGAGGAAGTAATATCTCCCTCTCTTTCTAAGTTTTAACTTTTGCAGGCACTCCCAGAGTGCAACCCGTCGTTTTTTTTTCACGCAGGAATGCGATAGATCGATTTATTTTTACACGCATATACTCGTAATTATTTATTATTAATTAGTCTAGTGGTAAAAGCCGTGGTGGTCAAGAGGTAGTGACACCCGCCTTACAATCGTGAGGTCGTGGGTTCAAATCCCCGGTCCCGTACCAATGAGTTCTTTGGAATTTATGTACGGAATTTCACACCACTGGCTTTTCGGTGAAGGAAAACATCGTGAGGCAACCTGCATACGTCCGTAGAAGAAATTCGATGGCGTATGTGAATCCACCAACCCGCACTGGGCCAGCGTGGTGGATATGGCCCAATCACCCTTCGTGGGTAGGCCTAAGTCCTGCAGTGGACTATTAAAAGGGCTGGTACAGTACAGTACAGTACTCGTAATTAAAAACACCAAAGCGTGAGTATACTCGTACGCTACTAATATCATGTGTGTTAAGGTTAAAGCTATTTATAAAATAAAATGGTATCCTAAGTAGATAATTACATAATGTGCTGCATAGGTAACATATTTAGAAATGCACATGTTCTGATTTTGTATTTTGCTTTTGCGTGATTGGTATGTGATTTCGCGTATTAATTTAAAAATATCTTTTTTTTTTTTTTTTTTTTTTTTTATTTCGAATAGGTTTGCGTTTGACCACACACTGCCTGATGTTAAGCAGATGTGCGGTCTAGGGTGTAGCACGCTTACCTAGAAGATACCTATTTACTCGGGATTTGAAGACACTCACGTTGTACTTTAACGGAAAGACAGACCCAGGCAAAGCATTCCACATTCCGGCTGTTCGTATGAGGAATGAGGATTCGAAACGCTTGGTTCTAACGCGCGGAATGTCCACCATAAAAGGGTGGCGCTTTGGTCGCGTCCGTCTAGCCGTACGATAGAAGAAAGGGGCAGGGGGGACCAGATTGTGCAACTCCTGGGCGCACTCTCCGAAGTGTATCCGGTAAAAGACCGACAAACACGCTACCTTGCGACGATGCTCAAGACTTTGCAGCTGCGTCTTAGTCAAGGTGTCGTTGTCAATCAGCCTCCTGGCTCGCCTCTCAATCGACTCCAGAGCCTCCAGTTGATATTTGGCAGAGCCATCCCAAAGGTGAGAGCAGTATTCCATGCAAGACCTGACTTGTGCTTTATAAAGACTAAGCAGTTGCTCAGGTGTGAAATACCGTCTCACCTTAGAGAGAACACCAAGTTTTTTGGAGGCTAATTGGGCTTTGGACTCTATGTAAGAGCCAAAGTTAAGAGAAGATGAGAGTGAAACGCCTAAAAGTTCCAAGCTGTCAGTTACCGGAACGGAGACACCACGGAAAGCGGGAGACAATTGAAAGGGTCTCTTTTTGGCCGAAAACAGACAGCCCTGAGTCTTTGTGGCATTAAACTTGACCAGGTTAGCATCACCCCAGTCAGATACCGCCTGCAGACTCAAGTTGAGCCGTTCAACCATAGCCTCTCTGTATAACTCGATCTGTGGCGCGCTGGTTCTTGCATCGGATGTGTAGCTCTCCACGACTGTACTGTCATCTGCGTACCCAAAGATCCCGGGCTTAAGCAGATCGTTGATATGCAGTAGGAAGAGTGTCGCAGAGAGCACAGACCCCTGAGGAACACCGGCATTGATAGCCATTTGGTCTGACGAGCAGCCATCAACGACAACTCGTATCGACCGATTCCTCAAGAAATCTGATATCCATGTGCAGAAATCAGCAGGCAGGCCGTAAGATGGAAGCTTGCCAATAAGGCTCTCGTGCCAGACCCTATCAAAAGCTTTGGAAATGTCCAAGGAGACAGCCAACGCCTCCCCGTGCTTCTCCATGACCTCACTCCAGATGTGTGTGACGTACGCTAGAAGGTCCCCAGTAGACCGGTTTCGGCGAAAGCCGTACTGGCGGTCACTGAGTAAGTCATTCGCTTCCAGGTAGGCCAGGAGCCTGTTATTTAGAACACGTTCCATACTCTTACAGAGTATAGACGTGATCGAAATTGGCCTGTAGTTGGCAGGGTCGGCACGGCTGCCCTTCTTGGGTACAGGTTGCACGTTGGCAAGCTTCCAAGATTTGGGCACTTGACCTGTCTTCAGAGATAGGCGAAAGAGGCGAGTCAGCACAGGCGACAGCTCAGGCGCACAAGTCCTCAATACAATGGCCGGAATACCATCAGGGCCACTGGCTTTGTTCACATCTAGACTGCGGAGAACTTTGAGGACCTCCTTTTGCCGGATGTGTATTTCACTCATTACAGTGTCACAGTTTGGCAAAGTTGGAGGTCTCGCACTACCGGGGTCTAGACGCGAAGACTCAGCAAATTGAGATGCAAATAAATTTGCTTTCTCCACCGCGGTATGGGCCAGTGAACCATTGGCTTTCAGCAACGGAGGCAGTGAGGGGCGGCAGAAGTTCGCTTCAACCGATTTAGCTAGGGACCAGAATGCCTTACTACCCGCAGGGTAAGAAGCAAGCTTGTTTCCTATTCGACTAATGTGGTCAAAGCGAGCCCTCCGCATAACCTTTTTGCAGGACTTAGCAGCCCTATTGTATGCCTTCTTCCTCAGACGAACGTCCCTCAACTTACGGTTTCGAGCATCGACCCAAGCCAGGTATGCCTGATGCTTTTGCGCTTCGGCGCGTCCACATTCAGGCCCAAACCAGGGCCGAGTTATCCTAGTGACAGTAACCTTTTGAGATTATTTTATACCAAACTAATGCTAATAATTTAGATGAATAAATGTTTACTGTCACAGATAGTAATTTTTCGCAAAAAATCGCAATACCTGCTTCCACCGTGTACAGAACTCGAAAAGTTTACACAAACCGATGTGACATCCATGTACATTATTGTTGATTTATCAAAAACGGCTTAGCCAACTTTGATGAAATTTCAATCTCGGAAGTATACTCTTTTGATCCAAAAGTTTATTTTTTTAATTCGGTTCACAATTAAAGAAAATATCGATGAAAATACACAAATAAGATACATTGAGACAAGCACAGTACCTCCTCCTTTTTGGAAGTTGGTAAAAATATTACATACCTACATAGTCGTGATAAAGCTTCGTAGCTAAAATAAAATTACCATAGGTCTAGTTTTAAATAAAAGGTCAGTTTGTAGAATTCTGTAACTGTAGTAGAGACTACCTTTCATAATTTGATAATAAACCTCCAGAGTTAGTTAAGGGATTATTTGCACAGCTAATCTATTTCTAAGGGTTTCATGAATAAAATATTACAATAAATCGTCAAAATATAAAATGGTAAATAAAAATATTACTTACGCGATTAACTATAGATTGTCTAGATACACTTCAGTTAGGTTTTAAAGCAATATTATTGCCGAACTTTATCATTGTGTATTATTAAATAAATAAAAAAACTACTGACGTACAGTTTAATTTTTATTATTTTTCACTGATGACCCATGGGGTCAAAACTTCCGGCTGGTACACTTATCCCTACCGAGCTATCCCCCCTGATAGGGATAAGTGCACTGACCATTAATTTGTGTAGTGCACTTATCCCTACCGAGCTATATTTGGTAGGGATGGGTGCACTCCCCCCCGAGTGGGTTCTCGCCTTGTCGTGGCGGGGGGGCTTAGTAGCCAGGTCTCGCCAGCCTGGTGAAGCTAAGAGGAACCCGTGGTGGGGCCGCCTCTCCGGGTCTTGGGCCTCGACAAGCCCGTGTGGAGGCTGGCCAAAGTAGGTTGCGTGCCTTATGGGGGGCACCGCAACTGAGGGGGGCTGCAGTGTCGTATGGGAGGCACTGCGGCTGAGGATTGGAGGCCGCGGCGGGAGAGGACTGCTGGTGTGTCGTTGCCACTTTCCCTGCCTTCCGCGGCCTCGACGGGGTCGCCACCGTTTGATGGCGGACGCGGTGGGGCTGCAGGGGAAGAGGAGTGTCGGTATGTCGTCGGCCGCTCTCCCTATCCTCTACAGCCGTAGTGGCAGGCGCGGGGCCACTTTAATTGACCCGTTGCATCGGGACCAGGGCTGTCGGACACGGGTACTGTCTGACGCCCAGTGCTGGTTGGTCCCAGGTGGGGGATGACGATGTGTCTGGTGTTCGGCACATCGTCATTCTGGAGGGAGCTTACGCTCCGAGGTGGGGCCCGGTTTGGGCCAGCGCTGTCGGGTGCCGCGGAGGAGTGAAGGGATGGGTGCACTGACCATTTCTACTAATTTCTACTATTCATAATTATAATATGCTATTACTAATCGAATACAATAATAGGTAACTTTATTTTATCGAAAAAAAAAATCTCGAAGGCTTCGTACTGGTGTAGGATACCTGACGCTACCTGAATTTAGCAGATGGGTTACCGCGAGTAGTATTTACAACTAGCGCTGCCGTGGCTCAGACATGTTATATTGTGGGTTCCGGTTGTTAAAACCGTTTAGGTGGTTTCAGACGGTCAAAAACTTTTGACATCTGGGCAAGTTACTCCGCCCATACGAACTTATTAACTTTAACATGACATGTCATCCGAGTCACGATAAAACTCAAGTTGTAAATGACATTTCATTTATTTCCACAATACACATATCTTTACAGGTTTTACCTAATGCGATAGTGCAGCTAACAGTTTGAAAACAAAAATCTTAAATACATATCTTAACCTTCTGCGACTGACGTGGATCTGACATCCATATTCCATGGTCTAATAAATTGATCGTGCAGTTCGTTGTTCTTCTTCAGTCACAGGTACGAATAAAGCTTATCTACCTATCAGCGCTACTGATGGAATCTCGTCCATCCAATTATCAGCCGTACGATGTCCACTACTGGACTTAGGCCTCCTCGTATTTACAATAAAGTCGGTTAGAAGCGGCCTGCATCCAGCGAGTTCTTGTCCACCACGTCAGTGGACGTCTTACGCTGCGGTTGCTGGTCCGCGGTTTATATTCTGATGATTTTTTTTTAAATATTTTTGGTACATCTCACACACGGCCTCTGACCCCAAACTAAGCAAAGCTTGTGATATGGCTGCCAGAGACTGATATACTGCATATACTTATTTTTAAATACATACTTATATATATAGTAACTAAATAACACCCAGACACAGAGCAAACACTTAATGTTCATCACATAAATATTTGGCCTGGGTGGGGATCTAACCCACACCTCTTTGAACCAGAAGTTAGGTTCACTAACCACTGAGCCACCGAGGCAGTCAATTATATTATGATATTGATGATGATGAAGGTGACTGATATTTTTACACTAGCACCTACCAAACAGTAAAAGCTTTATACTCAGTGTTACGACCGTCCGCTCCTAAGTCAAGGTCGGTTGTAAAATAAATCCTAGTTTTATGTGTTTCAGGGTAAATAAATACCAACTATTGTCTGTGTAGAGCAAACTTTAAGGAATGGCTCTCAAGGAATCTACCTGGCATTTGAATCTATAAATTTTAAGGTCCCACACTACTACTCTTATGGTTCACGCTACTTTAATGGTTCGTTTTTTGTCAGTTTGTAAAGACTGCATATCTGGACATATCGTAAGGCTGGTGGGTCCTAATTTTTCACGAAACTATCTACTTATAGTCACAATGACGCATAATTAAAAGTACACAAATTACTCACAGAGGACACAGATCACTTATTCATCAACATACATAGAACTCATTGTTATTCAAATGCGCTCACACAACACTGCATTCCGCGATTTCTGTTTCGTGGCCCTGTGCAAATTGGTGGATTCACATATTATACTAATGAATTTCTCCTACTGAAGTGTGCAGGTCTCACGATATTTTCCTTCATTGTAAACCCTGTTGTGTGAAAATTCATACATCATAAGCTACAAAGAAATCATGTGTACATTCATACATATAAGCTGTAAAGAACTCATTAGGATAGGACCAGAATGGAATGCGAGCGTTACTATCTCTAGGCCACTAAAGCTTCCTCCCCGTGGGTTCCCTTGTCGTGGCGGGGAGGCTTAGTAGCCAGGTCTAGCCTGGTGAAGCTAAGCGGAATCCGAGGTAAGGCTGCTTCGCCGGACTATCTGCCCAAGTCCGATCGGAGGCTGGCCATCGAGTAGGTAGGTCGTCGTCAGTGGTGCTTGCCCCAGCTTTCTTGGCATCCCCCATAGGTGCGCTCTGCACCTTGCTGAGGTGAGCATACCTATAGGTCGGGGGCCGCGGCGGGAGAGGACTGATGGTGTGTCGTTGCCACTTTCCCTGCTTTCTGCGGCCTCGAAAGGGTCGCCACCGTTTTGATGGCGAATGCGGTGGGGCTGCAGGGGAAGAGGAGTGTCGGTATGTTGTCGGCCGCTCTCCCTATCCTCTGCAGCCGTACTGGCAGGCGCGAGGCCAATTTAACCGGCCCGTTGCATCGGGACCAGGGCTGTCGGACACGGGTGCTGTCCGACTCTAGCTGGTTCCAGGTGGTGTATGACGATGTGTCTGGTGTTCGGCACATCGTCATTTTGGCGGGAGCCCAAGCTCCGAGGTGGGGCCCATGTTGGGCCAGCGCTGTCGGGTGCCGCGGAGGAGTGCAAAAGCGTGCCCGTAGCCCTGACACCAGGCGCAATGGTGGAACACCCTGGGGTTTTGCTGGGTATACCGGCCAGCAATGGGCGGGGACTCCTACATAACCACCCTGCCCCGAGGAGCGGTAGTATTTTTGAAAGAGAAGAAAAAAACCACTTCTTTCTTTCTTTTCCTGTGAGGTGTTACCATTTATAGTATCAAAGTTAATTAGCCGCCTCTGGAAACCCCACAGATCTAAAAAAGGCCACTAAAGCTTAATGTGCTGTATGATTATTAAGAATTTTAAGATTAACTTCACAAACAGTGGGGCACCCAAGATACAGGCTTTTCTGCCTAGTTTGGGGCCCGCAGTATGTCTTTCAAATTTTTGTATATCCGAAGCAATGTAATTGGTACGAGTATTAACAAATGTCATTTTTTATAACTTTTCTTTTTTGTAAGGTGTTTTTATGATGAATAAATTAATTAATAAAAGTTGGTAAACCAGAGACGAACAGATTTATTTATACCTGAGTCGATAGGCACTGTCACTTAGAAAGCTCAACAAGGGTGTTGATACATGAGTTGGTTCGCTGCATTAACGTGGACTTTGAGGATACACTAATTAGTGTTATTTTGTAGGAATAAGCTATTTGCAAGATTCTTTATCTGTATTAACTTGTATAAATAATACATTTGTGGAAGCGCCTGGAGCCCACGACACAGGCCACCCTAGTGTGGGTTCCAGTGCACACCTACTGTTTAAAAAAAAAATAATCTCCATAATACTTAAATTGTAAAATAGGTGTAAGTTTTTAGAAATAAGTTATTTTGCATAATAATAAAAAAAAAATGAATTATTAGATATACACATACCTTGCAGGAAGTTCACAGTCTTGCACATGAGGTCCCCGAAGTACCAAAGCAACGTGACGGACTTGGCAATCTGCACCGGCATGCAGAACAGCGTCACCAGCAGGTCAGCCACCGACAGGTTCACCAGGAAGATGTTCGTCACGCTGCAACAATGGAAAACCATTTAAACTATCCACTAAGAAAGTAAGTTTGTACAGGCCGGGTGGCTAGCCCTCGTGTCAGAATTTTAAGAAGCGCCAGTAGGCCTCTGACATGGCTAAACGGTTAAAACAACCGGGACCTACAATTTAACGTGTCATCTGAGCCACGATAGCGCTCAGTTGTAAATTCCACCCGCGGTCACCCATTCGAATACTAACCGTGTTGAACGTTGCCGTTTCTTTTAATTTTTTCGGGGTATCGGCTTGATCTGCAACTAAGTTTATAGCATGATCAGCAGAGTGATTCTGTAAATTTTGTTTTTAAGAAATTTGTGTAAAAATTATTGATATTTCAAAAATTTTAACGTAATTTTACATTTGCAAAACATTTGTCCGAACGAAATCAGCGATAATAAAAAAATCTTAACACGTTACGATATGTCGATAGAGGATCAGTCCCCCAGAGTTTTTACAAAAGTATTTAAATCTAGTTATTACATTATAAGTTCTACTTAATCGTTATTTTGTTTACCCGGAGTATCGGTCGGGTGCGCAACTAGGTCCCTAACATGATCAGAGATTTTTACGCCAAAGAAGTGGTAATTTTACTGTTGTAAGCCAGAAGGGAGTGATTAAGAACAGTGGTAAAATTCTGTTAACCGATCTCGTTACTAAGGTTACACGTTCTTGAACTTCTCTCGTTTTTCTGACAGTTTTGAGCTATCAGACATGTCAGAAAAACGAGAATGGTTCAAGAACGTATCACTTCAGTAAAGAGATCGGTTAACAGAATTGTCCCGCAGCACTATTAACAACTTTTACTAGTGGGTTTGCCCAGTGTTCGAGAAAAAATCAGCTGTTTCATTCAAAATTGCAACGCCAAATCAACAAGATGTATGAAACAGCTAATTATTTTCTCTAATTCCGGGTTGAATCCATAGAACATTTGTTCATAATGATAGTCTGAATCACCTCCTTTCAGTCTAGTAGGTACACCATTTCTGGGTAAACCTGTAAGGCCGCATGCGCTCGAGATTTGTAACAAGTATACCAGAGAAGTAACGTAGATAGTGCGTTTATCTATTCATGGACAAACACTAACGAAGTTATTTGCATAAATCCTTTCACCGTGGAGGCGATCGATATTCATAAATATTTGATTGAGGGGAGAGCACGCTTCGTGTCGAGGATTCATCTCCTAGCGGAAAAAATATACTTTCATAGTCAGGTACCTACTTACAAGATGTTGTATTGCAACGTGCAGCTATAAGTCAAATCAAACAACTTGGCGGTTGTGATGCTACAAGCTGCTCCTAGTCACAAGCTGCGGATAAATCAATCATGACTGATGCTCACTTAACAGCTGCGCCAGGATTGGACATAATGTTATATCTACATATATCAAAATCAAATCAAATCATTTATTAATATGTCGAGTTACAACCACTTCATAAATTAATAGTCAGTGTTGAGCATCAGACAATATCTCGTCATATATGATACAATAAATCATAAAATAAAAACAAATTTAACAATAAATCGATTACATTATCAAAATACATAATAAAAAAAAAATTAAAAACAGAAATTCAACTTGTTATAACATTTTAGCTGTAGAGGGGCTACTTATTATATTTATTTATGTAGTCAATTTTAATTTACTGTAGTCACTGTCAAAATACTCTTTAATTGTGTAAATAGTCCTGTCTAACAGAAGTACCCTGACGGCGTTGAAAAATCGATTATCATTTGTAATTGTCTTTACATGTTCTGGAAGTTTATTAAATAACAATTGACCCATTGTCATAGGTAATTTTTCGGCCATCTTCAGTCGAGGAAGAGTTATGTCAAGTAGTAATCTATTATTCCTTACAGTCCGCTTGCTATTAACTGTCTTTATTTTGCATTCGTGAATATGTTTTTTTTATATATACACATCATATACGAGTATATCTACTTATACAGGGCTATTTCTAATCAGTTAGCATCCTCATAGGTGCTTATTCTGTACATCAAGACTGACAACTTTTGTTCTGCGACTTTTGTCAAAACTCAAAATATTTATTGTTCCATAGAAAAATATTGTTCGCCCGTGACAAAATGCATGGAACAGCTGATTTCTTTTTTGAGTTCTGACAAAAGTTGCAGAAAGAAAGTTGCTAATTTTGATGTACAGAATAAGCCCCTAAAAGGATGCTGATTTATTAGAAATTACCCTGTATAGTGTGGGATGCACTATAAAATTAAAATCATTTCATATAATATAATTATGTAGTAAAATTGAGTGGCTGTTAAGAAAATTGAATTTTTAAATAAATAACATTTAATACAACATTACATAAACCATTTAAAAGGTCGTAATACATTTTCTATTTTATGTATAACATCATCATCATTTCAACCATAGGACATAGGCCACCCCTAATGATTTCCAATAAGACCGATTGGTAGCGGCTTGCATCCAGCGCGATCCTGCGGTCCTAATGAGGTCATCCGTCCACCTTGTGGGTGGATGTCCTACGCTGCGCTTGCCGGTACATGGTCTCCACTCGAGAACTTTTCGCCCCATCGGTTCAAGATCCGAGAGTTCGTGTCGCGAGGGGTTTCGGCGAAGTCGTCTCAACTCAATCCGTCGCGCTTCTAGAATAACCTTCAAAATATGATGGTATTTTAAAGGTTATTGAAAAGCCAAAGAGAAGGGACCTCAGTGGCTGAGAAAATCTTTAAGTATATCCGGATATACCGTTGTTCATTCACAAATAAAAAGCTGTTTAAGAATACCCACTCTATGCCTTTCAAGGTCACTTATGTGTCTACTCATATTCTTAATTATTGATCGCTGAGCCGTATCGTATTTTGTTTAAAACAGCACGACACCCCATATCATACAAGGATATCTACTTGCCCTGAACTAGGCTGAAAAGAAGTAATTCAGGCTATCATTACGAAAAACTTTTACTATGGTACCAATCCATTCCATACAAAATTGCAACTCGGCATCGACAAGATATACCGCCAGAGGGCGCTGCACGGTGAACAAAGGCTCCGATGTAAATAAATTTTTAAAAATATTTTTTCCGAACAATTATGCAAACCAGTGACAAAAAAGTGTAACTTATGCTTCAATGAACAAGTGATATCATTATACAAAGAATCGCTTCAGTGATTATAGTGGAAAATGGATTCTGAAAATTATATGAACTGTGAGTAAAAGCAGCTGATTAAAACTTAATAACAGTAACATGAGTGCATTTCTGATATTATACCAAACAAAACAGTGTTTAAATCAACAATTTCGGTCCAGTGATTCGGAAGATAAAACCAAAACAGTTTAAATAACTGGCCGTTAACACAGTTTTGCTCCGATTCGAAAACTTGACCTTTGGACTTACACCACTTGAGCGAGACAAAGACCGGTTCTAACACACACAGTCAAACAGTTGACTTGAATGAATGCAACGAATATGATACTGACACTACTGATTCTTAATTTCGACGAGTCTCCACAAGACAGTTTAGCCTAGCGGCTAAGTATGCCTCATTCCGATCTCTAGGTGACGAGTTCGAACCCACCCGACGGGCTTTTATTTTTGGACCTATTTTTGCTATTATTTTAACGAATTTTGACATTTTTAAACGGACTTTGACGTATATTACATTATCTGTGGACATTATACCTACAAATAAATAAGAAATCTACATATTTATTGATTATGACGAATATTATTTTTGTGGACACTGCATGTTGTTAAGATAACTGAGAAGACGATAAAAATAAAATTTTACACGAGGACTATAAACTAGATCATTGATATATTTTAACAATTGAATCGACAATACGAAACAATGGAATTTGTAACTATAAGAAAACATAAAAGAACTAGATCTGAAAATGACTTATCTGACTTAGAACTATCGCAGTCTCAATCTAACACATACCGAACGCTTGTCCATTCAACATTATTAGATATTACAGCACAAAATGAATCGGTTAATAATGATATCGATAGCTCTTTAGTATTAACGCTCCAACAACAATTAGAGGCCCAAAAAAACAATTTGAATTCAGCTCACGAGGAAATTGATAATCTGAATACTGAAATTTGTAGCCTTAAGAGAACTCTAGCAGAGAAGGATAGAAACATAGATATTCTAATAAAACGAACATTTGTTGCAAACTCAGAAATCACATCTTCAAGTAAACACGTATTGACACCTATAGCCAAGCGGATTAGAAACATTCAAATGAAAACACCAAGAATATCACCATTGCACTCGAGCACTACAATTTGTAAATCTGTAAGACTTACCCCACCAAAAACCGTTAATTTCAACAACATAGAGAGCATTAAGTCTCCAAGTCTTGTAAGCAAGCAAGAATACATACATAATAAAAAACAAAAGTCAATTTTAAAAATAGACGAGCCTAATGAAGATTATCCTGTAAGAAAACCCCGGATTATAATTTTAGGCGATCAACAAGTAAGTGGTTATGCAGAAAGAATGATAAAACAGAGAAGTAGAAATAGATGGAATGATATATATGATGTTACTGCTACAACACAGTCAAATGCAACGACGTCTATTATATTACATAGCGTAGAAAGCAAAGTACACACATTAAATAAAGATGATGTGGTCGTTTTAGGATTAGGAGCCAATGATAAGAACCCGTTTGTAGTATATTCTAACCTTTGTAATATTTTGTACCAACTCAAGAATGTCAACGTTGTTTTACACAGCGTCTTATTTAATCCACATCTCAATGTATCAAAGCTAAACAAAAATATTCAATTGCTACTGAAAAAATTTGTAAATTGCAACTATGTTGACTGTAACGATTTGATTTCGAGTAAAACCCAAACACGTAATTTTATCTGCCAGAAATTGAACATTGAAATTGATAACATAAACTGTAAGAAGCGGATAATAGAGAAATATAGTAAGCCATTTGTGCGCAATAGTCAGGAGTGTAACGGATTTAGGAGGGGAACTATTCCTTTTTACTTTAAGAAACAGTTAAATGTCCGTATAAACACACAGAATGACCCTAGTAAGGGAACAGTTCCCTATCCTTCTTCTGAAGTCCAGACCTATACAAACACCCAAGACAAAAAAAACGAATCATTTTTTCGTCTCTAAACAGGGCTTTACTCTATTACACCAGAATATAGCTGGGCTAGTTAATAAGCAAGATAGGATAGAAGTAATAATTGAAGAGTTAGAGAGCAATGGTATTGATGTAGATTTTATATGTTTTTCCGAAACAAATGTAAAAAAAGGAACAGAAACTAATATTAACTTCAAAAAATTTAAACTAGTTTCTTCATTTTGTAGGACAAATCAAAAACGAGGTGGAACTTGTATTTTAACAAAGAGGAAATTTGAATGTAGGCCGATAAATATCATTGAGCCAATTTTATATAGTTTTGAATGCTGTGCAACTGAGATCCCTGTTTTGAGGCTCACTATAGTTTGTATTTACAGGGTCCCTAACAATTCCAATGTTGCTATTTTTTTGGAAACTTTAGCTTCACTTCTCGAGAAACTTTTAAAAAGAGGCAACAAAAATGTTATATTATGTGGAGACTGGAATATTAATATGCTTACTGAAAGTAAACATTCTAAAGCACTAGTCTCTATATTAAGCAACTACAACATAACAAGCCATATAAATAAACCTACACGGAAAAATTCTTGCATCGATCTAATAGCAAGTAATTTAGACAATGTCAATGCAAATGTACACATTCTAGCATTATCAGACCATGAAACTGGCCAAACTCTAAAATTTGACATTGAACTTGACCGTTCCAAAGCCTTGCATATGCAGCGCCTTTTCTGGTTTGAAAAAAGACGTGACTATAGCAAGGAGAACATAGAAAAATTTATATGTAGCTTATCATCGTTGACTTTTTCAGAAATATATGAAACGGAAGAATTAAATGAAGCTTTTAATCAGTTTCATGATGTTTTGACCCTTTTCTATGATTTATGCTTTCCTATACTCAGAGTCAAAGTTACAAATAAGCCTGTTAAAAATAAATGGATTACGAAAGGGCTCAGAAAGTCGTCAATTGTTAAACGTCGACTATACTTGAAATACCATATGTCTGGCTCAAACAAATCTCACCAGAAAAAAGTTTATTATCGTTATAATAATATATACAAGCGATGCATTTGTACAGCCCAAAAGTTAAACAATACAAAATATATAATAAAAGCTAAAAATCGATGTAAAGCAGCATGGAAAATAATAAAAAGCTACACTGATAACCACGCTCAGTTTGCTAATATAGAATCTTTAAATGTTAATAATGTTGTATATGACAAACCCAATGAAATAGCCGAACAATTTAATAATTTTTTCATTAATGTGACAAATCCTAATAATGACGATGCTCTATATGCTAATAGTAATGATTATCCGTATGACATACCTAATAATCCCAATACAATTTATCTGACTCCTGTAGATGAACTTGACATTTATAAAATTATTATTTCTCTAAATAACACTAATGCAACTGGATACGATGGTATAACTACAAAAATGTTAAAAGCCTGTTCTCGAATTATCGCCGGTCCTTTGAGCCACATCATGAATTTATCTCTCACACAAGGCCTGTTTCCAGAGCGCTTAAAGTTATCTATTGTGAAACCTCTACATAAAAAAGACGCAAAGAATAATATGAGCAACTACCGCCCTATTACACTCATTCCAGTTATCTCAAAAGTATTTGAAAAAGTTATGTACATTAAAATTACGTGTTTTCTCGAAAATAATAAAATTCTTCGATCAGAACAATTCGGATTTAGGAAAAATAAGTCAACTACTTTAGCTTGTTTCACTCTCATCAAGATAATTACCGATTGCTTAGATAAAAAGATTCCTATAGCTGCAATTTTCCTCGATATGTCAAAAGCATTTGATTTTGTTAGACATAGCTTGTTACTTAAGAAGATAGAAAAGTATGGAATAAGGGGAACAGCACTAAAATGGCATGAGAGCTACCTCAGTAATAGAACACAATGCGTAGAAGTTCCCGCGTTCTTAGGACAAGACAAAATATCGTTCCAATCACCATATGTGCCAAATAATCGAGGTGTTCCACAAGGTAGCATTATGGGCCCTCTGGATTTTATAGGCTACATTAATGATCTCCCTAATATGATGAAACATAAATGTATTCTATACGCGGACGACACTACTCTTCTTATAGAAGGTAGTAAAAAATACACAGATCAATTAGAACTTGACGTAAATGATGCTCTTAATTCCATTTTAACCTGGCTTAAACATAATGATTTGTGTGTTAATCTCCATAAAACTAAGGTTATACATTTTCAAACGTATAATAGTATCCCTCTGAAACTTAATATTAATTACGACGGAATTGCTCTGGAACAGGTAGAATCAACTACATTTTTAGGCTTAGTTATTGATAAGCACTGTAATTGGAAGGAACACATTCATAAAATTTGTACAAAACTAGACCGATACGTATACGTTTTGAATCGTATGCAACGTGCAGCCACGACACAAGCCGCACTCAGCGCCTACCATGGCTATGTGTCATCACTGTTACGTTATGGTTTGGTTATATGGGGTAACTCTGTTAACTGGGAAGATGCGTTTAAAGTACAAAAAAAATGCATCAGAGCACTGTGCGGCTCACATTTCCTAGCTCCCTGTAGACCACTGTTTAAAAAATGTAACATTTTACCCTTGCCTTGCCTTTACATATATGAAATGTGTTTATTTGTTCGACGTCATCATTCTGAGTTTCCATTAAATGGTGACGTGATTGGAAGGGACAGACAACAACGGCGTAAATATAAGTTGGCTGTGCCAGGTCAAAGGGTATGTGTGTATAGTAACAATGTGTATTGTATGGCTATTACTATATACAATAAACTGCCTGATTGTTTTAAGGAATTAACTTTTAATAGATTTAAATCCAAATTATTTAAATTTCTTATTGGCAAGTGCTATTATGACATTGATGAATTTTTAAAAGAGCGGCTTAAATTAACAAATGTATAATAATATAATTAAATTTGACAAGCATGTATATTTTGTGTCCTTGAAAAAAAATAACAATATTTGTACACCTGCAAAGGTAGAATATTTGATACTATTTATGTAATTAGATCTATGTTAGACAATATTCTCGCAAATAAACTGATTTATTATTATTATTATCATATTCATTTATTTTCTTAAATCTAAGTTTTTTTACAATATTTATATAAAAGAACAAAATACTATAAAAAAACCTAAACCTAGAGTGCCGCCGGCAGCGGGGCGGGGCTCAAGCTACCGGTGGTTGGGCCTACAGAGAGAGGAACCTTCTGACAATGCGCGCCGTGTCCAGAACGACCGCCTTCTGTATCTGACCCTTGACCCAACCATCTAGCGAGAGCCTCTTAAGGTGGTGGTCGAGACTCTTCGCTATTAAGCCGTTTACCGAAACGACTATCGGGACAATGATCGTCGAGTCCACATCCCACATGGCGGTAACCTCGTGAGCCAAGTCAAGGTACTTGCTGAGCTTGTCCTTCTCGGCCTTCACGAGGTTCTCGTCATGCGGAATGGTGACGTCGACGAGCACTGCCTGGCGTTGGGACCGGTCGATCACCACGATATCAGGCCTATTGGCGACAATAGTCCTGTCAGTGATGATAGAGCGGTCCCAATAGAGCAACGCACGACCATTTTCGAGAACTGGCGCCGGTGCGTACTTATAGTACGGCACCTCAGACTCGAAAAGGCCGTATCGAAGAGCAAGTTGCTGATGGATAATCCTGGCTACTTGGTTATGTCTGTGCAAGTACTCGCCGTTGGCAAGATGAGAACAACCGGAAGTAATGTGCCTGAGTGACTCTCCGGGACGGTGGCATGCCCGACAAATGTCGACCGTACCGTCCTTCAGGATATACTTCCGGTAGTTGTTCGTCATGACAACTTCGTCCGCAATTGCACAGGCAAAACCTTCGGTTTCCCCAAAGAGGTCACCGAAGCGCAGCCAGGTCACCGACGCGAGCAGGTCCACATCGGGTCCTGTTAGGGCCCGATAGAACCGCCCGTGCAGCTCCTTGCTCTTCCATACCGCCTTGCGATCATCGGTGCTGAGCACCGATGGCCTGCGCCAGTTCTCCTTCGCCAGGGAGAGCGGGGTGAGGCCTCTGTCAACTGCCACCACATCGCAATGCATTCCACGCTCACTGTTTCGGAAATAATCCCGGAGACTGTATACTTCGCGGTTGTGGAGGTCCTTGGCATTTAAAAAGCCTCGGCCACCACACTTCCGCGGAATGTACAGTCTCATGACAGACGAGCGCGGGTGTAGCATGCGATGCAAAGTGAGCAGTCGACGGACCCTCCTATCCAGGGCGTCCAGCTCAGTCTGAGTCCACCTCAGTATGCCAAAGGAGTACATCAGCAGCGGCATCACCCAACCGTTGAAGGCGCGCACCTTGTTGCCGCCGGACAAAAGACTATTAAGTACTTTTGTCAGGCGACAAAAAAAGCGCTCCTTCACCGATTTCTTGATGTCCACTGCCGATATACCCAACGACTCTGACATACCGAGGTACTTGTAGGTCTCGGCTTCGGAGAGAGACCTGATAGTCATCGTCTCAGAAAGTTGTAGATTCGGAGAATCCACAACTTTCCCTCGCTGTACATGCATGACCGCACACTTATCTACACCGAACTCCATTCTGATGGCGCTGCTAAAAACTTCAGTGGTCTTTAGCAACTTCACCAGGTCTTGGTATTTCGGTGCAAACAGCTTGAGATCATCCATGTACAGCAGGTGAGAGATAACTTCACCCTGTCTGCGAAGCCGATAGCCTAGCCCTGAATTCCTCAGCAAAGTGCTGAGAGGATTCAGAGCCAGGCAGAACCACAATGGACTAAGACTGTCACCCTGGAATATTCCCCGCTCAATCCTTATCAAGTCTTCCGGACCAACGGAGCCGTCTCCACCACCCGGTTGACGAAGGACTGTGGCCCATTGCCTCATGCATGACACTAAGAATGATTTTAAAGTTGTATCAATTTTGTACAACTCTAAAATCCTCTCGAGCCACGAATGAGGCACTGAGTCATAGGCCTTCTTATAGTCAATCCAAGCGGCAGAGAGGGCTCCCTTGTTCCGCCGGACTTGCTGGCTTATGGTCATGTCTATGAGGAGGAGCTCCTTAGTGCCACGGGACCCAACCCTACATCCATTCTGAGCATAGGCCAAAACGTTTTGTGCAACGACGTGCGCATTAATTTTGATAGTCAGAATGGATGTAAGGAGCTTGTAGATGGTAGGCAAGCAGGTGATGGGTCGATAGTTCTTTGCTTCCGTGGTACTACCGGACTTATGGAGCAGGAAGGTGACACCGGTGGTAAAAAAGCTAGGTAGAGAACCAACCTCGAGAGCTTCCTGGAATTGCGTTGCTAGGCGGTCATGCGAGCATCGAAACCATTTTATCCAGAAGTTGTGCAGCCCGTCCGGCCCAGGACTTTTCCAGTTCTGAGCCGTCCGGATTGCACAACTAACGTCTACGGGATCTATTAAAATAGATCCCATGGCTTCAATGGAATCGCATTTCCGCTCAACAACACGCATCCATTCACCCTCCGTGTGCTCGACGGGCACCGACCAGATGCCACGCCAGAAGTCTTTCATGGCGCTAGCATCCGGTAGCCGCTCCTCGCTCACACGTTGGTCACTTCTCTCCCAGCCTCGGTACACCTTCCTTTGGTCACTTTGGAAGAGGCGATTTAGCCAATATCGGTCCACACGCTCTCTGTAGCGACGAATGCGGTTTGCCCACGCATAGACTTTTTGTTTCAGATAGTCTATGCGTTCCGTGACACTGGCCAAATAGTGCTGGGGTCTGATACCAGTCCCGGCAAAGGCTTGTGTCACGAAACGCATGACTCGGGGGCGGTTATTCCCCCGGCTGAAACAGATTAGCTTTGCTATGAGAGTCCTAAACGAGTCGATACGCCGCTGGATCCGCACTTGCCACGCGGGCACACCCCCGGCGGGTCGCGGTGCACGGTTAGTGTCCGGAAACTTAACACGTGCAACGCGACACGCCGCGATGGCGCCGCAGTACAAGATCGAGTGGGTATCGACTAGGCCTTCACTAGCCCGCAAATACGAGGCTAGCAAAGGGTTTAGGGCTGCCATTAGCGCCAAATTACGTCTATGGGTGGGCAAACGTGGCAGTCGCGGCCTAGAGTCGGGTGCGAACCGATATTGGGAAATCGCGTCCTCCAAAGCCCTCCTCAGTTGCTCACTCACCTGGCTAGATACACTCATACTCGCGCCATCTCCCTCGTCGACTGCAGGATCAGCCAGTGTCGCAGATGTCGCCGCCGACATCGGCACTGAAGCCATTGTCGGGGCTGACGACGCGACAGGCACAGGCAGGTCCCGCGTCGAGGAAGTAGTAGGGCGAGTAGGCAGCGACTCCAGGCGGAGCCGATCAATTACGGACTGATCCAGCAGCTTGCGCCGGTGGATAGCCCGCACTTGATCCGACAGTCGTTGGGCAGTCACGGCCACGGTCGGTTCAAGGGCCTGAAACAAAGGCAGCATTCTGGCACAGTACGCTGTCAAGTTAGTTCCCCCCTCTGTAGCCCCAAAGTACGCGCGCATGCAATTCTCGTTAATAGATTGAGTCCATCGCATGCGACGCACTATGCCACCGGTAGCGGGAGCGGATGGCGGGGCAGGATGCCCCACAGGCCCCAAGCGTGCCGGCAGCGGTGGACGGCCTCGTCGTCGCGCTGGTGGTCGTGGCGGCGGCGGCGTCCGTGGCCCGCTCGTGTCGCTCGACGAGCCGCTCGTCTCGCGGGTGGTGTGGAAATCATCACCCGACGATGCGCTCGGAGCTGACGACGAGGCGGGCGATGGTGGTGGTCGTGCGCCTGTTGTATCCGCTGTTATTTTTGTCTTAGACCTTGTAAACATTGTTCTGATTTGATTCTGTTATTTTCTTGACGTGTCATGTTGAATGTCAAATAGGTATTGGTGTCTGAGTTTTCTTTCTATTTTTCACAGTTCCATTGTAAAATATATCTGACTGAATGGAAATATAATTTAGTTATTGTTATTTTTGAAATACTGCAGAAAAATGCTAGAAAAAGTAATAAAATACAATTTTTACAAAATTTGATCTTTATAGACGTCTGGTCTGACAGCGGTTTTTTTTTTTATTATTTCGTTAATTATTATTATTATTATTATTATATGAAACATGTATGATTTTGAAACACGGGCAGTCTGCCCGTGACCAAGGTCGATGCAACTCGGCCGAAACGTCGGGATGAGGAGGTCTTTATTTATCTCGTAATTTTAGTGCGCGATTAGTCCCGTAGTATAAAATAATAACGTGTTCCAATCGCGAAAGCTTAAAAACAAAAATAATTTTACCGCCAGAGAAAAAAACAATGATGTAAAAACAAAAGAGGATCGTGTTCGAAAGAGGTCGGACGCGTTGCGCGACGAGGAGGTTGGTAACGGAGGCCGCAAAGGTTCGCCACAGAAACTATAGTCACCGAATGAAATAAGTTATTTCAGCGCTTAATTGTAAATGCCACCCGCGGTCACCCATCTCAAAACTGACCGTGCTGAACGTTGTTTAACTTCGGTGATCGTTAAGAAACGCTAATGCTAAGATTTACGCCATGGGTTCACAATACCTCTACGTGCTATAAGAAGGCTTATAGCCTACTCGAGATCAAATCGAATGTTCAAGGGGGTACATTATAGACTACTAGCCGTAATGGATTATTATACTAATGGATTTGCAAGTTGAAGTGGCAGTGTGCAGTGAACATAGTTCGCAGCGCATATATCCGTAGGGATTTTTGAATGGAGACCATGTACTGGCAAGGGTAGCGTAAGACGTTCACCGACATAGTGGTCCAAAGTTCGAAGAAGATCTAATAAAGACCGTAGTAGAAACATGCTGGATGCTAGCCGCTCCTAACTAGTCTTACTGGAAATTTGAAAGAGAGGCCTATGTCCAGCAAAGGATGTTCTACAATTGATAATAATGATGAAGCTATTTTTTGTGGTTAACTTGAGTATTGTACATATATTTGAGTTGTAAGTAATATGTTTAAATAAACATATTACTTACAACTCAACTTCACGTTTATTTCAATATCATTTAATAAATTAATGTGGCAAATGGAAAATTCTATTATTTAATGTTACATTACAATTAAGTGGCTATTAAGTTTCTATAAAACTAAACATTTATATAATAATAAAGTTAATTACCATATAATAACATACTACAGAAAGCCTTTAAATGGTCTGTTCCCTCATAATAAATTCTCAATCTTGTATTTCTTTTGATTAAAGGCATATTAAGTTAGATTCAAGTCCTAAGTCCTACCTTTTTTATTCTTTCCCATACGTAAGTCAAAATTACACTTATTTATTTGAAATGATCTTACTGAAATTGAAATCGTTAGACTACTTTGCTTATGTTTCTCATTAGAAATCTTTAGGAAGGAAATTATTAATAAAAATAATAAATAAAAATAAATGAATAAAATGTAAATTTAAAAACATAGTAACTTGAGGCCTGAGAATTTATTAGAACAATTTTCTTTTTACTCAACACGCATACACGCATCATTTTTTATACCTGTATGTTTGTTTGTAACAATGTTTGTAACTGACTCCTTTGGACTCGATATCCACTCAATTTAAACGGTGGGATTTCATATACTTTGTATAATTATCAAGAACCACTGATAATATAATAATTTGAGCGTGTTAATATTTTTTACTAAATTTTTCGTGACCCTGTTGTTTGTGAACCGATTTAACTACTTTTTACGATCTGCAAAATGGTTCTATTCGTCAAAACGTCCGCGGGGATTTCCCCTCTCTGATTTTCCCTATTTTTTTCTACGTGGACTACACCTCTTTGAACTTTTCGACGAATTAGCGATCCATCATGACGGTGGTAACTTTTGAATGTTTTATATTGAATAATGTGTTTTGCGTTTTATAAATGCACATCTAACTCATTTATTTATCCACAGTGCTTTTTCAACAATGAAAGGATGCTTATACATTATAATTGCAAGTATGTTTATTGAAATTTTTTAAGTAAATTAAATTTCAATTATTAAATGAAATCTACTTACATCCACGAAACATAATATACATGTCGGGGTCTGAGAGTGATTGTCTCAATCACCCGCCATCGTTATTTGTGTGTATATCATTGGTACAGCTCGCCGGCGGTCTCCAGTTGTCCATCTCACCAAAATAAACACTCTGTACTACTGCAACGGGTGGTTTTATTGACCTAGTATCACTTGGTAATCAATTTAAGAAGAATTATCGAGGATGAAAACAGATTTCAAAGTCAATGGATTTGCACGGCTGCAATCCGCCTTGCGCTCGGAATGGCATGACGTTTTTCGGTCTTCTGTCAAAGTCATTCCGACACTTTTTTTTTTTTTAATTAAACCTACTCATGACCATGGATACAGAGTCCTTCAGTCGAAGTCTTAAATAATGCTTTTTTTCAACTTCTTCTTCTCAGTAAAGCAGTGGAGACTTTACTAGAGGCGTCTATGGAGTTTTGGTAACAACACGAAAGAACACGATACGTCACATTATATCACTTGCCTACACTCATGCGCGTAAATCAGCTCATAATCAACGAAATACCACCATTTTACACTAATTATCACTGATAAAAACACAAGTTTAACAAAATAATACAATGAGGCGACATGATTTTTCCGCGTTCCCGCCAAAACTCCTCATTCCGACACAAGCATGCAGTGTTGCCACGTGCGACCCCATTCGGGTGATACCCACTTTAAAATCATCACTATTGCTTTCAACTAAAACCAGCTATGCTGTCTCACTCCGTCATACATAAGACACATTTGTTTTTGATTTTTCAGGGTTTCGTGACCTTAAGGTTAAAAACAATGCCCTATTATTATAACTCCGTTGTCCATATGTTCTTCCGTCCGTCCAACTGTCTGTCACCAAGCTGTATCTCATAAACCATGATAGCTAGAAAGTTGAAATGTTCACAGATGATGTTTTGATGTTGTCGCTATTACAACAACTACTAAAAATGTAACAAAATAAACATTTAAAGGGAGCTCCCATACCATAACACATGTGGTTTTTTGCTTGATATTAATAACATAGCCACAAGTAGACGCTTGAAATACTCTTAGAATATTTAGTTGTATCATTGTAAATTCACTTTAAAAATAATTAAATTATAATATATTAAGATAGGCTCCCATACAGTACGTAACCATTCGAGCACTGATCCGACTCACACTTGGCCGATTACATATTTTATTTTATTTTCAGCACTCCTATTTGTTCTATGTGCGTTGATTGACCCATCATCATCTGCACCATGTACCGAAGGAGCCTGCCAGGAAGACCCAAGAGCTCGTGTCGCGAGAGACATCGACAATGATGGCTTAAGCCGCCGTTCTTCTAAAACAGTCAACGTTCACTTGGATTGCAAACTAAAAAAAGCAGATACTATACAAATGAGTACTAGCAGACCAACCGAATATCGCTACACTACCAAACCAGCGTTTACTACTTGGAGGTATTACGAGACAACTCCGGAGTTTTTATAACTACTTACGATTACTTAAACTAAACTAAACTATTGCTTTAGCGAAACAACTAGTACTAAAATGCCTTTGGAGTCAGTGAGTGAATAACAGAAAACCTATAGCTCAGAACAGTAAACACAGCAACTTGAAGTTAACTTTGGATCGCAATAATAGCCTGACGATTAAAATCCAATATCACATAAATTAGGCAAAATAATATTTCGCAGAAAAACTCCAAAGATACCCTCTCCGTAGCTGGCAACGTGCTTGCAGCGATTTACAGTATATTGCAGAGGTTTGAATAGTCATGGTTAAGTACAACTTTTACTGTGAGACCATCCCGGCTCCAAAATGTTTCTTAATTTTCATAGAACATTTGTATGGAGCTCGATTTTTACACAGTGTTTTATCAATCGTTGCTCTTATAAATAAAGAATTCAAACAACTTTGAATATTTTTTTCATTTACTCTGTTACTAAATCATTGTAAGAATCATGACCGGTAAAATTAAGGGAGATAATATTCCTATTAACCTAGCCATAACGTATCAAGTACTTGTATTTACGTATTAGACCTTTGAAGGGATTTGCCAAAAAGATTCTTCACTACCAGACAGCTTACTTAATTAACTACTCGTAGTTAGACTAACTGTTTGATTTTTGACTTAAACAACGTTATAGTCTCTAACTCGACACAAGGGACTGGTCACGCGTATATATGCGTATAGTCGTCAGACTTAAAATATGTATCGAATATTAATTTCTTCATCTCATCACGTTCAGATTTTTGCTCGTATCTAGATAAATTAAATAAATAAAGTAATATAAAAATAGCCTTTTATATCCATATTATGCCAAAACTTATTACCATGTATGTCAAAAAAATAAGGTAGGTATTTGTCACATTTTTTAATGTTAACTATCTTTTAAATTACAATACAGCAATTTTACAATAAAGCAAATGAAAACACAAATCTGTAGTAAAATGCTTATTAGGGCTTACAATAATAATAAAACTACATGGGTTATAAATGTTATTATTACACTCTAAGTCCACCACTTTATAGTTCTGAGTAAAAATAAATATCCAAGAAATCGACGTAGAAAATATGATTATATAACTCAACTCATACTAAGTTAAACAAACTAAAATTTTCACGGGAAGAGAAAAGTTCTTCTTCTTCTTTTATGTGTTGGCGTCGCATTGTTGTGCATTTGCCAGTGTCAAGTATTATGTTTTAGTAATTTTTGATAATATTTTATTAAAATAGTCACTGTTACATCATAGTCCAATAAAGTCGCGGTCAAGTCCAAACGTAGTCTAAGTCATACCTCAGTAAAGCAGGGAGACTTTACTAGAGGTGTCTATGGAGTTTTGGTAACAACACGGAACGACATGATACGTCACATTATATCACTTACCCACACTCATGCACGTAATTCAGTTCATAATCAACGAAATACCAATACAATTATCACTGATAAAAACACAAGTTTAACAAAATAATACAATGAGGCGACATGACTTTTCCGCGTTCCCGCCAAAACTCCCAAAACTTATTCTTCAATACAGAAGCGGTCCAATGAGGTGGGACGCATTGCGCAACAAGGAGATTGGTAGCAGCGGCCGCAAAGGTTCGCCACAATGAAACTAGTCACCGAATGAAATAAGTTAGCTAACAGCGCTTAGTTGTAAATGCCTCCCACGGTCACCCATCCGAAGACTGACCGTGTGCCGAATGTTGCTTAAGTGATCTTTAAGAAACATCAATTTAAAGAATTACCCAATGGGTTCAAAGTAACTCTACGTGCTATGGAAAAGGCTGTACTTGGAGTTGCTCTGCGAGATCATATCGGGAATGTGGACATCTATAGAATATATAAATAATCCAGCGGCTTAGAGAGTTTAAGTGGCAGTGGACAATGAACATAGTTCGCAGCGCGGTTATCCGTAGGCATTGTAACGTTCTTGAATGAAGACCAGTCCTCCTGTAGTGGACAGTAGAAGATCGTCCAGTAGTGAACTATTAAAAAGGCTGGTACAGTACAGTAATTAAGAACAGGAACACCCTGAATGAAAGCCGCTTCCAACCAGCCTCACTGGAAATCGGAGACGCAGGCCGATGTCCAGCAGGATCGATCTACGATTAATAATAATGTTGAAACTATTTTTCTGTGATCAACGCGAGTATTGTGTACTTATACTTAAGATGTACCTACGATGTCTATTTATTTCACTTTTATCATACTATCACATCATAGTATAAAACAAAGTCGCTGCCCGTCTGTCTGTCCCTATGTGTACTAGGCCCGATTGTAAAGGTGACATCGTAATTTTAATAGCAATTTAGAATATTCCTGTTTCTGTTTCACTGTATGCATTTGATAGAGAGAACACTATTTTACGTTGCTATTAAATTTACAATGGCGCCTTTAAAATTGGGCCTTATTTAGGCTTACCGTTAAAACCACGCAACGGATTTAGATGCGGTTTTTTAATAGATAGAATACAAAAAGAAGGTTTATATGTATAATACGCCTTTTCGAAGAGTTCATATGTATAATACGCCTGTGTAAAGCTGGGCGAGTCGATAGTTTCATTATAATTTAATAAATTAATGTGGCAAATGGAAAATTCTGTTGTTTAATGTTATTCTATTACATTACAATTAAGCAACAAGTTTCTATAAAACTAAACATTTAAATTATTATAAAGTTAATTACCATATAACAAGATATTACAGAAAGCCGTTAAAGAGTCTGCTTTCAAAATAAATTCTCAATCTTGAATTTCCTTTGATTAAAGACTAATATTAATCAAACTAAGTTAGATTCAAGTCCTAGGTACCTACTTTTTTCATTCTTACTCATACGTAAGTAAAAACTACACTTATTTATTTGAAATAATCTTACTGCAATTAAAGTAGTTGTACTAATTTGCTTGTGTCTCATTAGAAATCATTAGAAAGGCCTATCAGTTTTTTTCTGTATGTTTGTTTGTAAAAAAATGCTTGTAATTGACTCCTTTGGACTCGATTTCGACCCAATTTCAGTCGGATTTCATTTAAACTTTGTATAATTATCAAAAAGCACTGAGAATACAATATTAATTTTTTTTCGTTTTTTTTTCCTAACCCAGTTGTTTGAGAACCGATTTAAGAACTACTTTTTAGGATCTGCAAAATGGTTCTATTCCTCCGATTTATTCGTCAAAATGCGGCGATTTTCCCTATTTTCGAAACGGAGGTACTCAATTTAACGCGTATATATATTTTTTATGTATAACTTCCTGATCGCAGTGTATAACCACGCATTACTTTTATATAGTGGTACGATTTCAATAATTTTTTTTTTATTGGAAAGAGTATACTACGGAATTGGTCAAATCCAAATTTTATTGAAATCAGCTGAGCCATTTATCAAAAATCGACAATAATGTGAAAAAAGCTACATCGACCGTGCGAAATATTCGCAAATCCTATACACGGTTGAAGCCGGTCTTGCCATTTTTTGCGAATAATAATTATTTTCCACGTGGACTACATCTCTTAGAACTTTTCGACGAGTTAGCAATCCGTCTTGACGATGGTAACTTTTGTATGTTATATAATAGATAAAGTGTTTTGCGTTTTACAATGCACATTGCATATCTAACTAATTTATTTATCCACAGTGCTTTCCGACAATGAAAGGATACTTACACATAATGATTTCAAGTATGATTTTTGAATTTTTAAACTAAATTAAATTTCAATTATTAACTGACAGCGGCTCTGCCCGCGTGAAATTTGACTTTGTGCTATCCCACAGGAACCTTTTATTTTTTCGGGATAAAAAGTAACCTATGTCACTTTCCGGCCCTTAAACTATATCCATGCCAAAATCAAGCCAATCCGTTGCTGCGTGAAAGAGGAACAAACCAACAAACTTTTCGGATTTCGACAGTTGTTTATTTTGACGTTCTTGCAGCGCACGCTAGAATAGCTCGCAGATTGCAGAATTTTCCTACTTATACTCGATACTTATCGTTATATGTTGGATAATTCACACAATATCTTTATAAGACACTTATCGTTATATGTTGGATAATTCACACAATATCTTTATAAATTGTAGCCGATGTGTTATTCTGATGTATAAGCTATATTATTGTAAAGTTTCATTAAAATCCATTCAGTAGTTTTTACGTGAAAGAGTAACAGACATCCATCCATCCATACATTCTTACAAACTTTCGCGTTTATAATATTATTAAGGTACTCGTAAGTAAGAAAGATGTTTTTTTAGGGTTTCGTGACCTAAAGGTTATAAACGGTACCCTATTATTTTAACTCCGTTGTCCGTCTGTTCTTCCGTCCGTCCATCTGTCTGTCACCAGGCTGTACCTCATAAACCGTGATAGCTAGAAAGTTGAAATGTTCACAGATGATGTATTGAGGTTGCCGTTATTACAACAAATACTAAAGTATAACAAAATAAACATTTAAACTCCCATAACACATGTGATTTTTTGCTCAATATTAATAATAGTAACAGTTAAACGCAAATACTCTCATAAAATTTAGTATAATTGTAGATTCACTTTAAAAATAATCAAATTAAAACATATTACGGGGGCTCCCGTAACACAGTACAGAACCCTTCGTGTGCGAGTCCGACTCATACTTGACCGATCATTTATTTTATTTTCAGTGCTCCTATTTGTTCTATGTGCGTTGATTGAGTCATCATCATCTGTACCATGTGCCGATGGAGCCTGCCAGGAAGACCCAAGAGCTCGTGTCGCGAGAGACATCGACAATGACGGCTTGAGCCGCCGTTCTTCTAAAACAGTCAACGTTCACCTGGATTGTAAACTAAAAAAAAGCAGATACCATACATATGAGTACTAGCAGACCAACCGGATATCACTACACTACCAAACCAGCATATACTACTTTAGGTTTAGAACCGATATATAAGACTACTCCGGACGATATATCTGATCACGATCTAATCTATCACTAAAACAAAACTAAACCACTGCTTAAGCTAAACAACTAGTACTTTAGTGCCTTTGGAGTGAGTGAGTAAATAGCAGATAGTCTACAGCTCAGAACAGTGAACACAGCAACTTGAAATTTTATAATACATATTAATTAAGAATGTGATGCCCGAAATCCACGTTATACCTGGAAATCAGGACAATGTATTTATCTTCGTCGTTTTAGCCATAGGATATCCACTGCTGGACATAGGCCTCCCCTAAAGATCTCCAATAAAACCGGAAGTAAATAGGACCATATCTCGCAAAAAGACTCCAAACATAGCCCTTTCCATAGCTTGTAAAGTCAATTCAATTTCAATTTGTAAAGTACTTTAGGGATTTAGAAAGTTTTAAATAGTCATCATTATGAACATTTTTAATATGAGACTAATCCGAAAATCACGAAAAAATCAGTTAATTTAAACATTTTATCTATTGTCTTAGAACATTTGTATAGAAAAGCCAAGAGAGCCTCTGGTAAAATTAAAAGTTTGAAACAATATTAAAATATTTTTCATTTACTTTGTAATTAATTAAAACATTGTAAGATACTCGTACATGACCGAAAAAAATTATGAATGTAACATGTTTTCGCCAACTGTACTGTACTGTACTATACCAGCCTTTATAATAGTCCACTGCAGGACGTAGGCCTACCCACGAACGGTGATTGGGCCATATCTATTATGCTGGCCCAGCGCGGGTTGGTGGATTCACCTACGCCATCAAATTTCTTCTACGGACGTATGCAGGTTGCCTTATGGTGTTTTTCTTCACCGAAAAACTAGTGGTGTGAAATTCCGTACATGAATTCCTACGGGATCGGGATTCGAACCCACGACCTCACGATTGTAAAGCGGGTGTCATTACCACTGTGCCACCACGGCTTCCTGTAGTAATCAAATCTCGTAGAGGGACTCCGAGCATAGCAATCTCCGTAGCTCCATAGCGAACGTTTCTACATACATTCTCTTTTAAAACGAAGTGCATAGCATATATGTGCGCAGGGATAGAACAGCACGTATATTTTCGCAGGTGCCCGTGTATTTTCCAGGCGGCCAGAAGTGTGAACACTTAGAGGAAAACAAGCTGCAACTTCCACAGTTAACTCATATTTATTGCCTAAAATGTAACCACCCATGGCTGCTTTTGTCTTACCATTAAGAGGAAGGTAGGGTGGTAGCGTAGTGGGCTTTCAATTTGAAAAGCCACCCCGGCAATACATAGACAACATAACAAAATCAAACATCGATCGTAAGCTTTATGGACATTTACTTTAAAATTGATTTTATTTTGTGTCCGATTTGCTTTAATGACTACTGTATTATCCACTTTTTCAGAAATTAAGTAGACAGCTAAATAGCTTCTTTTCCTGAACTGCATTTATGCAAAGATTATAAAGTACAGCCAGTGTAAATTAGATTGGAGCCGTGGTGGTCTAGTGGTAATGACAACCGCCTTACAATGGTTAGGTCGTGGTTTCAAATCCCAGTCCCGTACCAATTAATTCCTTGGAATTCATGTACGGAATTCCACACCGCGGGCTTCTTCGATGAAGGAAAACATCGTGAGGCAACCTGCATACGTCCGTTGAAGAAATTCGATGGCGTATGTGAATACACCAACTCGCACTGGTGGTGCGAGCCAGCGTGGTGGATATGGCCCAATAACCCTTCGTGGGTAGGCCTACGTCCTGCAGTGAACTATTACAAAGGATGGTACAGTGTGAATTGCATGGACATTTTTTGCGCCAAATGATACAAGTTTACATACTACATATTATAATATAGGTACTCTCAAGGATTATGAGACTCTCTTTGTAGTAGTAACAGCTTTGGTATGTAAGTTATTGCCTTTAACATAAAAATAAATTAATAAACAAGTATTATATTTTCAAAAAACACTTTTTTTAAGACTTACTTTTACTGAACAAGTACTCGCCAAGACGAATCAAACAAGCCAAAAGTCGATAGGGTTGAGTCGTTTCATTACCGACTTCCGATCAGCACCATGTCATTATAATATTGCATTGTCACGCGATTTACACATGTAGGTATGCAAAATTACAGATCAATCAATAACCGGGAAATGGATCAAATTTAACTTGCAAGATTTGATTACAGATAACGGGACAGGTGAAAGTAAATAAAAGCTTGTAAATAAATTAATATTTTATAGAACAAACTCATGACTATAATCCGTCGGGTCAAACTGATAATACAACGGCAGCGGACCGACCACCAGCAGACTATGGCGCAAATTGTTATCTACCACGTAATCCGAAATCCAAAGACCTCTTTTGACAAAAAATCTTTGATGCTCACTAATGCTTCTTCTCTGTTTCTTGTTGTTTAACTTTTGTACCGTGGTTTTCCTTTTCTTGCACTTTGTAGATGTTTTATTAACATTGCTTGAGGTTTGATCGTCTTTATTTAAATTATTCTTCTTTAACTTCTCAGGCTTGTTAGGATTTTTGTTAATTTTAGGCATTATAAATTTTCTGAAATTAGATTCCGTTACACCGTTTGTATTTTCAGAAAGGTTAGAGATTTGTGTAGCTTCATCAGATTGGTCCTCTGGACAAGAAGCTTCTGGATCTTGTGGTTTAACATAAGATGACTTCAACACGTGAAGTGTTGACATGAACATAACTGAAAAATATATACTGAATTAAATGAATTAATTGAGTGAATTAATGATATAATAAATATACCTGTTAGGGACATCTCACACACGACCTCTGACCTCAAACTGAGCAAAGCATATGATATGGCAGCCAGACATTGAAATAGTACATGAATAAATTTTCAATACATTTTTATGTTTAGTAACATTCTGACCACAGATATACCAGAGGGATAATGTGGTCGATCGAGAAAATAAAGAAATAGATGCAATGATTTGATATGACATGAGTTAGAAAGAGACATGAAAAGTATATCGATTCAGTAGCTTGTTACCGTGATTTTTCTTTCAGTAGTGTCAAAGTCAAAAAATTTACAGTTTTAACAGCCATGTGCAAGATTTTCCATACATTTTTGTGCCTCAATTGCCTCAAGCGACAACAGCGCCATCTCTCTAGATGCAAAGAAAGCGCCCCTTTGTATTACAAAAATGAAGGCGGAGAACTCACGCCTCCTTGGCACAGGAGTCAGGATCACTACGTACTGGATCACCGAGGTGCTTTTTTTTTAATCGAAAATTTCCTAACCACAGATTCCAGGGTCTGTGCCCTTTGTTAACTAAAGATAATTATTAGATTTTACTGTACAAAGAGAGTTGGTACATGGTTAAATCTTAGTCTAAGCTATTCAGTCGATGCATTGCGTGAAAGCCACAAGCAGACCGGCGACCCGCTAGCAGCACCCGATCACGAGTATGACATGTGCCAGCCATCGCTCTCCTCGACCATATTTGAGGGAAGAGAACGACCCGACACATGATGCCACCGCAAGAAGTAGCCTTCGATGGCGAGCATGAATGCTTGGGGCATGCACGCAATGCTTACACTTTTTCAGGTTCTATGGCAATTCTCCTTCTCCTGCCCCAACACCGAGGTGTTAAAACTTTTAGTATCAAGTCGCGGCATGAGTTTACGCCTGTATGGGTCGTTTTACTAGGCTCATATTCTAGAATATGATTGTACCTACTCCACTAAGTCCAACCTTTACTTTAGAAAAAACACTGAGCAAGATTTTTTCGTTCGTTTTTTCAACTTTAGAACGGCCACTGCTAGACACAAGTCTCCTATTGATCTCCAGTAGAACCGATACAACTAAAACTTTAGGTATATTATGTTCCTTGAAAGATACGTGGCTATTGAATACTGTACTTACTTGCCAAACATAATTTCATTTTGTTTTATTTTTATTTTTCTTCTCAATGCTTACAAAATGTTTTTATGGTTACATTTTTATAGGTAAACTAGGAAAGCAATTATTAACGATCATTTCCGAAAAAACACAGGCATCGAAAAAAACATAAATAAAAAATGTCAGATTGTCAGAAATTAATAATAGCTAACAATGTAATAATTATTACACAATGTTCAATTACACGGCTATTGCTAAAAATGTAAGCCAACAAACTACTAAATTCAATTAGGAATTACGTTAGCATTTTTTCCTTGGGATTATTTAAAATATTCTGTCATCATTGTCATCATTTCAGTCATAGAACATCTAAACTGCCGTACGTAAAGCTCGCCTGTAAATCTCCAATAAGATCATTTGAAGCGGCTTGCGTCAAGTGCGATCCTGCTGCCTTAATCATCATCATCAGCCTGTATCGACCCACTGCCTGGGTATAGGCCTTCTCTCTTATGTGCCAATGTTCCCTATTTTGGACTAATCTCATCCACGCATGACCTGCGACGGCTCTGGTGTCATAATAAGGTCATCTATCTACCTTGTGAGTAGACATCCTACTCTGCGCTTTCCGCTAGGTGGTCTTCACTCAAAAACTTTTCAAACCCATCAGTTTTCAGACTGTGTAATGCTCTACTTACCGCCATTTCAACTTACAGTTTAAACCTACTTATTTTTTTTCCTAAAAAGAAACTGGCTCTCCTAAAGAAGACTGCCAAAATATACTACTCTATTGTACTGTATTAGCCTTATAATAGTCCACTGCAGGACGTAGGCCTACCCACGAAGGGTGATTGAGCCATATCCACCACGCTGGCCCAGTGCGGGTCGATGGATTCACATACGCCATTGAAATTCTTCTCCGGATATATACAGGTTGCCTCACGATGTTTTCCTTCACCGAAAAGCCAGTGGTGTGAAATTCCGTACATAAATCCCAAAGAACTCATTGGTACGGGACCGGGATTCGAATCCACGACCTCACGATTGTAAGGCGGATGTCATTACCTCTAGACCACCACGGCTTCTACTCACTATTCTATTATATACTAGCTGATCCGGCCACGCGTTGCTGTCGCTAAATAAATTAAAATTGCGACTATAATTTGAGATTTAAACTATCCTATCTCTCAAGTTGGATCGAACTGCACATGGTGTGCGAATTTTATTATAATCGGTTAAGTGGTTTAGG
The DNA here is from genome assembly GCA_949316475.1 of Hypomecis punctinalis. Lineage (NCBI taxonomy): Eukaryota > Metazoa > Arthropoda > Insecta > Lepidoptera > Geometridae > Hypomecis > Hypomecis punctinalis. The sequence continues at coordinate 25,430,849 of OX438800.1, read as the reverse complement.
AGTCCATTGAGGACAAACATTGTGACACGAGATTTATATATATTAGAAGATGTGATAAATCTGATGATTCCTGATCGTATGAAGTCACCATCGCCTATGGGCAACTTCAACACCGGAAACGTTACCAGTCTCTATTTTGCCCTTTGTCCGGATGTCCTGCTCATATTTTTATATAATATGCTTTTAGATCAGATTTTAAGTTACGCCATCTATTAAAAAATTGATTATCCGAGAATTAGTCTAGTTAGAACAAATAAAATATAGGTATAGAATTATGTCAGTGTTTATTTTCTATTTAATTCTGTTTTTTTTTCGAATTAGTGTCAATTTCTTTTGAGGAAGATAACATATTTTTATTTACAAAACACTTCGTCGTCATCGTTTTAGCCATAGGCGGCCACCGCTGGCTAGGCCTCCCCTATATATACATATCAAATAAGACTAGTTCGAATTGGCTTGTATTCAGCGTGATCCTGCGATTTTGTTGAGGCCAACCATCTTTGACTACCTTGTCTACTTACCATACTTACATTGAAAACTAACATTGAGGACAATATATTATAGTAATGAGGCAAGATAATTATTACGACTTTTGTTTTAAAATAGGTATATTTTCGTAGTTCAATATGTAAAACAATCATAATAACAACGATTTAAAATAGACTAGTTGACAAATTTTTTGATGTCCTCTTGTAATAGCTTACCATGAACAACGCCAATTAACGAAAACAAAAATAAAATTAACTTGGAAATAAAGAAGTTACAAGCATATTTATTTTCTAGCAAGAAAAAAGCGCACTATAGCAGAATATAACTTCAAGGCCCGTAAGTGTAATACATTCGCCATACTATGTTATGCTATGTGGGAAAGGGACAAAGCATCCGCTCTTAATCGCTACCAAAATCTTTACAAGATTATATCTTTGAACTGGTTTAACCAATTTTAATTATTTTTTTCAGTTTACGAATCATAATTAATTGCCGAATTCACTTTAATACTTTTAACTAATTCAATACCTACCCTATTAGACAAAGAATTCAATAGCCGACGTAATATTTATATTGTTATAAAATTTTCACACATTTTTAGAATAAAATACACTTCTAACTTCAAAATTAACTCCATTTCATTATCCAATCATCATATGGTTGCCGCCGAGTGGGAGGTGATGCTCTGCATCATTTAGATGGAGGGCGCCACTGACGTGGTGAGGATCGCTGGGACCATTCAATGGTACAGCCCCAACCAAAGGAATACTATTATCCAGTGAAGACAATGGTACTCCACCAAAATCGTTGATGGGGATGGGATCACTAAGAAAATCGATGCCATTTAGTTGCGCTGGTTGCCCATTGCCTTCTTGCATTTGCTTAATCCTTTCGAGGAATATTTTCGGTATTTTGAATTTTATGACGGATTTTTCCGCTGTCGTAGACTGTACGGCCAGAAGCAGTGTGAACGTCAGGAATTGGATGACTGAAAGAAAAATATGTGACGCAATATTTTACCATCGAAATGCAATAAAAATACACACATAAAATCTGTTTACATGACGCGTAAATGAACATTATATTAAAAAAACTGGTAGTTCATAGAAAAGCAGATTTTACAGCGATTTAGTTGTTTTTTATAGTTTAGTATTTTATTAAAATTTTAAGCTGAGCGACGATTACCTACAGTGATATCCTTGGACATGTAGAAAAATAGAAGAATATCACAGTAATATTTTTTAAATATACTTCCATAAAAGTTGAGCAAATGAAAACTATGTCACCTCGTTTCACGGAATACTAAAAATTTAGACTACAAATATCTAAAAACAATGCTATTCCAGCCCAAAGTTAATCAACTTTTTCTATAGAACAGCTGATTAGTTTTTCGCATAAAATATTGTGTACAAACTAAAATCACTGTACTTTTCACTAAAATCAAAGAATTTCTATTATAAGTAGTATGCAAAAGTTAATTTCTTTATGTCAGTTTTAATCGAATTATTTTGATTTTTAGTGATGGGCTTTAAATTAATAAATTCTTCGAATAATTATATCAATTGACTAATAACACCACTGTCTAGATTTGAAAGTCTTCAGACGTCTGGATGCTATTAAAAAAATAAACAACAAAATTAAATAAAAATAAAAACAATTTTCAACACAAGACTTACTTTGTGGATTCATTTTATGACGTGTTATTTCCCTTGAGAATGTTTGGCGATTATGATTCAAATCTCGATCCGGTTGGCAATGATTTGGCTTTTATAAGCCGATAAAAATATTTTCATTAGAAGTTAAAACATGAAGGTTTACATGTTCACTAATTTACAAGAGTTTTAATTAAAAAATGACATTAATTCAATCATTGTTTATGTACTGACGGTAATTAGGTACAATCAAATTTAATATTTAGGTACAATCAAAATTAATAAACTTTGTTTCTTTTATAAGTGGTTAGATTTTGATTAAAGTTTTATACTTACAGGACATTTTCAGATTATCAAGTCTATAAGAAGAGAAAAGAAAACAGATCAGTATTTTTGAAAGTATTTTTTTTAGTTAGAGTTTCTATTGTATCTAGGTATATTGTGAAAAAATGACGTTACTAATTTTGACAAGTAGGTATCAACATTGTATGAATATTAAATTTAAACATTAATACTCATCGTGTACTTTTAGTTCTCCAAACAGAAGATCTCGTGGCACATTTCTTTAAGCCTATTTCTCGACTCGCTCTTAACCGATTTGGTTCATATTCACAAATTTTGTTAGGATTTAGTTAGTAAATAATCTTGTTATTTTTAGTCTAGTCAAATATTACCCCAACCAGCTGATATATAGCGGGACAGCAATTTTCTCTTTTTGAAGGAAATATTCTTTCTTTACCTTCTTTTAAGCTTCAGTTGTTATTTTTGTCTAATTTATATCGCAACAAATATCACAGTTACGTACTTATGTTACAAGATATTATTTTAGTCCACTATCCTTTCTTCTTCTTGTTTTTGTACATGCTCGACTGCCTAAAAAATGTTTCAACTAGCTATAAGATTGCCAGTAAACATATAATTTTATATTTTGTATTGCTCTGTATCAGCCTTTTTTTAATAGTCCACTGCAGGACGTAGGCCTGCTCAAGAAGGGTGATTGGGCCAAATCTACCACGCTGGCCCAGTGTGGGTTGGTGAATTCACAAATGCCATATTTGAATTTCTTCTACGGACGTATGCAGGTTTCCTCACGATGTTTTCCTTCATCGAAAAGCCAGTGGTGTGAAATTTCGCACATAAATTGTGAAGAACTCATTGGTACAGGACCAGGATTTGAACCCACGCGATTGTAAGGCGCATGTCACTACCTCTAGATCACCACGGCCGTAATTTTGTATTGTGCATAAGATATATTTTAATCTTGAAATACAAAATTCTAAACGTTATTGTAAATAGTTACAGTTACATATCTGATGTCAACAATGCATTTTTCAAGCCCATCCACCGTTAAGTTACAACTTGAACTACAAGAACCTGACACAGCTAAGCCGCTTGAAGTAAACACCTACCTTAATACTACCATGGATCTTTATAAAAACCCAAGAAGGTTTTTTTTCTTTAAAAAATTCAGAAACTTTATGAAAAATGTCACAAAAAGAATCATCGACGTAAAGAAAAAATGGTTCATAAACTTTTTGGAAAAAATAAAAGAACATAAACAAGAAAATAAAAATAATTCAGAAAAATCAGATAAATCTCAAAACACAGAAGAATCATATGAAGAAAAAGAATCAAATGAAGAAGATGAATCAAATGAAGAAGAAGAATTAGAGGAATCAGAAAAATTACAGAAATCAGACGAATCTTATAACGATAATGAAGAATACGAGGATGATTCGATAGAGAAACTTGCTGGCAGTATTAAGCTTAAGAAAAATCCTGACCTAATTAAAGGTGGAGGAAATTTTTTCATCAAAAATGGACATGCACATGTAGATTGGGTTAAGAGTGTAAGTCCAATAGCGAAGGGCTTTTTTGATAGATCTAGGCCAATATATAACGGACATATTGCTCCTTTAATCCATCCACGTAGGCCTCTTCGTACCCAGCAAAACAATGTAACTTAAAAAATATCTGAGTAGTCTTTTACATTGCAAAAACATAAAAAGTAACTATCAAAATTTTCTGTTAGACTTACATCCACCACAACAATGATTTAAATTTTTAATCTATATATCTATAAAATTGTGATTCACTGACTCACCTATCACAAAATCTCAAAAAGTACATGTGCTAGGAGTCTCAAATTTTACATCGGGGATCCTTTTAGGATATAGGTGCTCACTAAGAACGGATTTTGCGAAATCAAGCCCTAAGTGGACGAAATTGCGTGGCAAAGTTTGTACGGAAAAGCGCGATTCCTTGGACCGACTGACTTGAAATTTGGCATAGACATTCTTAAACAAAATTGATTGAACACATGTTTCGTATTTTTTCGAATTGTATCGCCTATCTGGGTTAAAAAGGGAAAATATCTATTTTCGGAACGAATGATTTCGACGTCGGAATCGAAACTATTTAGTGTATTTAATTAATTAATCAAAAGTTTTAATATGTTTGAAATCCAGATGAATTTTTAGGCTCAGAGCAAATAAAAAAATCAAGAGAATGTTGTGTACAAACAAGTGAAACCAACCAAAACTACGCCTTGCCGTGTACAGACAATTACACACACACACATCCACGTACAACGAAACTACGTCTTGGATTTTCAGTCGAACTATGGCGGCGCAACACCGATGCACTCACACATGTATAAAAAACCGGACAAGTGCGAGTCAGGCTCGCACATCGAGGGTTCCGTACAAACACGTTGTTAAAATAATTAAAAACCTGTTTTAGCATGTGCTAATGAAGTTCTATTATATGATACCTTACATGATACGATTTACTCACTTTGATTTTTGAACCCATATTTTGTGAATTTTAAGGCCCTATTTTTGTGATTTAAATAAATATGTACAGTTTTCAGATGTATTCCTATATGTGTACTCTGAGACAATGTTTTTTGCCAAATTTCATAGTTCTACGTCAACGGGAAGTACCCTGTAGGTTTTGATTTTTGTGAGTGCGAAATATGCGGCTTTTTTCGGACTAAAACGGCTCTAACTTTTTTAAACGATAACTGAGAAGTTTTTCTTTTACACAACTGCAAGAGATCATAGATATACGTATGTACAGTTTAAATTATAACTCGATATCTTTACGCGTTCCCGAGATAAAGAGTCTTGACATACACACAGACGGACAGACGGACAACAGAGTGATCCTATAAGGGTTCCGTTTTTTACGTTTGAGGTACGGAACCCTAAAAACCGGCATCACTTGACTGTTCAACGACATTCTCTCTTGATTTTTTTATTTGCTCTGAGTTTGAAGGTATTTTGAATCTATACTCTTTAAAATTTAACTTGATCTCTGCGACAGCTGTCAGAAAAATCACGCCTATGAAGTCCTGAATTTCTTAATAGTACAGACAGTACAGTAGACTGAGAGTGCAAGCGAACTGTGGTGTGTCGCAGTTCAGTTTTGTCGAACTAGCGTTATTCGCACAAGCGAATGTCGATGTCCAGTAATGCACTCCATGGCGATCATTATCTTTTTGACAATATCATGGAGGCTTTGACTATGTATCAAAGCATGGAGGAATGGGTGAATCTGTTCTTTAATTATGTAGACAGGTAAGTACCTACAATCAAAGAATATGTTGATCAGGTGCTGGAGACAATGCTAAACGCCGCCTTGTAGAGATTTTACATAGATCGCTTGCCCAGGCTTGCTGCGCAACCTTCAACCTGCTAAATTGTCTTCGAACATTTCGTGGTTACAGATGAAAATAGCTTCAAAGTAACATGAGAAAAATTGATATTTAATTATAGTTATCTACTCTACCAGCCTTTTTTTTAATAATCCACTGCATGCCGTAGGCCTACCCGCGAAAAGTGATTGGGCCATTCACTACGCTGGCCCAGTGCGGGTTGGTGGATTCACATACGCCATCAAATTTCTTCTAAATACTAACATATGCAGGTTGCCTCACAATGTTTTCCTTCACCGAAAAGCCAGTGGTGTGAAATTACGTACATAAATTCCAAAGAACTCATTAGTACGGGACCGGGATTTGAACCCACGCCCTCACGATAGTAAGGTGGGTGTCACTACAGCTAGACCACCACGGATTTTCAGATATACCTACCTAATTGTTAAATTGCCTAGACTAAGACATTTTACTCAGTATTGTACCCAACACAGTCGTGAGTTGCGCGAGTGAAACCGCGGGGCGCAGCTAGTTATATTATAAATATGAGAACGAGTGAATGTTGAAAAAAATACGATTTTTAAGAGCGTTTCTTTTACTTTACCACATACTTTATTGAGTTGTTGATAACAGTAGTATAAGAATTCAAATAGTAGGTACATATTTAAAATTTCGACAAAGCCCCGACGCCGCGACGTCAATGAAAGCTTAGTCTTATACTTTTAATTATTAGGTAGGTACTAAATATTACTCTCATAATATTACGAAGCTTTATGAAGAACGAGATATACAAAACTTTGGACTGTTATATTCTCCATTGTGACAAAAAAACAAGCATTTTATATGTACATTGTACGTACCTACTACAGACTACAGGCTTATATAAAAGTAAGCCCATTTAAGTACATCCTGTACTGTTACCAAAAGGGCTGATACAGGTCATTACTGTGCACATTTTTTTACTGTGGAGGACAACCCGGAATTTGAGAAAAAAAACTATCTAATCAAGGGGACGTGGCTAGTGCTTAACAGGGAGGTTTAGGAGGATGATGTTTGTTACGAGTACAACATGTAACGTTAACTGTAAAAAATGTATTGACCTACAGGGACAATTGTAATATTCAAATAAAATGTTCGAAATATTTTCACCAACATCAAAATTGAAGTGTTTATCGGCTTGCGAGATTTTCAATTAAGAATAAACATTGATTTAATCTCTGTTATTCGATAATAATCTACGTACAATCAAAATTAATAGACTTTATTACTTATATAGTAATATTATAATAGTTTTATGTCGATGTTTTGTACAGTTTGTTCCATAATAAGTAAGTCAGACATGAAAAAGGAAGGTTTACGTGTACTCTAAGGAATCATTGTGTTTTATGTCTATTTTGCAAATAGCATTTTAAAAAATGACTATATTTATTATGACAAGTGAGTATCAAAACGCCAACAAATTTGAATACAATATATATTTGGTTTTATAATAACTTTAATCTATATTATTTTACCCGCACTGGGCCAGCTTGGTGGACATGGCCCAACCACCCTTCGTGGGTAGGCCTACGTCCTGCAGTGGACTAATTTAAAAAAAGGCTGGTACAGTACAATATATTATTTTTGTTTTATTTATAACGTATTAAATTGATATCAAAATTAAATCATTATTTTTGTTTATGTTGCTTTATAGACCACTATTAAAAGGTTTTCTTAACTGTACGTGGTTTCCTAAAAGAGGCCAATAACAGTAAAAGTTATGTGTCTACTATTAACGTGTGCTTCTGCATTTATAATTTAATGAAAGTAATTTATTTATCCTTCAAAAGAAAACCAAAATTAATGTGTTATTTATAGTTACAGTTCTTATGTCAACATTATATATGTCGAGTTCGTCATCTTTCTCGTCACAATTTCAACTGAAAGACACCAATTCAGCCGAATTACACGAAGCAAACGGTCAACTCGCCATCCCATATGTCAATAGAAATTCCAGAAGATTCATTTTAAAAAAACTCAAAAATGTTGTACAAAATGTATATGACAAGGTAAACATCTTTAAAAAAACCGAGTTTGAAAATACTGATGAATTTCTTGGCGACGACGAATCGGAAGAACACAATGAAGATTCAAACGCTAAAGAGAATCATAGTGACGAATCCCACGAAAGTGACGACAAATCCCGCGAAAGTGAAAGCTGGAGTCCTGCAGACGAATCTGGTCACCAAATCGATTCAGATGAAAAACTCGTTAAGAAAAAAACTGATAAGCTTAGCAAGCCTGTGACGGAAAAAAAAGGAATTTTATTTAAAAATGGACCAGTGAAGCGGATTAGAAACGCTGTAGGCCAGGTAGCGCAGAATTTACTTAATAGAGCGGTTTCATCATATTTAAAATGGACTATTCCGAAATAATGTTTATGAATTTATTTTTGCGCCTTCAAGTTATATCTGGAGGTCTCTGAATACTTAGGAGAACAAATAAATAAATTTATCAAGAGCGTGTCTGATGTAGACGTTTCCCTGATAAGGTTTCGTTAATTTTTTAAATTGTCTTAGAAAGGAAAGATTTGTGAGTGAAACAAATAAATCTAATAACAGAACCCAGCAGCAGCACGCTGAAGTGGAACCGTGCAAGGCAGAATTAATAACCGCTGAAATTAAAGATTTCTCAAATGGAGACCACACATCGGCAAATGTAGGGTAGGAAGTAAGACGATCAACGGCTAGGTTAACAGTTTACTCGAGCTCGGTAAGAGCTCACAAACATACAAGATGCAAATCATTCAACCAGTCTTATTGAATACCTATAAGATACTCGTAAGTCAATGTCCAGCAATGAACGTCTTATATAACGTATGTTATAAGCTTAAGGTTAAGCTATATCGGTATTTAGAGCTATTAGAAAGTGAGCCCTGTATAGTCACTTCCACTTATTTGTTTATTTATCATATAGAACGGTTTAGAATATAATATACGGCAATTACCGTGTTCTACGGCTTTCAGGTCATAAAATCACAAATCTACGACCTAAGGTTGTAACCGTAACCCTGGGGCCGTAGAAATGTATATGCTTCTACGGCTTTTCGCAAATTGTACATACTCGTATTTTGTAAAGCTATCATACAACTATATTTATACGTTATCTATAGTTCGGTCGTTCACTATATTTTCGAGACTTTTGCTGTACAAGGAAAAAATGCCAGGTCGATGGTAGAAACTCCACTATGTACCTCTATTTTTGAGTGTGGATAGTTTTGGCGGCTTCAAGCTTGACAGCACTGGTTGTCATCGGGTTTCATTAATACATACATATATTTTACTAGCATATGTTTATTTTTGAGGATTTCAGGAAAACTACCCATGTAACTAATTAACTATATTTATATCTCAATGGAAAAAATAGAAATGTCAGTTCGCTTCAGACTTTTGAAATGCTTATTACAAAGATAACTATTTGAAATAAAATCGAGTGTGGAAAGCACTCTAAATAAAAATCATAATCTTCCACAATGTGATAATTGGTGGTAAAATAACTAGTATTAGAATTTTACCTGAAATAAAATTACTTATTATGTACCTAACTTATTTGAAACCTATATAATGAGATATGACAGCGCTTCCGCTTGACTTTAGGTGCTATATTGACTCTCCTCGCCTAGTCAACTGATCGTTTTCTTCCGTTTGGCGCCAACTTGCAGCGAGGCTCGAGCACGTGGGGCGGTGGCTCGAACGATTCCTCAGTTAGGCTCATTCACCATGCAGCCCTCACCTAGGTTTCAAATAAGTTAGGTACATAATAAGTAATTTTATTTCAGGTAAAATTCTAATATTATGTAGCCTGTTACTTATTTGAAACCTATATAATGAGACTTGTCTATTTTCGCATGGTGGCGCTTGACTAGGACTTTTTTAACAAACAGCATAGATTAAGTTATACTTAATTAATCTATGCAAATAAGAATGCCAACTGTGATATCAGGTAAACATTTATTAACCTGCAGAATGTTTATTATAAATCAAGGTAGGTCTTAACAATTTTTGTGATAAGTACCTATATTATGTTAGTTTTAAATAAGGGTAACACTGACCGTATTTAATCCAAAGACATAATAAATTATTTAGGTTCAGTCAATCATAACAATTAGTTGTATAAATTTATTTGTTAAACTGCAAAATGTTTATCAAAATTCAAGGTCAGTTTTAACAGTGATTCATTGTTTCAGTCTTAAAGAAGGATAATACTGACTATGTTCATTCCAGAAACATAATAAATTGTCTAGGTTAAATTAATCGTAACAATCTATACTTTTCAACTAATCATCGTTATTTGAATCATAATAGTTAAATCAATAAATTAACAATATATTTACAACGGCGTGAAACTCTCCACTAGAGAGGGTACATTAGAGACTTGTGATCTTAAGGGCCGTCTATAAAACCGAACCAAAGTATTTGGGGTTTTCCAGTTTCCTCTAGCTAAAATGTCTTGTAGGGGCATTTCATTTACCCAATTTAACGATGCGACTGCTGACCTAATCGAACCAGGTGAGTCTTGAATTCCAGCATCTACCAAGACCGTTTTAATCCATCCCGCGATAATAGTTCGGCTAGCGGGCTTCGGGTCTCCTCTTGTGGTCACGAACAAAGACTGGGTTCCATTGGCTAGTAAACGACGCGTCTGTGATATGTATATTAGCCGCTTAATCCAAAAGACAGGGTCAATGTTTGGGTTATCCCCGGATACTAATAGCCAACCAGATTGTTTATGACTGATTGAGTCTGTCTTCGATCCAAACAAAGGCCAGAATGTGTCTCTTCAATAATACATTTGTCTTTTTCCACAGATAAAAGTGTTAAATCATGTATGCGTCTGCCAGACGCCAACATAAGCAATGTAGCACAACGGCGCGACACATCAAATAAACTATCATTGACTGGTTCTGTACGCAGGAGCCAATCTACCACTAGTTGCGGATTCCAAATGGGTGGTTTAACTTTATTTGCCGAGGAATAACTGTTAGCTATGCCTTTCAACGCTTGTCGGACTAATATATGAGAACTCAGCTTAACCTCCAAATCTGGCTGGCAAAACGAAGAGACGACTGACTTGTGCAGCAGTATTGTTTTGTAACTTAATTTATGTTCTGTATGTAAATAAATTAGATATTTGGCTAAGCCAAATCCCCCTGGGTTTTTATTATCCACTCCCGAATTTTTGCACCACGCCAGCCAGCGTGTCCACGCTGGTTTATAAGTTTTTAAGGTGCTGGGCCGCCAGCTGGATTCGATGACATTAATCTCGGCCCGAGACCAGCTACCTAGGAGGTCGTCCCATCCCGACATTTCCATGCCTCTAATACAAGGACGTTTACTCGCGCTGGGGGGCCGTTGGTCCTCGGGTGGTCTATTAGATATGACTCCAGATTCTTTATCGTAAACGGCGGGCTCAATACTCTTTTCTTTTGGTTTGCTCTCCAAAAAACGTTTTTCTATATGGGGCAAATCATGATGTACGTCCCCCGAGCTTGTTTCAACCATGCTAATACTTTGCACATCCAGGGTGGTGGTGGAAACACCCGTGACAGTTTGTAATCCCAAATTCGACTGAATGGGGCTTGGAAGATTGCCGGCTGGTTCTTTAGATCCTGAGTCACATACTAGGGATGCCACTCTGCTGTTGCCCTGTGTCTGGACAGCCCGTCCGCTATACCGTTGATAGGTAGCTGATTGTCATTGTGTGTATGCTGTTGGACTGAATCAATCTGGTCTTGATCCGACATTCTTCTGCTATTTATATGTGTGTCAGTACTTTTTACAGTGCTAGGAGCGTAGGGCGTGCTTGACGTAGCGTTAGAGGCAAAATCTGTTTTTCTGGTAAGCTTAACCGGGTATCCCAAAGGGTCCCGAGGAATTTTATCTGCTGAGTCAGTTCTGTGGACGACTCCTTTTTGTTTATTACCCATGCCAGGGTGGTCATGAAGCTGGTAACCCGTTTCATAGTCCTCATAAGGCTTTGATGGTATTGATTTTCCAGAAGGGAGTCGTCCAAGCCATCCGTTTTCATCACAGGGAACATGTTGGGGATGAATTCTGCCTTCGCAGGGCCCTTTTTGACTGCAGTATCTTCTAAAAACCGAGTAATTTAGGTGTGCAGGGTTGGTGTTACTACAGGCCGGTACTGGTTTTTGTACTTGAGTCGAAGCGGTGGCTTCTTGACAAAGGGGATTTGGTAGCCCTCTATTATTTTCAAAATGTGGGTTGGAGCCACCATTGTTTCCCATAAGCGTCGAAAACGGCGCAATCGACTGCCTTGGGACGGCATGGTATAGTCATTGTTTTTGGTGATATCGAGAATCGTTTCTTGATCTTGGATAGGATTTGTTCTTAGCGGAGGTATAGCCGCGTTTGCCGGCGATAGATTTGCCTTTTCCAGAAGCGGAAGCTTGCTGGAATTTGTTATGGTTATTTCCACGAAACGGCACCGCGGGGTCGGTTGACCGCCTTGGCGCGGCCTGGTTGCCCTCGGCAGGCAAATACGGCCTATTGTTGCCTTGCATAACCTGGCTACCCTCGGCAGGTAGATACGGTTTGCGAAAGACTCTCGATCCTCCTCCCAGCTTCGCCACCGCGTCACTGAATTCCTTCGGTTGAAACAGGTAATCTGCACTCGGCGGTATTCTTCCTAAGATCATTTTATTGTATTTATCTCTTACGGCAGAGATAGCACTGTCCCTTCGATGTTCAATCACATTTGCACGTCTGCCGCAGACGACCTGCAGGATATCCTTGGAAATATTATTATACACACACGTGTTCGAGAATAGCTCCCTAACCTTATTTGAAATGGATGTTTTCTTCAATTCAGTACCAGCATGATCACTCCACTCTAATAACTCCTTCAGGGTAGTTTGTAACGCCTCTTTCTGCATCAATAGCATATTGGTTAGGGCACCAAAGGTCTGATCCAAGGATCTCAGATTATTAAACTTGGATTCAAAAGCCAACAAAGTCAGATTAGTAAAGCCCGGGGTAGTAAGATATTTTTTCTGCACGTCGGTATACCGAACATTATTCCATTGGTCACTATCAAAGTGTTGTACTTTACGCAAATAATTAAGCTTTGCCTCAGATGTGCGCTTGACCGATTCCGACGTAACCGTCTCCTCATCCCATTGAAAATCTACCGGTGGCGGTTTTATTAATCCAGAACAAACTGACGAATTATCATTTTCGAAAAGAATGGCGGCCTCATCTGACATGGTCTTGGATGTACCCGGAATCTCTCGAGAATTGTTGGTCAGCAGGTATTTAAGTTCACTAACCTGTTTTTGAAGGTAGTCTAACCTTTGCTCCGAAAAATCCGCCTCAGGGTAGGCACGTTTTACCGCGGGTGGCGGCAACGTTTCTTCATCGTCGCCATCGTCGTCAGAGCTGCTGTATAAGCGTCGAGGCCGCTTATAGTTGATCCTCCGAACTCCACTCGTTCCCGCCTCGGTAGAGTCTCGAACATTTCGCACTTCACCTCCGCTCATTTCTGAGCCGCAAGAACAATTTGTGCAATATATAACAAAACTATTTTTTTATAACGAACGACAAGTAGTGTAGTTTCGTAGTGACTACTTGGTGCAACGTCGTTTGCACCAAGTAGTCACTACGAAAGTTAAATGCCAACTGAGGAATCGTTCGAGCCACCGCCCCACGTGCTCGAGCCTCGCTGCAAGTTGGCGCCAAACGGAAGAAAACGATCAGTTGACTAGGCGGGGAGAGTCAATATAGCACCTAAAGTCAAGCGGAAGCGCTGTCATATCTCATTATATAGGTTTCAAATAAGTAACAGGCTACATAATAAATGCAGCAGGCCTACGCTGCCTGAGTGCCTACACACTCACCCACGCGTGAACACCGCGTAACCCGTAAACGTGATTATAATCCTGTGTTATATTCTAATTAAATTAACCTTTCAAAAAACAAATTGTCATTTTTTCACGTCAGCAAGTAATATTTTATTTTGTAATAACAAGTCACACTGCCTGTTCATGTCTACTTATCAATGTACAAAGTATAGGTTTAACCCTGGCTTATTAAGTAGCTGAGTTGTGCTATCTCTCCGTCCGTAAGGGGCCTACGCTGTTGGTAGCGGATCCCATTGCCACTGAAGGGCCAATTGCCATAGGAGGGCATTTTACCAACAAGGGATCGCTGTCCTAGAGAATTCGCTTGACTTGGTAAAAGGGGCATTCGACCTTTTAGTTGCTGTTCTTTTAGCTCATTCATCTCTTCAAGTACCGAAATAGGAATTTGGAAGTTAAGTTTTTCTCTACGGCGTCCATTGGCAGCTTCAGGAGTTGCTGAAGATATGACTATTATTGCAGAAATCACGAACAAGAGCGCTAGAACATAATTTTATTTAAATTTTACAGCACAGATGCAGGTCACTAAATAATAAAAGGATCAAATAATTGTAGAAAAAAATGAATGAAATGATTCTGTAAGTTTCTTCATCTTTTCTCATTCATCTTCTGTAAGTCTACAATAGTAAGTCTAGTAATACACGTACCTACAGATTTTAGAGTTGAGATTTTTCCTACCAAATCATTATTAATTTAGTGAAAATGCAAAAAGCGTGCATAGATTTTTAAGAGCCACATAAAAAAGTAACAAAATTATCAGGAAAGACAAGAATAATGTTTCAGAAGCACACTAAATTGATAAGTTTTTTTAAGATTTTGGGATATTGGGGTGGACAGAGGAATAATTTTACAGTGATCCCTGTTTTAATTTACGATACCCTAAAAATTAAATTTTTATGCACAAATACGTTATAAATAAAAAAACATAAATATGTATCCCCACGTATACCATGCCAAGAAAAGGGTTAACTATTAACACATTTATTTAACGTAGGTATAGCACTCCTGATAGTTAAAATATAATTACAAATACTCACTTGTCCAAATCATGGTATAGTGGAATTAACTCGAATTTAGAATAGCAAGAAGTTTACAGACTCTTTCAAGATTGAAATGCTTACGAAATAAATTCTTCCGCTTTTATAGATGCTGAGGTTTCCTAACTCAATTAATCACGTCTAATTAATACATTATTTAATTATAGTAGTTGTACCTAATCAATGTTTGAGAATATTAATACATTCAGCAGTTATTATTTTTTTCACACATGTGCATTCTCGGCATCATCACATGTAAGCAATTATAAACAACGTACTCAAAACTATTCAACAGAGGGTCTAGCACGAAATCTTGTAAATAAGTACTCGTATAGTTATCGAAAATAATTTCTATGATATTTGTGTATCATTTAAATTAATATTTTCGAGTATCGTAGGTGGAAAGTGTCTGGCAGCACGAATACTATCGTCATGTGTCGTCATTACTATGTCACTAACTTGATTTTGTAAATAACTAGAATTTGCCCGCGGCTTCGCCCGGGTAGTTTTTTTGCTGTCCCATAGGAACCTATTACTTTTTCGGGATAAAAAGTAGCCTATGTCACTTTCCGGCCCTTGAATTATTTCCATGACAAAAATCAAGTCCAAACCAACCAACACACCTACAAACTTTTCGGATTTATAACATTAGTATGATTATATTGTCAGAACTTCACTTTCATATTATACATAAGTAAATAAAACAAGGATGGCACGTTCTGCGCATCTGCAGTTCCATACATCATAACGAGCGATTTAATGAAATAACCGACTTTACTCCGCTGACACAAAAAAAAACATAATTTGTTTTACTACGTTTTCGCGAAGGCAACTAGAAATCAACCAAAAAATTGCAGCCAAAACAGTTGAAAATTACGAAACTGGCATCTGTTCGTGACGACACGGACAACTATAGTCACAAATTCGTTTATTGTTGACAACCAGAAAAAGAGTACGCAATGGGTTCCACCTCGGTTCCACAATCTTGATGCAATAGACACGCAACGCAGTTTTTAAGTAGAACACATTTCCTACAAACCTTTTCTTAATTTTTTTATTTATTTTTAAAAAAAAATGGGAATAAACTAGCGTAAAAAGTGTATAATATCCACAATTTTTATTGAGATTATTAAGATATTTTATTTTCGTTTCAAGTTAAGCGTTTGAAGAAAGTGTACTTTATTAGCAAAAATTTCCTTGAGCGAGTCCAAAAAATATATCTATGTGTGCAGAGATACATTTTAGTGCGCTAGAAAATGCCTAAGTCCAGCAATGAACAAATACAGAGAGAAAAAGGTTTGTCATCCATTTATTATTTAATAAAACATATTTTTTGCATTATTCTGAGTTACTATGACACCATCGTCTAGGTGCACCCACAGATACTGTTATGTTAATAGAATTAATAATTTTCTGAAAAAAAAAAATTTTACCAGAGTATATATTCGAAACCCTCAGGGAAACTACGTCACTATATTTACAACTCAACGGCAAAATTAAAAATAAATTAATGTGTTAAAATATTTTAATAATAACATAACACAGGTATTTAACTCACGTGTTGTTTTTTGATGGCAGACAGCAAGTTTAAGTAGTATACTTTTGACCGCATTTATATACCTGAGTTATTTTATAATAAAAGTTTAATTTATTTATCAATAATCAAATTGATATAATGTTTATGAGAACAAGTAAAATTTTATGTTGTTTTTAAACGTTCACGATTTGAACACATTATTATTATATACTACGTGACTAATCGCGCACTAAAATTACGAGATAAATAAATACCTCCTCATCCCGACGTTTCGGCCGAGTTTAGTTTTAGTGCGCGATTAGTCTCGTAGTATATAATAATAATAAGTAACATTTTAGTCTCACTGTCTTCTCAAGTGTGTTTATCAATGTACATACAATACATACATAGTACCCATAGGTTTAACCCTGGCTTATTAGGTTGCTGAGTTGTGCTATCTCACTGTCCGTAAGGGGCCTACGTTGTTCGTAGGGGATACCACCACCACTGAGGGGCATGTTGCCGTCTAGGGGAATTTGGCCATGGAGAGATTGCTGTCCTATGGGACCTTGTAGTTGCTGTCGCTGAATATCTTCAAGTACAGAAATAGGGATTTGGAAGTTAAGTTTTTCTATACGGCGTCCATTGTCAGCTACAGGAGTTGCTGAAGTTACGTCGACTATGGCAGCAATCACCAACAAGAGCGCTGAAACATAAGTTATTTATAGAATACAAAGTTATAATAAAATATTCTATGTATGTATAAAATTAGAATAGTTTAAATCGCTGGTGAATATATTTAAATTTTATATTCAATTTAATAAACAACTGAAAATTACGAAAAAAATATTTTCATGTTTTTGAATATTTGGATGATAGTTATTCTGATTGTTTATTTTTAATTTGATATTATTGAATTGACAAAACACTCAACCAATTTCGATAAAATTTAAGTGAGTCGCATTGAAAAACTCCTTTTTGAATTCGGTAGAAAATTACAAAAAAAAATACAAACGTCATACAATAAAACAAATAAAACAATTCTATCTTTATAACTTATTTGCACAACCGGTAATTACACAATAGATTGACAGTAAATTTTTATACCCTTCAACTGAATAATCCTACTAATATTATAATCTATTATAAATATTTAGTTACTATCTATATAAGTATGAATTTAAAAATAAGTATAAGTAGTATATCAGTCTCTGGCAGCCATATTATTGTTGTTTTTAAACTATCGCGATTTGAACACATTATTATTATATACTACGGGACTAATCACACACTAAAATTACGAGATAAATAAATACCTCACCATCTCGACGTTTCGACCGAGTTACATCGATCGTGGCCACGGGTAGACCCTACCCGTGACCACGGTCGATGCAACTCGGTCGAAACGTCGGGATGTTGAGATATTTATTTATCTCGTAATTTTAGTGCGCAATTAGTCCCGTAGTATATAATACTGCCCCCGATAGTTAAAAGGGCGCATCTGACATCTCTTATTTCGAGATTAAGATGCATATACTGGCAGATGGGCTTTTTTTTGAGTCTCGCGATGTATAATATATTATACATTTATTATTTGTTTAAATCTTGTTCTTTTTCATATAAGATAAAATATTTATCTGCTAGTATAATTATCTTGATTTCAAAGTGGGAGATGTTAGATGCGCCTTTTTAACTATCGGGGGCAGAATAATAATAATGTGTTAGTGCGTGATTAGTCCCGTAGTATATATAAAGCCAAATTATTTTTAATAAAACTTTGTTTCTAGTACAAAAATGTAAGTACTAGAAAGTAGAATAATTGTCTTATAGGCACTGCATGAGACTATGGTATTAATTAGAAACGATTATTCAAAGGAGAATCTAGAAACATGATTCAAGCAGATTATGATTTTGTGACATATATTTAACTTTATATATATGTTAAATATATAGCTGTTAAAGTTCTGATAGCAAAGTTAAACAACCTCTCGCCATAATTATTTTAAAATGTAGCACTACAACTAAATGTAAGTTAATAGTACATTATGATATAAGTGCGGTAAGTTGAAAATTACAGCCTTATAGCAATATCGATATCGCCTCAGGAAGCAGAGGCTGTAATTTTCAAAGCGCACGTATGTGATACGACGTTTTATAACATATTTGCGAGGTAATCAATAAAACTCTGACTTTCTTAAACGAATAAATCTTTAATTACTTGTTAAAGCAGTTATAGAAATTTGATCAATTTTTAAAAGTCATTGTTACGTTGCCAGAATATTGACCAGTTTTCTGACATAAAAACTCTTTGCTAAGATTTTCAAAAGCTTCATTATTTTTTAGACGGAGCATCTTAAAAAACCATACATGTTACTTTATTAAAAAAAACTCGTGCGTTTTACATTACAATAACGCACCGTAATTAAATACATTACGATATTGAAATTGGTGTAATTACAGCCACTTTACGAGCAAATATGTTATGAATATAATTACAAATACGTACTTGTCCAAATCATGGTGTTAGTGGAATCAACTCTAATTTACAAAGAAGAGTAAGAAGTTTACAGAACTTTTCAAGATTGAAATATCCAATAAATGCTTCCACTTTTATACCAATGTTTCCTAATTCAATTTTTTACGCGTAATTAGTACAATTTTTAATTATAGTAGACATTTTATAACCAAGTCGTACTTAATCAATTTTTGAAAATAATAATACATTCGCCAAAATGTGTTGTTTAAGTATTATGATTGACTTGACTGCCTCGGTGGCTCAGTGGTTAGTGACCCTAACTCCTGGATCAAAGAGGCGTGGGTTCGATCTCCACCCAGGGCTAACATTTATGTGATGAACATAAGTGTATGCTCTGTGTCTGGGTGTTATTTAGTTACTATTTATATAAGTATGTATTTAAATAATAAGTATATGTAGTATATCAGTCTCTGGCAGCCATATCACAAGCTATGCTTAGTTTGGCGTCAGAGGCCGTGTGTAAGATGTCAAGATGTCCCAAAATATAAAATATTAATAAAAAAAATTACTTATGATTAATGACTGTGGTGTTAAAAAAATTTAAGTAAATTATATTTTTCAGATACGTGCATTTTCGGCGTCTTCACGTAAGATTAAAAGCGTTCAGCATGGACAGTCTTCGTCACGGGTCGATATTATCATACGACCTCTTTATTGTATATCAAAATTGGAAGCACTTTTTCACATTGATATTATACAACCTCCGCTGAAAAATACTTTAGGTTTACTTATGTGATGCGAAGCAGCTCTTGTCACCACAATTTTTTTCAGGATAATCTATACAGAAATGTATTAGAAACAAAAATATCTTGAATTGACAGGGTTATATACTTCTGATTCCACTATGTAGATTTTATTTTTTTCTGAGCGTAAAATCCTATCCTACTAATATTATAAACGCGAAAGTTTGTAAGGATGGATGGATGGATGGATGGATGGATGGATGTATGGATGTTTGTTACTCTTTCACGCAAAAACTACTGAACGGATTGAGATGAAACTTTGCAATATATAGCTTATATATCAGAATAACACATAGGCTAATAATTATAATGATATAGCGTCAAAAATCAAAATATCAAGCGGGCGAAGCTGCGGGTAAAAACTAGTATTTCATAAATATAGGGTTCTTACAATGGTTTATTTGATATTTTTTTTTGCAAAAAATGGAACCACCCTGTACAGAATCCGAATAGTTTGCACAAATAGATGTGACATCCACGCACATCATCGACTTGACATATTTTACATTTCATATTGATGACGTACATTATTGTTGATTTATCAATTTCAATAAAATTAAATTTTATTGAAATCGGCTGACACACAAAAATAAATACATAAATACAAACATAGTACATCCTCCTTTTTGTTAGTCGGTAAATAGTAGTATTCATGAGTTATAAGAGAGTTTAGCAAAAGAGTTACAGGAGCACCTAATACAGATACATACATATCCTTGTAACCGTACCTTGTCTTTAGCAGATGTTCACAATGCTTGCTGCTGCTCTACTTTAACGCGAGTCAGTTCACTCAAATATTTAGGCGTTATACTTGACGACAAACTCACGTGGAATGGACATATCAAATCTCTAGCTACTAAAATCAGAAAAATGATTTATATCTTTAAAGCTCTGAGAACAGTAGCAGATATAACATTAATTACTCAAACATATAGGGCACTCTGTGAGTGCATCATAAGATATTGCATCTGTGTATGGGGTAGTGCCGATAAGTCGCACCTCATAACAGCCGAACGTGCACAGCGCTGTGTTCTTAAGGTAATGATGTTCTTACCTTATAGACATCCCACCACAGAAGTCTATGAAAAAGCAAAAGTGCTTACAGTTCGAAAGCTGTTTATTTACGAGAGTATACGGAGATACCACAAAAATGTTGTCCCGACTTTAACAGACCATACTCGTAGTAGATATGCTAGAGCAGTCCCAGCTGTCCGCACAAGATACGCACAAAAGCAATTCAGAGTTGTTGCTGCACGGCTTTACCATCAATTAAATGAGCTTGGTAGAGTTGATAGACTAACAGACAGAGAACTCAAAAAAATAATTCTTCAGTGGCTTAATACTTTTGACTATAATAGTATTGAAAGTATGTTGGAAAGTTTTTATTTTTAGTCAAAATTTATAATAGAGATTTTTTTTTTGTTGTGAAATTGGGATCATACCAATGAAAACGCAAACACACACGCGCGCACACACACACATAAACACACACACACACACACACAAACACACATATCCATAAAACATACTTACGTTGTTATCAGATTGTAAAGAATTTTTGGATTTTTTTTTCTTAATGTTAATAACTTTGGCTTTAATTTTTTTTAAGTCTAAATTTTATTAAATAATAATGTTAACTGGCGTATTTTTAAATTTTTTAAATGTGTACCAATTGGAGAGTCCATCGGCTCCTGAAATACAGTTTCTAACTAGTTCAGGAGCCTTTGGGTCATTATTCAGACTATTGTAAACTTATGCCCCAATAAACAATTTTATTTATTTTTATTTTATTTTATAAAAAAAATGCTAGTTTCTGTCATGTATATACTGACGCAATTAGGCAATATAGCATGTAACAATCCCAAACCAAATATACTTCTTACTTGGTCTGAGATTACAACTCTTTGGACTCGCTACTACTTATTTTCGTTGACAACCGGAAAAGGACTACGCAAAGGGTTGCACCTCGCTTCCACCATTCTGGCTTCCACAATCTTGATGCGATAAACACGCAACGCAGTCTTTAAATAGAACTCATTCTTTGCAATTTATTTTCCTACTAATATTATAAACGCGAAAGTTTGTAAGGATGGATGGATGGATGGATGGATGGATGGATGGATGTATGGATGTTTGTTACTCTTTCACGCAAAAACTACTGAACGGATTGAGATGAAACTTTGCAATAATATAGCTTATATATCAGAATAACACATAGGCTATAAATTATAATGATATTGCGTCAAAAATCAAAATATCAAGCGGGCGAAGCTGCGGGTAAAAACTAGTATTTCATAAATATAGGGTTCTTACAATGGTTTATTTGATATTTTTTTTTGCAAAAAATGGAACCACCCTGTACAGAATCCGAATAGATTGCACAAATAGATGTGACATCGACGCACATCATCGACTTGACATATTTTACATTTCATATTGATGACGTACATTATTGTTGATTTATCAATTACAATAAAATTGAAATGGTCCTATTTAAATTTTATTGAAATCAGCTGACACACAAAAATAAATACATAAATACAAACATAGTACCTCCTCCTTTTTGTAATTTTAATATAATGACAATACTACACTACTACTACATAGAAAGCAATTGGATCATCCACAGACCCTTGAAAGTCTAAAGATAATCCAAGTGCTCAAGCCCACTGCCAGTTGGCAGCGTGCCCAGCATGCTGGCAGCATTGCCACGCTGAATGGCAATGCTTATACGTTGAGCCAAATAAACACCAGCATTTTGGTCACGCGTCGCGTCCACCAGACGCTCACAAAGACTTTGCCCTTTTTGTTAGTCGGTAAATTGTATTTATGAGATATAAAAATATGCTAGTTTCTGTCATGTATATACTGACGCAATTAGGCAATATAGCATGTTACAATCCCAAACCAAATAGACTTCTTACTTGGTCTGAGATTACAACTCTTTGGACTCGCTACTACTTATTTTCGTTGACAACCGGAAAAGCACTACGCAAAGGGTTGCACCTCGCTTCCACCATTCTGGCTTCCACAATCTTGATGCGATAAACACGCAACGCTGTCTTTAAATAGAACTCATTCTTTGCAATTTATTTTTTGACCGACGAACCACCGGAGGAGATAAGTATACAATTCGACGCGTATATTTTTTTTATGTATAACCACGCATAACTTTTTTCATACAAGTCCGATCTCAACAATTCTTTTTTTATTGGAAAGAATATACTTTGAAATTGGTTCCATTTAAATTTTATCGAAATCGGCTGAGCCATTTTTGATAAATAAACAATAATGTGAAAAATGTTACATCGATCCGTGTGAAATATTCGTGAATTCTGTACACGGATGAAGTCGGTCATGCAAATTTTTGCAAAAAATAATCTTGTTAATCTTAATACCTGTCCTTGAAAAGGATATTAAATAAATGAGAGTAAAATTATGTAAAAAGTGTTTAATTTTCACGAATTAGGTACGTAATCTTTATATTGGTTTCAACATAGATTGCGTTTGAAGTAAATTGTAGGTTATTAGCTGCTAATTCGTCGTCCGATTGGCTGATTTTCTGCGTCATTACACATCCCCGTGCATTTCAGCCAAGTACCGCTCTGGCTTTTGTAGTTGAGATTTGCACTTTAAACCCCAGAGCGATATGGCTGAGTTACTAACTGGGTATTGTAGTAACATTAATCGTATTTTGTCACTACAATTCCCTGCTAAGTTCGATAGAGGTCGGTTTGAAAGATTAAAGAAAACCTTTAGGAGTCGCATCAAATCGAAGTGAATTATTTGAAAAATCATCTATAGTTAATTACTTACACTTGACAAGAGTGTTGAAAGTCTAAATAGTTTTTTTATGATTCAGTAAAATATAACTAATTCGTTTGTCCTACGACGGCTTTTCTTCTTTTTCTTCTACTTCTGGCACTTTGCTGGCCGCTGCTGCGCTCGCTTCGCTCGCTCGGCTCGTGCGTTGTTTGTCATGCTCTAACATAACTTAACCTATTTTTGTTTTACACCTAATCTACAAAAGCTATTCACTTCTGGTTTCGCCGACCGGAAATAGAGAGTATATTAACCGGTGCTAAAATTAGTATATTATGAGACGGACGTCCAGCCTGAATTTTGTTTCTTCCTTTAATATCTCTTTGAATTCTTCTTGCGATCGATGTTGGCTGAACTTTTTTTTATTCAGTGTCGCACTTGCTTCTGATGAACGTAACTAACCAGTGGTTGTAATTCTTTATATCGTTTAAAAGAGATGAAAATGGAAGTACGTAGACGCTCTGGGTGTTAAAGCGATATGAGGGCCACAATACCCTGCTTAATTCGATTACCTGTTCGAGGATTTGTAGTGACAAGTTGCGCAGTTTATTTACTTAAAAACCCTGTAGGGTTCGGTTCACGACTTCGACGAATTGCTCTAGGGTTTAAAGTGGAAATCTCAACTACAAAAGCCCGAGCGGCATTTGGCTGTAAGTAAGTAAGTAAGTAAGTAAGTTCGTATAGGCCGGGTGGCTAGCCCTGGTGTCAGAATTTTTAGGCATTTGGCTGTAATCAACGGGGAATTGTATTAACGCCTGATTTTCTCTGCCTAAACTACCAGGTCATTACTAAGATTATTATCGAAGTAAAGCGTACATGGTAAAATTATTATGCTTATTTTAATACTTTCATTCAAACCCGTTCAGCACAGAATTTTAACGAGATTGAGTAACTGAGTAACATGCACATTAACATAAAACTAACGAAACTGTAGTTTTCTGTTAGTGTGTCTTTTATTTAGTTACTCAATAACGTTGAAATACTAATCTGAATGGATTTGAATAAAAGTATTTAAATAAGCTTAATATGAAATGTTAAACTATAATATTATGTACTGAGTAATTTCCCTAACTGCTGCGACTTTTTTATTAAGGACTTAACAAATATATTGTCATATAATTTGAAAACTTACTCAGTAATAAGTTAACAATATAGTAAAATTATAAATGTTTTACTGAGTTTTATCAACTCTACAACGGTCTTATAACTATTGCCTATATTTCAAAATAAATAATAAATGAAAAAAAACATTGGAGTGTGTTTTTATTATATAAGTAATTACGCTTTAACATTATAAATAAGTAATATATAGCTTAATGCGTTTAGCTTAGTTAAGTAGATTCAATTTGTTCTACAAGTAAGCAATTTAAACTTGATTAAGTAGGTAGGTACTAATAAAATTTAAATTTTTAATTTAAAAAACCCATTAAGAAGTTATCATAACCTACTGTGTACCTACTGTACTATCTATTCATATATTGGCAGTGTATACTCACTACAACGTACGTTACCTTATTGCATAAAATACCAACTTATATTATTATTTATTCAATACAATTTTGTCAAATCTCAGAGGCTCATATTTGATATTCAAGGATTATTTTTACCTACAAACAAAAAAGTTACTTGCTGAGTTAATAAATTACAAACCAAGCGCGGTCGCAACCGAATTTTTCTAATATTACGAGTATTGTATACATGTGTTGTCAACTTGACTATGTGCTAAGGGTCGCCCTGCTCACTCACACCCCACTGCTATTCTACATTAAAAATATCAGCTGACCACAATCCCAAGATTAATAATAAGTTTGGTTAGATTTAATATTTTGACGTGATAAGGTCTAATAAATCGCCGGCTGCACGCACGAAAAAGTGTCACGTTGTGCTTGAGCCGAGCGTGCAAGCGAGAGCGCGGACCAAGTGATAGGGAGGCACGATTGGCCTAAGAGTTCGGCTTGTTTCAATTGTTCATTTAACTATATTTTTTATGACGTTATCACTTACAATTATCGCCCGTAAACCGAGTTTATAGACAACCAATTTTTCAACTTAAGCACCATACATAGTGAAATTTCGGAGGATGACCAATATGACCCTTCCCCCCTTGCCCCCCTTCTTAGAACGTTACTTTTGCGGACGTCTGCATGGTACATAGCTTTCTTGCATAGTAATTTAAAATAACAGGAAACTATCAAATGGAAACAAAATGTAATTTTAAATCTTACTGTTTGATTTTGCTTTATCGGTCAGCGACGTATTATTTTTCACGGAGTGTTGGTGTATCCATCATCATCATCCACAGATTTCTTTATCCCACTGGTAGGTATAAGCCTCTCTCCTACTGGGCCATGTGTTATATTTCATGATTACTATACAATTAAAATATCAAATTGATAAATATTGTGCTACTCTATATGTCGTACCTTAAAAAGGTACAAAAGTATCAGTTGTAACTCTATCAAGATTTTTCTTCAGAAACGCATTATTTTAAATATTAAGTAAGCTGAAATTAGTGTCTATTTCAAGTCTTTTTTAGGGTTCCGTACCTCAAACGGAAAAAATGGAACCCTTATAGGATCACTTTGTTAACCGTCTGTCCGTCTGTCCGTCAGTGTGTATGATAAGACTCTTTATCTCGGGAACGCGTAAAGATATCGAGTTGAAATTTAAACTGTATACGTATATCTATCATCTCTTGCATTTGTGTAAAAGAAAAACTTCTCAATTATCGTTTCAAAAAGTAAGAGCCGTTTATGTCGTAAAATACCGCATGTTTCGACACTCACAAAAACCAAAACTTACAGGGCACTTCCCGTTAACATAGAATTATGATATTTGGCGCGAAGCATTGTCTCAGAGTACACATATAAGAATAAATCTGAAAACTGTACATTTTTATTTAGATCACAAAAAAATAGTTCACAAAATATGGGTTCAAAATTCAAAGTGAGTAAATCGTTCGATGGTTATATAGTACAGAGATTTTAACAACTTACGAGTACTTCCTAATTTTGTGGAATTTTCTGGATTTGTACGGAACTCTCGGTGTGCAAGCCTGACTCGCATTTGTCCGGTTTTTTTTTATTTTGAAGCCGTGAAAAATCGAATTTCTATAGATTGCCTTTTGCTACACAGAACATAGAGGAATCTAAACCTAGGTCAAAGAAGATATAATAATACTACGTATAGAACGGCCACTCGTTACCCCCTACCCGTTTGAGTCTTCCTCACTTCCACCCCGCGTCAGGACACGATTTACTACTCTGCGCGCGGGCTGCACTGGCCGCTGCAAATACCCGTGTAGCGTTCGTGCGTATGTGTAGTGTCTGTGAATAAATATAGTGTTGTGTGCGTAAGACAGCAGATTTTGTATGAAGAAACGCGGAGTGTCCGGGCTGTGCCTAGGTACACTCTAACCTACTTGAACCTAACAAACCTGAAAATTAGGAAAAAAAATATAGCATTATTATTATTGATTAAATTACATTTCCTTAGATTTTATAACAATACCCAATAGAACATAAACTGTTCTAAATTTAAGCGAACCACTGTAGAGAAAATTATTCAGGTTTCGTTTGTAATAAGCTTTGTAAATTAAGGGCGTATAACACTTACCTAATGCCATTTGTTTTTCAGGCTTTGTTTTACATAATCAAGCAAAATGAAATTGTATTTAGGTGAGTTGTAAATATAAAAATGCTAGTTTTTACCTGCGGCTTCGCCCGCATGATATTTTGATTTTTGACACAATATCATTATAATTTATAGCCTATGTGTTATTTTGATATATAAGCTATATAATTGCAAAGTTTCATCTCAATCCGTTCAGTAGTTTTTGCGTGAAAGAGTAACAAACATCCATACATCCATCCATCCATCCATCCATCCTCACAAACTTTCGCGTTTATAATATTAGTAGGATGTGTTTAGTTTAAAGCATTTTTCCAGATCTTCTGCAAGAGATTGCTTTACTATAAGAAAAATATACAAAAGTAATAATTATGTTCTTTTTATCAGTTATAAAATATTTAGAATTAGCGTCACAAGCTCACACGACGCTGAAAAATTGCTTTTTAACGATAGCCAAAACTTGAAAAAGGCCTTTTTGGTGGCCCTTTTTCTAGAATCTGAACCAATGTGTTTGCTATTGCTTCTGTACCAAGAATCCAGCCGTCGTGAAGCAAAAAAGGGTGGAGTTTGGAAGTTATGACGTCACGAACATGGCTGCCGATCGTTTTAAGATTTTTTATTTATGTTGAATTCTATTTCATAAAATAGCTCGTGATGGGCATCGTTTGATAGCTCTTTTGATTACCTATTGGGAATAATTATGATGGTTTCAATATTTCATTTAAAAATGGAATCATTCGGCTATTACTGATTTAACTAGATTTTTTTGTTTCAGTTGTCTCGTACATTGTCTGCGCACTCTATTTATTAGAATCAGTGTCTGCATTCATACATTTAAAGGAACATCCATCCAGCGTTCACCCATCCTTCTCCAGAACTAGACGAGAAGCAAGCAATAACTATCTAAGAGCAGTATTTTACCCTCCTCATGGCGGAGGGGTTCAATTAAATGGCCAGGTGCCGTTATATGGCCAAATAAACGGCCACTTGTTATCATCTTACGATCAAGAATTTTTAAATCGGCAACCCTTGAACAGCCAAATACATTTAAGTAAACAGCTATATTTAAATAGTCAATTACCCTTAAACGGTCAAGTACCTTTGAGTAATAAAATACCATCCCGACCTCTTTTTACTTACTATTAATAATAAATAAATTAACGTATTAGTTTTATTCGAAATGGCTTTTTTAATATTATGCAATAAATATACTTGATTGAATTTTAATTTTAATATCCTCATTAATGGATGAAAGAGAGGACGTCCTACACGCGGTCTCTGATCCCAAACTAAGCAAAACTTGTCATATGGCTGCCTAGGACTTATATACTACATATTATTAAATGCATACTTAGATATATAATTACTAATAACAACCAGACACAGAGTAAACACCTATGTTCATCACATATTTATTTATTTATTTATAACTAAATATTCAAGCATTTACAGTACTTAATACCAAAACATGCCTGAATCATTAGGTTTACATTTCTTAAATCTATGTACATTTTTTAACTATTAGTGCAACTAAAATGATGTAAACAACGTTGAATTAAAGTATTGATACAAATAAAAAACAAACATAAATGCTTGCCCTGGGTGGGAATCGAACCTACGCTTCTTTGTCCCAGTAGTAAGGGTAACTAACCACTGACTGAGCCACCGAGGCAGTCAACCGTTTTAACCGTGAGCCATGTCAGGGGCCTTCAGGCGGCTTAAAAACTCTGACACCAGGTCTAGCCACCCGGCCTATACGAACTTACTTATGGCTGTTAATAATGATGATGAGTAATTGTCACCAGATTACAAGTATTACAGCCACTCGCAGTGATAGCAATACCCTAAGTACACCGATTACCAAATATCTGGCACTGATAAGGTCCGAAACAATCAACGCCAGCCAAATATTTATCCAGTGATAGTCGATTTTCATTATGTGGCTCAGAATAAGGCCGCCAGAGCAGAGCCACAGTAGGTATATAGATTCATACAGTATTTCACAGCAACTTTAGTATCTATCAGATCAGACATATGATGTCCACAACTGTGCAACATGTATTTAAGCTATGCAAATTGTACAATAGCTATGAGAGCAAAGAGGTTGGTTGTATATTTTTTACTGCGCGAATTATGAACCGATTTTGGTGTTTCTTTTTTGTTTAGATCATATATTTTAGAGGTTATAGCGAAATGGGCGGAACTGTTTTTGAAAATTTAACAGTAATGTAAAAAATACTACATATATACCACATCGTTTTGTACGAACTATTTGAATTATATTCATAGTTGTAGTGGGTTGTGGTACTTTCGTCGAAAAATAATTATTTAATTAGACCGGTTAATATAATTACGTTGAAATAATTACATTGTGATTTCTCTTATAATAAAATAACCAGGATATTTAATCTATGCTTGGTATTTAAAAAAGTTTAGAAAAAAATAAATTATAAGACTTTCTCGACAATATCAAAGTGTTTCTCTGATACCAGTTTGTCGAATAAATCAACTGAACTGAATTGAAATGTAAAATACATTTCGCGCAAATAAAATATCTAGGATATTTGTTTCAATAAAATGAAAAATTAATTAACTATTGAGAAATAAATTAGTGGCTACAATTATACTGCGTTAATTTAATGACAGCTTTCTAAATAATGTCACAAAGGTTTAAACTCCTTTCCCGAAGTAAGCACCAAGTTGAAAAGTTATTCAATTTTAAAGTTTACTGATTGACATTTCGACTTAACCTTAACCCTGATCCTAGAGAAAGGGAACTTTCACCCAAATCCTGTGAACGACATTGACATCTACCTAACAGGTTCTGTGAAATATCAAACTAGTTGAGTGCTGTAGATTTTCCCATATTTCCACAAAGTTACCAGAGGGATAATGTGGTCGATCGAAAAATGAAAGACAGAGATGCATTGATCTAATATGGCATGAGTTAAAAAAAGACATGAAAAATATCTCGATTCAGTGGCTATTTGCCGTGTTTTTGTCCCGATAGTGTCGAATTCTTGTCAAATTCCAATACATATTATATTTGACAGTTGACAACTAGTGATAGTGATTAATCATACATTTTTGCGGTTGAGAATTTCCTCAAGCGAAAACAGCGCTATCTCTCTTGTTGTACTAACTCTGTGCATATTTCAGTTTTCATGCTATTATTTGCTGAAAACTATAAACTATTACATAATACCTAGCCATATCTGTCCGTCAGCCGTAGCACGTCCACTGCTGCACATAGGCCTCCCCTATGGAGTTTCAATAAGCCCGAATGGAGGCAACTTTCATTCAGCGCGTTCTAACAATCTTTAAATACGAAAACTTAGCTGCGTTACTAAAACAAGCTACACGCAAAAGTTTTAATTTAAAAAATGTCGCATGATATATGTCTATTTCCAATATCATAAATGAAACTCGGGTTTTGTTTAATTCTAAAGTCATAATTAACATCAAAAACTTTGTTGTACAAGAAATTCGCGAAACAATTACTTTTTGTCAAGTGGAATAAAAATATATCAAAATATTGCCAAACATATTATTTTATGTACGTCAACTAAAATATAGACTCTAAGAGCTTGGCTGAGTCTATTCTCTTGATACCTACTTAGGTTAGTGACTTCATAAACTTAGTACGCTTGTCAATTGACTTAAAACTTTGTTATGATTCTGAAACCACCTCAAATTGTTGAGTAGATTGAATTAATTGATTTTAAATTCTAATTATAAGTATGTTAGCGTTTTGGTAATGAGAAGCTGCATTCTGAGAAAATAAACAGCAATATAACCACACATTTGAAAAATCACTATACATAGTAAAAAATAAAGTCGCTTCCCTGTCTGTCTGTCCTAATGTATGCTTATATCTTTAAAACTACGAAACGGATTCTGATGAGGTTTTTTTAATAGATAGAGTAATTCAAGAAAAAAGTTTATATGTATAATACAATACAATACAAAATCACTTTATTTTCACACCATATATTACAGAACCAGTTTAACTAAAAAAATAAATAATAATCCGGTAGAACAATGGGCGGCCTTATCGCCTGCAGCAATATCTTCCAGGCAACCTAAATGTAATTATTTTGAAGATACATAATTACACTTATAATACACCTGTACAAAGCTGATAGGGCGGGTCGCTAGTAAAAAATAAAATTATATCTAATCAGAAAAAATAAAATAACGTTGAAAATCAGTTTGAAAAATAATATGTTTTGATTTCCACCAACTATATAGGATTAGTCATATTCATACTAAAAATATATGTTGTTTTTTTTCTTATTCTGATTCATTATACTGGGGCTTTGGTCGCTAGAGATCTATAAAGGAAAACATTGTAAGATAATCTCCATATACTTGCAGATCAGCTATCTCAATTCTACTAGATACAGTGTGATATAGTATGATATGGTGATATAGATATAGTATTTTTTACTATACTCTTAAAATCAGGGAAAAGCTTTATTGGCACCCGAAACACATTTACAGTATTTCGGTGTTAATGGATTCATGGGTGTTTTCAATTAAAAGTAAATGAAATTATAAACTAAGTAAACACTAAAATTTTGTAAGTACTTAAACAAATTCTGATTTTTAAAATATCGCTGCGTGTTGTGTTATAAAACTTATTTTGATGTGACATCAAGATGGATCATTCATTAACCAATCTAATAAGAAAAGAGAACAAGCGATGAAAAGTTAGAAAACTTGTAGAAAATGTATTTTTATGTTTTTTCCTAACTCAGTACAGCATCCATCAAATTGCTCAAAGACAAGTTATGAAAATGACTGATTTTCATTTTAATTATTACAGGAAATTTTGGAACATTACATCACATTAAACGTCACTCCCTTCTTTGGTCATTGTTTCCTGACATTTACAATCTGGATCTTATAGGCAAGAGCGAATAGGTATCTTTTAGATTTACATACTTGCTTCATATTCGGCTGCCACTTGACAGGCGAGTTGGTGGCCAAACATATTTAATGTGTCCACCGGTCTTAGAATGGGTGCTGCCATTGTTGAACGCCATGTGTGTCCGCGTGGAAGCAGCGTCGACAAATATGGACCCCACGGACTTTGCTGCCAGAAAAGCGCAGGTATGTTTTCCCGCCAAGGCTCTTTTAAATGACATTATTAAAAGGGCGCTTGCCTCTATCAACATCCCAGCTATTTTAGAGTCAGCTGGCATAGCTCGGGATGATGGCAAGCGCCCTGACGGCTTAACATTGATCCGCTGGGAGCATGGAAGGGCGCTGGTATGGGACGCAACATGCGTCGATACTTTGGCCCCTTCTCGCCTCAGTGGGACAACACAAAGAGCCGGAGCCGCGGCGGAGGCCGCAGAAGACGCTAAGCGGCGCAAATACGCATCACTCGCAAGTGAATATGTATTTTCGCCGCTTGGCGTCGAAACTTTTGGTCCATGGGGTCCATCCCTAAAAAAATTCTTCGACAAAGCTTGTTGACGCTGCTGGTGACAAGAGAGCTGGCTCATTACTCGCACAGAGAATCTCTTTAGCCGTTCAACGTGGGAATGCAGCCAGCGTTCTTGGCACCCTACCACACGGACATTATTTGTTTCGATTTTTAGCCTTTTTTTAGTATATGGGTAGGATGTAAGTAGGTAGGTATCGGTATAAGGTAGTTAAGAATTATATTTCAATGTTTTTTAAGTTATAAAAATAAATATTCATTTGATATGTAGGTATGTTTTGATGTGTATGTAAATGCTCTATTATTATATTAAAAAAATATTCTATAGCTTGTATTAGTATTTGCTAAATGTATAAAGTATGTGTTGGAAAACCACTTGAGGAAATCTGCAATTGCACGGAGCAAAAATTCGACGGTGTATGTAAGTAAACACAACTTGGGTGAAGTGTTGTACCTATCACTTCAATAGTAGGCCTATGTTCAATAATGGACTGTCAAGTACTGTCTCTATATCACGCTCACATAGTAAAACCTGAACTAGAATAAAGCCTACTTTTTAGTGTAGGCCTTATTAGGTAAGCGCAGTAGCCTGTAAGAAAATACCTATACCGATAAAATGCCTTCTCGCTCGCTCATAAAGAGTTACAGGATTGCGTAACAGAGACGTAGGACAAAATCTGTGACGTCAGACTACGTGATGTGACGCCAGCACCTTACACAATAGACCCTAGGTCCATTTTATGGCTTCCCCTCTGAATCGGCCATTTTATTGTCACGCAAATCTGTTCAATCCACTTCGTGACGTGAATACAACGATTTTGTTATTTGTTACAAACGGTGTGAAAAATACTTATATGAAAGTAAAACACTTGATTTTTTTTCACTACGTTTGGTGTGACAATCTACCATCATTGCAAAAACGTTCGAGACGACCACAGAGATACCAGAGGAATTATGACGTCGATCGAGAAAATCTGAGAGACCTGCTTAGACTTAACACGAGTTAGAAAGAGATATGAAAAATACCTCGATTCAGTGACTGTTGTCGTATTTTTTTTCGCGGAACGTCAAATTCTTATTCAAATCTGATACATAGGTATTTGGCGGAGTTTTGGCGGGAACGCGGAAATACTCGTATCATGTCGCCTCATTGTATTACGTTGTTGAACTTGTGTTTTTATCACTGATAATTAGTGAAAAATGGTGGTATTTCGTTGATTATGAGCTGATTTACGTGCATGAGTGTAGGCAAGTGATATAATGTGACGTATCATGTTGTTCCGTGTTGTTACCAAAACTCCATAGACGCCTCTAGTAAAGTCTCCACTGCTTTACTGAGGTATGACTTGGACTATGATTGGACTTGACCGCGACTTTATTGGACTATGACGAGACTACGACAGTGACTATTTTAATAAAATATTATCAAAAATTATTAAACTTATTACTTGTCACTGGCAAATGCACAATAATGCGACGCCAAAACTAAGAAGAAGAAGGTATTTGACAGTGACAACTTCTAGGAGAGATTTTCCATAGATTGTGGTTGAGGACAAGGAAGTTTCATACGAGAACTGGAACGCTTACGAAGCAAAATTTTAAAAAGAAAAATGTACTTTCTTTCTATATACAAAAGGTTCATATTTGTTTCTTACTTATCAAATGGGAAAAACATTCCGAGCAGGACAGCAACAACTGTTGGGCGTTGTCCCTTTCTCGAAACTTACCAGTATTAATAAAACTATTGGATGGTAGATTATCTCATATGTCTGGTAATCATTAAATCGCATTTAACCGTACAAGTTGATAAATATATTAGCATAAAATGTATTCTAATTATCGTAATAAGTTCGAAAATGTTCTGATTTTAATATTGGTACGCAATTATTTTTGCAATACAAAAACAGTTTTTTTCATATTAGTAGAATTAGTAGTAATTTACCTACTACGCACGGCCACACATATTGCACTTCATAAAACAATATGGCTGATAATTTATGCAAAAGTCGTTATTCTGCTTGCTGCTTAATATTTTTATAAGTTGAAAAATGGTGAAAAATTGTTGCGTTAAAGGCTGTAATAGTAAAGCTTATGCTGGTTGTGGAATTTCATGTTTTAGGTAAGTTTCTTGGTTTATTGACAAATTTCTTGTGTAGGGTGACAATAACAACAAAACATTTCGGGAATGTGATTTTTCCGCGTTCCCGCCAAAACTCTTGAGGATTACTTCAACGGAGTTTTGGCGGGAACGCAGAAAAGTCATCTCGCCTCATTGTATTATTTTGTTAAACTTGTGTTTTTATCGGTGATAATTAGTGAAAAACTGTGGAATTTCGTTGATTATGAACTGAATTACGTGCATGAGTGTGGGCAAGTGATATAATGTGACGTATCATGTCGTTCCGTGTTGTTACCAAAACTCCATAGACACCTCTAGTAAAGTCTCCACTGCTTTACTGAGGTATGACTTAGACTACGTTTGGACTTTACCGTGACTTTATTGGACTATGACGTGACTACGACAGTGACTATTTTGATAAAATATCAAAAATTATTAAAACTTAATAGTTACTTGACACTGGCAAATGCACAACAATGCGACGCCAAACAAAAGAAGAAGAAGATTGCCTCAACTTACAACAGCGTAACTCTATGGAGATACTAGACGACAGATATTTTTAGGCATTTCAGCATAATTACGCTATTCGCGTATAATTAAATAAGTAAGTAAATTAATTAATGCTACAAGTTTTCAACCGTAGAGCCAAGGAAATTTAATTTGAGATTTCTTAATATTATCTAAGAGAAGTAGGTAGGTATTATTAGGTATAATGCCTTAGAACCAGCTTTTAATCTGTACAGTAAGATACATAACCTAGCTATCTGTATCAATAATCAACTGAACAGTTTTTTGCCGACCTAAAAAGCTACAAAGTAGGCAACTCTTTGAAATATAGCTTTGAAAACTTCCAGACCAATTTACCGACTTAGGATCTAGTCTAGGGTGAGTAAAGTATTACCTTACGCTCTTGTAGACTAATCATTTGAAGCCTAGTACTCGGCAGTGATAGATCGAAGGATAAATTTTTCAAGTAGCTACTTCAACGCAAGTGAATTTCACGTACAAACCAACGCAAAGAAAGCGTCAACGACAAGTAATACAAAATACAAAAATATGTATTTGCCCTAAAATATGTATGTACAAATACCATATTGACAATAGTCCTCGCACTAACGCTAGCCTGTATCGCGGGAAACTGAGACCGATTACTGAAATATGGTAGAAAACTTGTACTATTAATTTAGACTACGTGATAACAAATTTCCTAAACAAGAAAAGGAAACACAGGGAAATATGTTTGTGTGTTTTGTATATGTGTGTGTGTGTGTGTTGTGTGTGTGTGTGTGTGTGCGTAATCCTACGAGTACTATTTATTCCCGTATAGCCAATTAAAGTTAATTCAGAGTAGTTAGGCTGTTTTGTTTTCTTTCTCCAGTAATTCTAGTTACCTTGTAAAAGACAAAACACGGACTACCTAAGTATTCTGAGTAACTTTGCGTTTATTAATAAGGCGAATTAAGATTCAACATTAAATAGAACCGTAGGATTTTGTTGAATGCGAGCCATTTTTTACAACAGCAACCTGTCTTATTGGAAACTTATTATTAGTAACCAAACATTCTCTCGATTGGCTATGCGTGAAGAAAACTTAAAAGGAGGTTAGAGGAGTCCTTAGCGTTTGCCAATTATTCACGCCACAGAAGTTTTCTGTAGAACAATAACGAGAAAATTTTAGGTACATTTTTTATTAAATCTACCATTTTTTTTTTTTTTTTTTTTTTTTATTTCGAATAGGTTTGCGTTTGACTACACACTGCCTGATGTTAAGCAGATGTGCGGTCTAGGGTGTAGCACGCTTACCTAGAAGATACCTATTTACTCGGGATTATTCTACTATTTATTTATTTACTTTCTATTTATTCTACCATCTGGAAGAAAACTCTTTTCACCCCTTAGTAGGTATATAACTAAATGTTATGTTTTGGTGTTAATCGCTTGAGTAGAAATATTGCGCGATCATAAGACATTTTTTTTTCAAAACACATTTAATTTTCTGTATAGGTACTTTCCAGACCAGGTTTTGCGTAAAAATATGATTTATAGAGTCTCAGATATATGATATGAAACTGTAAAAGCGTTGAACCGTTTTGTGAAAGCGATCGAAGTATTGAAGATGTAAAAAAACTCAAGTTGGATAATATTTAGAGGTTGCTTATTGTTTTTTTACCGACGAAACGGAGGAGGTACTCAATTCGAAGCGTATATTTTTTTATTTGTAACCACGCATAGCTTTTTACATAGTAGTCCGATTTCGACTTTCGTATTTCGATAGTCGACTGCCTCGGTGGCTCAGTGGTTAGTGACCCTAACTTCTGGGTCAAAGAGGCGTGTGTTCGATCCCCACCCAGGGCAAGTATTTATGTGATGAATATAAGTGTTTGCTCTGTGTCTGGGTGTTATTTAGTTACTATCTATATAAATATGTATTAAAAAATATGTATATGTAGTAATATCAGTCTCTGGCAGCCATAACACAAGCTTTGCTCAGTTTGGGGTCAGAGACCGTGTGGAACATGTCCCCTAATATTTATTTTTTCATATATTTATTTATTTTGATAAATATTTTTTTATTGAAAAGACTATATTTGATGTTGGTTCCATTTAAATTTTATGGAAATCGGCCGAGCTATTTGTGATAAATCAACAATAATGTGAAAAATGCACAGTTAAAGTCGGTCATGCCATTTTTCGAAAAAATAATTATATATGGTCAAGTTCACGGTTCACAAAAGCCATAATGAGACAAAACTATAATGTAAGGTTACCGTCATTCAGTAATTTTGATTAAAAGTGCAGGATTAAAACGACTCGCAGGGGATGACAGATTGGTCTTAACTTTTGGCGCTGCGGTACCGCAGTCGCTTCTGTCTGACCGTATCCCACCGATTGTAATCTCCATGCTAAATATTGGGACCGTTTATCATGTCATCCTGGCTGAAGTAGGTTATCTGTATGGAGTGATCAATGAGACGATTCATGAATTTTGATTGAGGTTACAAATCCGGCGTGGGCGGTGCGGGGCTATGAGCACGCAATCAACATGCAATCTACTCGGGGTATGTCGGTGGAAAGGTTACGTGGAACGGCTGTGTAGTGCTGGAAGGAGGTTGTATGCAACCTGATGCCGTAGCCGATCCGAGGAAACCTACGGGGGCGTATGTAAGGCGTTATTTTTTTTAGGGTTCCGTAGTAAAACGAGAATTATAACTCCGTTGTGTCCGTCCGTCTGTCCGTCGGTCCATCTGTTCTAATATTACAAAGCCTTATAGGGTGAAACAGCTAGTTCACGACCACTTAGTGGGCTAGTAATCTTTGAAGTGACATTATTCACTATAATGATAATGTTCTGATTCAAATACTACTCCGAAGTTTAGAAAAAACCTTAAATACTTAATTGAAAAATCATAAGTTTTTTTGTATTTTATGTTAGTAAGTATAAAATAAATAATGATTTATCAAAATGTGCTACTTTTTAGTTCCCGACCACATATGGTCAGTTTGCGTCCGACATTTTCGTTAGTTGACGTCCACTCAAAACCATTGAAAAAAGAGCCTTAGAGCATGTTCTTAGGGTCGTAACGTAAATAATAACAGCATCAAATAATCATGTTTAAATGACATTTAAAGGATATGGAAAAGATGCGGTTTTTGAAATCTTGCAGAAACAAAACATATACCAATAAAAAGCTTATATAATTATCTTTTCAAGCACATATTTTTTAGAATTTTTTTCATCGCCATTTAATTTTCAAATGGGTTCTAAAAACATTAGTAAAATGAACAATGTGCTACACCAAATAACTGCATTAAGCCTAAATTGAAAAAAAAAACCTGACAGTGACATTATGAAACAGCAAAAGGAAATGACATTGTCAATATTGAACAACCAATGGAGGGCTGGTCGCCATGTTTTAAAAAATAAATAAATGTCAAACTCTAAAATACCAGCCCGCTATTGGTTGTTTGAAGATTCCTGTCTGATACGTAGACTACGTAGACCTCCTCTTAGTATTACCAGTTCAGTCTAAATATTTTCTACTTAGTGAAATAAAAAAGAGATAAAATAAAACGGCGATACACAAAAATATGTTTTTGCGTGAAATAATATTCTTAAATATGGCACTAAACATTAATACAGCTCGCATCGCTGCCGGTTTTCAAGGACCGCCTCCCATATAAAAAGTTTACCAACTCCTTTAGTTAAGTATCTAATTTTATTCATTCAATTATTTTAACGATAAGTATTTATTTTTCATCTATTCACACTTATTTAGAAATTTTAATAATAGTATTATTTACTTATTTAGTAATTTTTGAAGGGCATTAGACACGTGGTCGTTAGCTGACCGATTGTCGACCACCGAAATAATGCTTTATATTTTAATGGTAATCACATTTTGCTGGTCGCATTCTGAAGTGTACATAAACCACGTCCTAAAGATCAAACTGAAAAAAATAAAATGCCGTACCATGAAGTATCAGTTAGAAAATTTATGAAGAAGATCGATGGGAAATAGTCATTTGCCAACCATGTGGTCGTGAAATGATGCAAACACAATTTTAGTAGGTTAGTTTGCCGAACACCTATTATTTTAATTAAAAGCGCATATTTTTCATTAAAATGACCCTTTAGGGGTTAAAACATGTTTTTCTAAACATTCCAAGCTACATTTGGATGCGTGAATCTCGACAAAAACTTGTTTTACTTGCGGTTGAAAAAGTCTCGTCTCACTATTTTTTTCGTAAATTTGTGCAACCAATTCCGACACGTCCACTATGGGTCTGGTTCACAGGCTCATTGAAGTGCATCACGTATCAGAAGACAAATCACAGTGTCGCGGAGGGGAAGCGATAGACTAAAGTATCGTTCAAAAACGAAAACAAACGTTGGCGCGCTTTTATTTAACTATTTATAGTGGTTTTATGAAAAAGTGGTCGTGAACCGGTGGTGGTCGGCAAACTGGCCATTTCACC
Organism: Hypomecis punctinalis; assembly: GCA_949316475.1. Classification (NCBI taxonomy): domain Eukaryota; kingdom Metazoa; phylum Arthropoda; class Insecta; order Lepidoptera; family Geometridae; genus Hypomecis; species Hypomecis punctinalis. The sequence continues at coordinate 25,391,306 of OX438800.1, read as the reverse complement.
TTAACTACTATATTTACTAACCAAATTCCATGGAATTTGAGATTGTGATAGTTTTAGTATAGGTCTCAATTTATGATTTTTTTTTTCAATGGTGTATTTAAGGGGTAGCTTGCATGTATGGGACATGTAGGTAAAGTGGGGATGTTTTTTTTTTCAAATGTCAAATGAATGTTGACGTCCACTATCCTGTATAAATGAATAAATTCTCCACTTACCGGCAAGCGCTGTGTAGGACGTCCACTCACAGTAACCGCATTATTACGCTGTATGCAAGCTGTGGTGGTCTAGTGTTGATAACGCCCGCCTCACAATCGTAAGGTCGTGGTTTCAAATCCCGGTCCCGTACTAATGAATACCTTGGAAATTATGTACGGAATTTCACTGGTTTTTCGGTGAACCCATCCCGCATTGCGCCAGCGTGGATATGGCCTAATCACCCTACGTGGGAGGCCTACGTCCTGCAGTGGACTATTAAAAAGGCTGGTACAGTAATACTAGTATGTAAGCCGTTTACGTTTGGTCCGATTGAAAATCTGTAGCGGGCACTTGTGTCTAGCCGGTGGACGTAATATTAACAATGATTTCTTCATAGAGATATTAGAAAGACTTACCAAAAAGTACTAGATCTTGATAATTTGGCGCTTACCTGAAAATTTTAAAAGATTATTCATAAAAATTTAAATTCAAAGAAGTAATGAGAAAATTCGGAATGATCTCGATCACATTTTCCCTGGAGAACCTAGATACCAATCTCTAATTTTCAGATTTCCTTACACAGAATCGTAATCGTGCTTGAACTCAAAAATACTCATTTACCATTTGCACAATGAAAGAGATAAGGTTTTCCATTATAAAATCTATTCATTGATATGCAATGGTTATATTGCGGTTGGCACTTTTCTCCTATCTCGTAGAAGTGGAGGGTTTGAATCTAAAATCGTTTGAAACCTACAAGATAAAATTGAACTTCTGAAATTTTCTTAGTGTTATTGTATTATTTTATAGAATTTAACAAATCTAAGCTTGCCGCAACTTGCATTTATAATGGGCATGATGAGTAAATAAATAAAAAAATGTAATTAATTCGTCAGATAGATTATCAAAAAATATTAGATACGTATTTTTTTCTTTTGTCAATTAAACAAAAATTGACGAAGATATAGCCCGTTAAAGTTCCGCGTGACGTCACGAGTGCAATATAAATGTACAGATTACGTCACACTACGAGCCATGAGCCCCCACTCCCGAACTTTGACAAGGTGAATCTTTGTCATTCAATGACTGATTGACAAAAGAAAAAATACGCTTCCAATATTTTTGAATAATCTCACTAACGGACTAATTAACATAGTTAATTAATATAAGTTAATATTAGTACATAATTAATAACACAAAGCTATTACAACTAGAGAGATAGCGCTGTTGTTGCTTGAGACAATCCTGAACCACAAAAATGTATAGAAAATATGGCTCAGCGCTGTCAAAACTGTCAAACATGTATTGGAATTCGACACTACTGAGAGTAAAACACGGAAACTAGCCACTGAATCGAGAAACTTATTATGTCTCTTTCTCATGCAATATAAAATCATTGCATCTTTTTCTTTCTTTTCTTGATCGACTACGTTATCACTCTGGTATCTCTGTGAATTATAGTAATATTATTTTTACCCAGTCATCATACGTATTATGAGTGCAATTAAACAAAACCATATTATGGTGTTCATTGTTATGAAAAACAGTTAATATGAAACTATGAGGTATCATAATATTAGTATCACAAAAAGAAATCAGATTTACACAGAATTATTGGTGTTTCTGCAGGTGCAAGGAAATATCTTTTGTAAGGAGCAGTAAATGTTGTTTATAATGAGTACAATGACCTCCTTTCGTTAAACATGGATTGTTTATAACCGAGTATACATTTCGTTTATTCATCTGCAGCATACACTGGAACTTGGTGATTAAACGCGCCAAAAATACAATTTAAAACTAATTTTAAGTTGATCCCTGTCTGCTTTCAGTCACATCATTTTGTTTTAAAACCTAGTGTAACAAAAGTCACGGAACATGGTCTATGTCATCTAGTAATTTAAATAGAAACCGCCAACAAAATGTAGGTACGGAACAGCTGGTATGTTTGGGATTTCAGGGACGATCTTCTAATACAAGTTGTTACATAACGATATCTCATTAAATATAGAAAGGATTCAAACTAGTGTTGTAGCTGTCAATATTTAATAAAACTAGGTAGCGACTTACCTTCTCATATACTGGAACTTGATGACGATGAATATGAGCAGGGTATTGGCAGCCAGCGACGCTGTCAGCACCCCCACATACAGCACTATGATGACCACATCTGGCCGGTAGAAGACATCCAGGTCCAGAGGAGGAACCCACGGCTCCGACTCGTTCCAAATATGAATGGATCCGTTCCTCTCCTTCTGCAGTTCCAGCTCTAAAGTCGTCAGATCTGGAGGAGTCACGCCCGCCATTTTGCTTGACCATTTATGAATCTTTTTTTATTTCTTACGTATTTAGCAAGTAATTTTTGGTACACTGGAAGTATTAATGACTAGAGATTAACACTTCACTGATTTTAGTACAGTTCCACTAGAGTCATAGCTTTTTGTATTTTTACTCTTTGAGAGAGTCAATTTTAAGTTTTATTGTATTTGTATATGAATTTTTAGCCTGAATAAATTCAATATGAAGTTTTAGCCATTTGTGCACATTCACTAGATAATAATGATTACACTTCACCACTTCTTCAAACTTTTACGAGTTCTTTAGAACTTTTAACAATTGAGAGACTTAGGTTCAAGTTTTGTACTTAGTCTTTTTTCTTATGTTATCACTATTATGTCTTCAAGTAATTTTATTTCGTTGCTCAAAATGTTCAAAATGTTTGTCTTATTTTACACGCACAGTTTTTTTTCACTAAATACGTTCTTCAATTAACTGTTATCGATAAACTTTGTAATCCTTTCGTTTTGATTTCTTCTTTCCACCTAAGTCTTTCGTTATTTTTATTCATTGATCTATCTTGTGGATGTTTACAGTTGTTATTTAGTAGATGATCTAGTTTTTTCCTTGTTCTAGTTCACATATTTGTGGCACTGTTAGTTCGTGGATGATTTATTTTTGCCACTACGTGTCCTTGATACACTTTTGAATATTGGTCGCGCACGAGAACTGACTTTTCAATACTTTATCATCGGATTAAAGTGAGCTAAATCAAAAAAGATTACATTAATAGAATATGTCGACTGTAAATACACCTAAACTTGTTTTTAGGGTTCCGTACCTCAAACAGAAAAAACGGAACCCTTATAGGATCACTTTGTTGTCCGTCTGCCCGTCTGTGTGTATGTCAAGACTCTTTATCTCGGAAACGCGTAAAAATATCGACTTGAAATTTAAACTGTATACGTATATTTATGGTATCTTGCAGTTGTGTAAAAGAAAAACTTCTCAGCTATCGTTCAAAAAAGTTAGAGCCGTTTATGACATAAAAAACAGCATATTTCGACACTCACAAAAATCAAAACCTACAGGGTACTTCCCGTTGATATTGAACTATGACATTTGGCGAGAAGCATTGTCTCAAAGTACACATATAGGAATAAATCTGAAAACTGTACATATTTATTTCGATCACAAAAAATAGGGCCTGGAAATTCACAAAATATGGGTTCGAAATTCAAAGTGAGTAAATCGTATCATGTAAGGTATAGAGATTTTAACAACTTACTTCCCAATTTTGTGAAATTTTCTGGATTTGCACGGAACCCTCGATGTGCGAGCCTGACTTGCACTTGTCCGGTTTTTTTTATTTATTTTCGACTTAAAATGGGATGTATGAGTTGGCTGCATATTATTAAACACACTTGTATGTAAATTTGTTTCTTCTATGACAACTATAACTATTGAGTCAACTTAATTTGAAAATTTGAATTATAAAGTTAGACTGATTTAGGAATAGAAAACATCTTTAATTTAAATATTATCAGTAATTCCACTGTATCATAAATCGATATTAAGTTACCATTTTCTTCGACACTTATAAAAAACATTGAATTATCTTATTATCTTACATTGTAAGGTTATGACAACTATAACTATTGAGTCAACTTAATTTAAAAATTTGAATTATAAAGTTAGACTCATTTAGGAATAGAAAACATCTTTAATTTAAATATTATCAGTAATTCCACTGTATCATAAATCGATATTAAGTTACCATTTTCTTCGACACTTATAAAAAACATTGAATTATCTTATTATCTTACATTGTAAGGTTATTTTATTTAAAAGTTTTGTCAAGAAATAAACAGGGATATTTTTGACCTAATAAGCTTACACAAGACCTAAGCGGCTTAATTAATACGCCCACAACGATTTATTCTCTTCTGCGCCTTTATTAAACAAAATATAAGTGAACACAAGCTAAATAAGCAATGTAAGTTGTTGCTAAAAATGTTTTCGTAGAACATTGAACACCAAAGATAATCTTTTTATACTTTAAGTAATTTTTTATACTTTAGTTTTGTGTAGGCAAACTCAAACCTATATGTAATTTTTTTGAATTTGAATTTATTTATTTGCGAGAATGTAGTACATACAAGGTGTTACAATAATTGACAAATTTCCATACATCCTGTCATTTCTGACGAGCAAATGTTTTTATATTAAATGAATATGCTAACAAATTTTCTTAAAGGGCCACAGGCTTTACTATGGCCACAAGCCACAAAAATATGAATAAAAAATGTCATTATATATTAGAATTATTGAAGTCAAAATTATACAATGCAACGTCAAGTAATGTCAAACAATGTTTAAGTAACGGAATCAGACTTGGGTAATAACGACTAGTTTTTAAAGTCTTGGGTGGTCTTTTTCAAGTTGACGAGTTCTAGCGCGCGGATCCGAATACGGTCGGAACTATAGTTGTTTCGACTATTAAATTACGTGACACTTTCCGTTACATGAAGTATAAAACATGTGATAAGCACGTTATTTTCCAATTTTTTTCCGTATATTTTTTACCAAAACATATATGGCTATAAATATTAAATACAATGAAAAGCTATACATGATGAAGCAGTGGGACAGATGAATGATAAATATTTTTTTTACTAAAATAAATAGCGCTCATAGCGTAGTTTGACTAGGTGTTTGTTAGCGATAATCGAAATTAAGCAACGTTCAGCACGGTCAGTCTTCGGATGGGTGACCGCGGGTGACACTTACAACTGAGCGCTACCGTGGCTCGGATGACACGTTAAATTGTAGGTCCCGGTTGTTTTAACCGTGTAGCCGTGGCGGAGGCTTTCAGGCGGCTCAAAAATTTTGACACCAGGGCTAGCCACCCAGCCTATAAGAACTTACTTACTTTTTAGGGTTTCGTACCTCAAACGGAAAAAAACTGAACCCTTATAGGATCACTTTGTTGTCCGTCTGTCCGTCTGTCCGTCTGTGTGTAAGTCAAGACTCTTTATCTCGGTAACGCGTAAAGATATCGAGTTGAAATTTAAACTGTATACGTATATTTATGGTCTCATGCAGTTGTGTAAAAGAAAAACTTCTCAGTTATTGTTTAAAAAAGTTAGACCCGTTTATGTCGTAAAAAACAGCATATTTCGACACTCACAAAAATCAAAACCTACAGGGTACTTCCCGTTGACATAGCACTATGAAATTTGGAGAGAAGCATTGTCTTAGAGTACACATATAGGAATAGATCTGAAAACTACACATTTTTTTTTAAATCACAGAAAATGGGGCCTCAAAATTCACAAAATATGGGCTCAAAATTTAAAGTGAGTAAATCGTATCATGTCTATCATTAGAACATACTAAAACAGATTTTTAAACGGAACCCTCGATATGCGAGCCTGACTCGCACTTGTCCGATTTTTAAAACTTAAACTAGATTCACTAGAGTTCCCAACAACCAACAATACTATTATTATTTACTATCCAAAACGGTGCTTCGAAATATCGCTTCACTGGCTTTATAAGATTTAAAAGCATTTTTACTACCGCTCTACTTCCGCCCGAACTACCAATATCGAGATTAATTTTATACCTATAAAGCACTAAACTTGCGTTTTTAGACCATTCATTCGACCAAACGTGAAAGCGTTCTTTTCAGCGATAAATTCTGTCAGAATTTATGGCAGATTTCTGACAATAAGAAAGTTCAGTAATGAACTTCATTAGCAAATAATCAACCCGCACTTGGTAAGAGTGATAAAACACCCTTCGTGTGTGGGCCTAAGCTCGAAACATACTATCGGACGCGGTTTACGGACGCGACTGACAGCCGCGACCTAGACTATGAAAGTACACTGAGCCGTGCACACTATCGGACATAAGTCTCGGACGTCACCTTCGGACGACCTTGAGCGTTCGGACGTCCGAGAGCGATCTGGCACACCGGATGTTTTAAGACTGTGCACATTGCTAAGTCGCGGCGGTCAGTCGCGTCCATCAGCCGCGTCCGATAGTATGTTTCCGGCTTTAGTTTTGGGACCAGCGTAATAGATATATGAACAATCATTCTTAGTGGATAGACGTATGTTCAGCAATAAACTATTAAGAGGCCGGTACTACTACAGTACAGTGCAAGCAAGAAATTGCATTTTGTTAGCTATTTTATGGGTATCTAATTTGATTAAGTATGTTTGGAAGTGAGTAGCCCTATCCATTTCTCAATTTTTTATCCATCTGATTCTAGAAATAAAAATTGGTTGCTTGTAAAAGTGGTTTACCGACGATAATTTTACGTAATAACGTCATCACAAGCCGAACGGTTAGGCCGATCGTGCCTCTCTATCGCTTGTTCCGAGCTCTCGCTAGCACGCTCGGCTCAGGCGTAACGTGACAATGAGTCATACTTTTTCATCGATTATAAGACGTTATCACGTCAAAAGTGTACCCATCATCTACAAAATGTTTGAACTGCCATATGTCCACTGGTAGGCGTCAATTATTTATTTATTACTAGCTGATCCGGCGAACTTTATTTCACGCAATATCTTTATAAGCCGTGGTGGTCTAGTGGTAGTGACACCCGCCTTACGATCGTGAGGTCGTGGGTTCAAATCTCGGTCCCGTACCAATGAGTTCTTTTGAATTTATGTACGGAATTTAACACCGCTGGCTTTTCGATGAAGGAAAACATCGTGAGGCAACTTGCATATGTCAGTAGAAGAAATTCGATGGCGTATGTGAATCCACCAACTCGCACTGGGTCAGCGTGGTGGATATGGCCCAAACACCCTTCGTGGGTAGGCCTACGTCCTGCAGTGGACTATTAAAAAAGGCTGATACATACATACATACAATATCTTTATAAATTATAGCCTATGTGTTATTTTAATGTATAATCATTACTATTGCAAAGTTTCATCTCTATCCGTTCAGTAGTTTTTACGTGAAAGACGAACAAACATCCATACATAGTACATATAAACTTTCGCGATTAAAATATTATTAAGATTTGTGGCAAACACAAGCCATTAAAGAATTATTTTAGGCATCTCTTCACATTATGTCTTAAGAGCTTTTTCAGGAAATTTAACAACGAGGTAAAAACATTTGTAACACATTCGTATGAAATAATAAACACGTAACTAATGACACCATAGTCAAAGCTGGTGCCGCCCGCTGTTCTGCCGTCGACGTAACCAGGACGTGCCAGCGGGAGACGGCAAGAATCAATTTGGAGCAATTAGAAACATTTGTCGTATGTTGCGGAAACTTATGTGGTTTTCGCGTATTTTATTTTGAATATGTATATGACTCACGTGGAGTTTAAAGTCTTTTCCGTAATAGATACATTATGTAATCCTTACCTACTATTGTTAGACCTAAATCCGTAAAAGTCTTTTGCTGGTATCTTTGTATCACGTTTCACGCTGCAATGAAGAGACGGATCGACATGAAATTTTGACTGAATATTGTATATATCTCAAAAATTCAATCCTATGGGGTGGCACAAAAACCAAATTAAAAAAAGCTAGCAGTAGTAGTAGTAAGCAAGTTCGTAGTCGAGTGGTTAGACAGTCAGACAGACAAACAAAACTCTTCATTTACATCTATACAATTTAAATAATATTTAAAATTTAAAATATAATTAGGTATAAAGTGGCAGCCTTATCACCCATGGCGATTTCTTCCAGGCAACCTTGCTCGAATATGAACTGACCAGAACAAGAAATATTGTCATAAACTAGTTTAGCCTTGGTGTCAGAGTATTGTGCTTAGAATAAACCACGGCCGTAAATTTTAAGTCACGAATTTCGCTTTCTCCAGGTTGTATTTCATATAATTTTTTCCTTGCATTATTATATTCTTTTTTGCTTTTACGCCGACGTTAAAAGCCGATTTTAAAAAAATATATAAATAAATGTTTAACAAATGATCAGACAAATTGGCCAGCCTATTAGGGAAAGATGTCACATAAAAATAAATTACACAATATACAAAATCATTTATAGACTCAGTCAAATAACCCACCCCTAATTGTTCCGGGGGCAAAGGCCCCTAAAACCCTGGCTGCATTACCGCGTTGAATGGCGATGGCCAAACTTTGCTCCAGGAAACCGCTGGAGCGGTTAGCGGTTTCCTGGAGCAAAGTTTGGCCATCGCCATTCAACGCGGTAATGCAGCCAGGGTTTTAGGGGCCTTTGCCCCCGGAACAATTAGGGGTGGGTTATTTGACTGAGTCTATAAATGATTTTGTATATTGTGTAATTTATTTTGATGTGACATTATTGACATGATTAATAGATATTTACTAAAAATGTTTAATTTATTAATAGAATTGAGTATCAGATGGAAAAAACATTTGCCTAAAAATAATTATAAGCTATTTCGACAGAAAATAAGTCAAAATACAAAAATCCTATCTTTCAGTTCAGATAAAGTACCGATGATTCCACTCTGATGTAAACACCTTTAGAATAGCAAATATATTTTCATTTCCTCCTATAAAAGACATTGTTTTTTCTTGGAAGCGCTTTCCAACCTTTTAATCACTTCCTCTAGAATCTTACGGTACTTATTAATAAATTTTTTAACTGTCTTTTCCAACATCGTTAGAGCTTCACCAATTATTATAAAAGTTACAGTTACGAAAGATAAAAGGACTGAAAGACTAGTAGTGCCCCATGTATTTAACAATAATAAACAATAACCACGCGGGTATATTATAGTTATTACCTATAGAACAGATTTTATTGTGGAATTAATCCTGTAATTAGGGATTACAAGGTTTGGCTCAAAGTAAAAGTATAGGTAATGATGTAATTCACCTGAACGGCTTCAATATTACTTATTACTAAACATATTCTATAATCTAACCAAACTAATATAACCTTGCCCTGCTACTTAATTATGGACTAGTAATTTGTCACTGACCAGGCTAAAACGAGGTTCATGTTACTCATCATTATGATCAACTTCTACAAAAAGACTAATTCTAAAATAGTGAAAAGAAATTCTTTTCTTCGCAAAATATTTGCTGGTAAAATCCGTTCTCAAATAAATTTCGACTGAAATTTTAGTATCAACGGACTTTATTTTGCAATTTCTAGATTGTTCCCGTGCTAAAAATTGTTTATAAGTACAACAAAATACACTTAATGAGGACCTCTTTTTGGTGTATCATAGAGCTTAATTATAGCCTCGTACTATATCGTAATGGGTAGTTGTAGTAAGTATATCTCATTACTCCACAAGCTAATTAGGAATTTGATATGACAATGTGTATAGCACTTAGCAAAGCGACTTGAAAGATGTGGAGCAACTTGTATCTAGTTGTAGGTTTCTTTTGAAAGTTTTGAAGCGCGACCATGGCTCGGTTAACACCTTAGATAGATCCTAGTCATTGCCATATCAAAATCCTTTCGGCGGGTTAAATACTCCGGTGACTGGTACCTACCAGACCTAGCTCTGTCGTCGTCATTATCGTCTGACAATCAGCTCGCCCATGGCTGACTTGAACCAGATAACTATGAACTAATTGTGAGTATAGCATGAACTCAGCACAGTCATGTTACTAAAAAAAGTAAGTTCGTATAGGTCGGTTAACTCAGGTACCAGAGGTTTTAAGTCGCCAGAAAGTTTCTAGCATGGGTTAACGATTAATGTAAACTGGGCCTACAATTATCGTGTCATCCGAGCCATGGTAGCGCTCAGTTGGAAATGCTACCCGCGGTCATACATACAAAGACTGACCGTGCCGAACGTTGCTTAACTTCGTTGATCGCCAAAAACATGAAGTAAAACTTGTTACTAAGACGCTAATATTCTGATTATCTCTAAAATACTCCCTCGTCACCAAATTTCGTCGCATTCTGTTTCAAAATTAAGAGAGAGCAAACAACATACGCATAAGAGTACGGTTATGAAGAGCTTAAGAGACCAGCGGAGTAATTAATGCGAAATGTTAATAAGCCTACAGCCCCTTTGAAGATAAGGCGTATGTGCTTACGAGTGCCCGAGTTAAATAAATTAAACCTCGTTCTAAATATAGTGCACGAATTATCGCAGCGCTCGTAGCGTAGTTTGACTAGGTGTCCTGCCGGCTTAGCATGCGACCCGAAGCAATTATTTCGTCCGAAATACCAATTCGTGTGAAGTAAATTCGTGTCATAGAATCGTGATCTATGGTCACGAAAAACTAGTGTCGCCCTGTGATTAAATAATTTGGATATTTAATTTTGCAATGAAGCAACACTGATATAGTTCATTCAAAACACAGGGGTGCGTTTACGCACTCCAGTTTATGATTAAAAAAAAAACAGGCTAAGTCTATGTCACCCGTTTAGGGCATCCGTCAGGTGGAGTGCATAAATGCACCCCAGTGATTCCAAAGGGATAATATTGTGGTCTGTGGTCTATCGAGATAATCTAAAAGAGATCCATTGATTTAATTTTAATACAACATGAGTTAAAAAGACATATGAAAAATATGAACTCTAGTCAGATTTTCCATTGAAGAAGGTTACATTTTATTAAAAATTTGACAACAGAAATACAACAGATAACAATAAAGAAGGAAAACCATTCCTCACAGAGATACCTCTGTGATTATCACAGTACTTATACGATTATCAATGATCATCATAGTTTATATTATGACTGAAACCTTGAAATGAACTGCTACAAAACCACAAATTAATTTGTGTTTTATGCGTTGGAGTTCATACATTGGTCTTTGAGTGTATTTTTGCATCCTGTAAAATATTGTATCGTACTACAACTGCAAGCGAAGCATAATTAGGATACAACATATTCCATAATAGTTAAATAGGACTCAAGTGTGTCTACTGTCAATAATAACTGTGCAAAACTGAAAAACCTTATTTTACGAAAGTGAACCTAAAAATGTCCAAAGAAATTGATGTGAATGATAAATAAACATGAAGAAGTATTTTTAGTTTTATTTATAAATTAACTTCTATATATCTATATCAATAAATATATAGTAAAATAATATATAAACTTATTGATTTATGGAGCCAAAAAAGTAATGTCGCCATTTTGGTAGCCATGTTTTAAAAAATAAATAAATGTCAAACTCTAAAATATCAGCCCGCTATTGGTTGTTTGAAGATTTCTGTCTGATACGTAGTACCATTAGTAGTCTGTGAGAGTATCACTCAAGAGCTCGGTGCGCTGTTGTAAGTTTGATATTTACAGCGTTACCAATACCAATTTTCCTAATTAACGAAAACCCAAAGTAAAATTCTCTATACCGGGGAGAAAAAATATCCCAATTTCCAATCTAAACTGATACCTCGCCAAATTGCAATCTAGAAGGAGCCTCAGCTCGGAACCTGTTTTAAAAAAACTACCTCGCTAAGGGATGATTTATATTAGGACGGGGCAGGCACGGGACGGGCCGGTGATAGGCCGAACGGGGCCCGTACGAAGCCCGTATAACGCATATACGACGCTTGTTCCATACATTTTTGTTGTGGTTCGTACGACACCCGGACGGGGCCCGTCCGAGTTTTTACACAAAATGTATGGAACATGCGTCGTACGGGCGTCGTACGGGCCCCGTCCAGCCCGTCCCCGGCCCGTCCGGCACCCGCCCCGTCCTAATATAAATCATCCCTAAATCGACACAATAAAATATCTATCCCTACAACAATCTCCAATGGAGATAATACCCCGTAATTTAACAAATCCTTCACAATTCAGCAACGCTGGTTGTTTATTTAGTTAGTTTTGCCTATCTCGTAGTATTTCGTCCTCAAAAAGTTTGACGAAAAGATATTCGCGGTGAAATGTCAAAATACGGCTAAATTCCCGTGCACATGTTAGAGTTTGTCGACGAAAGTGCCACAGGTACATAAATCATTCGCGAGAATTCTACACCACAGAGTAAAAACTGACGAAATAAGTGTGTTGTCATGTTAGGGGAGGTAGAAGTATCGGAATATTTCTATTTTACTCGCAATAAGATCGTTCTCGTGGGTCGCATCCTAGAGGGCCTGAGCAATGGCCGAAGTTAAGAGTGCGCCTAATGCCATGAAAAAAACAGATTTCACCCGCGCTTCTTGCATCGCCCGCTATCATCTATACTGCTTTGTTTAGAGTCGAAAATCGCATGACACAGTTCACGATGATTTTGGCTTCGAGCGCCAGCTTACATTTTTAGGTGACATTTTATTTATTTTTTCAAAATTTAAGCATATATTACAAAAAACTAATCGATTACTCTACTAGAACATTAGTCTGGCTACGTAATTTGTCAAAAATAATGTGGTGTTGTCGCTGATAATTTCGAACATATGAAAAAAAAAGTTTTTTTTATGATGCGAAGTTTTTTTTTTCTATGGTAACCACATCATTTTCCAAAATTCAACGCGATTACTTTGCTACTATAGGTTCTTTCTTTTCCTATAATAAAATAAAAAGCCTTTTATTCTTACAGTAAAATTAATAGTGAAAGGTTGTTACATTAATGTTTTAAAAATATATAATTATACTAGCTGACCCGGCCACGCGTTGCTGTGGCTAAATAAATTAAAATTGCGACTATAACTTGAGATTAAACTATCCTATCTCTCAAGTTGGATCGAACTGCACATGGTGTGCGAATTTTATTATAATCGGTTAAGTGGTTTAGGAGTCCATTGAGAACAAACATTGTGACACGAGATTTATATATATTAAGATATTTTTTCCTTTCCTATAGTATTTTTAATATGGTTATTTATGTTCGTTATCTTTACACCACGTCTTTAAAATGTTGTTTTAGCATTAGGCGCCCCCTTAAACAACGTTCGGACCGGTCAGTCTTCGGATGGGTGACCGAAAGTGACATTTACAACTGAGCCTTACCGTGCCTCAGATGACACGCTAAAAATGTAGGACCCATTTGCATTAATCGTTAACCCATGCTGGAAACCTTTTGGCGGCTTAAAACCTCTGGTACCGGAGTTAACGGAAGAATTATTAAATTCGAAGAGTATATATTCGAAATTACTCGCATTTAAATTTTGTCCAAATCGGCTGAGCCAATTTCGATAAATCTACAATAATGTGAAAAACACTACATCGATCCGTGCGAAATATTCGCGGATTCTGTATACTGTTGAAGTCGGTCATGCCAGTTTTTGCAAAAAATAATTCTATGCCGACATGTTCTTAGCTCGGTTATGATATGATACATCTTAATGGGCAAACGCATTAAAAGAAAGGGGCATCGCTGGCACGCCTTTTCTCACGTTTAGATTAGTCGACGCCACTGAATGTTTATCCAGAATTCCTGGTGATTCATTCAGATCCAAAATCATCAATCGGCTCGATCGCGCCACCTACGCTATATTTTTCTGTAACATGCACTTTGTTTTTCGCAACAGATTTTTAATCTCCGAAAACATTTCAAAGTGGCATGTATCCGGCGCGATCGCACAGAATTATCAAATTACGTCTCAAGGACAAAGTCGATGGATAGTTAAGTAATGTAAGAGGCATTCATTTTCATCAAATTTAAACACTAATATATTCGTTTTCTTACACATTTTAGAAATTTGTTGTAGGGATGATAATTATGGTATGTCCCGTTTACATGTATTTTATATTTTGTAGACGCAAAGTCAACAAAACAATTAACAATACATCTACATTATTACAGCGTTTTGAGGATATGGACTAAATAAGCTTTTCTCTAATTTTCCTCTTCTGTCAGAGAGTCAGTAAAAGTAGAACGCATACACCAAATCTGTGGAAAAAGACTATTTTTTCTTATTTTTGTAGTGATTTCAGTTCTCAATCAACATTGAAAAAAGTGTCATGCTGGGAGTTGTTCAAAATAGTAAATACAATTTTTTTACGAGGGGGAAATCTTTCAAACATGCCCGACCGCTTTGGGGTGCAGTCGGGTTATGTGGGATTGTACCCACTAAAACCCCCTCGGTGGCCAGCTTATGTGCCTCCTTGGGAGCTCCGGGATCTCCGAAAGGAAAGGAAAGGAAGAAAACAAAATATTCTGTAAATATTTCAAGCTTCTACCTGCCACCGTTATTAATATAGAGCGAAAAACGGTTAAAAAATCAGGTTTATTGTATGGGAGCCCCCCTTAAATATTTTTTTTTCTGATTTTAGTACTATTTGTTGTTATAGCAGCAACAATACGTCTTTTGTGAAAATTTCAACGTTCTAGCTATTACCGTTCATGAGATACAGCCTAGTGACATGCAGACGGACAGCGGAGTCTTAGTAATAGGGTCCCGTTTTTACCCTTTGATTACGAAACCCTTAAAAAATAATGGTTATGGGATAGCACAAAGATCTAAATATTACGCGGCCGAAACCACGAGTAAAAGCTAGTATGTTCTTAAGTATTTCAAAAGTCAATTGACACCAATTTACTTATCTATATTATTTTAGCCCACCGTCAGCAATGTTTAGGAGTAGTTATGAGAAACTGAACTATTTCTTTACCTAAATATAATATGTAGAAAATCTGTTGCTAAATTATTTTTCAAATATTTCCCAAAAGACGCCAACTTTACCCCCCTCCCCACCAGTCACTCGGTACAATAAAATCGCATAACATTTCAAACACAAGCTTAATATTTGAAACGCATAATATTTGCAAATACATAACGTAATAGCATTCGCAAATGACCCCATTTGCTACTACAATTGATGTTGATTCCCGCCTCCAGATTCCGATGTTCAGATCTAAGTTTGAATGGCATGTTTGTAAAGATGGCTATCGATTTGCCCCAGCAGTGGGTACTATTCAATAATGTTGTTCCGCCGGTTACTGCACAAAACATCGACAGGACAGAAGTAGATTTTCATTCTATAATTAAAAGAGCACACACACTAAATTCTCTCCCAAACACAATGTCCCGCCTGATGTAGAACAGTTCCAGTTCAAATATTCCATAATTTGTACAGCTAAGTAAGCTGTAGTGGTCCAATAAGAAAACGCTCGCCTTTAACTTGTGAGGACGTAAATTCAAGTCCCGGTCTTACAGTAATGATTTCTTTTAATTTATGTAAAGACGTTACTATAATGTACTGTAACAGTCTTTTAATAGTCCACTGCAGGACGTAGGCCTACCCACAAAGGGTGATTGGGCGTTATCCACCACGCTGGCCCAGTAAGGGTTGGTGGATTCACATACGCCATCAGATTTCTTCGATGGACGTATGCAGGTTTCCTCACGATGTTCTCCTTCACCGAAAAGCCAATGGTGTTAAATTTCGTACATAAATTCCGAAGAACTCATTGGTACGAGACCGGGATTTGAACCCACGCCCTTACGATTGTAAAGCGGGTGTCACCACCACTAGACCATATATACGTCTACTAGAGGACCATTAATATTTAATTTTAGTAAAAATTTTAATCACAATCTTACTCGGGATTTTTTAACACTGGCACAGATTCCTTGGTTGATTCCTACTTATTTTCATGTCCGTGAACTCCGTTAGCGACGTCTATGAGTGCATTGTTCGAGCGCGTATTGTATAAACCTTGTCTTCTGAGCTCAATATGTTTTGTGGTTCCTGTGTCTGGATTACATATCTGTTCGAACTGGGAAACACTTAATGGGCAACTATTCTTGTCTTCTATCGGCACGCTAAATATTTCAAGGCTAAATATTAGTTTTTGAACGAGCAAGTTTGTTTGGTGCATGATGCAATTTTTGCGTAAAAAAGCAAAATGTACTTTGCTGTAGTATCTACAACGTTACTGGCAACTTTCTTTTAACTTTTTAAAGCTAATTTTATTATATCAAGACGAGAAACTTTTAGTCTGGGGACAAAACCGAAAACGCATGGGACAGTTTTTTTTCTCAATCATGCTCAAAACACTATAAATTAAACGTATAAAGATACTTATATAACACGTTTTCTCGCAACAACATCAAAAATTATCTTTTCTTAACTTGCATTTAATTTCTTTAAATGCACTTTTGGGACCTGGGGCCTTATTTTGTAAGCGCTCTGACGTTCGGCTTCGCTTTTCCTCCCGCTCGCTCTCGCGGCGTGAGTAACTGGCGCGAGCAGGAGAAAAAGTTGAAAATTCTTGCTCTCGAGGAGGCAGTCAGAAGAAAACAAAGTTGATAAATTCAAGATTGTATTTTGTCAGCAAAGCGGATAATTGACATTGTACAATAGTTATTCTAATAATTAGTGGCGGTAAGTGGCCTAATTATAGTAGAATGGAGTACAAGATTGTCAAGAATGATTATGTTTTGCCGGTTGAAGTTGAAAACGACACTCCCTGTCTAGTGGCGGGACGTGGGTTTGTTTTGTTAGACTAAAATAGTGTTGTGCCCACGTCCCATTACAGACTATAAAATAGTCAAGTTAAAGGTGTGTTTGCAACACACAACACTCTTAATGCACTATCGTCTTCAAGCTTCATTTGTTCTACATTCATGCAACAAATCACTGATAATTTAAAATAATCACTTCATTAAAATCATTGCGCGTGCGCCAGTCGATGGGAGCGCGCGTATTCCCTGATGAAGGCGTACTAATTTACTCCGAAACCAGTCGGGTTCCCAGCGGTCCGGCCGTATATCATACGTGAGTGAAAACCGGTGTTTTATTTAGTATTTAAAATAATGGTGAAGTTTCATGCAGCGATGTTTATCAGGTTTACTATTTGTGACCAGGGGCCTTATTTTGTAAGCGCTCTGGCGTTCGGCTTCGCTTTTCCTCCCGCTCGCTCTCGCGGCGTGAATAACTGGCGCGAGCAGGAGAAAAAGCGAAGCCGAACGTCAGAGCGCTTACAAAATAAATAAGGCCCCTGATTATACGATTGTGACAAATTACAGCCAAAACAGTCATAAAAAGGTCAAGCAAAGGTCACATTATGAATTGATCACTAGCAGAGTTTCCCTTGCAAAGGTTTGTTTGAAAATCATTAATCTTTTTACATCAATTTAACTTGGTACTATGGATAACTTTGATTTGTATAAAACTCTTTTATTTGCAGGTATATAAGATATAGGTATAGACGAATTTATAATATATTGTATTGGTCGACTATGGTATAGTGTAAACTTCAAGATTCCACCCGAACATACACATACACACAGACATAGATACATCCATTGCAAGTTAAATGAAAGCTAGTAAAAAGTAAGTAGGTTGTCATAATTTCAGAAATTTCTTCAGTAACTCTATCTTGCTCACATTCCAAATACACGCTTGGCATTTTCATGAGTTTAATACTTATTTTATAATATATCTACGATACAACTAATTTAGTTTTATGTTTAATCCTATCCATCCGAAGGTTACCTGAAAGAGATCGCTTTAAACGATAAGACCGCCTGTTGTCGCAAAAATTTTAAGCCATTTTATATTACGATACGTTCTTGTATTTAATCTGTGTGCTTTGCTTAATAAAGGGTAAATCTAGTTAATTAATAATACCTAAAAACCACATATTTCAAATATATAATCTGTGGCAAAATCCAATTCGATGAAACCATCGTACTCATCAATTAATTCAACGTTGTTATTATACATCAATTGAAGTAATTTGATCAATTGATATAAATGATGCTGAATTAATACCCTTCAAAAGATAATTATTAGGTTTCCAGCTTTCATGCCAATCCGCATTTGCTGAATAAAATTTATCAAAGGTCAACGACTAGAATTTATTGACCTCGCACATGGAATAAACAGTTTTAGTTATAACATTGGTATAAAAATGTCATTGTAATGACATCAGTAAATATCTATATATTACTGACCGATGATATGACATCAGTAAATTCTAATCAATCAGCATCCTTTTAGGTGCTAATTCTGTACATTTAAACTATCAACTTTTGTTCTGCAACTTTTACAAAACTCAAAAAAAATTCGTTCTTCCATTAAAAAATGTCTTAATTCATAATTCATTTATTCTGCTTCCATAAAGTACATGATGGTAAACAATTTAAATAGTACAAAGTGGCATATGGACCCTGTCGGGCACAGCAATAACAGAAGAGAGGAAGGACCATAATTAGGTCATATTAATTTATCCTTAATGAAAATAAAAAACATGAGATTGTTAGTAGGTAAATGCTTAAATGTCCACTAAAAGTTACAAAATAGAATGTCAGTGAAATCATTATAATGTCAAAAAATTAATAATGTCAAAAATACAATACTTAATGTCGATGTTTTTCATTTATAATACGTCTTTCACCCGCGAGGTATGGAACAGCTGATTTTTTTTAGTATTGACAAAATTTGTAGAACAAAAGTTGTTAGTTTTGATGTATAGAATAAGTCCCTAAAAGGATGTTAATTAATTAGGAATAGCCCTGTTTATGGTATTTAATTGTTGGCGTTGCATTTATGTTTTTAATTCGTTGGATATATACGCCCACTTGTAAATAACTCTTTACCACACACCAGAATGTAATAAGTAATATTAAAACAGAAACTTTAACCCGTGTAGCAATCTGCTGTCTTATCGCTACAAGCGATCTCTAATAGGTCATGGCGCTTGTAGGTGTTTAAATTTGGATAAAAATATTAAACTAAATAATTAATTATTGCCCTATTATAAAATAACCCGATTCGTATATTCGTCAATGTCTACTTACAAAAATTATATATTCATCAATAAAGTAGAAAAAATGCCAAGTAAATGTAGGTATATATTATTTAAATAAAACCGAACAATTACGAATCAGGCTCGCACAAATCTTGAAAATTTCACAAGATTGTAATGTTGAATCGCTATAGGATAAATAATAATAAGTTTTTTTTTTACTTTTTCATCATGCATCGAAAATTACACATTGTAATCCTTTTTTAGCATGTGCTAATGATAATAAATGATAATCTTTCATATGATACCCCACATGATACGATTTACTCGTTTTGAATTTTAGAGCCTATATTTTTTTGTTTAGGCCTGTATTTTTTTGTGATTTAATTAAAAATGTACTTACAGTTTTCAGATTTATACCTGTAGGTGTACGCTAAGACAATGCCAGTGAACTGGAGTACCCTGTAGGTTTTGATTTCTTTAAGTGTTAAAATATGCGGGTTTTTACGTCTTAAACGGCTCAAACTTTTTTCTATGGTAATTGAGAAGTTTGATTTTTTCACAACTGTAACACATCATATAGATATACGTATATGGTTAAATTTATACTCGTTAACTTTACGCGTTCTTGAGATAAAAGGTCTTCTTTAAGATACGGACAGACGAAACCCTACCCTTACGGAAACGAAACCCTTATAGGGTTCCGTTTTTTCCTCTTTAGGTACGGAACACCAAAAATAAATAAACATCTTCTTTGATAATAAAAAATAAAGATTACATCTATATCCGTTTGTTGCCAACTAACGTGAAACGTTTATATCGAAAATATTATCTCTCTCAGGTATGTATATGATGTCTACAGTATGAAGCCGTTGGTTAAATTTAATGAGAACATTTAGTAAACAACATCTAAATTAATGGAACTTTTAAACCGAGCAGAGATCTTTGATGTCGGGTCATTTAGTCATAAAAAGTGAATTTTACAAGCTGTTAGATGTTTTCGGATAATTAAATAATTTTGGCATTTAGAAGACGGTTAGGTATACGGATGTGCCGTGGTTATGACTTTATAATCTTTTACGGCAGGTCCACATGGTGCGTTGCGGTGCTGTACCGCAATGATTTTGCTGCTTAGGTGGACGTACGATGATGCGGGCATCACCGAGACAAACGCTTTTATAAAAAAAACTCTCCAGGCCATCTATAACTGACTTTCGAACGGGTTCGAACGTATTCAAAACTTTTACTGACTGTACGGAGTATCCCTAAAGTTCCGTATACGTAGAATACGTACTATCGATTCTCCATACCATATTTCAAAGTTCCTTATAAGTTTCTAGCAGCTCTAGTGCAATTATACACCCCTTCTCCTCTCCTTGCGCCATCTCATAATAGATAAGCAAGAAGTATAACCCTCTTTTGCTTTTTATGTAAATAATAACTATATTTTCACAATGTTACTAACTTACTAGGTACTTAATCAATCTTTTATTTTCACTTTAGTAACTTAACTTTTTAATTCAGTCTCTTTTGTTGTATAACTATAATATAACTACAATGATGAGCTAATAATAATTACTTTTCTAGTCATATTGTATAGTAATAAAAATAGTATTGTAATTTTAGATAACATAACAATAAGGAAGAGCCTAGGTCCCACGACACAGGTCACCCTAGTGTGGGTACTAGTTCGCAACTTTTTTGGAACAATAAACGTTTTATTTATTATCTGGATCCAAATCCGATGTGCGTAGGTACGATGCGGCATCAACACGCATCATGTATGGCAACACAATGCGATGTCATTGGTTTTGATATTCATATAAAGAACGGCGCGGCAGCGCACATAAGTTCAATTTTAGAATAGGTAGAAAATTACTTTAAAAACGCTTGCCATGCTATCTCGCCTATAACTTCAGATTTTCAATGTTCGCTTCTATTATAAACTGAGGGGTTAGTCCAGGTTTACACGTAAATTGAAACTACAGATGTTTGCGTATGGCTCTGTACATTTTTATACAGCGCTACTGGCGGAAACGAAGAAGAACTAACCAAAATCACCAAAATGTACCACACGTGAACGCGAATGTTTAAGTAAACAACACAAAACCTGGACCTGGGCTCTGGTCATGTATCCATTTACGCTGCCTTACGTCGCAGTGGGCTATCGATTCAAAAATACGCCGCAGTCGCCGCAGCGCAACGTGTGAACTGGCTGCTACTGGTACCTAACTATTTTGTTTCATTAGATGAAATTCGCTTGCTTTTGAACATCGTTTGAAGCAAATTGAGCGAGTGGTTTTGAGCATTACTAGGCGACTTTAAGGTTTCTGTTGCTAAGCAACGAGCGTTTGATGACGTTAACCTTTCATGATATTTGTTTTTATTGTTGTGGTTCACTCACCGCGTAAGTCCAAATCCAATGAACTTCAACGTCGTTAAAATTCAAAGTTCTCGGTGACGGATAAGTTTCGAAGAAAATTATAGCATTTTGATAGCGATAAAATCATAAAGTTCTTCAACAAAACTGTTTTATTATAGAGATATCTTGGAAAACTTGGATAAGTGAAATGCATGTATGCTAGTCACCTATAAGCGGGGGCATGCTTATTTTCTTTAGTAATCGATATATTTTCGATAATATATCGTAACACGTTAAAAGCACGATCTATCACAGAATCCAGATTTAATTTAATATAATCCTTAATTTAATACACTCCAAATAGAAAAGTATCGGGGGTGTTGCCAAAAACTTATCTAAATTATCTACTTTAAGCTGACAATATATCGCCAAGCACATAAGTACCGATGTGTTCAGACAATAAACTGTATTATCCTACTATGATTATACGGGACTTATCGCGCAATAAAACTTGAGATATGAACTAATTAAGTACCTCTATACCTATTAATTAATAATAAACTGTATTACCAACGTACAGGCTTTATGGTTTCTGCAGCCACACTTCAAATAGTTACCTCCAATCAACAGCTTAGATGAGTGTTGTTTTTAAACTTTGGCGATTTGAACACATTATTATTATGTACTGTAATGTACTGTATCAGCCTTATAATAGTCCACTGCAGGACGTAGGCCTACCCACGAAGGGTGATTGGGCCATATCCACCACGCTGGCTCAGTGCGGGTTGGTGGATTCACATACGCGTAATTTTAGCGCGCGATTAGTTCTGTAGTATCCTACTAATATTATCAACGTGAAAGTTTGTGAGGATGGATGCATGGATGTTTTTCACGCAAAAACTACTGAAAGATTGAGATGAAACTTTGCAATAATATAGCTTATATATCAGAATAAGACATAGACTATAAATTATATTGATATATTGCATAGTCGGGCGAAGCCGCGGGTAAAAACTAGTAGAGTAATAAATGAGCTCAGATGAGGTCATAAAGTTCTCGAGTGGAGACAACGTTCCACATACAAAGTGGACAGATTTCCTGGTAAAACTGCTATATTGCAATGGATGCAGGCCACTTCCAACTGGTCATATTGGAGATCCACAAGGGATGCCTATGTCCAGCAGTGGACGTCCTTCAACTGAGAATAATAAGATCAGTTTGGATGAGCTATAATCACTCGATACCCGTAACAGAACATGATTTAACTTTTTACGACAACAATAAATGATAACAGTGCTATCGACAATATTATTCAACATCAAGAAAATGAGAATGCCTAATAAATTATCAATTTTATTTCTGTTTTAGTGTTCCGTCTAGAAAACCTAGACATTGTATTATGTCATCGACGTCTTCGTAGTGACGAAAACGTTCTATCATGTATAAACCTTATGAAATGAAATATTTTAATCCACTAAAATAGAGTACATACACATGTGTTACAGATTAATTCGTTCCTTCTATTTGCATTTACTAGCATGTGGAAAAAAGCACTTATATAATAAATTAAGTTATAACAGAATTATTCCTAAAATTAATTACAAATCATGTCAAAGTAAGGTCAAATTAAATAATTAACAAAATGAAATAAAATAATAATACTAAGTCTTATTAAATAATCAACATGTTGAAATCAAACAAATTAATAAAGAAAAGAAGTAAGTTAAGAATTAAATTTCAATGTTTTTTAAGTTATAAAAATAAATAATTGAAAATTAAAAAATGTTATTGTTTACCCTTAATTAAAATTTCCTTTAGGCTATAGTAACATTTTTCTATTAGCCATGTCTTAAGTTTACGGCGAAGCATTTCATAACCTTAAGTTTTAAAAGTACCTAAAAACGATAATTCGATCACCTTTCTTACTACTGGTAGTAAGATTGGTAATAAACGGTTTAACCATGTTTTTATAGTTAATAAGTCCGGGCTTGAGCACCAACTCGCCAATGTCACTTGACCACCATTCAGCCATGTCAAACACCCTGGGCTAGCCATAAGCCTATACTAACTCACTGTGTTATTTCTTACAAAAGTTGGGTATTCATTAATATCGTTCGGACATGAAAATAGAATAAATTGATGGCAATTCAGCATTGTCAAACATAATGAATTCAAAACAATACAGATGAAAATTACGGCTTTGGTCATAAATCCGGCAATCCGTACAAAAGACTCGAGCAGCGCAGTTTCATTACATTCTTTATTATTCGTAATAACAACCAAAATACAACGTGATTTACAAATAAATGACGTTTTATAAAGCTCTTATTTGGGATTATTCTGACAACTTGTTAGTAGGCGCCTAATTGTTTATATCGTTCACACGTCATTTAAACGAGCTAATTTTTTTGACCTTGAGATCGAAGCATAATTATGCTTCAGGTTCCGTAGTAAAACGAGGAACTCTTATAAATTTGTTTTGTCCGTCCGTCCGTCGGTCTGTCCATCCGAATATTACAAAGCCATATAACTTCCACATTTATGAACCAGGGAAGCGACTTTGTGACTATTGGATTTTGACAGAATGATAGCTTAAATAATTAAGCTCAATTTCAAATACTTAAAAAATTCAAAATTATATATTTAAGGGTACTACAAAATTGTGTACTCTCATACATTTAAAGCAGTGGTGGCCTAGAGGTAGTGACACCCGCATTACAATCGTGAGGTCATGTCAAATCCCGGTCCCGTACCAATGGGTTCTTTGAAATTTATGTACGGAATTTCACACCACTGGCTTTTCGGTGAAGGAAAACATCGTAATGCAACCTGCAAATGTCCGTAGAAGAAATTCGATGGCATTTGTAAATCCACCAACCCGCACTGGGCCAGCGTGGTGGATATGGCCCAATCACCCTTCGTAGGTAGGCCTACATCCTGCAGTGGACTATTCAAAGGCTGATACAGTACAGTACAGTACAGTATACATTTAAAGTGGGGTAAAATCGTTGAATCGTTTGTTGGTCACAGTAGACAAAGACATCCTTTAATTTTTAAAGTTTATAAGATGGAATCCGTAAACTTTCTGAAATTATAGACCATAAAATCTTCAAAATTATTTTAAGTTCTATAGAATCATAACTATTTTTCTAACAGTCAACTATCTAACAACTTCACAAACATTGTTTTTTATCATCATCATATTAATCATCGTCACCATCTACGGAACGCTATTATAAACGTGTCTCGATACGCACTTTACAACTTATTTATTTCTATATTGGGTATTGCTCCTTGCGTACAGCCGGGCTAGTTGCGCGCCACGAATTATTTCTTTCGTAGTGTCAGAACGAGACAGCGTTATGGCAAAGTATATATCTGTCACTTTTTGACACGTTGAAATGAATTCTTTTCGTGGCTATTCGAGGTCGCATGCTTGACTAGCAGGACGCATTTTTCAACGAATCGTGACGAAAGTTACACAAATTCTACATTATTTTTATAATTTTTTAGTCGTCGGCGATTATGGTGTCTGAGTTCTTAAGCCGCCTGAAGGCCTCTGACATGACTAAGTGATTAAAACATCCGGTACCCACAAACTGGGTCCTAAAAGTACATAAACATTGATTATATGATATTAAGTTTTGATAATAATTTAGAATAATTATATCTAATACATAATGTATGGAGAGGGCTATGCTCGAAGTCTCTCTGCGAGATTGAATCAGGAATGAGGAGATCCGTAGAAGAACTAAAGTTACCGACAATGCCCAGCGGATTGGAAAGTTGAAATGGCAGTAAGGAGGTCACATAGCAAGGAGGACTGATGACCGATGGGGTTGAAAAGTTCTCAAGTAGAGACTACGTACCGGCAAGCGTGGACGGATGATTTAATTAAGTCTGCAGGACCGCGCTAGATGCAAGCCGCTACCAACCAGTCTTATTGGACATCTTTAAGGGAGGCCTATGTCCAGAAGTGGACGTCCTATGGCTGGTGGTTGGATGATAATGTCTATTACCACGTTATACCAATTTACGCACTTTTCCATACTATTATAGTCGCACAGAAGTATCTCTAAGTCGGATTTAATCTATTGTTTCTGGTTTGTTCCACGCCGAGTAACCTGTGGCATGTCTCGCCGCATTCGGCGCACTTTCCTCACGGACGCACAAAGCGTTTTATTCCGCATTTTTATAAGAAAAAGGATGTGGAATTCTCCTCCAGGATCTGTTTTTTCCGCAATACAATGCATGTTTAAATCTAAAACAATTTAGTACCCTTCGAAGAAAGGTTGCTTTTTTGATTCAAATTTCGCCTAATAGTAAATCATAAACAGACACTACTGGCAGTACATATTTTTGATAGTCATATTTCCGTACCCGTACATAATTATGTTCACTGTTAGACATAGATATCCGATATAGATTTCTTGTTTAATGCCGTTTGGAGCGCGATGCAAACCAAGGGGCTTGTATCCAGTAAGATCCAGCGATCCTGCGGCCTCAATGAAGTTATTGGGTGGACATAATACATGGGCACTTGCCGGTAATTAATTGGTCTCCATTCGATAACACTGTTCTGCAGCAAAAAGGTGCTTGGATGTATTCAACTGATTTTGAAAACTAAAAAACTCAAAAAATTCCTTGCCGTGAGATTTTTTCCAAAACGCATTTCATTTTTGATAAAACAGGTTTTTGGGCTATTTTAAAGTCATATGTAACAGAAAGCATAACACATTTAGGGGATACGAGTAAAGAATAAGGTGAAAAATATCACCAAGAGATTATGGAGATGGAAAAAAGATACTAGGAACGATGGACTATCTCAATAAAGGCAGATTAGAGTTGGAAGCTTCAGAGAGCCCTTCCAGATGCTTCCCACTAGCGAAAATGTTTAGCTAGCAAAAATAACCTCACTGGGAATAAAAGCTTTTGAATGAATGTATTTTCAATAAAAAAAAGTTTTGCTTTAAAATTAAAAAAAAAAAACTTAGTCCAATTTGTTCAAAATATTAATTGTAAATAAATATGATACCTATATTGCCAGAAAACAACACGTTTTTGACAAAATGAAAGTCATTTTCGCATTAAGCACACCGAAAAAAAAGAAACAACGTAAAAATACCGGACAAGTGCGAGTCAGGCTCGCACATCGAGGGTTCCGTACAAATACCTTGTCAAAATAATTTAAAACCTGTTTTAGCATGTGCTAATGAAGTTTTTTTATATGATACCTTACTTGATACGATTTACTCACTTAGAATTTTGAACCCATATTTTGTGAATTTTGAGGCCCTATTTTTTGTGACTTAAATAAAAGTGTACAGTTTTCAGATTTATTCCTATATTTGTACTCTGAGACAATGCTTCTCGCCAAATTTCATAGTTCTATGTCAACGGGAAGTACCCTGTAGGTTTTGATTTTTGTGAGTGCGAAATATGCGGTTTTTACGACATAAACGGCTCTAACTTTTTTAAACGATAACTGAGAAGTTTTTCTTTTACACAACTGCAAGAGATCATAGATATACGAATACGTATACAGTTTGAATTTCAACTCGATATCTTTACGCGTTACCGAGATAAAGAGTCTTGACATAGACACAGACGGACAGACGGACAACAAAGTGATCCTATAAAGGTTCAGTTTTTTTCGTTTGAGGTACGGAACCCTAAAAACACCTTTCAAAATACTTTTTTGTAGACTTGTGTAATATTTCGATCCCATCGGTCATCAGTCCCATTTTCGCAGGAAAAAGTCGCTTATAACATTGATTAATTTAAATCTCAGTAGTTCAAAGAAGCATAATATTAGGTATATTATATTAAAGTAGCAATATGGAAAATCGTGAGTAAACGCAGAATAAAGTAAATTTCCACTCCACTGACGTTCGGTGAAGGCCCTTGAGTTAACTGCTGTAAGAGTCTGGCCCAGTCCACTCGGTGGTTGAAGGCCTTAGGGTTCTCGCCCATATGACGACCAGGTTTCATGGCCGATAAGCTTTTTTTTTTACTTTCAGAGAATATTAAACAAAAACTCTTTGTAATAATTTGATATAATCCTGAACCAATACGTTGATTAATCTAAATTTTGTGCAATTTATGGGCTAGAAGCCTCAACTAATGTGTTTATACGTATATAACTTTGTCACCATGCCAATAATTCGAAAAACAGTTTATAATTAATGAAATGCATTTTCGTAACGTTAATTTTTATTTTTGTGTAACATTTTTGACCTTTTATTGCGTCCGAGGCGACACCTCAAAAACAACATCAGTTTTGGTGAGATCAGTGCAGCAGGGCGATTCTGTTAACCGATCTCGTTGTTGAGGTGATACGTTCTAGAACCTCTCTCGTTTT
The DNA here is from genome assembly GCA_949316475.1 of Hypomecis punctinalis. NCBI lineage: Eukaryota > Metazoa > Arthropoda > Insecta > Lepidoptera > Geometridae > Hypomecis > Hypomecis punctinalis. The sequence goes on along the minus strand of OX438800.1, from coordinate 25,363,520 downwards.
TTTGACACTTCTGACAGCCCGAAAGCTGTCAAAAAAAACGATAGAGTTTCGATCGATGACGTAAAAACGTGTGACATATGTGTGACGTTACTAAATTGAAACGTTCGTGAACTCATCCGTTACTCCACCGCTTGAAAGCCAACACGAAACGTCCAATATAAAATTAATGACGTAAAAATCGTGTGACGTAAGTAAATAATAACGATCGATATCAAAATCAAATGACGTCACTTAAGTAATACAATGAATACGTTTTGTAACGTACTCAGGACGTTGATGTGGGGGCATACTCAGAGTTACCTTTAATATATCTTAATATTTATCAGTGGCGTCTAGACAGAAAAAGCACGTTCGGCATTTTCCAAACCGAATCATTCATCCACATTTCGATTTTACTACAGCGCCGATTGTGCCGTACCAATATGTGTGTAGCAACCCATCGTTTGGACTTGATATTCCTTACCTGCTGTGAGGTTAAATGATTGAAACCAACAAAAGTCGACAGTACATTATTATTTTATTTCAAAAAAATGTAATCGTAACATTTTTGTAAAGTAAAAATATCTCCTAACCTAAAAGTACGCACTCCGCGAGCTACCCTAACAAGAAAGTCAACGACCGACGTCTTTGGGAGAACCATTGTAATAGATCCCATAGCAGGTGCTACAGGGAACTGGCCCGTCGGTCACTGGAGAGCTGCCGGAGAACGCCCCGTGGTAGTTGATACCACAAGGAGCTAGGACGGACACTGCAGAAGAATCCAAGTGATAGTAGATGTCACGGAGAGCTGGCCCGTCCATCAAAAGCAAGCCCGCTCCCCCGGATCCCGCTCTGTAGAAGCAGAAACCATGGGGAACTGGAAAGGTCACTGCTGAGACCCCATTGATGACTTGTTTGAGAGCTGCCCGTGGACAAGAGGTCGCCGTTGATGGTCGAGAAGCTGATTGCCCGCAGTGCTCAGTTAAAGTTGCCGATACTCGAGGAAATTACGCCAATGACCATCATTTTTAACAGCCTGATGAAACATTAACTCGCAGCTGCATCCTGCATCTAAATTCGGGTGAAGTTGGAGAAAATTTTGATCTTTTGACAATCTAACAGAATTTAAAATAAAGGTTTTGAATAAGGAGGTACTATTTAGTGCCAGTAAGTTAAGAATGAATAGGTATTTGATATTGGACAAGTGTATAAAATTGTATTGTAATGAATCAGATGAAATTGTATTGTCATCGGAATTAAACATGTCTAAAACTAATCATTAGATTAATCTATCCACAGAAAGCGGGTCAAATATCAATCAAGTACTAGATTTGACCCAAAACCAGCAGGTGAAGTTTAATAATAAATTGATAAACTATTTTTGTGGGCAAAACCTTATTTTGTTGCAATCGAACATCAATCTCAGAAAAAAACAATAACGCACACATGAATACGTTGGTTTTGACATAAGTCAGATTTGTCAGATTTTTTCTTGCTTTATTATTTTAAAATCTTTATTATTTTATATTTTTAAAGATTTGCGACGACATTATTCAATTTAAAGAAGCATTTAGTATGGTTGGATAGATGGCTGGAGTTAAAGAAGACAAAATTGAAAGGCGAGAAAATAAAGATAGTCATCGTTTCGATTTGTTATTCAAAATTGTCGACGACGTAACTGACATAAGTGTATATACAATATGTTTGTTTGTGTAGGTGACGTGATACTAGAACGTTTCAGGATCGTTGCTGCTTCGTTGCTGACTCGTTTTGTACAACAGATCATTCAGACTATGCTACAATATTAGACTGTATCCGACAGACGTATCCTACTGGATTTTTTTCGCTTACGTTAGAGAGGTTTTATTATGTTTAACTGTGAATTAAGATATTTTATTGTAAAGAAAATTGCTTTTGTATAAATAAATTACTTGAAAACGGTTTGGTTGTTTCTTTTTCAATGTTATACCTAATTCAAGGGCGTAGATCAGTAGGTATTGGAGAGTTTCAAGCCTTAATGTGCCTATCCTATCAAAGGTAATCTTTGAGTAGCCATGAGATTTCTCCAAAGCTACTGATGCGTTTTTGAGAAAAAAGTAGGAAGTAACTTCATACTCGCGTATCATTGGTGAAAACGCAGCCTTAGTGTGATTAAGCATAGGCGTACCTATCACCTATGCCAATTGCCCTATTAATACCAACTAACTGCCTGGTTGCTGATTGTTTTTTAATATTTACATATAATTATTATTATGCGACATACGGAACACAAGAAGTAGAGTTGATAACTTCCTTTTTTTTCCAAAATCGGTTAAGAGAGAATATAGCATAGTCTGAACGCACCGGACTAACTTTCAAATACTCCAAACATTTAATATGACATAAAATGAATACGAACATTGACATTGACGTTTCCTAAAATAAGCTGACGATCATGACGATAGAGAAAATTAGTAAGGAGTCTTATTGTGATTGAAGGTCTATATGATTTAGCTAAATGCTTATTGTTGTCGTCTTTGGGTATTACGATACTACGTATATCTTTGGGGCAAAGGTTTTTCCCTAGCTACATTCCGAAACGAGTCAGATGAGTGTCGGATTTGTGTTTGAGAGTCCGAGTAGGCTCCCGCCAGAAATTCTGTAGACGGCCCTGAGTGTTTCTGGCTTCCACTTAAAAAAAAACACTCCTGAGTCGTAGCCAAAAGACATACACAAGACTATGTGGGGTCATTTATGGAGAATTTTGTTGTAGCCGAGAAGAGTTGCGATCGTTATTGCACCGGTTTCTATTTCGGTGTTCTTCGACTATACTTCGGTTATACTTCGGCTACTTGTAGTAGATTGTCACATGATTGTCATACATTACAAATGATTGCCACTTGTGATTGTCACCTTTGGTTTATAATACTGCCATTATTAAATCAAGCGTGATAGCTTTTACTAAGGGGAGAGTTGGATAGTATCGTCACTTGATCATTTCCATGAATTTTCGAAGAAACTTTTTTGATTTTATATTTTGATTGTATAAAATTAACTAAATTTGAAAATATTTGTAATATACACAAATATATTAATAGCATTGTATTACTTAAACCTTTTTAAAATGAAAAATGTGCCAGAAAAACATGTTTCTTGTGAGATTTTATCAAAAATCGCTTTTTCATGCTTATAATTTAGCCGATATGAATAAAACACAAAGATTTCGTTACACTAGGTATCTAAAATAATTTATGACGCTAATTTAAGATAAGTATCTACTTTGTACCATAATATAATTATTGCACACAATAAAGAGTTATATCTATCTATCTAAACTAGATAAGTATAACGCAGTAAGTATTAAAGTGATTCGAAAATATCTATAAGATTTTGGTTTATACCATGCCCGAACCATTGTTACTGATAAATTGTAATCAAACTAAGAAAAATATAACATGCATCATATTTTATTCCATGCTAAATGAAAACACATTAGATTTCGGCAAATTAGAAGTTGCAATTTAATGAAAAGGATGAGACGATAAGTCTGTGATGTGATCAAAGTTTATATTTCAGAACCATTTTTCTTTCAGTAGTTTTTTTTTTTTATACAGAATAGGTTTGCGTTTGACAACATTAAATGTGGTGTTATTTACTTATCTCACTTTCCCCGCTTGTTTACATACATCAATCGTTTGTCAAATTAATCAGAGGTGTAGTGAGGAAGAACAGCAAAAAGGGGTTTTTGCTCCGTTGTGGCCTCTGAAGTAGTCCATTGTTAAACATAGCCTACCCGCGAAGGTGGATAAGGCCCTAGTAAATAAATGAAGAAGCAAAAAAGCTTGAGTTGATTATTTTTAAATTATTGACATTGTAATTATTTTTTATCAATTTTTGACATTTTTATTTTTACTTTAACAATTTGACATTTTATTGCGTTTATACTGACTGACTGACGAAAATTTACCAAATTGGATAGATTTGGTAGGTTTTCGTCATTCATACTACTGGCACCATGTTGTGTTTACTTGTTTTTAATGTAAGATGTGGGTACCTAATTGTAATGTAATTGTGATGTGATTTAATTAATTAATATGGATTAAGTGTAAATTGATGATTTATTTATGTAAGCAATTGATTGTTTTTGTTAAGTGTTTACCATTGTGTAGAATTTTATAGTCTTAACCTCATACCCCCTCACCTCGCTCATTCATTTCATTTCATTTATTCAACAAATGGGTGTCACAGACACACTTTTGAGAAGTCAATATTTATTTTTATTGGGTTGAGGTGAGGGGGTATGAGGTTAAGACTATAAAATGTGCGATTAAGACATCACGAATTCACAATACACATCTTCTACTGTCAAACACGGATTGCCTCTTGACGTTTTTCTGCACTGAAAAGCCATTGTATATAATATGGGTAATATGGGCTATGAGTATGCACAATTTAACTCTATCCGGCCCCCACACAAATATATAATAATGTCTGTGCTATGCGGGCTGGACGTAGTCCCCAAACGAATAAATAAATGATACAAATATTTTTGTTTAAAAGCATTGGATAACGTTTGATTAGCTTTAGTAAAATTAAACCATAAAGGTAATGGATAGTTTAGTTTTTCAAAATATTAGTAAGTATGTACGTTAATTTTCTTACGATATGATTAGTAATTCTGCATAGACGTATAGATTTGGCATAAGCCGTGGTGGTCTAGAGGTAGTGACACCCGCCTTACAATCGTGAGGTCGTGGGTTCAAATCCTAGTCCCGTGCCAATGAGTTCTTTGGAATTTATGTACGGAATTTCACACCACTGGCTTTTCGGTGAAGGGAAACATCGTGAGGCAACCTGTATACGTCCGTAGAAGAAATTCGATGGCATATGTGAATCCACCATCCCGCACTGGGCCAGCGTGGTGAATGTGGCCCAATCACCCTTCATGGGTAGGCCTACGTCCTGCAGTGGATTATTAAAAAGCCTGGTACAGTATAGATTTGATATCACTAGATAGCGATGTTGATTGAGCTAACCCTAATCTGACGACGCGACACCCCCACATCAATGCCCTAAGTACGTACGAAATGTATTACTTAGTGACGTCATTTGCTTTTGACATCAATCGTTAGGTTTTAAACGTCAAACGCCTTTTCACGTCATCAATTGTATCTTGAACGTTTCGTTTCGGCTTTCGTACGGCGGAGCAATGGATGAACTTCACATAAGTGTCAACTCAGGAACGTCACACGTTATTACGTCATCGATCGAAACTCTATCGTTTTTTTTGACAGCTTTCGGGCTGTCAGAACTGTCTAATAAACGACAGAGGTTCTAGAACGTGTCACCTCAGCAACGAGATCGGTTAACAGAATCGCCCTGAGTGCAGATTTCTGACATCCCGTGCCCGCTGAAGGATTAATTTATAATAGATGTATTCATTGGCGGTTTTTATACGTATAAATATTCACATTTAGCACTGGATTGTCAAAAAAAACATTTGCAATCTTTTCTGTATGTTGCTACGTATAATAGTCCACGAAAATATAATTAAGAAGAAAACACATTTATCGTAATGTTATTTTTTGGATATGTGTACAGCTTGTTGTCTTGTATCGAGTCTGGGGCGAAGCGTAGTGCGCCGCCAATTACCCTATTCTCAGTACCTCTAAATCAGCGTCAGTTTTGGTCGGGTCAGTGCACGAGAGCCCCGATTTTAGACGTGTCCAATGGATTAAACACGAAATCTCAAACATCATAATATTTCCCGCGCCCGCTGCTGGATTAATTTATGATGGATGTGTTTATTGACGGTTTTATACGTAAAAATATTCACGTTCAGCACTCGATCAAAAAAATATACTTACAATCTTCAATATTGAAACGTTGGTAAAATGCACAAAAAGTGCAATAAAAATGAGTGATATACACTTTTTGTAACGGATTTTTCGATCTTTCATTAATTTTGGGATATAGATACGATACAACATGCATTGAGCCATCTGAAGTAGTGCCTTATGAGTCCTACGACCGAGCGTCAGTTTTGGTCGGGTCAGTGCACGAGAGCCCTGATTTTCGACGTGTCCGATGGATTAAACACGAACTCTCAAACATCATAATATTTCCCGCGCCCGCTGCCGGATTAATTTATGATGGATGTGTTTATTGACGGTTTTTATACGTAATAATAAAAAATAATAAAAATTCACGTAAACATTTACTCAGGCCTTGCGCACGTTTCTATGCATATTTTAAAATACGATCTGCTACTGATGTTTGTAAGATGCGCGAAGATGCTTTCTATTAATTTATTTGTTAGGTTTTTGAAGTATGCGAATTACGTGGATATAATTTGTGTTGTAAGCTTTTGCATGTAAGTGACCTTGTATAACCTCTTCTAGTTAGTATAACATTTATTTAAAAATAAATATCTTTGATAAAATATACTAAACGTTTACGATATGAAATTCAATCGAAATCAATCAATCAAACGAAGAACACAAAATTCGTCAATTAAACATAAATAAAAGTAAAGAAGAAAGCCGTGGTGGTCTAGTGGTAATGACACCCGCCTTACAATCGTGAGGTCGTGGGTTCAAATCCCGGTCCCGTACCAATGAATTCCTTGGAATTTATGTACGGAATTTCACACCACGGGCTTTTCGGTGAAGGAAAACATCGTGAGGCAACCTGCATGCGTCCGTAGAAGAAATTCGATGGCGTATGTGAATCCACCAACCCGCACTGGGCCAGCGTGGTGGATATGGCCCAATCACCCTTCGTGGGTAGGACTACGTCCTGCAGTGGACTATTAAAAAGGCTGGTACAGTACAGTACAATAAATAGAAAGTATTATTAATAACAAATAAAAAACTTCTTGATCAAATTTCAAAAGGAATCATCATAACACGAGGTGCACCAGTTTTCAACTACAAAAGTAGAAACAAAACTACTTTTTTTTTATTTCGAATAGGTTCGCGTTTGACTACACACTGCCTGATGTTACGTCTAGCAATTTAAATACCTAACAAGATTCAAATAATAATTTTTCGCAAAAAATGGTAAAACCGCCTTCCATCGTGTACAAAATTCGAATTTTTCGCTCGAATTATTTACATTATTGTTGATTTTTCGAAATAAGAATAAGACAGCTGTGACGTAGTTTTTATTTGAGTAAAATTTGGCAAGGTTTCTATTACTTGTCATTCTTCTGAGTCTGGATAATATCAACCACGCATGACGTACAATGACTTGTAAATTATGTACTCGTAACTATGTAATTAAGCAATATTATCTTCAGTAACTAAAGTAACTGATCAAAATTTCAGTAATAGGCAATAAATGGATTTCTTCAAACGCTTATTAATTTTATAAATATGCCGATGGGCGCTAGCTTCAAAGGTGCATGTGGGAACCTGCATACCTGAATGCTATTCACACCCTCTAAGATATGTATTGGGAAGTCTATTAACCTACATTCGTGTAATCGATAGGTACTGAGGTATTAAAACAGAAGTTTAAACAGAAGTATCTCTATAGCAACCCGCTACCAACAGGTATTTTTGGAGATATTTAGGGAAGACAGCGGACCTATGGCTAAAAACCGGACAAGTGCGAGTTAGGCTCGTACACTGAGGGTTCCGTGCAAATCCAGAAAATTTCACAAAATTGGGAAGTAAGTTGTTAGAATCTCTAGTATAGATTTCTCGTCATAAATCGAAAATTACACATTGTTAAAATAATTAAAAACCTGTCTTAGCATTTGCTATGAAGCTCTTTTATATGATACGATTAACTCACTTTGAATTTTGAACCCTTATTTTGTGAATTTTGAGGTCCTATTTTTTGTGATATAAATAAAAATGTACAGTTTTCAGATTTATTTATATATGTGTACTCTGAGATAATACTTCTCGCCAAATGTCATAGTTCCATGTCAACGGAAAGTACCCTGTAGGTTTTGATTTTTGTGAGTGTCGAAATATGCGGTTTTTACGACATAAACGGATCTAACTTTTTTATATAATAACTGAGAAGTTTTTGTTTTACACAACTGCAAGAAATCATAGATATACGTATACAGTTTAAATTTCAACTCGATATCCTTACGCGTTCCTGAGATAAAGAGTCTTGACATACACACAGACGGACAGACGGACAACAAAGTGATCCTATAAAGGTTCCGTTTTTTCTGTTTGAGGTACGGAACCCTAAAAAGGACGAACGATTTCTATAGATCCTTGCTACGTATTTTGGCATAAATGAATTCAGTATTAAGTATCCTTATACTCGATACTCAATTAATTTATGTCAGAACTCAAATATGTAAAAGTACCTAACATGTTCTGTGTAAGGCAATTTTATTGTTTGTATTTGAACGGTTAATTATCATCAATACCACACCAAATTACTTATTCGAAGATCTAAGCAATTTACATTATCGTTATATATATCATCATCATTATCAGCTGTATGACGTCACCTGATAGACAGGCCTCCTCTGTAGATTTCTACCAAGGTCTATTAAAATTCGTCACGTTCATAAAGAATTATATAGGTATCGCCATACTAGTCGACGGATGAGAAGTTAGCCGCAGATGACACTTCGCCGTGATTCGCTAATTATTGCGCATGTGTGCCAATTCTTACACAAGAAGAGAAGTAGTGAGCAGAAGTAGCGCGCGGGAGGTATGAGGTTGGCGTGCGGGTGTGCATACATATATTTTGCCTTTTGCACAGCGTTCTGCGCATAACTTCCCATCCGCCGACTTGTGTGTCGCTGACGTCAATGTTTTTACTAATTAACCATTGTTTAGAATTCATTAAAGAATTTTTACTTACTCTGTATATTCTATTCTCAAATATATTTTATAGGTCGTAATATTATAATAAAAATAATTTATTTAAACAGTGATACCACGGATTCTCCGATAGAGAGTTAAGTATTAACTGAAAATAAAAAAAAAAAATATTAGAAGCGATTAAAAGCGGATTTTAACTTATGTTTTACAATTTCATTCTACCAAAATGCCTCAACGTTACAATAAGTTTTTTCTGTGAATATAGGTAATACTTCATTTCATTGAGTACAAATTATCCATTTGTAACTCATAGCCCTGTTTTTCTCGCATTCAGATTTTATCTCATATGCCTACTTATTTGATAACACAATGATACTCTCACAAATATTCCTGCAATCTAATCAAATATCCAATACTTATACCTACTTAACAACAGGATAAAACAGAATTACATGATTTGTTAAGAATTCGAAGGAAAAAAGAATTATTAGGAAGCCATGTCAGAAATTCGTATAATATTTTTTGTATTTTGTTTGGAGCAAATATTTTATACATTTTTGCTGAAATAAAATACAAAATCCCGCTGACTAGTAACAATAAGCTACAAAGCGGATATTACGGAATTATTTCAAGTGCTTATAAATTTCGAAATAACCCAGATTCACTGGAAAACTACTTCAATTAATTAATTTGACGTTGAAGTGATCGAAAACTAAAGGTTACCTCTAGAAGCTTGTTAAAGGAAACCATAGCGATTTTCATTTTAATTGCTCACATTTGAAATCTAGAAATCCATTCCAGCCATTAAAAAAAAATAGAATTAAGGATTTTATATTTTTAAATTGAATTAATTAATTTAATTTTCAAAGACCAAACAAAACAAAATTTTTTTTTTTTTATCTCAACAGATATCAAAACCACCATTGATATATTATACGTGTTGTTGTCAGTAATTTCACGCTTTATTTCTTTTTTATTTTAGTTCGCCAATCGCGAACTAAAATAAAAAAGAAATAAAAAAAATATTCGAATCAGAAAGAGTTTAACCCCATTTAAGTAAACTTTATCGAAATTGGCTTAGCCGTTTTTAACAAACGCAAAATAATGTACACATAGGTAGATGTCAGATGTCACATCAATTTGTGCAAACTATTCGTCGGTGGTGCCATTTTTTGCGAAAAATAATTACCTACTATTGATAAATATTTACTAGGCTAGAAAAGTCATGCTTATGGACTTAATCAAACTTGCAACGGTGATTTGGACATATCCACCACGCTCGCGGTTGCGGGTTGATAAATTCACATACGCCATCGAATTCCTTCTGCTGCCGTACACAAATATCCTCGAGATATTTCCCTTCATCGAAGAACCACAGATGTGTTAACTCATACATCAATTCCGAATCTATGTCCAAGTTTTTATACGCAAGCGTACCGTTCCACTGCTAAGCCTCCACGAGCACTCTCGTACTCTAGTCTCTACTGCTATTACAAGTTCAGGGCACAGCCGCGAACTAACAATAATCGGCCAAGTACAAGTAGTACTCTCGCTCGGAATTATCTTTGCCGCACACTTTTTGAATTTGGAACGTATAAGTGCGCCGGAATGATCTTTGCCGCGCACTTTTTGAAATTAGAAGTATTTTATAAATTTGGAAGTATTTGTAATGTTAGTGTTCCGCGCTAAGAAATTGAATGATAATAATGTAAATATATATTTTATTATTAGATACCATTTAATTTCAATTTAGTTGTTACTCTACATTTTATTAAATAATAATATTACTATAAAATATGAGGCGCCTTTTATTTTCTCATAGAGGTGATAAAAAGTAGAGTGTACCACTCGGGCGCAAAATATATTTTTGGATCGGGCGACGTACTTTGAATCCCTCGCTACGTTCAGGATTCTACTAAAGAATCCCTCACTTCGCTCTGGATTTAAAAAACGCTCTCGTCGTAAAAATATTGATTTGCTTCCATATGATACAATCTACTATTTTAAGGTTGCTGCTACCGAGAAAAGTTGCTGTTTTGTTTTAATTAATTTCGAAAAATGCTATAATCTAATGTAAAATAAATGACGAAAATCTAGTCAATATTTTCCTTTATAGCTGCTTGAAAGCAGAACAAACCAACAAGTACACTTTCGATTATTTTTTTATATTAGTAAGGATTCTTATGACAACATCACTTTTCATACATTCTAAAAAACATTACCTTTCTACTTCAACAGTCGGTTTTAAAAAGAATGCACTGAATAAACTACTTAAAACGCTTTCAAATAGTCTAAATTTATTTACTCAAGTGTCGGAGAGCTATTCGATAGTGATATATGGCTATTATTAGATAAATCCGCATTTTATAGATGCAATGTTCTATAAATTGCTATGTTTACGACTGGCAATCGCTATTCGAGTCGTATTCGATACTTTATAAAGCTTTTACTGTATCATTTGGCATAAATTCATAATAAGTCATGAAGGAAGAAAGTTTAAAATCAATTAGTCATGGCAGTTGCGTAGCATTTATAGTGGGGCGGGAAGGGCGGCGCCTTTAGTAGCGGCAGATTTCACAATTAATAATATAGTAATAATGTTTTGTAAATATTTTTATCATTTCTCGTATTTTATTGTAACCTGTGCAATACACAATAACGTTGGATGTTTTTGTCGAAAAGTTTTTTGAATTATTGAAAAATATAAAATATTTTTTGCATTAAAATACACATGTGGTCTCTCACTATTGGCCTTATTAGTAAGCTCCAAGTAGCCCAACGAGCTCTGGAGAGGGTTATGCTCGGAGTATCTCTGCGGGAGCGAATCAGGAATGAGGAGATCCATAGAAGTACCAAAGTTACCGACATAGCCCAGCGGATTGGCAAGTTGAAATGGCAATGGGCAGGGCACATAGCGCGGAGGACTGATGACCGATGGGGTTGAAGAGTTCTCGAGTGGAGACCACGTACCGGCAAGCGCAGCGTAGGACGTCCACCCACAAGGTGGACGGATGACCTCATTAAGACCGCAGGATCGCGCTGGATGCAAGCCGCTACCAACCGGTCTTATTAAAGATCTTTAAAGGAGGCCTATGTCTAGCAGTGGACGTCCTATGGCTGAGACGTTGACACAATGAATATTTAAGGGCAGCATTTTTGTTTACTCCGAGCGGATAACACCCACTCTAGGCTACTGCTATATGTTATTAAAATATTAATAATACTGTTTTTAAAGACTGTACCAGCCTTTTTAATAGTCCACTGCAGGACGTAGGCCTACCCACAAAGGGTGATTGGGCCATATCCACCACGCTGGCCCAGTGCGGTTTGGTGGATTCACATACGCCATTGAATTTTTTCTACGGACGTATGCAGGTTGCCTCACGATGTTTTCCTTCACCAAAAAGCCAATGGTGTCAAATTCCGTACATAAGTAGCAAAGAAACTCATTGGTATGAGATGGGGATTTGAACCCACGACTCTACTCACGATTGCAGGTCGGGTGTTACTACCACTAGACCACCACGACTTTACAGACTAATAAATCATTATTTCATTTTAAATTAAATAATAATTATATGTATGACACTCGCTCGAAATTTGGAATTTTATCAGTTCAAAACTCCGCGCGGCACATTCTCGTACTGAACTCGTCATTGTTATTAGAGTTGAGGTTTTAAATTTTTATTGTCCTGAAATAACTCTACAAAATAATGTTGCTCTTGAAAACGAAGTAATAAATCTTAAGCTTAATACCAATTAGAGAATGTAAAACTGACAAATAAATAAATAAGTATTAGGGGACATCTTAGACACGGTCTCAGACCCCAAAACTAAGCAAAGCTTGTCATATGGCTGCCAGAGACCGATATTTTACTTAATTATACATGTTTTAAATACATGCTTAGATAGGTAATTACTAAAAACAACCTAAAATAATAATAATAATGAGACCCCTCGGCAGATTAGGTAGAGTTAGATTTATGAGTAAAATAAATAAAAAAATCCGTGGTGTAATAGTAGAAACACCCGTCTTACAATCGTGAAGTCGTAGGTTCAAATCCTGGTCCCGATGACTTCTTTAGAGTTGATGGACGGAATTTCGCACCACTGACTTTTCCGTGAAGGGAAACATCTTGAGGCAACCTGCATACATCCGTAAAAGAAATTCGATAGGGTATGTGAATTCACCAACCCGCACTGGGTCATAGTGATGGAAATGGCCCAATAACTCTTCGTGAGTAGGCCTACGTTCTGCAGTGGACTATTAAAAAAGGGCTTTTACTTAGAAGTAAATAAATAATTGAAATGTACAGATTATGTAAAAAAATCAATCATAATCACCGCAATTTAATTACCTAATTACATCAACTTTCTATTTAAAAAAACCGGACAAGTGCGAGTCAGACTTGCACATCGAGGGCCCCGTACAAACACATTGTTAAAATAATTAAAAACCTGTTTTAGCATGTGCTAATGAAATTCTTTTATATGATACCTTACACGATACGATTTACTCATTTTGAATTTTAACCCATATTTTGTGAATTTTGAGGCCCTATTTTTTGTGATTTAAATAAAAATGTACAGGTTTCAGATTTATTCCTATATTTGTACTCTGAGACAATGCTTCTCGCCAAATTTCATAGTTCTATGTCAACGGAAAGTACCCTGTAGGTTTTGATTTTTCTGAGTGTCAAAATATGCGGTTTTTTACGACATAAATGGCTCTAAGTTTTTTAAACGATAACTGAGAAGCTTTTCTTTTACACAACTGCAAGAAACTATAGATGTACGTATACAGTTTAAATTTCAACTCGATATCTTTACGCGTTCCCGAGATAAAGAGGCTTGACATACACACAGACGGACAGACGGACAACAAAGTGATCCTATACGGGTTCCGTTTTTTTCGTTTGAGGTACGGAACCCTAAAAATCTCATAAAGGTAGATAAATGTATTCTAAGATGCTAAGAACAGACCGACCACGTAAAGATGCAAGGACATACATCGAACTAATAACATCCCGTTGTCGAAAGTTATTAAAAAATACCAAGTTAGGTACATTACTTTCATACTTACCTACTGCATTAACGTTCTACGTAACAAAGAATACAGAAAAAAAAACTTTGACAACCCAGAGTTTTCTTTCTCCCAAAAATAGACAAAATTGTTTTAAACACGTAAATTGCAAGTAAACGTTCGAAAGTTTAGTCGACATCTTATTTTTTTAATTGATTGGTACAATTTTGTGACGTTTGTTTTTAGTTAAATCTGTAAATTAATGGTTTTTTTACAGTTCATATGAGTATAAACTTCAACTTACTGTTTTAGTGTGTTGCACTTATTTTCGCGTTTTGATATTATTTAATACACTAGTCTTAAAATAAAAGTACTAATAAAACTTTTTGAAAATTTATCCAAAGTTTTATGATCTCGAAGTTGAGTCACATCACTATAAAATCTCATAATATCCTCCACTATTGTTCAAAGAATTGTTGTTATTTCCACTGATCGTAAAACTGCCGTACAGCGTTTTATCGATGCAACTTTTATTTCGTCCGGCGCGTCCCTGGCAGGCGTCCCGACCTCACCAAGGTTCGCACACAACTGAAACTAAACTTTCAGTTGGTGTAACAACTGCGTCTTTTGGATTTGAACTTTTGAATTTTTATCTTTAGGCTTTTCATCGGGGTTTTTAGAGGACGGGAATCTTATGTTACACCAAAGTCATTAATGATTTTATGACGTGGTTAGCTGAAACACCTGCGGTTTTCGGATTCAAACTTTTCACATGTTTTGGAGAAGGGGAAAAAGGCATTTTTGTGACACTTAAGTCATTGATGGTTTTATGAAGTGGTTAGCTGAAACACTTGCGTTTTTTGAATTTGAACTTGTCGTTGGTAGTTTTATGAAGAAGTAAGCTGAAACACCTGCGTCTTTCGGGTTTGAACATTTGACTTTTTATATTTAAGCTTTTTATAGAAGACTTTAGAGAAGGGGAAATAAGCATTTGTGATACACGAAAGTTATTAATTGTTTTATATGGTGGAGAACTGAAACGGCTTCGTCTGTCGGATTTGTTGGACTTTTAACTTTTAGCTTTAGGCTTTTCAAAGGAGTTTTTTAAGAAAGGGAAAGAGGCATTTTCTGTTAATCTAAAGTTATTGGTGGTTTTATGAAGTGGTAAAATGAAACACCTGCGTTTTTCAGATTTGCCGAACTTTTGACCTTTAATCTGTCAAGTTTTTATAAGGGTTTTTAAGAGTTCCTTTTGGAGGGATAGAAAAGGTCTATATTACACTAGGGTCACTGGTGTTATGAAATGGTAATACCTACTGGCCCAAAAGTTAAGAGTTATAACTACATACTCTTCGCAGGGATTTCATTGATCATTTAGGTCAGAATAAACTCTCTAGATGGTTTGGTTTTATGACAAAGTGATACTTATACACGTATGTAAGCATACGTTAACCTATTTGTATAGGGTAAAGAGGCTTTGGGATACCTACTTAGACTTAGTACTGACTTTTTTCAAACATTCTCTATATTACAGAAATTTCCGATGATCATAGGTGTAGGCTAGCACTACTGTTTTAATTGCTTGGAACATTAGTCTTTCTGGAAGGCTTTTATAGCATTAGCCTGAAATGTATAAAACTATGTAATATTTGTAAACTATGTAGCTTTCTTCCAGTGGCTCTTAATATATTTATGATTCAACAGTGTAGATTACAGATTTCAAGCTTTTCAGCGATTTTAACTGGCACTAAGGCTCGCGACTCGTCCAAGCTATTTTTCACCGAGAGGAAACAAATGCCACTTGTCGGTTTTTACGGTCACAATAAATTATTGAGAAGTGATGATAGTCGAAACTATAAACGAGTTTAACGACCGCCGGATGTACGGTGTTGCTAAGGAATTAAGCTTAAATACTTTACGATACATATCTTTATAAAACGAGTGGCATTTTTCAACAGAGCGCTACCGTTGCTCGGATGACACGTCAAATTGTAGGTCCAGATTGTTTTAACCGCTTAACCATTCCAGAGGCCTTCATACGGGCTAAAAACTCTGACACCAGAACTAGCCACCTGACCTATACGAATTTACTTTTTTTAAATATCGAATGGAGTCCACCTACCAGCAAGAGCAGCGTAGGACTTCCACAGATAAGGTGGTCTAACGCTCGCTCTTACCCATCTCTATTGTACTAACTCTTTTTGTACAGCAAAATCGAATAATTGAACATTTTAGTTAACAAGAGGCACAGACCCTGGAGTATGTGGTTTGTTATTTTCCAATAAAAAAAATTAAAATCGCAGTAACGCGCTGGATGCGGGCCGCTTCCATCCATAGGGGAGGTGTATGTCTAGCAGTGGACGATCTACAGCTGATGTATGGATGGACGGAAAAAAATATTCAACTTTGCGGAAATACTGTTGCAATATTTTTGGAAAACATTGTCTCTGTTTTTCCGAAAACATTTACATATTCCGCCAAGATTCGAAATTCACTTCCTGGGTATTTGTTTGACATGAATCTTGCTTAACTTTGATCTGCTCAAATTTGTGGGCACAGCAGTCATAACAGATGGGCCAATTAGGCCCATGCCTCGGGCTGACCTTGTGACTTTGGGTACAGGTGTAACTGAAACGATCAGCTACGAAATTGCGTTTGTTGCAATAGGTACAATCTAACTTGGAGATTACCTTACTGGAGAAATTGGGCGCAGGCTAAGGGAGAAGTCTAATAACTCCCGCTCCGGCTCGTACTTGGCGCAAAGGTTAGCCATCGCCATCCAGCGAGGTAATGCGGCCAGCGTTTTGGGCTCTTTTGCGCCGGGTACGGTCGGAGATGGGTTGTGTGTTTAGATTTTAAGGTTGACTATGTGTAAGTGTAATTTTTGTATTCATAAATAAACGACTGTTATTTAAAAAAAATTGCATTGCATTTGTATTATAAATAGATGTATAATTATAATATTTATAGTACTGTACTGTACTGTACCAGCCTTTTAATAGCCCACTGCAGGACGTAGGCCTACCCACGAAGGGTGATTGGGCCATATCCACCACGCTGGCCCAGTGCGGGTTGGTGGATTCACATACGCCATCGAATTTCTTCTCAGGACATACGCAGGTTGCCTCACGATGTTTTCCTTCACCGAAAAGCCAGTGATGTGAAATTCCGTACATAAATTCCAAAGAACTCATTGGTACGGGACCGGGGATTCGAACCCACGACCTCAAGATTGTAAGGCGAGTGTCACTACCTCTTGACCACCACGGCTATATATTAATAGAATATTTATAGTATATAACCTGTATTCTACTTGTAAACTAGCAAATAAACTATTTGATATTTGATATATGAAGGTTAACAAAATAAGCACTTTCGTTATGAAAACTAGCGTGGTTAGTGTGTCTTAAACGACGCGTCTCATTCCGCAATTTTTGTGAAGGCAAAATATTTAAAAAAAATGCGATTCAATATATTTTGTCGTCATTTTTCCAAGCAAATAAATGATTCTGTTTAAGAATTTAAACCTAAAAATCGATCTTTGTGCAGTAGGTTAACTCAGAACGAATTTCGGACTGCTTTATCAAAGTGTTTGCTTTATTTAAATTTAGTAAATTTTACTCAGTTACTTTTTATACGATAAAACTTTAAGACTATTTGTCTGCTAACCTCTAGAGTTTATAAATGAATAAATTGCTGACCAAAATATTTTCACGGCTGACTCTTTAAATCATTGCCTTTATAGAACACGGAGAAGCCACAGTTCACACTGATGGCCCGGGGTAATACCGAATCTTTATGAACTCAGAACATTTTAAGGTCAATCTCACACGAGACTACCATTCCTATTAGCATATACAGTAAGTAACGTAAGAGCGAGACCGGCAACTCGGCAAACTGTGATGAAAAATGAAGTATAGCGCTTGAACTATAATGAAATGCATAGTAAGTGCACAAGAATGCTTTTGCAGAATATCTACTTAGTTTTTAGGGTTCCATACCCAAAGGCTAAAAACGGGACCCTATTATTGAGACTCCGCTGTCCGTCCGTCTGTCTTTCACCAGGCTGTATCTCATGAAATATGTAATCTGGAAAGAGCCACCTTTATCACCTAGGGGTATAATACACCTACGTTTCTCAGACCTACTAAATAAGTTGTCACGTAGTTGTCGAAACACGCCTAATGACGCATAATATATGATATGGCTTTCGTAGGCGGTGAAGATAATTATGATGAAGCTAAAAAAAACAATTTTTATGATGTTATGAGACACACACTCTTTTTTAGGGTTCCGTACCCAAAGGGTGAAAATGGGACCCTATTACTAAGACTCCGCTGTCTGTCTGTGTGTCTGTCTGTCACCAGGCTGTATCTCAGGAACGGTGATAGCTAGAACGTCGAAATTTTCAAAGATGCTGTATTTTTATTGCCGCAACAAATACTAAAAATAAAATAAAATAAATATTTAAGGGGGGCTCCGATACAACAAACCTGATTTTTTTGCCATTTTTCGATCGAAATTAATAACGATAACAGGTAGACGCTTCAAATATTCACAAAATATTTAATTGTATGTTTACTTGAATAATTAATTATTAAATAAACAGATACTCTATTTTTATTTATGTGTATGTTTAGATAATTATTATTATATACTATATTTAGTCAAACTTAAAATTAAAAACTAACCTCATGCGATCATACCTGGTGCAAAGGAGCCCAAAATGCTGGCCGCATTGCCCCGCTGTATGGCGATGGCCATCCTTTGCACCAAATACGAGCCAGAACGGGAGTCATTGGTTTTCTCCCTTAGCCTGCGCCCTATTTCAGAAATCAAACTTATGGCCTCACTGCACTTAATTATTAAATTAAAATAAATATTTAAGAGTCCAGTACAGTACGGAACCCTTAGTACGCGAAACTCGCAGTTGGCTGATTATATTTCTTTTTAACGAGTTCTGCTTGCGCTGTACCTACTAAGGCTGAAAGAGGGTAATTAAAGCTGGAAACATACTATCGGACGCGGCTGACGGACGCGACTGACACCCGCGACTTAGCAGTGTGCACGTTTTAAAGCACCCGGCGCGCCAGATCGCTATTGGACGTCCGAACGCTCAAGGTCAACCCAAGGTGACGTCCGCGACTGATGTCCGATAGTGTGCACGGCTCAGTGTACATTCATTATCTAGATACCTATCAGTCGCGTTCGTAAGCCGCGTCCGATAGTATGTTTCCAGCTTTAGACAACATAATTTTTACTATGGGACCATGGGACCAACCCATATCCGTATCGATAACATGTAGCACGTAATTTAAAATTGCTTATGGGCGTAGTTTTTTTTTAGTAAGTTTCCTAATTGAAACTGTATTTTATGCATGCGTTTTGAAAATTAATGTAAATGAATTATGAAATTGTTATTTTTGGTAATAAACGATTATTATATTATTATATAATTTAAAAAGTAGCATTAAGCAAGTATTGGGTACCTTCCCGTCTGGAAAAGAATCTAGATCCTACGACACAGGTCACCCTAGTGTGAGATCCTGTACGTTATGAATGTTAATTTTAGTTTTATAAAGGTTATTATTTTGTTTTTGATAACATAAGGAAGAGCCCAGATTCCACGACACAGGTCGCTAGTGTGGGATCTAGTGTACATTTTGTTTTGTGTTAACTGTTAAGAACAATAAACTTTTTATTTATTATTTATTCATCCGCAATACAAAAAATCTGTTATTTCATACATTGGTACTAAGTTGCATTTTTATACGTTATTTTTTCCGTCTAGCAATTTATTTCGTCAACAGCTGAGATGTTAGCTACAAGCTGCGCAAAACTCAATCCTAACTGAATCTCACTTAACAGACATTCTAGCAAAGAGTTATTTTTGTGATAAACAATTCAAAATTATTCACGGATGCAGGACTCGAACCTTGCGTCTTCGGAACACTAGCCCGACGCTCTGCCCAACTGAGCTAATCCGTAATACTGCATACGCGTCGAATTTCGAATTGTTTATCATTTAACCAACTTATAGCGTTGGCGGCGCCACCTGTGATACCCGTATTAGACAGGTTATCACTCAATTGAAGTTATAAGAACTTCTGTTCTTATGTTCTTCTGTTAATAACACTTCAAAATTCGACGCGTATGCAGTATTACGGATTAGCTCAGTTGGGCAGAGCGTCGGGCTAGTGTTCCGAAGACGCAAGGTTCGAGTCCTGCATCCGTGAATAATTTTGAATTGTTTATCACAAAAATAACTCTTTGAGATAAACCTAGTGTGGGATGCACTATAAAATTAAAATAATTTAATAGACATTGTAGCATTGGGTTTCGCGTAGCTTACAGCTAAATTCACATTTGATTCGGACTATACCGCGTCTGAGGTTCTCACGACGCGTCGACTCATAAGTAGGTATAGGCCGAACCATAAAAGTCGGCAGATGTACATTGTACAAAAGTTTATCGGTAAAGCTTGCGCAGACTCATAAAATACTCAAAATCGACCCATAACACCCACAAAATAATCAAAATCGACCCATAAGACTCACAAAATATTCAAAATCGACCCATAAGACTCACAAAATAATCAAAATCAACCCATAAGACTCACAAAATAATCAAAATCGACCCATAACACATACAAAATCGGTCGATGCAACTCGGCCGAAACGTCGGAATGAGGAGGTATTTATTTATCTCGTAATTTTAGTACGCGATTAGTCCCGTAGTATGTAATAATAATATGTTCAAATCGCGAAAGTTTAAAAACAACATACTCAAACATAGACAAAAGATATTAGTTTCGTCCTGTTCACACTTTCATACATGCACATCTCGCCCTCTCTTACTTTCGTAATTTTTATTATTTAGCGCCCTGTCTAATTAATATACTCTGACTATATTGTATCAATAGTACCCGCCGATACCAGCGCGACCTTTTATAGGTGCACTTGGCTAAGTACTTTCGGGTGTTGTGTGAGAACAGTCTCACGAACACGAGACATACCTATTTACTTTTATGTGTATGACATTTATGGACAAGTTGTTCTGGATCTGCAAAACTTGTTTTCCAGACGAATGGATCCGTTGCAAAATTTCATTTTCCAAAGACATAGAAGACAGCAATATTTTTCTGTTTGAATACTGATGTGATGATTTCGTTCTTAGATATGAGAAAAATAATTTTCTCCTACATGTTATTGATTCCGAGGTGTCGCAAAATAAAATGCGTCGTGTCATCTAGTGTAGTATGTAAAAACCTCGTGTCACAAGTGTTTCTTTTAGAAGAAATAACTTGACTGATTTGACCCATTTAACTTTGGTTAGCTAGATCGCCAAAGTTGAAAAGAGAGTGTACGTTTCATAACATCATAAAATTGTTTTTTATCATCATCATAATCATCGTCACCACCTACGAAAGCCTATTATACGTGTGTATCGACATGCACTTGACAATTTGTTTTGTGTATTTAGTAGTTCTGAGAAACGTAGGCGTATTATACTCCTTTTTTCACCAGGGAAAAACTTTTATAGATACCACCACACCTCGAGGGCAGGCGGGGGGTTATGTGGGAGTCCCCGGACCGGTACACCCACCAAAAATCCTGTGTGTTTTACCACTGCACCTGGTGTCGGGGCTACGGGTACGCTTCCGCACTCCTCCGCGGCACCCAACAGCGCTGGCCCAACGTGGGCCCCACCTTCATTTCACACTTCACATCTTCCTTCGACACATCATCAATCTGGCGGGAGCCTTAGCTCCGTGCTAAGGCTCCCGCCAGATTGATGATGTGTCGAACACCAGACACATCGCCATCCCTCACCTGGGACCAACCAGCACTGGGCGTCGGACAGCACCCGTATCCGACAGCCCTGGTCCCAATGTAACGGGTCAATTAAAGTGGCCCCGCGTCTGCCACTACGGCTGCAGAGGATTGGGACAACGGTGGACGATATACCGACACTCCTCTTCCTCTGCAGCCCCACCGCCTCCGCCAACACATTGGTGGCACTCGTTAGGGCCGCTGGCAGGTAGGAGGAGCGGCTGGAGCGGCTTCCACACCACCGCCCGTCTATCCCGTCGCCGCCCCCGCCTGGATGGGCTCGGCCGCCACCTCATGAGGCAAGCCGACCTACTTGGGCTTGTCGGGTCAAGACCCGGAGAGGCACCCAACCACGGGATCCTCTTCGCTTCACCAGGTTGGGACCGTACCTGGCTACTAAGCCCCCCCCCGTCACGACAAGGCGGGAACCCACTCGGGGGAGAGGCATATTATAGCCCTAGGCGATAAAGGTGGCTCTTTCCAGATTATTTTTGTAACAGATTAAGTTTTTAGGGTCAGCTACTTATATTCCTAATTAATTAATTTGACTGTTTCTGTGATAGGGTGTAAATTTCAAACTAAACTTTAAATGATACAAGACCCTTCCGACCAATATTATTGGAGATACATATAGGAGGCCTATGTCCATCAGTGGACGTCCAAATCTATGTCTAAGGGATAAGTGACAAACTAAAGTTTGCCGCGTCATTCAATTTTATTATAATTCCCAAAAAATACGATACTTTTCGAACAAATCACTTTACAAGTTGTGCCGTTTTGTGGAGCGGACATTATTCCACTACATTGAACTTCCAAGGATTTCTTCTTACTTCTGATACTTAGTAAAGAGTTTCGGCTTTTTACGCCACAATTTTATTTCGCTATAGAATCTAAATGATTGGTGCTTGGCTATTGGTTAATTACGTTAACTTAACATAATTTTGTAATCATGGACTTGGTTTTTAGAGTTTCGTACCCAAAGGGTAAAAACTGAACCCTATTACTAAGACTCCGCTGTCCGTCCGTCTGTCTGTCTGTCACCAGGCTGTATCTCATAAGCCGTGATAGCTAGAACGTTGAAATTTTCACAGATTATCTATTTCTGTTGCCGCTACAATAACACATACTAAAGACAGAAAAAAAATATATTTAAGGGGGGCTCCCATACAACAAACGTGATTTTTGCTCAATATTAGTAACAGCAACAGGAATTTACTTGAAATATTCACAGAAAATTAAGTTGTACGTTATAAGTAGTATATTATCAAAAATAAATAATTAAATTAAAATAAAGTATATTAAAGAGAGCTTTCATACGGTACGGAGTCCGACTTGTACTTAGCCGATTATATGTTTTGTTTTTATAACAAATCAATAAATGCCTCATATTTAAGAGAGGAATAGAGATAGGTATTTACAAGGTGTTACCGTAGACGACAGACATATTCCAGGATATCATTATACTCATGATTATGTCCAACCTGTACCACTGGAACTCCAAAATTGCGAAAGAGAATGAGCTGTTCCATACATTTTGTCAGGAGTCGATGAACTTTGACACCAGGACTACCCTCTCGGCCTTTATTAACTTACATGCGATCATTAGATTAAATGCAAAAAAAATCTCAACAGTCATAAACTTGGTTTAAAAAGCGCATTAACATCGTATAAAGCTTTTAAAAGCTTTCAATAGAAATACTCATTAAGAAATTGTGCTTAGAATTTTTTTGCTTAACTTAGAAATAATTAACGTTTTCATCAAAAGAAACGCAATTTATTGTTTAAAATTTTTAGATAATAGCAAGGGTTATTTATAAAAAGGGTTATGCCGTACATTTTTTCAGCTCTACTTTTACAGCGGCAGTAACTTAGTTGTTGTAGAGTCTAGTCCCCTTGTCACATGTTTCAGAAAAAGGGAAAGGGTTCCTGAATTAAAATGAATTTAAACTGCTTGTGTAGCAAAACACTGTGAATTATGGCTATTTGTTTAAATAGTTACTTTTTTTTTAAATACTTACTAACTTTAACCTGCGGTTTTACCCTTGTAAAGTAGCCTGTGGCACTCTCAGATGTATCAAATATATCCATGTAAAAAAATGACGAGAGAGAAAAATGAGTGGAGACCACGTACCGGCAAGCGCAGCGTAGGACGTCCACCCACAAGGTGGACGGATGACCTCATTAAGACCGCAGGATCGCGCTGGATGCAAGCCGCTTCCAACCGGTCTTATTGGAGATCCATAGGGGAGGCCTATGTCCAGCAGTGGACGTCTTTTGGCTGATGGATGGATGGATAATGTACTATACCATGACCGTGCTAGCAACGTCAGGCCAAAAAATATTCTTTGTATTGAAAAGTATGAGACTATGCCCAGTAGACCGTTCCATCCCCGACCAGCACCGTCGCGTCTATGCACGGAGCGTGTCGGGACCGGCAAGATTATACTCGATGACTTACGTTGATGGTACGTTGTAGTGGGCATAATAGAGCATATCCTGTTGTTTTACGTGCCTGATACATTTCTGGCACGGTCAATGGTCATGGTATGGTAAGTACGTTATTATGGGCAGACACCTTTAGTAGACTATTAAAAAGTCGCTACAGAGTACACAATACGTGGAAGTACTTTGACATTTGACATTGCCCTGAAACACCCTGCAATGGCGGGCTATAGGCGAAGGGTTGACTCTCACCCACGTCTCGCTAAACACGATCAGCCGAACTTTATTATGATTGCTTTGTTCTCTAGATTGTTTCACAGAATTGCTCTACCTACCTACAAGTACATGGATACAACGTACAGCTGTTTATTCTGAAGTGTTAGCCTTAGATACGGTTATGAGAAAAATGAACAAGACGATATAAGAATATATTCGTGTAGTACTTACGTTGAGAGTGTTTATGTAGATAGCCAGTGTCTGATTTAGACAGATCTAAGAACCTCAAGAAGTTCTTCACTAGTCCCTAAATTTTAGACTACATTTGAAATCATTATTGATTTTGTAAAAAAACGCTCCTTAGCAAGGTCTGTCTTTATACATACGAAAGAAAAAAAAATGTATTGTTTCGTACAGAATAAGAGTTTTGCAGTTGGGCCCATAGTAAAAGTTAATGACATTGATGAACATACTCGTATACACCATTAAAAGTCTCTGTACTCTGCAAAACCCTGTATATCACTTTTATAAGTGCCTAAAAAATGTTAAGTCTTTTATAACTGTTATAAAATTCATTAACGAATCAAATTCTCTGAATACAGGGTCTGTATTTATTTCCAATAATAGTTATTTAGACTTAAGAGCTCTCTCTCTCTCTTTAATCTGACCCGAAAGATTCGAATAATTTATTAGGAAAATCTCTCTAATATTTCGTTATTCATTAGGCCGCTACTCGGTAGGCGTCGTTAGGTTGCGTAACGCGCCGTTAGGCTTAGACTTAAGGCACTAAAGTACATATAAAGATATCTCGTAGTCATAGTGCTTAATTTGTAAGAGATCCAAGGAAACTTGCTACTTAGGATTTATGTTATCAAAATTCTTACCACAGTAGCTAGATCTTAAGAATTGTTAAAGCAGATTTTTGTAATCATTTTATAGTGGCTCAAATGATAAGTAAATATTTAGAAAGAAAGTTATAGAAGCAGCATTAAATATTACTAGTTAAGACGCTAGACACTAACACAGATCTCTCGGGATGGGACGTGTCATCGCAATTTAACGGATATCACATAAAGCCTGGGAGCAGGGACCAAGTGCATTTCATACTATTTTTAAGAGGTTGGAAGAAGACAAAGCTAAATTTTACCACTTATTTTTTTGTTTTCTGATGTAAGAACGGAAGGCCGGCTATGCGTCCGGCATCGTCAACACGCACCAATACATGCCGTGGATTACCGCTCTTTCAGACGCTGGACTGGTGTCCGACACGCCGTGGCGAAGCGGACGTGCATACGGCGTAATTTGCTCGCCGGATGAATGTCCGGTGCTTCAACACACGTTTATTATAAGCCATACACCACCGCGAAAATGGTAAAAAAACGGTCCGTTCTCCGGTGAAATAAATTGCCGTGAACAAGCGCTCTAGCTCATATTATATTCGTCGAGCAATAAGCTTGTATGGACAACACGACAGCTAGCGCATCGTCAGATGGCAAACACTCGACTTTATGGACTATCTCTTATGTCACGTCTGTCTGCTCAGCTGTGGAATTGAATGAGCTTGGAATACCTATAACTAGTCTAGTATAACAACGTGCAGTGCAAACGAATCCTAGAACTGGATTAAAATCAAAAAATATTATCGTGTTGGACAATACGATTTTTACTGTAGCTAATGAAACAGCTCATAACTTTAGAATGGCGGAATTGATTAAGATAAAACATAGCTAAAAATCGCCTGATTAAGTCACCCTCAAAACAAAAAAAAATCATAAAAATCGGTTCATCCGTTCAGAAGCTACGATGCCACAGACAGACACACACACATGCACATACATACATAAGCACGATTGCGCGTTAGAGTGTGAAACATAAAGACACGTTTAGTCCTATCTTAATATTCAAAAAATATTTTTAAACTCGACAGAGTAGGGGGTGGTATAGTGACTTCCGAAGGTAGATACTCGTACCCATCACCCTCTTTGTTGCACACAATGCACCCCGAAAACGGTGTATCTGTGAGACGATGAACCTCTGATAAAAGGCGCCAGTAACCGCGATTGTTCCATCTATCGCCCAATTTACATATTTATTCAAAGCCAAACCAGACGTATGCAATTTTGGAATAAAGCTGTCTAGTTTCATAAATTCAAGGATAATGTATCTTTGCGTAAGTGAAAAAGAGTCGACTGCATATTTCACAGAATTAAATTAGTTATTTCACTACATAACTGTAGTCTCTCCATATGAGAAATAACACTATCATAAAGCTCCAACAATCCCAACGAGTTATGGATAGGACTTTACTCCGAGTCTATCTACGAGATCGAATCAGAAATGAAGAGTTTCAATTGGAGCTTACTATTAAGACGTATAGTTTTGTATTCCTACGTTATTTATATTAGTTTTTACGGCACTAGCTAAAGCACAAATCCATCTCTCGTTCCACTTGGTCTTTCAGCGTTGAATTGCAAAGAATATTCAATTTCACTTCAATGACACTCTCCTACGTTATTGCCTCAGAATCTACATACACAAAGCCACCTACTTAGGGCGCACTAGACTAGCAATCTACCCAGATTTCGTTTGTCATATTGCACTAAGACAGTAAACGAAAAATAGTGTCCCGTGGCTAGCCCTGGTGTCAGAATTTAAAGACCTCTGACATGACTAAGCGATTACAACTACCAGGGACCATAATTTAGCACTTTATTTTTCAGTGATTTCATTTTTACCCAAAGGGTAAAGACCCTATTACCAAGACTTCGCTGTCCGTCCGTCTGTTTGTCACTAGGCTGTATCTCATGAACCGTGATAGCTAGAACGTTGAAATTCACAGAGGACGTATTTCTGTAGTCGCTATAACAACAAATATTAAAAACAGAATAAAAATAATATTTAAGGGGGGCTCCCATACAACAAACCTGAATTTTTAGTCGTTTTTCGCTAGATATTAATAATGGTAACAGGTAGATGATTGAAATATTCACAGAATATTTAGCTGCATGTTTACTTTAATAATAAACAATTAAAATAAAATAAATAATTAAGGGGGGCTCCCATACCTACAGTACGGAACCCTTCGTGCGCGAGTCCGACTCGTCTTATCCGGCAGAGTAGAATAGCACCCCCCTCTTGTACCAGGTATCGTAAGAGCCGCCTGAAGTACTACGGAACCGACAGATGGCGGTATACCCATCCGGAACAGCATAACTCAAGTGCAACAGGACGGAGATGGGCAGCAGCATCCCCGTCGCGATAGCTACGCACTGCGATTGACAACAAGCCAACATTGCCCAGCGCGGCAATTATGGGCAAAATTCCGCCTACATGACAGCACAAAATAAAACTAGGCCCCCAGTCCCCGACAGTCCGCTAGTCTTGATCCGGCAGCGACCACGGTAACGGCGGAGCAAGGGGTGCTAAGAATCGCCGGCAGAGATCCGGCTGCCACCCCAACCGACGACGACTGGCCCTGGAAATATATAACGTGCGCACAATGAGGACTGACGAGAAGATTGCGGAACTGGAAGAAGAGTTGAGTAGGTTGCAATCGGATATTATGAGGTTATCTGAAGTCCGTAAAGAGGGCAAGGACACGATAACCCTGAAATCCGGCAACCTACTATACTACCGGGAAAGTGACCAACGGTCCCAAGGTGGTGTCGGCTTTCTCGTTCAGAAGTCTCTCATGAACAACATCATTACCATCGAAAGTGTGTTGAGCAGGGTTGTGTACCTGATACTCAGAATATCTAAACTATATTCGTTGAAGGTCATCCAGGTATACGCACCGACCTCGTCACACCCAGATGATGAAGTGGAGGCTATGTATGAGGACGTAAATCCGGCCATACATACGTCTAAAACCCGCTTCACGGTGGTTATGGGTGACTTCAACGCAAAGTTGGGCGAAAAAAGCGATGATGAGTTGAGAGTGGGGCAATTTGGATATGGGCAACGGAACCACAGGGGCCAGAGGCTGACAGACTTTCTGGAAAAAGAGAAACTCTGAATGATGAACTCTTTCTTCCAGAAGCCAACTCACAGGAAATGGACCTCGATGGTACCACGAGAAATGAGATAGACTGCTGACTAGCGAGAAACGGATACCTATTCAACGATGTCTCCGTGATCCACAGGGTAAAAATCGGCAGTGATCACAGAATCGTGCGAGGCAAACTGAATATCAACGTTAAACTCGAAAGGTCCCATCTGTTGAAGTCTACGCTCCGACCTACTCATGCTCACATACGAAACCCCGAGAACTTTTAGCTCGAGCTCTCAAATCGCTTTGCTGGCCTGGAGAACTTTGCGCCGGTAGATGAGATCAATAACGGGCTCGTAGAAACTGTCCAAACGGTGGGTTCTAAATTCTTTAGACGCCGCCGTTCAGATAGATCTCAGAAATTTTCCGATCATACTCTAAATCTCATGGCCGAATAACGCTCGCTAAGACTGCAGTCTTCAGATGATGCAAAGTTATACAGGCGGCTCAATAGACAGATTTCAAAGTCGATGCGGTGCCACATTCGTCTCTATAATACTAAACATGTTAAAGAGACAATAGAGCGGAACAAAGAGGCTCCAAAGTGTTTGTGAGGCATTTGTCTATTGGGAAAAGCCAGTTGACAAAGCTGAAGAGAGAAGATGGCAGTATAGCGTCGACCAAGGCAGAGGTATTGCAGGAGATCGAAAGGTTTTACGGACAGTTATACGCCTCGGTAGCAAAGCCTGTAAACAGCGCGGCCAAAGATCCAAGAGCCAAGCTAAGCCGATACTTTACTAAAGACATCCCGGAAATCAGCCTGTACGAGATTAGAATAGCCTTGAACCAATTTAAGAACAACAAGGCTCCGGGTGACGACGAAATCACTTCAGAGCTCCTGAAAGCCGGTGGAACGCCGGTCCTAAAAGTCTTTCAGAGGCTCTTTAACACCGTCGTCCTCGAGGGCATAACGCCAGAAGCGTGGAAAAGAGGTGTGGTGGTCTTGTTCTTCAAAAAAGGTGACAACACTTTATTGAAGAACTACAGACCCATCTCGCTTCTGAGCCATGTTTATAAGTTGTTTTCATGGGTCATTACGAATCCTCTCGAACGCAGGTTTGATGAATTCCAGCCTCCCGAACAAGCCGGTTTCCGGAAGGACTTTAGCACCATGGACCACTTACATACGCTGCGGCAGATTATACAGAAGACTGAGGAGTATAACCTACCATTTTGTTTGGCGTTTAAGGACTATGAGAAAGCCTTTGATTCGGTCAAGACATGGGCTGTGCTTGAGTCTTTTCAACGATGCCGTATTGACTATCGGTACATAGCAGTGCTGAAGTGTTTTTATAATTACGCCACTATGTCGGTTCGAGTACAAAAAGAGCGCTCCATGGCGATCCCTTTTAAGAAAGGCGTAAGACAGGGAGACGTAATATCTCCGAAACTGTTCACTGCTGCTCTGGTGAACGCTTTTAAGCTCCTGGAATGGAAAGGATTCGGCATCAACATCAATGGCAAATACATCACGCACCTTCGATTTGCCGACGATATCGTGGTCATGGCAAAGTCGATGTAAGAACTCAGCACGATGCTCGAAGGCTTCAATCGAGTATTTCAACAGGTGGGTCTTAAAATGAACATGGACAAGACAAAGGTCATGTGTAATTCTCATGTTGTACCCACCCCTATTTCAGTTGGGAACTCGGTTTTTGAAGTCGTTGACTCGTACGTCTGCCTAGGACAAGTAGTCCAGTTTGGTAGGTCCGACTTCATGAAAGATTTCGGCCAATCGCCGAATTTAACTCGGTTGGGCAGTGTTCGAAATATTACAAAACTTCTTTTCGTCCGACATAACTCAGTGCCTCAAGTCGAAAGTTTTCGACCAGTGTGTGTTGCCAGTGATGACTTATGGCACAGAAACGTGGTCTCTCACTATGGGCCTTATTAGTAAGCTCCAAGTAGCCCAACGAGCCATGGATATGATCGGAGTTTCTCTGCGAATCAGGAATGAGGAGATCCGTAGAAGAACCAAGGTTACCGACATAGCCCAGCGGATTGGCAGGTTGAAGTGGCAATGGGCAGGGCACATAGCGCGGAGGACTGATGACCGATGGGGTTGAAAAGTTCTCGAGTGGAGACCACGTACCGGCAAGCGCAGCGTAGGACGTCCACAAAGTATACGGATGACCTCATTAGGACCGCAGGATCGCGCTGGATGCAAGCCGCTGCCAACCGGTCTAATTGGAAAACATAAGGGGAGGGCCTATGTCCAGCAGTGGACATCTTACGGCTGAAATGATGATGAAAAAAAATATAACTCTAGAATAGCTTGCAGATAGCAGAATTTTTCCCACTTATCGTTATATTATGAAAAATTATTAAGCATAACTATTATTGGGCCTGCGACACAGGTTTTTACCTAGTTCAGGACCCGCAATTCAACCAGTTGAACCTTGTTGCTGTAATAAATAACTCTCCCAGGATAACTCAATTTTTCAGAATTATAAAGATACCTACTTAATTTTATTTCTTATATAAGTTAATTAAATCCTTGTTTCTTTTGTATGATTTATGTTTAGCAGTAAGGTTAAATGTAATGCTATAATTATTGAAAATAAAAAATTATTAATTTACGAAATATCATTATAATTTACAGCCTGTCTTATTCTGATATATAAGCTATATTATTGCAAAGTTTCATCTCAATCCGTTTAGTAGTTTTTGCGTGAAAGAGTAACAAACATCCAAACAAACATCCTTACAAACTTTCGCATTTATGATACTAGTAGGATAATTAGATACATTACAAACAGCCTTCAGTGAGCCCGGGACAGGTTGTGTAATTGAATATCCTCCATAAAAACGATTAGAAGTCCTAAGTAAGTTAATTCAAACTATCTGTAACTAAATTCTAGAGAAAGGCCCAGTAATTTGATTTTGTACTAACAACTCGCGTATTTTCTCTTAGAGACAATTTGTATTTTGGGCCTCTTTACAAAAATATAGACTGAAATTGAGTCAATTAGTTTAGCATAAAGAATTCCTAGAATTCTATACCTAAGTTCCGAGCACAAGTTGAAAAGCTAAGTGCTCTTTAGATGATTGTGAAACAACACAAACATACGACAAAAATATCTCCGACGCTTACTATTTCCAGGTATTTTATACATTTCTAGGTTTTTTTTATATAAGTATTTTTGATGTAAACGAAAAAAACCATCAACTAAGCTTGTTTTTTTAATATTGTTTTTTTGCTGAACTTTGCCTATTTACCTTGAAAAAATATCTTAGATATTTTTATAAACTATTTGTGTATTTATAGGTACTTTTTTTCCTTATCTAATTCATATTCATCAAGTTTCAAATACAATTTGTGTTATGTTTCGTCGGTCAAAAAGGATTTATGTAATAGGTATACCTATATGCCATTTTTTTCATTTGCTGAACGTTGCTAATTTGATGAACTTGATGAATATGAATATGGATAACAAAAAAAGTATAAATACACAAATAAATAGTTCATAAAAAAATCTAATTAAGAATGTTTATCAAGATAAATTAACAACGTTCAGCAAATGAAAAAAATGGCATTTAGGTATACCTATTACATATCCTTTTTGACCGACGAAACGAATGAGGTGCTCAATTCGACGCGTATATTTTTTTACGCATAACTTTTTACGTAGAAGTCCGATTTCGATAATTATTTTCTATTGATAAGAATATACTTTGATATTGATTCCATTTAAATTTTATCGAAATCGGCTGAGCCATTTTTGATAAATCAACAATAATGTGAAAAATGCCACACCGATCCGTGCGAAATATTTGCGAATTCTGTACACGGTTGAAGTCGGTCATGTCATTTTTTGCAAAAAATAATACAATTTGATCTCTTTCAATTCAAGACCGTCGTTGTTATTTACAAACAAACCAAACAATATCAGACCCTCCTCCAAACTTTTTCATTAGCTCCAATACTCTATCTGTCAGGGACCTTACTGAGCAATTTTTCACGGAAGTTTTCGTTTCCTCAAATAATGAACAGTCACACACCGACCTCGTATTAATAACGATGATTTAGCACTTTTTGAAGGAAAATTCCCTTCTATTTGAGGAATTCTATAGAGAGTAGAGTAGATCTTATAATGTAGGGTGTTTCTTTAAATGACGGGCATATTCTAGGGTATCATTATTACTTATCGATATAAATAGTTTATTATTTTCACTATAGGACCTTAAAAAGCAAAAAAATATGAACTTTTCAATAGGCAAATATCTATACTAAAGTAAGTTCGTGTCGAATGGGTAGCTATTATTGTTGTCCTAGTTTTCAAGTCGCCAAAAGGCATCTGAAATGGCTAAAAACTTATTTTTTAATCAACTAATAAAACTACATACTTAAGCTGCAACTGTAACTACATAAAAAGCAGTTGGATCATCCGCAGATCCTTGAAAACCTACACATAATCAAAGTCAAAAGTAAATAAATAAATAATAATAAATATTGGGGGACATCTTACACACGGTCTCTGACCCCAAATTAAACAAAGCTTGTGATATGGCTGCCAGAGACTGATATACTACACATACATATTTTTTAAATACATACTTATATAGATAGTATCTAAATACACCCAGACACATATATGTTCACCATATAAATGCTTGCCCTGGGTGGAGATCGAACCCACGCCTATTTGATCCAGAAGTCAGGTTCACTAACCACTGAGCCACCGAGGCAGTCCAATTTTTATTTATTCCGTAGACACATTACAGGCACTTGGAATCGTCTGATAACAATATTGCAAATTCTGCCAGCATGGTGTCCTACACGTGTTTTTTATTACTGTGATTACCCATCCGAATACTGACCGCGCCGAACTTTACGTAACTTCGATGATCGGTAAGAAACACCTAGTCGAACAACGCTATGAGCGCTATTATCTAGTAAGTAACCAATAATAATCCAATAGTAGGTTGCCTCTAACTGAAACAACTATTATAAACTAGTTTTTACCCGCGGCTTCGCCCGCATGATATTTTGATTTTTGACGCAATAAGATTATAATTTTATAGCCTATGTATTATTCTGATATATAAGCTATATTATTGCAAAGTTTCATCTCAATCCGTTCAGTAGTTTTTGCGTGAAAGAGTAACAAACATCCATACATCCATCCTCACAAACTTTCGCGTTTATAATATTAGTAGGAAGTAGGATAGTAGGATAACAGATAGGTAACATTCTATCGATTTAATGACATTTACAGTCACAGAAGTCCCATTTCGAATATTCAACTACGACCTAGTTTGTATTGAGTAACTACCAAACTTGTGGAAACTTGAGTTTTGTAGGCTTACTACTCGTATTAATATAACGATAATAAATGACGCGACGACCACGCACCTTTAGCGCAGCTTAGGACGACCACGCACCTTCGGCATAGCTTATAACGTCCACCCACAAGGGCGATAAACATTTAACAGAGAGTTATATGAAAGACCTAAATTAGATGTTGTTTTAATATAATCGCTTAAAATATTTTACTTTTAGCGATAAGACCGCCTTGTCTTTGTATGTTTCTTGACAATATCCATACATATATAATATCATTTTTTTCAATTATGATAAAAAATATTCCACACAAAATTCGCGAAAATAAAGACGAGTACATAGCGGAGCTTTGGTCGTCCGGCTGCAAGATGGGTCGACGACTAGTGAAAATCACGGGTCGACTCTGGACGCGGTTAGCACAGGACCGAGACAAATGGCACCGTAAGAGAGAGGACTATACCCAGCAGTAGGATAGAGATGGCTGCGGGTGATGATGATGAAAGACGTACTTAGACTTGCTCCACCAAAATGGCACTCCTGATTAGAACTGTACGATACGTTCAGTGAATCTATTTTTGATGATGAATATATGCTGCCAAAATGAATTAACTTGATTCATTCAAAACCCACAAATTGTTTATTGATCCGTTGGATACAACTTTCCTGCTATTCGAGGTCGGAAACGGTACCGCAATATTTGCCAGCGGTTTTCTTAATGACATTATTTTTATTTATAGAGTTTTTTTTTTTCAGAATATTGTTTTAAAATTTACTAAATAAATTCAAATTCAAGAAGGGCAAGTTAACGAAGGATTAAGGGAAGGAGTTTTACGTCGCGACGTAAAATCGATTACGTGTGTTCGATTTTTTTGAATTTTTAAAAATAGGATCAAGCATAGTAAGTAGTAATTGCTAGCAAATGTAACAAAAGTTAAGTAGGTAATATTCAGTTTTGAAATTGTATAGTCGTCTTAATCATATCAGTTTTCAAACAAATAAAAATTGCTCGATTATTGCCCATATTTTGATGACTAAAAATTGTATTTGGTAGGTCTGAGAATAGGCTATTTTATACCTAGGTAAAAGAGCCGCTCTTTTTAAGATTTTTTTTAATGTGTCGAAACAACGTTTACCAGTTGCAGTGATACCTATACCAAAAATGATTTTACCACACGCATCAAGTATCATCAAGCTGTTCTTTGCCATTTCTTGGGAAAATCTAGAAAATCTGTAGCACATAAAGTCGTATGTTACGCATAATAAGTCGCGTGGTGTCTCGACATTCATGCCTGGAATAAGGCCGTGAATACAACTATACTCTATATCAAAGCCGAGCTCAGGATTCCGTGTGCGTGTATACTCCGCCTACATATGCCAACTTAGAATGGAACCGTAGTGAATAAACGGCGTTAGACGTCCCGTCTGTGTCGAAATTATCGGTGGTTTTTAATATGCATTGTTTTGCATTGTTACTCTGATTGGAACAACATTATGATTCTTCATTGCTAGTTCTTGATTGGCCCACATAGCGGTAGAGTTTTGAAATGGAGATAAAGTATTTGTAAGCGCAACGTAGAGTGCCTATAGATACTCCTGAACGAGAAATTTGCTTTTTCCCCCGTTTCCCTATCAGTGGAAATATTTTCCTTTTCCACCTCTCACCAGAGTATGGCTAAAAGAAAGAGAGGGGTAAATAGATAAAATTTATATTCGTCATTAATCTCGCTACTGCACTCCTCGCTACCTCTAAAACATGACGTTGAGAAATAGGAGATTATTTTTTGAACAACGAACCACCGGTATACCCAATTCGACGCGTATATATTTTGTTTTTCAAAAGAAAAAAAAATATATACGCGTCGAATTGAAATCGTCATAAAAAATTATGTATAACGTCGCATAACTTTGTTTATAGTTGTCCAATTTCAATAATTATTCTGATTAGAAAGAGAATTCTTCAAAATTTGTTCTATTTAAATTTTATCGAAATCGGCTGAGCCATTTTTGACAAATCAACATTAATGTGAAAAATGCTACATCGATCCGTGCGAAATATTCGCGAATTCTGTACACGGGTGAATGCTATTATTTGCAAAAAATAATCTTGTTTATTAACCGATGACAACGTTAAGTTGCGCTGGATGCAAACCTCATACAATAATTGGTTTTCTTAGCAAACCCTAGGATAAGCCAAATGATGTGACCTGATGCCTCATTTCGAAACAAGATAGAAAAATATTTGATTTTTGTCCTAATTTTACGTCTCCCGAGTTTTTCAGTTATGTGAGACCCAAAACAATGTCTAAAACATATAAAGTACATAATTATGTTGTCTGAAGACAATAGGTGGGTAATATTTTTGGTGGAACTTGGGTTTACGGGACTTTTTTTGGGAGTGATAACTCGATCCCATCAGCCATCCAATCCAGCCATTTTCATTTAATTTTATAATCTTGTGGTTGATTTGCTCATTATTTTTTAACACAATTACAGGAACTGGTTACGACACGTAATATCTAGAAGAAAGCAAAAGACAAGGCCCGGCACTGGCAAAGTAAAAGGTAATAAAAAAGTCGAATTACAAAAGATTCCGAACTGTCTTACACGATACCGCCTATTTTGGTCGCGCGCTAGGCTCGCGGGGGAAAACGGATATCAAAGGCAAATCTATTCACTCAGAATTGACGTGCCGCGACATGCCCTTTGTTCCTCCAGAATACAACTATAAAACTGCGGTCTTTCGTAAACAAATATAAAAAAGGTCAAGCGGCCAAAAATAAGTTAAGTATCAAAAAAGTCAGAAAAGAAACTGCTGTAATGTGACAAACTCGAAATTGGGAAAGTTATTTCACTACTCTCGGTCCTCTGCTTCCGTTTTGAAATGAAAGGTTATATTATTTCTTTGATGAGAAAAACGTGTAAGGCTGCCCCAAGGCCGCTGGCTACAATTATTACTCGTGGACAATGTTTAAGTTATCGCAAAGTTGGTGGCTTTGTTTTGTAAATATTTAAATGACAGCTAAGATCTTTCCTCTGAAGAAAAGAAACTGATTGTTTCATTTCTTTTGCAATAATAACCAAAAGTTTAAATTGTTCAATATTTTTCATAGCACTCAATTACTTTCTTAATCACGGGCAATGAGTTTTAGAACTTATTGAGATTATTCAATAGTTTTATAGCACTTATTTAGTTTGTCGATCGAATGAAATTTATACTGTTGCCACTTGATATCACCATCAGACAAATCTTAAAGTTTATCTCATTTGTACGACTTCTGCAAAAAGTTTGATTATTTAGAGATTTTATTACTTCTGAACAAAGGTCTCCATATTTTTTATGCTCTCTATATTCCAATGTATCAGTAAAAAGTTACTAAATAAAAACAATTTTATTTCTCTACCAAAGATAAATAAATTCTAACAAGCTGCGGATAAAACAAAGGGTTTGAAAACAGTACGTTATGCTTTGTCTCTAACCAAATTAAGATTTTCTGTAGTCAAATAAGTCAGTTTTCCTTATAAAATATACCTTTTATTACAACTTTTCCCGCCCACACATGCATGTAGATGTGCCTCTACACGTGCCTAATAGGTGCCACAGTACACTAAGAATAGTAGTTCATCTTAGGCCAAACGACGAGTTATAGGCCAAACCTTCTTGCTGTCTGTACAGTTAGTTACAAGATGAGCAAATTCCCTCTTCTGTGCTGGTAACATATGAATATAAAATTGCTAATTCGCTTGTCTAGTTCAGAGCTCAGCTTTCATTGAGATTTTGTTAGAAAATTCCAATTAGGTGACCTTAGGCTAATTAACGTTAGGTTTTGGGCGACTTAAACCTTGAAATGGTTGTCAACACTACGTGGCAGTACTTACCTACTCGGTGCTCAGCACACACACACATACACATACAATCCGACAATGGACAATGTCTTACTTAATTGACTAACTGTTCTTACTGCACTGCGGTAATACGGAATAAATTTCAGTTTTTGCCCGTATTTGTCCTAGCGGGATCCAGATCCAATCAATCTGTTCGTAACCCTTCCTGTCATGCGAGCTTTGCTTAGCATACGCTCGTCAAGGAGCTTTTCAGGGCTTGCTGGAATATACAGGAATTTACTGAGATTTCAACGTGACGAATAATATAATGACAATATTGTGTTTTAGGGATCCAGGGAGGGTTCTGAGATGGATTGTATTTTAGAACTCTTTTGGAATCTATTTATTACAGTTTTTTACATTGTATTTTATATTTTGAGGAAAAAAACATCGTGAAGAAACTCAAATTCGTTTTTGAAGAAGATCAATGGCCTATGGGAATTCATCAACCCGCACTGGCCCCACGTGAAATTAATGGATTGTTCTTTGCTTTCATTTGTTCCACATAACATATCACTTATGAACCGCATGTAATACTTACTAATATTATAAATCTGAAAGTGTATTTGTTGATTTTTCCTCTTTCACGCAGCTACGTAGCGACGGATTAAGCCGCCATCCAATCTCAAAATGCCTGTATAGAGCCCTAGTTAAACTGACTTTTCTCCATCACACCTTGAAGTTGTCGAATAAAAATAAAATACAGAAAATTCTCATAACTATACGGTAGGGAATTTAATAACTCGAAACACAATTCAAAAAACTTCGCTCGATAGAAATTAAATGCGAATATACCGCTTAATAGAACAAATTTCTTGATTTCCAAGAAAGTTTATTGCATTTTTGGGCACTTTTCTACACGTTTACAATTTTTTATTGAATGTCATTTATGTACATGAATTGAACTATAGCTTTCATTTATAAAATGTAGGAAAAGTGGTAATATCAATTTTATATAGATTTTTGAATGCAAAAATCGGGCGAAACCGGGGGCGTATTGGTCTTCACCCGCTCATATGAAAAGTTATGCTGATACTATGGCGCCTTAAAGACGCTCCAACAGTAAACTTTTAGGTATTTTACAATAATGTCTTGCAGTATACAAATAGAGTCTAAAATCGCGTGTCGTTTGTTTTTAGACGAATCTCGAGATGAGAATTCAATAATTTTTCCCAGTTTTAGTTCGTTTAAAAAGAAATGAAGCCGTGTTTGCATTAAAATATATAGATATATCTTTAGTTTAGTAAATTTCCTATTTTATGATAACAAAAAATATACCTAGTAGTTATCAATCTAAGTATTGAAAAATGCGAAACGAAAGTTTTTTTTCTAAAGCTTTTTTTGTGATGTTTTTTTCAAGATACCAGATAATTTTTTTGCAATGTTATTGTAAAAGTCTCTCTTGTAAACTATTATTGTGTGCTCTGTATTTTTTTCAAGTTTGTATCAGTAACAGTTACGCCTAACTGTGCGACGAAAAACATGACGTTTTATGGATTTTTGTCTTTGGGCAGCGTCTTAAGATTTTTGGCATGGACATAGTTTGAAAGACGGAGAGTGACAAAGGTTTTTTACAAGGTTTTATTTAACTTGCAATGGATACAGCTATGCACAATGTACATAATATTTATGTAAGTTCGGGTGGAATTTTTCAACCAACATCCCGGTTTCCGATTGAGCTGCAATTATATACGCAATTGTATGTCGCGTGACAATACAATAATATGGTATCATGAAGCTGATCTGATGGAGTCAAAAAAGGGTATCAAGAACTTCTGTACTAAACAAGATAGACCCGTCGTGTTTGGACTCGTTTTATTTGTCTTGGTTAGCACTATGCTGGTACATGATATCAAGGATCTCAAAAGCTTGTATTTTTTAAAAGTTATACCTATTTTATAATATTTTTTTATCCTAAAAAATAAAATGGTCAACAAAAACTAACAAACACAAAAATTAAATGCTGCATGCAATAGCTGGTATTATAATATATAAATGTTGCAATAAATGACTAGATATTAACTAAGGAACAAAAATCTTGTAGCAAAAGATGTTTGTTGTGATAATAACAATGTTTGGTCTAGCTTCAAAAATTGTACAATTCTACGTAACCTTTTTATACCCACGTCTGAGCACGCTTCAACAACTATGCCAACAACTTTTTTCTTACTCAACCACGTTTCAGATTTAGTGTTGTGGGCGTATATTTCTTCTCAGAAAAACGCGAGAAAACTAGAATATTAATCTTGTTCTTGCGCTTTGTATTTTACAAACTTGTTAAACTTGTTGATAGATAACTTATACTTTTCTTTTTTTTACTGATAAAACTTATACTTCTACCCGATACTGTACTGTAACGCCTTTTTTATAGTCCACTGTAAACATAAGTCTACCAACGAAGGATGAATGGGTTGGGACACAAACAAAGCAGCGCTGTTACAGTACTTTGACTGCTAGACATAAGCCTCCCTTATAAATGTCCAATAACACTGGTTGGAACTATGTACTGGGCTGTATCGGTATCCTTGGTTCTTCTAAGGATCTCCTCACATACAATTCGACCTCGTAGAGAGACTACGAACATAGTTATCTCCATAACTTGAGCTATCTGGAGCTTGCTAACAAGTCCATAGTGAGACACACGTCCAATACTTCTAAGCTTTCGACTTGAAACACTGAGTTATGTCGGACCAGAAGACATAAAGGTGATCCGAGTGGAGATTGGTGGATAGAAACTGTCCTGTACTGATAAATCTCTACTAATATGAGGAAATAACGAAAGTCTCCTCTGTATACCATGTCAGTTATGAATCTACTGCGCCATATTACGAGACATTATCCTAATTCAGCAGGTAAATGATCCATTTACGACCACGTACGTAATGTTACCGCGAATAAGGCCTCGTTCGCTCGAGGCGGAAGGGATTTATCAATGCAGAATATTGTAAGCTATGATTTTTCTGAAATATTGTTTATTTCTGTTTAATAAAAGATAGTTTTATAGATATAGATAGATGGATTCTTTCTTTGGATAAACAAAATATTTTCATGTGAAATGTAGCCAAGACTAGACCACAGTTCAAACTATCAACAAGATTATTTTTTGCTAAAATTAGCATGACCGACTTCACCCGTGTACAGAATTCGCTAATATTTCGTACAGATCGATGTAGCATTTTTCACCTTATTGTTGATTTATCAAAAATGAGTCAGCGGATTTCGATAAAATTTAAATGGGACCAATTTCGAAGTATATTCTTTCCAATAAATAAAGAATGATTGAAATCTACGAAAAAAGTTATGCGTGGTTATACATGAAAAAAAAAATTTACGAATTGTATATACCTCCTCCGGTGGTTTGTCGGTCAAAAAGTTGTCAATATCACGTAAAGCCAAGCCTTTAACTCTACGCGCCTTAACTCTACAAGTCTTTACTCCACAAACTCTACCGCTTAAGCCGGAAACATACTATCGGACGCGACTGACACTGCGACATAGACTATGAAAGTACACTGAGCCGTACACACTATCGGACATAAGTCGCGGACTCCACCTTCGAAAGACCTTGAGCGTTCGGACGTCCGAGAGCTATCTGGCACACCGGATGTCTTAAGACTGTGCACAAGTCGCGGCTGTCAGTCGCGTCCGTAAGCCGCGTCCGATAGTATGTTTCCGGCTTTAGTCAATAATTATATGTGGCTTGGCTGTTTCGCTAACTGCGCATCGGCGTAAAGTAAAGATAAAATATTATTACTTAACTGTTTATAAGTGTAAGTAAAGATTAATGTGTGAGTATAAGTAAATAAGAGCGTAAATTAATTAATATTAAATATGCAAAATTTCATATATATTGGCTAAACAGTTTTCGAGTTATAAAGAGGTCAAAAGTGGCTAGAAATACCTAGTTCATGTTATATTACACTCGGCTGCTGCGTCGCCTTTTTCTTTGTCTTGTCTGGACACGCTGCCGCGTGTCTAGATGTTAACAATAGCCTTAGTAGTTAGTACTCTTAGCGTAGTATGACAAGGATTATCTCAGCGATCATCCAAGTTAAGTTAAGCAACACTTCGGCACAGTCAGTTTTCAGATGGGTGACCATGGTTGCCATATTCAATTGAATGTGTCGTGGATCGGATAACACTTTAAATTGTGGTTCTCGGTTGTTTTAACCGTTTAGCCACGTAAGGCCTTCAGGCAGCTTTTAAACTCTAACACCAGGGCAAGTTAAAGACAAAAACTACGTCCATGCCAAAAATCAAGTTATTCCGTTGCTCCGTTGCTGCGTAAAAGATGAACAAACCAGTAAACCAACAAATATACTTTCGGATTTATAATATTATTCTAGTAATAGTAATTAAGGATTCTTCGTTGAAGCGTTACTCATACGCCCATAGTAGCTCGGCATCGCCCTGATTTTTTATCTCTATAAGTAAGTTCGTATGCCAGCCCAGTGGCTAGCCCTGGTGTCAGAGTTTTAAAGCCGCCTGAAAGCATCTGACCTGGCTTAACGGTTAAAACAAACGGGGCCTTCATTTTTTAAATACCTACTGGTTCATAATGTGCACAGAGTCATAACATTACTAAAGTTATTATTTACCTAAGTATGACATTCATTCAAGTCGGCCATCGATTCTTAGAACTACAAGTATTGTGCCCTGTTTGTTGTCATTCCAACTTGCTAATCCGGTAGAATACGCCAGTAACTTTAGTTTATTTGTGGATTAGTGTATTATGTTTAAGTTATTTAGAGACTGTTTCCCAATTTGATAAGAAAATAGGGTTGTTTACCCGTTTCCTATCATACGGCGGTTTAATCCATACTGAAGGGATGAAGGGAAGTTCTAGGGCGGAGTGGCTCAGGGGAACCCTCGTTCCCCGCTACTTTTGGCACTTTGACACTTGAAATGGACAATAAACTTGTAGGGAACAATAAAACATTTATTGGTGTTTTAAACAAACCTAACAATATAATCTCTCAAAGGCTGTCTCAGTAAGAAAAGCCATACGTTTAAAAGTTTAAAATTGTATGTGGAACCGCTAATTGATTTACATAGATCAAAACATAAATAAACTACATTTTAGGGCGTTTTTACACAGTGGCAATTTTTCCTGATATGGCATGTTATGGAAAATGGGTTTTATTTAAAAAATACGAAAAATATTCGAAAAAATTCAATGAAATCTGACCTTTAGGTACATTTGCTTACAATATTAATAGATTCTTAACATTTCCTTCGACAAACTGTTACAAGTTAATTAATTATCTTGATCAAGTTAACCTCGTACCGTCGCAAGTAAACAGAATTAATAAAACCTTACTCTCTTTGTTAACATTTCTTAACTAATATTTGGTGCTAATTATAGAAATTCGTTTACCTTTATTTAGATTTTCGATCGTGAAATTATTCTAAAATTAAACTACTTAAATTCAACTTCTTCAAAGGTGAACCACGTATAGAAAATGCTCTAAATACAATGATTCGTATTGTATCAACTCAAATAACTTAACAGTTAAGGTTTACGAGCAGAAAACCACACTATAGCAATTTTATAGTTATTTTTATATGGAAATTAACGTGGTTTTCAC
Organism: Hypomecis punctinalis; assembly: GCA_949316475.1. Lineage (NCBI taxonomy): Eukaryota > Metazoa > Arthropoda > Insecta > Lepidoptera > Geometridae > Hypomecis > Hypomecis punctinalis. Next base: position 25,320,446 of record OX438800.1, on the reverse strand, counting down.
ACATTTTATATATAACGGGACTAAATCACGTGAGTGTAGTCGTAGTTACAGATAGTCGTAACGTAAATTCAAAACGTCGTAAATTCGTACACGTGAGTTTAGTCCCGTCATAATATATATTATAACGGCTATAAAAATATTCAATAATTTGCCAAATAATCTAAAAGATATCGAAAGAGAAAACTGTTTCATAAAACAACTAAAAATAAACCTTTTATTGATACGTTATTACACATTAGACGATTTTTTAACGATAATTTAGAAAACATAATGAAATGAAATGAAATGAAATGATTTATTGCTCAAAACTGTGTACATTCAGATCTTCATAATTTGATTATCAAGCACTTTAAACAGTTTTGTCTCTTCAGACATGCAATATGTTATTATTATAGTATTACTAACATTTAACATACATAATAATAAATCGTTGCAATACAAATAATAAAATTGCCATACCCTTCATCATATGTATCAAAATATGTTAACTAAGAACCGCATGCAAATTTCATATGTTGCAATAAATGATTTGACTTTGACTTTGATAGTATAAAACCTTACAGTTAAGTAAAAAAAAATATCCAACAAATACCGCGTCACCGGTAACTGCTTTGCCATTCGTTTGGTTTTTTTCTCAATCGCTAGTAGCGATTATCTAGGCTTTTCATGATATAGCTAATTAGTTGGCCGCGGTAGGTCGACGTTTCACAAAGCTGTGACCTTATTGACGTGCTAACGTCTTATAAGTCGATGAACGCCGGCTGCACGCACGAAAATGCATGACCCATTCAGAACCATTGTCACGTTCCGCTTGAGCCGAGCGTGCAAGCGAATGCGCGGAACAAACTGGGCCTAAGCGTTCAGTTTGTAACGCGCACGAATTTTTTTCCCGTGATCCTACTAGAGTGCTCCTACACGGGAAAAAAATATTTCCCGTGGTCCTACTAGTAGTACATCCGGTAGGACCTTATAAGGTCTTGACATGGAGACAGACGAACAACAAAGTGATCCTATAAGGGTTCCGTTTTTTCAAAAGTCATAAAGACTATTATTGTAGAAAATAAAATTTTGCATTTTTTATTGCCGTAAACTTTTTTGGTATAACTTACCGTTTAGAATTTATGGCCCATTTAATGAACCGGTTTTTCTATCGCGACCGATAAATCAATTAAACGCATCAATCCAATTTTTTTCAAAGATTCTGAGATTTCAGCCAAAAATGTTTTTTCAAGATGGCGCTTGAAGCTTCACCTGGATCTGTCAGCATTTTGTGATTTTATGCTCAGTAAGTGATCCTAAACCTTATAAATAAAAATCGGATCGGAAATTTAGTGCAAAGTTAAATTCTATTTTTCCTGAGGTGTCAGTAATTTATTCAGCACCCATCAATAGGAGTAAGTATCCATCAAATTTATCATAAATTAATACATTAAAAGTTTTGAAGTATATTCCGAAAGGACGGCATCAATATTGAATATCTGAATTTCTGTAATAAACACTTGGGCATCGCACAATGGACTGCTTTTGTCTTATTAACTTTGTTGTCGTGTGCAATTGCAATTTAAATGCAATAACGAATATACGAAAATGCCATACAATATTTGCAAGTCGCCTGTGTTTATTTAAAAATTCTAATAAGCAAAAAAAAACACATTAGCTAGGTATATCCATTCTACAGCCGTCCCCTTCTAATCTTACTCGTAATAGGCTATTTGACAACATTGAAAATATACTATTGATTGTGGTAATCCTTAGAGATAATAAGCCTGAAAAAGACATATTTCACTTTATTTAAACTAAAATATGTCTAATTTTTGCAAATCGCACAAAATAAAATACGATATTATTTTGATATTTTATCTGTGACGTAAAAGCTCTAAGAGGGGCAGCAACTCTGGTGATGTCACATGATAGTAAACAAAAATTTCTGGATTGACTGTTGTTTGTGTAATTTGTGTTTTGTGATTTGGGAGTCATATTACAGTAAGTTACTTTTAAAGTAATTTTTGTCAATTTTCAGATGTGAACTAGAGTATTTACTAAAGTTATTTACTTGTGAGACGTCAAAGACCAGCGCCATTACAGAATGTCGTTTTTAGTGGGATCTTGAATATCTATTCTTTAACACTGATTTTCATTGTTAAACTGTTTAACTGTTTTCATAAATGTACCTAGTGTGCTTATTATGTACTAACGAGTAATTTAAAATGATTTCCAAAAACTAGTCAAATAGCCTATTCAAAAAAAGTTACAATCATATCCCATTCTATTTTAGTCTATTGCTCAACATTCAAAATTAAATCGGAGTTAGCAGAATCATCACCAAATTGTTTAAAAACTTGCACAGCTATTGTTCATTCATATAACTTGCTAATGTACTAAATTGGCTTTAACTTGTTTATTAGTTTACCCACCCAGATTATTGTTGTATTTAGTTTAGTCTGGTCTAAAGCTTAGAGGTCAATAGACAGGGTATCTCCAACCTGGCACCCGACACAATAAGCTTGGGTATACTTAGCGCCACATAAGTCGGCGGATGGGAAGTTATGCGCAGAACGCTGCGCAAAAGCCGAAATATAGGTATGCGCGGGAGCCAGAGAGACGAGACGCCGGGGCACACATGTTTCCGAAGAATAGTTTGTAAAACAAAAAGTTGTCTTACAGTGAAAACTTTACATAAAGAGTACAAGTCATTAGTGGGGAAGCGGATAGGTTTCTTTGTAAGGAGTTTAAGTACAGCTCTCTGTACTCTCTCTAGTCTTAACATGTAAGTTTTAGCTGATCCACCCCAGGAGGTGATGCATATGATAAGACTGATTGGGCTAAAGCGTAATAGACACATTTGAGGTATCGTAAGTCTACCACTGATCTTAGACTTTTAAAAACGTAAATAAGTTTACGAACCCGGGACACCATGGAATCAATATGTGATTTCCAGGACATTGCATAATCTAGAACGACTCCCAAATACTTGATTGATGTCGTTTGGGTTAAAGTGTTGCAGTCGCAACAAATTGAGTTCCTAGGGCAAGTGCACACATGCGCTATAATTAGCGAATCACGGTGAAGTGTCATCTGCGGGTAACTTCTTATCCGCCGACTTGTGGCGCTTGGTATAACTAACTCTTTAATTCGAATGTCGAAAAATAGGGTTGTCCATCAAACAAAAAATCGAAAGATAGAGTAAGAGCTCGCGACGTCACGCCATGCACCCATGTAAATTTTATCGAATTGAAATATCAACAATAATGTAAAAATTGTATTCATCGATTCAAGCGAACTATTTGAATTTAGTACACGATTGAAGTCAGTTAATGGTTGTGCCATTTTTTGAGAAAAATGATTATACCTACTACAAAGTCAGTGAAACGGACCATTTCTTCATAATTGCGTGTTTAATTTACAAAATAAAAATGCGTGTTTATTTTTTTTATTTTAAATATCTTATGGGTTAATGCTATGCTATTTTTGACCGACGAAGCACCGGAGGAGGTATACAATTCGACTCATATATTTTTTTATGTATAACCACGCATTACTTTTGCAGAGTGGTCCGATTTTAATAATTCTTTTTTTATTGGAAAGAGTATACTTCAAAATTGGTCCCATGTAATTTTATCAAAATCGGCTGAGCCATTTTTGATAAATCAACAATAATTTGAAATATGCTACATCGATCCGTGCGAAATGTTCGCGAATTCTGTACACGGGTGAAGTCGGTCTTGCTAATTTTTGCAAAAAATAATCTTGTTGATCGACTTTTCATCCTATTAGGGTTCGTACGGTGCGGTGCATACGTCGAAAATGCGTGTTTAAACAACAGTGGTCATACAATGCACTTCTTTGTACTTACAGGTTTAATATTACACTATATAATATGTTTATTAAAGTAAATTATTGGCATTTGATTTTATTAAGCAATACTTTGAATTACACGAAATTTTAAATAGAAAATTTTGTGGAAATTATATATGCACTTGATCGGGGCGTCATAGCCACTCTCTCGACATTTGTGGTCTTACTTATTAATATTTGCCGAGCTACATTTAATTGGCTTTATACGAGTATTTTTATTTAGAATTCGTTAGTAATTAATTAAGAAGGACATTGCTCATATTTGTTTAGGTTTATCTGATAACCAATTTATATGCAAAATATTTTCGAATATTAAACTGAGGTATTTAAGCACTTTATAGAATTTGTAAATACGTGGGCAGACAGACGCTATTCCAACAAATGTCAGTAGAGAAGTGTAAGGTACATTTTTAATATTTCAATATTTAGATTTGACTCTGATAATATTTTTGTTGGCGCAGCACACCGACATTGGCATCTGATACTAAGAACCCTTCTTTATAATGAGAAAGCTCGTGCCAGCCCATCGACTTGGCATTTTTTGCAGTCTTTCATCCCGATTTTGAGAGGAGCTTTACTTTATCTCCCTATGCAAACATATGATGGATCATAATACGTTTACAGGGCCAGAAATAACATACGGCCAACCTGTTATGGTCGACTTTAGCACATGTATTGTACTGTACTGTACCAGCCTTTTTAATAGTCCACTGCAGGACGTAGGCCTACCCACAAAGGGTGATTGGGCCATATCCACCACGCTGGCCCAGTGCGGGTTGGTGGATTTACATACGCCATCGAATTTCTTCTACGGACGTATGCAGGTTGCGTCACGATGTTTTCCTTCACCGAAAAGCCTGTGGTGTAAAATTTCCGTACATAAATTCCAAAGAACTCATTGGTACATGACCGAGGATTCGAACCCACGACCTCACGATTGTACGGCGGGTGTCACTACCTCTTGACCACCACGGCTTATACAGACTTTAGCACATAATAAAATAAAAAAGCAATTTATTCTACTACGGTTTCGCTTAAAAACTAACTAATGGTATAAATTATCAACTATAACTATTTATTCGTAGAAGTTGCCTCTTCGGCATAGGCTTTCCCTAGTCCCCTCCACTCTTCTCTATCTCTTGCCTTTGTCATCCAGTCAGGTCAAGACTTTAGCACATAAAGGCTTTACAACAACAACTTGTAGGTATATGTATAATGCGACCGAGCCTAAAATCTTAAACAAAAGATTTTCCATACAATGAGTTCGTCGTCTTCGTTTTATCCATAGGGCGTCCACTGCTGGAAATAAGCCTCCCCTTTATATCTCCAATAAGACCGGTTGGTACCGGCTTGCATCTAGCGCAATCATGCCGTGTTAATCAAGTCATCCGTTCACCTTGTCACCGTCCTAAGCTGCACTTGCCGGTACGTGTTCTCCACTTGAGAACTTTTCAACCCTATCGGTCATCACATTTCCGAGCTATGTGCGCTGCTCACTACCACTTCAACCTTCCAATCCGCTGGGCAATGTCAGTAACTTCGGTTCTTCTACGGATCTCCCTTAAAATTGTCTGATTCGATTTCGCAGCGACAATGAGTTCACTGATTTATAAATATTAACAGCCGATTTTGTAAATAAATGTGTGTCAAGAAGTACCTGAATAGTTTTATCCCGTCTGTATCTATTTTCCTACGGTTTTTGTGACACTAACTGCTTAAAATTAATAACAAAATTACCGTCATTTGTCAGAGCTTTTTTTAACTTGTTTCGCAATTATTTAGATTATTCATAAAGTACCATTCCGAGATAACACCATGAGCCATGGGATTAAGGACTAAAGTTAAATAACATCTTGAAATAACGAGAAAGTCCGACCACGGCGACGGAGGAGGTAAAAATTGAATAAAAATATTTAACTTAGTTATCGCTGCCTTTATTGGATTTATTTTTGGCGCCCATTTTTCTGATTAATTTAATTATTACTCGCAACGACTATATACAAATACAAAATACAAATACAAAAATATTTATTTTCCTTAAAATATGTACAGATTCAGATTGACAATAGTCCCCGCACTAGGGCTAGCCTGTATCGCGGGAAACTGAGGCCGATTACCGAAATATGATAGAGAACTTGTACAATAATTTTATTTAGACTTCGTGATTTCAATTTTATTTAGAATTTAGAATTTCATAGACAACGAAATGAAACACAGCGAAAGGTGTATGTGTGTGTGTGTGGGGGGGTGTGTGTGTGTGTGTGTGTGTGTGTGTGTGTGTGTGTGTGTGTGTGCGTATGGGCAGTTTCAGGTATTGTAGTGAAGGTCATGTTTCTGTTAAATTTGAATTTAATTTCATTTATTTTAGCTAGTCAGTATTAGGTATGTATTAAGTATGTATGATAAACAGAGACTCAGTAGCATCGTAATCAAGTGTGAGAAGCCATTTCTTTACTTTCTCTTTAGCGCTATAAAATGAACTACCGCTTAGATTACAAAACTTTATAGCGCGTTTATATAGGAACGGAAGCACGAAATTACTAAAACGTCTTGCAAACACGGATTTAACACGGGGCACTTTTACATCAGGTCTCCGCTTTTTGATTATGGAGTTGTCCCATGAGGCTTGACTAGCGACTTTATGATGTGTGAGTACCGCTTTTTGGACAAATAGTTGACGGACTGTTAGTACTTGCGATTCCACGTAGAGAGTTCTGGTTGGGTATCTATAAGGCTTGCGGAACATTACTTTAAGAACCGCTCTCTGGGCTCTTTCAATCTTTATCATGAAAGATTTTGCAGCGCCACCCCAAGCAAGAATGCAGTAGGATAGAATCGATTGGCAAAAAGCTACATAGACCATCAGGAGCAGCTCCTTGTCCGCTCCGTCTCGCAGTAGCTTCATTATATTAATAATTTTCCTGACTCGTCCCGACAGAGCGTCAATATGAGGCCTGAATGACAACGTTTCATCAAGGGTGACTCCGAGGTATTTAATAGCAGCAACGCGTTCTATTTTCGGGCACGAACAGGAGCATGTTTGAGTTTGCAGAAGGCTCAAGTTCAAACATTTGTGAATTTTGATTTCGTGCGTCTCTGGAGGTTTCGAAACCTTGGTTTTCTGGAAACAAACGTATTTAGTTTTATTTGTGTTCAGAGTTAGGAGATTCGAATGAAGCCAGTTAGCTACAGAGGACAGACCAGATTCGGCTTTCTCAAAAACACTCTCCCAGGTTTCTCCACGGAACACAATTGCCGTATCATCAGCATAGCATACAATTTGTATGTCCTTGTGTACTGTCATCAGGTCTGCAATATCGTTAATATACGCAATAAAGAGTGTAGGTCCTAGTATGCTTCCCTGTGGCACTCCAAAATGTGTATTCTTGGTGTCGCTTATATGACCACCAAGGGATACAAACTGTTTCCTGCCGAAGAGATAGCTCTTGAACCAGGCCAAAGGAGTTCCTCGAATCCCCATTTTTTCTAGTTTCCTTAGCAGGATTTTTGGGGACACGGTATCGAACGCCTTGGCCAGGTCCAGAAAGGCTCCGATGCACTTTTGGCCGCTGTCGATAGATGACGTCAAGTTTTCCAATAAAAGTGTTACGGCATTCTCAGTTGATTTTTTCCGACGAAAACCAAACTGAAAGGGCATTAGGGTATTGCGGCTTTCCAAGAAATCTATCAACCTTCTATTGACAATTTTTTCAAGAATCTTAGAAAACACTGGAAGAAGCGATATCGGACGGTAATTGCTAGCGTTCAATTTAGATCCATCTTTATGTATCGGTATCACTGCGGCGATTTTCCAGCATTCGGGAAAGAGCCCTAAACTTAGACTCAGGTTCATGATATGTGCAAGCGGTTCTAAAATTAAGGGGCAAATTCTCTTTACTAATGAATTTTTCAGGCCATCTTTTCCCGGTGCCTTATCATTCTTAAGTGAGTTTATAAGATTTCGTATCTCTGATAGATCAGTCGGAGACATAAAGAAGGAATCTGGAGAGCTCGCTGATACGTCAACATTTGAAGCTAATTCTTCTTGAGTTTTCCCTAAGCCATCCAAGATTTTATCCGCAAGGTTCTGGCCAACATCGATGAAATAGTCATTACATAAATTTAGGGAGTTAGATGGTGTATTGCCTAATTTTAAAAGTTCAGCGTTACTGTCTTTTTTATTATCTAGCTCGCATACTTTTTTGACCGTTTTCCATAGCTTTCTGGGATTATTTTTGCTCTCTAAGAACAGCTTTTTATTATGTTCAGCTTTTAAGCTTCTCAGAACGTGAGAAAGTACGTTACGATACCTGTTGTATATTTTCTCGATTTCGGAATTGTTAGGACTTTTCTTAACCAGCATATGTAATGCATCTCTGTGCTTCATACATTTCACTAAGCCAGGAGTAATCCAATCTTTTAACACGCATTTCCTACGACTAACGTGTAACTGCTTAGTGTGTTTATTTACTAGATCTTCGAGTGTCTTTGTAAGCTGTTCAGCCGCTTTGTTGACATCAGTCGAGAGCATAATGTTAGACCAATCCACAGCTAGTAAGTCATTGCAAATTTTCTCGTAGTCTGTTTTAACTGATATTCTAGTTGGGCTTATCTTTGGTGGAGAGGTTTTTAACCCAGCCATGACAAGATCATGATCGGTAACACTTGTCTTACAGATCAATCCGATTGCTTGCGTTCTGACATCAACTATGACGTGATCCAGGCATGAAGTTTCTCTAGTAGGTAGGTTTATTAAGTGTTTTAATCCCAGCTCTGCTGTTAAGCAAAGGTATTCGTTGATTTGATTATTATCTTGCAGAAGATTTAAATTAATGTCTCCAGAAATTAGTACATTTCTTTTTTCTTTTTTCTTTTTTCTTTTATGTATTGACTTTGTTAATTATAATACAAATTTGAATACATGTAAGCTATTTTTGACCGACGAACCACCGGAGGAGGTATACAATTCAACGCGTATATATATATATTTTTTATGTATAACCACGCATAACTTTTTTCGCAGTAGTCCGATTTTAATAATACTTTTTTTATTGAAAAAATATACTTTGAAATTGGTCCTATTTAAAATTTATCGAAATCGGCTGAGCCATTTTTGATAAATCAACAATAATGTGCAAAGTGCTACATCGATCCGTGCGAAATATTCGCGAATTCTGTATACGGGTCGGTCATGCTATTTTTTGCAAAAAATAATCTTGTACTTTGTAGATAATATTTAACATACTTATGTCAGCTGTGTATTTTTACGGGCAAACCTTCAAGCACAACAAAATAGAACATGTAATACACGATAAACATTAGGTAATCGGATCATCCCACAAAGACCCTTGATTGAAGGTCTAAAGTTAATCGAAATGCTAAAGCCCACTGCCTGTTGGCAACGTGCCCAGCATATTGGCAGTATTACCACGCTAAATGGCAATATTTATACGTTAAGCCAAATAAACACCAGGTAGGTATTACCCACAGAAGGGCGACCGCATAACCGCGCGCTCTACGCCCTGTATATCGAAAACGATTCAACGTATAAAAAAATTTTTGGTGCAAAAGTTGTAGTAAATTTAATTCTCTACAATATTGATCATAAATATAAATAGCGAAAAATCTATAAGTAAGTAATGAGTTATTTACTAAAAATGTGCAACTTTTGATTCAAATTTTAATAGACGCGTACGTACCTACATCGTAATGATGTAGGTTTCGAGACAACTTTTAGTACCTATCACAAAATACATGTTTTAGCTGCGTATTTCAAATTCTGAGATTCTTGCCTAATTTTGACTACAATGAGTGGACTAAAAAGCCTTACAATCGTGAGGTCGTGGGTTCAAATCCTGGTCCCGTACCAATGAGTTCTTTGGGATTTATGTACGGAATTTCACACCACTGGCTTTTCGGTGAAGGAAAACATCGTGAGGCAACCTGCATATGTCCGGAGAAGAATTTCAATGGCGTATGTGAATCCATCAACCCGCACTGGGCCACCGTGGTGGATATGGCCCAATCACCTTCGCGGGTCTGCAGTGGACTATTATAAGGCTGATACAGAGTGGACTACGCAGCTGCAGCTACAGCTGAGCGCTACGTTTGCTCGGATGGCACGATAAATTGTAGTCTTTGATACCACGCAACAGCTTCAAACTTCAAAAAACTCAGCAGGTAGGGCTAGACAAGTCACTCCACTCATTTTGCTGTAGGCAATAGGTACCTATACTTTCAAAATGTTGTTACTACAGAAATAAATATTGTAATAAGTTATAATCGCTAGTCCCGACAATTCGCCAATATTATCACAGTATTAGCAGTGGCATCAAATTAAATAAACTGCGTTGTAATTTTACAATTTTCATAAAGATACTTGTCCCGAACGTTTCTCAGCGAGTCTTTCATTCACTCAGTTCAACTCAAGCAAGCCGGAGCGAACAATGACATCAAGATACAAGAAAGATACGAGAAAATAAGCATTTTCTGTCCTACTTGCTTTCATTACGGACATTTCAATGATTGAATGGCAAATTAAACAAGCAACAGTTTCCAAAGTAAATTGCACCCTTCAGCGTTTACCGTAAGGTTCAAAACAGGGTTGTTTGTTGTAAAGATAATGTAATCGTTCCAAATAATATATCAAGGAAATGTAAGCAGTTCCAATTTACGGTGAGAGTTAGGTTTGTAATTACTGTAACACGTGTTTCACTGATATGTTTGCGTAAAAGCGTGGCACCGGCAAAGAATAATGATATAAATGTTTATAGGTTTTTGCTGACTTACAAAAGAAGGAGGTTAAAATACTATATTCGTCTCTATGTTCATGGGCGTAGCTAGCCCCAGGCTCAGGGTGGGGCAGGGGCAAGGGGGTCGTCAAGTTGTAGTAGATAGTTAGTTGACGAAAATTACACGACTCTAGCGTACAATTTAAAAATTGTATATACCTACTTAAACAAGGAAAAGAGATCGAACTCTCCCGAGAAAGCGTGAGCGAAGCAAGCGCGAAAATTTCCCTATTTTTACTAAAATGTTAAAAGAGGTACGAGCCGTTAATAATGCCTCACCTCTAATATGAGCGAGCGTAGTGAGCGCAAAATATATTCGTTTTTTCAATAGTTTTAAAACAGACATGAATTAAACAGATAACTGCATTGTCGATGCACACGAGCGGAGCGAGCACGTACAATTTCAGTATTTCTTAACAACTTTAAAATTGATAAAAGCGAAGCAGAACACTGTCCTGCTAATATGAGCGAGCATAACGAGTGCGAAAATTTGACAAATTTTTCAGTAATTACAAATGAATAATGAGCAAAGCAGAACAACCTAGTGCTACTTACCATCTGCGAGCGCAGCGAGTACAAACAATTTTCATTTTTTTTTTTCAGAAATTTCGAATGATGAATACGCAAAACAGAGTGCCATTATGCGTGAGCGCAGCGAGCGCGAAAATTTATCAGCTCTTACAATTATATTTAAAAGGTATGCTTCTGTATGTGTGATCACCACCGTCTGACCAAAGAACAACATGGCCATAATTAACATAGTCATGATCGACATAATCGACTGCCTCGGTAGTTCATTGGTTAATGACCCTTACTCCAGGATCAAAACGACGTGGGTTCGATTTCCACCCAGAGCAAATATTTATGTGATGAACATAGGTTTTGCTCTTTGTATGGGTGTTATTTAGGTATTATCTATACAATGTGTTTGTCTACCGGTGTCGGAGCCTTAAGCGGTGACATCAATGGCAAATTTTGAACAACTTTTACTACAAGACCAATTCTGAAAACGTAAAAATCTGATGTCACTTTCAAATCTTACATGATAATGAGCAAACAAAACAGAATAATCAACTAGCGCGAGCGAAGCGAGCGCGAAAAATTTTCCGTATATCTTGCAACAAAGAGCTGATTTTAAGTGAAGAAAAATAAGAGACCTGAAAGACTGCCATGGGCCCAGGGGTCCAGGGTGGGGCAAGTGCCCCACCGTGCCCCATCGTGGCTACGCCCATGTCTGTATGTATTTTGTTGTATATGTTCATCGATATTTTCGCTAATTGTGAAACGATTTGAAATTTTGCGTGTTTTGTTTCATTTGAGCAGCATACATATTGCATAGTTAATAATGTATACACGCTTATAAAGTTAAAACCTAAGGTTACAATAATTTACGAAAAGATTGACTTCAGTCGTGTATATTATTCTAAGTTAATTATTATTCAAATCGACGTATTAATTTTTTTATTGTTGATTTATCACGGCTCAGCCGATTTTGATAAAATTTTAATAGGACCACCTCGAAAGTATAGATATCCTTCCGCAATATTTTTTTAATTAAATCTGTTAACAAGGGGCGAAAATATTGACGTACAAAATATGGACATACACAAAAAAACATACAGACGAAGATACATAGTATCTCCTCCTCTTTGGAAGTCAGTAAAAAAGTTGTGGTGATTTAAATGTAATAAAAAGGTTTCACAGAAAGATTTTAATATTTCAACTCTTCAGTCTGTCGCCATTTAGATAAGCTAAGCGTGTAGTAGATGCAGTAAAGTCTGTAGTTACATTTTACTATGCACTTGAGCCAAATTTTAGTGTACTCCAGGGCTTCAACCGTAGAGATATGTAATATTATGAACTATACTACTCGTACCTAGGTTCACTCTCAGGGTACTTGTCCGCTGACGTGGAAGCGAAGCGAATAACTATTGACTAAACAAGAATTTGTGTATTTTGACCAAACTTAAAAAACATTTCATAAACTATAACTTTAAAAATTAAGCTACTTAAAATAAAAACTAATACTGAACACTAAAATTTGTATTACTAAAATAAATAAAAAAACTAATCTAAAAGACCCGGGGCAGAGGGTACTGTACTGTACTGTACCAGCCTTTTAATAGTCCACTGCAGGACGTAGACCTTCGTGGGTCGAAGGGTGATTGGGCCATATCCACCACGCTGGCCCAGTGCGGGTTGGTGGATTCACATACACCATCGAATTTCTTCTACGGACGTATGCAGGTTGCCTCACGATGTTTTCCTTCACCGAAAAGCCAGTGGTGTGAAATTCCGTACATAAATTCCAAAGAACGCATTGGTACGGGACCGGGGATTCGAACCCACGACCTCGCGATTGTGAGGCGGATGTCACTACCTCTTGACCACCACGGCTTCCGGGGCAGAGGGTAACGTGGTCAGAATGCTGGCGGCGTTGCCTCGTTGAATTACTAAAGAATTTTATTTCTCAATTAAATAACGTATGTTACTCGTAATTGATTGAAAAATTAAACTACAGAAATAAAATTACAGACTAGTTGATCGCTGATTGTTTTACTGCTACCGGTGTAGATGTAAGATTTTTTTATTTTTTGATTTATAGGTATCGTTTTCGCTACTCAATCGTCACTTTGATTTAAACTTCTAGCTTTCTTCACTTTTATATTTCTAGAAAGCCTTTCGGCCTTGGCTTAGGGGCTCGCCAGACACAGTATTTCAAAATACCGTACCGCTAAATGAATACTTACGGAATATGCAATGCAGAATGCAATTTTGTATGATAGTTGCGTATAGGTACATCTTAGGGTTCCGTAGTATAACGAGGAACCTTTATAACTTCGTTGTGTTCGTCCGTCCGTATATGCTACAAAGCCTTATAACTTCCACATTTATAAACTAAATTGGATGAAATTTGACAACATAATAGTTCTAATTTAAATATAGATCTCTATATTTGTGGGGGGCATCGTTGAATAGGGTTTCTAAAATGAATGTAAGTTTTCTTGAACAATTTGTTTGGCACGTGTACCATTTGTGAGATATAAATCGCTAAAGTTGAAAAAAGAGTGTCTACGCCCCCACCCCTTAATTTCTAATGTATACCTACGAGATAGACTGTTCAAACTTTTGAGATTATACTTAGACTACATTAAAAACTTTATCTTAAAAATTATTTTGAGCACTGTGGGATAGCTTTTTGTGTTATAAAGAAAAAATGACATAGCTCAGAGGTCAATGACCTCACAAACATATTTTAGCCCGTTATGTTTTTCTTGCACTAAACCATCATGACATTATAAAATCGGTTATTATCATCATCATAATCACCGTCACCATCTACGGAAGCTTATCATACACGCATATGATTTTCGAACTGTCACTGTTAAAGTTCCGTATACGTTTCTAAGGCGTTCGTTGTTCGAAAAACGCACCTATGTACATTATTGAGTCGTCTTGTCGTAAGATTTGTTCGCTTCTCTTTCATTGGTAGTAGTGAGACAAGTTCCTCAAGCCAGGGACAAGGACATTTCGTCAAAGCGACGTGGCACGACAGCCTGCGGCGACTTTGGCAAACACCACATCAATTTTCAGTGTTATTGCACGGCCCGCGTCAGTGCGGCCGGGCTCCAGCTTTTCGTATATACATTTGTGTAGTAAATTGGATTCTTCTACGTCATGTCGGTGATCCAAGTAAGACAATTACTTATGCATATGTAGGTACATACTAGGTAGTCTTATTACAATAGTTCTTTCCAAAAATGACATAACCGACTTCCACCGTGTACAGAATTCTTGTAGTTTACACGGAACGATATACCTAGTAATTTTTACATTAATTTGATTTTTAAAAACGACTCGATTTCGATAGAATTAAATGGAACTTCTGAAATATGGTCTACTAAAAAGATAATCATCAAAATTGGTTCATATGTTGCAGCTCATTGTAATGTTTTAGATGTAGCACGATTTACCAGAACGCGATTTAGATGTTTTACGTGATATAGGTAGCGCATACCTCATAGATATGATTTAGTATATAAGCTGTTGTTATTCTTTAATAAAAGAGACATTACAAATTGACAGAGAAAGACTAATATCATATTGTCTTCCATCCGCCACCTGGCAAATTGGTGACCCCGACGTGATACCTCCAGTACTACGCAATTTCCCGCCACCTTCGATTTGTCCTCGTGCGGTGGTGCCAACTTCGAAAAAATACTTGCAGATCCAACCTGTATTATCGGCGGCAGCATTGGCATCTCAAGTTCCTGTGGTCCTATCTATATTCGGCTGCTGGCGACTGCTGATTCAATTCCATCAATTCACTCGTAAACAAAATACCAAGGGTTATTCGCGTTTCATTGCTGCTACAGAACCCTGGGTTTGACGTTCTTTCATAACTTCAAAAATAGTGTGACAAAGTGCTTCTCGTCAACCATGTGATTTGTGCTGTTGTCTGTACATCTTCCTTGCTGAATTATGCGTATTTGACATTTCTCTGTCTTGCAAATTTGTGCTGTCCACAAGATTTCTTCAAATTCTCGAAGTCAATCAAAGCTTCCATAAGTTTGTTGTCGTTGGCCAGGTGTCGATGGTTGATGGTGGGGGGTTGCAGGTCTGACGTCATCCAGCGGATTTATCGTCAACCCCCAAATCTTCTTGCGTGTTCACTACATTTCGTATTCACTCGGGTCGGGGGTCACCACTGCCGCTAAGGCAGTGGGACCCCAAACAGATACTGCACTCGGGCCACTTGGGGTCACCAATTTGCCGGGTGGCGGTAGGAAGTCAATAAGATACTCGAGTCTCTCTCTCTATGTGTAATGTCTCTTTTATTAAAGAATAACAACAGCTTATATACTAAATCATATCTATGAGGTTTGCGCTACCTATATCACGTAAAACATCTAAATCACGTTATGGTAAATCGTGCTACATCTAAAACATTACAATGAGCTGCAACACATATATGACTGAGTAATTGACATACATAAAAAACATTACTATCGAATTTATTATTATTACGGCACTAATCGCGCACTAAAATTAAGAGATAAATAAATACATCCTCATCCCGACGTTTCGACCGAGTTGCATCGGCCGTGGTCACGGGTAGACTGATATACCGTAGTATATAATAATAAACCATTATCTACAGAAACTGTCGCTTTATTGAAACTGTTGTTGTTGTTTTTATGTATAAATAATCTATGTAAATTATAAATTATATGTATTAGTTTATTATTTAGTTATAGGTTTATTTTATTTTTATGTATTTTATGTATTTATATTTTTTAATTAGTTTATGGAGGTTTATGACGTATAATTTAATTTATATGTATAACTATATATATGTTTTTTAAATAATGCGCACCCCGTCCATTATTTATACGCTATCTATCCTCTCCATCCTAAGGTTGCCTGGCAGAGATCGCTATTAGCGATAAGGCCGCCCTTTGTTACACTGTTTTTGTATCTTTATTTCTTCTTATTATGGTTATTTCTTGGTGTGCAATAAAGCATTTATCTATCTTTCTATCTATATATCTATCTATCTGTCTATCTATCTACGAGTATCTATATAATAATAATGTGTTCAAATCGCGAAAGTTTAAAAACAACATTTGTCGAATTTAGTCTTCTTTTTGAAGTCGGTTAAAAAGACCACTACTCCTCGGAGCATTCTCCAAATAGGTCAACCATGGAGTACTTAAATTAAACATTTTGTAACACGTGGAGCGGAAGTCGTTAAATCGACTCCGCGCGGATCCAAGTACTTAGGCCAATGTGGGGACAATCTGGTGATAGGTATGTAAGTATGCAGAAAGCACATATATACCTACTAGCTGCGCCCCGCGGTTTCACCCGCGCAGCTCACGATTGTGTTGGGTACAATATTGAGTCAATCAATTACACTAAAAAGTTTTCAATTCCAAAGTCGAAATCATTCGTCCCAAAAATAGCTTTTTTCCCGTTTTTAACGCTGATAAGCGATACAATTCAAATAATACGAAACACGTGGTCGATTAATTTTGTTTAAGTATATCTATGCCAAATTTAAAGTCAATCGGCCCAAGGAATCCCATCCTCCCATACTAAGTTTGCCTCGCTATTTCACCCAGTTAAGGCTTGAATTTTGCAAAATCCGTTCTTAATGAGCACCTATATCTTAAAAGGATCCCTCATGTAAAATTTCAGACTCCTAGCACTTGTACTTTTTGAGATTTCGTGATAGGTGAGTCAGTGAATCATGATTTTTATGCTCACATGATCATTGTGATTTTATATGTCTAGACTAGTAAATGGTAACGTCTTCCTGCATGTAAGAACATCAGTTCGGAGTTAAAAACTTCTTAAAAGTTGACGACTGACACGATGTCATTACATCGAAACTCCTGCTGTAATCTCAAGGAAGGGTTTTAATATTACGCACCCATCAGGAAGTTTGTGACGTTGCTCGTGGCAGACTATACCGTCCTACCTTTAGGGTCTGTTCCCACTATGTCATGACAACAGGTTAAATTGCATCGCTTAAAGATATCTGCCCACTATAACAAACTATACTTACCATGTCCGTAACTAACGTATCAGGCTCGGAAAATAAAACGATACGTTCTACTATGGACTAGGTACAACTTAACTTGTATACCATCAACGCACATCGACAATATCGTCGAGATTATTTTACCGGTGTCAAAAATTTTTCGTATATGGAACGCGACGTGCCGGTCGGTAACAGTGTTAACAACTCTAAAATTTAACGGATGGTAGAATTCTTCGAAAAATACGGTAGATTTTCCAAAATTATGTTGTAATTTATATTTGAAATACGGTGAAATTACCTTGATTAGGAATCAGATAGTATGGTTGTTTCAATATTTTTATACATATCGGTATTATGATTCTCAATCATATCTTTAGGAGGATTAAAATCAAATCACCTTTTTAAATTATTGATGTGTTTATTCCCATTTTGGTGGCGTTTTATAACACTTAATTCGGCAGTATCTACTAGATTTAAAAAATAAGATTCAACAAATGTTTTAATGGGTATTACGGTGTTTTGCTACCGTAATTAGTTTGCTACGGTTAGGTGGCAGATCGAGGCTGATTACGGTGTTTTACCGTAATTACGGTGCAGTTGTCAACTCTGGTCGGTAACGGAACGGTCACCGATAGAGGAAATAGAGTCATACTTTTCAATGCACGTTCGTTGACACATTCTTAGTACGATCTTGAGGTACTTTTTAGTCTATGGTACGATCATGGTATGGAATGATCATGAGAGACTTTCTATGTAGGCCCTAGGGTTTGAGCAAAAAGAGAAACGTCGTAGGTGAGGTCGCCCGTGTGCCATTCTACTAATTTTGTTACGTTGACAACACTGCTCTGTCATTGCTAGTACATATAAAAGTGTTTGATACTTGGTAGACACTAATTCGGTTTTCATCAGTACTCGCGTCTACCAAGTAGTCGGTACCTTGGCTGCTGATTTAAATTATTATAATTATTATTGTCAGTTCACCGTAACGCTACTATGGAGCGGTTCTCTTTAGCACAAACTCTACCAGGCGGGAAAGTTAACAGAAATTATTTTTCATCAAAGCTACAGCGATAAGTGAAGAAATAGCTTTAGTGTGAGCCCGGGGCACTTATCTCGCAGGCACACGATTGATCGTCGTTAACGAGGGACAGACAATATTGTAGGCCATGCGGCATACGCCTACAAAGGTCGCCCACATCTCTACGCCTAACACAATACTACAATGTTTTAGGGAAGAAACATAAATAAATACCCACAGGCTTTTTGGACTATAATAATTATTATTCGCCAACAACGTGATGGCTAACGAAAAGGTCGTCAAGCTGTAAATAGCGTGCGTAAGTAGCGTTTTTTGCTATTCAATTTATGTAGGCGCTGAAATTTTCTTAATTTTTCTGGTATAATGAGCGCCACACATATTGCAAGTTAACATATTTTTTTTAATTCATATTAAACCAATTTATTAAACAAAACTTAAAAAACAACGTAAACCGAAACAAAAACTTTACTTACTTACCTATATTCGCGAATCGGTCTACAAACAACGGAAAAATCAAGACAGAGACGAATTGAAAGCCTCCTGTTTTTAGCAGTCGATTGAAAAGACACAATGCGTCTTTAAATTTAATTTTCATTGTCTTTCAAAAAAGGTATGATCCCATTGTAGAAGTTCTTCATAATTCAATATGATATATTGTGGTTTCAATATTACTAAACTACTGCGACCAAAGTGAAATTACTGCAAACCTACATTATCTAATTTTTATATTTTACTAGCTGACCCGGCACGCAATATCTTTATAAATTATAGCCTATGTGTTATTCTGATGTATAAGCATTACTATTGCAAAGCAAACTTAAGTCTTAACAACCATAGTTTTTACTGCATTGGGTGGTCTTTCTCAAGTTGGCGAGTGTAAGCACGGACTCAGCACTGCCCACTGTTTACCTCACTAACAATTCAATTATGTAGGTAAGTAAGTATGTAGTTTGCGTAACTTGTATAATTTCAACCCCAAATATTTTTTTAACAAATGATACTTACAAAGCGAGATGGGCCATTTGTAAAAAACTTTTTCAGCGCAAAGAGCCTAGACTTCTGAAATAGCTTTAGTGAATATTTAACGTAAAGCCTGCCGGATGAAATGGGTAAAAAACACAGGTAACTAAAAAAGATACGCCATCGCTTTTTAAAGAAGACCCTTTTCAAAATCTGTTTCAAATTCAACGTACACATTATGTTATTTTTGCAAGTGATATTTATGAAAGTTAGTTTCAGTTAAAGCGATTTAGTTACCTATTTTAATTATATGTAAACTCATTATATTCTCAATCCCGAGATTACAAGTCAAGTTAATTAATAAAATAACTCTTTGAAAAGCTATTTATACATTTTAAAGCATTTTAATAAACTTCAAAAAAGGTAATTAACTTTCTGTTTCTTCCATAATATGACTATCGTACCTGCTCTTACTATGCGCGCCACGAATTATTTCGTTTGTAGTGTCAGAACAAGACAGCGTTTTGGCAAAGTACATATCTGTCACTTTTTTCACACGTCGAAATGAGTACTTTTGATGGCTTTTCGTGGTCGCATGCTTGACAGGTCACAAATTTTAAAGAAGGGGCATTTCGCCCTTATTTAGCATCGTAAAGTTTTTTGTTTACTGGTGACGCCTCACCTATTATAAAAACAGTATTGAGATATCAATCCATGTCAGCCGTAGCGTAGGGGGCCGTTCAAGTATTACGTAAGCACTATAGGGGGGTGGAGGGGTCTGTCCGTTGCTTATTTTTGATGACAATGGGGGGGTCTATATGGTGATTACGTCAGCAATAGTTATTTATTTCATGTTCATGAATCAATAAAAAAGCAAAATGCATATAGGTAGAGGTATTACGTAAGAATGGGAGGGGGGTGAAAGCTTTGCTTACTTTTGCTGACAAGGGGGAGGAGGGGTAAATAATTGTAATAAATCTGCTTACGTAATACTTGAACGGCCCCTAGGACGTCCAATATTAGACATAAGCCTCCCCCAATAGATTTTAAATAAGACCGGTAAAAAGCGGCTTACATCCTGCGCGTTGCAGCGGTTATAATCAGGTCGTTTGTCTCCTTTGTCGGTGGACGTCCCACGCTACGCTTGGCATTACGTGGTGTCTATTTAAGATCTTTGTAACTTTAAAACACTGAGAGAACACAAACGTACTGAACACTATTTTATTGACCGAGCGTGAGGTCTCAGTCTACTGGGACGAGCCGGCACTTGGGTATTTGTATGTATATTTATTCGACGATAACTCAAGTACCTCTCAACCGATCTCCATGAAATTTAGCATGAACGTAGTATATATTTATAGAATTTTTAAGTTTGAATATGAACATCTTCTGTTCAGTGGTTGCGAAGATACGAGGACCGTGGTAAAAAGAGACAAAACGGCGCCACTTTCTGCGGGAGTTGTAACTATTTTAAACATTTCACCGAATTTTAAATATGTTTTTCAACATTTGTTTAAAATAAATCGCTTCAAATAATGTTACATTTTTTTAAATCCCAGTAGGTATTTATGATATAAAATAGAAATAGCGCGAGGTCCAAGTCCGGGGCGGACTACTAGTGTACTGAAGAGCTTTAAGCAAAGTAAAAATTAAATAAACTTATTTTTCGTAGCTTCGTAGAGCGTGGCATAGAGCCATTTATTAAATTCAAAAGGGTAGAGGGTAAAACCCAAAGCACTGGAAAATGATACGCCAATTTGGCCACTTCAAAATCGTCTCATCTTATATTGTACAGACAAAATAACAATTTTACAGTTGGATATCGAGAAATTAGATTCAAGTTAGAATTCTTCGTAGTACTATTATTTTATAAAATTTTACCTTCATCGTGCCTAAAATTTAACGTGCCTATCACACTACGACTTAAACATAGATTTATTGATGCAGTTAGTTTGCTTACTCTGATACTGATATTTCATATTCTATGTCTATTTTGGTTATTTTACTTATCATCATCATCGTAATTTCAGCTGGTAATTTGGACATATATACCTATATATTTAGATATTTGAATATACATTTACAAGATATTGACATTTGGATAGGTTACATACAATTATACAAACACAACACAAATATGCTAACCTCGGCCTCGGCAGTGGTTACATATTTGAGCCGTTTGGAGTTGAGACATTGGCCCGTGGGGGCCGGGAGCTCATCTCGTTTTCAAAAGTCTTTCTGAGCGTCTGGTGGACGCGACGCGTGCCCAAAATGCTGGTGTTTATTTGGCTCAACGTATAAGCATTGCTATTCGGCGTGGCAATTCTACCATCATGCTGGGCATGCTGCCAACTGGCAGTGGACT
Organism: Hypomecis punctinalis; assembly: GCA_949316475.1. Lineage (NCBI taxonomy): Eukaryota > Metazoa > Arthropoda > Insecta > Lepidoptera > Geometridae > Hypomecis > Hypomecis punctinalis. The sequence goes on along the minus strand of OX438800.1, from coordinate 25,298,889 downwards.
TGGGCATTTGGATTATCTTTAGACTTTCAAGGGTCTGTAGATGATCCCATTGCTTGTTATGTAGTAGTTTATGTAGTTTTAGATTAGTTTTTTAGTCTTGTATTTGGTGGTAGTTAATAAACGCACTTGTAATATTTAAAAAAAAACACAGATTTCCCCCAGCTGCCCAATTGAGCTGCATTTGTCATGTATACGGATAATGGATATATAAGTATAATGGTTTTATACGCATACTAAGTAGATTTTATAACAATCCGTACATATTGATTGATTATGTTGATTTTTTTATATTTCTCTATAAATGGTTTAGTCAGGGAAATAAATTAAATAGTAATAAACTAAGGCCAATTTTTGTGTCTAACGTACGCAAATGCGAGTGTGGTGTGAAAGTACTGTAAGAATAAGGTAGATTTCTGTAGATGGCGGTCGCTCCGATAGACTTGCACGGTTATCTTATGCAACGTAATCTAATAACGTATATAATGCTATATCTAATCATGAGACAGGTACATCACTTGCATAGGCACTCAAACAAAACAAACCATAACTATTACTTACCTTATCTGCTTACCTTATTAAAATATACCTATTTATCTTACGAACGCAAACATAAGTACTGAAAATACCTGAATAGTAACATGTATTTGGACTTAGCTAACACATGTATATATAATTATTAAAATAGCCTAAGTATTGTATATTACACAACATTTTCATTATATATGCAATATATATACCTATTATCTTTTTACATAATTACATAGTTGTATATTCCTTAAACTATTTTTTTAAACGTAGTACACAGATATGTTTATAATCTGTCGCTATGTTGATAATCAACTATATTTTTGATTCCGCGGTTAATTTGAATGTTTTACTTGTGTAATGTACCACAATGTATTTAAGTATCTACCTTATCGTATATTGTATCGTTTGCACGCTGCGTTTATACCTACCTAGACATAAAGAATATATTAAGTTCTCATTGTAAGTGAATGCATTTGTGTTCTTTTATGGGAAATAAATATCTTAAACCAGAACGTAACATCGCTATGGTGAATAGGTGCAATAGCCAATTATAATAGCTAATTAGACTATTTCGGTTTCTTTTTCACTGTAGGCATTCGATATAGAGAACTCTTTTTACGTTGCTATTAAATTTACGATGGCGCCTTCATAATGGGCTAAATGAAAATGTAAGGTTAAGTACTTACGACCTTTGCGACTAACATTAAAATTAAAAAAAAATCTTAACTATTCGAGTAAAAGGATAATCAATGTTTAATGGCTGTAGCTGCCAAACTGGGCGTAGGGAACCCGTGGAGTAGAGTTTTATACATTTATATTATCAGATTTGAGATAAGATTTATCATCATATTTTAAGAAATAAATATCATTTACGATAAACTCCTACAAAGGGAATGTAACGGAACTCACACACAAAGGTTAAGACTACTTACACGCCTTCACGCTTAGAATAAATATTTAAATCTCGAATTAGAACAACTGCTTGGCCGTAATCGCACCCAAGATCTCCAGCCAGTGTTACAAACATAGACGTCTTATAGCGGCAAAAAACAGTGCTTGACTAGTCACCATTTTAGGCTATTTTGACGTTCATATCCCGAGTAAATACATAGGTTTTTCTAGATAGGGGGAAGTCCCGTAACGCCGGACGGCACCTAGCACCGGACACCCGTATTATCTAAGCAAGTATAAACTTGTTCGATTCAAAATACAAGTGAAAGGGGTGCGGAGGGCACATAGGTACATGATCACGCGCCGCAGCTCGCCTGTGATGCACAAGGCCATGGCAAGAGCTGGTGTTTGCTGTTTTTAGCGGTGAATCACGGTTTCCGGTAAAAATCGATGTGAGTTATTCTGGCATATTTATGCATTTACATTTTAGTGGTATTTAAAAATTAAAATAGTATTTTATTGTTATCCATAAGCTAGTGGTAAATAATTAGTTTTTTAAACATTTTTAGTAGGCACCACCTAATTGACAAAATAGTCTGTCCCCTAGCACCGGACACTTAGTCATCCCTTAGCACCGGACAGTAAACATATTGATATTTATTGTGAGAATTTACTGTATTTATTCTAATTACTTAATTTTGTTATCGAGTATAGAAGAATAAAGATAATTGAAATGCAAGAGAAAAAAAAGAAAAGATCCTAGGAGCCACAGAACTCACAAACTGCTATTGATGATGTTTTTGTCCCAAAAACTGAGTATAAGGCAAGCTGCAACGTGATGCAATACTCCTAAAAGCACTGTACGTGGCAAAATGTAGGGGGTTAAATAGAGGAAAAGAAGTGACAATGAAACCAAAGTTTAGTTGGTTCACTAGCACCTTCTCAGCAGAGTATGAATTAGTTTTAGTGGACCAAGTCAAATATTTATCTAACAGATGTATTCCGCTCATGAAAAATGAGTTTTAGAAGTTAACCTACGACTTTGCTGAAGTAATAAAGCATGTGCAGACATTCCAGAGTATAGAGGTGGCTACATATGTGATGGATGTAGTCTATTTTGAAATATCCGATGCTAGGGCTATGACACAAATATTTGTCGGGTACTAGGTGCCAATTTTCTAAACTACATTTTTCGTTACTAAAGTTTGATTGATGGTATTAATATTTTTTTAAGCTGAGGTTGTGGTTTTTTTATTTAATTTGATTTATAACTTTGTTATCTACTGAAAATCATAAATAAATAAATATTCCTAAAAACATTTTTTGGTATATTTATAAAAAAACCTTAGGTGTCCGTCACTAGGGGACTTCCCCCTAAGACTAGACTACATATCTGCTTAACATCAGGCAGTATGTAGTTAAACGCAAACCTAAAAGGAATAAATAAAAAAAAGTTCAGCAAATGAGAAAACAATTCAAATGAGGATTTTGTTAGAGAATTCCGATTAGATAGCTTTAGACTACTTTGTAATAAATTTTGGGCGACTTGACACTTAAAATGGCAAGCAACACTGCCTTCAACTTAGAAGCCAGATTATATCAATATCTGTATTTTTTACATATTGCGCTTGGTCGCATACACTAGACTCATTCTCGTAAATCGCACGCCACAGAAATCTACCTTTAGGTACCACATTTTCATAGTTTTCTGAGCCGCTCATTAAAACGTAGCTTCTACGGCGTTTTTCCATTCGCTTCGAATTCCAGGTCAAGTGTTCTTTACTTTCATTTACGTTCCAGAAATTACAATAATTTCAACGGTACTTGAAATAATTATAAAAGCTGTTACTTTTTATTACATTGCTTGGGAAAATCTTTATAAGATGTCGCTTCTGTAGCATGTTTTATTTTTACAGATATTTTTGTTTTGTTGTTTTTAAACTTTCGCGATTTGAACACATTATTATTATGTACTACGGGACTAAATGCGCACTAAAATTGCGAGATAAATAAATACCTACTTCATCAATTCATCATCCCGACGTTTCGACCGAGTTGCACGATCGTGGTCACGGGTAAACTGACCCTACCCTTTGACCACGATCGATGATATAATAATATTTTTGTTTGTTTTGTCTACATTTTTATGTACGGTGAAATTAATTCCCGTAGATCTATTGGATGGGTTATAAACGCAGGATCGAATCAGAAATGAGGAGATTCGCAGACGAACCAAAGTTACCGACATAGCCCAACCGATTAGTAAGTTGAAATGGCAATGGGCAGGGCACATAGCTCGGAGAGCTGATGGCAGATGGGGCAGTAAAGTACTCGAATGGAGACCACGCACCGGCAAGCGCAGCGTAGGACTCCACCGACCAGGTGGTCCGACGATATTATTAAGACAGCAGGAATGCATGCAGGCCGCTTCCAACCAGGCTTATTGGAAATCCATGGGGTAGGCTTATGTCAAGCAGTAGACGTCCTATAGATACCTGATAATGATGCAAGCTGCCTTCAACTGGTCTAATCTATAGAGTTTATACACTTTCAATAATTATATTATCTAATGATACAATAAGCCTGAATACAGAGGCGCCAGCGTAACTGTATCAGCCTTTTTAATAGTCCACTGCAGGACGTAGGCCTACCCACGAAGGGTGGTTGGGCCATATCCACCACGCTGGCCCGGTGCGGGTTGGTGGATTCACATACGCTATCAAATTTCTTCTATGGACATATGCAGGTTGCCTATCACTATTATCACTATTATTAGCCTATCTATTTCCTTCACCGAAAAGCCAGTAGTAAAAGAAAAGTAGTGTGAAATTCCGTACGTAAATTCCAAAGAACTCATTGGTACGGGACCGGGATTTGAACCCACGACCTCACGATTGTAAGGCGGGTGTCACTACCTCTAAGCCACCACGGCTTCAGCGTAACTATATTAGCTAAATAGCATAGTTCTGTTTCGTTTTCAAGGCATTCGATAGAGAGAACGCCTTTTACGTTGCTACTTAATTTACGGCCTCTCGTAATCGGGCTTAATATCTAAGTTTTGATCGGACCATCGGTAAACTAACTTGTTGGATGTCTTATTCTATAGTTGCCGGTCTGCGGTCTCCATTCGATATCATGGCGGCTCTAATACAGAATAAATAAGCTATTACTTTAGCTAATATTATATACATACACACCTACACGTTACGGCGTGTGCCAAGCACCGAACTATCATATTTGCAGGATTTTACGAAATTTGCTAATGTACTTTTAATGCTTTCTACTGATGTAGGTATTTTTGTTAGAAGGACAAATAGTTTTTTTCTTTTTCATATTATATTTACACAGGAAATTAAGTTCAAGACATATGTTTCTGAAGTGGCGTGTAAATAGCCAACTCCTGGCTATTTACACGCCACTAATATCGACGATAACTATAATAATAACGATTGCTCACGAAAGATTTTGAAGAAAAATTTGGTGTCGACGTAAATACAGGAACTAAGCTAAGACTAACCTGCAACTGACCGCCTTCATCCCCTCGTAATCGAGACCGGCTGGAGATGAGTCGATTGTCAATAGTGCACGGCGCCTGATGGTATAGTCCTCTGTTTTGTCGAAATAAAATTGTCCAACACTGCACTACACTCTAAAAGGTTCAGTTAATGTTGCGGCGTATGGAAGTCAACTGGCGGCGGTTGAAACACAACTGGCAGAATGTTTTTTTTTTTTTTTTTAATGACTTATAGCTGTTGGCCCTCTGAGGCCTCTACAGCTTACCGGGCATGGGCGAGCGCAGAAGGCGGCTGAGCCCTAAGATTAGGTTATAGGGTGACTAGCGCAAGGGCACCTGAGAAGGTACGGACCTCGGCTTGGGCCGTCACCCACTGGCAGAATGATTTTCTGCCATTCAATAAATAATGGCGGTGACGCGACACTCAATGGATTCGCGCCATTGTTTGACCAATGGTCGAGGGCATCGCGGTTCGAGACGACTAGCGCCATCTCTCGGAAAAGTCCGGGACGTCAACGGAATATCGACAGATCGTCCCAGCGTTGTACCTGTTTTACCGACGACACCGGAAAGCGGGGTAAATTTAAATTATAAAAGAAAAGATTTAAGAAATGCGGAATTATTAAATAAAAGATGTTGAGGCGCTCCACCAGTTTCTAAGCTCTAAATTCGGGCCACACAATAATTTATCCATGTTGGCTTCAAACTGTAGTCTTGGTTCCAACACACTAATGTGTGGATCGATCTTGGACTATTGGACGCAAACCAAACAACAATAATTGACTCTGATTCAATTCGTACAGCCAAGTTTGGACGCAAGTCACCGTCTAATGTGTGGCCCAAAAATAAAGAATGACTTATCCTTTTGAAATCAGTAGGGCTGAACCGAGTTGTATGAAATGTTGTGTGCCTATTGAGTAGATGTGAGAATATGCATGATGACTATAAATATACAATTATTTCGTCAGATAAAATAATAAAAAGTATTAGACACGTATTTTTTCTTTTGTCAATTAAACAATAAATGATGAAGATATAGCCCGTTAAAGTTCCGCGTGACGTCACAAGTGCCATACAAATTATTAGACTTCTGTAAGAGAAGTGACGTCACTAACCCTACTTCCAAACTTTGACAAGGTCTATCTATGTAATTTGTTGTTTGATTGACAAAAAAGAAAAAATATGATTCCAATATTTTTTGAGAATCTAACTCCCGGACTAATAAGCTATTTTACTATGAACGAGAAAAAAATTGTAAATGTATTTTTGAGATAGCTTAAGCAAAAAGCTATCGGAAAATGTACCTTTTAGATCATAAAACAACAAAATAAATTTTAAAAATCAATACAAAATATTCCGTCTTTTTAATCTGTGCATAAAATAGTCGCCGCTTTGTTATGACGTCATCCGGCTATGTAAACATTGAATAGTTTGTCCGGTGTTTGTACACTAGTATTCCAGGAACAGCACACGAACGGTAACTCATTATTAACCATTTATAATAACTCATTTTCAACATAAATCTCAAACTTACAAACAAAGACACTATCGTGAAAAATATTTACGTGCATTGTTTACATAGCATAGTGACGTGATTCATGACCACAGAGTAAAATAATGACATCTATCGTTTTACATAAATTACGCGCGAATATTCGAAATTGTAAAATTAAAATGCATTTTTAAAACACTTAACGATTAAATAATTATTTTTTGTATTTTTTTTGTGGTTTATTAGACTAACAGGATCTAACCGAGATGCTTTTCAAAAATGACTGTAATACCCTATTATAACATCTATCATCAACCCAAGCCAACATCTATTTTTTATACCTAGAAATGAAAGAGTAACCCACTAAAAATATTTCCTAAGTACCTGTAAATTTATATGGCTAAACAACGTTTTCGGGGTCAATCAATTCATCAAAGTAAGAATCATTTCAAAACAAGTATTTTGATTACACACGTAAGGAAAGCGGAACGCTGCTCACCCGACTACAAAATGCGTCGACGATTTACTGGGTTATTCCTGATCAATTAGCATCCTTTTAGTGGCTTATTCTGTACTTCAAAACTAACAACTTTCATTCTGCGACTTTTGTCAAAAATCAGCTGTTTCATACATTTTGTCGCGGGTGAACGATATTTAATATAAAAGGATGCCAATTGATTAGGAATAACCCTGTATAGGACAATAGTACCTACTTAGCGGCAAAGAAGATATAATAATACTAAGTATTAGCGGGTCGAACCTGGACGCGATTGGCACAGTACTGAGCAGATGGCGCTGTAAGAGAGAGGTCTATCTTCAAAAGTGGAAAATAAAACTACAATCGATGTTCTATGATGAACACTCTATTACTGTGCTCTATTAGGATAAGAACAAGTCACCTGTCACGTCGTAAACAATTTTGACAATCAAAATACCTTATCTATACAGTTATAAACTCGTCTTAATCCCCAAAGCATAAAGAGATTTACTGTATACCTATCTCATGGTCAGTAAGTATAATCATTTTCCCGCAGTCTCCATCGTTTCTTATTTTCTCGTCCGTGAAATAAAATTATGTAGCTATAATGGATTGATTTCGATCTTTTATCTTTTGTTTCCATACGAGAGTACCTTTCAGGTATTGAAATCAAAGTCTGGTAGTTCCAGCTTGCTTGGCTCACGAGACGGATTCGACAGCATGATGGATGACGTCTTCAAACTATCTTCAAATTGAAAATTCTCGAAGTGACCTACGGATACCTACTTATTAATAGAATAACGTCTGGAACCTCAATTTATGATCGAAAAGAGACGGAAAATCTTTTAGGATTATGCTATCTCGTTTGTAAAATTTAAGTGGCACTAGATTTTTTCAGCGTGTTATTTTGATTTTTGTAATATTTTTGGGATATTAAGTAAAGCCTATGTAACTCTCCAACCTTTGATTTAAATACATCTTCAAGTCTATCAGTTTCTCTGCTGCTACGTGAAAGAGTAATAAACAAAACAATAAACCCACTTTCGGATATTAGTAAGTATTAATTGAATTACTCTTAATATACTAGAAACGGGTAGTAACGTACTTAATATCAGACACCCAGACACATTTTGGGTCGCTGTATCAACATTCGCTCCAACGGCCCAAGCTATCTCTCTGATTAACGGCTTTCTTGCTCACCACTCTGATCTAGATATCTTTAGGCATAAAATATAACTCGTGAGAATTTGTATGCATTATGTAAGTTTTAATTATTTATTACTGTATTAACGTTACTGACATTAGTTTGTCCGTTTTTTGTTTATTTGTGTCCATTTTTTCCTTATTATTCTTTGTGACATTTTATTGAAATTATTTTGACATGTATAATATCTCTGTAGTAAATGAAAATTGTAAGATACTCAATGACTCGTCATGCGCTTAGGCGTTGCTGTAAGTATGATAAGGAAATGAAATAAATAAATAAATAATAGCAGAAAAATCTATTGACAAATACAATACCAAATGCATCATTTTTAGGGTTCCGTAAGTGGAGTAAAAACGGGACCCTATTATTAAGACGTACTGGCAAGCGCAGCGTAGGACGTCCACCCACAAGGTGGACGGATGACCTCATTAAGACCGCAGGATCGCGCTGGATGCAAGCCGCTTCCAACCGGTCTTATTGGAGATCCATAGAGGAGGCCTATGTCCAGCAGTGGACGTCCTTCGGCTGATGGATGGATGGATGGATTATTAAGACCCCGCTGTCCGTAAGCTCGTCCGTCTGACTGTCTGTCACCAGGCTGTATCCTATGAACGGTGATAGCTAGAACATTGAAATTTTCACAGATGATGTATTTCTGTTGCCGCTATAACAATAAATACTAAAAACAGAAAAAAAAATAAGAGGAGCTCCCATTCAACAAACCTGAATTTTTAGCCGTTTTTCGCTAGATATTAATAACGGTGACATGTAGATGCTTGAAATATTCACAGAATAATTAATTGAATATTCACAAGTGCGAGTCCGACTCGCACTTGACCGATTATTGTACCTACTCATTTTTTTATGTATTTCAATGAATCTTTCATTATTCAGTTTTATTTTTTATTTCATTATAATTTAAATTTCTTTCAAACCTACATCGATACAATCTGAAACGATCTGAAATTCAGAATTTTCGGGCAGTATTTTTCATGCAAAGAGTTTTCATGTAAATGTGTCCATCGGACCGTCTGGCTTCGAATCACGGCTTGTCGACTGGAAAATCTGTCGATCGGACCGTGGATTGGAGCCAACGCTTTACTGATACCATCTAGAATACCTAGAGAGCCTAGGGGATAGATTCGGTTTCGTTTCATTTGCAATTTAAACTCAAATCTGATTTTATTTGAATGTTTAATACGTAGATCAAATAGATCTACGAATATTATACATTTATTTTGCGAAATGAGAGTTATCATTTTGATATGATAAAGAGCAATCCAATAATTAAGGCTGACACGAAGAAACGAAGACTGACAAAGTTGATGAATATCTTAATTAAACATCGTGTCGCTTCAATACATATAATAGAGACTGTAAACACTAATTTGTAGATAATAACAATAACAATTACTTATTGGAACTATTCACAATCACATTTGAAATGTATTTTAATTTTCAATTATTGAATTTTGCACTCTTTATAGTTCTTAGTAGATGGATATATTTTAAAATTATACAAATAATTTTAAGATCTTTTGTATACCCACTACTACAAAAAAATACTTGACTTTAAAAAGTTCTAAAATGGAAACCACGGCAAGCGCAGCGTAGGACGTCCACCCACAAGGTGAACGGATCACTCCATTAAGACCGTAGGATTGCGCTGGATGCAAAGCGCTACCAACCGGTCTCATTGAAGATCTTTAGGAGATGTCTATGTCCAGCAGTGGTCGTCCTATGGCTGATGGATGGATTAGTAGAGCTTACAATTTAAAAGTCAAACTTCCTTCGCCCACAATGTCGCCAACAGTGTTTGCATAATAATACTATGAGAAAAGATCAAGCAATTTAATTATTATCTAATCTGTGGACGAAGATATGCGCATCAGTGCAGCGCAATCGGGCCCGATATCGGTATATTTGCATTTTTGCTAAATATTATTATACAAAAATGTTTGTAGCGTTGCAACATAAGGTCGTAGATGATTAACAAAAAGTTTTAGCACCATTACTGGGCAAAAAAATAGCTCTACCGTTTCGTTTTCATTATTTTCAACTCTTTGGAGTTCAAGCATCCGTGAGAGAGAGATATGAGAGAATAGTGCTGCGTATACAATATCCACAGAATAGATATAAATATAGTAGTAAGTACTACAAAATAATATTATAATATTACGAATATAGCATTCAAGATTCAAGATTATTCATTTGTAAGAAAACATGGTAATGCAAACAACATAAAATATTGTATACAGATGTTTAAAGCGATATATATATAATAATAAAGAGCGCATGTTCTTGCCGTGGTGGCGTACAAATATTCAAATAAAAGTGTTGAAATTCATAATGTAAATAAAATGTCAAATATACTTTAGAATGTCAATAACATAATGTCAAGTATACCTAACCTAGAAAATGTCACACAAAAATATATTCATAAGTTACCATGTCAATAATCAATAAACAGACATAATAATAATAAAAAAGTCAAATAATAAAAAACCGGACAAGTGCGAGTCAGGCTCGCACACCGAGGGTTTCGTACAAATCCGGAATATTTCACAAAATTGGGGAGTAAGTTGTTAAAATCTTTACACTATATCAGCGACAAAAAAGTTTTTTTTCACTTTTCTCGTCATACATTAAAAATTACACATTATTAAAATAATTAAAAATCTGTTATAGCATGTGCTAATGAAGCTCTTTTATATGATATCTTACATGATACGATTTACTCACTTTGAATTTTTAACCCATATTTTGTGAATCTAAGCCCTATTTTTTGTGATTTAAATAAAAATTTACAGTTTTCAGATTTATTCCTATATTTGTACTTTGAGACAATGCTTCTTGCCAGATTTCATAGTTTTATGTCAACGGGAAGTACCCTGTAGGTTTTGATTTTTGTTAGTATCGAAACATGCGGTTTTTTACGACGTAAACAGCTCCAACTTTTTGATACGGTAACCGAGAAGTTTTCTTTTACACAACTGCAAGAGATTATAGATATACGTATACAGTTTAAATTTCAGCTCGATATCTTTACGCGTTCCCGAGATAAAGAGTCTTGACATACACACAGACGGACAGAAGGACAACGGAACCCTAAAAAAGTCAAATAATAAAAATTAATCGGAATTTAAAACATTTTTATCACCTAAGAATTCCCAGATTTCTTAGTAACATTTCTTGGCTGGCAAGGATTTTAATTTACATTTAAACATACCAATGTTAAAAGCCGTGATGGTCTAGAAGTAGTGACACCCGCCTTACAATCGTGAGGTCGTGGGTTCAAATCCCCGGTCCTGTACCAATGAGTTCTTTGGAATTTATGTACGGAATTTCACACCACTTTCACTGGCTTTTCGGTGAAGGAAAACATCGTGAGGCAACCTGCATACGTCCGTAGAAGAAATTCGATGGCGTATGTGAATCCACCAACCCGCACTGGGCCAGCGTGGTGGATATGGCCCAATCATCCTTCGTGGGTAGGCCTACGTCTTGCAGTGGACTATTAAAAAGGCTGGTACAGTATACCAATGTTTAGGTATCGTATGTCTTTGGGAATCTTGGTGTATGTTATAGGGGCCATCCAAAAAATACTTTTATTAGTTTAGTATTATTATATTCATTTGGCTACCTTAGGTAACCCTAGTCTTAGGTTTAGGACCAGAAAGCGCAGCGTAGGACGTCCACCGACTAGGGGGCTGATAATATATTAAATCAGGAACGCGCTGGATGCAGGCCGCTTCCAACCGGCTTTATTGGAAATCTATTGGGAAGGCTGGACGTAAGTCCAGCAATGGACGTCCTACGGCTGATAGATAGATTAGGCTACCTTAGCAAAATCCTAAAAGGAGGTAATAGATTAGTATCTACAAAACATGATATTTTCGCAATAAAAATTACAAAATTGATCGAGCGTAAGGAAAGATCTCCGTTTTAGACACGACGATTTTACTTTCCTCTGTCCAGATGTTGTTTTTCGTAAAACTACTTCCGTAATACGGGACTAATCACGTAGTATACATAATATTAATGTGTTCAAATCGCGAAAGTTTAAAAACAACATACTGGTCCAATCTCAGCGGTTATGGAACGGACTATACCATAGTGATGTACGCATAAACATATAAATATAGAGAAGGTAAATCCGATAGTAGAGGTTTCATCACTCGGAGCAAGTATGGTACTACTAGAGAAGCTACTAGCGTATAGGGTGTTTGAATAAACATATTCAAACTCTAGATCATAGTAAAAACCTGCATAATACTAATAGAAGTGATAGAAAATGGGTAATAGTTCATAAATATGTTGATTTACTTAAGTATCTCATCAAAAATTCAACAGTAGATTTTTTTTGTCTGACTACAACGTCCAGGCCTTGCGTAGTAGCCAGACAAAAAAAACGTATACGCAAATAGAGACAAAAGATATTACTTTCGTCCTGTTCACACTTTATACTTGCACATCTCGCCTTCTCTTACTTTTGTAATTATTATTATTTAGCGCCCTGTCTAGTTATACTTCACTATGTTTCATCGTGTGAGCGTTCTCGGCAGTAAATAAAGGAAACTGCGCCGAAGACGTGCTCATTACCCCGCGGTGCAATATAACCTCGCTGCAGAGAATACATCCTCATTTCCAGCTTCAATTGCCCCATCCGCTGCCGAAAACGGGGGAAAGTACAAGTTCTAGTCGCGGAGTAACGGTCAACAGAGAGGCAACTTAATACAGGCCACGTCTATAAAGATATTGTCAGAATATAATAATATATCAGGTGCCCCGGTTGTGACCACTGACCCAGTTGTGGCCATTTTGGTGTCAATATTATTGCATAAATGGTAATTTCATACAACAACAACATAAATTTTGTTTGTGTGAATCTCAAATTATATTTTTTTAAATTACTTGAACATTAAATTGTCTAATTAATATTCAAAATAAAAAGTGACCACAAATGATACCTACTAAGATGGCCCCAACCGGGACACCTGCCTTTTTCCGCTCTGTTGTGTTGTAGGCATATAAGTTTTAAGATCGTGAATCGATCAGTGTTTTCGCGTTTTCTGTAGAACGTCGAAAAAAAAAATCGGTACGTTTTAGATAAAATTTAAGTTCTGGGAGAAAACTCTTTTTTACCCTTAAATTGTAACAAAAAGCTTCCGTAAAGTAACGCCTAATTCAATTAACTATCATAATTACCGTTGAAAGCTAGTTGAAACCTATTTCCAAGCATTAGCTATCTCTCTGCCTAACTCCTGCCTCAATTTTATTAACAGATAATGCGGCAGTCTCTGTTATAAGATTTAGCGATAAAGTTTACAATTCATCATACAATAATACAACACAAGCTTAAATTAATCTAAAGGTCGAATCATACAACTTGGCGGCTGTGAAGTTAGTTACATGCTGCGGTTAACCCAATCCTCGCACAGATGTTGAGTGAGCTTCAGTCAGGATTGGGCTATCTACAGCTTGTAGTTAACATCACATGACTATCCGCAGTTTGTATCTAACATCATAGCAGCCAAATTGTATGATTCGACCTACGAGTATAAGAGTGGGGGGTTTTATTGAACGATCTCTTCCAAGCAATCTTTTCCATGATTGTAGTTTTTAAACTTTCGCGATTTGAACACATTATTATTATATACTAGATTTGACCTACGAGTATAACAGTCGGGGGTTTTATTGAACGATATCTTCCAAGCAATCGTTTCTATGATTGTAGTTTTTAAACTTTCGCGATTTGAACACATTATTATTATATACTAGATTCGACCTACGAGTATAACAGTCGGGGGTTTTATTGAACGATATCTTCCAAGCAATCGTTTCTATGATTGTAGTTTTTAAACTTTCGCGATTTGAACACATTATTATTATATACTAGATTCGACCTACGAGTATAACAGTCGGGGGTTTTATTGAACGATCTCTTCCAAGCAATCTTTTCATGATTGTAGTTTTTAAACTTTCGCGATTTGAACACATTATTATTAAATACTAGATTCGACCTACGAGTATAACAGTCGGATGTTTTATTGAACGATCTCTTCCAAGCAATCTTTTCCATGATTGTAGTTTTTAAACTTTCGCGATTTGAACACATTATTATTATATACTACGGGACTAATCGCGCACTAAAATTACGAGATAAATAAATGCCTCCTCATCCCGACGTTTCGGCCGAGTTACATCGACCGTGGTCACGGGTAGACTCAAGGAGGAGGTGAGGAGGTATTTATTTATCTCGCAATTTTAGTGCGCGATTAGTCCCGTAGTATATAATAATTTTCCATGATTGTTTATGAAATAGTATTTTATGTACCTACATCTGGTCTCCTGTAGTCTGTGCCTACGAATTGTAGGGAAATAGAACACACCTGGCATTCATATTAAAATGTCTGGGATAAAAAACAACTTTCTGAATGGAGTCCTTTCTTTCTATAGCGCCATTGTGAGGATCTGAATTTAGATTGGGATTTTAATTCGGCCTATCTGGGAACAGTTTTATCTGGGAAACCAGGGCCAGGGGAATGACCGTGGGCCGGTTTGAAAATGACTGTCTAAAGCGGCTAGTATTGTCATCACCATCAACTTTTTTTTATTTCATATTTCCAAAATCCCTGACAAGTTCGTGTCAGGGGTATTACGACTAATTATTATTTTGATGGTGACTTTTTTTTTTAAATATAATCATAATCACCATCAACTTAATTTGGTAACAAACAATTAGAGGAGTGCTTCCACTTTGCCCCACCAAAGCGCCCCACTGGTGGGGCAGATTCCACTCCATCATTTTTTGGTGTGGAATCTGCCCCACTCGTCTCATCTTGGTGGAGCAAATTCCACTCACTTTTTAGACCAGTGGAATCTGCCCCACCAGGGGCGTCGCGCGATTTTAAATTAAATTGGTAATGCCATGAAGTGCAAATTTCACTGCAAAATTTTAATCATTATAGCGCCCCACCAAATGAACAGATAAGTGGAGACATTTAATGCAAAATAATTAAGAAGATTGTAAACTAAAAGCACATTTACTTAAAGTCATAAATTACGAATTGTATGCAGTTATAGTATTTATGTAGCAAATATTTTCGAAGCCATCATAAAGTAAAAGAAAATTATAAATTGAATATTGTCATTCATCGTAATACGAGTAATCTTATGAGAATTAATTATGTTTTCTCCATTTATACGTTATCCCAACTTATGTTTGTAGTATACATATTGGAGAACTGATGCCGACATTCAATGTACAAGTAGTACTAGTAATCGTACCTATTGAGCCGAATATATTTATTTATCCTAATAGATTCAGAATTAATTGAAAAATAAAACGGAGGGGTCTTTTTTGGTTTTAACTGATGTAATAGACTCGGAAAAATATGAACTTTCTCGAAATCTAACGAGTGTTGTGGTTAGAATTTTTGATTATTATTATACCAGCCTCCATACATTTTGAGGACATGTCCTTTGCTGACGCGCTATTTATCAGCCGATTTCGGTAATATTTAGTCAAATTGCTTAATATCTAAATCCTAACAAGATTTTCAAGTATGAACCAAATCGGTCAAGAGACAGTCCAGGCATAGGCTTATGAATATTCAGGTATATCGCGAGGTCTACTGTTCGGAGAAATACTAGTCATATAATGATATTACTTTTAAAACAAAAAATACGAACTGCTTAGATGTGTCAGATATATTCTGAAGAGAAACTATTACCAAGTATTTATTGGATTGTTAGTAGAAAAAGGTACGAAAAGGAGCTCCAAGAATATACTATTGTAGATTAAAATTTCTTCAAAAGCTCTCGAGTTGATAGGTCCACATCTACTCTTTATGTATAAAAGATGTCTGATATTGTACTTCGGATTTTTAGAATTCCACTTAGGTGCAAAATCTAGACTGTACCAGCCCTTTTAATAGTCCCCTGCAGGACGTAGGCGTACCCACGAAGAGTGATTGAGCCATATCCACCACGCTGGCCCAGTGCGGGTTGGTGGATTCACATATGCCATCGAATTTCATCAACGGACGGTATACAGGTTGTCTCACGATGTTTTCCTTCACCGAAAAGCCAATGGCGTGAAATTCCGAACTCATTCTCATTGGTACTTGACTGGGATTTGAAACCACGACCTCACGATCGTAAGGCCTGTGCCATTACCACTAGACCACCACTGTTTCAGATAATTATATTTTGAAGCTTATCTAGACTAATAAGATGAAATTTGTTATTTGGGTGATTCTTCGAGTAAGTCGTTCTTTGGTGATTTTCGTGGCAATTTTTAAATTCAATTTTTTTTTCAATTTCTTGCCAGAATCTAAAAAGATATGTAAAATTAATATGTTTTATAGAAGAGGCACCTCAAAGAGCCATATACTTACAGAGATAATCGGGGTTAAAAAAATGGAGGCCACGCAAATCATAAAACACCCCACGAAAATGATAATTTTAATTTGACTTTCTCAGATGAGTTACTTACTGTTCCTTCATATTGAAAAAAAGTTATTATGTTATGATAAAGTAAAAAATTGGTAAGTCACTAAGGAAGAAAACGTTTTTAGTAGTATCAGACCAACATTATTTATTATTTGTCAAAGAAATTACAAAAATACACAAATTAAAAAAAGATTTAAAAAAATAACAAAAATATAGGTAGGTTACTAAGGCAGACACCGTTTTTAGTAGAATCAGTCCAACATTATTTATTACTAGCTGACCCGGCGAACTTCGTTTCCCGCAATATCTTTACAAATTATAGCCTATATGTTATTCTGACGTATAAGCTAGATAATCAAAGTTTCATCTCTGTATTGTACAGAAAGATAATTGGATACAAAGTAAAGAGCATCAACTTGTGGCGCTTTATCTTCCAAAAATTTTGGGATAGGCTGAAGATGCTCCCATATTGCAAGTGCATCATGTCGCAGTGATTTGCTTACTGTGCAAAAAGGTGTCGTTATCATTTTGCCATCTTTTTTGTAGTATAAAACTACAGTGTGCAGAGTCAGCTATTTTTACTACCTCTAAAGTGAACGGCTTGGATTTCTCTTGAATATTTTGCATTGTGATTCTCGCTAAAGTTGCAATGGATTATGCATTCGTCTTGTTTCAGATTGTATTTTATTTGTTTGATGTGTCTGTGCTGTGATATTATATTTGAAACGTGATTCATGTAGGGAATCATCTGCTTATCAAATTCTTTTATATTAATGCTTTTGGAGAAGCAATTAATTTTTGGTTTGTAACAGTACGAGTTAGACCTACGTTGGAACAACAACAACCTGTTTGATGCATTTTCACACCAAAGCATATGGGAAACTCTGGAAGCTCAAAATGTGGAAATTCAGTACATAGATGTATTAAAACAAATATACGGAAAGAGCCCCGGTAGAGTTAAGCTCGAAACCATTGGCCCAAGTTTCCCTATTGGTAGAGGTGTAAGATAACGTGACCCGCTCTCTTCGAGAATTTTTCTGTCTATATTAGAATCTATTAGACTGGAAAAAACAAGGATTGTATATTCAAGGCAAATATTTCAATCACTTAAGATTTGCTCATGATTTAGTGTTGCTATCAGAGTCAAGTAATTAACTACATTATATGATTGAAATGAATATTTCGAAGACAAAGGTTATGTCAAATCACACCAAGTCAAGCATAATTGTTGGAAATCATATACCTGAATACGTAGAGCAATACATTTATTTGGGAAAACAAGTCGGATTCAACAGAAATAATAATGAGCTGGAAATAGAGAGAAGAGTCAATAGAACATGGAACAGTTATTGAAGGTATAAAGAAATATTTAAAAGCGATATGCCTATAAAGCTCAAAAATAAGTCATGGACTCGTGTATTATCTCTTGTCTCACATATGCATGCCAAACATTTCCATGTTTTCCATGTTTACCAACAAAGTTAAAAATAAATTAACTACTTGCCAAAGAGGAATGGAGCGCAGCATGTTAAACATAAAAAAAATACAAAAGATAAGATTAGACATTTGAAAATAACATCCAAGACCAAAGCAATAGATGCTCTATCCCACGCTTAAAAATTAAAATGAAAATGGGCCGGGCATGTAGCGTGCCTGGTAGATCGCAGATGGACCAAAACTGTTACGACTTGGAATGGACCACCAGGTAAGCGCTACAAAGGAAGTTCCTACACAAGATGGGAAGACGACGTTAAAAAAAATGCGGGCCCAAAATGACTCGAAATAGCCCGTAGAGAGAAGTCCGTAGAGAGGCGGAGGACACGATAACTCTGAAATCCGGCATCCTGATTTACTACCGGGAAGGTGACCAGTGGTCCCAAAGTGGTGTCGGTTTTCTCGTTCACAAGTCCCTCGCTAACAATGTTATCACCATCGAAAGTGTGTCGAGCAGGGTTGTATATCCAATACTCAGAATTTCCAAGAGGTATTCGCTGAAGGTCATTGTGGTATACGCACCGACCTCGTCACACCCAGATGACGAAGTGGAGACTATGTATGAAGACGTAAGTCAGGCCATACATACATCTAAGACCCACTTTACTGTTGTTATGGGGGATTTCAACGCAAAGTTGGGCAAAAGAAGCGATGATGAGCTGAGAGTGGGGCAATTTAGCAAAACATCAGCCTGTACGAGATTAGAATGGCCCTGAATCAGCTTAAGAACAACAAGGCGCCGGGTGATGACGGTATCACATCAGAGCTGCTGAAAGCGGGTGGAACACCGGTACTAAAAGTCCTCCAGAAGCTTTTTAACACCGTCCTCCTCGAGGGCATCACGCCAGAAGCATGGAAAATAAGCGTGGTGGTGTTGTTTTTTTTTTCAAGAAAGGTGACAACACCGTATTGAAGAAATACAGACATCTCACTTCTGAGCCATGTTTATAAGCTGTTTTCAAGGGTCATTATGAACCGTCTCGAGCGCAGGCTTGATGACTTTCAGCCTTGCGAACAAGCCGATATCCGAAAAGGCTTTCGCACCATGAACCACATTCATACGCTGCGGCAGGTTATACAGAAGACCGAAGAGTATAATCTGCCACATTGCTTAGCATTTGTGGACTATGAAAAAGCCTTTGATTCGGTCGAGACATGACTGTGCACGAGTCTCTCCAACGATGCCGTATTGACTATCGGTACATCGAAGTGTTGAAGTGGTTGTATAATAACGCCACTATGTCGCTCCGAGTACAGGAAGAGAGCTCCAAGGCGATCCCTTTAAAAATAATAATAATAATTTTTCCAAAACTGTTTACGACTACTTTGGAGAACGCCTTCAAGCTCCTGGAATGGAAAGGATTCGGCATCGATATCAATGGCGAATACCTCACTCACCTTCGGTTTGCCGACGATATAGTAGTCATGGCAAAATCGATGGAAGAGCTCAGCACGATGCTCGAAGGCCTCAATCGGGTTTCTCAACAGGTGGGTCTTAAGATAAACATGGACAAGACGAAAGTCATGTCTAATTCCCATGTTTTACTCACCCCGATTTCTGTTGGAAACTCGGTTCTTGAAGTCGTTGATTCGTACGTCTACCTAGGATAAGTAGTCCAGTTAGGCAGGTCCGACTTCAACAAAGAAGCTAATCACCGAATCTAACTCGGATGGGCAGCGTTTGGAAAATTGAGTAGCGTCTTCTTGTCTGACATACCTCAGTGCCTCAAGTCGAAAGTTTTCGACCAGTGTGTGTTGCCAGTGATGACTTATGGCCCAGAAACGTGGTCTGTCACTATGGGCCTTATTAGTAAGCTCCAAGTAGCCCAACGAGCTATGGAGAGAGCTATGCTCAAAGTCTCTCTGCGGGATCGAATCAGGAATGAGGAGATCCGTAGAAGAACCAAAGTTACCGACATAGCCCAACGGATCAGCAAGTTGAAATGGCAATGGGCAGGGCACATAGCGCGGAGGACTGATGACCGGTGGAGTCCAAAAGTTCTCAAGTGGAGACCACGTACCGGCAAGCGCAGCGTAGTCCACCCACAAAGTGGACGGATGACCTCATTAAGACCGCAGGATCGCGCTGGATGCAAGCCGCTTCCAACCGGTCTTATTGGAGATCCATAGGGGAGGCCTATGTCCAGCAGTGGACGTCCTTTGGCTGATGGATGGATGGATGGATGGGCAAAATTTGATTTGCGTGGGTCAAAACTACCACGTAAACCACGCAGATCACGACCACGAAAATCAAAATAAATCCTAAAGGATTTATTTACATAAAAACCTTTTAAACAAATAAACTGTGTTTTGAATATAAGTTACGTAACTTCATATTTGTTCGCTACAATAATTTACTAAATAAATAAATTCACAGACATCGGAGATAATTGTACCACGCAAATCAAAGTTTTGAGAAACCAAACCCACGCAACAAGGTTCTTACCTCTATTTTTTTAAAATTCGACGCACCATCACTTAAGTACTCTACCCGGCAGTCGGAGCGCGACTAGTTGTAACTTGAATTAGGATCATGCAACATCAGGCCGCAAATTTAGAGATATGCTAGTGCAATTATAAAAATCCACGCAAATCAGTAACTACCTCGGGACAGTTACATTTAATTTTTTTGTAGGCAATGTAGTTCTTTCAGAACTATGGTTTAATTTTTTATAGCATTTTAAACTTCTTAGGACTTAGTGGTATTTTTTTTGTAACCATGTAGCGTATAGTTTAAAATATATAGTTGACTAAGTGATCAGATCGGGGATTGGGACACTCCACGAAAATCAAAGAATGGGGGTATTTCATTTTTTTATCATATTTATTTATAAAGATAATTGAATAATGATCAGTGTCCCAGTTCAGAGAGGTTTTAAGCTTTGCTCGAAAAAAAAACTGGCTCGCTGACTTTATGATTTATATTATTTTTAAGTAAAGCCGCTTGAAAACCCTGTCCCAAAGAATGACCCAAATTTATCTATTACAGATCCCACACTTCGTTGCTTAAAAGCAAGCATTGAATTAATAACTCTATATGTAAGTATATAGATTATTATAGATAGCTAAGCACAAGATAGCTAATAATAATTATTTAATACGGGACTAACCGCGCATTAAAATTACGAGATAAATAAATACCTCCTCATCCCGACGTTTCAACCGAGTCGCATCGGTCGTGGTCACGGGTTTACGGATCGGGATGATACCTAAGATATTTATTTATCTCGTAATTTTAGTGCGCGATTAGTCCCGTAGTACATAATAATAATGTGTTTAAATCGCGAAAGCTTAAAAACAAAATAGCTAATATTATGATCAAATTAAATCCAAAGTCTGGCGAGCCACAACAGATAAACAATTCAATATAATCTGTACGATCGCTGAATTTTGATCACCTATAACATTTTACATTGGTATGCATCTCCCCGTAACAAAGTTAAAAAAATAATCCTTTTGATGCGATTAAAAAACTTTGAAGCGAAACTAAATCAATATTAGTTTTGTGATATTGGCAGTTTAGTTTGTGCGTGGTTTTAGGTAAATGTAATTTTAAGTTCTTCAAATTGAATAGCTAAGGTATTTTAACCCTTAAACAGGCCCCGAAGAACCGCTGCAAGAAATAAAGTGGTGTAAATGGATTTAGGCTTTGAGTAGCGCCCTGTATGATTCCTTATCAACAAATTTTTAGAAAAAGCCTGAAAGGCCTGAAAAAAAAATGTGGGAAAACATAATCCCATTGCCTGGGTAGAGACTACAATTTATGTGATAACTATATATAAATGTCGAATGTTTGTTTGTTCATAATTTTTTTTTTAGGTTAGTTTAGGTTATTTGCGTGAAGTAAAAAAATATAGTGTAAATATGAATTATTTATTTATTATTAATGTTTTACTTAATGAAAAAGAAATATAGTGTAAGTAAGTATGAATTATTTATTTATTATTAATGTTTTACTTAAATTTGAACAGGCAATGGTTAAATAGCTCCCACAAATTAGTTCGATTCAACAGGCTATGGTCACATGTTCCCCACATTGTTATTTGCCTTATTTTAGACAATTTAGCAAGAAATCAACTAGAAATAATGTAAATCTTGATAGAAAAATTAAAAATCTCTAATATATCAAAAAATTGCACGACTTATCTTTCTTTGTTTCGGCATAATCTAAATAAAACTTGGACAGTCACACAAAAACACTGTTGTACCGGACACTCAAAACTCAAATGGCTGTCAAGTGTACCATTCGTTCGTATACACAGAGCTTGCTAATCGGAACCACAGAGTATATATTTATGATTAAATTTTGACAGATTGTGGGCTTTTCGTAGCCAAAACCTGGCTACGGCATCGAAAAATCTATGTGGGAAGCATACGTCCGCGGCCTGCTTAAGGGTTAAATATCAATAGGTACTTCGGTATGTGTATCATGACTAGTCGTATAATCGCCCAATTATATAAATTACTAGTTTTTACCCGCGGCTTCGCCCGTAGACTATGTCACTTTCCGTCTTTTACCCGAGGTCCTACCTTACGACACTTAATAAAGGAAGTTGAAAATCCAAAGAAATAAAACAAAAAACGATTTGACGGTTGTTCGATTCGACATTTGATTTTTTGTCATTTCTTGAAGCGCACTCAAGAATAGCTTCTCAGAGTTCTCAGATCTTACTTAACACTTATCGTTATATTATAAAAAACTTACACAATATCATTATATTCTATAGCTTATGTGTTATTCTGATATATAATCTATATTATTGCAAAGTTTCATCTCTATACGTTCAGTAGTTTTTGCGTGAAAGAGTAACAAACATCCATACATCCATCCATCCATCCATCCTCACAAACTTTCACGTTTATAATATTAGTAGAATAGAATAATATCTATGATTACCCAAGTATCCGTTAGCTATGGAAAATTGCTGATAGAGTAGAGTAGAGAATTGCCTTTGGTAAAGACCATCATTTTTCGCTCCTTTTCTAATGGAATATGGGTACCCAGTGGAATATGGGTGCCAGGATTTAGGCTATATCTAGGTATATCGCTACAAAACCAAAAAGACATCTACTTTGCCTCTCACATTGCCCTAAAGTACCTACCTACCCGACTAGTTTTAAATATCTCTGGAATCATTTAAAGACAATGCTTTCTATTTTTCTCGGGTGGGCCATCACCAAAATATTTATAGCTGAGATGTGCTCAAAACTTTAGAAGTTGTATAATTCTAAAATTTAAAAAAAAATCAAAATTTTGGAAGTTATCTACTTCTAAAATTTGGAAGCTAGATAAATTAAATAATCTAGATTTCCCCTATAAAAATAATATAGATATTTTTTTACCTATTTTTTTAGTTAGTACAGGCTACGCCTACAATCGTAGCCCTCATAGCATAGTTTGACTCAGCGTTTCTTTGCGATCACTGAAGTTAAGCAACGATCTTATTATTTTATTATTATATTCTACGGGACTACTCGCGCACTAAAATTACGAGATAAATAAATACCTCATCATCCCGACGTTTCGGCCGAGCTGCATCGACCGTGGTCACGGATAGACTCATATATTTATCTCGTAATTCGTGCGCGATTAGTCCCGTAGTGTATAATAATAATGTGGTCAAATCGCAAAGCTTTAAAACAACAACGTTCTTATTACTTTAATAAAGTTTACCGTTGTTCATAGAACCAGGAGCCACGAAAACAGTTCAGGCCGAGCGTAAAGCTTGATCGACCAGACCGCCACGGGCGAACCCTTTCTCTTAGCTGCTGAAACTTGACTGGACTTCTAAGCCTTTTAACTGGAAAAGAAAGCCCTAAAAAAACAACTTCGGTTTATCTTTTGAAAAGTACACAGTAGAGAAGTTTAGGTTTTTGTTGAATATTAACTTAGCTAGGTATTGTATATTATAAACACATCTTTTAACCTTTTAAAATGTAGCCTGTTTTACTAGGAAGACATCTGACTGTAATGTCTGCAGAAAAGAACAGCTGTTCTATGCACAAAGTTCATTTTGGCAAAGTTTATGAAGACAAGTGATGAGTGGTCTCATACTAACGGTGATAATTATGTATAAGTATATACCTATACAGAATAATATCGTCGTCTTGACCGAGCTCAATGTAAGCCATTTCCAACTAGTCTTATTGGAGATCCTTATAGGAAACCTATGTTCAACGGTTGACGTTATATGGCTGATGGTTGGATGATGAGATTCTTTAAATAAATTAATACCTATATCTTTAATTGCAAGATAAACTTATTTTTAAAAACTTACAACTATTTTACAATTTAGTTCTTAATAAAGAGTTCCTTTTTTTCTAGAAAGTCGGTATGCTCTAGAACTTACTTATTAATACTCTAAGCTCTGGAACCACTACGCCTGGTGTCGGGGCTACGGGCACGCTTCCGCACACCTCCGCGGCACCCGACAGCGCTGGCCCAACTCGGGCCGTGGGGCCGAGTTGGGCCAGCGCTGTCGGGTGCCGCTGCACGGAGCATGGGCTCCCGCCAGAATGACGATGTGTCGAACACCAGACACATCTTCATCCACCACCTGGGACCAACCAGCACTGGGCGTCGGACAAGGTGTGCACTGAAACCCCATACTAGGGTGGCCTTTGTCATTGGCTCCAGAAACAGGCTTCAATCAACCTCTCCTTAATTTTGTTTCTACATAGTGGTATTTATTAAATTTTCACTCTATTCAAAGAACTCGGCCACTGCTTTGATGTGAAAATTACAATACGTATAATCGTTTTTCGTATCAAAACTGTCTAAACCAGAAATTGCAAGAATACAGCAAAATTCTTGACACGAAATGCCAATAAATTGTATCATAAGTGCGTAATGGAATTCTTTGATCGTGCCCAATTCTATTGACAAGGGATTTAGGAGAATTTGCAAGAATATTGTATTCACATTGTATTGTAGGTATACCTACAGGGCCGGATTCAGGGGAGGGCAACCGGTGCTACTGCCCTGCTGCCTGCCGGCTTCCAGAGCCTTTACAATAGACTCTGGAAAAAAATCTTTCAAATCTTCCAGCATACAACGTTTCTTTTGTTTTTTTTCGCTGTTTTACCATATTCAGCGCTTTGTATAAAAATGATTATATTTCTTAAGCTTTGATGAAAACGACAAACAACTATTTTTGTTCACTCTAAATCTTCTGTTTTTTGTTATTTACAAATATTGTACCTAACTTATAGAATTATTTACCTATATAATTGTTGACTTGTAAAATAATTTTATCAATAAATATGACTATGACTATCAAAATTCCAAATCGTCCTGATAAGTAGGTAGGTACTTATTCCTCTGTTTGTGACCAAGGGATCTCCACTCATTCGTTGCCCCGAGGCCTTCATTCGGCCCTGATTGTATAATGGCTCTTAGAATCGAACTAGGTTGTTGTAGGCGTCCGTTTTTCGATTTCAATGACCATTTTTCTATTTTGCGGTCTCAATAATTCTTGTGTTACCATAGCGGATTTTGATAATAGTACTTCTAAACGTCAGCCAAACCTTTGAGAGCAAAAGCTGGTCCAGTTGCAGGTTGGTGGATTCACTTACAATACCTTTCTTCTTCTGAGACGTGCAGGTTTCTGTTCCTCAACCGAAATGGAAGTAGTATGAAAATATATTGTGTCTGTGTTTTAAGAAACTTATTGACATAGGATGACAATTTAACCAACGACTGCACAATTTCAAAACGATCATTCTCCCAGTAGACGGTTTGTTGCCTGTGGTACTACGAGATGTACCTACCTACTATTAGTAGTACCAACTCCTGTGGTCTCAAGCTCAAAAATAAAATATGAAGAATTTAGAAATAATGTATTTTAAAGTGGGATACAAACAACCGTTTGTTGCCCATGATCCTACCAGATGAACTACTAGTAATACACGGGCGAGAAATTCTTCCCTTAGCACTCCGTAGTCCCGGGAAAAAAATGTCGTGCCCGTGGTCCTACTAATATTTCAGTGACATACTTTCAAGGTTTAGCTCCATACAACACCTACTTTTAGACAGAAGTATTTGTATTCGGTAAAGTTATGTCTCGAAGTCTGGAAGGCAATTTGTTCAGTACAACATGGGTCAGTAAACGCTTTGCATAAGTTTAACAGGAATTAAATTAGGAAAGCAATCTATTTGCTAATATTGGCGGAAAGAAAAACTGCGCGCAAAATTGCTTAGGAAAGTGGGTGCATCTGAAGGCCTATTTGTGGCGCGACATTACTCGCGCATTTCATTATTTAAATTACTACGGAACCCTAAAAGATAAAATGAACCTACTTAAAAAATCTTAGATTATTTATTTGTCTCGCTGCGCTTAGCGAGACCAATAATTAATCTAACCTAAAAAATATTCATCAATTAACCAAAAACACTCTTTTTCTGACTCTTGCTAAATATTTTTTACAAATCATTCAGGATTACAAACAGGTTAGATAGGTAGATTAAGGATTTTCTACTGTCAAATTTAATGTGGTTTATTTTATTTTCTAACCCACAGAAGTCCCCATTACTACTTATATACATATACACAGTACCTCTAGTACTTACAACAGTAAAGTATGAGAATAAGTAAAATAGTCCAATACAAATGAAACAACTGAACTTTAAAAAAATAAAATATTTAATTCATCATTCAATCGTCATAATCTAATACAATTCAATAACAATCAATAAAAATGTTTACGATATACATTGGC
Organism: Hypomecis punctinalis; assembly: GCA_949316475.1. Classification (NCBI taxonomy): domain Eukaryota; kingdom Metazoa; phylum Arthropoda; class Insecta; order Lepidoptera; family Geometridae; genus Hypomecis; species Hypomecis punctinalis. The sequence continues at coordinate 25,272,110 of OX438800.1, read as the reverse complement.
TATAGAAAATCACCTCACGGGCACACACCATCGCTCACTGGCCTGCTCGGCCGGGCAAACAACATGTGAAAGGTTTAAATTGCTCAGGTTCCATTCACACATAGAATGAGAACTAAAGTAACAGAAACCGTACTAAAATAGCAAGAGATATACATCACGTTGTCCCATTTTAAACATGAAATTTAAAAGGTGTTAGAAAAAGATGCACATACACCCGAACTTACGTAATTTCGAAGGCTTTCACAAACTAGCATTGAGCTATCTCGGCTGTGCAAATTAAAAAAGGTAAAATTATCAGTGATATGAACCTTCTGGTGGAACTATAGGGTTCAAATTTCCGATCATAAAAAAGACAAATTGCAACCAAATTTTAACCATTTTGAGATTGTGATTTTGACGTATGCCATTTATTGTGTTTTTTTTTGTTCCACTCACTGTCGCGTATGCTGTATAACCTCAGAATAATGAAAAACAGTGTATAACCAGATATGAATAAGACAGCTGTAACGTAGTTTTTATTTTAGTAAATTTAGCATTACTTATATTACTTGTCATTCTTCTGAGCATTTACACCAATGAAAAATACAACGGGTTGTATTCCGGGAGTGACGACAGAAGTAAAAACTTGCTCCCTCCGTCTTACGAATTTTCGGTCAGGTCACGTGTCCTGACGCGAGTTCAACATTTTTTACCAATAAGTGCACAATGCCACTAAAGAAGATTTCACATCAAATATGTCGGGAAATAATTTCGCGGTGAAAATCAATAGGAGTTAAAACTACTCTCAACGCTACAAAATCTGTAAATTGAAAATGTTTAAAGACAAAGTTCTTGGTTATGGTTTTTAAAAACCCTCACGACTTTCCAATAGATTAACATGAAACATATTGATATCGACATTTTATTTTTCCGCACAGCGAAAAATTACAACCCCTCACTGCGTTTATTAACTATCGAAATAAATGGTAACTTATAAAGAAAGGCTTATGAAACTCACTTCAAACTACATCATTAATTTATAAATATTTTCTGCTACAAAGTTCGAATAAAAAAAACCGGACAAGTGCAAGTCAGGCTCGCACACCAAGGGTTCCGCACAAATCCAGAAAATTTCACAAAATTGGGAAGTACATTGTTAAAATCTTTATACTCACTATCATCATCGACAAGAACTTTTTTTTGTTACTTTTCTCGTCATTCATCTAAAATTGTTAGAATAATTAAAAACCTGTTTTAGCATGTGCTAATGAAGCTGTTTTATATGATACCTCACATGATACGATTTACGCAGTTTGAATTTTAAACCCATATTTTGTGAATTTTGAAGCTCTATTTTTTTGTGATTTAAATTAAAATGTACAGTTTTCAGATTTATTCCTATATGTGTACTCTGAGACAATGCTTCTCGCCAAATTTCATAGTTCTATGCCAACGGGAAGTACCCTATAGGTTTTGATTTTTGTGAGTGTCGAAATATGCGGTTTTTACGACATAAACGGCTCTAACTTCTTTATATGATAACTGAGAAGCTTTTCCTTTACACAACTGTAAGAGACCATAGATATACGTATACAGTTTAAATTTCAACTAGATATCCCGAGATAAAGACTATTGACATACATACAGACGGACAATAAAGTGATCCTATAAGGGTTCCGTTTTTTTCCTTTTGAGGTACGGAACCCTTAAAAGGACGAAAAATCAAATACATAATTTTCTGAAAATTTTCGCGACATGACTTCAGACTGTATATACGAATCGTATAGAAAAGACTAGGATGTGACTAGAGCCTTATTTTAGACGGCATCGTGATATTTTCCCACCTATAATATCATCTGTTTCCGTAGATTTCTTGCTTACTTTTGTAAAATAATGCGCTTTGTTTGCCCGATTTTATAAAATAGCATAAAAATAAATACCTATCATAATCATTTTACGCAGTATCAATACACGTAGTCACTTCGGATTAGTTAATCGGTTTTTTAACTTTTACAAGTAAAATATTTTTTTTAAAGTACAGACTAGCCAAAGTATTTCTGCGTTTATTCATGAGACGTATTAAAATTAATATTTTAGAATAATTTACAAACCATAATTACACATCAAATAAATAAGACCCTTACATTCTGACATCAATAAAAGTGGGAAAGTCGGTATGCTCTGAAACCACTACGCCTGGTGTCGGGGCTACGGGCACGCTTCCGCACACCTCCGCAGCACCCGACAGTGCTGGCCCAACTCGGGCCCCACCACGGAGCATGGGCTCCCGCAAGAATAACGATGTGTCGAACACCAGATACATCTTCATCCACCACCTGGGACCAACTAGCACTGGGCGTCGGACAGGGTGCACTGGAACCCCACACTAGGGTGGCCTGTGTCATTGGCCTCTCCTTAATTTTGTTTCTACACAATGGTATTTATTTAATTTTCACTCATTTCAAAGAACTCGGCCACTGCTTTGATGTGAAAATTACAATACGTATAATCGTTTTTTGTATCAAAAATGTCTAAACCAGAAATTGCAAGAATACAGCAAAATTCTTGACACGAAATGCCAATAAATTGTATCATAAGTGCGTAATGGAATTCTTTGATCGTGCCCAATTCTATTGACAAGGGATTTAGGAGAATTTGCAAGAATATTGTATTCACATTGTATTGTAGGTATACCTACAGGGCCGGATTCAGGGGAGGGCAACCGGTGCTACTGCCCTGGGCTTCCAGTGCCTTTACTAGACTTTGGAAAAACATCTTTCAAATCTTCCAGCATACAACGTTTCTTTTGTTTTTTTTTTTCGCTGTTTTACTATATTCAGCGCTTTGTATAAAAATGATTATATTTCTTAAACTTTGATGAAAACGACAAACAACAAATCTATATTTGTTCACTCTAAATCTTCTGTCTGTTTTTTGTTATTTACAAATATTGTACCTAACTCAAAGAATTATTTACCTATATAATGTTGACTTGTAAAATAATTTTATCAATAAATATGACTATGATTATCAAAATTCCAAATCGTCCTGATAAGTAGGTAGGTACTTATTCCTCTGTTTGTGACCAAGGGACCTCCACTCCTTCGTTGCCCCGAGGCCTTCATCCGGCCCTGATTGTATAATAGTTCTTAGAATCAAACTAGGTTGTTGTAGGCGTCCGTTTTTCGATTTCAATGATCCTTTTTCTATTTCGCGGTCTCAATAAAATTCTTGTGTTACCATAGCGGATTTTGATAATAGTACTTTTAAACGTAAGCCAAACCTTTGAGAGCAAAAGCTGGTCTAGTTGCAGGTTGGTAGATTCACTTAGGATACCTTTCTTCTTCGGACACGTGTAGGTTTCTGTTCCTCCACCAAAATGGAAGTAGTATGAAAATATATTGTGTCTGTGTTTTAAGAAACTTATTGACATAGGAGGACGATTTAACCAACGACCGCACAATTTCAAAGCGATCATTCTCCCAGTAGACGGTTTGTTGCCTGTGGTACTACCAGATGTACCTATTATTAGTAGTACCAAATCCTGTGGTCTCAAGCTCAAAAATAAAATATACTGAAGAATTCAGAAATACGTAAGTAATGTATTTTAAAGTGGGATACCAACAACCTTTTGTTGCACAGAGTCTTACCAGATGTACTACTAGTAGGACCACGGGTGAGAAATTCTTCCCGTGGTCCTACCAAGAACTCGAGTGGGACTACGGGAAAAAATGTCGTGCCCGTGGTCCTACTAATATTTCAGTGACATACTTTCAAGGTTTAGCCCCATACAACACCTACTTTTAGGCAAAAGTATTTTCAACATTATTAAGTATTCGGTAAAGTAATGTCTCGAAGTCTGAAAGGCAATTTGTTCTGTACAACATGGGTCAGTAAACGCTTTGCATAAGTTTAACTGGAATTAAATTAGGAAAGCAATCTATTTGCTAATATTGGCGGAAAGAAAAACTGCGCGCAAAATTGCTTAGGAAAGTGGGTGCATCTGAAGGCGTAGTTGTGGAGCGACATTACTCGCGCATTTCATTATTAAAATTACTACGGAACCCTAAAAGATAAAAGGATTCTACTTAAAAAAATCTTAGATTATTTATTGGTCTCGCTGCGTTTGGCGAGACCAATATTTAATCTAACCTAAAAAATATTCTTCAGTTAACAAAAAACACTTTTTTTTCTGACTCTTGCTAAATATTTTTTACAAATCATTCAGGGTTACAAACGGGTGCGCAGATTAAGGATTCTCTACTGTCAAATTTAATGTGGTTCCTTTTATTTTCTAACCCACAGAAGTCCCCATTACTACTTATACACATATACACCGTACCTCCAGTACCTTTAACAGTAAAGCGAAATAAGTAAGTTTGTAAGTAAAGTAAGTGGAATAAGAAAAATAGTCCAATACAAATGAAACAACTGAACTTTAAAAAAATAAAATATTTAATTCATCATTCAATCGTCATAATCTAATACAATTCAATAACAATCAATAAAAATGTTTACGATATACATTGGCTATAGAAAATCACCTCACGGGCACACACCATCGCTCACTCGCCTGCTCGGCCGGGCAAACAACATGTGAAAGGTTTAAATTGCTCAGGTTCCATTCACACATAGAATGAGAACTAAAGTAACAGAAACCGTACTAAAATAGCAAGAGATATACATCGCGTTGTCCCATTTTAAACATGAAATTTAAAAGGTGTTAGAAAAAGATGCACATACACCCGAACTTACGTAATTTCGAAGGGTTTCACAAACTAGCATTGAGCTATCTCAGCTGTCCAAATTAAAAAAGGGAAAAATGACCAGTGATATGAACCTTCTGGTGGAACTATAGAAATTTCCGATCATAAAAAAGACAAATTGCAACCAAATTTTAACCAATATGAGATTGTGATTTTGACGTACGCCATTTATTTATGATTAAGACATTGCGTTTTTTTTGTTCCACTCACTGTCGCGTATGCTGTATATAATCTCAGAATAATGAAAAACAGTGTATAACCAGATATGAATAAGACAGCTGTAACGTAGTTTTTATTTTAGTATTACTTATATTACTTGTCATTCTTCTGAGCATTTACACCAATGAAAAATACAACGGGTTGTATTCCGGGAGTGCCGACAGAAGTGAAAACTTCTCCCTCCGTCTTACGAATTTTCGATCAGGTCACGTGTCCTGACGCAAGTTTAACATTTTTTACCAATAAGTGCATAATGCCGCTAAAGAAGTTATCTCTTCAAAAATGTCGGGAAATAATTTCGCGGTGAAAATCAACAGGAGTTACAACTACTCTCAACGCTACAAAATTAAAATTGAAAATGTTTAATGACAAAAAACTTTGTTATGGTTTTGCGCGGGGCACCGCAAAAATCCTCACGACTTTCTAATAGATTAACATGAAACAGTTTTAGTTTTTGATATTTATTGATATCGACATTTTATTTTTCCGCACAGCGAAAAATTACAACCCCTCACTGTGTTTATTAACTATCGAAATAAATGGTAACTTAGCCATAAAGAAAGGCTTATGAAACTCACTTCAAACCACATCATTAATTTATAAATATTTTCTGCTACAAAGTTCGAATAAAAAAGGACAAAAAATAACATAGGTACATCATTTTCTGAAAATTTTCGCGACATGACTTCAGACTCTATGTACGAATCGAATAGAAAAGACTAGGTTGTGACTAGAGCCTTATTTTAGACGGCAGCGTGATATTTACCCACTTATAATAGCATCTGTTTCCGTAGATTTCTTGCTTACTTTTGTGAAATAATGCGCTTGGTTTGCCTGATTTTATTAAATAGCATAAAAATGAATACCTATCATAATCATTTTACGCAGTATAAATACACGTATTCACTTCGGATTAGTTAATCGGGTTTATGTCTTTTACAAGTGAAATATTTTTTTAAAAGTACAGACTAACCACTCCAAAGTATTTCTGCGTTTATTCATGAGGCGTATTAAAATTAATATTTTAGAATAATTTACAAACCATAATTACACATCAAATAAATAAGACCCTTACATTCTGACATCAATAATAGCGGACAATTCAAACCCATTGAAGCTAACTAATAATCCCAAAAACCTCCAACATTTATACGAACGGTTATTGAATACTTGAGCTAATTATTACTACGCATTTGAAATGTTGGACCATCTTTTTGAATCTTCAAAAACTCACTCTAATTTAGTGTCACTTAAAAGCCCTAATTTTTTTAGAAATATAATTAAGTCTGGTCTGGACTTGAAGACTAGATTACTAAGATTACAGGAGGGCCAAAGCTCCCTACAATCTACAAAATAAGGGAACGACGACCTCAAAGCCCGTCCGTGGCATTTAATTAACACACAGTTTCGCTAACGTAAAGGCTTTCGCACACCGTGATCGGCTAACACCACTCAAAAAGGATTGTGATACAGAAAAAAATAAAATAAATCCAAAAAACACATTACATATGTACTGTACTGTATCAGCCTTATTAATAGTCCACCGCAGGACGTAGGCCTACCCACAAAGGGTGTTTGGGCCAAATCCACCACGCTGGCCCAGTGCGGATTGGTGGATTCACATACGCCATCGAATTTCTTCTACTGACATATGCAGGTTGCCTCACGATGTTTTCCTTCACCGAAAAGCTAGCGGTGTTAAATTCCGTACATAAATTCCAAAGAACTCATTGGTACGGGACCGGGATTTGAACCCACGACCTCACGATTGTAAGGCGGGTGTCACTACCACTAGACCACCACGGCTTCGTTATGTTTAGACTACAGTTAAAGAAAAGCTGACCCCGCAAAAGGAAGTTACTCTACTTCTTGTAAAATCTTTTATTCTTTTATTAGATGTCTGACAGAAATGTTCTCGTGTCAATTTTCAATTTTGCCGAAGACGCCACAAATACATCTACTCTATTTGCTTAAATGATTTGCTGATTCAATATTTGTCTATCTAATTTTTGTCGCAATTGTAAATGCATCTCAATAATTTTAATCCATCACAGTTAAGTCAATACGGTGTGCGAATTCCTCACACGCACACGCAGTTTCGTCGATTTTATTACGATGCTTTTAAATAATTAACGACTTCACAAGCCACAGGCGTACTCTAATTAATTTACAATCAAAGCCTTAACTTTGAAGTCTACATCATTTCTTTCCCAACAAGTCGTCCAACAGATCTTGATTGCTCATGGACACATCGCCCAACAAGTTCGTTCCATTAGTTTTAACTTCTCTAGAGCCTCGTCTCCCAGAAATAGATCTTTTCCTAACAGCCGGGACATCGTTGAAAACCTGATTAGTGAGCATTTTGAAGTTATTATTCAATTCCACTAAAGCTTCATCGGGTATTTCCACATTCCCATTCACTATTTCATTTATTTTGTCGACCGCTTGCAACTGTTGCACAATTTTGTCATTATCAAATTTAGAATTGTTGAACTGTTTTACATGTTGATCGATAACTTTGCTACTCTTCTCGATATCTTGAATGATATCCTTGCAATATTTCTCTAGAGGTTTGCCAGATAGCTTTCGTTCTACTCCGCTGTTTTCTCTTTTTGGTTTCTCTACGCTGGCACTATTTTGTCTTTTCGGCTTCGTAAAGTCTATTTCATCGCCACTTTTATACCCGTTTATACTAGTTTTGTATTCATGGACTGTTGTAGTTTCTTCAACGCTTCCGTAAAATGACACATTAGAGTTCCTTCGTCCTCTCGACTTCGGTCTCTCTTCCTCCATTTCAACTATCTGCTCCTCGATAGACTCTTCAGTGGACATCTTCCTCAAAGCGCTGGGTCTTCGTATCGACTCATCATTTTTGATTTTGTTCATTAACTCCTGTTTCATAGCTTCCATTTTCTTTTGGACTTCATCTGGTGAGTCTGCTTTCAAGTCGTCATCGAATATGGTTAGGTCTGCCATGCCGTCTTGTACTGTCTTGGCAAGTTCGACCATATCGTCTGAGCCTTTAGATAGTTTTCTGTTTGGGGTAGATCTGGTCCCGGTGCTGGTAGAATTAGTGCGGCTTCGAGCGTATCTGGAGCGAGGTTCGGTAGATGAAGAGGTTTCTTCGTCGTGGGATAGGGCGCTGCTGAGAGTGCGGGAGTTTTCACATAGCTTAGCCAGAAGAGTTTGGTCGAGCTGAAACAAATTAGATTTTATTTACTTTCTGGTGGTTCACAAAAGCAAAGTGCAAATGCACAAGCAACCAGATAAACCACCCTTAGTTTATGTTTTAGTTGAGGATCACGACAATTTCAAGTCAAACATATAAGTGCCATATTTTTACCGTTTTCAAAAGTATTAAACCACAAGTTTAACATTGATATGACACGATAAATAAGTACTTAATGAAATCACAAAAAAGATACAATGTTCAGACTAGGTAGGTTCCATTCTTCACTATCAGAAAACCGCTTTCTATAATAAAACTTGAATCCATAATATCTATAGGCATGTGTGAAATCGAAAACAACTCCATAATATGGAGTTGTGTATGATACTGATGAAAAATGTCAAAATCAATGAAAAAAACGTATTCGATAAAACCGGACCAGTAAAACGAAGACCATATCTGAACCGTAAGTAAGTAGACATATCCATTCAACGGATAACAAATACTCCTATACACCCTACACGAGGTTTTTCAACAATTCAATATCATACTTAGCCCAAATGAGAATATGAGGGATCCGCAAACATGCCAATGGCTGTGTCACGGCGTTTTTGCAATGCAAATAATGTGGGAAAGGATTGTAAGGAATATTTCCGATAGATAGCACAAATGGCGGTGACGAGGGCTGTTAGGGGAATACAGAGGAAGGCTATTATAAGGATTTTCTATTATGTTGGATAGTATTTTTCGTCAGCTGTTGTAGAAGTTTAGCGAATGTAATCGATTGCGAATAGACTCTGAATATCAGAAAGCGAATCAGCATAATTGTTTAGCTCTTGGTTTTAATGAAATAGAAATAAAAAATAGGACATAGTTTTCTCTACTATTACTTTTAATCTCTCTCTCTCCCAAATGTGGTTTGTTATGTACAATTGGCACTAATATACACAATATACTCGTAGGTATATGATGTCAAATTTTTAAAATCATTAGGTAAGTATAGATCCTAAGCAAGCGAAAATACGTACATGGAAACGATCATAGAACCTTATAGCGTGAGTTCAAAGTCAAACCAATATAAAGGCCGTGTCACCCAAGTTGGCGGATATGAAGTTAGCTACAAGCTGCGCACTGTCCAAATCTAACTGAAGCTCACACAAAGCCGCGCGTTGATTCGTATTGCGCAGCTTGTTCTCTTCTGTGACGCAGCTTATACCTAGTCAGGTCATAAGTATTCTCACACAGTAAAAACTTTTCCTTTAGAATGCTGGCCATAAAAAAGTTTATTGAATTCGAATTTCGGATTGTTCATGAAAATAAAAATTTTTGCTTTTTAGAATTTTACTCATTTTTAAATATGGAGTGGACGCTTAAATAAGACCGTGTTGAAGTTATTGCGTTGCATCGTTGCGGTTACGCGCCAATTCAAATTTTTGACATACTGAAAAATTTGAATATAAACAAAAGATGCGTTTATCGTACCATCAAACGATACAATGATGACTCTAGTGTAGATGACAGGTCAAGAAGTGGTCGCGCTCGGTCTGTTAGGACTCCAGCAGTGATAAAAGCTGTGAAGGCGCGAATTCAAAGAAATACCAAACGTAAGCAGAAACTGTTGGCCCTTCAGATGGGGTTAAGCAGAACCACGGTGAAAAGGGTGTTAAATGAAGACTTAAGGTTTCGGGCATATCGAAAAAAAACAGGACATCGTTTAAATACTTGTCTAATGGACCTGAGACTGAAGAGATGCCGCGCTTTGTTGAAGCGGTACGCGGGAAAAAAATATCGGGAAATTATTTTTTCGGATGAAAAATTTTTTACCGTAGAAGAGAGCTACAACAAACAAAATGATAAGGTGTACGCACACAGTAGTGAAGCGAGCAACCGTATTCCGCGTGTCCAACGAGGTCATTTTCTATCCTCGCTCATGGTATGGTTGGGAGTTTCTTATTGGGGTTTAACAGAGGTACATTTTTGTGAGAAAGGTGTAAAAACGAATGCAGTTGTGTATCAAAATACAGTCCTGACGAACCTTGTGGAAACTGTTTCTCATACCATGTCCAATAACAGGCACTGGGTATACCAACAAGATTCGGCGCCAGCTCATAGAGCGAAGAGCACAGTCTTGTGTGCTCGTGACTGGCGGCGCGTGAAATCGACTTCATCCGGCACGAAGACTGGCCCTCCTCCAGTCCAGATTTGAGTCCGTTAGATTACAAGATATGGCAACACTTGGAGGAAAAGGCGTGCTTGGCTCATCCCAATTTGGAGTCACTCAAGACATCCTTGATTAAGGCAGCCTCCGATATTGACATGGACCTCGTTCGTGCTGCGATAGACGACTGGCCGCGCAGATTGAAGGCCTGCATTCAAAATCACGGAGGTCATTTTGAATAAACTTTATTGTCATAAGAATCTTGAGAATGTTTTGTTAAGTTCATTTTGGGATATAAATCATAATGAATAAACTTGTTTCAATTATTTTATATTAAACATGTGACAAAATTTATGACCTGACTGTGTACTAGTCTACATTGGGGATTATACAATGTAGAGGTCGACCGATGACTATAACAGAGCGACTGTAATGCTTTATATGCTTTAAATGATTGTAGTGGTTCTATTGCTGATCTAAAGCCCTTACTGAACCATTTTTACTGGGCCAATTTAATACCGTGACAGCAATTCCTCCCTCCCCCTTGTTTAGGGTTCCGTACCTCAAACGGAAAAACGGAACCCTTATAGGATCACTTTGTTGTCCGTCTGTTCGTCTGTGCGTCTGTGTATGTCAAGACTCTTTATCTCGGGAACGCGTAAGGTATCGAGTTGAAATACTGTATTATGTATATCTATGGTCTCTTGCAGTTGTGTAAAAAAAAACTTTTCAGTTATCATTTAAAAAAGTTAGAGCCGTTTATGTCGTAAAGAACCGCATAATTCGACACTCACAAAAATCAAAACCTACAGGGTACATCGCGTTGACATAGAACTATGAAATTTGGCGAGAATCATTGTCTCAGAGTACACATATAGGAATAAATCTGAAAACTGTACATTTTTATTTAAATCACAAAAAATAGGTCCTCAAAATTCACAAAATATGGGTTCAAAATTCAAAGTGAGTAAATCGTATCATGTAAGGTACCATTTAAAAAACTTCATTAGCACATACTAAAACAGGTTTATAATTATTTTAACAATGTGTAATTTTCGATGTATGAGGAGAAAAATGAAAAAAAAAATGTTTGGTCGATTTTTAACTATAATCTATATACTAATAGATATTTTAACAACTTAGTTCCCAATTTTGTGAAATTTTCTAGATTTGAACGGAACCTTCGATGTGCGAGCCTGACTCGCACTTGTCCGGTTTTTATAATATAAAAATCCTCAATCAAAAATCGCCAACGACAAAAATATCTGTAAGACGAAAACAAACATTTCACTTTCATTTCACAGACGAAAGCAAAATCTCCGTGTTAAAACGGAGACCTTCGCTTTCGCTTTGGTCAATAATACTCACATTGATCCTATCGTCTCGTGCAGTCGTGTCCTGCAGTGACTTGGTCTTGGACGCGGGTCGAACCAGAGTACTCCCTGAAGCGCTCTTCACGGGGGACTTGAGGTTCCGGCTCGCGGCCGTACTCAGGAGCTTTTCTTTCATCTACGGCGTAACAAGGGCATTTTTATGGTTTAGAACTCTCATTGAAAACGGACTCTTATTTTTTAGCTTTAAAAGTCAACAAAGATTCAATTGATTGTCCGAAAGGGTGTACCGAATTCAATTCCCGGTCGAATTTTTGTATTCTTTTGTTGAGCTACTATTTACGAGGATGAATAAAAAAAACCCACCTCAATAATAGTAGAAATATTTTTTATGGGTTAGAACTCTTATTGAGAACGATCTCCTATTTAGCTTTGTTTATTATGTTTTCTGTCAATTTTTTTAGCTTTTCTTCTGTTAACCAACTTTCTTCTGTTATGATGATGAGTCGAAAAACCCACCCCAATAATTATAGTCGAAATATTTTTATGGGTTAGAACTCTTATTGAGAACGGTCTCCTATTTAGCTTTGTTTATTAAGTTTTCTGTCAATTTTTTTAGCCTTTTTTTCTGTTAACCAACTTTCTTCTGTTATGATGATGAGTCGAAAAACCCACCCCAATAATAGTAGAAATATTTTTATGGGTTAGAACTCTTATTGAGAACGATCTCCTATTTAGCTTTGTTTATTAAGTTTTCTGTCAATTTTTTTAGCCTTTCTTCTGTTAACCAACTTTCTTCTGTTATGATGATGAGTCGAAAAACCCACCCCAATAATAGTCGAAATATTTTTTATGGTTTGGAACTCTCATTGAGAACGGTGTCCTATTTAGCGTTGTTTTATAAGTGAACAGTGAACCTAAATTAATTTCCCTATCGAATTTTCCATTCTTCTATAAAGCAAAGTCAATAATATTAGAAAGTTGGCCAACATTTGCTTACTAATTGTATGATGATTTTGATATAAATATTTTTTTTTGGGTTGCATATTCTGTCAATTTTCGTGCATATAACAAGCATGTTGCATATAATTCAATCTCGAGTTATAAAAAAACACCCTCCTCAATAATAGTAGAAAGTTTATCAGTGTTATTAATAGCCCGAGATCCCACCGCAAGAACATCCCGCCCATAGCTACACGGTTCAAACCATTTTTTTTTCAAAATTATATGAATAGGAGAATATATTAAAATAGGGTTGCCTTGTGAAATTTGACCGCAAATATTTGAAAGGTGACGTCCACAAGTGGTATATTATTCAGAGAAAAATCGAACCAAGATGATATATACATCATTTGAAAGCTTGTTTTATGGGCTTTTCAAAAATATTTAATTTAGATTTTTCCATCCCTCTATTTTTTTTTAAATGTGAAAAGTAAATTTTATGAAAAATAACTAAACAGCTATTTATTTTTAGTAGTTTAACAATAATAAAGTGCTTCTATCGTTATTTTACTTCAACTCGTAGCTGATACTTCCACATCCATCTCTTAATTTGCTAAAATTAAAAATTATAACCTACCAGTGTGACCAGTTAAAAGGTACAATGTGACAAAAAAACACTTAAAAAGTGTGTCTAATTGGTAAAATTGCTTTTATTTAACAATTTGGGGGGTTACTTAATCAGGGTTGATAGAGATAAACTACCCATTGAACCAAATATATTTATTTATCTTAATAAATTCAAAATTAATTTTAAAAAAAACGGAGGGCTCTTTTATATTTTTAACTGATGTAATAGACTCACAAAAATATGAAGTTTCTCGAAATGTAACGAGTGTTGTGGTTCGAATTTTTGATTATTATTATACCAGCCTCCATACATTTTGTGGACATGTCCTTTAATATTTTTTAATTACTGTACTGTACCAGTCTTTTTAATAGTCCACTGCAGGACGTAGGCCTACCCACGAAGGGTGATTGGGCCATATCCACCACGCTGGCCCAGTGCGGGTTGGTGGATTCACATACGCCATCGAATTTCTTCTACGGACGTACGCAGGTTGCCTCACGATGTTTTCCTTCACCGAAAAGCCAATGATGTGAAATTCCGTACACAAGTTCCAAAGAAACTCATTGGTACGGGATCGGGATTTGAACCCACGACCTCACGATTGCAGGTCGGGTGTTACTACCACTACACCACCACGGATTTTTTAATTAATTTATTATTATATTAGCCTTTAGTTCCCAGATTGGGTTGCCCATTTTTGGACATAGGCCTCTTCCTTCCGGCTCCACTCGTGCACTCACTCCACCACTTCAAAACTGAGGTTCTCAATTCGGCTGCATGCTTTTTTTTCTCAGTAAAATTCAATACATTTTTTTTTTTATTCATATAAAACTGAATAACATGACAGTGTTTAATACTAAAGCGTTACTTATTCTACATTTAATTTACCTATGTACTTCAATTAGAGATTATACACATTTAAAAAAGAAACTAGTTAAAAATACACCCACCTCAATAATAGTAGAAAGTTTGTCAGCATTATTGATAGCCATGTCTAAGTCAGCGCGCGTGTCCTTGTGTTTATTCATTTCCAGCTGCAGCTGGTGCCTGAAGTTCTTGGCCTCCAGAGCGATGCGTCGCTGAAGCATGGTTATGGTCTCGTTCTGTTGCTGCACCTTGGAGGTCAGTTCCGTTACTGTTGCTTGGAGCTTCTCACGTTCTAGAAGATTTCTAGAGAAAATTTCGTTATTTGAGTTTACAATGTTATCACAATGTAATTTTAATTATAGAAGGTACCAGTTTACTAGAGATTTGAAGATACCTATGTACTTTAGTGGCAAAAAGGACTCAGACAAAGCGTTCCACATTCCGACTATTCGAATGAGGCATGTGGATTCGAAATGCTTGGCTCTAACGCGCGGAATGTCCACAATAAAAGAGTGGCGCTTTGGTCGCGTCTATATACAATAGATGAAAGGGGTGGGACCATTGAGCTACTCCTGGGAAGTGTATCAGACAAAAGATTGATAGACCCGCCAATCGCCATCTTAGAGAGATGCCAGACGACCGGTGTCGCCGCGACATTGCACCGCGGCGTCACCGCCGCTGCACCGCCGCGGTGCAGCAATCGATAATTACCGAGATAAATCACTTTTAAGTTTGACAGCTGTCATCTGAAATGTAGATTTCGTCGAGCTCTATTACTTTTGTGAAGAGAGCAGTAGTCTAGAATCGTCAATTACCAAGATAAATCACTTTTAAGTTTGACAGCTGTCATTCGAAATGTAGATCTCGTTGAGCCCTATCACTTTTGTGAAGACAGCAGTAGTCTAGAATCGATAATTACCGAGATAAATCACTTTTAAGTTTGACAGCTGTCATCCGAAATGTAGATTTCGTCGAGCTCTATTACTTTTGTGAAGAGAGCAGTAGTCTAGAATTGATAATGACCGAGATAAATCACTTTGAAGTTTGACAGCTGTCACTTGAAAAGCTGTTACTGTGACCACAGAAAAGAGAAGGAAATAGAAAGGAAATGTGGAGGGGGGTTTGTAGCCACTATCATGAGTTATAACTCAAGATACGTGAAATCGTGACATTTACTGTTTCAGTCGTTCAAGTGATTTCAGAGGTAATTTTTGCCCAAAAAATGCCAGTTCGCGCTATTGTAACGTGTCGAATACAGAGTAAAGACTTTAGTTTACAAAAAGGAGGAATATCCTTCCAATAGCAAGTCGAAATTGTGGGCATTTTTTTTTATATAAACGTTATCTTTTACTGCCTAGAATTTCATTGATAGTGGTGGCAAAACTTGCAAACATTTTATCGACATCGATAAATTTTGCTACAAAGTTAATAATATGTCGGAATAAAAAAATATCGATGTCAATATAATTATTTTAATTTCAAATGTTTTGTAATTATAGCATATTATAATCAAAAAAATTATCGATATCGATAAATTTTGATAGTAAGTTAATATTATCGAAATTAGACATTTATTGTTATCTGCATATTTAGTAAAATATATTTTGTGATTGTGGTGTACTTTTTAGTAATACATATACTGTTATACTACTTATGAATAAAAGTTCCCAGCTGGGCTAGGATGCCCACGAAGTAATATTTCTTTCGACGTGTCGAACGAGCCAGCGTGATGGCGATGTATATATCTGTCACTTTCAATTTATAAATCAATTATAGACTCACTTTCAATTCAATTATAGAGCTCCAAACTAGAACAATTCGATTGTAATAAAATTATTCTGCTTCTTTTAAATATTGGCGTCACATGGAATATGTATTTGCCAGTGTCAAGTGTAAGTTCTATTATGATGTTATGATAATTACTACTATTGTTACATGTAATTATGGTGTTGTTTATTAAAATGTTTCTATTATGATATTATCGTTTTATAAATAGTCACAGTCGTAGGCAGCACAAAAATCTAGATACAATTGATTATTTTTTGCCAACAATGGCATTTGGCCGACTTCCACCGTTTACAAAATCCAAATAGTTCGCAGGAATTGATGTGGCATCCATGTAGTAATTTTTAACACTATTGTTGATTTTACATTTTTTTTCGGCTCAGCTGACTTTGATATCATTTAAATGATTTCAGCTAGGGTGTACTTGTATACCATTTCAAAATTAAAATAAAAAATAAAACGGTCCATAATTGGCGAAAATACCGCTGAAAATATACAAAAACATACATACAGACGAACATAGTAGGTAGTAAGTAAGTTCGTATAGGCCGGGTGGCTAGCCCTGGTAGGTAGTAGGTACTTACCTTCACTTTTTGGAAGTAGGTAAAAAGTCACTGTCACATCTAAGTCATGCCTGAGTAAAGCAGTAGCGAATGTACTAATAGCGCCGCCCTCTATGGAGTTTTTGTAACAACACAAAAAATCACGTTACACATTACATTATTTTGTCTACACTATTGTACGTAATTCAGTTCATAATCTTCGAAATAGCACAAATTTTCACATATTACCACTGATAGAAACACAAGTTTTACAAATTAATACAATACGGCGCGTTGACATGATTTTTCAGTGTTTATTCCAAAAGTTCCTAAATACTAATAAAACTGCACAATCATTGTCATCAATTATACACTATATAGATTCAGTTACATAATCCATATATTATGCAAAAAGTATAAAATCACGTTATCGATAAAATTAAACTGCACAATCACATCGCTCATCACTAGCTAAATGCCAAAAAATAACTGTGATACCATATTCAAATTCGAGATTGGCCCATTATTTTCTTTTTTGGCTTGGCATGTTGGTGCATTTGCCATTGTGATGTAACATTAATAAAATAAAGTGTATTTAATAACTTAAACTCGGCATTTAAATTATGACCAAATTAATGTTATGGGCTTTAACGTATCTTGGTGATGTGACAGAAAGTATACTACGCTCTATTTTAAAGTAAAAAAAATATTTCCGAAGCTAGTGGAAATTGCACAGTTATTGTGCAGATATTTTACAGTGGTAATACATACTTGGCGACAGCGGTTTTCATTGAAAATTGTCATCGATTTCCTTTCTAATTAAAGTAGTTCGCTGTTCTGTGACTGTGACAATCGTCGTGACAAATTACACGTTCCGATTTCTAACGTTTACGAGAGATTTTTCCTTAGATTATAGAGGGAATAGATACGAAGTAAATTCTTATGTCCTCCCGCAAAGATTTAGACCTTATAGTGGTCTGCTAATTTGAGGTCCTGTAGGAACGAAGGGCGTGGATTATATTCTGATTTTTGTCCTCCAACTCTCATTACATCACCTCATTGCTTTAATTTTATTGTTTGCTTGCCTATATCTTAAGATTATGGCATTAAAAATATGTAATCAAATTCTTCGCCTCCCGCCATCCACTATACCTCAAAAGGCTTTTGACAGTTGTAGCCGTCATTATTCTGAGACCATCCAACCAATAAGAAATTATCTTCATATTTGTGTTTTGGCTATAGCAAAGCTGATTGTGATTTCTACAAATATTGTATTAAACGTGTAAATAAATAGAATTTATAACATTATAAGGGCACAAACAATAAAAAACAACCATGGTTACCTGCTGTGTTTGGGGCTGCGAATCGTGTTCTAAGAACAAAAGCGAATGTTTATAATTTTTAGGTTAGTCGTAGTTTTTGTATTTTCACGTCTATGTTTTTGAAATATGAATAAGTGTTCAGTGCAGGAACTATAAATGACGTTTAAAACTATCTATTTTAATACACAACACAGCATAAAACGATAATTTTGAGAAAAGCAAATATATTGAATGTTTACATTACTTCAAATAGTGATGGACAAAGTTACGATTTTATTGCATTGCAATATGTTATTCGATACTTCTCTCGGTGCATAATCGGTAGAAGTCATAATAAATCTATGGTTGTACAGTACTCGTTTTTGCCAAACTTCCTTTTAACCCGACTACCAATTAATGACTACCTATGTTTTTAAGTAGAATCTTGGTTAACTATTAGGTTTGTAAAAGACAACATTCATATTGGGCTAATCCTTATAATTCCGACCAAATAGTATTAATGCATATAATTCTAAACATGTTATACCATGGGACCAACCCTCTAATAAGTTATTAGAACCGTTCATTGCATATTCAGCAGTATTAGACGCTTTTTGCTGTAGGTAATATGTGTTGGCTTGTCATTTATTTATTTTATTAACATGGTTTTATTAGTTTAACCTGTATGTTTGCTTGCTTGTAACCAACCCCTTTGAGCTCGATTTTGACCTACTTTGAGTGATAACATTTTCTTTAAATTTCCACACCTATCAAAGATGGATGACAATACATTTACTAAAAAAATAGAAAAAAATCTATAATTGAAAAATAAATATAGTAAAAAAAAAAACTAAAAAAACACTCTTTCATAGCATATCAAACTAAAAAGTGTAAAATAATTTCCAATATAGGCAGAAAATAATAATGAACGAAAAATGTTAATATTATTGTAAATAAAGCGTGGGGTGCTCGATTTACGAAAAATTATGGCACAAAACACTTTTTTTACAATAGTATTAATATTTTTCGTTCATTATTATTTTCTGCCTATATCAAAAATCATTTTACACTTTTTATTTGATATGCCAAGAAAGCGTGTTTTTTAGTATTTTCTAAACTACGTAATATTGATTTTGGATCTCGGAAACGGCTTCAGTGATTTTGATGATTGTCATTCAAATAAATGTTTTTATGTTCAATAGAGAACACTAAAGGGTCTACTATCAAATATATCAAAATATTCGTTCGCTGACCTAAGTGTATGTTGATACATTAAACAGTGTCTTAGTTTCATTCATAGCTGGTTGATAAAATCTTTTTTAAAATAATTGTTTTCAAAACTCGGTAACTAACTACTGCACTGGAGGTGATTCTAGAGGGTTGGTCATGTGGGGTAAAATGTACAGGATAATATTATGTATCTACGAATATTATTTCCTAAATAATTGTTTTGGCCGGCACTCTTTCAGATATGAGCAGCCCAAAATGAATGATGTCTTTTAAACAGGGTTATTTCTAATCAATTAGCATTGTTTTAGGGGCTTGTTCTGTATATCAAAACTAACAACTTTTGTTCTACGACTTTTTGAGTGGTTTAGAAATTGCGAAGTAATGAGGAAAGTTATACATATTTATGACAGTAAATTTAAAAGGTGTCGTGTCAATCATGAAGGCGCCATCGTAATTATAATAGCTAATTAGCATATTTCTGTTTCTTTTTCACTTTAGGCATTCGATAGAGAGAACACTTTTTAAGTTTGCTATTTAATTTACGATAGCGTCTTCATAATTGGGCCTAGTATAACTTAAAAACTACGCTTTATAAGTTAAGTACATCGGCAGTCACACAGAAGAGAGAAGGTCTCTTTTCTGTGGGCAGTCAGGTATTTTTCGGAAAAATCGATATTTTTATCGATTTAAGTTTCGAATCGATTTTCGAAGTATTGATTTAGCGCAACGCTTCAAGGGGGCGGGGCAAAATCGACGCCATGTTTCCGAGATATGCTATGACGTAGCTATGATACGTTATTTTCGTGCTAGGGCGCCCCTATCGATTTTTCTCATCTTCAGTTTAAAATTGAACGGTTGTCGTCAAAACCTTTTTTTCCCGCGAAATATTCATAGAATTCTCGAATACTCTAGATTTAATGTCTAAATCGCTATCGACAACCCTGGTCGCCGCGGTGTCGCCGCGACGACGCAGCTGCACCGCTGCTGCACCGCTGCTGCACCGCGGCGGTGCAGCGGCGGTGACGCCGCGGTGCAATGTCGCGGCGACACCGCCCGTGTGGCATGTCTGTTACGATATCTCAAAAGATACCAAACGTCAAGTCACGTAATTGACAGTAGCATTCTTTTCTGCAGCGCTTGCTTGAACGCGACACCCGCTAAAATATTCCGATGGGATATTTTTACACTACTATTACCGGTCTTTGCTCAATTCCAAAAGGTGCTGGTGTTCGTCCTTCAGAGTTTGCAGCTGCAAGTCCCGCTCCTTCAGCCGCTGCAGCGCTTCCTTGTGCTGCGCCCGGAGCTGCTTGAAGCGCGTTTGTTGCACACGCATCTCTTCGTTGTGGGAGTTCAGCACTTGGGGCAGCTCCGCGTTGGAATTCTCGTATCTAAAGTGGCGAAAGAAACTGTTAGTTTCTTCTTTGCTATACGATAACTAACTCTACTTCTGTCAAAACTGGCATTTTCCAACTGAGCGCTACCGTGGCTCGGATGATACGTTAAATTGTATGTCCCGGTTGTTTTAACCGTTTAGCCGTGTCAGAGGCTTTCAGGTAGCCTAAAAACTTTGACACCAGGGCGAACCCGACCTATACGAACTTACTAAACTTGGGTAGATCTAGATTAGATATACCTATCGTTACATAAATCATGGACGGAAGTTACTGAGAAATCAATGAGATCGGAGCCGGGAATCTCAAAAAACATACTACTACTATACAGCACAAGGAATATTTTTTTTGACAAATTCAGCGTTGATCCCTTAGCAAGTAAAAGTTGTTATGAACATTAGTAGGTATAACTACCCGTGTATATATACAACGGGTGCAAAACTACAATTTATATTTTGTAGGTGTACCTACCTACCTATTCACGAACGCCCTAGATTTCGAACATTTTACAAAATGTTTATTAAGCAACTACATACTTAGATACTTACAAAACCTGAAAATTTATAATTAGGTATAATGATTTCTGTGTGGTATACACCACATCCATTCAAGATTTCTTCGGTTCCAACATGGGATATGATTTCTGTGTGGTATACACCACATCCATTCAAGATTTCTTCGGTTCCAACATGGGATATCATAACACAATCTAGAGATCGAGTACAAATTGGCACCTAGATTATCCAAGGCGCTAGATAACCTAACTTCAGAAACTAGCATCCAACAGAGAGTTAGCTGAACCAACTACTATTTCCAAATTCCATTACTTTAATCAAACCTCGCCAACCAAACATAAGACAATGTGATAATAGAAGTTACCCCGCGCTGCCGTCAGTAATCTAAAAAGCCGCTATCTGATATTTCGACGATTTAGACTTTTTGACATGAGCTTACTCAAAATGAATCTCTATCGACCAAAAGCATGTTAGTTTGCATAATAAACTAAAACTTATCGTTTTCCTGGCTCCATCCATATTTTAGATTTATGTAGATTTTTTCTCGTTTCCGACAGGGGAACCGTATAAAAATATATGGAACTCACTGACACTACTATAGTTTCAGTTAACGAATAAACTCAAACTAGCCCCTCAGTATTTTCAGATTATTGATACAATATATTTTAAAGTTTATCAGATTGTAAAAAAAAAAATTGACTAAGCATATCTAAATTCTACATTTTATTTACTTAAATAATACAATTAGTTTGAACACAAGGTAGACGGATGACCTCCTAAGGACCGCAGAATCGCGGTGGATGCAAGCCGCTTCCAACCGGTCTTATTGGAAATCATTGGGGGAGGTTTCCAGTATTCAGCAGTGGACGTCCTATGGCTAAAATGACTATGATGATATCAAATAATACACGCATTTTAATCAAAACGTCAATCTAATAAAAATACAATTCCCGGTTCTATTGGCTTTAGTGATTTTGTAGTTATCGGCTTTTTAGCTAGCGTACGCCAACGCAAACCTAGACTATTCTATTCCCAAATTTAATTTCGCACAGAGCTACGAATACACATTCTAGTTCTTTATCTAAATTATGATCTGTCCTGAATATTCATAAATATCGGCGCCCTCTCCAATCTGGGCTGCTTCGAGTTTATTAAAGGCATAAATCAAGGAATCGTAGGTACTCGCCTCTGTAATGCGATCTCTTGTTTCTTCTGGATGGCGCGTAGAACTCGATTCTCGTTGCTAAGCTCCTGAAAAAGATATGGGCTTGTTATTATGGAAATAATAAATGATGAGAATCGAAAATTTTAACCGTCTTACACAATGATACACATCACACACGTATGAGACACGTCTTTAGACAATGTTTAACAGTACAAATTGCACGGTTAAACTGTGTTTAAAGTATTTTTAAATCTTTTGTGGTAAGGCGGTAAATTTTTATACTAACAAGATACTGATAGGTAATGGGTCTTTTTTATTACAACTAAGACTTTTTAGGACTTTTAGGTAGGTAAGTATTTACGTTTTTCTTTGCACACTATGGAACATGTTATCCTAATTGTAAATAATGAATAACCCTGTAAACTCTGGAGTCTACCCGTGACCACGGTCGATGCAACTCGGCCGAAACGTCGGGATGAGGAGGTATTTATTTATCTCATAATTTTAGTGCGCGATTAGTCCCGTAGTATATAATAATTAGTCTACCCGTGACCACGGTCGATGCAACTCGGCCGAAACGTCGGGATGAGGTGGTATTTATTAATCTCATAATTTTAGTGCGCGATTAGTCCCGTAGTATATAATAAATAACCCTGTAAACCACCAGCCCTAACTATGATGATGACATAACAAATCTTGTAAGTATAGGAAAAGTTTTAAAAACCCACCTGATTTTGATTATTTTATTTACATAATGGCAATCGACTAAAACCTAAATTACGACAAAAAGACAAGATGATAAACAAATATTATATTTAAGAAAATATTTACTCCTAGAGATATATTTTCATCTGCAGTTGATAGGACTAAGGCTGAGAGCGTCAGACGTTTCTGCATTTGTGTCACGCCGCACTAGGTATTTCTTTATTGACATGGACCCATTTCAATGACGTCGGTTAAGGTCTGCGTTTAGCATACTAGACACTAGCAATAGTACTAGGTCAGCATTCTTTGTGTGAAATCGTTTGGATACGCTGCAGTTAGAACGCAAACCGCTGCTTAGTAGCTTCGCCTCAGTTAATTCGGGACTCTGTGTATACGTTTTCTGTGCACTGCATGCGTACCTTTTTTTTTTTTTTTGATGGGTGGGAAATCTTTTACAGATACCCGCATTGGGGTGCAACTGGGTTATGTGGACTTAACCACTAAAACCCCCTCGGCCTTTTATGCTCTATAGACGTTACTGGGATCTCCGATGGAACGCACCAGTGCCTTCTAGCATGTACTTTGACGTTCCAAAAACGATACATGCCTTATTACAACGGTGCTTAATTAGCCGTGCCGGTGTCTCCTCCTGCAGGTGCCCCTATTAGTCGGTTTTTACGACAGGCAGGGGATACCGGAACCGTATTCTAACACCCCGGTTCCAGGGTTCATACTGCATGCGTACTTAGTCGTGCCTAACACAAAATTGTATTTACTTAATTCATAAGCGTCGTGTAACGATAGAAAGGTGATAAACAAGTACAAATCTTTCTATCCATGTATCTAATCTAAATTAATCGTCAGCTATCCTACCTATTGGTACTTTGGTAGACGGAATCCGATTACGTCACATTAGTTTATTCGCGTATGAAATCTTCGCTTTTTTATACATTGTTTGGCTGCTCACACTTGTATCACATTGTACTCGTATTGTTAGAAGAAGAAAGGTCCATTTAGGCTACAATACCTCTATTATCTACTGCAGAAGTTTCATAATTCACCTGGAGATAATGCGCGTCAGCCAGTTGGTTCTGTATTTGCTTGACTCGATGCGTTTTGGCAGACGGGACCCGTTACGTCACATACCGGTCCTCGCTTTTGCTGCGCACTGATTGGCTACTTATACCCATAGTAAGAAGATTGAGTCACGACCAAGAAGAGTCTGTTTGGGCTATCATACTTCTTATTACATAGGTACCACTACAAAACTCGTCAATATTCACTTGCAGATGATAATGCGCGTCAGGCAGTTGTCGCTGCATTTGTTTTACTCGATCCGTCTAGGCAGAGATGACCCATTGCGACACATATAATAATAATAATAATAAATAATTACTTACTTACACCCATAGCAAGAAGAAGGGTCCATTTAGGCTACAATGTTCTCTTTTTAAACTTTCGCGATTTGAACACATTATTATTTTATACTACGGAACTAATCGCGCACTAAAATTACGAGATAAATAAATACCTCCTCATCCCGACGTTTCGGCCAAGTTGCATCGACCGTGGTCACGGTCGGGATGAGGAGGTATTTATTTATCTCGTAATTTTAGTGCGCGATTAGTCCCGTAGTATAAAATAATAATACAATGTTCTCTAATATCTACTGCAGAAGTCTCATAATTCACCCCAGGTAGCAAAGTGACGTCAGTGACGCATAAACGACGTCACTCTTAGGTCATAATAGGGTCGGTCGTTAATGCGTCGTCGATGACGTCATAATGTACGTCAATTAAAAGTCATTATTTCTACGTCTCATATTCACCATAAAATTGACGTTTTATTGACGTCCATTTAGGGTCAATATCAGGACGTACTATATTCGCCACAAAGTAGACGTTTTACTGACGTCCATGTAGGGTCAATATCAGGACGTACCATATTCGCCACAAAGTGTACGTTTTACTGACGTCCATCTAGGGTCAATATCAGGACGTACCATATTCGTCACAAAGTGGACGTTTTACTGACGTCTATTCAGGGTCATTATTAGGACGTATCATATTCGTCTCTGGTGGACGTTTTACTGACGTCCATTTAGGGTCAATATCAGGACGTGCCATATGCGCCACAAAGGGGACGTTTTATTAACCTCTATTTAGGGTCAATATTAGGACGTACCATATTCGCCACAAAGTGGAAGATTTACTGATGTCTCTTCAGGGTCATTATTAGGACGTATCATATTCGTCTCTGCTGGACGTTTTACTGACGTCCATCTAGGGTCAATATCAGGACGTACCATATTCGTCACAAAGTGGACGTTTTACTGACGTCAATTTAGAGTCAAAGTCAGGACGTACCATATTCACCACAAAGTGGACGATTTACTGACGTCTATTCAGGGTCATTATTAGGACGTATCATATTCGTCTCTGGTGGACGTTTAACTGACGTCCATTTAGGGTCAATATCAGGACGTACCATATTCGCCACAAAGGGGATGTTTTATTGACCCTTTATTTAGGGTCAATATTAGGACGTACCATATTCGCCACAAAGTGGATGATTTACTGACGTCTATTTGGGGTCATTATTAGGACGTATCATATTCGTCTCTAGTGGACGTTTTACTGACGTCCATTTAGGGTCAATATCAGGACGTACCATATTCGCCACAAAAGGGACGTTTTATTGACCTCTATTTAGGGTCAATATTAGGACGTACCAAATTCGCCACAAAGTGGAAGATTTACTGACGTCTCTTCAGGGTTATTATTAAGACGTATCATATTCGTCTCTGGTGGACGTTTTACTGACGTCCATTTAGGGTCAATATCAGGACGTACCATATTCGCCACAAAGGGGACGTTTTACTGACCTCTATTTAGGGTCAATATTAGGACGTACCATATTGTACCATATTGTTTGCACGCGCGCTCGCATCGATGCGGACGTGTTTACTTTTTGTCGCAGCAATTATTTCTATTTAGTTCGATCGCAATGTTTACTCGTACGTTTTGCCGGGCTTGTAAAAAAGACGTTATCGGTGAACTTATAATGAAGTGTACACTATCAAACTGTGAAAAAGTGTATCATATATTGTGTCTCGGTATTAAAAGACGAGATTTCGAGTCTTTTTCTACGGACTATGTGCGCCAATGGATTTGCCCGATGTGTGACAGCACAAAAAGAAAACGTGCTGGGAATGACACGCCAGTTCACACTCCAGAACATAGGAAGTTACCAACAATAGCGAGCCCTAATTATGTCAATAACCAACGGGGTAGCAAGTGCAGTCAAATGGAAGTTTCCGTGTTGGAGAATGACGGCGGTTTGTTATCAGAATTCCAAGAATTTCGTCGGGAACTTAGAAAAAGATTACATACGGCAAGACCAACATATTTTACAAATTCAAATGTATGTTCAGCTACTAATGACGAAATTCAGGTACTAAAGACCGTTATAAAAGATAGGCGATGTTCGTGCGATTTGACCTCAATAGATACCTACTTAAAATGCTTTGCGACCGCAACCAGCGCATCGAGTCATTGTAATGTAATGCACAAACAAATCAAATAATTTCAAGTGTCAGCAAAAGTCCGATGCAGGTGCAGAAACAAGTACCTGATTAGTGATAACAGTGCATTAGTAATTTCTCCAAGAGAGAATAAATAGTTAATCTAAATGTGCCATGGTCATAAAATTGCTATGGGATCGACATTGTAATTTTAAGACTATGGATTCATAACAATTATTGATTATATATAACAGTCTATGTATGTATATACTTCTTGAATATAAATCTATTATGCTACTTACATTGTTTTGTTTGGTTTCATCCTTAGTCCTAAGAGTCTGTTCAGGGTACGTGTATAATATAGGATGCCTGCTATCGCAAACTAAATTCTAAATTCTTTTCGTCATTTACTTTGTTCACAGGAAAGTGACTGGGCTGTATTAGGGCAGCCATCGTCGTTGGAGTATCGTCATTTACTTAGTTCACAGGGACTGGGCCATACATAAAAAGGCAGCCGCCGACATAGTAGTGACGTCATACACAGGATTCACAGTAACGTCACTATGAATACTGTATATGACGTCACTCCAACGTTAGTGTCTACCTTAACATGTACGGCCCAGTAACGTCCCTATGAGTACAGTAAATGACGTCTCTCCAACGTAAGTGGCTGCCCTAATATGTGCGGCTTAGTGACGTCTTTATGAATACAGTAAATGACGTCGCTCCAGCGTCAGTGGCTGCTCTAATATGTACGGCCTAGCGACGTCCTTATGAATACAGTGAATGACGTCGCTCCAACGTCAGTGGCTGCCCTATTATAAATGTCCAAGTGTCGTCTCTATGAATGCAGTATATGACGTCACTCCAATGTCAGTATATGGCGTCACTACAACGTCAGCATATGACGTCACTCCAACGTCAGTATATGGCGTCACTCCAACGTCAGCATATGACGTCACTCCAACGTCAGTATATGGCGTCACAGTGACGTCAGCATATGACGTCACTTCAACGTCAGTATATGACGTCACTCCAATGTCAGTATATGGCGTCACTTCAACGTCAGCATATGACGTCACTCCAACGTCAGTATATGGCGTCACTCCAACGTCAGCATATGACGTCACTCCAACGTCAGTATATGGCGTCACTCCAACGTCAGTATATGGCGTCACTCCAACGTCAGCATATGACGTCACTCCAACGTCAGTATATGACGTCACTCCAACGTCAGTATATGACGTCACTCCAACGTCAGTATATGGCGTCACTCCAACGTCCTCCAACTTACGTCATGAGGCTGTGACAAATTGTCGTCATCTGAAGAAACTACCGACGTCATGATAATGACGTCTCTTACGTCGAGCAGTACCGTAAACGGACGTCATAATAACGTATAAATGCTACCTGGGACCTGGAGATGATAATGCGCGTCAGCCAGCTGGTTCTGCAGTTGCTTGACTCGATGCGTCTTGACACTTAGGACTCATTCTGTCACGTAGCGGTCCCGCTTTTGCTGCACACTGATTGGTGTACGCTTATAGTATGCAGAGCCCATCCCAGAAGCATCTATTTAGGCTACATTAAATAGTGATATTTATTAGGTATCTCCTACAGAGGTCTCAATATTCACCTGCAGATGATAATGCGCGTCAGCCAGCTGGTTCTGCAGTTGCTTGACTCGATGCGTCTTGGCACTTAGGACCCGTTGCGTCACGTATCGGTCCCCGCTTTTGCTGCACACTGATTGGTGTACGCTTATAGTATGTAGAGCCCATCCCAGAAGCATATGTTTAGGCTTCATTAAATAGTGATATTTATTATCTCCTACAGAGGTGTCAATATTTACCTGCAGATGATAATGCGCGTCTGCCAGTTGGTTCTGTAGTTGCTTGACTCGATGCGTCTTGGCACTTAGGACTCGTTGCGTCACGTATCGGTCCCCGCTTTTGCTGCGCACGGATTGGCTGCTGACCTCCATGGTGATCGGGTTGAGTCGTTTGCGCTTCGTTAGCAAGTTCAGACGAGAGTTGCTGCTGTATACGGACTCGAGGGATTCCTTCCTGGTTAAGTGTCATAAAATAAACATTAGTAAGTGTGCTATAACTAATATAAATGTAGATACTACCTATAAGTCGCAGCTGCAAAGTCTTGAGCATCGTCGCAAGGTAGCGTGTTTGTCGGCCTTTTACCGGATACACTTCGGTGAGTGCGCCCAGGAGTTGCATAATCTGGTCCCCCTGCTCCTTTCTTCTATCGTATGGCTAGACAGACGCGACCAAAACGCCACCCATTTATGGTGGAAATTCCGCGCGTTAGAACCAAGCGTTTCGAATCCTCATTCCTCATACGAACAGCCGGAATGTGGAACGCTTTGCCTGGGTCTGTCTTCCCGTTAAAGTACAACGTGGGTGTCCTCAAATCCCGAGTAAATAGGTATCTTCTAGGCAAGCGTGCTACACCCTAGATTGCACATCTGCTTAACATCAGGCAGTGTGTAGTCAAACGCGAACCTATTCAAAATTAAAAAAAAAACGCGATTAGGTATCTATGCCAATTTTTATACACACATCGCCAATCTAAAGTGGAGATGGGCAGGACACTTGGCTAGACGGAATGACAACAGGTGGACCAAGGCAGTCACCGAGTGGTACCCGAGAGAAGGATGATAACATAGAGGCAGACCATCAGCCCGATGGTCAGATGTAGTCATCAAACTTATCGGGAGGCAATGGATGAAGCTAGCACAGGACTGGGAAGAATGGCGAGAAAGAGAGTAGGATACATAGATAGATACCAATTTTTATTTTACGCACAGGTAATAGAACCATGCATGAGTGTACCCGATTGACCTCTAATAGAGATGGCGAGACATCGTGAGGCGTATTAAATCTGCTTTTACCAGAAAAACCTAGTACTTACTTACTTATTTGATGGCCCCGCTTTAACAAGAGCGTAACAACCAAGAAGACGTATTGTATTTACAATATTAAATTCTACATATTAATAAACAACGCCATAATATCGTACACTTAGGTACTTACCAAATATATCGAAACATTGTTATCCCACCAAAATCATTGTAATGTACAATGTTGCCATGCAGACTGTAGCTTGGACCATCAAAAAGTTATCAAAGCTCATGAAGAACCAATTTTCTAACTCTACCTAAAAGCCTCAACTTCAAAACTCTACACCTTAAGCAAGATAATATATATGGCTTGGCCACTTCACGAAATTATTATTTATCAGTCGAATCGGGAACTGGTCTGTATCCGATCAGAATATCAGAATTCAATAACCAAATATTAGTGGCACACAGTCAATGCACACACAATGACAAAAATTGTAAACATACTTTTATGTAAATCGTACTAGAGCCATTGGTACATCCAGTGTCCTCCTTTATTTTAATATTGCACTATGGAGTAGATTAAGTACTTTAGTGAGGCACTTAAATACTCTTTGTACTTAGATTGAATTTCGCGGAACCCAAGGTCCCAGACACAAAATCCTATTAGGTACCTCAAGGCCCAAAAAAGAAAAACACTCACCGAATATCCTTATTTTTACCGTCAGGCGCCAAACTCAGCACTGACATCCTCTCTCAAAGCACCATTTTATATTCTATACAAATAGAAAGGCCGGCCTAAAAGGGGCCCAAATAAAAACACTCGCGAAAATTAACAACTTTTGTGTGAGTTGTTGTCGCCGCGTTGCTATGGCGACGGATAACACATTGATTTATTTGAATGATTGACGTTTGATTGTTCGGGGTTGAGTGGAGTAAGGAGATCGGAATATATAGATTAGAAACCTTTTTGTTGCATTCAAAATAATTCGCTCGATAGTAGGGGAACCTATTTTTCAGTTCTTTCCTACCGTCCACCTCTTGAGACCACCTGGGTGAACCGCTTTACGTTTTAATTGACAACTAAATAGGTAGGTACCTAAAAGGTAAATAAGTCAATGTAAGCCGTGGTGGTATTGTGGTAATAACACCCGGCCTACAATCGTAAGGTCGTGGGTTTACATCCCGTTCCCGTACCAATGAATTTCTTGGAATTTAGGTACGGAATTTCACACCACTGGCTTTTCGGTGAAGGAAAACATCGGGCTCGCTACCCGTTCACCCACTGGCTAACTCACTGGTGGGTGTAGGAGTAATTCTATTTACCCGTGTACTCACTGCGTCAAGGTTGGAATTAATTATATAAGTATCGATTTCGTAAGGCAACCAGCAGGCCAATCGCGTTAATTTTAAACAGCTGCGTTCCATCTGTAATTCAGTTAAAGTTCGGTTGCAATTGCAGTTAAGTTTCTATTCAGCTTCAAGGAATTAGGTATTGCGCTAAACATCATACAGCAACCGTTCATTTGACACCGGTTACGTTCCAATTCTGATTGAGTTGCGTTTCAACTTTAGTCAAAATCATTAGTGCGATACGAAAATAGACAAAAAGTCGAAGTTCAGTTAAAGTTCAATTGTAGTTCAGCTGTAATTTTTTAGTGCGATTGGCCAGCTGCATACGTCCGTAGAAGAAATTCAATGGCGTATGTGAATCCACCAACCCGCACT
Organism: Hypomecis punctinalis; assembly: GCA_949316475.1. NCBI lineage: Eukaryota > Metazoa > Arthropoda > Insecta > Lepidoptera > Geometridae > Hypomecis > Hypomecis punctinalis. The sequence goes on along the minus strand of OX438800.1, from coordinate 25,241,312 downwards.
GGGCCAGCGTGGTGGATATCGCCCAATCACCCTTCGTGGGTAGGCCTACGTCCTGCAAAAGGCCGGTACAGTACACGGTAAATTCTTTGATACTCCACAAATTCAAGGTAGGTATTTTATAAATAATATTAATGTATTTTTATTCATTCTGTTCTTGTTGTAAAAATACATAAAATGATGTAAAGTTCTTGTCAGAATTTACTAATGTTGATATTCAATTGTTTAAATGGTATAGGCCGAATTTCAAACTTGATATCGTCTGTGCCCAAAAAGCAAATTGTCCGGTAAGGAGTAGGGATTTGCGCAGTTTGTAGCTAACTACATAGACGCCAAAAGTTCAATTCAGCCTATACCAATGTGTGGAAGCAATTTCTTTCCTAAAGTAAGTTTGAGCAATAAAGCACAATAAAACACGGTTATAATATAACAAAATAATATACTTATACAAAGTACAGCTAGACATGTCAACATTATCATATTTATTTACATAAAGCAATCTCTTCAACAATTAATGTAGAGACGTACATCACAATCGTTTAAATGATAATTAAATAATCGAACATTTATTCGAATAATTCGCTTTTTTAAATCGATTTACATGAGGTAGGAGAAATAAGTAACACTTAATCAAGGATCTTATATGTACTATATAACTGGATGGCCAACGTAGAGAAAAAATGTAGCAATACCTGATACTTCTTCTTCTTCTTAGTTTTGGTGTCGCATTATTGTGCATTTGCCAGTGTCAAGTAATAAGTTTTAATAATTTTTGATATTTTATCAAAATAGTCACTGTCGTAGTCACGTCATAGTCCAATAAAGTCGCGGTCAAGTCCAAACATAGTCCAAGTCATACCTCAGTAAAGCAGTGGAGACTTTACTAGAGGCGTCTATGGAGTTTTGGTAACACGGAACGACTACATCACATTATATCACTTGCCTACACTCATGCACGTGAATCAGCTCATAATCAACGAAATACCACAACTTTTCACTAATTATCACTGATCAAACACAAGTTTAACAAAATAATACAATGAGGCGACATGACTTTTCCGCGTTCCCGCCAAAACTCATATCTATTCTTCTTCTTGAAAGTGTGCCAAATCAACTAAAAATAAGAGATATGTAGATTGGCCCTTTAAAATCTTTCCTTTTTCGCATTAATTTTTTAATTGAAGATTAAAACAAGATCGTACATTTTCTACCAGAATGGACATCCAGTTGCACATAGTTCGTAAATATTAAATACCCTTGCATTTAATCGATTGTCTAAATATGACAAGTCAACAAACAAAATAAAATCCAAACCGTTTTGCGTACAATCGATCAAAAGAAGTAATCGATACTTTTTGGTGTATGTTGAAATAAATAGTGTTGTATCCGACGTATCGATTTAGTTGATCAATTCACTGACCGAAGGCGGATCGATTCGCCGAACGAGTATACTATTTTACTATTTATTCGATTTAAAAAAGCCTCCAGCCGCAACTATGATCATAAAATGTGTTACGCTCTCGTTTTTCTAATTTTATTTCTTTAACTTTCATAATTTGAGAATGTTATTCGTTAATTTATAAACAAGATTCAATACTGACTGGTGATATCTTTAGTGTCTTGAAATGATGTTTTATTTCAGCATTTTACATGTTATTGTAATCGAAACATCTGTATTTGCAAAGTGTGATCGCATTCGTTTTTAGGGTTCCGTACCTCAAAAGGTAAAAACGGAACCCTTATAGGATCACTTCGTTGTCCGTCTGTCCGTCTGTGTGGATGTCAAGACTCTTTATCTCAATAACACGTAAAGATATCGAGTTGAAATTTAAACTGTATACGTATATCGATGAACTCTTGCTGTTGTGTAAAAAGAAAAACTTCTCAGTCATCGTTTAAAAAAGTTAGAGTGTTTTATGTCGTGAAAAACCGCATATTTCGACACTCACAAAATCAAAACCTACAGGGTACTTCCCGTTGACATACAACTATGAAATTTGACGAGAAGCATTGTCTCAGAGTACACATATAGGAATAAATCTGAAAACTGAACATTTTTATTTACATCACAAAAAAATATGGCCTCTAAATTCACAAAATATGGGCTCAAAATTCAAAGTGAGTAAATCGTATCATGTAAGTTGTCATATAAAAGAACTTCATTAGCACATGCTAAAACAGGTTTTTTAATTATTTTAACAATGTGTTTGTACAGAACCCTCGATGTACGAGCCTGACTCACACTTGTTCGGTTTTTTTACGTCATTTTACAAACTCTCAATCACTTATCACTTGAATTCCTCAACTCTAGCAATATTATTTAGAATATGATAATGCTGTTGAGAGGTATTAGATTGATATTTAAGTGTTAGATTATATTTAAATTAACTCAAGTTATGCCGTTGGAAGTTGATAACATGTGTTGATGACAAACCTCAATTTAATTCGGTATAGAATTCATTCACGTTATTTTAATCATTACAAACACAAAACAAATGTTACAAATATATTTTTTTAAAATGTACTTGGACGCCTTTATCACTTTCGACCCCTTACAATTTCAACATTATCAGACTTACCCCCAACATACTTTAACTCCCCCTATTTTCGTTCGTATCACCCCAACATTTCAATTTCTCAATCTGTCCAATCCCTTCTTTACCCCCATTGTTCTCCATTACCCATCAATCATTTAAATGGAGGCGTCTTTATTATGTTTCATCCAGATCTCCGGTTTGCTAATGAGGTCTCTATGCGTGCCCCTTTCTGAAACTTCCACTACTTATCATGTTCCCATCTTCTTAGCCTCAACATTTCTCCTCACTAAATAACAACTCTCCCCATTTTACCCCGTTCATTTGACTTAGCATAAATTCCCCCCACATTCCCCCTTTTTTCCCTTTATTTCTTCATTCATTTGACATCAATAGAAGCGTTTTTATTCTGCTTCATCCAGAGCCTGGCGTACAGGCTCTCAGGTTTGCCGATGAGGTCACTATGCGTGCCCCGTTCGGAAATGACTCCGTTCTCGAGCACCAGTATTTCGTCCGCGTCGGCCACGGTGGAGAGGCGGTGCGCGATGCAGATGGAAGTGCGGCCTATTGTTGCGGCTTTTAGAGCTTGTAGGATCGCCTGGAAAAAAATATATTAGAAAGCTTCATCTTTATTTTCAACATGTATCAACCCTACTCATTGTATTGTTTATGCCTCCTTTCCTTTGTTACCCAGGACCTTGTTACCAGGATTAATTACGTCATGCACATATGACAGGTCACACGAAAAGTGATCTGTAGGGAAAATAGTGTATTTCCAGGTCGAGTTTTACAGACATAGTGTTGTACGTATCCGTATTACGTTTTCCAAGTGACGACGCGAGCAAACGAGGCAAAAAAGACTTAAAAATCTGTTTAAATAAAGATGTTTAAGAATCAAGCAAGATCCCAACAGAACCTTTTTCGTGTAACCATTCAAACATTTATGTTCAGTTCATACATTCTTGGCGATTCCAGGTTTTCTTTTTATACAATTGAAGGACGAAACAATCAATATCGTCGTCGTCGTTTCAGTTGAAGAACGTTCACTGCTAGACATAAAAGCCTCCCCTATGGATCTCCAATAAGACCAATCACTTACATCCAGCGCGATTCTGCGTTCTTAATAAGGCCATCTGTCCACCTTGTGGGTTGACGTCCTACGCTGCATTTGCCGGTACGTGATGGAGAACTTTTCGACGGGACCACCCACAAGATCAGGTTTGTGGTGTGATAAGTTATTCACCAACTTAAGTACAGTGACCTCATTTTGTCCCACAACGTTTCTATACATTGTGACACAAATAGATAGTATCTACGCGTCACGCGACCCCGCAGTGTTGTGTAAAGGATCACATGTGTGACGCCAATAAACCAACACTGGTTCGAATGCCATACAAATGTATTTCAAGGTCGCCTGTCAAAACAATAAAACGTTTTCGGTCTTCATTTTCAGAAGCTTAACTAGGTACAGACCGTTTCACTCTCGAAGTCGCGCCCCTCCACAGTAAATTATTGGTTTGCATTTATACGCGTAGACCTCGTTTGTACACAACGCCTTAGTGTGCGTGCAGAGGCTAATAGTACACAGTAAAAAAAAAATATTATGATCAATACAATTTAATCGTCGGATACGTTTACAACTACATTCAATAAATATGGAGGGGCGCGCTTTCGTGAGTGAACAGATCTGTACCTAAATCATTATAGAAAAAAAAAACAAGTAATGTATACAAAGTTATTCAGAACTGATCTACTAATCCGAAAGCGGGTGATTCGGAACATAATTATGAACAGCTTTTACTATGGGGCCAACTCAACATTCAAGAATAAAATCAGCTCTTTCATACATTTTGCCGATTCCGAGTTGCGATTTTGTATGGAAAAGCTGATTATTTTTCGAATTTTGAATCGATCCCAAAAATAAAATACAAGTATTCTATTTTATCAAGATAAAAATAGTACATTGTTCACCGAGAGGAGAAAGTGACCGATTACCGTCGAGGGTGTCGTTTGAAGCCCGAGCCGTAGGCGAGGGAGAAAGTGAGAGAAAGTGCGAGAATCGCACTTTCTCTCGAGTGATACATAGTGCTTTATACTACACCTACGAGGAAAATAAAAAAATGTTCATCATCACTATCACTACTTATCATTTTGATAGTTTTATTTTACTTTTCTACGAAAACTGAATCCTCAAACAACACACAAATTGAAAATGGCGCCAATGGCGTCTGCAATTTTCACATGTTCTTTTTTCAAATTGTTTGACACCATCCACACACACACACAGCTAGTGGCCAGTGTCATTTTGCGAACTTGGAGATAAAAACTCACTGTAAAAACTTTTTGGCTTTTGATATTTAGGTTACCAGCGCATAGTCTTACCCAAAATTAAAAAAGAAAAACCACGTAAGAAATGGATTTTCATACACTTTTCTCTCCCGCTCAGATGAGTTTTCTCGCCGCATATTTGTTCGATATGCAATGACGTACTTTCTACCGTAAATTTGATAAAGTATCAAGGTACTTTCCGAGCAGGTGTAGTATAAAAACGGTTTATTAAATGGGCCAAAAATCGTAAATGGTAAGTTTTGCAACAAAGTTTTCAGGCAATAAAAGATGCGAAATTTTATTATCTACAATAAATACCGAAATAATATTTCAATTCCAATTGAGCTGTAAGTTAGCTGTTTTTTCTGTGATTTGTTGACCATATTTAAACGCTTTTATGGACTACTGTACAAAGTCTGTGCAGACTTTGCAAGATCTTTTTTAGTGCTAGGTTGACTAAAAAGCACGGCTATTTTTACTGGGGCACGGCTATTTTTACTAGGGCACGGCTATTTTTACTAGGGCACGGCTATTTTTACTAGGGCACGGCTATTTTTACTAGGGCACGGCTATTTTCACTAGGGCACGACTATTTTTACTAGGGCACGGCTATTTTTACTAACTAGGGCACGGCTATTTTTACTAGGGCACGGCTATTTTTACTAGGGCACGGCTATTTTTACTAGGACACGGCTATTTTTACTAGGGCACGGCTATTTTTACTAGGGCACGGCTATTTTTACTAGGACACGGCTATTTTTACTATGGCACGGCTATTTTTACTAGGGCACGGCTATTTTTACTAGGGCACGGCTATTTTTTATATAGCCTCAAGATTAAATGACTTACATATTCGGTGATAGAGTCCAGACTTGAAGTAGCTTCATCGAAGATAATAATAGGTGAGTTCTTCAGTATGGCGCGCGCGATGGCCACTCGTTGCTTTTCTCCCCCCGAGAGCTTTAATCCGCGTTCGCCCACTTGCGTGTCGTAACCCTGTACAAAGAGACAGTAACATTAATTTAAAAAAACTGAATTATTTTTTGCAAAAAACGGCAAAACCGCCTTGCATCGTGAACAAAATTGGAAAATTTCGCACAAATTATTTACATTATTAAAAAAAAAATTAAATAATTTGAATGATGTTTTTTTTTCTATGGAACTACAACTTTTATTTTGAGTTTTTTTAAAGTTGCAGAACAAAAGTTGTTAGTTTTGATGTACAGAATAAGCTCCAAGAAGGATGCTAATTTATGTACGGAATTTCACACCACTGGCTTTTCGGTGAAGGAAAACATCGTGAGGCAACCTGCATACGTCCGTAGAAGAAATTCGATGACGTACGAGAATCCACCAACCCGCACTAGGCCAGAGTGGTAGATATGGCCCAATCACCCTTCGTAGGTAGGCCTTCCTGCAGTGGACTATTAATATAAGGCTGTTACAGTACAGTACACTTACATTATTGTTGATTTTTCAATAACAGCTCAGCCGATTTCTGTAAAATTTAAATGGGACCTCCTCGGGAATAAACCTTTTTACGACTTAGCCATTAACACGAAATGATTGATTTTGTCTAAAGCTTGACTACTGCCTTTCATGGGACCAACTTTGCTACTAACTAGACTAACTAACGGGAAAACTCACATACCTGAAACTCAAAACTTAAATCATTTATTGCAACATATGAAATTTACATGCGGTTCACAGTTAACATGTTTTGTATAGAGATACATATGACCCTATAACGGTATGGCAATTTTATTATTTGTATTGGAACGATTTATTATTATTATGTTTTCTAAATTATCGTTAAAAAATTCGTCTAATGCGTTTCGATAAAAGGATAGTTTTTAGTTGTTTTATGAAACAGTTTTCTCTTTCGATATCCTTAAGACATTTCCATCCTTTAGACGGCCACATTTCTGAGCTAATTTAAGTTCACAAATTTGCCGCCCCCTAATATCTGGCGTCTTCAGCTTACTCATCCTTTGCGTAAATTTGCCGCCCCCTAAAATCTGGCGTCTTCAGCTTACTCATCCTTTGCGTAAATTTGCCGCCCCCTAAAATCTGGCGTCTTCAGCTTACTCATCCTTTGCGTAAATTTGCCGCCCCCTAAAATCTGGCGTCTTCAGCTTACTCATCCTTTGCGTAAATTTGCCGCCCCCTAAAATCTGGCGTCTTCAGCTTACTCATCCTTTGCGTAAGTTTGCCGCCCCCTAAAATCTGGCGTCTTCAGCTTACTCATCCTTTGCGTAAATTTGCCGCCCCCTAAAATCTGGCGTCTTCAGCTTACTCATCCTTTGCGTAAATTTGCCGCCCCCTAAAATCTGGCGTCTTCAGCTTACTCATCCTTTGCGTAAATTTGCCGCCCCCTAAAATCTGGCGTCTTCAGCTTACTCAGCCTTTGCGTAAATTCGCCGCTGATTGTAGGTGGAAGTGCTACGCTGCGCTTGCCGGTACCTACGTGGTTTCCATTCGAAAACTTTACAGCCCCAATGGCCAACATACCTTCGGCCACGTGAGCACAGACTCATGGAGTTCTGCCATCTTGCTAGCTTCGTAAACATCTTCTCTGGGCCGCGAGAGGTCGCCGTAGTGCAGGTTGTGGAATATCGTGTCGTGGAATAACACGCAGTCCTGGAAACAACAAATACGCTTGTACTACGAATACGTACAAATTTAAAAAAGTACCAGTAGTTTAATGAGTATTTCAAGGCAACATAAAATCTAAAGATCTGAAATATTTATAACTTATGTCAAAGTAACAAGAAAAGCGATGTATCGCCATAGAGATAGCAGAGAGATAATGTGATCGATCGAGAAAAGAAAGAGATGCAATGATTTAATATGGCATGAGTTAGAAAGAAAAACATGAAAAGTATCTCGATTCAGTGGCTAGTTGTCGTGTTTTTCTTTCAGTAGTGTCAAATTTCTATTCATATTTGACAGTTTTGACAGCTCTGGACAAGATTTTCCATACATTTTTGTGGTTGAGAATTTCCTCAACCGACAATAACGCTATCTCTCTAGTTTCAGTATTTTAAGACTAGTTTTTACCCGCGACTTCGCCCGCATGATATTTTGATATTATCTCATGGGAACCCTTTATTTATCCGGGATAAAAAATAGACTATGTCACTTTCCGTCTTTCAAACCCGAAGCCCTACCTTACCACCCTTAATAAAGAAGGTGAAACAAAAAACGATTTGACGGTTGTTCGATTCGACGGTTGTTTTTTTTTATAATAAATGCACACACTGCCATAGATTTGCCAGTGCCGCCGTTCCTGCCTGACGTGAGCAGCGAGGTGCCGACAGCGGAGCAGTACCGCTTTCTTAAAGCGCACTCTAGGATAGCTCGCAGATAGCAGAATTTTTCCTACTTACTTAACACTTATCGTTATATTATGGAACATTTATGCAATAACATTATAATTTATAGCCTACGTGTTATTCTGATATATAAGCTCTATTATTGCAAACTTTTATCTCAATCCGTTCAGTAGTTTTTGCGTGAAAGAGTAACAAACACCTATCCTCACAAAATCACAAACTTTCGCGTTTATAATATTAGTAGGAAGTAGGATGGTCATCATATGGACATAGACCTTCCCTCATGGCCCTATGGCTCAGAGCCCCTTTAGCTGGTATATTTCATAATTATGCATAAGCCTTAGTATCAAGCGAACGAATTGCTCGTCTCGTCACTTCGTAATGGCTCAATAACTAACCAATTTTTATAGGTGTAGAAAAAAGCCAAACTATACCTTAACTCCTATCTTTACTTTAGGCATTGTACAGTTGTTTGAATCCCTATATTATTTTTTAATAATTTTAAAATATTATACTAAATCATTTTTGATTACGTTGTTAAGATATACTCGTAGACATTTAACATAACGATATTATGAAATCAAATTATTGTAATAATTCTTTTCATTTTTGAATTAATAATTTTGGTGCCTGCTTTAATTTTTTAAAGTAACGTATATATAATTACTCTAATATTTCTATTAAAAATTAGTCAAGTTAATATTAGATAGGTATTATTGTTATAAATTGTATAATTTATAAACGCTCGGACAAACTGTTGAAACCAATAATGTACTTGTAACATCTTTGTAATGACACAGTTCAAATCAATAAAATTTACTTTACTTTACTCTTAGTCCTATTTTATAAGTACAATTTTGATAGTTTAAAAATACTTTAAAATAGATTATTTAGTCATTTTGCGGAGCAGGTTTGCTTGGAATAAGCGTGCTAATCATAGACTTTTGCATATTAAAAATAAACTTTGTAACATAAAACATAAAATACATCGATATCACGAAAACGACAGCTATCAGTACAGTTATTAGTATAAAGAAGGGAACAGAATCATTTTGTATTATGATTGTACCAGAAGAATTGTTTTGATCATTTGGGACTGCACTGTTACTTTCAGACATTTTGTTTGGGACTTTTCTTAGTATTGTGAAGTTAATTTAACTTAGAAAAGAATTAGTTTTGGGCTGCTTAAAGAAAATTTTCTGTCTTCAATAGATGTTTTTTTTTGATATGGTAACGTCTTATAAATCTTTGAACGCCGGCTTCTCGCACGAAAAAGTGTCACGTTCCGCCTGAGCCGAGCGGGTAAGTGAGAGCACGAAACAAGCGATAGAGAGGCACGATCGGCTTGTTTCAGTTATTGATTCATCAATTTTTTCTTTTAAAGTTATCACGTCAAGTTATCGTCCGTAAACCTTTAACTTTTTTAAATTTGCAGACATTTAATTTTTTGATGTTTTTTTCTTGTTTGAGATTTTGAGAGATGAGATTTTTTTTAATGACACGTAGGAACAGCGATCGCAGTCGGTTCACCAAATTTTTGATAAAAATATTTTTCCACTACTATTTAGAATTTTCGGCACACTAGTTTATTTAACCGAAATTTTATCTTCCAATACAGTGTTTCGAATTTCGCAGGCAATGGATTTTATCACTTTATTTGTACACTTCTTACTAACGAGGCAGGTTTGTTTCCAAAGAAATCTAAAACGATTCTGAATTAATTTTAATTAGTTATAAAATCGAGAACAATAAATAATTATTAGAACAATGGGTAAGATAATATGGCCAATTCTGATGTACCTATAACTAAATGAGACAGTCTAAAACCATTGCATCCTTTTCAATCATATCGAAATGAAAAGGGACGCAGGTATTTTTTCCTGTTAAAAGATAAACAACAGAATTAACATCAATCTGAGTATAAGGATGTATTTTGCAATAAATATTACAGTCTAGAATATAATCAAAAGGTAGGCAAGTTCAGAGTGGAAAAATACCTTTGTAAATAAATTCTTGTGTTAAATATGCATTTCTAAATATAGTGTACCTAGGAGGAAAAGTTTCGCTTTGTTTATTAGACGCAATACATTTACCTCGATGCCTAAAGTCTTGTTCCAATATTTATAACCGACTTCCAACAAGGAGGAGGTTCTATGTTCGTCTGTGTATATTTTTTTAGGGTTCCGTACCTCAAAAGGAAAAAACGGAACCCTTATAGGATCACTTTGTTGTCCGTCAGTCCGTCTGTATGTATGTCAAGACTCTTTATCTCGAGAACGCGTAAAGATATCGAGTTGAAATCTAAACTGTATACGTATATCGATGAACTCATGCTGTTGTGGAAAAGACAAGCTTCTCAGTTGTCGTTTAAAAAAGTTAGAGTCGTTTATGTCGTAAAAAACCGCATATTTAGACACTCACAAAAATCAAAACCTACAGGGTACTTTCCGTTGACATAGAACTATGAAATTTGACGAGAAGCATTGTCTTAGAGTACACATATAGGAATAAATCTGAAAACTGTACATTTTTATTTACATTACAAATAAATAAGGCCTCAAAATTCACAAAATATGGGCTCAAAATTCGAAGTGAGTAAATCGTATCATGTAAGGTATCATATAAAATAACTTCATTAGCACATGCTAAAATAGGTTTTTAATTATTTTAACAATGTGTTTGTACGGAACCCTCGATGTGCGAGCCTGACTCACACTTGTCCGGTTTTTTATATATATGTTCATCGATATTATCGCCAATTGTGAACAGATTTAAAAAAATCTTTTTAGTTTGTTTATAAAATCTTTTTCAGTTTTTTATACAATCGTATACTCCCGAGGTGGTTCCATTTAAATTTTATCGAAATCGGCTGAGCCGTTTTTGAAAATTCAACAATAATGTAAAAATTGTATACGTCGATTCGAGCGAACCATTCGATTTTGTACACGACGGAAGTCGGTTTGCTATTTTTTGCGTGAAATTATTATTAGTAGTCGAATTTATTGAAATACTAGTTTTTACCTGCGGCTTCGCCCGCATGATATTTTGATTTTTGACGCAATATCATTATGTTTTATAGCCTATGTGTTATTCTGATATATAAGCTATATTATTGCAAAGTTTCATCTCAATCCGTTCAGTATTTTTTGCGTGAAAGAGTAACAAATATCCATACATCCATCCATCCATCCTCACAAACTTTAGCGTTTATAATATTAGTAGGATGATGATCACTCTAAGTATCTAAACGCGAAGACTTCTGAAGGTTTTGTGACGTGATAACGTCCTATAAAGAGATAAACGACGTGCGTATAGCGCACGAAAAAGTGTCACGTTCTGCCTGAGCCGCGAGCGCAAGCGAGAGCGTGATACAAGCGATAGAGAGGCACGATCGGCCTAAACGTTCGCTTTGTTTCAGTTGTTGTTGAATAATGTTTTCTAATGACGTTAACACGTAAAATTATTTATCGTCCTTAAACCGACTTTACAGACAGCCATTTTTTTTATTTTTCCACGTTTTTGTTTACTTTCATCTGTCCTTGTGTTTGTAATCAAATCTTGCAAAGGTGACGTCCACAAGTGGTATATTATTCAGAGAATAATCGAACCAAGATGATATATACATCATTTGAAAGCTTGATTTATAGTCTTGTCCAGAATATTTAATTTTGATTTTATTATCCCTCCATTTTTTTTTAAATGTGAAAAATAAATTGTATGAAAAATAATAACACAGCTCTGTATTATTTCTAGTTTAGCAATAACAAAGTGCTTCTATCGTTATTTTACTTGCATTCGTAGCTGATTCTTCCACATTCATATCTTAATTTGCTAAAATTAAAAATTATAACCTACCAGTGTGACCAGTTAGTAAATACAATATGACAAAAAACACTTAAAAACTGTGTATAATTGGTAAAAATGCTTCTATTTAACAATAACAGAGGTTACTTAACCAAGGTTACTAGATAAAAAAGTACCTATTGAGCCAAATATATTTAATTATCCTAATAGATTCAAAATTAATTTAAAAAAATCGGAGGGTTCTTTTTTGTTTTTTTTTTTTTTTTTTTTTTTTTATTCAATTTCTTTTTGGGAGCTTTTGGACCGAAAGTCCATGCCAGCCCCATCGTACCCTTATAAATACAAGCTTATTACATATTATACCTACACACACATATTTTTACATACATTAAGATATAATAAGCCAGCGAGGCAATCTCGTGGAGTTGGCTTGATTTAGAGACTGGAAGAAGGTCTCCACCAGTCTGTAAATCACTCCAGCCTCCTCAGAGACGGGATTACATAACAAACTTTGCAATGCCCCCACATTGGATTCGGTTACTTGAAGTTCGGCAAAGATTCGTTCTCTTTCGCGTTGATTCCGAACACATTCCATAAGTACATGGTAAACATCTTCCGGCTTGTCGCACTCCTCATATTATAAACTTTTTTGTTTTTAACTGATGTAATAGACGCAGAAAAATATGAACTTTCTCGAAATGTAACAAGTGTTTTGGTTAGAATTTTTGATATTATTATTATACCAGCCTCCATACATTTTGTAAACATGTCCTTTAATTTGATCCACTTCCCGGTTACCGATTTAGCTAAAATATTTCATACACTAGTTTTTACCCGCGGCTTCGCCCGCATACGCAATATATCATTATAATTTATAGCCTATGTGTTATTCTGATATATAATATTATTGCAAAGTTTCATCTCAATCCGTTCAGTAGTTTTTGCGTGAAAGAGTAACAAACATCCTTACATCCATCCTCACAAACTTTTGCGTTTATAATATTAGCCCTTCAACTGTCCAGTCACTAGATTCTGGTGACGAACAATTTGTCCCATTTCGCCCAGCCGCCAGAATCTGGTTAATCGCCCGTTTTTTCTTTAGCAATTTTTTGGACGTCTGCCTATTGTGCTGTCACGCTTTAACTTATACCAATTAGTAATAGGAAAAACAGAGAAGAATATAGTGTCGTGACTTTTTATTCGATTCCTACTTCGACCTCGTCTAATTTCGCCGACAAGTCGTCACACGTGCTCGGACGCGCATCGGAGTTTTCCAACCGTCTGCGTTTGTGATAAAAATGGTCAATTTGTTGGTGCGAAAGTGGCTTTGGTGCCCATTTTTCTAATTAAATGATGGAAGGGTAAGGGGAGGGTAAGTTATTTATACTTTTAATGCATTGGCAATAGATTATTGAGGTATTTTGCAAAAAATTCAAATTTTTGAGAGAGGAGAGAGGAAAACGATTTTTTTTTCAACTTCCTACTTTCCTAAAGATAACGTGAAATAAAATTTACACATTCTATAAATAGATTCTAATAGCTGAATTCAAGACAATTCCTATGATGTAAAGTTTATTGGGACTATTCATACAAAAATTACGAGAAATAGTGATTTTAGAAGGTAGCGGCGGAAATTAAAAAAAAATAAAAAAAAAATCGCGCGTGGCTGGACAAGATAGCGTTTTTGCCGTAAAGCGCTGGGACAGTAGAAGGGTTAGTAGGATGTGTAAATCACGTGACAATGCAATATTATGATGACATGGTGCTGATCTGATGATGGAGCTGGAAGGTGGCCAAAGGAACTTCGCAATGAAACGACACAACCCCATCGAGTTTCGGCTCGTTCGATTCGTCTTGGCGAGTACTTGTTCTGTAAAACCTTGTTTTAAAAAAAGTTTTTCTAATATAATATATTAATCTAATATAATCTAATATATCTTGTTTTTAGGGTTCCGTACCTCAAACGGAAAAAACGGAACCCATATAAGATCACTTTGTTGTCCTTCTGTCCATTTGTGTATATGTCAAAACTCTTTTATCTCAGGAACGCGTAAAGATATCGAGTTGAAATTTAAACTGTATACATATATCTATAGTCTCTTGCAGTTGTGTAAAAGAAAAACTTCTCAATTATAGTTTAAAAAGGTTAGAGCCGTTTACGTCGTAAAAAACCGCATATTTCGACGCTCACAAAAATCAAAACCTACAGGGTACTTCCCGTTAATATAGAACTATGACATTTGGCGAGAAGCATCGTCTTAAAGTACATAATATATAGGAATAAATCTGAAAACTACATTTTAATTTAAATCACAAAAAAATAGGGCCTCAAAATTCACAAAATATGGGTTCAAAATTCAAAGTGTAAGTAAATCGTATCATGTAAGGTATCATATAAAAAAAATAATTAGCACATGCTAAAACAGGTTTTTAATTATTTTAACAATGTTGTTTCGATATATGACGAGAAAAGTGAAAAAAAAAACAAACTTTTTTGTCGATGGTTAAAGCATAGAAATTTTAACAACTTACTTCCCAATTTAGTGAAATTTTCTGGATTTGTACGGAACCCTCGATGTGCGAGCCTGACTTGCACTTGTCCTGTTTTTATTTTTATTCTAGGGGTAATGAGGTGTATGATGATGAGGGTATTACCTGCGGCACTATGGCGATGGATCTCCTGAGGCTGAGCATGTCGAGTTCCCGAATGTTCTGTCCGGCGATGAAGATGTCGCCCGCTTGGGGCTCGAAGAAACGGAACAGCAGGCGCACCATCGTCGATGATGATGTAATGATGATGAGGATATTACCTGCGGCACTATGGCGATGGATCTCCTGAGGCTGAGCATGTCGAGTTCCCGAATGTTCTGTCCGGCGATGAAGATGTCGCCCGCTTGGGGCTCGAAGAAACGGAACAGCAGGCGCACCATCGTCGATGATGATGTAATGATGATGAGGATATTACCTGCGGCACTATGGCGATGGATCTCCTGAGGCTGAGCATGTCGAGTTCCCGAATGTTCTGTCCGGCGATGAAGATGTCGCCCGCTTGGGCTCGAAGAAACGGAACAGCAGGCGCACCATCGTCGATGATGATGTAATGATGATGAGGATATTACCTGCGGCACTATGGCGATGGATCTCCTGAGGCTGAGCATGTCGAGTTCCCGAATGTTCTGTCCGGCGATGAAGATGTCGCCCGCTTGGGGCTCGAAGAAACGGAACAGCAGGCGCACCATCGTCGATGATGATGTAATGATGATGAGGATATTACCTGCGGCACTATGGCGATGGATCTCCTGAGGCTGAGCATGTCGAGTTCCCGAATGTTCTGTCCGGCGATGAAGATGTCGCCCGCTTGGGGCTCGAAGAAACGGAACAGCAGGCGCACCATCGTCGATGATGATGTAATGATGATGAGGATATTACCTGCGGCACTATGGCGATGGATCTCCTGAGGCTGAGCATGTCGAGTTCCCGAATGTTCTGTCCGGCGATGAAGATGTCGCCCGCTTGGGGCTCGAAGAAACGGAACAGCAGGCGCACCATCGTCGATGATGATGTAATGATGATGAGGATATTACCTGCGGCACTATGGCGATGGATCTCCTGAGGCTGAGCATGTCGAGTTCCCGAATGTTCTGTCCGGCGATGAAGATGTCGCCCGCTTGGGGCTCGAAGAAACGGAACAGCAGGCGCACCATCGTCGATGATGATGTAATGATGATGAGGATATTACCTGCGGCACTATGGCGATGGATCTCCTGAGGCTGAGCATGTCGAGTTCCCGAATGTTCTGTCCGGCGATGAAGATGTCGCCCGCTTGGGGCTCGAAGAAACGGAACAGCAGGCGCACCATCGTCGATTTACTGCGGAACAGAAACGTTTGTCAAACGGAATAAAGCATCCATTACATCCACACAGATCTGTACTGTACTGTACCAGCCTTTTTAATAGTCCACTGCAGGACTTAGGCCTACCCACGAAGGGTGATTGGGCCATATCCACCACGCTGGCCCAGGGCGGGTTGGTGGATTCACATACACCATAGAATTTCTTCTACGGACGTATGCAGGTTGCCTCACGATGTTTTCCTTCACCGGAAAGCCAGTGGTGTGAAATTCCGTACATAAATTCCAAAGAACTCATTGGTACGGGTCCGGGGATTCGAACCCAAGACCTTACGATTGTAAGGCGGGTGTCACTACCTCTCGACCACCACGGCTTCAGATCCCAGAGGGTTAATGTGGTGGATCTGAAAGAGATCGAATTAGAAAGTCTGCCAGCCGGGCTATAGTATACGCACCACGAAATAATTCTATCGAAGTGTCAGAAATCAGAACGAGTCAGAGTTATAGCGAAGTGTAACAGTGTGAGTAAAGCACGCGGCGGGCAAATTCCTAGAAATTCGCTAAGGGGATGGCGAGCATCCCTTCGCCGCCCGCGCCCCGCGTCCGCACCCCCGCATAGCTCCTTCCACGTACCCTGTCCGCTCGCAGGCAGTCAGACAGTGTGTCTCTGCCTCGCGACACCGGCGCGCGCGCATTTATTGTTATCTGTTCTATACTAGATTTGTATCGTTGGAGGCATTAAACCCAATGCAACATTCTGGTATCTACGTGTTTTCTTAAGCACCCCCGGATAGATAATACCTCACCGCCGCCGAGCTACTATAAGAGCATACAACTAGAGCTGTGTAGGAGTCTCTCTTAGAGAAGTACATATATGTCACTTTTGAACACGTCGAATAACTCTGTTTGTGATCGTATCAGCCAGATCATCAGATCACAAACAGAGTTATTCGACAATTGGCAAGAAAGATGGCTAACTGCTGAGCTAGCAGCTTGCCAGATCTTTCTTGCCAATTTAGGTTTAGGTGTGTATTTCGTTATAAGACTTTGTGACTGGAGGACGGACGAATGACGGCCACAACGAAGTTATAAGGATTCCTCGTTTTACAGTAGAACCCTTATAATAATTTTTCGCAAAAACAGCATGACCGACTTCACCCGTGTACAGAATCATTACATAGTATAAAACAAAGTCGCTTTCCGCTGTCTGTCCCCATGTATGCTTATATCTTTAAATCTACGCAACGGATTTTGATGCAGTTTGTTTTAATAGATAGATTAATTCAAGAGAAATGTTTATATGTATAATACACCTTTGCGAAGCCGGGGAGCATCGCTAGAACGCAAATATTATTCACGGATAGATGTAACATTTTTCACATTATTGTTGATTTATCAAAAATGGCTCAGCCAATTTCGATAAAATTTAAATGGGACCAATTTCAAAGTATATTCTTTCCAATAAAAAAAAAGAATTATTGAAATCGGACTACTACGAAAAAAGTTATGCGTGGTTATACATAACAATATATATATATATATATACACGCGTCGAATTGTATACCTCCTCCGGTGGTTCGTCGGTCAAAAAAGCAAAACACCCTATGCCATGATCACCGCAAAAAGGCGATTATGTATAAGAAGATAAATTTTCTATGGAATAGCATAAAAATTAAAATAGCAAGCGAAGCCGCGGTTGAAAAAAGCTTGTTTTTAATAATATTACTATTGATTCGTCATAATTATTAAGAACATCCCTTTTTGAAGTCGGCTAAAAACACGTCACAAAATAGTTAACAAGACGGCTCTTGCAATGGCATAGCGTTTAATTAAAGTAAGTTCGTATAGACCAAGTGGCTATCCCTGATGTCAGACTTTTTAAATCGCCTGAAGGCCTTTGACATGGATCAACGGTTAATGCAACCGAGGCCCACAATTTAAAGTGTCATCCGAGCCACAGTATAGCTCAGTTGTAAATGCTACCCACGGTCACCCATCCGAAGACTGACATTGTCGAACTTTGTTTACAGTAACACAAGTAGAGTCTGGCCAACGAAAGCTGTCCAAGAAAAAAGGCGGGAATTTTAAAAAATCAAGAGCTGTTAACCCTGGCTATACACTGCATAAACGGAGTTGATACTATTTATTTTTCAGCAAGTACATTTTTCGAGTTGTAAAAATTTTGTTTTGTTAGCAACTGTTGTTGAAATTTTCGAATGTATTATGAAGAATATCAAATAAAAGATTACTTTTAATTCTGTCTTTTTATTATTTATGTACAGTCGAGGACCCCGAGGAGCCGTACAAATATAGGAGCTATGAGTCATAGTTAAAATTGGATTTTAAAAACTCTACACCTGATATTGAATCAGCTTCATTGCTTTCTTCGCTGCTACTGCTACTGTCCCCAACATGTATTATGAATGGTTCAAGTTCGTTTTCAGTAGTACGAAACGTCAAAGTGTCAATTTTGACAGTCTTAAATTATTGCCATTTCAAAACTTCTGAAAATAATACGTGGACAGCTTTCGTTGGCCAGACTCTATAAGTTGGCGGTGGCGATTTGAGGAACTAAAACGGCTATCTTGAAAATTCGCTTTGACACTTCCGAGTTCATAATAAACAACGTTGCGAATATTTTGTTAACTACTATGCTATCATCATGCCTAAAGTGATAAAAAGTGGTACAAGTGAAGCAGCTATAAAAGTACACTGACATTGAACACAGTGGCGCATAGCTGCGCCGAGTTATACTTGCCGGACTGTAACGTTGGTAATCGCTGACAGACACCTAAACAACGCTAAGCGTTGAATTAAAAAAAATAAATATAAAAATCTCACCCGCTGCCAGAGCCCCCCACGATGCCAATCTTCTTTCCCGCGGGAATGGAGAACGTGAGATTGTTGAATATCGGCTTCCCGTTCACGTACTTGAAGCTCACGTTCCTAAAGTCTATCGTCGCCGTCTTGGGGTCCACTTGTAATGGCACGGCGTTGGCTTTTTCCTGTGAATAAAGTCAATTTGTATAGATTTGTGTCGTTCATTACATAGGTAACATTTTTTAAGCGTATTTGACGCCATTTTGCTGTAGTCTTGTATTATACAAAGTTTAAATGAAAGAGAAGGGAAACGCCCGTACCTATAAGCATTCTCTCTTCACTCTTTTCTTATTCTAAGGTTGCACTATTATTTAATTTTGTACGTTGGTTAATTATTTATTTTGTGAAATTTTTAAATGTGCTTGATTTTACATTAAAATGATTTAAGGAGTTTCATAATCTAACGTGTCTGCGGAATAAAGAAATATTCACTTTGACTTGACTCTAGAATACTGACCGTGACCCTAGAATACTGACCGTGACCCTGGAATACTGACCGTTACCCTAGAATACTGACCGTGACCCTGGAATACTGACCGTGACCCTGGAATAATGACCGTGACCCTGGAATACTGACCGTGACCCTGGAATACTGACCGTTACCCTAGAATACTAACCGTGGTCCTAGAATACTGACCGTGACTCGCGGGCTGACGGCCATGAGTGTGAACATGGTCTGCATGTCGACCAGCGCCTGCCGCACCTCGCGGTACACCGAGCCCAGGAAGCCCAGCGGTATCGATAGTTGAAACAGCAAGCCGTTTACCATCACTAAGTCGCCCACGGTCATATTACCTGCAAACAAACATAGCGTGTCAAAACACGGCCGATAATTTTAACTTGAAACGAACTCACAGAGCGGTTTGTGTAATATCTAAATTATGTGACTGATCATTGTACCTTGTAACAAAAGACAAAAATTATTGATGGCGCCGAGTTTATTGCTACTTCTTCTCAGACGTCTAGGGCCTTACGAATGTGGCTTAAAGTTATTGCAACACATGAAGTACCCTCTCGGGCTCCAAGAGGTATATGAATAATGAAAGAATTCTTACCTACTTATTTATTTTACTAATTTAGAACCTCAAGTTAGATAACTACCCTCACAAACATTTTTAGGATCAGATTGAAGTTTCTTTATTATTATGTTAGAATCAGGGTTGCTGCATTAGTTTCCAATCAAAGTAAAACTTCCATCCAGACAATGATATTTTGGTAGGAAACAATAGATATAAAGTACCCGCCTTTTGAACCCTGATCTAACAGACGCGCAGTACTGTACCAGCATTTTTTAAATAGTCCACTGCAGAACGTAGGCCTGCCCACGAAGGGGTGATTGGGCCATATTTACCACACTGGTCCAGTGCGGGTTGGTGGATTCACATTACGCCATCGAAGTTCTTCTACGGACGTATAGAGGTTGCTTCACGATGTTTTCCTTCACCGAAAAGCCAGTGGTGTTAAATTCCGTACCTAAATTCCAAAGAATTCATTGGTACGGGACCAGGATTTGAACCCACGACCCCACGATTGCAAGGCGAGTGTCAATACCTCTAGGCCACCACGGCTTCAGTAACTACGGCAAATTGTTTACATCTAAAGCGCGATTTGTAACTATGCGTAAAACTGTGGTTTAAGACGGTTGCGGGCTTGCTATTTTTTACCGTCTATTGTGTTAACTTTTTTGGTGTTTTTGTATTAGAGAACAATAGGGAAGTCAAGAAATTTCAAGTAGTTTACTTTGTCAAACTCAATGGCATCAATTGTTTTAGAGATTTCAAGGGAACCTTTAATCAGATATTAATAGAGCGATTCCTTTCATTCGGCTCACTTATAGTGTTTTCAATCGGGTGAATATTCAGTGCTAGTGTGAAATGTTTGTGCGAACCAGTTTTGACGTGTGTTTTATTATTTTGTGAAGTAATTGTGTAAAAGTAAATAATCGGTAATCGGAATAATTATCTATATTTATCCAAGAACCCATATCGTAACAATATACCTAGTCAGGTCATAAGTATTGTCACACAGTAAAAACTTTTCTTTTAGAATGCTGGCCATAAAAAAGTTGATTGAATTCGAATTTTGGATTGTTCATGAAAATAAAAATGTATGCATTTTAGAATTTTACTCATTTTTAAATATGGAGTGGATGCTTAAAGAAGACCGTGTTGCAGTTATTGCGTTGCATCGTTGCGGTTACGTGCCAATTCAAATTTTTTACATACTGAAAAATTTGAATATAACCTAAAGATTCGTTTATCGTGCCATCAACCGATACAATGAAGACTCTAGTGTAGATGACAGGTCAAGAAGTGGTCGCCCTCAGTCTGTTAGGACTCCAGCAGTGATAAAAGCTGTGAAGGCGCGAATTCAAAGAAATCCTAAACGTAAGCAGAAACTGTTGGCCCTTCAGATGGGGTTAGATTCAGATTCAGATTCAGATTTTTATTTAATAACAGATATATGTTACACGTCAAACATTACATTAATTATGGCAAAAAACCAAATATGCAAGTACAATAAAAAAAAAACTAAAATACATCACAAAAAAACTTGGATTAAATTATAATAAATAATAGTGAGCTAACAGAAGATAATCTATTATACTAAATAACTATAGCAATATAAATAATAAATTGTTCAAACAAAAGTATAAAAATTAAAAATGTCAATTGGAAAATTTCAATGCTAGCATATCGTCAAACTTGTAGAATGCCTGTTCGATAAGCCAGTGTGTTAGTTTTCGCTTGAACGATTCTCTAGAGGGCGCATCTCGCACCGTCTGCGGTAAACGATTGTACACTCCCGGGGCTAGCACGTGCACGAGTTTAGCTGTCTTCGCGAGTCGGTGGCTCGGGGTACATAGTCGACCCGCATGGCGCGATCGTGCATTCGTGTCTCCGAAGCACTCGTACCCGTCCAGGTGGTCCCTCGCGTACAGTGCCGCTTGGAGGCATAGAAGGCTCGGTACGGTGAGTATGCCCATACTCTGGAAATATGGCTGTGCAGAAGTGGTCCGCGACGCTCGGACGATGGCACGTACGGCTCGTTTTTGCATCCTGAAGACGCGCTCCCAATCAGCCGCGCGCCCCCAGAGCTCGATGCCGTACTGCAGTATCGAATGCACGGATGCGAAGTAGCACTGCCGCGCCATGCGAGACGTTAGAATAGCAGAGACACGCCAGAGCGCGAAACTTGCCCGACCTATCTTCTCACAAACTTTATCCAAGTGCTCGTCCCAGGTTAAGGCGCTATCTATCTGTAAACCGAGAAAGATCGTAGAGCTCACTTGGTCCATTTTCACATCGCCTATGCCTACTTCGAGTAGTCTGTAGGCTCGACCCGATAAGTTGAAGTGGATGTAATGGGTCTTAGTCGTATTCAGAATAAGACCGTTTATTGTGAACCACGAGTTAAGGTCTTTCGCTACTTTGTTCAGCTTCTGCTCAAGCTGATCGACGGAGGGCGCCGTTACGATAGCAGCGACATCGTCGGCGTACATTAGGATGTGACCATCTTGAATATTTTCCGGTAAGTCGTTGAGCAGAATACTGAACATAATATTAGAGAGCGATGAGCCCTGCGCCACCCCGATCACGGTACCCAGCGCCTGAGACTTCACCCGTCCGCCATCGCCCACCACGACTTGATCGCGGTCCGTCGTGAAGTCGGTTAGTAAGCCCAGTGCCGGCCCATCTACTCCGTATCGCTCTAGCTTCGCTGATAAGACGTTGTGATCTGCGACGTCGAAGGCTTTCGACAGGTCGCAGAATATTACTGCAACCTGCTTCTTACCTTCGCGCGCCTCCAGGATTCGGCGGAGCATTTCTCGTGCTAATGAAGTGGTGGATCTCCCATTGCGATAAGCGTATTGCCTATCACTTAGGGCTCCACACTCTGTCAAGTACTCGGTCAGCCTCGAGCTGAGACCATGCTCGAAGATTTTAGCTATGCCAGGTATTATAGACACAGGCCTGTAGCTGTTGATGTCTTCTTGATTGCCCTTTCCTTTATACAAGGGAGAAACCTTCACTCGCTTCAGCGCACGGGGGTATCGACCTTCTCTCAAACACCTGTTGTACAGGGCTGATAGGACGGGAGCTATACATTGCGTCGCAACAAACAGGATAGATATAGAAATGTCGTAAATATCCTTTGTTTTTTTTCGAGCCACTCCGAACGATATTATACGGAACACTTCCGTTGGAGAGAAAAGCCTAAACTTTAAGGAACGGTCAGCGGACGGACGCGCGTCGGCTAGAGCGCGCATCGCGGCGGCTACATTGGCTGTTGGCGCTGAACAGGTCACGGCAGCGCTCGCGAAATGGTAGTTTACAAAGTTTACTGCCTGTAGTTTAGACGAGAAACTAGTCCCGTCGGGGCACATCAAAAAATCAGTGTAGTCATTCAGAACTCTCAGTTTACCTGTTTCTGTGTTAATGACCCCCCACATTGATTTTACAATATTGTCAGAGTTATTAATTATGTTGTTATAGTATTTACTCCTTTCGGATTTCAGCAATTTATCATACTTATTTTGATATTCGTCTATTTTTTGCAATAAGTCATCGTTATTTGGAAATTTCCGCGTCAAATTATGCATGTCGATTAATAAATAGTTTAAATTCATAATCTCGTCGGTAGCCCACACAATCACCTTACGATACGCACCTTTACGTGTGACCGGAAAGCAAACATCACTTTTGTTTTGTATTATACCTACTATAGCTTGTGCTAACTCGTCGGTCGCCGAATGTTTACGTTCGACATCTTCCCAGTCGATGCTATTAAGCGCACCAATAAAATTATGCTTGTTTGCACTAGTGTAAGATCTAGCGAATCGGGGCGGCGCCCGGCCCGGGCCCTAGCGGCACAGGACCGTGGCGCGGACCGCGTAATGATCTGATAGCAGTGATATGACAGACCGCGCGCGCGCCGCTCCTGCCAGCTCGCGCCCGACATATACGTGATCTAAACTCGTGCTTATCGTTTTATCTACTCGCGTGGGAAAATCAACAATGTTACATAAATTATGTGTTGCAAGTATATCGTTCAATTTTCTAATATCTGAATTAACTGGACAGAGAGAATCGATGTTGAAATCGCCGACCGCGACAAAGTCTCTGTTGTCGCTGACTAAATTATCGAACAGGCATTCCAGAACAGGAAAAAATAACAACGTACTTGTGTAAGGATCGTATTTACGCAATAAGACATCAGTTACATAATAACACCGCGTAATGTTATCCTGCAATTATTCTATAATGTTTAGCATGAATGTTGGAACGCACGATAAGCATGAACGAATTGTAAGACAGTGACGGATGTACGTAATGACATGTAAGAGTGAAAGAGAGAAATAGTGTGATGCGTGAATGAGATAGTAATATAGAGATTTTGTTATAGGTTAGAGAAAGAAAATAAATCAATTGTATTGGAAGACGTCGCCTTTTAATATTTTTACATGGCACTGCGCAAAAGAAAAATTCGTAAAAAAAGGAATTATTATCAGTTTCAACGAAATACAAGTGTAGAAACAAGTGTAAGACAACAACAAAAGTGTTCGCAATAAAATTTACGT
Organism: Hypomecis punctinalis; assembly: GCA_949316475.1. NCBI lineage: Eukaryota > Metazoa > Arthropoda > Insecta > Lepidoptera > Geometridae > Hypomecis > Hypomecis punctinalis. The sequence goes on along the minus strand of OX438800.1, from coordinate 25,217,002 downwards.
TTAAAAATTAAAGATCAAGATAATTAAAAAAGATTCACGCAAAAGCACGCTGCGTCAAACGAAAGACAACGTGAGTTTATTCGGTGTTTACGACGAAAACACCAATAATCAACGGAAATATAGAACGTCAATCAATATTTCTGTCGAGTACGACGTATTTTAGTATTTTCAGCAACGTGCGTGAAAGTTGTACGACATACAACTATGGAAGACATCGAAGAAAGTAGCTTCGAACAATTTACGGTTATACAGCTAAAAGAAGAATTGAAACTGCGTATACTGCCAGTCACTGGAACGAAAAATGATTTAATCCAACGATTAATACGCGACAACATAGAAAAAATTCAAAAGGGCACAATAGAAGCATTAAAAGAAGAAAGGATGAGACGCCAATCTCAACAAATAGAGTTACAAGTCATGCAAGACAAAATAAGCAGACTACAGTCAGGTCAGTCACCCAATAATTTAGATATCGACACAGATGTAAAACAAATCTTATTACAATTGGCACAAACACAGGGGCAAATAGCACAAAATATGTCACCAACATTTCAAATATTTTCCACAAGCGATACATGTCAAGCTATACCAATATTTGGCGGTAACAAAACTGATAATGCTTTAGAGTGGATTAAACAAGTAGAACGTATATCAAGCTTGGCAAATTGGTCACAAAATTTAACCTTAGTTAACGCATCTATGAGATTGAGAGGCTCAGCGCTCAATTGGCATAAAGTAGTAGGCAAAAACATTATATCATGGGAAGAATGAAAACGCAGATATGTGAACATTTTAAAAATAGAATGAGCTTTGCTGAATTTATCAGTCATCAAGCACAAAGAACGTTAAGGTCAACAGAATCATTATGTGATTACATTTATTTAAAGAATGCTATGTTGGAGCGTTCTCCAACAAATATTCCAGATGCAGATCGTGTCTTGCTGATACTCGAGGGCATAAAGGACTCAAGATGGTCGACTCCACTTGCTGTACAATGTTGCAAAGGGGTCCCAGAGCTGATTACGCATGCAATGGCATTGGATGTTGTAAGAAAAATTCAATACGGCACATATGAAAGTAAACAACATCAAATGGTGAGCAATAACAATAATGTCTCGACTTTAACAGCAAATGTAAGTAACTATGATAAACATTTTTCTAAGAGCAACTTCATCAAAAAATATAATCCAACAACAGACAGACCAGAAGAGCAAACATGTTTTCGCTGTAAACAAAAAGGCCATATCTCATATAATTGTGAAAAAGAGAAACCGCAACTACCCCCTAAGGGCAATGAAAATAGTCCACACCTTTCTCAAAATAAGGCATTGTTGAACTATAAATCAGAGAAAGAAATCGTTCAGAAAGATAAAAGCATGCAAAAACAAATTAATTGTGTACAAAATGACATACCTTCGCTTACACTGATTCCAGTAACCTTGAACGGCAACATCAATATCAAGGCTTTACCAGACTCAGGATCGGTCATCACGCTCATAGATAAGAAGCTGCTAGCCCCGGATACAGAAGTTTACCCATGGCAAAAAGGTGCTTACAAGGTAGCTGGCAACATGTTCACTCCAATAGGATGGATATCAGGAAGATTACAGGTGGGCAAAATCGATTATATTATGCCACAGATAGGTATTTGTTCTGAATTACCTGTTGATATGATTATCGGCAAGGATTGGCAATTCGCTGTGTATGCTAGAATCATTCATGAACCTGATGGGAAAGTATGCATTATAACACCGACACACACAGAATGTTTTCCAAAATTATCTCCAGAACAAGAAACAATTGCATGTTATATGGAAAATAAATCTCAAAATTCTATAATAATAACAGATTCAGATAGAAATGAAATAATGCAAGTAGTTGATCAATATCCGGATATTTTCAAAAAAGATGAAAATGATGTAGGAGAATTTCCAGATACAGAATTGAAAATTGAATTAAAACATGAAAATCCCATAAAATGTAAGCCTTACAGATTACCAGAGCCTGAAAGAAAATTTTTGAAAGAAACTGTAGAAAAATGGATTCAACAGAAGATATGCAGACCGTCAGAATCACCATACGCTGCACCGATGTTTGTAGTCCAGCAAACACAACACGAAACGACACCATACAGACCAGTCGTGGATTATTCGAAGACAATAAATCCAATCACGAAAGTTGATGTACAACCAATTGAAAGAATGGAAGATATTGTAAGTAAAATATCAGAATTTATTTTCAAATTCAAACTTGACATTTACCACGCCTACCATAATATTAAAATAAGAGAAGAAGATATCTTCAAGACCGCTGTGATAACTCAAGATCACCATGTAGAATTCATGAGAGTAATGTTTGGATTGGTCGGAGGACCAGCAGTTATGTCAAAAGTTATAAATGCTACTTATGGAAAACTCTATGAACAAGGAATAAGACTATATTATGATGATATTACTGGAGGAGCAAATTCAATTGAAGAACTGAAGAATATTTTACATCAAGTATTTTCAGCAACAAGAAAGAAAAACCTAAAATTAAATAAAGAAAAATGCATTTTCATCACCAAAGAATTACCTTTATTCGGAAGATTAGTTGGATACAAAGAAGAACGACCAGACCCAAAAAGTACACAAGCAGTACAAAAATATGTCACCTTGAACACAGTCACAGAAGTAAAATCATTTCTCGGATTTACAAATGTTTTTAGAAAATACATTGAAAATTATGCAATGAAAACAAAACCACTGAATGATATTTTGAAGAAAAACTATCTAGAAAATGATACTATTAAGAAGAAAAAGGAAACAAAAAATAAGAAAATACAACTCACAGAAGAACAACAGGAAGCATTTGAAAATTTGAAAAAACATGTAACTAATGCACCAATATTAGCTTATTTTCAGCAGGATGCAGAAACAATAGTGGAAACAGACAGCAGTTACAGTGGAATAGCAGCCTGTCTTCTGCAAATCCAAAACGGCGAAAAGAAAGTAATCGAGTATGCAAGCAGATGTTTAAAAGATGCAGAGACAAGATACCACATCAATGAATTGGAGGTAACAGCAGTACACTGGGCAATTGTGAGTAAATTCAGAATATATTTACTAGGAACAAAGTTCACACTCATCACAGACAGTTATTCAACAGCATATGTCATCAATAAGTCAAAATTGAACAAAAAGTTTGCTCGATATGTTGTAGATCTTGCCCCATTCGATTTTACACCAGTACATAGACCAGGAAAACAAAACGCAATAGCAGATCATCTCTCCCGCTATCCATTACAAGATATTTGTATGATGATAGTTACAAGTAATGAAGAAAAATTAAAAATAGCACAAAATTGCGACAACTTCATCAAATCAGTATGCTCAAAATTAAATTCAAACGAAGACACACACCATTTACAACAAATAAGAAACTCATTTAAAATCGAAAATGGAATATTAATGCACAAAAATGAGAATGAACCATTTCACAAAGAAAAAATTGTAGTACCACAAAGCCTCAGATCATCAATAATAAAAATTGCACATGATGACAGTGGACATTTAGATTACAGCACAACAATGGATCGTGTCAAGCAGAAATATTGGTGGAAGACGCTCAGGCAAGACGTTAAAGCATACACGAAAGCATGCATTACTTGCGCAGCCACCAACAGACGCACCAAGTTAGCCTATGGACTAATGGGTAAACGAAGTATACCAGAAAATCCAATGGAAATAATATCAGCTGATCACATCGTTGCACTACCACAAACAGAAGCAGGTAACACATATATTTTTGTACACATTGATCATGCCACAAGATATGTAACAGCAAAGCCCACATGCTCATTGTCAGCAAAGGACGTCATTGAGACCATAGAAAACGACATCATATTTCGATATGGTCCACCATTAACATACATTTCAGATAAAGCCCCATGTTTCATGAGTCAAACCACACAAAACTTTTTCAAAAAATATAATATTGAACACCTACCAACAACTCCATACACACCGCAAAGCAATGGATTAGTAGAAAGGGCAAATGCTACTATAGTAACAGTTCTAACTAAAATGGCACTTGAAAACAACAAAGATTGGGATAAGTTATTACCGATGGCCATACTATGCATCAATACAGCAAAACAGAAAACCACAGGATTTTCACCATTTTATTTATTGCACGGATATAACCCAAGAATTTCACCTAAAGAAACCATGTTTGGAACAATAATTTCAGAGATTGAACGAGAACACCAATTAGACTACCTTTCAGAAGCAAGAAAAACAGCATTACAAAGGATAGAAGCAACGATTATGAAAAATAAATCAAGATTTGACTTGCGAAGACTAGAACATGATTTTCAAGAAAATGACTATGTAATGTATGAATGGCCCCAAGCAAATGATAACAAATTAACACCTAAATACAAAGGTCCATACCAGATAACCAGGAAAATAGGTTCGGTATGCTATGAAATCAAGAATATTCAGCAGCCAACGCAGAAGAAAATTGTTCATGTACAATTTCTCAAACCTTTGATCCCTTCCCCAAACCTAGATTCTGTTTCAGATATTTCAGGTCACTCTAGCGACGAGGAGACAATACCAATTTATAATGATGACAACCAAAATCATGAGATGACAACGCTAACCCATTATGATAACCCAAATGATGACAATGATGATGGAAAAATACCATATATAACCAGAAGAGGACGCCCAACAACTATACCAAGAAGATATCATGTACAGTGAGAGACATTTCAGTGAAATAGTGTTGTTTAAGTAAATTCATTTCTCGGACATGACCTTTAAATGCAATTAAGTAGTGATATTCATGAAGGTACCTACTTATATTTAAATGAAATAAAATATAACATTTAAGTAGTATAGTTTAATAGATTGAACATAGTTGATTAACATTTTAAAGCCTAATGCTATAGTTTTTTTATAAATACCTAACAGTATAGTGTAAAACAAAATGATAAAACCTATGTAATAGTAAGTTTAACTTTAAATATTAAAACTCAATTATATATGCCTAATAATAGTCTAATAATGTGTCTACACATTAAGAATAGTTTTAAATAACAAAGTTTCATAGAAGTGTATAAGAACTTGTACATATAAGTAGATATACTTAAATAGTTTGAATGAAAGGTAATGTGAAAGTTGTTTTATTGTTTCTTGTTTATAAATGTATCGCATAACATAATTTTGTAAAAATAACATAAAAAGAACATGTAAGTAATTGTGAAATTTAAAATTTCTCTCGAGTTTCAATTTGTAAATTTCAAGGGCATGTAAGGATCGTATTTACGCAATAAGACATCAGTTACATAATAACACCGCGTAATGTTATCCTGCAATTATTCTATAATGTTTAGCATGAATGTTGGAACGCACGATAAGCATGAACGAATTGTAAGACAGTGACGGATGTACGTAATGACATGTAAGAGTGAAAGAGAGAAATAGTGTGATGCGTGAATGAGATAGTAATATAGAGATTTTGTTATAGGTTAGAGAAAGAAAATAAATCAATTGTATTGGAAGACGTCGCCTTTTAATATTTTTACACTTGTTACGTTTGATCTGTATATACACACAACGGTCAGTTTTATGTCTACAAGTTCAACGGCAGATATCTCGCAAACTTGTTCAACTGATAATTCTGTATAATAATCTAATTTTTTGTATTTAATATTATTACGTACATAAATGCAAGATCCGCCGTGTATTATATTCGGTCTACAATAATATGATGCTAATACATAGTTATTAATGTTCACAAATTTAATTTCCTTGGCTTTTAGAAAGTGCTCAGTCAAACATAATATTTCGCATTTCATATTATTTAATAATTGCACTTCAATCTTATCTGTCTTATTTTTAAGGGACCTAATATTTTGATGGCAAATTGTAATAAAAGTAGTTTGCTTATCAGCTTCGTTGCCCGCAGCTCCAGTCGTCGGCGCGTGTGCATTCTGTGTTGATGAGTCACGCGCAGGCGCAGCAGGGATCCTCGGCGCGCTCGCTTTCACGTGCCTGTCGCTAACGAGCGGGTGCGGGCGCGAAAAAACCAGTTAGAAAACCGTAGTCCTTGAGGCCATGCAGTTGGCTCTGTTACGATGGGGAATATATTCTCCGGCATGCCAATTATGAAAGATGCGTGTCTCTCGGATTTTATATCTCTTTTTTCCACGTAGTAGTTTGCTTTCGTAATTTTATTGAGAAAACGTTCTACTTGTTCAGTCGTCGTGTCTGTTTTAAATTGCCACGCTTGTATATACAGAGTCCTTTCCGCCGCTTGCAGATCGTTATTTTCTGTACATGAACCGACTTTTACATCAGATTTAATTTTTTTCTTTTGGTGTTTTCTACGACTAGCTACTTGCCATTGTCCGCTGAGTTCGCTACTCAAATTGTCATCATCCACAACAACAGTAGATTCCGCTGATGTTATGGCCCGAGAGCATTGTTTCGCAACACCAGCTGACGTCGCGGGTCGGGGTACTTCGGGCGTAGTCGGAGCAGTGATGTCGGGTAGCTGCCCACTTTTACCTTTCTTGAGGGTAGTTTTACTCGTCGTTGCAGAGGTCGTCACTATTTTATTTAGTCGTGCTTGTCGAATTGGCCGTGTTACCGTCATTAATGTCATGATTTTTAATCGTTGCACCAAATTTAGATCTGGTTTTTAAATATAATATGTCGAATGATATTTTCTAGTACTTGTAAGGGTAACATTTCTCTGGTTTATGATTGGCCGATTTAACAACCAGCCGCATTTTATCCAATAAGAACTGCTTCCGGCGTAGTTTTAAAACAGCCAATCAGGAAACGAGAAAAGAAACTGAAGAGATGTAAAAATATTAATCTTTCGGTGAGATCATTCTCGATTTGCGCCTCGTGGCGAAAGCACATATTCTTAGTCAACAAGAACTGTGATATTTATTTTAAGAAACTAATGTATCATATTTTATAGTGACCAAATACACATGAAAATGGACTTATTAGTTTGATTCTCCACTTATCAGAAGTGGGATGTGTAACCTGCAGACCCACAATATGGTATGTACATTTATATTTATTAATATTTCATATCGCTGTCTTGGAAGCAACATTGGTACCGATTCCTAAATCTGTGATGTAACACTGTTTTAAATGACGCAACTAATCATATGGTATTCTAATGGTCAGGTCGCGGCAAAGTTGACCAAACCGATTGTGAGTGATTGTCTTGATTAGATCAAAATTCAATCTTCGGAGTATTACTAAACTGTCCTAAAACTGTGCGCTTATTTTATTCCTACCTACCTACCTGCAGAATAATAGGCGTGGCATTTGATTAGTGTAACATGTGGCCAGGAACTCCTAGGCCGTGTTAACCTGATTGATTACTGGTAGTATCTTGGCTGAGACACTTCTCAACAATGCTGCTACCAAGTTTATCACAACGTGCGCTTATTCTATTCTCATTACCTACCCGCAGATAAATGAAATAGGCATCGCATTTGATTGGTGTAACATGTGGCCAGGAACTCCTAGGCCGTGTTAACCTGATCGATTACTGGTAGTATCTTGGCTGAGACACTTCTCAACAATGCTGCTACCAAGTATATCAAAACTGTGTGCATATTTTATTATTCTTACCTACCTGCAGAATAATAATGGGCATCGCATTTGATTGGTGTAACATGTGGTCAGGAACTCCTAGGCCGTGTTAACCTAATAGATTACTGGTAGTGTCTTGGCTGAGACACTTCTCAACAATGCTGCTACCAAGTATATCAAAACTGTGTGCTTATTTTATTCTTCCTACCTACCTGCAGAATAATCATAGGCATGGCATTTGATTGGTGTAACATGTGGCCAGGAACTCTAAGGCCGTGTTAACCTGATCGATTACTGGTAGTATCTTGGCAGAGACACTTCTCGACAAGGCTGCTACCAAGTATATCAAAACTGTAAGCTTATTCTATTCTGATTGCCTACCCGCAAAATAACAATAGGCACCGCAATTGATTGGAATAACATGTGGCCAGGAACTCCGAGGCCAAATTAACCTGATTGATACCTGGTAGTCGAGACACTTATTATCGACAGTTATGATACTGGGTGATTATCAAACTGCGCATTTGTTTTATTGTGCGGGTACGCAATATTGTGATGTGAATTCTATCATTATCGATAATACGTATGTATAGCCCCTGACTGTGTATAGACCCACAATCAGAATAGGTTTATTCAGATATGTGTGCCGTGCCTGGACTATGACTAAGGCTTTTGTATGCCACCAGTGAAATAAGTAGTTCTTTATAAAGACGCGTGCCATCGAAAGTACTATAGTTCTGCCATACTTTACGCGGATCGTTGACAAGACAATAAGAATGTTGCGTAGACTGCAGTGGTACCAAATTTGTTTCCGTTTGGTATTGTAAGCAAAGAAAATGTTTTACCGGAGACCCAGACTTTATATCACCTTTGCTCCAAAATAATAAAAAATATAAAGGGTAAGAAATGGCAGACACAAAAAAAAATTGACATTTAATAGTCATATTACTTTGTATAAAAATAATTTCTGAATTTATATTGGTTCGTATAGCCGCCAAATTTTTAGAACAATGTCATAATAATACTATCAGAATTTATTTCACTACGTAAACTTAGGCCGCTATTAATGAAAATACGTACATAATAGTAAAATCATTTTCTAGCTAATATTAACTTATTTAGTACGCTACAAGGTCATTGTACATTTTTGGAATATCTCATTTTAGGGGAGCGTCTTTACTCAATAGTTTTTGATATAGGTATGGATGGAGACATTACCAGTCTTATTCCAAAAAAATCATTGGTGCCAGACTTAAACCACGCATAGCATATCCACGGTTGTTACGGTATTAGAGTTAATACAAGGATTAAAACGCGTCCCTATTACAAATCAAGATCTAACCTAGGATCAGATAAACCAATGATAGTCCATGGTTTAAGCGGTAGCCACAGATAAAAAAAAATGATTTACAATCATTAATTCGTTCTCGCATGTTAAAACTTTTTAGAATACACTTCAAATGCTTAAATAACTGCTTAAATAACGTCTTAATGCATAAATATATCCAAATTGTTGTTTATAAGTATAAGTATTCAAGTATCCCTCTTTACTTCTTTAAGTATCCATCGAATACAAAAACTTAATTAATTATTTTAACAATTTCTTTGTTGGCAAATGCGAGTGTATGTGAAGCCAAAATCCAGGCAAGAAAAAAGGCGAGGCTATGTTGTTGTCGTTTTGGAACTTCATTATTCTTATATTTCTAAATTCTAATTTATAATAAGAATGCCGAATGAAATAATTTAAATCAAATTGTAAACTAGAATTCTTTTACTACCGAAGTTTCCTTAGTTGGTCCGTGGTCTAGTGATAAACTTCGTTTTATAATAAAGTTTTTGCTAGTCCATGGTTTGAGTTCAGTACTTAAAGTTAAACGTATTTTGGAATAAGACTGCACGGGTCTGTGGTTGATGTATACTTATTCTGTATCGTTTATTCATCTTGATTCAGTTTCCTTATGAAGTAAAGCAATGGTCAAGTTTGTTATTAAACACAGAATTTACTTTGAAGTACCTATTTGTTACGTGAATACCCTAAGTCCACTTCCTCTTTAATGTCTTATAATGTTTACTAAGTACCCTTGAACTCGAATCACGATTTAAAATATAATAACGTGAATTATAAATTACATGTGTAACCATTGATGTGGAGCCATATATTTTTGACTGGGCTATATGATTTAGGCTATGTATGCCACCAGTAAACTAAGTAGAAGCTCGGAGACGCTTATAGCTATTTACGCCATAGGCGAGCATGCTACACCAGTGTTCCAAGTAGAAGCCCGTGAATGCTTTCAGCTATAAGTACTTATGCTGAGGGTGGGCATGCTACACCAGATAGCCCAGATATGAATTCAAATGAAATTCGGACCAATTAGATAGCCCGGAGACGCTTACATTTGTAACGTACTTAATTACTTACATACCGTAAGCGGGCTATGTCGGTCTACAAGAATATCGTGCAACGTGCGTCGATAAAATTAGTCGCAACGTGCGACTGGGCTACGTACGCCCTACGAGAATATGGCTCCGACTGGTTCATAATATGGTTATGGAATATAGTTAACATGTGTGACCTAATTCAGCAATTTATAATAAGTTGAATTATTTAACCTTAAATGTTCTTTGATTAATTTCAACGAAATATTTGAAAGGTTAATTCCTCATTGAGTTGGGAAATTTTCTATAGATACGAAAATAAAATTTGTGTTGTAGACACGGCCAGCTTACATTAATTGTTAATTTGATTATTGGCTTTCTTTAGCTGGACAACAAAAACAAAAAGTATGTGCAAGCTAGACACGATCTATAATTTGTATACATCAACTAGCTGACCCGGTTAACTCTATATCACCTATCACACTTATCCGGTCGATTCTAATTTTGATGGTGTTTAATGCCACCGAAGATTAAATAGAAGAACATTTATGAAGTTCATTTTTACAATTTTAAAACTTTTAATGTGTAATAGATATGTCTATTATTGAGACAGAACCTTTTAGATGACGTTCACAGAAAACTATGATTAGTAATGTAACAACGAGGGTAACAGCACCTATGATATCTACCGTCGAGTGTGTCATAGACTGACATTAGATTGCGATTTTATAGCCTCAGAAAGAGGATATACTTGTACTGTAGTTGAACTTGCCTTCACAAAGTTACATTCATAACATATCCACAAGATAGAGATTAGAATCATCAAGACCGATCAAAATATTCAAGAGAGGTTATAGTTATTGTGGTTGTGCTACAACTGAACCATACGCGTTCAGGTTACAAGCATAGACTAAGTACCTACAACACGCCGGAATTGTTTCTTTATTTACCCGACTGCCAAGGATGGGTATTGTTTTTCGCGCGTATCTTGTATGTTTGTTTATAAATATTTTTATCAAATTTTCAGCAACTTTTCGGTAAACGAATTATAAATTTTTGTTGCCGTTAGCCATGATGCAATGTTATAACTAGTAGAATACTATTTACAAGTACATTGTTACAACAGCGTTTCGTTGGCTTACGATTAACATCAATCAAACGCTGTTGTATAATTATTTGATTTGATTACGATTCACGGTCACCCGTGAAATAATGATATGTTTACTAATGAGTATTTCTCTGCCTTTCCCGGAATTATGCTACGAGTAAAAGAAAAGAAGACCCAGCTACAGTGCAAAGGACATATACCCCGTTGTCTCCACGAGAGTTCTTTGGCAAATTACGTAAGTCACCCCAGATGATTGACCGCAGTTGGTGCTACATATGCTAGCATATGCTAGCTTTGTCATCACTACTACGTCGCGTTGGCAGTCTATGGCATGAGATTTATGGTGAAGAAGTCACAAGTGCTCTGAATTTGGCAGCCAAATAGAGGCTTCAAATAAACTCATTCCAGTTGATATAACCTGTGAAACATCTATGGTCCAGTTAGTGCAAATTAAAAATAAAGTGAAATTAAAGTGAAAAATAAAAGTTTAAAAAAAATGCAGTGAAGAAAAGTTTAAGTTCAAAATTACATCCCCAGTGTTGTGCGTAAATTATGCGTATATAATATGAAGCGACCGTTCTATTTCGCATCCTCAAGATGAATGTAAATTGTGTGTTCTATACTAAAATACTTTTACTTTCTAGATAAGGACCAAATTTTATAAAAAATGCGCATCCTACATAGTCATTTGTCCACAATAATCAGACAAGCCAGATTACTGTAAAGATCATTCCGATTAAATTAGCTGTAGAAACTTAGAGTCAGCATGATACATTATGATTAGGACACGTGACTAGGTCAGATGCCATAAGATAAGGTTAGCCCATTAAAACTAAGATAAATATTGCATTTTGTTTGAACAAGAATAGCTTCAGAAACGATAGTAAGTAATATGAAAACTTTCTGTAGTTTTTGAATATTTCGTATCAGATTGTAAGCGCAAAGTTGATATTACGTAATTACTACGTAATGATGAATGAATAAAGCACATGATATCTGTTTTTGACATTTTATGATTTTGTTATTGACATTGCATAATTATAATTTGCTCATGCTTGCTCTGTTGTGAAATTGAACCTAATTTTTGACATTGTATCTGCTGATTTTTTAATTTGACATTTTACTATTGATATTGCATGATTATAAGTGATTCATGTTTATTCTGTTTTTAATATTATTTTTTGATTGTATTTTTTGATTACGTATTGTATTACTTTTGCTTGTTTTGTTGTTAACTTATTTTAATATTGTGAGGCACATGTTTGATTGATTCATTCATTGATTCTGGTCGTTTTAACCTCAATAAAAAAAATGTATTTGTATTTTGTATCGTACCAATTTCAAATAAAATGTAGATTTTCTAGTAGCTTTTATAATTTCAAGTTGCTTATCGAACAAATATGTCTATTATACTATAATTATACGTCATTTATCTTTGTTCAAATTCAGTCTTGCTGGTCGCACTTTTTAATCAAGTTGTGCATTTTTTTGTTTGTTTTGTTAAAATGACATACTTGTCACTTTTTATCTATATTAATTGTTGTGTTGATCCATTAGAACACAAAAATATTAAAAAAAAAATGTGCCCGGATATAAGAATCGACGTAATACTCTTAGCTGCTAGTTAAACTTGTATTTTTTTAAATATGTTGACCGTTATATCTTCTTTAGTGTTGTGTATGGTACACGTAAATAGTAATTGTCTATTTTTATGTGTTTAATAAGTTTCGTAACGCGTTTTTGCTTGAAACAATCTATTATTTTTTAAATTTTGTGAAGCATTTATTTGTTATACGTTATTACGTACATACATACACACACACTAATCAAGGATAATATTTTTTTAAAATGAATATTACCCATGGTCTGTAATGCAGTTTTCTGAAAGGCAAAATTCCATTTATGACTGCGTGATGATAAGCCAAATGTCATGAGTTAAAATTATAAGATAGGTTTATTTCAATGCTAAGTAGTTAAGAAGTAATAGGTAATCTATTTATTTGTAAAGTCGTATAATTACGTTGTTTTTTAAACTATATTATTCAGGGTGCACCAGGAGGTAGCACATGAGCCGGATGGCCGAATGTCATGATTTTTAATCGTTGCACCAAATTTAGATCTGGTTTTTAAATATAATATGTCGAATGATATTTTCTAGTACTTGTAAGGGTAACATTTCTCTGGTTTATGATTGGCCGATTTAACAACCAGCCGCATTTTATCCAATAAGAACTGCTTCCGGCGTAGTTTTAAAACAGCCAATCAGGAAACGAGAAAAGAAACTGAAGAGATGTAAAAATATTAATCTTTCGGTGAGATCATTCTCGATTTGCGCCTCGTGGCGAAAGCACATATTCTTAGTCAACAAGAACTGTGATATTTATTTTAAGAAACTAATGTATCATATTTTATAGTGACCAAATACACATGAAAATGGACTTATTAGTTTGATTCTCCACTTTAATTTACCGCTGTCTGAGGTCGATTTTGAAGTTAAGCAGAACCAAAGTGAAAAGGGTGTTAAATGAAGACTTAGGGCTTCGGGCATATCGAAGAAAAACAGAACATAGTTTAAATGCTCGTCTAATGGACCTGAGACTGAAGAGATGCCGCGCTTTGTTGAAGCGGTACGCGGGAAAAAATATCGGGAAATTCTTTTTCGGATGAAAAAAATTTTACCGTAGAAGAGAGCTACAACAAACAAAATGATAAGGTGTACGCACACAGTAGTGAAGAAGCGAGCAACCGTATTCCGCGTATCCAATGAGGTCATTTTCCATCCTCGCTCAAGGTATGGTTGGGAGTTTCTTATTGGGGCTTAACAGAGGTACATTTTTGTGAGAAAGGTGTAAAAACGAATGCAGTTGTGTATCAAAATACAGTCCTGACGAACCTTGTGGAACCTGTTTCTCATACCATGTTCAATAACAGGCACTGGGTATTCCAAGAAGATTCGGCGCCAGCTCATAGAGCGAAGAGCACACAAGACTGGCTGGCGGCGCGGGAAATCGACTTCATCCGGCACGAAGACTGGCCCTCCTCCAGTCCAGATTTGAGTCCGTTAGATTACAAGATATGGCAACACTTGGAGGAAAAGGCGTGCTCAAAGCCTCATCCCAATTTGGAGTCACTCAAGACATCCTTGATTAAGGCAGCCGCCGATATTGACATGGACCTGGTTCGTGCTGCGATAGAATTACAACGTTGTTTTTTTTTTTCACTTTTCTCGTCATTCATTGAACATTACACATTGTTTGAATTAAAAACCTGTTTTAACATGTATTGTGCTAATTAAGCTCTTTTATATGATACCTTACATGATACGATTTACGCACCTTGAATTTTCAACTCATATTTTGTGAATCTAAACCCTATTTTTTGTGATTTAAATAAAAATGTACAGTTTCCAGATTTATTCCTATATGTGTACTCTGAGACAATGCTTCTCGCCAAGTTTCATAGTTCTATGTCAACGAGAAGTACCATGTAAGTTTTGATTTTTGTGAGCGTTGAAATATGCGATTTTTTACAACATAAACGGCTCTAACTTCTTTATATGATAACTGAGAAGTTTTTTCTTTACACAACTAAAAGAGACCATATACGTATACAGTTTAAATTTCAAGTCGATATCTTTACGCGTTCCCGAGATAAAGAGTCTTGACATACACACCGACGGACAGACGGACAACAAAGTGATCCTATAAGGGTTCCGTTTTTTCCTTTTGAGGTACGGAACCCTAAAAGTGGAAATGCACATACCTTTAGCAATCTCTTTAGCTGCCAATAACATGATCAGGCTGAGTCCTCCGCTGAAGATGGCGTGTTGTCCAAAGTTCAGGAGCGCGAGGCTCGAGGCAGTCTTGAGAGACGCGCTCTCGTACTTCTTGAGACTCGAGTCGTACTTCTCTAGCTCGTACTTTTCGTTGTTGAAGTACTGCAAATATTATCATACATTATAAGAAAGACTAATAAACAAAACTCTTACATTGATATTCCAAAGAGTCATTTACTTTTTTTTGTTTGATTAACTTAAATTTTTTAAGAGGTTAAAACCAGAACCAAGATTTCAGTACCAAAACCTATCTCTATTTAAAAAAAAAATATATGTTGTTCTGGAGCATATCTTTTGTTGGCAAACCATATAAATCTGATACATACAAGGAATAAGTATATCGGGGTATTGACTATAGCGCCATCTAGTGCATTGAGAGTGATGAACCACTCTAGCGGAACGCCCAGCCAGCAGTGTTACGAGACCCACAGGCGGACTTGTATCCACGTACAGTGGAGCGTCCCGAAAAGGGCATCTCGTGCTCGGCGAATCGCTTACGCATTACAGTTTCGGATTGTTATAATGTGATAGTGTTATTACTAAGGACTTTAAACAGGAAAGTGATTTGAGACTAAAACAGGCCGTGACATAGTGTTACAAGCAGTTATATGTCCTCGCCCACAAAATAACCCACGCGCGTATGCGCATTAAGCTAATGACGAAGTCCCGTTAAGTATAACTTCGCTCGATCGAAAAAAATCCAGTCACCTCTGTTTTGAACGATGATTTTATTTCTAGACAAATTTTATAAGTAGTACTTTTTAAATTATGTAGCGTGAAGCTACCTTCACATCCACCGACTTGTGTATGTGGTCGTCACAGACGATTTACCGTATTTTACCGGGTGGCATTTTCTAACTGACCGCTACCGCGGCTCGTATGACACGTTAAACTGTAGGTCCCGGTTGTTTTAACCGTTCAGCCATGTCAAGGGCCTTCAGGCGGCCTAAAAATTCTGACAGACACCAGGGCTAGCCTCCCGGCCTATATGAACTTACTTACTAGCCTTTTATCAATCTATTATTAGGCAATCTAATGAATTAATCAATCAATGACTGCCTCGGTGGCTCAGTGGTTAGTGAACCTGACTATTGGATCAAAGAGGCGTGGGTTCGATCCCCACCCAGGGCAAGCATTTTTGTGATGAACATGCTCACTACCGTGCAAACTAATCTATCAGGTAGCCCTTTTCACGCACAACCATTTAGGATTATTTGAGAGGAAAGGTACCTATTCTAGGTTAAATTTAAGAAGCAATGCTAGAAAAAATCAACTGGTGACTCCTTCTCATAGGCTGGCGAAATCGGAGAGGTCCGTATATTTTGGTGGGCCCGCTATATACAACCGAATACCCGTAGAAGTTCGGGATGCACCTTCCGCTGGCTCGTTTAGGAATAAATTAAAGTGTTGGCTACATGAACAACTATTTTATGACGTAAATGACTTTTTGAAATTACCTGAATTGTTTTAAGATTTTGTGACTTATTTGGTAATTGTCAAGTTCTTTTATTTTTTTATTTTTTTTTGTGCTATATTGTATAGTGCCCTAATGTAATTTTTACTTATTGACTTGTAAGAAATGGTGTTATGAATAAATGACTATATGACTACATAAGTGTTTGCTCTGTGTCTGGGTGTTATTTAGTTACTATCTATATAAAGTATGTATTTAAAAATAAGTATATGTAGTATATCAGTCTCTGGCAGCCATATCACAAGCTTTGCTTAGTTTGGGGTCAGAGGCCGTGAGTAAGATGTCCCAAAAATATTTGTTCATTATTATCAATTTAGCATCATATGTAATAGAGGCGTAAGGCATGAAAAATGTTGACATAATTTCATCACTTCATCTTAACGCCATAATCTAATCACGATGTAATCATGATAAAAGTCTTGCTTACATCATTGCATCATCTTAACGCCATAATCTTATCACTAATCAATAAGTAATCATGATAAAAGTCTAGACAAGCAAGTCATTGACTCCTGATATTTATTGATACGCCTGCCTAGTCCTTGCCGAACGCTTCACTGGAAATTCGCAGCTGATTATTAACTCTCGCCACACATTTGCGTTGTTGCATGGTTCAATTGGTTGGCAGTCGAACAACTTTATACTGAGCGCCACACAATTTAAAAATGGGAAGTTAGCAGCAGAGAGCTGCGCAAACGCGAAAATATAGACGTTAGCGGGTGCCAGAGAGACTCGCGCCTGCGCACACCCGCCCGCCAACCTCGTGCCTCCCGCGCGCTCCCTACGCCCGAGCTCACTACTTCGCCATTTGTATAGGCATTGTGCACGCATGCGCAATAATTAGCGAATCACGGCGAAGTGTCATCTGCGGCTAACTTCCCATCTTTCAATTTGTGTGGCGCTCAGTATACTACTTATTACTTTACTTTTGTTACATATTGTAAGTAAATTCGTATACTGCTGAATAGCGAGCCCTAGTGTCAGATTTTTGACGTGATAAAGTTTTATAAATCGATGAACGCCGATCGCATGCATGAAAAAGTGTCACGTTCCGCCTGAACCGAGCGTGCAAGCTATAGCGTGGAACAAGCTTTATAGAGAGGCACGATCAGCCTACGAGTAAGCGTTCGGTTTGTTCCAGTTGTTGATCCAACGTTTTCTTATGACGTTATTCGTTTGTTGCCCGTGGTTCTACCAAATGTACTACTAGTAGGACCATGGGCAAGAATTTTTTCCTATGGTCCTACCAAGCACTCTGGTTTTTTTTTTTTATTTCAAATATGTTCGCGTTTGACTACACACTGTCTGATGTTGAGCAGATGTGCGGTCTAGGGTCTAGGACTACGGGCAAAAATTTCGTGTCCGTGGTCTTACTAATATTGCAGTGACATATTTTCAGGGTTTTAGCCCCAATTTGCCCATAATATTAATCTTGAAGTCAAAGTAAATCAAATGTGTTAAGCTGTCATAGTGACAGATGTCACTATTCTTTAATCAGCATGGAAGCCTTGAACATTGCTAAACAACCAAATTCTGCAATTTGACGTTCCTTCCTAGCCATGGTAGTTTTTAGTAGATTATATTGGATGAAAATAGTCCCGGGCACATCATTGTTGTTTGAATCAAACTTAAAGCTACTACTGGAATACTGTACTGTACTATACTGTACTGTAGCAGCCTTTTAATTGTCCACTGCAGGACGTAGGTTTACCCACGAAGGGTGATTGGGTCATATCCACCACGCTGGTTCAGTGTGGGTCCGTATTTATTCTAAGGACTGCTTGCAACTTGCTTCAAGATATTGTCCTTTACCGAAAAGCCAGTGATGTGAAAATTCGTACATAAATTCCAAAGAACTCATAGGTACGAGTATATGACCGGTATTATAACCTTAACCCCGATCGCGAGTGTGAACGTACCTTAACAGTCTCGTAGTTGATGAGTGAGTCGATGGCTTTATTCCCCGCCTCGTTCTCCGCGCGGTTCATGTACACGCGGAACTTGGTGCGCCACTGCGTGATCGCGAGTGTGAACGTACCTTAACAGTCTCGTAGTTGATGAGCGAGTCAATAGCCTTGTTCCCCGCCTCGTTCTCCGCGCGGTTCATGTACACGCGGAACTTGGTGCGCCACTGCGTGATCGCGAGTGTGAACGTACCTTAACAGTCTCGTAGTTGATGAGCGAGTCAATAGCCTTGTTCCCCGCCTCGTTCTCCGCGCGGTTCATGTACACGCGGAACTTGGTGCGCCACTGCGTGATCGCGAGTGTGAACGCGGCGTAAACTCCCACGCACGAGAACGCTAGTACTGGAATACATATCGTTTTAATCAGTTTATGGGAATTGGAGTGGTTATTACACATTTTAATCAAAATATAACACGGCTCGCAGTGTTAAGCGATACTAACCCGCGTGCTGGTACTCCAATCTTGAAAAAGATCGCCAAACACGGTCAAATCTATAGTACACTTACTAACAGCCATAGTAATGTCTGTAATGTAGTGTGTATTACCTGTGTTATATTTTAACTAAATTTAAATTTATAAGTTCACTAACAAATATTCTGCTACGACTGTCGTAATGATAATAAACGTCTCCTATGATACGCTGCAGCACAGCTCCGTGTGCGGACTTGTATATACATGTACGCGCTCGCATTGCTCTCGTCCTGCGCGCGTATTAAGCTGGAAACATACTATCGGACGCGGCTTACGGATGCGACTGACAGCCGCGACTGATAGGTATCTAGATAATGAATGTACACTGAGTCGTGCACACTATCGGACATCAGTCGCGGACGTCACCTTGGGCTGACCTTGAGCCTTCGAACGTCCGAGAGCGATCTGGCGCGCCGGTTGTTTTCGTCAGCCGAAAACGTCCGCGGACGGTACGCATGCGGTGCGGGACGCGTCCGTGAGTCATAAAGACGCGGACCACGAGAGAGACAACACAAGCGTTCGTAGTGTGACCATAATTATTAAATCTTACAAAAATACCGAAGCACCTCAAATAAAATACTAAACGATATATATATTTCACTGTTTTTCACCAAAAGTTCCTCACGAAAATTTTACTCAAAACTTTAACTTGGTATAACTCGTAATCTAAAGTGCTGGGGATTATTATACTTTTTGGGGTAAGTTTTAAATGTGTCTGGGCATCCGTGTTTTAAGTATTTTTCAACCTTTCTTTGTACGTTGTATAATTATCTTACTTGAGAAAGCGACCCCTCCCTTGATGCCCAGTATAGAGGAGACCAGCGCCAGCTCGAAGATGGTGGGCACGATGTTGAACACCATCGCCGACAGCACGAAGTTGATCGCGCGCGACCCGCGGTCTATCGTCTGTGGGCGAGAGTGTACGTCAGACATTAGCCTGTTAGGGCTTAATGAAAAAATTTCGGTCTTCTTAAAATGGAGTGGTTAATTTAAAGGCATAAAATGCTATATGAACCCATAAGAGTCGATTGAATCGTGTGTTCATATACGTTATATACGAGCTTAGATACGTATAGTGCTACACCTCTCGCGGGGTAGCCGCGCGCTATAAGGCGCTAATTTAATATGGCCATACGGTAGTATATTCCTTGGTTATAATATAAGGTACATTGGTCGAGATTGTACAGGTGTATAAACACGTAGCCGGCCAGTTTACGAATGGAGTGTTGCGCCACACGTGCCGATAAGGCGTTCCGAAGCTAACGTAACATCAAATATACCTTAGATTTAATGTAAGATGTACCTTGGATATAATGTAAGGTATGCGCCAGTCTATCTCCCCAGATGGAAGCCGAGGTCCAGGTTGTGCAGGTGTAGGAACACGTTGCAGGCCAGTTTGCGTATAGAATGTTGCGCCACTCGCGCGAATATAGCGTTTCGAAGCTAACTTAACATCAATATAATATACCTTGGACATAATGTAAGGTATACCTTGGATAGAGCGCCAGTCTGTCTCCCGAGATGGAAGCCGAGGTCCAGGTTGTGCAGGTGTAGGAACACGTTGCAGGCCAGTTTGCGTATAGAATGTTGCGCCACTCGCGCGAATACAGCGTTTCGGAGCTCGTTGAAGGCTGCCGCTGTGGCGCGGGCGGCGCCGTCTGCTCACATACACACTTTATTACATCAATAGAAAATCTACTAGATTTTTAAGGCCGCCATTTCAATTATATATTGCTTTCATCATATATGTAGGTAACTTACGGTTATATTAAGAAATTACGATAAACAACTTACAAAGGATTTTTTATATTTTCAAATTTGTAGTAAGTTAATTACGTAAGTCCACTTACGTGAGTAAAGCTTATAAGTGTATGGGTAAGATAGTGCTAAGCTAAAGCCTTACTAAACTGTAGATGTGCAGTAGAGTTTGTAGTTTTATTGCTGATCTACATTTATACCATAAATTAATTTTTAAAATTTTCTCTACCACTGATATTAATTTTATTTTTAGACAAATTTAAAAAAAACCTTATAAGTGCGAGTCAGGCTCTCACACCGAGAGTTCTGTACAAATCCAGATAACAAGTAAGTTGTTAAAATCTCTATACTACAAACAATCGACAAAAAAGTTTTTTTTATTTTGACTTTTCTCTTTATACATTAAAAATTACACATTGTTAAAATAATTAAAAATCTTTTTTAGCATGTGCTGATGAAGCTCTTTTATATGATACCTTACATGATACGATTTACTCACTTTGAATTTTCAACCCATATTTTGTGAATCTAGGCCCTATTTTTTTTTATTTAAATAAAAATGTAGTTTTCAGATTTATTCCTAAATGTGTACTTTGAGACAATGCTTCTCGCCAAAGGTGACGTCCACAAGTGGTATATTATTCAGAGAAAAATCGAACCAAGATGATTTATACATCATTTGAAAACTTGTTTTATGGGCTTCCCAAAAATATTTAATTTAGATTTTTTCACCCCTCCATTTTTTTTTAAATGTGGAAAATAAATTGTATGAAAAATAACAATACAGCTTATTACTTATTCTAGTTTAGCAATGATAAAGTGCTTCTATCGTTATTTTACTTGCATTCGTTGCTGATTCGTCCACATTTATCACTTAATTTGCTAAAATTAAAATTGATAACCTACCAGTGTGACCAGTTAGTAGGTACAACGTGACAAAAAAAACACTTTAAAAGTGTGTCTAACTGGTCAAAATGCTTTTATTTAACAATTTGGAGGTTACTTAATCAGGGTTGCTAGAGATAAACTTCCTATTGAGCCAAATATATTTATTTATCCTAATAAATTCAAAATTAATTTTAAAAAAATCGGAGGGCTCTTTTTTGTTTTAATTGTTGTTATAGACTCAGAAAAATATGAACTTTCTCGAAATGTAACGAGTGTTGTGGTTCGAATTTTTGATTATTATTATACCAGCCTCCATACATTTTGTGGACATGTCCTTTCATAGTTCTATGTCAACGGGAAGTACCCAGTAGGTTTTGATTTTTGTTAGTGCCGAAAAATGCGGTTTTTTACGACATAAACGTTTCTAACTTTTTTAAACGGTAACTGAGAAGTTTTTCTTTTACACAACTGCAAAAGACCATAGATATACGTATACAGAAGAGTAAATCGTTTACCGTTCTTACTACTGGTAGTAAGAGTGGTAGTAACACTGGGAACAAACCTAAATTTCAACTCGCATTCCCGAGTTAGAATCTTGACATAACACAGACGGACAACAAAGTGATCCTATAAGGGTTCCGTTTTTTCCTTTTGAGGTACGGAACCCTAAAAAAGTGAAGGTATACTTCACAAAAGTATATTTAAGTAAAAAATCTATTAGATTTGCTTACAATGAATCTTTTTAATATCAATATCAAGTACAGGCCGCGCCACACAAGTTGGCGGATGTGAAGTTAGCTACAAGCTGCGCAATAGCCAATCTACGTGTGGCTTTATGTGAGCTTCAGTCAAGATTGGATATTGCACTTGTAGCTAATTTCACATCCGCCAACTTGTGTGGCGCGGTCTATGTCTATATTATTTTAGAAGATACTCACATCCAATCAACAAGCTGACAGCTGTCGTACTCAAAGCTTGCGGCACAGTCGCCATACCAAGCAACATGTCTCCAGAAGTAGTAGCTGTCATCTCATTCACATTGTCCACGGCGTACTTGAACAGGAAAGGGACGGTCACGTTCATCACCTTGGCGCCAAACAGGAGCGAGAGGGACAGCATCACTCGGTTACGTATCATTTCATTGTCCTGAAAGATAAAATATTTTTGTTTTATTCATGCAGTATTGCGACTCGTCCGTCCTTGAAATAAATAGCTACAGCCCCGCGTGGCCACGCAGTACGCAACACGCGTTAGGGCTGCCCGATTAGCAGGTATTTCGCACGCTTACTGTACCAGCCTTTTTAATAGTCCACTGCAGGACGTAGGCCTACCCACGAAGGGTGTTTTGGGCCATATCCACCACGCTGGCCCAGTGCGGGTTGGTGGATTCACATACGCCATCGAATTTCTTCTACTGACACATGCAGGTTGCCTCACGATGTTTTCCTTCACCGAAAAGCCAGTGGTGTTTCGCACGCTTGCTGATTACAAACCCACAAGTTCGTTCGTCTCTACGGCGCGCCCCTGCGACCGTTGTGTACCGAACTCCGAGGCGCGTAGGTATAATTCGTTTCGACCGTTTATATGAAGACAGAATACAGCATAGATACCATTACAGTGGTTTAGCTGTGTATTGAAATGTGTATTACTGTAGCATTTAAATAACCATATTTAAACCAATGAGGAGTTAATCGATTTGTTTTTATGGTCTGGGCGACATAGATTTTTTTACTAGCTTTTGCAGCTTCACCCGCGTGGCATTTTGACATTTGTGCTATATCATAGGAACCTTTTGTGAACGTCGTCCACGGGAGCAATTGCTCCCTAAAATAAGCTCTGTGTTTGCCTCACGTCTCACTAAATATGTGTACGCTTTTACCTATAACTCAATGTGTAAACTTTTTAAAATAGCAAACTTCTCCTTTGCTGTAGCTGAACCAAATATCAAGAAATGGTTGTTATCACTGTCATATAAACAAACTGAAAAACTAGTGAAATGAGGTTCAAAGATGTTTTTCCAGCATGCTATGGACCCCTTAGCCAAGGTTGTACAATAAAAAAAAAACTAGTTTGTACTTTTTATTGTAAATTTTGCTGTAAGCATTGAAAAGAATGCAACTGAATGTGTACAATGCTCAGCGAGACAGCGAACTATGGAAACCGGCCACAGGGCGCCCAAGATACAGGCTTTGCCTAGTTTGGGGCCCGTTAGCACTACATTGTAATAGTATATTCTTTAATGTTAATAAATACCTATATTTTAATTATTTTTTTTTGTTGGATAATAGGCATAGGCCGACTTGTGCCAGTCGGTGGATGTTATGTTAACTACAAGCTGCGCAATATCCAATCCTGACTGAAGATCCCGGTCATTGGTAGAGATGAGTTCTTTGGAATTAATGTATAGAATTTCACACCATTGACTTTTAGGTGAAGAAAACATCGTGAGGCAACCTACATACATACATACATACGTCCGTAAAAAAAATTCGATGGCGTATGTGAATCCACCAACCAGCACTAGGCCAGCGTGGTGGATATGGCCGAATCACCCTTAGTGGGTAAGCCTACGTCCTGCAGTGGACTATTAAATAGGCTGGTACAGTACAGTACAGATTGAACTTTACATAAAGTTGCGCGTTGATTGGATATTGCGTAACTTGTAGTTAACTTCAAACTGTTGCTGCGTGAAAGAGTAACAAACACAATTTCGTATTTATAATATTAGTCAGAAGTGTTTTCATTTACCTTGGCAAAGAATAATAAGATATCATAGTGATTTTAAGTCATAAAGTACTTACTTGAGGCCATACATACGCCATCATGCCCCTTATCATATCCCGTCCCGTGACCGGCTTGGTGTCCCCCAGGTTTATATCTTCACGGGACAAAACAGATGCACCTGGGTGAAAGCAGTCTCTTTTTTGGATACCTAGGGACGGGAACACACCATCAGGACCAGGTGCCGAGTGGGAGGGATGGGGGTGGAGGGGGAAGCAAGCGGACTATAAAATCAGGGGTGCGGATAAAAGAGCTGCATTCCAACCAAAGTATTAGTAGCACAAGATTAAACATGAGTGAAGCTGAGAACAAAAAATGGTTTGCTAGTGAGAAATGTAAGCATTTGTGTAAAGGTACTATCACAGTACAGATAATTTTGTCTAGTTTTACAAATAAAATACATAGTTAAAAAATCTTAACGGTATTCTGTCCTGACTGTATAAAATAAAAGGCATACTTCATGACATAGCTGAACACCGTTATTTCAAATGTTGACTCAAGACAAAAATGCCTACACTGTTAAAAATGTTTAAAAATTAAACATACAAAAGGACATAAACCTGTTAGGCAATAATGAAATGTGATAAAGACTAATTGATTTCAAATTAAGAAATGCAAGGCAGAACATAAAAATGTAAAGTGAGACAAATATCACAATACTAGCCATACATTAGAAAAAACCGGACAAGTGCGAGTCAGGCTCTCACATCGAGGGTTCCGTACAAATATGTTGTTTAAAATAATTAAAAACCTGTTTTAGCATGTGCTAATGAAGTTTTTTTATAAAATACCTTACATTTTATGATGTTTATTTTAAGTGCTTTCCACACTAGATTTTAATCTCATACCTTACACCATACGATTTACTCACTTTGAATTTTCAACCCATATTTTGTAAATTTTGAGGCCCTATTTTTTTGTGATTTAAATAAAAATGCACAGTTTTCAGATTTATTCCTCTATGTTTACTCTGAAACAATGCTTCTCGCCAAATTTCATAGTTCTATGTCAACGGGAAATACCCTGTAGGTTTTAATTTTTGTGAGTGTCGAAATATGCGGTATTTTATGACATAAATGGCTTTAACTCTACACAACTGCAAGAGACCATAGATATATGTATACAGTTTAAATTTCAAGGCGATATCTTTATGCGTTCCCGATATAAAGAGTCTTGACATATACACAGACGGACAGACGGACAACAAAGTGATCCTATAAGGGTTCCGTTTTTTCCATTTGAGGTACGGAACCCTAAGAACTACAAAAACAGTAAAGTTGTATTTACAAACAGAATTACACAAATACAGTTTAACACATAGAAAATACAAAATATCTTAATTTGAACAGACACATTCCAATATAGATGTATTCTTATTAGATGCATAAAATGACAGATTTTGAGACTATGAGTAACATAAATATACGTCTATTGCATCAACCTTAGCTCCATGGGCATAGCCAGAAACTAATAATAATTAAATCATCTCATGTAAAGAAATCTGACACAAATTACAAAAACACTTCTAAAAAAGTTCCCACAATATGCAGATTTCGCAAAATATCCCTAACAAGATCTGGGTAGGATCAACTGTAGATTCTAGTCATGTAGAACCAGTTATTAACAATATGCAGTTAAAACCGAGTTATTTTACTTTGGCTTTTACTAAACACTAGAAATTTTGCACAATACTTGTCTTCGGTTTAACATGCTTATGTTAAATTGAAACTAAAACCTGGCTACACCCATGCATAGCTATAAAAACAATGTAAATAATTGTATCAGCCTTAAAATATTTTACAAAAGCAGCAAATGCTCAATAGCTAGCAAGGTAAAAGGTTATTGAGTTTCCAGTAATAAATATATTTGAATCTTGCTAATGACTACATTCTTGTTAACTTCTATATTACTTGAACTCATTACTAATGACCAAGAAGTTTTAAATAAGAAATCTCATTGGTAGTTTAATTAACTTAATACCTACAATTATTCATATTCAGATGTTCTATATAATCAACAATGGAAAATCAAAAGGGTTAGTTGCACCTTGTTTTTGGTGAATGGATGAGCTCATTAAGACCACAGGATGGCACTGGATGCAAGCCGTTACCAACTGGTCTTATTGGAAATCTTTAGAGGAGGCCTATTTCCAGCAGTGGACATCCTATGGCTGAAGTATGGATGGATAATTGGCACCTAAATTCTACAGTTGTTATAAGAATTGATTTTGACAAAAATCTCTTTAATGATCTCATGGTGGTTCATAGGGCTTGTGGCAATATGTTATGATTAATAATAATAAATCATTGATACTTTTTAACAGCTAGTTTTTTGTACTGGCTACTTCATAGTAGGTAGCCGTCTATCATCAGTACAGTAAAAACTTATCTTTATCGGTAGGTAATATGGCACAAAAAGTGTTGATAAAGTGAATTAGCACTTATAGCCAAGGTCAAGTTCAAAATTATATAACCTAATTTCCGTATCCATACTTGTATAGGCTTTGTATCTATTTAAGTAATAATTTGGAAACTCATAATGGGCCTAAACAGCCTTTGTTTATGTTCTTATCACTTACCAACTGGTATTTTTCCAGTCTTTGGTTTGTTTGCCAACACTGCAGCCAGGACATTTTTGGCGGTGTCTGATCCAGCGGCGTTGCTCGGGGGAGACGATGAATAAAACTAAAAACATTTTAACCAATTTATCAATCCATATTTGATGTAATTTCCATAAAATACATGAAATAACAAGAGGTTAACTTTGACTTCTTCAAGTACTGTTTACTTACCCTGTAATGGCTCGCAGCGGCACATTGTTTGCATATTAAATTAAATTGAGGTTTATTTAAAATTAATGACTGGGTACTAGCAATTGTCCTTGCAAATTTAATATTATTTTTAATTAATTTTGAGAATTTTCGATGTGACAGCAGCGCAGCCGCCATAGTGGTAATTTGACATCTGATTGTGATTGGATATTTGACTCATGTCATGTCAATTCTGACTTCTGCAGACAGGCTAGCCAGGCTGCCAAGTTCTGAGTTTACTATTTCCCTAATTAAACATAAAAATGGTTCGGCTCGAGATAATAATCAACCAAGTGCCAGTCGAACTCGCGCACGAATAGTTCCGCACTGTATAAGAATACCCTGTGAATATTTGAAACATTGTGTGTTCGACCTGTGAATATTCCTATTGTCGATATTATCTAATATCGAACTCAAAATTCACGCTTATAATATAAAAGCCCTATGAATGTTTATTTTATTATTTTTAGTATTATTTTGCTGCTACCACTCTTTATTTTTCAAGCTATTACGTTCATGAGATACAACCTGGTAACAGACAGACAGACGCGACGGACGGACCACAAATACAATTTTTTTTACTAAGGTAAAAACGACCTGGATCAATAAATAATATTTGCCTCACAATATTAAAATGAAAAATAATGGCTAATTAAAAGAGAAAAAAAAATCAATTATCATAATGCAATGTCAATAATGATAAAACATAGGAGTCTTAGTAACGGTCTCAATTTTTTCGGGAAAACGTTTAACGCTACCATGAAGGGGGTATGAAAGCACTTTTGTGTCGAAATTTCACTTCTCCCGCGCGCAGCGACTCAACGCACATTTTTTTTGTTTTAAATAATCACATGACACTAGTCAATATTTATTCAAAATATGCAACTTATTCCACAACACATCAACTCTTTCCCCTAAAACATGAGAATTCAGCCACTATGGTAGCCCTGCCTGAAGACAAGAAAGGAATCGTGTTGCCAGAGTGATCCCCGACCACAAAATCCTACTAATATTATAAACGCAAAAGTTTGTGAGGATGGATGTATGGATGTTTGTTACTCTTTCACGCAAAAACTACTGAACAGATTGAGATGAAACTTTGCAATAATATAGCTTATATATCAGAACAACACATAGGCTATAAATTATAATGATATTGTGTCAAAAATCAAAATATCATGCGGGCGAAGTCGCGGGTAAAAACTAGTCTATATATATAAAAGAAAGTCGTGTTAATTACTCCACTTATAACTCAAGAACGACTGAACCGATTTAGCTGAAAATTGGCAGGGAGGTAGTTTAAAGCCAGGAGAAGGACATAGGGTACTTTTTATCCCGTTCCTTTTTATTATATTTTTAATAGTTATTCATCTTATCTTTTTCATATCATCTTTTCCCTTAAATAATCGTTAGCGAAACTGTCACCTATCACAACGACGCTAATAGGCCCAATTTTGAAGGCATCATCGTAATTATAACATCTAATTAAAATATTTCTGTTTCTTTTTCACTTTAGGCATTCGATAGAGAGAACACTTTTTACATTCCTATTAAATGTACGATAGCGCGTTCATAATTAGGCCTAAAATTGATTGATGAAACGTAATAAGATGACAGGTGACATTTATTGACTGCAGACTTTTATAAATGTCAAGCTTAGCATAGCAAAGAGACAAATTGTCTTTTCACCATTATAGCTCCTCGAGAACGAAATATAGTATGGATTGACAATGATAACTGACATTAAAATTGGACTAAATGGTTTTTCCCTATGCCATGCTACGTATTACAATGACGTTTAATACTGGGCCGTCATTTTGTCTGACATTAAAAATATTTTTAAATATACCACCGTTAGAGGTTAAACATGTTTCTTTATTCTACCTTTATGGTACAGAATCCATACTAATATACGAAGAAACGGATCGACTTGATTTTTAGGAGTAGTATGGCATGAGTATCTTGACTAACTAAGGTTATTAACCTTGACTGTGACCTTGACATGAACATACATTTCTGTTGGTTTGGTTAGGATTGAACAGTGATAAAAGTGCAGCCCGCCTCAGTTGCGGTACTCCTCATGAGGCACGCAACTTACCGGCCAGCCTCTCAGCTGCTTGAGTTAAAAAGCCCAGAAAAGCGGCCCAACCACGAGTGCAAACTTCTAAGCTGCCAAGAGAGAAAAGACCCAAAAAATCGGGAGACATCGAGCGCCGCTTTCTCAGCTATCTCAGAAGAAACCCAGAGAAGCGGCTCTATCTGGGATTCCCGCGCCGCCCATAAGCCTCGGCTACTAAGTTCCCCCGCCACGACAAGACGGGAACCAGTACACTCTAACCTTATCTTAATCAACAGAAGCATTTATAAGTATAAGGTATTATGATGTCAGGTTAGGTTTGGACAGTGGCAATGTGCAAGGGTCCTTGACTTTTTTTTTATAGAGCAAGTGCCTTTATTAACTAACACTAAATACATAACTTATAATGTAAAACTTCATAAACTACTACATAACAAGCAATTGGATCATCCACAGACCCTTGAAGGTCTAAAGATAATCCAAATACTCAAGCCCACTGCCAGTTAGCAGCGTGCCCAGCATGCTGGCAGCATTGGCACGCTAATTTGCAATGCTTATACGTTAGCCAAATAAACACCAGCATTTTGGTCACACGTCGGGTACACCAGAAGCTCAGAAAGACTTTTGAAAACAAGACCGGCCACCACGCGCACAATGTCTCAATTTCAAACGGCTCAAATATGTAACCACTGCCGAGGTTAGCATATTTGCGCCGTTTGTGCTGCTCCGAATCGGCCAACGCTCCAGCCATTCTCTGAGTCTCAGAAAGATGTGACGGCACCAAACTATCGACGCAAGTCGCGTCTCATACTAAGGGCCGTCTACACTTCCATGAGACCAGCTTCATACCGTCAGGCCTTTTGCCATCACCAAGCGCAAACCCATTCGGTTCGAGTACGGCTGCTATATTGGTGGTCGCAAAAGCCCTGCGTATGACATCGTTCACACTGGCGTGGCAATCAATTCGACCAGCGCTTCTTGAGCAAGATAGACGGCGGTGACCGAGCTGGTCAACTAGGGTACTTGAATAGGTGAGAGCGCTCAGCCATGTGCGGCGCGGCAGCAAGGTGGGTCGACTATCTCGACGATATCATCAATACCGCCGGTCGAGCCTGGTCACGACCGGCAAAGAGCCGAGGTAGATGTCACAGAAATAGAGAGGCCTGTACCCAGCAGTGAGACAAAGAAAGCTGCGGATGATAACCATGACAAAACAAATTAGTTAAGATTGACTGTTTCTTGGGTTTGAAATGATTGTTTGCTACAATATTTGTGTACCGTTTCACATTGAATTGGGGCTAATATTTTGTGGCGCACTTACTATTACTTACTTCGTATCTACCGATTTTAGACCATAAAGCCGGAAACATACTATCGGACGCGGCTGACGGACGCGACTGACAGCCGCGACTTAGCAATGTGCACAGTTTTAAGACATCCGGTGTGCCAGAACGCTCTCGGACGTCCGAAAGCTCAAGGTCGTCCGAAGGTGACGTCCGCGACTTATGTCCGATAGTGTGCACGGTTCAGTGTACTTTCATAGTCTAGGTCGCGGCTGTCAGTCGCGTCCGTAAGCCGCGTCCGATAGTATGTTTCGAGCTTTACTGTCTTTACAAAAGTGAGATAGCTCAACCAGATCTACATTTTGTATGATAGCTGTCGAACTTAAAAGTAGTTTATCTCCGTATCTGTCAAATTTTGTTCAATGCTATCTTTACGAAAGTGAGATAGCTATACCAGATCTACATTTTGGATGACAGCTATCGAACTTAAATGTGGTTTATCTTCGTATCTGCCGATTTTAGACCATTACTGTCTTTACAAAAGTGATATAGCTTAGCCAGATCTACATTTTGTATGACAGCTGTCGAACTTAAAAGTAGTTTATCTCCGTAACTGTCAACTTTTGATCAATGCTATCTTCACGAAAGTGAGATAGCTGAACCAGATCTACATTTTGGATGATAGCTGTCGAACTTAAAAGTAGTTTATCTTCGTATCTGCCGATTTTAGATCATTACCGTCTTTACACAAGTGAGATAGCTAAACCAGATCTACATTTTGGATGACAGCTGTCGAACTTAAAAGTGGTTTATCTCCGCAAATGTCATCTTTTGATCAATGCTATCTTTACAAAAGTGAGATAGCTCAATAACATCTACATTTTGGATAGCCATTAAACTTAAAATATCTTAAGGTAGGTATCTCCGTAAGGTTAGCTACCTACATTCATTAACTTTCGCGGTACGAAGTTCAAACGAAGTACGAAGGTAAAAACTAATAACTTATCTTCTTATTTTTCGTTTTTAAATCCAACCTTGACGCAGTGGGTGTACGGGACATAGATGAATGCACAGGAAACAGGAATTACACCTACACCCCCATTATCATCATCAATTGATCATCATCATTTTTAGGCGTTCACCGTCAGATATTTAGGCCTCTCTCCATCAATCTACATTAAGGAGAGTTAGGAATGCTACAAATATTTTTGGTTGGCACATTTGGATCGGCAGGTTAATTTACATGAAGTTATACCTATAACGTATAACTTCGTGGGTCCTGGTATGTATGAACTGCTAACATCCTTCTTTGGTCAACTAGATTTTTCGAGTTATTTGACAAGGAAATTTTTGAAATTTTATCCGTTAAAGTCTTTATGTGAAGAATGTTGTTTTTTCGGGAATCGCCTAGTTTTCTGTGGATTTAGTCTGTATTTAAAAGTTTTAATCTTAGAAAAAGGTTATATTTTTGCGTGTGTTTATTCCCGCATGTTACGTGTGTTATGTTTTGTGTTACGCAACACACAAGAAATTACGTTCAGCCTAGTTCACATTAAATAAATGTGATAAGGTTTATTTTAATTCACATCATTGTTTTAGTTGAATTCTTTTGCAGCCTAACTGATCAGTTATATATGATTATTGTATCTGTAAAATATACATCAAATAAAAAGTGATTTGATTAAGAATGTGTACTTTATATTAAATATTGTAATGTTATAGGGATAATGTTGCACCTTGAATTCTTAAACGCGGCAGTTTAATGCCTGAAAAAGTAACACACTCCTTGGTACACTGTAAGTATATTATTGTTACCAAAAATTTTCGTCTGCGTATTAAATTTGGAGGTTACCGGCGATAATACTTAAATGAATCTTATTTTGTTATAACTATTAAGTTTTTACAAAGATTTTAAGTATGTAAATTATATTTTAGTATATTACGGGAAGTTTTACTAGTTTTATTATTTGATCAATTGATCATTTGACAAGGAAAGTTTTGAAATTTTATCCGTTGAAGTCTTTATTACTGTGAAGAATGTTGTTTTTTCGGGAATCGCCTAGTTTTCTGTGGATTTAGTCAGTATTTAAAAGTTTTAATCTTAGAAAAAGGTTATATTTTCGCGTGTGTTTATTCCCGCATGTTACGTGTGTTATGTTTTATATTGTCACAAATTATGTGTTTAAAAAAAAATTATGTGTGCTAGGTTAACTATTTTCCGTTGTGTTATATTATTTCAAGTGTGTTATTGTGTGTTACACTTTCAATTGTGTTATTGAAAAATTTTTCATGGCCTTACCCACAAGGTGTTCCTTCTGGATCATGCCCCTTTATCCTGTTCACGTTGTGTTGCAAATGCGCAGAACGCAGCACTATTGCTCATTGCACAGAACAGCAGTGGCTTTAAGATTGCTTTAGTTCTATTGGCCTGAGCCTGTATGGCTAGTCTCAGTGTTAGTGTGTGTGTAAGGGGCAAGTACACTTATCCCAGATGTCAGGGGGGATAGCTCAGTAGGGATAAGTGCACCAGGCCGCCCATTTCGCTATCGAAAAATTTTGAAAGATTTTTTCAAGTGTTAAACTACGTCCCGGACTGTCGGTAATTAATGATAATAAAACTATATACAAAAGCTGTTGTATATTTAAACGGTATAACATTTGCAATATATTTTTGGTTTTGTTTTTATGGTACATTAAAAATTATAAAAAAAGTACAGTACAGTAAAAGCAAAAGTTCACACTATTAAAATGACAGCACACATTTACTTATAATTTTATAATCCAAAACAAGAATTTGCATAATTTTCAAGAAAACAACGTACTGGGACTTTTTATCTTAACTGGTCTCCTTCCCTAACGAGAGGTATCTCAGTAATACACCCATCATAAACCTTCCAAGCAGATCCACTTTGTCCACATTCGTACATATATACAGCTGCTGTGCCACATATGGCAGCCGGCTGAAAAGGTTGCCTGGCCACAAACTGTTTGAATTGTGCAGCATGTTCCTTCCAACCTTTAATTTCATTAGTCAAAGTGGTAGTTGTAAAACCTGGATTCATAGACATTACTCTGACACCGTATATTCCGTAGTTTAGCGGGTGGCCTAAAGTTCTCGTGAACCCCATGATACCAAACTTCGTAGTCTTATAGTAAACCAACCAAGGATCTACAGTGTATCCATAAATAGATGAAACGTTGATGATCGTGCCGCCGCAGCCTCCTCTATCTTTCCTCATGCGGTTAAAAAATGCCATCGTCCATTCCATAAGTCCCACGAGATTTACTTCTAAGACTTTTCGCATGTTCGATTCATCTACTAATCCAGCATTATTGACTAAAACATCAACATTACAGTGCTTCTCGTAAATCTTCCTCGATACTTCTTTTAAATCTTTGGTAACGTCGCATAACATAAAGCATGCTTTTCCGTTTCCATATTTTCTACTTATATTTGCGGCTGCTTGTTTTCCTAACTTGTCATTATTATCGAGGATGACGACCATTTTGGTCCCCGCTTTTACATATGACTTCACTATTTCATATCCAATTCCTTCAGCGCCACCAGTAACAACTGCCACTTTCCCTTCAATGCTTCTGCCTGAAATGGATACAAGATTAGGATTAAATCTTTCAGTTCATTACCACTTACTATTTATTTATCATTGAAAGAATACCTACATCGTGATACCTGAGTACGTCCGTAGAAGAACGTCGTATGTGAACCCACCAACCTGCACTATGATTTTTTTTTTTAATTTTTGAGCCGTACCTCGCGTCATATTACGACATTACGTCGCCGCCGCCTTCCACCAAACACGAAGCAGTAACAGGTGCCAGTTGAATTCAAACTACACTCATCTGTATATTTACCACTACTACTGACGCAGGTATAGATGTGTATCACTTAAGGCGTAGTTAAAAAAACTTTGGCTCGTTTGTTTCATATCACTTACCCCGAGTAGTCCTTGGCTGTATCAAAACATTTGTCAGTAGATTTTTAGCGTCAGTTCCATCGGAGTCTTTTTCCGGGGGTGGCGAAGAATAAAACTGGAAACATTACAAACTACTAAAACTATCGTAGTTTAGCAAAAGATAAAGATTATTGACACCAAAAATTAGCGTCAGTTCCATCGGAGTCTTTTTCCGGGGGTGGCGAAGAATAAAACTGGAAACATTACAAACTACTAAAACTATCGTAGTTTAGCAAAAGATAAAGATTATTGACACCAAAAAAGCCGCATCTAACTAAACTTATAAATGAAACCCATAAAAGAGGCCTATTTAGTAGCTATCAAATCAATCTGAACATCGGGAAAAAATCCTGTTGGCTAGAGTAGTCTGACCATCAGTTTGACCAATGAGAAACACCCGAATAAAATAAATGTCTGTTTCCTATTGTAGATATCATGTACTTAGTACAGGGAGGTGAAAATCCTGGCTGTGGACCGTAAGACGTGGAAGTTCGACAACAAGTTGGACTTCCACAACAATTTCAAATCAATTTCCAAATCAATTTCTTCGTTGTGGCGCAACAACGAACTTATTCATTTTCGCGCACTCATTATGTGTGACTTCCTGGATTCTTCTTACTTACCCTGCAAAATTTTGCGGCGATGCGTTGTGTGCATACTGTATTCGACTGAGATTCATTGACTGACTGAATACCAAAAACAATATTAGTAAACTTTAAGTGATTTGGAATTAGTTTGCCGAATTTCCAACATATTAGCAGCGTAGCCGCCATTGTGATAGTCTGACATGATTAAATTTTTTGGACATTTCTATCAGTGTTGTTGCGATAGTGATAACATATCGATATGTATTGTAAGTAAAACTATAGTATAAAAGTATAAATACTATCGCAGCCTTGAAAATAAGTTATAATATCGATAGTGCTATCGAAACTATTGTCGTTTGACATTACTTCCGATTGTTAAAAACAAAAAATACTATTCCCAATCAGCCAATCAGAAGCCCGGAGTCTGCAACGTGCAAACGAAATTTAAAGCGACGGCCGAACAATAATTATCAAGACCTAAAATGATACACTATCGGATTCCTAGCTATCATCTCTGTGGGCACAATACATGGCCTGGAGGAGTACTCCTTTGCGAGATGTTATCCTATCATCATCATCTTGACATAGAGGACCAGGTGGTCCAAAGGTAATATTGATAGTATGGACACAATCGAAAATATTGACACTATCATTACTATCGATGTTATTGATAGTAGCATTGCTCGATACTATCGATAGTATCGCCAATATTCAAAGCTATTGTATGATTTTTACCATAGTGTTGCTGACAATCGATATTTTTGATGGAACTATCCACAGAAGGGAAAAAAAATGTTCTGTGGGAACTATCGATAGTGCACTAGATAAATTTTGACTTTAACTATCGATAACGAAACTATCGCCTATCGAAACAACGCTAATTTTATCAGACAAATGAGACATTTTATTTTTCACTAAGGAAGAAAGAAGAGCCTACAAAACAAAGATTTTATTTTACAAAGTAAAACCTAATTTAGAAATAGAATACTTAGTTGGAAAATATATACTATAGAATAGGAACACTGATCGTTGAAAATCAAGTACCTAAGGAAAAAACCGCACAGCTATTACAACTAGAGATAGCGATGTTGTCACTTGGTGAGGCAATGGGTCTGACAAACGTTTTTTACTTTACATGGCAAAAAAATCTACAAAAAATTAACGATCAAAGTGCGTATTTCCGGCCAAAGATTTTTATAAACTAAGGTGGGAGCTCACTAACCGCTGACGTCACAGCTCCAGTCATTCAACAGTCGTGCTCTCGTTCGCACGCCTCAGTGCAGTGAAAAACAAAATTATAAGGTTCTCTGTGGTAAACACGGGAAAAAATACTATATGGTGCCTCGGTACTTCAATTCAACAGTTAAAACACCCGATAAACTATATTTTCAAGCGATTGAGGCCCAAAAAGTGAGGAAAAAGTTGATGACAGCCATAAAAATAGTTGACCTAGAACCTACCTATGTAAAAAGCACTGACATAATAGTAATTCTGTATTAGCCTTTTAGTAGTCCACTATAGGACGTAGGCCTACCCACAAAAGGTGATTGGGCCATATTCCACCCCGCTGGCCCAGTGCGAGTTGGTGGATTCACATACATGTACGGATTGTACATGTATGTGAATCCACTATTACACAATACACGACATACGTGTACATTGTTATACTTAGTATAAGTAGTAATAAGTAATTAAGAGTACTTATTGTTCTCTTGCAGCGCCCTAACGGGGTCTATGTTTTGTACTACAATTAGTCTTAACATTGTTATGTACACTACATTGTGCAAATAAAGAAATAAATTATTCGTTGGCGTTATTCTAATAAAACATATGAAATAATCATCATTAACCTCGACATCTTGATTGTGAGTACCTACCTCGTACCTCACAGCCGCGCCGCCACCCCGTGTCGCGGTTGTGGGCTGAACGGAGTGGTGACGTAATAGTTTGCCAGTATGGTAACGGGACTATAAATGAGAGACAAGATGGTATAACTCTGATTTATTATTTAACAGAAACAACTTATATACTAAATGCCTATCTTTGTCATGCCTAATCAACATCACGTACACTCTACAATCTATTGCTGCTACATATCAATATCATGAGCGCGCAAAACCTCTGAAATTCAAGGAAGTTCTTAAGACGAGGCACCGGGCCGAGAAACACGAAAACGGCAAAAACGAGTACTTTTGAATGCGCGATGTGAGAGGATGAATGATATCGATTCAAATTTAAAAAATGTCATAGATAAGGGAAAATCTTAATAAATTGAATGAACCGGACAAAATTTTGAAAAGTAACCGGCTTTATTAAAAAAAAAATAAAACAAATTGCTCACCAAAAAAATTTTAGTAATTCGAATGCTCAGAATTATCAGCGACAACACCCCATTATTTTTTACGAATAAAATAGCCAGATCCCTTTTCTTTATTATAAACCGAGAATTTTTTTTTTTTTAAATTGTATATTATGAGTAATTAATTAAAAACTCAATCAAATCTCTTCGCGCCTACTCTAGTTTAGCTTTTACTCTACAGTGTTTGCTCAGAATATTTGATCAGGCACTATCTGGGCCGCCGCCGCCGTACCGGTGCGACGTTGCGACTCCGACGAGCGCATGATTCGCTCAGCGTCGGGCTGGCAACGCCGCAAAGTACGGACGGCGCGAGATGCGTGCTGTTTGTTTTTGGTTATTGTCTTCTAGGTACTCTGTGCGACGACAACCGAGTAATTTACTTCAGAATTATTTTCAAAATTATAAGTTAGACTTTAGTGTACTATATTATATTGTAGCTTTAGAACATTATTATAGTAGGTAGTAAGTTAGGTAGTATTTTTATTTGGTAGTGTGTAAATAGTAGTGAACAAGTGTGCATAGAAAATGGGGAGGAAAAATAAGCGGAAAGAATTGTTTTTACAAAAACGAAAAAGAAAACCTAAAAAAAATGACGGAATGTTTGGGTAAGTCGAATTACATATATAATAAACTTGCAATAAATAGTTGCACTCTAATGCCCTAATAATAAAGTCTATATTTGGCAAATACACATTCGTCTACAGATTATGGATTATCACATTCTTACTACCTAGGTACTTCAATTTTTCTGCATTTACCTATATTTACAATTTTTTTAGGTCAAAAAAACGGAAACTGCAACCTGACGATTGTCAATCCACATCCTCAACAGGGCCAGTAGATAGAGAGTGAGTCCATGCCAAGTACCTATCTATCATGTCAGCAATCAATTTAAAGTATCTAGTAATAATACTCCGTCTATTCTTTATTTTCAAGTGTGTACCTACTAAGATTTGTCTGTACAAACTAACCATACTGTAGGAAACAAATATCAGAACAAAAAGCTATGGAGTCGTCTCTTGATATTTTAGAAACCTATCTAAAATAATGATATTTATTAGGTGATGTTCTATCACCTAAATAATTGTGTTAGCTTTAACTTTTTAATAATTATATAATTACATCATTTTATGTTGTAGCCACCCAGAAATATCACCAACATACGCAGAGTTACACAACGTGTTGCCGACATCTGGGGATTCAGAGGAAACGGTAAATTTAAACACTTTTTTTAAATTATCACGGTTATAGTATTGTCTTTTACCGACTTCAAAAAAGAGGAAGTTGTCGATAGGGTTATTATTTTTTCTTCTTTTAAATAAACGAAATTAAAATTATTCTCCCTGCTTTATCACAAAGATTTTCCAGGTATTTAGTGAGTAGTTAGTACCTATACCTCCGCCACTGTACTCCATTTTGTACATGTCTAATTCCTTTAATAGTAATGTAAGTAATTTAATTTCAGTTAAAAGAACCAAATCCTGAAAATGAAGAGTTACAAAATGTGTTGCCCACATCAGAGGATTCGGTGGAAACGGTAAACTTAAGTACCTTTTTAAACTATCGCGATTATTGTCTTGTCTTTTTACCGACTTCAAAAAGAGGATGTTGTCGATTTGGTTATATTTTGAAAATGTCGTTTTTTACTTCGTCTGCAAGTTGAACTTGTGTAATTTTGTTTCAGTTAAAGGAACAAAACCCTGAAAATGAAGATATTCCATACATATTCGAAAGTACCTCTGAAACTACAGTAAGGATTTTGTTATAGCTAAGGCATGTTTACATAATAAGAAATTCAAACTTAATAAATACTAAAATATGTGCTTAAATTTCAAGCAAGATGCTCTGGTGCAGTAATATCTTTTAACACCGGCAACTTGCTGTCGACTGTCCACCGTAATGTTTATGGAAATAGCCCAAAAAAAACTATTACAAAATACGAAAGAGCTGTAAATGAAAAAAAGAATAGAACAAAACAAAACTGCAAGAGGAAAAAAAATCGTACTTTGGTGCCGCGTACATTAAATCTAGATTATGGAGAAATTGTGGATAAGCCAGACTTGGATGACGACACATTAAAAAAGGCCAAAGACACCTTCATCCAGAATTTGACGAAAACCGAAGAACAGCGAAAAGACGTAGAAAAACGAACTATACTACAAAGTGAATCTGGAGAATGGTTGGAATTAAGGCGAAGCATGTTAACTGCATCAAACTTCGGTAAAATTGTAAAAAGAAAAGAGTCGAATACATGCCGAAACGTAGTAAAAAATTTACTTTACAAGCCAAATATTGACAACGTGTCATCAATAACTCACGGAAAAAAGCACGAAAAAATTGCAATCGAACAATTATCGGTTATGGTAGACACAAAAATTAGAAAATGCGGTCTATTTATAGATGAGCAATATCCATTTTTGGGGGCAACGCCTGATGGGATTACCGATGACAACAAAATAGTCGAAATAAAATGTCCCATAGCACCATTTAAAATGGGTATAGACGAGGCAATTGAACAGAACAAGATGCATTTTTATAAAAAAAATAAAGACGGCGAAATAGTAGTCAACAAAAAATCAGACTGGTATTTTCAAGTCCAAGGCCAGTTACATATTTGCAGAAAACAGGAGGCCTTACTTGGAATATGGTATGGAGACAAAAAAATGAAAATAGAAATCATAGAAAGAGACGATAAATTTTGGTCAGATATAATGGAGCCAAAACTGCTTAAATTTTACTATGATTGTCTTCTTCCCGAGTTGGTTGACCCTAGACACATAAGGAACAGGCCAATTCGTGACCCAGAATACGTGATTTCAAAAGGGAAAGAAAATGATTCAGCTACCATTTCAATAGAAAAAAATACTGGTGACGTTGACGATTGTTCGGTCGGGGATACCATAGATTATGTGATGCCATTTTCAGAATATTGATATATTTTTCACAAAAAGCGTTAGTTTTAACATTAAGATACCTACACTTTTCAACACTATAGTAGTTGATAAAAATGATAAACACTTTACTAATTTGGCAGCTTCGCAGATAGCGTTCTAGCTTAATCAGACAAAGCAGAGCCGGAATTTCAGAGAGATGCAGGTTCATATCCTACGAGCTCGTCAATTTTTGAAATGTTTGTCACAAAAAGAAAGTTTCTATAAACCAAGTGTGTGAAGCACGATAAAAATAAGTTCATTGATTATGATACCTGTACATAATCAACATTAATTTGTATACAGGGTTATTTCTAATCAATTAGCATCCTTTTAGAGGTTTATTCTGTACATGTACATCAAAACTAACAACTTTTGTTCTGCAACATTTCTCAAAATTAAAAAAAAAAAGCTGTTCCATACATTTTGTTGCGGGTCACGGGTAGACTCACTATTCTACGGAGTGTCTACCCTTGACCACGGTTGATGCAACTCGGACGAAGCGTCGGGATGATGAGTTATTTATTTATCTCGTAATTTCAGTGCGCGATAAGTCCCGTAGTATATAATAATAATGTGTTCAAATCGCGAAAGTTTAAAAACAGCAGTTGAAATAACCCTGTATTGTATGAAAAAAAAAACATTAAAAAGATCAAAATAAATTTTGCCTTTTTTTTAAATTGTTGATTAAGGACAAGGCGACTCCATGATTATCTATGCTCTAGGCAAATTGAGTTGACGCGTGCCGCCGCCGCGCCGTTAGCAGCGCCACGTACGCTAGCCCAGCGTTGCCGCCCGCCGCTCTGGCGTGATCCTGTCAAGTGAGACCGCGTAAAATTTTGTCCGAGTGAAGGGGCGCGGTACTCGATTTTGAAACTATAGTTTATCAATGCGTCACCTTAAAGTTCTCGTCGCTATAACTTCGGAAATACTACATGCATTGAAGTGAAATAAAAAGTAATGTTATGTCAAAGAAGATATAATAATACTTATGTACATGATCTACGCTCCGATGTTAGGTGTATTTGATAGTAATATTTTGATCCTTTTGTGTTCTCCATTCTCAACCACAAAAATGTATGGAAAATCGAGCTCAGCGCTGTCAAAACTGTCAAATATGTATTGGAATTTGACACTACTGAGAGTAACATGGCAACTAGCCACTGAATCGAGTTATTTTTAACTCATGCCATATTAAGTCATTACATCTCTTTCTTTCTTTTCTCGATCGACCACATTATCCCTCTGCTATCTCTGTGGAAAAAACAGAATAACGGGTGGGCGCGGTGTTTTCTTCTTAACGTGAAACTTTTATTACATCGCCTCTTACTTTTTCGTCCATCTATTGCATGTTGCTTGACGGTCTGAAAAAGTTTCACTTTAACCGTGATTTCGTGGTGGTTTCATAAAACCACACAATCATTTCTTTATAGCACTGTCGTGATCACAGAAAAGAGAAGGAAATAGAAAGGA
The DNA here is from genome assembly GCA_949316475.1 of Hypomecis punctinalis. Classification (NCBI taxonomy): domain Eukaryota; kingdom Metazoa; phylum Arthropoda; class Insecta; order Lepidoptera; family Geometridae; genus Hypomecis; species Hypomecis punctinalis. The sequence continues at coordinate 25,175,244 of OX438800.1, read as the reverse complement.
AATGTGGAGGGGGGTTTGTAGCCACTATCATGAGTTATAACTCAAGATACGTGAAATCGTGACATTTACTGTTTCAGTCGTTCAAGTGATTTCAGAGGTAATTTTTGCCCAAAAAATGCCAGTTCGCGCTATTGTAACTTGTCGAATACAGAGCAAAGACTTTAGTATACAAAAAGAAGGAATATCCTTCCAATAGCAAGTCTAAATTGTGGGCATTTTTTTATATAAACGTTATCTTTTACTGCCTAGAATTTTGTTGATAGTGGTGGCAAAACTTGCAAACATTTTATCGACATCGATAAATTTTGCTACAAAGTTAATAATATGTCGGAATAAAAAATATCGATGTCAATATAATTATTTTAATTTCAAATGTTTTGTAATTATAGCATATTATAATAAAAAAAATTATCGATATCGATAAATTTTGATAGTAAGTTAATATTATCGAAATTAGACATTTATTGTTATCTGCATATTTAGTAACATATTTGTGATTGTGGTGTACTTTTTAGTAATACATAATTGTATTTGCACCACATTCTAACTGTTATACTACTTATGAATAAAAGTTCCCAGCTGGGCTAGGATGCCCACGAAGTAATATTTCTTTCGACGTGTCAGAACGAGCCAGCGTGATGGCGATGTATATATCTGTCACTTTTTCACACGTTGAAAGATTTCTTTTTGTGGCATTTCGTGGGCGCATGCTGGACCAGCACTGACAAAGAGTAAATGGATCGAGGCAACAGGACGACATGACTGGACTCCTACATTTTTTTTGGAAACCATCAATACCTAAAATAGAAACCGTAATTATACATTCGATGATAAGGTATACACATAATGTATTCTGTAATAGAATTGATGGAAGACGTGTTTAGTGTTTTGTTATAATATGAGTTATTTTGGGGGTGATTTGAACACGAAGGATGCCGTACTATTATTCAGTAAAGATTTACATTTTCTGAAGTACCTACCTAATACAATTTTATAGTTCATATAAAAAAATTTAGTGTGTCTAGGTATAACGGTTCCGTTTTTAAAAGATATCTATAATTATATTGACTAAGAGACGCTAAAATTGAAAAGATGTAAACGAATCACCCCGAAAAATCTCCCGCTCGCACAAGCACGCGCTCTCACTCGGCCACGTAACCATTTACGTATACATTCAGCTAATCCAATGATTCAATTATAGAGCTCCAAACTAGAACAATTCGATTGTAATAAAATTATTCTGTTTCTTTTAAAGATTAGCGTCGCATGGAATATGTATTTGCCAGTGTCAAGTGTAAGTTCTATTATGATGTTATGATAATTACTACTATTGTTACATGTAATTATGGTGTTGTTTATTAAAATGTTTCTATTATGATATTATCATTTTATAAATAGTCACAGACGTAGGCAGCACAAAAATCTAGATTTAATTGATTATTTTTTGCCAACAATGGCATTTGGCCGACTTCCACCGTTTACAAAATCCAAATAGTTCGCAGGAATTGATGTGGCATCCATGTAGTAATTTTTAACACTATTGTTGATTTTACATTTTTTTTTCGGCTCAGCTGATTTTGATATCATTTAAATGATTTCAGCTAGGGTGTACTTGTATACCATTTCAAAATTAAAATAAAAAATAAAACGGTCCATAATTGGCGAAAATACCGCTGAAAATATACAAAAACATACATACAGACGAACATAGTAGGTAGTAAGTAAGTAAGTTCGTATAGGTCGGGTGGCTAGCCCTGGTAGGTAGTAGGTACCTTCACTTTTTGGAAGTAGGTAAAAAGTCACTGTCACATCTAAGTCATGCCTGAGTAAAGCAGTAGCGAATTTACTAATAGCGCCGCCCTTTATGGAGTTTTTGTAACAACACAAAAAATCACGTTACACATTACATTATTTTGTCTACACTATTGTACGTAATTCAGTTCATAATATTCGAAATAGCACAAATTTTCACATATTACCACTGATAGAAACACAAGTTTTACAAATTAATACAATACGGCGCGTTGACATGATTTTTCAGTGTTTATTCCAAAACTTCCTAAATACTAATAAAACTGCACAATCATTGTCATCAATTATACACTATATAGATTCAGTTACATAATCCATGTATTATGCAAAAAGTATAAAATCACGTTATCGATAAAATTAAACTGCACAATCACATCGCTCATCACTAGCTAAATGCCAAAAAATAACTGTGATACCATATTCAAATTCGAGATTGGCCCATTTTTTTTTTTTGGCTTGGCATGTTGGTGCATTTGCCATTGTGATGTAACATTAATAAAATAAAGTGTATTAAATAACTTAAACTCGGCATTTAAATTATGACCAAATTAACGTATCTTGGTGATGTGACAGAGAGTATACTACGCTCTATTTTAAAGTAAAAAAAATATTTCCGAAGCTAGTGGAAATTGCACAGTTATTGTGCAGATATTTTACAGTGGTAATACATACTTGGCGACAGCGGTTTTCATTGAAAATTGTCATCGATTTCCTTTCTAATTAAAGTAGTTCGCTGTTCTGTGGTCGTGATGCATGACTAGATCGCAGGTCGCAGTTGTCTAGGAGACCCTTAAAAATACTGAGTGGGAAAAATAATCAATGCTGGCAATGAGTTGCGGCCGCGGACCAGCACACGCGCTAGGAGTAAATATTTTCTTTGAGCACACCCGCCAAATTCAAGTTTACAAGCACAGAGTTCTGTTATATTTACAAGGGATTTTTCAGCAAGCATATCACTTTTCATTACACATTTTCTGGGACGGTTTTTTCTTTGTCTTGGTGTTCACTGTTCAGTTTGCAACAGAGATTTGCGTTAGCAACGCATGCTGAGGGCGAAACTCAAAATCATTTCTCGTACACCCTTCAAACAAAATGAGTAGGCAGACTGAATCGATATCCTTATTATCTTAGTATTGGTATTGTAGGTGTTTTTCAGATGAAATTAATACTCAAAGAAAAGGAAATTCAAACAATGGTCAATAAAATTTTGCAATGCTCATCTAACATTTAATAAACTTTTCTAAAATACTAACATATTGACACATCAATTCTATGCAATTACATAAAATAACACACTGATTTTCAAACATTTTCAACTTATTTATTGACACACTAATACTTTCACATTTATCCCTAACCATTGGCATTATTATATCATTGAGACTATTGTCCGTTGAACATATTGCAGCTGAATAAATTAATTTGCTCACATCTGTACCATGATTGTAGTAATATTTAACTACCATTAAGAGTCCATAAAAATTATAACTTAGGCCTCTGTTGTCTATGTATAAATCTTTATTTAGGCTGTGATTGTTCACAAATGAAATCTGATCCTGGGATAATTTACGAGAGTTTGAATCTAGATAATCACAAACAGTTTCGAAAGCAAATGGAACATAGTCTAATTCATTATCGGGTAAGAAGAATCCATATTCTGTTATAAGTTTTAGGTTGTGGCTATCACCGTAACATATAAACACTTCGGAGTATGGCTCAAAACTGTTCTTTGTATAAATAGAAAAACGGACGTCACAAAATAAGTCTCTATTCAAATCTTTTACATTCACATTTTCAATATTATTACTAACGATTAATTGAGTTTCGTTTCGAGCATTCAGACTGTGGTTTATCATATCCAAATATGGGCATAATGATATTTTTGTGTTGTCAGTTATCAAGTTTAGAACTGTGTTTGAAACATCTTTCAAGTTGATAACTTTAGATAAATCCATAAAAACGCATCTTGTATTCACTGTGAAATATGCCCATTCGTAAATAGATTTTGTAAAAGAATTTTTGAGGGCAACAATCAGGCCATCTTGGCTTAGGTTATTCTTTAAAATATCATCAAAAATTGTGTAGGAGGATTCAATGATATCGCTTTGCTTGTGGATCACAGATAGTATGTCAGCATCAATGAAGGATTTTATGTCATTTGGCAGGAAATATGGTACTGTGTACTCTTTCGGTAAACTTTCTAAATAGACTGACCACTGTGAATCTGCCCGACTCTTTAGATAAGTTAAATAAAATGCCATCAGTGACTGGAATGATATAGTTTGTTTGTACTTTGACAAACATTGAATTTTATTTACCAAAAAAATGCTACAAAACGGTATATCCATCAAAAGGGTAGTTACATTTATGGTTAAATTCAAGGGTAAATTCATGAGCTCTTCTCCCGCTCGAATCTTTTCTTTCGTGAGTACTCCGCGGCCCGTGTCGTCGAACACAGCCAGGCCGAGCTTTTCATTGCGTCGTATACCGTTTACAGCGAGCCAGCGGTTTAATAATATTACATCTTTGTCACTATCACAAGCGCAATAGTTTCGCGGTTTCTTTTGATTCCTCTTACGCCGAGTGCGTCCCATGTTCGCCAATCTGTACAGCAGTTTGTCTTCGTTATTGGCTTCATGTGCTTTAATTTAAAACATTAAGAAATTCAATTCGTAATTAGTAGTAAAATAATGTTATTTTGTTAGATCGATCGATTGATTTTGCTTTAGTTTCTACGACCTTCAACTTTTTTGTTTTGATTTTAATTGACATTGACAATAATGACATTTCATCTGAAACTTTTTTCCCTCACTTTTTTTTCTTCTTTCCTCATTTGGGGCATTTAGCTTCGCGCGATCAGCGCATTTGCCATATTCGAGTTCAAATGGTGACGGAATTTCTCTCACTTCTTAATATGTGTGTTTTGTTTTGCCAAGGATCACTAATTTTGGTCGAAATCTTTGAATTAATTAAACAACCTAATCTATTGAATGTTTACGGTGCCTCTAACCAGTGATAATATTTCTGCGCAAGAACATGACAAAATAAAATGGTCTAATATTGATCCTAGTAAAATCACAGAGCCAAATGCATAAAAAAATTGTTGCCAATATTTCGTGAAAATAATATGAAATAGATGTCAGTGTCAATGTCAAGTCTTTATAACTCAGTGTGACCAGAATCAGAAATTTAACTCATTTTTGTAAGTATGTTTGTGAAGGTCGGCATCTTTAGTTATAATATATTTTGTAAAAAAATGTTTTAGAAATAGGTATTTTTTGAGTATATTTGGATTACCTACAGATATACTTGAGGGATAGTGACATCAATGATGTACGATCGAGAAAATCTGAGAGTGATGCATTGATTTAATTTGGTAAATGAGGAAAGATCTATACAATAAAATTATCTCAATTCGGTGTCGATTGCTAGCACAAGTTGCGTAGTATAGATATTCTCTGTGGTCTCAAGTGACAAAAATGTTACTTATCAATCTGTTTAATTAATTATACCTAATTATATCTGTAGGATTACCAAACCCGCAATAATGAGGATAGTTCTCTCTGGTAAAACCTGGTTCCACACTGCAGGGCTCCATGCTAAGATTTGTAATTTTAGTGGTAAATAGTGAAATAAGAACCTAAATAAAGTAAATAAGCGATCAGTATTTTTTAAGGTGCTTCGGTATTTTTGTGAAATTTAATCTGGTTACACTGTCACAGCTGCCGGCATTCAAAAATCAAAATAACCGCCATCCTTCCGTTATCGAAATTAAATTAGCCGAACTCGAACGAAAGTGAAATTCCAGCTTCAGCAAAACAATTTATCTACTGTAAATAGAAAATCGAGTTAATAGGAAAAACCGAAAGTATTCTGTTATCATCTAGTGTTTTTCACACAGCAAGATGTCACAACAGCAAACCAAGAATTGCATTACACTGAGGGGATCTGCGCAAATTATTTGTGAATATCTGAGTGAGTGCTTAGTACTATAATTACTACTATTTTCCATAACTATTTCCCAACAACAAATACCTCCCAACAATTAGGTATCTATGTATCAGCTAGGCATGCCGCCTTGTCCTGTACCTTTGCAGTGGTTACTATATTTATCTAGATAAATAAAATCTTACTTATACATATAAAATATAGGTCTTGCTATGCTTGATTTTGTTTTCAAATAGAGCCATATCTTTTCAAGCGCAGCGAGACCTATTGTTAGTCTAAGCCTGTTTCTAATATTAATATTAATTTCAGAGTTCGCAATAAACTCAGTACTCTTCCAAAGAGGACTGTACCCACCAGAGACTTTCAAGGCAGAGCAGCAGTATGGGATCACTCTGTTGATATCTGAAGATGCTCAGATCAAGAACTTTCTTACCAACCTCCTCACACAAAGTGAAGGTAACTTTTTAACCCGAATAAGTCTGCGCTTGACCCCCAACTCGCCCGATGATAAGGGACATTCTGGTTGAAGATAAAGCATGCAGGCTTGGGAGATACCCTATTCACTCTGACTCCTAAAACTTCAGATTACATCTCTCAGGCAATATGGATGCTTCTGGGAAATTAGGAAAGCCATAATATAGGGAAGACGGTCTGTTCCATTCCCTGGTCATATGGAGCAGAAATGTTGAGTAAAACTGCTAATTAATTTTAGCTATAATATCTTCACACACCTGTACAACTGTTAAGCAATCTAGAAGAACAACAAATCATATTACTTCAGTAAAATAAATGTAATTTAGTTAAATCAATTCACTACCTACATAATTTGTTTTATAACAAAGTCGCGTCCCTGTCTGTCTGTCCCTATGTATGCTTATATCTTTAAAACTATGCAAAAATTTTGATGCAGTTTTTTTAATAGATAACAGTGAATTCAAGAGGAAGGTTTATATGTATAATACACCTGTGCTAAGGGATGATTCGCTAGTGTAATTGATAAAAGTTGTTAAACAACAGTTGTTAGTTTTGATGTACAGAAAAAGCCCTTAAAAAGATGCTAATTGATTGTCAAACACATCCTACTAATGTTATAAACGCGAAAGTTTGTGAGGATGGATGGATGTATGTATGGATGTTTGTTACTCTTTCACACAAAAACTACTGAACGGATTGAGATGAAACTTTGTTATAATATAGCTTATATATCAGAATAACACATAGGTTATAAATTATAATGATATTGCGTAAAAAATCAAAATATCATGTGAGAGAAGCCGCGGGTAAAAACTAGTCCTGAAATAAAATGCACAAACACTGAGCATGACAGTGCGTCATACCCACTTATAGTATCCTAACATAAGATGTAATTTCTTTTTAAACATTCATATAGGCCAATTTATACTTTTTGGCATCTGTGAAGTTGGTTCAAGCTGCACAAAATTCAAGTTGCAAGCACCTTTTAAGCAAGCTGCAGTCAGTATTGGGTTATATCTTGAACTAAGTTTGATTCGATCATATGACCTATAGCATTGCTATAAAAAAATCTTATTTCAATTTCAGAATGGATCCTAAACAAGAAAGTGAGCAAACTGTCACTTGTAATCCTCAACGTGGCCAACAAAGAAGTCCTAGAATGCTGGGACTTCAACGTACAATATGAAGATGGGGACATAGCGCTTTCCAAAGAGAAAAACGAAACCGTTGGCAGCAAAGACTTGAAGAAAATCCAGCAAGAAATCAGAGACGTCATGCTGCAAGTGGCTGCGACAATATCATACCTGCCGTTTTTAGATTGTAGATGTTCGTTTGACGTTCTCGTTCATGCTAATACGGACTGTGATGTGCCTGAGAAATGGGCTGAGGCTCAACCCATATCGATAGCAAATGCACAAAACGTACAGTTGAAAACGTTTACTACGAGCTTACACAAGATGGAGACTGTTGTTAGTTATAAGCTAGTTGATTAGGCTTAGTTTGTAGTTTTAGTTTTAAGTAATGTGTTATGTTTAAAATACCCAGTATCTCTTTAATAGTTAGTATACTTCGGCGGTTGAGAAGTTAGCCGCAGATGATAATTCGCCGTGATGCGCTAATTATTGCGTATGTGTGCACAATGCTGACGCCGCGTGGCGTAGTGTTGAGCACGGGCGTATGGAGCGCGCGGGAGGCATGAGGTTGGCGAGCGGGTGTGCCCCGACGTCTCGTTTCTCTGGTTCCCGCGTGTATCTTAATTTCGGCTTTTGCGCAGCGCTCTGCGTATATCTTCCCATCCGCCAATTTCTGTGGCGCTTAGTATAGACGGGATTATTCAGAAAGGGATTTATGTTGAAAGGGTATATTAGTTTCTATGTATGGATGATTGTTCCTCTTTCACACAAAAACTACTGAACGGATTAAGATGGAACTTTGCAATAGTAATGCTTATACATCAGAATAACACACTAAGGGGAAAGGGGGTGACGTAGACTATCATTATGAACAACTTTTACTATGAAGGCAAAACAGAATTTGAGAAAAATAAATAAAAACAGCTATCCTATACAAAATTCTACTTCCTACTAATATGTACATAATTATAAACGCAAAAGTTTGATAGTATGTATGGATGTTTGTTACTATTTCACGAAAAAACGACTGAATGGTTTAAGATGAAACTTTGCAATAGTAATGTTTATACATCAGAATAACACACAGGCTATAATTTAAAACGATATTGCGTGAAACGAAGTTCGCCGGATCAGCTAGCTGAATTTTATTTGGATTTAACAAAATGTTTTAAAAGCAGATTTTTTTAAAATTTCCGTTGGCCCCATAGTAAAAGTACTTCAAAATAATTGCCTCAATTACCCTTATTCGGCTATCTACACCCATGTATGTGAATAATCCTGTACATTATTATGTAGAATGGTAGTGAGGGCCGAAATTAAGCAACATTCCGTACGTTTTCCAACTGAGCGCTACCGTGGCTCGGATGACACGGTACATTGTAGGTCCCAGTTGTTTTAACCGTTTTGGTGTCAGTTTTTAGGCCTTCAGGCGGCCTAAAAACTGACACCAGGGCTAGCCACCCGGCCTATACGAACTTGGGCCGTGTCACATGAAGTTATATTTATGTGGTCATACATATTTTATGATTTCAGACTAAGTAGTTAGGTACAGTTAGTGCATGGGCTACTAAAGTTAGCTATAAGATTAAGTGCTGTTTTTTAGTGAAATTATGTGATAATAACATATTGAGAGAACGCTAGAGTAGAGTAGAAGTAAGCTTGTGGTTTAGTTGGGTTTTTTGAACCTTTAATATACTGAACGCTACACGAGTCGGCGGATGGGAAGTTATGCGCAGAACGCTGCGCAAAAGCCGAAATATAGGTATACGCGGGAGCCAGAGAGACGAGATGCCGGGGCACACCCGTCCGCCAACCTCATGCCTCTTGCGCGCTCCCTACGCTCGTGCTCACCACTACGCCACGCGGCGTCGACATTGTGCACACATGCGCAATAATTAGCGAATTACGACGAAGTGTCATCTGCGCTAACTTCTCATCGCCGATTTGTGTGGCGCTTAGTATACAGGGTTATTTCTAATCAATTAGTATCCTTCTAGGGGCTTATTCTGTACATCAAATCTAATAACTTTTGTTCTACGACTTTCGTCAAAACTAAAAAAAAAAAATTGTTCAATAGAAAAATGTAGTTCACCCGCGACAAAATGTTGAACAATTGATTTTTTTTGAGTTTTGACGAAACTCGTAGAACAAAAGTTGTAAGTTTTTATGTATAGAATAAGCCCCTAGAAGGATACTAATTGATTAGAAATAACCCTGTATACATATAACTTAACATGGATGTACTTGCAAATGCTAATCAGTACCTATATGCGGAATCATACTATTCGGCGAATGAAGTTAGTTACAACTCAATCAACGCGCAGTACGTATGCCAATAGGGATGTTAACACTAATCACAAACTAATGTTTAGTGTTAATTTTATGATAATTTGTAATACTAGAATATCGAAAATCACATTTAAATGCTATATTTGTAATCTGTTGTCACGTGAGTTCAAACACCGGTACTGGCTTATTACGTCACTAACCACAAAACAACATGTCAAAGACTGTGTATGAGATATGTGTATGTGTTCGGCCTATACAGGCCACGCAGATGACCCTGTAGAGGACCAAGCGTATACTATCATCATCACCATCCACAGCCTTCTTCATCCCACTGCTGGGTATAGGCCTCTCTCTTACCGTGCCATCTGCCTCGGTGCTGTGCTAATCGTGTCCAGGTTCAACCCGCGATTTCAACTACATCCTCGAGCGTGTACTATTTCTACCGAATTTTGAAACATTTTTGATAGGAATTTTTATTTCATGTGTAGCTATTAGGGTAGGTTTAAAACATCAATTAGTTCAAGAGACTAATGAAATTATTTTTATCGTGCTTCACACACTAGGTGTATAGAAACTTTCTTTTTGTGATAAACATTTAAAAAATTGACGCGTTCGCAGGATTTGAACCTGCATCTCTGGGATTCTCTGGGATGCTTTGTCCAAATTAAGCTAGAACGCTGTCTGCGAAAACGTCGAATCATTGAAAGTGGTTTATCATTTTACCAGCTTTACTACACTTAATTACTTTATGCTTAATTTGGACTTAATTTGCTTAGTTCAAATCCTGCGAACGCGTCAATTTTTGAAATGTTTATCACAAAAAGAAAGTTTTCAAGAGACTAAGTTGAAGAATTGCTTAAAATCTAACATGATTAAGTTCACAGAACAGCAAACTATTCTCTCTTCTGTGATTAAGTCCGATTTCTTGTAATGCAAGTTAGTTAAGTCTTGTATCGGCCGAATCAAGTATTGGGGGCTGTGAAGGTAGCTATAAGCTACAAGCGCGAATCCTAATCCTGGCGCAGCTGTTATGTGAGCTTCAGTCAGCTAACTTCACAGCCGCCAAGAAGGTTGAATCAGCCTACAGTGCTCTGTAAATATAGATATAAATAATGTACTGTTTATGTGTCACACTACTCGTACGGTTTTATTCCTTAGCTTTGTGTTAAATGCTAAGTAATTCAAGCTCTTTTTGTCTCTTTTTACTGATTTTTCCCAATAAATTTTGAGGAAAGTTTTATGTACTTATTTGCTTTTTTATTTTAAGTAGCTTATTTTAAATCTTCCCGTTGATCATGATACTCAATATGGGAGACTAACTGCTTTTCGTTGACCAACAAAGAAAAATGACTGGATAACGTATTCGACAATTTTAGGCTAGTGTATCGTTATATCTACTTATTATGATGTCAGGGGTGGAAAATGGTCAGTAAAGTCAGTAAAAGTCAGTTTTTTTGGCTAAGGTCGGTAAAAGTCAGTTATTTCGAAAAATGGTCAGTAAAGTCAGTATTTTGAGGATCAGGGGCTAAGGTGAAAGTGGTGTAGTTTCTGTAGATTGAGGTGCAAAAAATGCCGATTTGGAGTGGAGAGTGCTTAAAAAATATCTTATTAATATATGATGCTGATGATGAATTATTGAGAATATTCTCATTTCCCAGGGGCTTTTTATTTTATTAAATAAAAAAATCTTTGTTTTGTCTTTAATATCAATGAATACATTTTGAAATCATTTATGTAATATAAATTGAAAGATGATTTATTGATGGATCAATAAGTCATAAATTTATTGAAGTTCAGTTATGATAATTCTTCTTATTGTTTCTTATCATCAAATCATGACGCAAAATTTAAAGCAGCGGTTGGATATGGGGATGGTGGAAGCCAAACACAAAATCATTTTTCTTACTTATGTACAATCATTCTCCATACACAAATACTTAGCTAACAGCAACTAACATTCGTATGGTGTTATATTGACCGACCAAGGGTCAGTATTATAGAAATTTGGTCAGTAAATGGTCAGTTTTTTAGGGAGCTTTAGTCAGTATAATCAGTATTTTTGCCCATGGACTCAGTTTCCACCCCTGTGATGTATATAGTCCAAATCATACAACATGGCGGCTGTAATGTTAGCTACAAGCTGCGGATATTCCAATCCTCGCGCTCGTAAAGCAAACTTCACTTAAGATAAGGATATCCGCAGCTTGTCTAGCCGCTCCACGCAAATTAGCGAATGTGAAGTTAGATAGAAGATGTGCAATAGCCAATCAACGTGCGGCTTTGTGTCAGCTTCAGCCAGGATTGGATATTGCGCAGCTTAAAGCTAACTTCACATCCGCCAACTTGTGTGGCGCGGCAATAGCTAACATCAGTCGCCAAGTTGTATGATTCGACTTGTACGAGGGTTGGCCCCGCAGTTTTTTTTTTGTAATGATACTACTTATAATCCTACTAATATTATAAACATGAAAGTTTGTGAGAATGGATGGATGGATGGATGTATGGATGTTTGATACTCTTTCACGCAAAAACTACTGAACGGATTGAGATGAAACTTTGCAATAATATAGCGTATATATCAGAATAACACATAGGCTATAAATTATAATGATATTGTGTCAAAAATCAAAATATCATGCGGGCGAAGCCGCGGGTAAAAACTAGTGTTTTAATAATATTGAAGCGGTTATATTTCTAAGTAAATATGGAAATGAAAGTGAATAGTACTTTTTCAATTTGTATATTTTATAACAAAGCTCTTACAAAATAGCAGTTTAAAAGCTACAATAAATAACATCTAACCAGCAAATAATACTGTACAAAACTGTTAATACAACTTAACATAATATCAGAATGTTTGTAGCTATTTTATACACAACGTCGATATCAGGCATAGTTTAAGATACTTGTGAAAAAAGTATGAAAGGTTTTTTTCCTATGGCAATACTGTATCAATACTGTAGGCCGGTATACCTATTCTAATAAAAACATATAATATACAGGATTATTCGTAATCAATTAGCATCCTTCTAGGGGCTTATTCTGTACATCAAAACTAACAACTTTTTCTTCGAGCGACCTCGAAGAGTCAACACGTCCTGAAGATGCCTCGTTGAGAGGCGGAACACGTGTCGAACAGAGTGTAGTGCAGTGAGAATAAGGGTGTTATTTATTAGTGAAGTGTTTTCAATATTTTGTCATATTATTTTTAAAAGATTTTTATAATATTTATTTGTTGTTAACGGATTATTAATATAGTATTTTAAAAATATATAATAGAGTGTAGGGAAAATAAGTGATATTTATTATTATTTTATCTATTTTGTAAAATTAAGTTTTTAAATGTATAATTATTGTAATATTAGTAATTGTTTGTAATTTTTTTTTTTATTATAGATGTCCTTAATGCACTTAATGCCCTTAAACTTATTTGCCTCCAACAAGATAGCGGAAATACACTAAATATTTATTCAAAACATAGATCTAACAACTTTTGTTAAATCTCAAAAAAAAGTTGTTCCATAGAAAAAATATCGTTCACCCTGGACAAAATGTATGGAACAGCTGTTTTTTTAGTTTTGACCAAAAGTCGCAGAACAAAAGTTGTTAGTTTTGATGTACAGAATAAACGCAAAAAAGGATGTTAATTGATTAGAAATAACCCTGTATAAAGTCAAACATGAAATGATTGGCATCTCAGAAAAGCTGACATAATTATTTGACACACACAATATTTTGGTTTTATGTGGAATGGCTGCCTATTTGATCGAAGGGTTTGTATTCAAAGAGTTAAAATTTTTGCGATAGTGGCGCCCTTCGTAATTTCAATTTTAGTTGGCTGCAAAGCACCTATCTATGTAATAGTAGATGCCAAATCACACACAATTCGGCGGATGAGAAGTTAGCTTCAAGTTACGCGATATCCAATCCTGAAAGAACCTCACATAAAGCCGCACGTTACTTGGCTATTGCGCAGCTTATAGGTAACTTCACATCCGCCGACTTGAATGATTCAGCCTATACCTAGTATTCTGGCGGAAGGATTTATGATGACGATGTTCAATGAAAGTTGAAATTTATTCTGATCTTGTGATATCCTCCTGAAGCCATATTAACACTTTCACTGCTGAGGTACTTTTGTAAATAAATAAATATTCGGGGACATCTTACACACGGCCTCTGACCCCAAACTAAGCAAAGCTTGTGATATGGCTGCCAGAGACTGATATACTACATATACTTATTTTTAAATACATACTTAAATAGGTAGTAGCTAAACTATTTTTAGCCAATATTGTAATGAAACGGAAAAAAAGGTTTTTGAAGTGACAATTTTTTTAGCGGCATTGTGCACTTTTTGGGGTTGGTAATAATGTTCAAGTTTTCACTTCTACCGGCACTCCCGGAGTGCAACACGTTATTTTTTTCTGTAAAATATGCCTGATATCGAAATGAAGCAAATATCTCTACATTAAGCAATGGCTTGGTTATTGTCTATGAACTCAGTCTATTTTCTTGATAAAATGTTCTATTTCGTATTATTTTGTACTCGCAGTCTTCCATTTATTCGAGGTTTTCTAACAGCTAGGTTTATGAATTTGCTTATTCTTTGATGGGACAACTGTATACTAAGCGCCACACAATTCGGCGGATGGGAAGTTATGCGCAGAACGCTGCACAAAAGCCGAAATATAGGTATGTGCGGGAGCCAAAGAGACGAGACGTCGGGGCACACCCACCCGCCAACCTTATACGCCCGTGCTCACCACTACGCCACGCAGTATCGGTGTTGTGCACACATGCGCAATAATTTAGCGAATCACGGCGAACGGCGAAGTGTCATCTTCGGTTAACTGTATTCGTATGTCAAAGCTTCTATCGCGCTTTCTAAATTAGAATAAAATTGTGGCGATATGGTGTACTTTTTTCAGTTGCCCCATTCCGGAATAAGCTGGCAATATAAATCTTTTTCGATACTAATCCGAAATATCGTAGGTATTAGGAACATAATTTGTCGTCCAATTCACTATCATTCAAGCACCATTATCATAAAGATCATACACGAAATATAATTATACAAAAGTAGGCTACTACTGGCCGAATCATTCAACTTGGCGGCTGTGAAATTAGCCACAAGTTACAGATAGCCCAATCCTGACCATTTCATTATTGTAATATCTTCTTCATTATTATAATATATTCTTCATTATTATAATATCTTCTTCATTATTATAATATCTTCTTCATTATTAATATCTTCTTTGCCATGACGCTCGCAAAACAGCTACGCGATTGGGTTAACCGACGCTTGTAGCTAACATTACATCCGCCATGTTGTATGATTCACCTATATTCTAATTTGTGCGTTTACAGTAACTTTTTATTATGACGATTTAGTATTCAATTATTTTTAGGCATTTCAAGTATTGCTAGACATATTTTTATCTCCTCTCAATTTTTCTAAAGATAAATCTGTAAAAATCGTCAGTACTGTACTGTACTGTACCAGCCTTTTTAGTAGTCCACTTCAGGACGTAGGCCTACCCACGAAGGGTGATTGGGCCATTTCCACCACGCTTGCCCAGTGCGGGTTGGTGGATTCACATACGCCATCGAATTTCTTCTACGGACATATGCAGGTTGCCTCACGATGTTTTCCTTCACCGAAAAGCCAGTGATGTGAAATTCCGTACATAAATTCCAAAGAACTTATTGGTACAGGACCGGGGATTTGAAACCACGACCTCACGATTGTAAGGGTGTCACTACCTCTTGACCACCACGGCTATCGAAAATCGTCAGGCTAGACAAAAATCTAGAGATGAGTTCATTTCAGAGGCATATTGAATACCTTTTCACAAATTGGTTGCACTATGGTTACATTAATTTTACAGTTGATAAAGTATAGCCATAAAGGAGAATGGCCGAAAATGTATGAAGTTTGGTCCTATTTATTGGCATAAATGTTTTGTTCTAATAGTGTTATGAATTTAGATTTTCACCACTTAACATTAAATACAATACTTTGGATGTTAATTATAATATCATGTATTATACTATATATGTTACACAATTTTAGTTTAGGCATATCTAATAATTTTAATAATTATATGTATCATATATTTTAGGCACTGACATATTAGGCGAACCTATGTTCGACAGTGTGGACTATTATAATTATAGGCTGATGCAATACGGACAGTTTTTCTATAATTAAGAAAGATCTGAACCTCTGCCTTCACAAATAACGTTAGTACTAAATAATTGAACCAAATCGCCCATTCTCCTTCAAAATACAATTGTAAAATAATTATCTACAGAAATTCAATAGACATCGTCTTTCACATTGAGCAAAAAAAATCATAATTAGCTAACATGGCTCTGAATTTACAGAATATTTCAATTAATGTGTAGGAATGCTTCAAATTTCGCTATTCTATAAAATATTCGCAGAAATTCGTTTCTTTTTCGACTCGATACCGCTCACCACAGTGGTTCGCCTTTGCCTGTAAAACGGGACAAAATATAAATAAAAAAAATATTTTGAAAATATTTTTTCATGCATTGTTATTTTGTGCCTAAAATACTGTTATCTCACAACAAATAGTAAGTGCGAAGAAACATGTTTTTTAGAGAAACGTATATTAAAGACATGCATCTATCATGCATGAAGTAGTTAGTAGACACCTGAGAGTGCATAAAAAGCATTAGTAAATAGATATTTGCCCAAAACATGAATTTAAAATGAAAAAATGCATGTCAAAAATAATAATATGTGTACGTACACATTTTTTCATTTTCGAAATGAGTGCGGAGTGTTATTACAAGTGCACGACATAAAAAAATAATTTTGAAAATACATACCATTATTTTCCGTTTTTCGTCTCGAATTTTTAAGGATTTAGGAAAGTGCAACTAATACAAAAGAAAACAAAAACAAATTGTCGCCTGACTGTTAATTCCAACACTCATTCTTTTATTGTGATATGGTACTTCATTACATTAAATTAAAACGACGTTTGTTTGGCGCCTTAGTATTTGTTGTGAGACTACAAAACTTAGCCTAAGGTGTAATGACTTCGTCTAATTAAAAAAGAATATTAAAAATCAACCGTATAATTATAACCGGTAATAAGTCAATCAACTAACTTATTAACTGCCAAGAAATAAATCTGTCAAACAGCTAAAAATTGAGCTAATTTTAACGATGTCATTTTACCTCAGACGTTGAAAATGCCCTAAAATCCTCAAAAATAAATAGCCCTCATTCTAATATTATACATAAATAGTGAACATAAAATGAAGGACTTTATACAAACAGAAAAAATACTATATAATTGCGATCGGATAAAAGTTTCGGTCCCATGGCTAAGTTACGAGTAGCAGTTAAAAATAAAATATAAAGAATACATAACCACAACCATTCTTCCAAGTAACCACACTCATAAAGTTACATTATAAATTATATCTAGTTAATTAAAAAACTGCTATAATTGACTAGGTGGTATAATCGGACCGGAAAATGGAGTATGTTCCTATCTGCCTTTCTTGCTTTGGAGTTTATTGGAATTAAAATTATTAGTAAAATTAATAAATTATTGAAAAGAATATAGCAAGATGTTTGGCTAACATTTTTAAAATTTGTCGCTTGTGTGTAAATCCTTACCCTAATAGATATGTACATAAATGTAAGTCTCTTTATCAGAATATTACATACTACTAGTCATCAAACCTTATAGTTAACATCATTAAAATCGAAATATTACAAATACTTTAAAATATGTACAACTTTAATATAAAATATTAGGGACATTTGTAACTTAAGATCTTGAAAATAAGATTCGAAAAGTATCGTGCGATAGAGTATGGAATTTACTTAATATTTTTTTTATTGAAATCAATCGCTTTAAATTCTTTATTGAGAAAGCCAACTACATAATTTAAAATAATAGGAATAGATTTTATGTTGGTGATCACTGGATACATTATTTTACAAAATTGATCATAAGTAAATCTATTAAAAAGCAAATTAAATAATGTTGCAAAATTAACAAATTAATGAAATAAATATGAGTCTCTGATTGTCTACTCAGGACGATAGAGAAACGAGACTCGAAATTAATTATAAAAAAATATTTTTTTAATTATTTACAAGGGCCGAAGCCGCAACCTTATCTAACGTGAAATAGGAGCCATTTTGCAGTCCTATATTCACAAAATGCACTGTTTTTCGAAAACAGTTTTGTCTACAGACAGTCGCATTCGTACCACTGTGCTGGCGTCGTGAAAACCGTTCCAAAGCATTCTAAAATTAACCGTTCACGTGCATCTTCGCCATCATTAGTGGTTCTAAATTTAAACTTGTTATTTTTCAAAAAGGCGATTATTAATATCGACAAAAAAAGAAAATTCGTGTCGAAAGCTTTTCACAGTTTGCCAGCCAGCGTCGGATCGCGAGCTAAAATTTAAAATTGGAACGAGGTGGGTTTATGCGCGGACGCATCGGCCGCTAACAGTAGTAATTGATCGAGAGGCCCAGTTTACACGTGTAGGAATGAGACATACTGCTTCTGTTGGTGGCTTCTTTATTCTCGCACCGCATCCCGTTGAAGCCTTCGGGACATCTGAAAATCGAAAAATAACAATTACTTAAAACCTTCAATAAGCAAACATCAGCACAAGACCGTCAAAACTTGAACACCACAGGCACTCGTACCATTGGTTTGCAAACAAACAATCAATCAAAAGTAGTCGTACGAGTATAGCCAGAGTCCTGCGTACGTGACGCCCAGCTCGTACCGTATGCCAAAGTAAACAGTAGAAATTTTCACGACAGATGAAAAATGCTTTCAAAAATTTCACATAGAAGAGAAATGACCAGTTTTTATTAGATCTGTAGACAACATAAAGCTTTAAAGTTTTTGCAACTTTCATATCTCTAAATCCAGCCAGACTAATGATTTGCGTCAGAATCAGACTTCCAAGATTTTTTTTAGTTTCGGTAGGTATTTATAATATCGATCTCGAATTACTTTTTGTCCTTACAAGCTATTATAGGTTCTATTGTTCCTTTATAACTAAATTAAAGGACATGTCCACAAAATGTATGGAGGCTGGTATAATAATAATCAAAAATTCTAACCACAACACGCGTTACATTTTGAGAAAGTTCATATTTTTCTGAGTCTATTACAACAATCAAAAACAAAAAAGAGCCCTCCGTTTTTTAAAAAAATAATTTTGAATTTATTAGGATAAATAAATATATTTGGCTCGATAGGTAGTTTATCCCTGACTGATTAAGTAACCTCTAAATTGTTAATTAAAAGCATTTTTACCAGTTAGTTTTTAACTTTTAATTTTAGCAAATAAAGAGATGAACGTTTAATAATCAGCTACGAATGCAAGTAAAATAACGATAGAAGCACTTTATTATTGCTAAACTAGAAAAATAATAAGCTGTATTGTTATTTTTCATACAATTCATTTTTCGCATTAAAAAAGTGAAAAAATCTAAATTAGATACATATTTTTGGGAAGCCCATAAAACAAGCTTGGTTCGATTTTTCTCTGAATAATATACCACTTGTGGACGTCACCTTTCCTTCGCATTATAACTAATGCGAATTTAATTGCACAAAAGTAACGCGCTCTCTTTATACTTACTGTCATGATACTTCAGGAGAGGTAGGTAGGTCAGTCAGTTGAGAAAGATGAGCCATCTCTTTTCGATATCTACTTAAACTGTTTCTTTGCATCTTTAGTATCATACTTCAGGGGCTTTCATTTGGTTTTAACTTAATAAAATATCAACTTACTTGCAAGCTTGCTCCTGCACAAGCTCAAAGTATAGGCAAGTGCCTCCGTTGAGGCAGAAGGACGACATTGGACACGGCGATCCACTAATTGCTGAAATTAAAAATACATCTTTATTAGACAAAAGCTACATAATTAGTAAACGTTTATGTATGTGCTATGGAAACGTTTGAATAGCAAAATCTATTGGAATTATATATGGAAGCTTCAATTAGTTATAGATAGAGAGACTTGTAGCATATCAAAATATTGTCCCATAGAAACACTTTCAATAGTGTTAAGTGAGTCTACTGTCATATCTTCAAATCCTTGTATGAAACTTAAAGAGCAAGCTTTATAGCTTGCTTTTATCTAGCTAGATCATCATTGTTTGGGATCAGGGATTGTAGGATGCCGTGAGCTAACATAGGCCTTCCCTAAAACAGATTGTCTTCCCACTTTCTTGGTGGATAACGTAACGATTGCAAGTGATTGATCTTAATAATTAGTAAGTATAGAATTAGTATAGTTAAAGATAATAATCAATCTCCAATCTATCAAGCTATGCTACAACGAGCTAAGGAGAGAGCTGTGCTCAGAGTCTCGCTGCTAGATCGAATCAGAAATGAGATCTGTAGAAGAACCAAAGTTACCGACATAGCCCAGTGGATTGGCAAGTTGTAATGGAGAGAATGAAATGTGCGGAGCACATAGCACGGAGAACTGATGACCGCTTGGGTCGAAAATTCTTAAGTGGAGACCGCGTACCGACAAGCATAGCGTAAGACGTCCATTATTTCAATTTCAATTTCCACCAACAAGGTCCTCAAGACCTCAGGTTCGCGCTGGATGCGAGCCGCTTCTAACCGGTCTTATTAAAGGTCTATAGGGGAGATCCTATATCCAGCAGTGAACGACCGATGGCTGATCTATCTAGTGTCATTCTAGGAGTATAACACCTTTAGACACCCAGTGAGGTAGATACACTGTATCAAAGTAGGTAATCACCCACAGCGATTGCATATTAAACACCTCACGGAAACGGTCCCGACACAAGTAACCGATTCCATCGCCCCAGCATTGTTTACATTCAGTTCCTCGAAGCGAGCAGTTCCCAGCAGGTTTGCACTACCACGGTATTGGTATCTAACAGTATTCCGTCTTCATACAAACGGAACGCGAATCATACCTTGGAGTCTTACGGGCCTTGGAGTTCGGTATACACTCAAACAAAATGTTGCGTACCCCAGCACTCGCAGTGGTAGCTTCATCGTCTTGCCAAAGATCCGTACTAACTATGGTAAAACTTTGATAACATTTGACGGTGCGCGCCTTTACAATAATATACCCTCGGATATTAAAAATATAAGCTCGTTCAACGTATTTAAAAAGAAACTTGCAGAATACATTATTGCCGACAATTCATTATAGTCATATTATGCATTGAACGAGTTTTAATTTTTATTAAGTACCTAGTACATACACAGGTACTAGTATACGCGTGTACGTGTGACTACCTACCTAGGTATTAAAAAAAAATGTTGTCATGCACATAATATTGTTTTCTCAACGACGACGAATTGTTATTTTTTTTTTTTTAAATTAGCAGTGTTCTCATAGAAGCGATGTACATCTTGTAATGAGAATAAAATATCTTTAAACCTAAACCTATACACTCCTTACACAACGGTCGCAGGGGCGCGCCGCAGTGACGAACGAACGTGTGGGTTTGTATCAGTGAGCTTGCGATTTACATACCAGACGGGCAGCCCTAGTGCCCGATACGTGCTCTAGGTGTTTCAAGGACAGGGCCGAGTTGCAATACTGTTAGACAGCATTGCCGTGGCAGTACGAACGGGACAGAACAATGATATGACATCAATTGATATCGTGTTTACAGAGCCGATCGCCCCAGATACTTAGAGGTAAATGAGCTGTTATGCCCTGAGCAGACGGTAGACGCGTTTTTTGTTGGAAATAGAACGTTTATGCGAGAGACTCGATATGGTAAACAAAAGATTTGTATTCGTCTTGGAGGATATAGGTAAATCCTTCAAAGATCTAGTCAAAGATTGATAAACAGATGAACTAAGTACGGCAAGCTGCATAACTAGAGTACCTAAGGATATGAAATCTTATCCATCCATCAGCCGAAGGACGTCCACTGCTGGACATAGGCCTCCCCTATGGATCTCCAATAAGACCGGTTGGAAGCGGCTTGCATCCAGCGTGATCCTGCGGTCTTAATGAGGTCATCCGTCCACCTTGTGGGTGGACGTCCTACGCTGCGCTTGCCGGTACGTGGTCTCCACTAGAGAACTTTTCGATCCCATCGGTCATCAGCCCTCCGCGCTATGTGCCCTGTCCATTGCCATTTCAACTTGCTAATCCGTTGGGCTATGTCGGTTACTTTGGTTCGTCTACGGATCTCCTCATGTCTGATTCGATCTCGCAGAGAGCCTCCGAGCATAGCCCTCTCCATAGCTCGTTGGGCTACTTCGAGCTTATTATTAAGGCCCATACCTAAATAAACAATATGTCTACACTAAACATGAAAACAGTAGAAAATTGAGGAAAAATTATGATACATGTAATTATAACTGTATTTACGCTTGAATAAATCTTTTCCAGACAACTTTAGAGTCTTTTAGGATGGAGAGCATTTAAATAGCACTGATGTAGTGGAGATTATTATAATTATATTTACCTACTATAAATTCACTTCAAGTAGAAGTAGGTGTTATAAAGCCAAACGCTATGCACTGCACTCTGCATTGTAAAGTTGATCAAATGTTATGAAACGGAGTCTATGAGTCAAATTATGATTTGCATGCAAGTTTACACATTTTGCTTTTCAAGAGCAACAGTTGTCATAATTTCCTGCAAATCATCCACCAACTTTTTGCATTGTAAATTGGTCTCTCTCGTTTGCGCTGGCCATAATACTAGTGTAAACAGATTCGCAGCCATTGGACGTAGAAGCGGGTTAATGGTCGTCGTTAACGCTGATTTGGGTGCACTGCTGACGAAAATATATGATAAGGAGGATCTAATTAATGGCCACGACGAAAAGGAAAAATTGGGTTCGCTTCAGGCCAATTGACTAAAAACAAGTCAGAGTGAGTGATGGGGAACAGTTAGCAGTATATTTGAGTGAACTGCGATTAGATGTTGATACTGTTGATGATAGTTTTATGTGGGGTTTCAATGAGATCAAAACTGTTAAATTGGCCGCGACAAACACTTCGTTTCGTTTCGGTAAAAGTTTGCAGAGCTTGGAACGCGTAATGTAGACGTAACAAAGTTGTGCGAAGTCAAAGGACAATGACTGAAGGTAAACTCCAGGTTACTTTGAAAAAAGAAATGAACAGTCACAGTCTTGGACGAGGATGGTGACCGCTGGCGGACCGCCCGCTACCTGCGCTCTGCACTCGTACGATACAGCCTCTAACCCTCATCTTATCACTAACGACCAGAAAAGTGAAAGCTCACAGTCGTCGGGGTCGGAGTCAGTAGGGGATGGAGATGGAGGGGAGGAGTCAGGAGTCGGGGATGGTTTACGTGGGCGCGACCACGCTCACGTTGGCGGTCGCGACAACCGGCGAGCCGACTGCGCCCTGCACTCTTACGTCGCAGTCCTTGCTCCTCGCATGCCTTATCAAGTTATCACTAACGACCAGGGAAGTGAACACTCACGGTCTGGGTCGGGGATGGCGGCCGTGGGCGCGACCACGCTCACGTTGGCGGTCGCGATGGCCGGAGGGCCGACCGCGCCTTGTGCTCTGCACTCGTACGTCGCAGAGTCTTCACTCCTCGCATGCCTTATCACTAACACCGAGCGCCTTCTGGAATCAAAACGATATTGCATTACACACAGCTATAAGACATGTTACCGACCGAGCTATCGACATAGCGGACTACCAAGCTGAAGTGGCAGTGGGCAAGGCAATTATAGTCGTGAAATGGTCCATGAGGCCGTTTAGTTCTCAAATGAAGATCATGGACCGGCAAGCGCAGTTTAAGACGTTCGCCGACAAGGTAAACCGATGCATGGTCAATCAAGACCGTAAGATTATGCTGGATGTCAAGTCGCAAGATTTCCACCCGGTCTTATTGAAAATCTATAGGTCAATGTCCAGTAGTGGACGTCCTAAGGCTGATAATGATGATGATTGCTCAGTGGATTAGCAAGATGGAACGATAGTGGGTAAGGAACATTTCACGCATAACTTCGGCCATCAGTTTCAGGGTGGCAAAGATTTTGAATGGATACCAAACATGTACCTAGTGATAAGTGCAGCCAAAAACGACTACTCTTAAGGTGGATATGATTCATTCATTCATTCAATCATTTATTGCACCAAAAACACATACATCTCTTAGTCTAATTTATAAACTTAGAGTTACATATTTATGGACCCTGTTTTAGGGTATTGCAAGTAACTTAAACACTAAGGTAAATAGATAAATAATAGGAACAGTTATCGATTACGGTTAGGGTCTTATTTACTTTGTCTGATTCGCGGCATCGAAACATTTATCGTCTAAGAAGTCCTGTATGGTGTAGTAGCTTTTGGCTATGAGAATCTCTTTTATCTTTCTTTTAAAAACGTTCTCGCTTGTTTCGTTTCTGATGTTAGTTGGCAGTTTGTTGAATATTTTTATAAGCATATGTTCTGGACCCTTCCTGACTATTTCTAATAGTGGTTCGGGCGCCACTAGCTGGTTCTGGCGTCTAGGGTTTGTTGAGGCGGTGAACAGATGTGAGTGTTTTTTGGTAAATATTGCTGCTTCTAATATGTATAGGCAGGGTAGAGTCAGTATTTTTTGTTCTTTGAAGTGGGGTTTGCAGCTCTCACGTTGTCGGATATTTATAATAATACGAAGGCATTTTTTCTGTTTTATGAATAGATCAATTGCATCAGTGCTGTTTCCCCATATGATTATTCCATACCTTAGCCAGGCATGGGCGTAAGCGTAATAGGCATTCAAGGCGGTTTTGGCGTTTGTATTGGTTTTTAGTACGGATAATGCGTATATGAATTGAGATAGTTTTGATTTTAGTTTTCCGATATGGTTTTTCCAAGTTAGGTGTTTGTCAAATTCTATGCCTAGAAGGGTACATTTGTCAGTTTCTTTTATGTTCAGTGTTTTACATAGGCTAGAGAGATTTAGAGGTATTTTTTGGTGGGGGTAGAACTGTATTATTTTGGTTTTCTGAGTGTTTATTTCAAGATTGTGCGTTTTGATCCATGATTGAATAGTTTTGAATGAATCTTTTATCTGGCTTAATGTATTGTTGTCGGCTGAGCATTTGAAAATTAGTGAAATATCGTCTGCGAATAGTACATGGGGAGTCGTGATTAACTTTGATAGGTTATTTATGTAGATGAGGAACAGGACTCCTGCTATTACGCTCCCTTGAGGTACGGAATTATTTATTGTACGTATTTTTGATTTAGTTTCTTGTTTTGTAGGGTTGTCTGGGCTGTAGTGATCTATTTGTACTAGTTGGCGCCTGTTTGTTAAAAACGAACGTATCCAGTTGAGAGGTTTTCCGCGTATACCTATTTCCTGTAATTCTTTAAATAGTATATTGTGTGAAATTTTATCGTATGCTTTGGCCATATCTAGCAGTACTCCGATCGAGTGGTGCTTTTCTCTTATATGATTTAAGATGTGTTGGTTGTATTTGTATATTGCAAGTGTTGTAGACGAGTTTTTCCGGAAACCAAATTGATTCTCGTCGAGTAGTTTGTATTTATTTAAGTACGCGTATATTCTGTCTGATATTGGTCGTTCGAAAATTTTTGATATTGTTGGTAATAGTGCAATGGGCCTGTAATTGGTGACGTTAGTGGGTTTTCCAGATTTCTTAAGTATAGGTCGTATTTTGGCAAGTTTTAGTTTTTCTGGAAAACATTCTTGATCTATAGATTGGTTAATTAATTTTGTTAAAGGAGCTACAAGTTCTTCTGCACAAGCTTTTATAAGCACTGGAGGGATGTCGTCTATCCCGCTGCTGTATTTGTTGGGTAGCTTTTTCATAACTTTATATACTTCTGTATGTGTAACAGGAGACAAGTACATTGAATTTATGGTTTGATTTCGGGTTTCTTTATTTATCTCGTTCTGAATAGATGTTTGTTTTTGACAAGTTTTTATGATTGTTGGTTGTGAAGGTACGCCAACAGTTGCAAAATAATCGTTAAAAGTGTTTGCGACTGTAGTCGGGTCTTCGATTATGGAATTTAATATTTCTAGTTTTATGTTATATGTTCTTGTTGTACATGGTTTTTTATTGGTTACTTCTTTGATTATATTCCACATAGCTTTAACTTTGTTATCTGAGTTTTCCATTTTTTTGATATTGTACATTTTTTTGGATACTGTCACGCATTTTTTTAAGGTTTTTGTATAAATTTTGTGGTATTTTTTCAATATATCGTTGTTTGTTTCGTTGATTAAGGCTCTAAGTGTTCTTTTGTGTCGACAAGATTTGCGTAGGCCTTGTGTTAGCCAAGTGTTTTTGTTTTGTTGTTTTATGATTTTCTTTTTAATTGGTATGCATTTATTTAATATGTTATTTATTTCTTTGTCGAAGATGTCATAGTTGTCATCTATATTGTTGTTTTTTTAATAATGTATTCCAATCTAATTTAGTTAATTCTTTCTTAAAGGCGTTGATGTTGTGTGGTAAGAATTGTCTTTTAAATGTAATTATTTTGGTTGGGTGTTGTTTTGTGTTTGCGGCGGAAACGAAACTATAATATAAAGCTTTGTGATCTGATAGGCCATATTCTATAACTTCGGATACGTAATTGTTGTTGTAATTGGTAAACAATAAATCTAGACATGTCGAAGTTTTGTTCGCTTCCTGGTTGATGTCGTTATTTTTTGTTTCAGATTGATTTCTAGCATAGAGTTTAGTAGTCTATGGTGATCAACCGATCTCTTTTTAAAATCTAAGTTTGATATTTAAGATTGCATATCATGTGCCAGAAAAGAATACTGAAAAAGATTTATCAGGTTAACTTTTAAGATTTTGCTAAAATATCCGCGGAGAAAAACACTCTTTCTCTTCCTAACCGAGCTAGGATACGCACAAAGTAATATTTCTTTCGACGTCTCAGAACCAGACAGTGTTATGGCAAAGTTTCACACGTCTACAAGAGTTTATTTTGTGGCTTTTCGTGGTCGCATGCTGGACTAGCATGTCCTCACACGAAAAAATAAATTATAGGTACTTTTTGTGAACGTTGATCTCAGCCCACTCTCACGGATTTTGAATTAAAAAATTGCCTGCGATTATCCCGTGACATCCATTGAGTCATGGGATGTTCGATAATCTCTTTTAAAACGTATAAATTCATTTTAATATGTAAACATCTAAATATATTTTGTTTGAAACTCGCAGCTAATTTACTGGCAGAGGGATTCGAGGAAAAGTCTTTATCTTTAGAAACAAAGTACAACAATACCGTAATTTTCTCATCCTATTCAGTTATACCCTTTACAGGTGGAGTTGGTAATACGTAAACATTTCCTGTGCGTTCCTATGTCATCATTTATCATCATTATTTTCTTTGGTCACTCCCCATATACGTTTCTATACTTAGTTTACATTAATTTAAATCCTGTAAATTACTACAAAATTCGAAAAAATTTCGGGTCGAAAAGTTCTTGAGTGGAGACCACGTAGCGGCAAGCGCAGCGTAGGACGTCCACCCACAAGGTGGACGGATGACCTTATTAGGACCGCAGGATCGCGCTGGATGCAAACCGCTATCAACCGGTCTTATTGGAAATCATTAGGGGAGGCCTATGACCAGCAGTGGACGTTCTATGGCTGATATGATGATGATGATTATGAAATTACTACAACATCGTTCTTAAACAATACTTAAATCAAAAAAGTATCATAGTACCTAAATAGTTATAAACAGCTATTCATATAATGGATATTATAATTTGCTGTGCATGTTGTATCTTAAAACTGTAGAATTAAAAGAGCGTGAAATTAAGACACCCAAGTATTCACCTTTATTGAAGACGGTACTCGACTTGGACCAAAATAAAAAGTTATCAAAGTGTCAGTGGAAGCGATTGCACGCTTGATCAGTCGAATCTTAAATCGAGCGGATCGTCTTGCCAATTGCATCCTGAGTAATGGCAATTCGCAACAATGCTTCCAAAATTAGACTTGGATAAAGTATGTCGCGAAAAATAACACGTCTTTCGAGCCCCATCAATCTAAAGAATGTACCATTAAGAACTTTTTAGTAGCTGACTCAAAGTCTGATTCTTCAATTTGGAGAATTGGTTGGAAAATTGGTGTTTGTCGACATGAATATATAAAGTAGATACCTAAGTAGGTATATTACTTTCCATGTTAACGTTGACTGACCAACCCCCTACCGCCTAAGCAATAGCAATCGTTTATGACTTCATTTTAGTCATTTGGCACCGCCTATGTCACGTTAGCCATCAAAGTAGTTAATTCAACGATTGCTTTCTCAATTCGCACAAAGCAATTGATGGCTAACGTGACGTGGCGGTGCCAAATGACTAAAATGAAGTCATCCATCCATCCATCAGCTGAAGGACGTCCACTGCTGGACATAGGCCTCCTCTATGGATCTCCAATAAGACCGGTTGGAAGCGGCTTGCATCCAGCGCGATCCTGCGGTCTTAATGAGGTCATCCGTCCACCTTGTGGGTGGACGTCCTACGCTGCGCTTGCCGGTACGTGGTCTCCACTCGAGAACTTTTCGACCCCATCGGTCATCAGCCCTCCGCGCTATGTGCCCCGCCCATTGCCATTTCAACTTGCCAATCCGTTGGGCTATGTCGGTAACTTTGGTTCGTCTACGAATCTCCTCATTTCTGATTCGATCTCGCAGAGAGACTCCGAGCATAGCCCTCTCCATAGCTCGTTGGGCTACTTGGAGCTTACTAATAAGGCCCATAGTGAGAGACCACGTTTCTGTGCCATAAGTCATCACTGGCAACACACACACAAATGAAGTCATAAACGATTGCAATTACGATTGCTATTGCTTAGGCGGTAGGGGGGGCTGATATATTGATCGCAGAAAATCATTTTCTACAACCTTTTCAGTTTTCGATCCCACTTCTTACTGATCCTTACTGTACACGACGTCTTTTATTGGTCTGGCGAACAAAATACAGAGTAGAAGATTACATCCAAACCTAGCTTAATAACAAACCTGGATGAAAAATTGTGAGGAGTCTCTCTGCACGAAACTTCGACGCAACAGTGCTTTCATACCCCCTCCATGGTGGCGTTAAACGTTTAACGCAACCTTGTTAGAAATCGCATTAGAAGTTACACTTCAATAAATAGCTGAGGATCGGTTCAGCAGCGAGGCTGTAGGAATCAGTACTCAGTGAGTGACTAATTTGTAGAGATTGCTTGTCAGGTAACCTCGAAAGTGTCTTGCCATTTTACAACATTATGTATCTCTACATTAGAATCCTGAGTTTATTATTGTGATTGCCACAACACCACATGCGTCGTTTCAAAACGCCAATTCTTGGACATTCCTCGCTTCTAGAGACCTTCACCCATCACTGTCCTCTGAGCTCTGAGTATTAACCTCAACAAATCCGAGAATCGATTGAGTTTGATCGATATAGTGCATCACAGTTTTTATAGACCATCTGGCTGAAGAGTGAAGTCACGTCGACCCTTGCCAGGTCGGTCATTGACGCAGTCTGGTGTCGCGATTAGCGCAATAATCTGTTTGCACTAATTAAAGCAATGGACGCTGATGTAAGGACCATAAACGTACGGCTCGTTTGCTTTGGATCTTCTTCACACTATGCTATATTCAAAGGAGTGACACTACAAATTTAGCATACCTTTTATCACAGAGTTACTACAATTAGAGAGATAGCGCTGTTGTCGCTTGAGGCTACGATAGATGGAAAATCTTCCAATCTGCTGTCAAAACTGTCAAATAAGTATTGGAATTTGACGTTCCTCGTCCTTAAATTCGACAACAGCCACCAGAAATACTCGTAGATATTTGTCATGTCTCTTTCTTACTCATGCCATATTAAATCAATGCAACTCCTTTGGATTTTTCGATCGACCACATTATCCCTCTGGTTGTAATAGCTCTATGCCTTTTAGGTATTGCGCAGTCCGACTGCCATCAGAACATTGTCAACAGTCTCACTGTGGTTTCGTTCTCTGTTGCATATATACTTAAGGACCTTTTCTCTCAAATGCGGCTGAATTAAAAAATATAGAAGTTTTACAATTTTTTATGTAAGTAACGCTGCAATTCATAAGAAATCATCTTTGATAGCTTTCGATGATCTTCTGCTACTACTGGGATCATGAAGCAGTAGAGCCTAAACTTCTTCTTGCATCGTTTACGTCGAAGGTGTTTTTAAAAAAATAATTAATTGTTCATTTTTCGTGGTTTCTCCTGAGTTCTGTCAATCTAGTTTCGATCACCACTTGTCTATACCACCATCATCACTTGGTATTAGTTAGGTATTATCTGTATAAGTTTGTATTTAAAACTATGTACGAGTGTATGTAGTAAATCAGTCTCTGGCAGCCATATCACAAGCTTTGCTTAGTTTGGGGTCAGAGAACGTGTGTAAGATGTCCTCTAACATTTATTTACATTTATTCATTAATATATACTCGTACCTACCACATGTTGTGTACGACTTGTTTTCTTGTAGCGTCATCTGAAGAGCATTTCTTACAATCTAAACGGTTTGAACTAGTCTAGTTGAATATCAAGATCAATCAATTGAGGCCTGATGATTGGACTTTGTCCGTTTATGATGAGCGTCCTTCAGACATCCTGCTGTTGTACTGACGTCAGGCTGATCGAATTCACCTACATTGCCCTAGTCTTGATTAAACTTTGTAATGTGATATATTTGATGACCTTCCTAGCTTAGTTGAAGTCTGCCTTCAAAGCTTGATCCTGGGTTCGATATTCTCTGCCAGTTAGATGTGAGTGACAAAGAATATTAGCTCTATCTTGGGGGTTAGGTAGTTAAGTATCTCTTAAGTATGTTCTTTGTTTGAGCTGGTTTTATACTCTAGCCATATGCAGCTGGTACGCATCGTTAGCACAGACCGATACAGTAAAGTAGACACAATAATGACTTACCATTACCGGAAGCATTAGATCGGTTGGCTGTCAAGTAATACGCGATTGATAAACCTATTTACCCGTGGGTACAGTACAGTAAAGCAATGCCATTAAAAGTGCATAATCTGACTGAAGCTTTGTACCTTCTGTAGCGTGGAATTACGTGGAAGCGGTGGAGGATACTGTACGCTGACCTTACACTCCAGCCATACGCGGCTACTGCGCGTCGTCCGCATCGACTGATAGGGTACATTACTTTAGGCCGCCCGTCCTTGTCCAATCCGCGCCTTACATCCTAGCCGCACGCGGCTGCCGCACATCGCTCGCACAGACTGATAAAGTACAGTAACGACATTAAAAGTGCGTTACCTGAAGCTTTGCACCCGGAACCTCCGTAGCGCGATGTCGGCGACGGGCCGGCCGTCCTTGTACCAGGCTATCCGCGGCGGGGGCCGCGCGCTGGCCTTACACTCCAGCCGCACGCGGCTGCCGCGCGTTGTCCGCACGGACTGCATTTGTTCCACGCGCGCTGGACTACCTGGGGACAAGGGTGGCTGTTAGAAATCTTCATACAAGCTATTTAATAATTGCCGTATTTGCAATTGAACAACTTTTGATTTGTGATCAACCCTGAAAAATTATAAATGGAGAAGTGATGCATACGCGAATTTATTTAGATTTGATTTCGTAGTAAATTTTGTTCATTACGATGAGCGTATTTAAGATACCTCCGTAGTAAGTATAGCAAGCATTCCAATTAATATTATAAATCCGATAAGTTTGTTGCTTTGTTCCTTTTTCACGCAGCAACGGAGCAACAGATTGACTTGATTTTTGGCATCCATGGATATAGTTCAAGGGCCGAAAAGTGACGCAGGCTACTTTTTATCCCGAAAAAATAAAAGATTTCTGACAAAAGTCAAATTCCACGCGGGCGGAGCCGCGGGCAAAAGCTAGTATATTATAATAGCACCTCTTATAGCTGTCGCAATATGCAAGCACTACATGCTAAACGAATTAAATAGGTAGGTACATGCGAAACATTCTTAGTAATAATTATTTTTTGCAAAAAATAGCATGACCGACTTCACCCGTGTACAAAATTCACGAATATTTCGCACGGATTGATGTAGCGAATTTTCACATTATTGTTGATTTATCAAAAATGGCTAAGCCGATTTCGATAAAATTTAAATGACACCAATTTTGAAGTATACTCTTTTCAATAAAAAAAGAATTATTAAAATCGGACTACTGTGAAAAAAGTTATGCGTGGTTAAACATAAAAAAATATATATATACGCGTCGAATTTAGTACCTCCTCCGGTGGTTCGTCGGTCAAAAAAGTAAGTTCGTACAGGCCGGGTGGCTAACCCTGGTGTCAGAGTTTTTAGGCCGCCTGAAGGCCTCCGACATGGCTAAATTTTCTTAGTACAAAACAAGATACATAATAAAAAGGAGAGAAATTGCACGAAGCCTATTAACAAATGAATCAACGACTTTTTAAGCATTCGCACGTGAATATATGAAGGTGATTATTTCAATTAGGGCAACCTGTTTTCATGATTCAGAAAATATTTCAAAGACTTACAAATCGCTTTCTAAAACTATACAAACAAACAATAATTGTGCCAATTAACCGTTGCCAAAGACACATCAATCTTCTAGAAATAGAGTGGAAAAGCTTCGAGCTCACAATGTTTTCAAACGAGGAATATCTCCAGCGAAAACGCGGGAAAGTACGTTTCGGATTCCACATCGGTAACACTTAAAAACGCGTCGCCTTCAAAAGTCCCGGACTAAAAATACGCTCCTGTCATTAGGCCAATGGCCTTATTATTTTGTGTGACGAGTAACATATGTAAGAACAGAAATAACGAGTATTATCTAAACGGGAGTCATTCGTTTGGACAACATCCTATCCTCGGGCGACGAAGAAAAAAAATTGGCCACGATTCAGTGTGTAGAAAAAAAGAAACGCTTGTAGTAAATCATTTACTATGTCTTTAGGATGTGTCATTCCTAATGTCTGGTCAGAAATATCGAGTAGGTTGCGTAACTCTACGCTAAGATATTTCGTGCCTGTTATTTTTTATGTTAATTCTTCCATTTCAGTGACGATAACTTTATAGGAGTAGGTTTGGGAAGCGACTCAATCAATCTGGAGGCAGACAGACACGGCGTCGGTGTGTGGTCAAGCAGAAACTTGGCAACGAGCCTTTTGGTAAACAATGAAAGTGCCAATTTTACTGAAGAGAGAGCTTCCGACATGGAAATTTGGTCTGAATGAGCTTCGGGGTTGTTGTCCTTTGCTGAAAGTAGTCTCGAAACAGTCATCTATTTTAAACTAAACGAATATTGTGTTAATAGCGTTTCATTTAAAGTTAAACGCGTGTGAAAGTTTCAGAAGATGAAGAACCGATGACCTAATGAAATTCTTCAGCAACACAATCAACCGCACAGTTACGACTGTATTACATATAAACAAATAACTCGAATGTTTGCTCGCTCTCACCTCAATGGGCTATCCGTCTTACGTAACCCGCTGAAAGTCCGCCACGGATCGCCCACGACTGCAATAGATCTACTTCAGAGCACTTAGCAGTCTGTTGAACCCGATATCCTCGGTTTTATGAGCTCCTGGTATTGCTGACGTCTTTTATTGAGGCTTTCACGCCCACCTACAGTCTCATTCATGGAATAAGTAGGTCGATCACTGAGGAATCCTATACCATTTTTTTTCCTAAGAATGTTGTGCGTGGGTGTCCCCTTAGGGAATATTGCGTCAGTATTGCAGACATCAAAGAGATTTTCAACGCATATTTACCGAGCTCTAACTAATCCATGTTTTTCTTTCTATCTTAAATAAATGTATGAAAAACGTCAATGATTTATGTAGAAGCTGCTGAAGATAAAACGTGAAACTGTATCTAACTAGATCGT
Organism: Hypomecis punctinalis; assembly: GCA_949316475.1. Lineage (NCBI taxonomy): Eukaryota > Metazoa > Arthropoda > Insecta > Lepidoptera > Geometridae > Hypomecis > Hypomecis punctinalis. The sequence continues at coordinate 25,141,703 of OX438800.1, read as the reverse complement.
AGGCGACTGGATCCATTCAACGATGACGCTTTTCAGGAAGTTCAATGACCATGATCAGCTGTTATTGAAGCAAGGACCGTGGCTAAACTGTCACATGAATGGAGTTGATGAAGGATTGGTACGTCCTTGCCAATTCCATATATACTTTTAGTCATTGCACCACAATAGCTGGCTATGCCTAAGCTAGATATTTTAGTCATTTGACGACATAAATAGACGAGTCAAGAAACTTATAAAGCAAATCTATCAATAAAATCTATAACTAGCCCTCGAGTTTGCATTCAGACACTAACGCTGTTCTAGTCACTACAAGAAACATTCGGCGTTAATATTGACTCGAGTAAGCTTCTCCAAAATGAGCACGACGAATTTTTTAACGATAATCTAGAAAACATAATAAAATGGTTCCAATACAAATAATAAAATTGCCATACCCCTATAGGGTCATATGTATAATTATACAAAACACGTTAACTAAGAACCGCATGTAAATTTCATACGTTGCAATAAATGATTTGAGTTTGAGTTTAAGCATTTGCAGTAGCAGTAGCAACAGCATCATCAGTGAAAACACGAGTGTCCTAGCTATTTACATACTAGCACTGTCCACTTTCCTGCTCATTCCCTTGTAAAACAGGGCTGAATGCAAAAGTAGTATTAGAAGACAAAATAAACTATCTAGATGATTATGCTAAAGATGTAAGCAGTGACATCCTATGACTACTGAAAGTTATTGCCAATTTTCTCCGCCCCCGTGACGTTACGGAGAACAAACGAAATATGGCAAATGGAGTTTTATGAATGAACCGTGACGCAAGCTCCAGGGTTTAACGATGTGGTTGATGAAGGACTTGCCCTTGGCTTGCCAAATGCCGTCACGATAGACTGGCGCTATGAATGGAACCGAGGAGTGGGCTGTTGAATGGAGCCGAAATTTAGGCTGATGCGATTGAATGATTTCACGTCAGATTGTGAACCATATTATAATCTGTATTAACATATAATGTTGAAGACTGTGGGAAAGGAGAGGAATTACTGAAATCGTACGTGACCTTAGAGGATGCTTAATCTGAAAAATGTAATCGTTGGGTAGAGGCTTATCAACGCAAATAATTTGTGAATAATATAGGATTAGCTAAAATGATTGAGGTTAATGTTCGCTTAAGAAGTGTATTTGAATGTAATTAGGAAATCACATTTAATTATTAGCGCATTTTTGTGTTCAAAGATGTGTTTCCGATGTTTCCAAAGTATTAGTACGAGTATGAGATACACACTAAATACTTACACTAAATAAAGTTTATGATAAGACAATGTTTTTCATTTCAACCCTGGAAGGAAATATTGCACATCACATCTTAATTAAGCGTCAGTTACGGGTTTCGTGCATTTCAGCTCTGTCACTGCAATTATTAATTATTATTTGTCATTATCTTTATCAGCCGTAGGACGTCCGCTGCTGGACATGGGCCTCCCCTTTGGGTTCTTAGTAAGACCATGCAGTTGGAAAAGGCTTGCCTTCAGAGCGTTCTTGTGGTCTTAATTATATCGTCAATCCACATTTAACCACTTATAGTCTGTGGTCGTCTCACATGCGCTTGTCTGTACGTCGTTCGAGAACTTACCCCATCAGCCATCCGTTTTTAGGGTTCCGTACCCAAAATGTAAAAACGGGATCTTATTACTAAGACTCTGCTGTCCGAACGTCTTTCAGTCTGTTACCAGGCAGTATATCATGAACCGTGATAGCTGGAGTTAAAATTTTCACAGAAGGTGTATTTCTGTAGCAGTTATCACAACGAATACTAAAAACATACTAAAAATATTTAACGCTTCCTATGCAGGACACAACTTTTCGCTCGCAAGTTCGACTTGCACTTGGTCGAATATCTATATCATGTGCCCTGCCTAGTGGCACATTTCTTTCAGTTAATGCGCTGGGCTCTGTCGGTAACCGTGGTTCGTCTACCAATCTCGCACCTGACTCGATCTCGCAGAGACTCAGAGCAACTAATCAGCTCCGTATAAATAGGCGCGACATCCTGGCGGGCTCAGGTGAGCTGGCCCTCCGCCAATGACTCAACTCGATACGCCGATGTTTACCGGATTAAAGGCGTATTCTGAGCCGCTTTCTTGGTACAGGCCAACTGGGCCTTCCCATTTTTATGCCATTAAGTAATGACTCGAGTAAAGCTCAGGGACGAAGCCTTTGGGGGCTTCATGTAGCAAATAAGCGTTCCTGCGGTCCAAATTACTATGTTGCCAATTCGCTTGGGGAGCGCTTTTTGAACTTCGCTCGGTTTGGTCGTATACGGAACTTCCATAGACAACATAGAGATTTTCCATACAATCTGTAAAGTTACGTACAAGTCCGGCAAGTTTATCTTGGCGCGGCTGTGCGCCACTGTGTTCAATGTCAGTGTACTTTTATAACTGCTTCTCTTGTACCACTTTTTATCACTTTAGGCATGATGATAGCACAGTAGTTAACAAAATATTTGCAACGATGTTTACTATGAACTCGGAAGTGTCAAAGTGAATTTTCAAGATAGCCGTTTTAGTCCCTCAAATCGCCACCGTCAACTTATACTTGTGTAACTTGTATACGTATTACGTACTCAGGCGTTCGAAGTTGAAAAATAAGGCCCCTGGTCGGTCTGTGGACATCCTAAGCTGCGTGGTTTACAATCTTGACAAGTATATGGAAGTCTGGAGTAGCCCGGGTATCTTTTATGTACCTAAGAGTAGGTATAAGTATACTAATATTCTCTATATGTACACGCCTATTATGAAATGTTTCGTGTTGAATCATAAAAAAATAAACCTTATCTTGGTCAACAGAAAGTGATCATTTAATTTTTATCTGATATTATCAGAGTATTTCTTCCAGACAGGGTTAAAAAGTGTTTTAGATAAGAAAATAATGGAGTAGTATAAGTTTTACTTGATATTAAATTTGCTGAACAAGAAGATTTCAAAAATTAACTCAATCTTGTAAGAAGGCTTTCACGCACACTTCCGCCACTCGCTCAAAGATGGCGCTACATGTACTTTAATCTCGATTCAATTTCAATTTCAATTTCAATTTCTTTATTTCCTTAATAAGTAACTTTACAGTCAGAACCAATACGTTACTTATTTTAGACTTAATTACACACAGAAAATGATTGATGATCGATGATTGACCAACAAGTTAATAACTTAATCTGACCTATCAATACCGCTGTTAAAGCTTCTGATCTGTTCCGAATAATAATTAAAACAACAGCTGAGACTAGACAAACAAAAACAGTGTATATCAACACATCCAAAGAATCAGAAGTGGCCATAAACCGATTTGTTTGGCTCACAGGCGCAGAAGGCGCTCTAACTCTGAGGAGGAAATCTTTACAGAGAAACGGTACATACGTGTAGGAGATGACATGACGTTATAGTAGTGTAAAATAGATACGTTTCATGCGCCTTAAGAAAGCTTTTAATACTGCGTCCTTGAAAATTGCCACGCATTACATAAAATTTCGTTTTGAAGTGAAATGTCTAATTCGACTTCCAACATTGTAGCGTTAAACGTTTAACGCTACAATGAAGGGGGTATGAAAGTATTGTTGTGTCGATGTTTCACTTCTTCTGCCCGGAGGGACTGAGGGACTCCACGCACTGTTTTTTACTTATGTCATATGTATTAAACGCAAAACCTTTTAAGGGCGGATCTAGTACATCTAGAGTCTAGAGATTTTGTATAGTCTAGAATTTATATTTTGTACGAACTTTTTGTATGAAAAACCTGATTTTTCTTCGTGATTTTCCAAAAGTCCTAGAACAAAAGTTGTTTGTCTAGAATCTAGAAGAAAAATAAGGTTTTTCAAACAAAAAGTTCGTCAATGCGCGGCAAAATGTATGAAGCGATTTTTTTTACTAATTTTCGATAATAGATCCTATAAATAACCCATAGGTATAAACTACCTACTACCAACTAACCTACTACCTAAGTAGGTACTCAGATAGTGGTGATAACTAGAGAGATTTTGTGAACCCACATTAAGAATATTTTACACGTTCTTATTCTTCTTATTCACAAAATGCGGACAGTAGTGGGTTATTAGTTAGTGTTGGTTTATTTCTGCGTGCATTAATGCTTTTGGAAGTTACATTTTGTTCGGATACTAAAAGCTTCACCTCTGCGAAGGCTTTCTACTCAGCATCTACTAACTACCGGTATAAATATCCATAGGCAGTTAACTCGGGACAGACAGACCGACGTATTCTAAATACACTTTTATTTTCGATGCCGCACCACAATAGACCGGCGTTTCGTTAATCCACGGATTTGTGAGGTTTTGCCTATTTTTAGATGCTCTCGTTTTGGAAACGAACGTTTTGAGTGTCGAAATATATGGCTATTTCATCTACGAGATGTTATAGCATATTCTGTAAGCTGCACTACTTGCTTTTGATTTAGGATATTTGGAGGATTAATTTTTAATATCTTTTGCATTGTTATTTCCTGAGTAGGTATTTTAATCTCTGTGTTTGTGAAATTAGTGTTAAACGCTGATAGCTAAGCTAAACAGTTTTCGACTAAGCAAGAAAACTATAAAGATAATTATTTCAACCAAAAAATGGCATACCGACTTCAACCGTTTACAGAATTCGCGAATATTTCGCAAGGATCGAAAGATCGAATCCCGATTTATTTGTAAAATGGGCCAACGTAAATAATCGTACGAGGCGAGACAAAACAAGACTTTGTTTACCTCGTGCTGAAACTACTTTGATGGCCAAAAGTGTTTTCTGCATGGCTCCCATTATATATAATAAAATACCAAGGGAATTGAATTGAATTGTTATTATCGCATTGCTGACTTTTTAGATGACAAAGAAATTACTAAAAGTTGACATTACTTTTACTTACTTAACCAAATCATTTGACATTATTTTAATTTAAATAATATAATTTGACATTATCTCTTCACATTATTCTAATATCTGACATAATCTTAAATTCTGCTTTTGTCGACATCTTATAACTCAGTAATATTTAGATGTTTTGTTTATTATTTTTGATATTGTACATTATCTTCATACATTTTTAATTTAAATGCGTTCTACATTATATTTCGACCTGTTTGCGACTTTGTATGTTGTACACGATTACCATGTTTTCACAAATAAATGATCTTGAATCTTGATTCGATGTAGCATTGTTCACATTATTGTTGATTTATCAAAAATGGCTCAGCCGATTACAATAAAATTTAAATGGGACTAATTTCGAAGTATATATACTTCGAAAGTAGTTTATATACTCTTTCGAATAAAAAAAGAATTATCGAAATCGGACCACTGTATAAAAAGTTATGCGAGGTTACACATAAAAAAATATATACGAGTCGAATTGAGTACCTCCTTCCTCCGTTTCGTCGGTCAAAAATCTATCTATCGTCTTTATTATTTTATCTAATTACCTTATTTTAACCTCAGAAATAGAGCGCAGGATTCGGGAAAGAAGTGACTCCCGTTCTACCTCATTTCTGGTGCAAAAGAAGAAACGTTATGGGCACCTTTGCACCAGGAACAATGAGGGGCGGGTTATTTGATTAAAATTCTGGCTAGGCATATATTTTATTTACTGTTATTGTTATTATTTATATTTAACAAACTTTACTCTTAAGTCTTGTATAAATATATGATTATCTTGTAATCCCTATTTAGGTAACAATAAGTAACCTACTAGATATTATTAATAATAATAATAATAAAATATTGTCACCACCCGCCTAAATATTTTGAAATGAGGCATTACTTGGCGGGTGACGCACCTCATTCCATAGACCAGCTTATAATCCCCTAACAATTCATTAAAATAGTCCAAGAAGTACCTATTCCCCGTCTTTACAATAGTTTCCCTCTTCGTATCACCCAAAAACTGTATTTTTTTACTTAATGATTGTAAAAGGGCCTCTTGGTGTTGGTTTCGGCCCCATCAATGCCCTTCAAAGATCCTGGGCAACCCGTGAGTTGTAAAACAAATAAATGGAATAATAATAATATATACTTTATTGTACACCAAAGAAAAACAATTAAAAACAATCTTAGAATTAATTATGTATCACACAGGAGTACAAGGGCGACCTTATCGCTCAATTAGATATTCAATTTAATATAGGTATAGGTCGAACTAAACATCTCGGCTTCTGTGAATTCTGTGATGTTAGCAATAAGCTGTAGATAATCCAATCAATGCGCAGCGATTAAGTGAGATTCAGTTAGGATTGGGCTATCCGCACCTTGTAGCTAACACCACAGCCGCCAAGATGTTTGATTCGACCTATATAATATAATACAGGGTTATTTCTAATTAATTAGCGTCCTTTTAGCGGATTATTTTGTACATCAAAACTAACAACTTTTGTTCTGCGACTTTTGTCAAAACTAAAAACCGGTGTTCTATACATTTTGTCGCGAGTGAACGATATTTTTTTATGGAACTAGATTTTTTTTTAAAGTTGCAGAACAGAAGTTGTTAGTTTTGATGTACAGAATAAGCCCCTAGATTAGAAATAACCCTGTATAGCGATTCTATGGAGTCTATCGTGTTCTTGCTATGTGTTGTTGCTTGCTGTGTGCTCGGATATCACGTCACAGTTTTTACATAAAACCGTACAGAATTTTTAAATGTCTGTCTGTGAAGCTGAATGTTTAGAAACTCTAATTTACTTAAAACTGAAATAGAGGCCAATATAAAATATACGTACTTACGTAGCTCAATAGATATGCGTTTTACTCCATACTATCTGACGTTAAGCAGATATGCGGTCTATGGTGTAGCACGCTTACCTAGAAGATACCTATTTACTCGAGATTTAAAGACACCCATTGTTGTACTTTAGCAGAAAGAAATCAGGCAAAGTGTTCCACATTCTAGCTGTTCGTATGAGGAATGAGGATTCGAAACGCGTGTGTACTATATTACTAAAATCTCTATATTAAAATATCTCCGCAATATAGCTCCAAATGAAATAAATCACGCTCCGTGTCACAGGCGCAGGTGATTTCCTGGCAGAGGCTGAGCTCTGAAATTACTAGCGTTACAAAGTTGCTGCTGAATGAATAACCGCAATTAATATCGCGAGGGGACACTTCGTAATATTACAGCTTGCAAAATGCAAAGCAAGCTTGTTCAGATTAGATTATTAGATGAGTGTGTTACAGATTTTCAGTATGAGACTAATTATGGCCGGTTATGCGGAATCGGTTTCTACCTCTGCCTACCAGCCATTATTGAGTTTTCGCGCGCAGCGAGCATCTATTGTTTGTAATTATTGGTACCATTAATTATAGATTGGAATGTAGTTATTGTTACGAGAATCTGTTGTCTAGACAAACCTTTTTTAGGTTTTTAAGACAATAGCATTAGTTATAATATGTTTGTAAAAGTTGTTTAAATAAATAAAAAAATAAAAAAAAAAAAAAAAAAATTACAATTTATATCACTCGGTTGATACTCGTATACTCGCATGCTAAATCCAGTTATTGTAAGTTTCATAAGTGGCTAAAATAACATAAACATAGTACTCCTTGGAAACCAGTGACGTAGAAGTATTAAAAAATCTTTTTAGGAAACCAGTTTCCTGAAAGTATAAAAAAAGCCATTTAGGAAACCAGTTTCCTAGCCCCGGTTTCCTAAACGGCCGAAGCGGTGCAAAACGAGAAGTGTCGTAAGTGAGGTCGCCCGTGGGCCATTTTACTAATTTTGTTACGATGACAACACTGCCACAGTACTGTACCAGCCTTTTTATTAGTCCACTGCAGGGCGTAGGCCTACCCACGAAGGGTGATTAGGCCACATCCACCACGCAGGCCCAGTGGGGGTTGGTGGATTCACATACGCCATCGAATTTCTTCTACGGACATATGCAGGTTGCCTCGCGATGTTTTCCTTTACCGAAAAGCCAGTGGTGTGAAATTCCGTACATAAATTCCAAGGAAATCATTGGTACGGGACCGGACCGTGGTTTGAACCCACGACCTCACGTTGTAAGGTGGGTCTCATTACCACTAGACCAGTAATGATACCTAATCTTGGAGAAATGACAATTGTGGAGCTCTCGTATTATATTGAACATTTACAATATATCTGATCGTGTTCTTCTTAATTACTACGCAACGAGAGAGACAGAGAAAGAGGTACGCAATCTGCTCTGTCTTGAAATCTCAATGAAGCCAAATATACCATCCAAAACCGTCTTATCTATGAAATGCTACACTTCTATTATCTTCACATTTTTTTAAACTATGGCTTACAGTTTTCCTAAAACAAAGTATTTCACACCTAAACACTTCCCGAACAAATATATATCACAAAATTCGAAAACAGCGAGTCACCAGCTGGTCACTTTGACAAGTAAAATGCGGCTTCACGTCGTTCAAGATGATAGTTGTTGTATGATTACGAGTACGTCTCTATCTAATGACAAACTTTTGTAAGATAAAGCAGTAGCGACTGTATGTTTTATTGTTCAATTGAATACGAGAGCTCCAGTATCTTCTTCTTTTGTTTGGCGTCGCATTGTTGTGCATTTGCCAGTGTCAAGTAGTGTTGTTTTAATATTTTTTTATATTTTATCAAAATAGTCACTGTCGTAGTCACGTCATAGTCCAATAAAGTTGCGGTCAAGTCCAAACATAGTCCAAGTCATACCTCAGTAAAGCAGTGGATACTTTACTAGAGGCGTCTATGGAGTTTTGGTGACAACACGGAACGACCTGCTACGTCAAATTATATCACTTGCCTACACTCATGCACGTAAATCAGCTCATAATCAACGAAATACCACAACTTTTCACTAATTATCACTGATAAAACACAAGTTTAACAAAATAATACAATGAGGCGACATTACTTTTCCGCGTTCCCGCCAAAACTCCTCCAGTATCTAATAGATGTCATTACCGTGACACTGCTCTGTTGTTGCTAGTGCACATAAAAGTGTTTGATACTTGGCAGACACCAATTCGGTTTCCATCAGTAGACTCGTAGTAGATCGTCTACCAAGTAGTCGGTACCTCGGCTGCTGATCAAAATCTTATTGTTAATTCACCACAACGCGACGTCCTCTTTTTGCACAAACTCTATAGGCCGAATCATACAAGTCGGCGGATGTAAAGTTAGCGAAAGCCTAGTACTGACTGAAGCTCACTTAACAGCTGCACGAGGATAGGGTTTTGCGCAGCTTGTAGCTAACTTCACAGAGTTCACAGCCTCGAAGAAGTTTGATTCAACCTCTTCAACTTGGTATTTTGTTTTAAGTAAGTTCGTATAGGCCGGGTGGCTAGCCCTGGTATCAGTTTTAGCCGCCTGAAAGCTTCTGACATGGCTAATCGGTAAATACAATTTAACCGGGGCCTACAATTTAACGTGTCATCTTAAAAAAAAAGTTTTTTTGAAGTAGATTAAAAGTAATGTTGCGATGGACTTGCCATGCAGTGTGGCAAAGGTTTTAAGGCAATTGTGAGGCGCGAAACCTCAAAATATTATTTTATTTTTTTGTAAGTATGTAACATTAGTAATTGCCACTTTCATCGCTAGAATTTTAAAATTAAAAAAAAAAAGCCCCTAAAAAGTCGTATTTTTACGCAAAACTTTGACTGAAAAGTCCCTATACATAAACAAAAAAAAATCTTTTAATTATTAAAATTATTTAATTATTAAAGATTTTAATCAGCAGCCAAGGTACCGACTATACTTGGTAAACGCTAGTACTGATGAAATCCGAATTGACCTCTACCAAGTAGCAAACACTTTTAGTTGTACTAACAATGACAAAGCAGTGTTGTCAACTTAACAAAATTAGTAAAATGGCGGGCGACCTCACCTACGTCGTTTCTCTTTTTGCACCAACTCTACGAGCGTGCAATATTTCTTACTCAAGCGATTTCCACCTAAAACATAACATTTTGTTCCAATTTAAGGGGTGGAAACAGTTTTCTCCCAGAACGTAAATTTTATCAAAAATGTACTCCGTATTTTCTCAATGTTTAACAGAGAACGCAAAAACATCGATCGATTCAGAATCCTCTTAAGGTGAGTCACTCACTGAGTCGCGATTCAAATATTTTTGAATTTTTCAGCATTTACAGATAAACTGCTTATTGTAAGTTCACAAAAACTCATGTAGCGGCCATGAATAGGTAGTTTTAACGAGGTATATACACCTAGAAATCAAAATATTGGCCTGTTTAGGCATATGATAAGAGTCCACTGATTAAAAACCAAAGTGAAAATCAGTATATGCACTTTCGTGCATAAACTGACCACTAATTTGGCTTTAGAGTATATGTAACTCGTAAATGCTACCTATTTATGTAGTTAAGTTTAGAGTAGTTTATCTGTAAATATCAAAAACTGTCTATCCGTGACCACGGTCGATGCAACTCAGCCGAAACGTTGGGATGGTGAGGTATTTATTTATAACGTAATTTTAGTGCGCGGTTAGTCCTGTAGTATATAATAATAATGTGTTAAAATCGCGAAAGTTTAAAAACAACCATATCAAAAAACACAAAAATATTTGAATTTCGCGTTCTGACCGAGAAGACCAGCCTTAAGTGTAGTGAGTGGCAGTAAAGTGTAAAATGTCTTCATCGCTACCCGCGGTGGTCCGGCCCGCCATAAAACTTTAACAGCTTATATGTAATAATCCAGTCATATAAAAACATCATTCAATCATAATGGTGTATGTGGTTTGTTTATTATTATTTTGTTATAAATGGAAGCTTTAAAGGGGTAGATTGAAGCTCGGTTTATAGGCTTCATGGATTTTAGATGGGCGTTGAAAGTAAATAATGTTTAAGGTGTAAAGTTATATTGATAAAGTTAGTCTGTTATTATTATATACTACGGAACTAAACGCGCACTAAAATTACCAGATAAATAAATACCTCGATCAAACCGAGATAAAATTTAGTCAAGTTGTAAGTTTGAAGTAAGTAAGTACCTAAATAAAGCTAAATATTTATGATAAAAAAAACGTTGTCTGTAAACGCCATAAAAAACATTGTTGAATCGACAACTGAAACAAGCCAAACGCTTAAGAGCCGATCGTGCCTCACTATCGCTAGTTCCAGGCTCTCGCTTGCACGCTCGGCGCAAGCGGAACGTGACACTTTTTCGTGCATGCAAGCGGCGTTCATCGATTTATAAGACGTCATGTCAATAAGAAGAAATATTTTTGTAATTAGGGTGTATAAATAATAATATAATATCCATTTTGATATTTTGACCTTCCTAATAATTTATGTAACATGACTCTACCAGTCTAGAGGTAGTGGCACCCGCTTTACAATCGTGAGGTTGTGGGTTCAAATCCCGATCCCGTACAAATAAGTTCCTTGGAATTTATGAACGGAATTTCACACCACTGGCATTTCGGTGAAGGAAAACATCGTGAGGTAACCTGCATACGTCCCTAGAATAAATTCGATGGCGTATGTGAATCCACTAACCCGCACTGGGCCAGCGTGGTGCAAATGGCTTAATAACTCTTCATGGGCAGGCCTACATAATGCAGTGGACTATTAAAAAAGCTGGTACAGTACAGACTCTACAAGTGTTATTATTATATACTACGGGACTAATCGCGCACTAAAATTACGAGATAAATAAATACCTCCTCATCCCGACGTTTCGGCCGAGTAGCATCGACCGTGGTCACGGGTAGACTGGAATGTAGAACAGCTGGTACCGCCAATTCAATTTGAACTTGAAAAATTGTGACTACGACACATAACACTGACGGTATCTAACAATGTCCTTCTACGTACACTACGCGATTTGCATTTGTTGACAACAGGATTCCACGACGCCGATAACTTAAATCCATCCTCCCGGTTGAAATTCTTAAGTTTTTTGATTTCCACCGCTTCACAAACTATTCTTGAAAAATAGTGTCGATCCGTGGAGAGGACTTTTGGGTCGTGGAGCTCGATCCAATGACCAGTACCTCCGTCAAGCAAATGCTCAGCTATAGCAGATTTCTGCATCTGGCGGTTTTTGACTGCCGCGATATGTTCTCTGATCCGTTTAGCAATAGTACGCTTCGTTTGACCTATAACTACCTACTAGGAACGACCGCAGCTGCAATCCACTTTATATACACCAGGAGTCTGAAACGTAGTATATGCTCAACATTATGACCTTTTACTCTGGCTCTAGTTGCTCAATTGAGGAAAAAATTTGCTGTTCCATAGAAAAATGTACGTTGTTTATATTATCGATAAAATGTTATCAGTCCCATAGTAAAAGTTGTGGTGTTGTATGAAGTTCCATTTTGCAAAACAAAATCTTCTCGTATTCAATTAAGGAGTCTATTTCTGCGAGGGACGTTTTTATATCCAAGATTTCTGCATTTAATTTAAAGAAAACTTTATGATTTGTTTTATTGACCGACGAACCACCGGAGGAGGTATACAATTCGACGCGTATATTTTTTTATGTATAACCACGCGTAACTTTTTTCGTAGTAGTCTGATTTCAATAATTATTTTTTTATTGGAAAGAGTATACTTCAAAATTGGTCCCATTTAAATTTTATTCAAATTGGCTGAGCTATTTTTGGTAAATCAACAACAATGTATATAATGTTACATCGATCTGTGCGAAATATTCGCGAATTCTGTACACGGGTGAAGTCGGTCATGCTATTTTTTTTGCAAAAATCATTTTTTTCTGAAAAACCGAGTAGAATATCGATTGGTGATCAGTAGGGTTTAATAATTGAAGCATATTTTGTCACAGATTTTTATTTATATAACTAGCTGACCCCGCGAACTTCGTTTCACTCATGTATAATCATCACTATTGCAAATTTTTATCTCAGTCCGTTCAGTAGTTTTTGCACGAAAGAGGAACAAACAAACATACAAATTTTCGCGTTTATAATATTACTATAGTAGGATAGTTAAAAATGTTAGAAATTCAACATATCATAAAATCTGGTTGCAAGATTTGCTGCAATAAATAACATGCACTAGAAAGTGATAAAAGAAATAACGCCAATAAATAAGAACAATTTAGCCGGATCAATAAATATTTCAATGCAAGTTGCATCACATCTCATTCAAGAACAAAAATATGACACCACTACAAGTAAGTATGAATCCTACGGTTTTACATGTGACGTTTGATTTTTTTTTTAATTTTAAAACGTGGACGGGCGATTGTTTTTTCTATGTTTGCAAAAAGTAAAATAAATGTATGGGGACAATTAGACGTTGATATGAAAACAGTTAAAAAGACATAAATGCTGAACCATGATATTTAAACTCAGCGCATTTCGCTAGGAATGATATTTTATATGTACAAAATTAAATTATTAGAACCATACTTAAATCGTTTACAATACAGAGCTAAAATGGGTATAATAAATGGTAGAGAAAACATACTTTAAAGATAAATAAATAAATATTTCGGGACATCTTACACACGGCCTCTGACCCCAAACTAAGCAAAGGTTGTGATCTGGCTGCCAGAGACTGATATAATACCTACATATACTTATTTTTAAATACATACTTATATAGATAGTAACTAAATAACGCCCAGACACAGAGCAAACACTTATGTTCATCACATAAATATTTGACCTGTGTGGGGATCGAACCCACGCCTCTTTGACCCAGAAGTTAGGGTCACTAACTACTGAGCCACCGGAGCAGTCTTACATACATAATACTTTATTATCTTTAAAGTATTTATAGAAATCTACTTAACACTGGAAACACTTATTTTTATAGATTATCATCTTGCTTGATATTGAATATAACACAGGCTAAATAAAAGGGGATTGATAATAAATTGATTTGTTTTAAACGAAATTTCTTTAAAAACATGACTGGACGCGCTACCGTACGTCTAGATACCTATTATTATAAACAAAATGTTAATAATTATAGAAACGGAAAGTCACACAAAACTTTCGTAGGTATAGTGATTCGTTACGTTTTTTCGTTACGTCGCAAGTCGCAACGTAACGCGTAAATCTCTCGTAACGACCGTTACAATAAGTCTGATAACGTAGCGACTGTCACTTAATCTGTGTCCGTGAGTCACCTTCGCCGAATCGACGCAAAGTAGGTAATTATTTTGGAAGTGATTGGAAGTGCCAGATTTTCCTTCGTTTTTTCTTGACATTTTGATCTAAGAGATTCGTTTTTTGCTGATAAATAAAGACGAAAGAACTGTTGTGCAATAATATACAGAATAATTATTTTTCACAAAAAATGGCAACACCGACTTCCACCGTGTATAAAATTCAAATAGTATGTATCGATTTGATACCCATGTACATTATTCTTGATTTATCAACAACGGCTCAGCCGCTTTCGATAATATTTAAATGAGTGGTCTAAATATTATCGAAAGGATACCTTGGAAGTACAGATATTCTTTCGAACTGATTTTTTTTTAAATTCCGTTCACAGTAGGCTATTTGACAACATTGAAAATATACTCTTGATTGTGGTTATCCATACAGATAATAGACTGAAAAAGACACATTTCACTTTATTTAAACTAAAACACGTCTAACTTTCGCAAATCGCTCGAAATAATATACGATATTTTTTTGATATTTTATCTGTGATGTGAATGCTCTAAGAAGAGCGGCAACTCTGGTGACGTTACATGCTAGCAAACAAGAATTTCTCGATTGACTGTTGTCTGTGTAATTTGCGTTTTGTGTTTTTGGAGTAATATTATTGGATCTGCAAGTTACTTTTAAAGTATTTTTTGTCCTTTTTTAGATGTGAACTAGCGTATTAACTAACATTATTTGCAAGTGTGTGACGTCACAAACCAGCGCCATTACAGAATGTCGTTTTGGCGGGATCTTAAGTATCTATTCTTTGACACTTGATTTTTATTGTTAATACATTAGATCTCTCGGAAATATAAATGTAGTGCTTATTATGTACTAATAAATAATTTAAAACGATTTCCAAAAACTAGTCAAATAGCCTATTGGCAAAAATATCGATGAACCTACACAAAAAATAAACATAGAAGAACTTAGAACCTCCTCCTTTTTGTAGGTCGGTTAAAAAGTAAAAGTTATCGCTCAAACTGTGTAGAATGGTGGTACAATTTTATTAGTATTAAGTTAGCAATAGTCTGCCCTAGCTATGTCAGCTAGAATAAACCAAGAAATAAGAAAATTTTAGGCTTCATATTTTATTTAAATTAGCCGAGCGGATAGGCCACTTGAAATAGGCCACTTTACTACACTCAGGCAGTGTGTAATCAAACGCGAACCTAACGAAATTAAAAAAAAATGGCAGTGGGTAGGACACAATGAGTGGAAAACTGTCGATGGAGTCGAAAATATAAGCGCCGCGTAGGACATCCATCCACAATGTGGCGTTGGACATAATCGACTTTCAACCGGTCTTATTGGTTTAATGGATTTGATAAAAAGAAAATCTTCGACAGTCTTACCACAAAAGATTTAAACACGCTTTAAACATTGTTTAACCGTGCGATTTGTTTGTGTTTGAAGTTTAAAGCGTGATTAAAACTTTTGTGGTAAGACCGTAAGCTTTCATTAGTTTGGTGACGATCCTTAAATAAATAACACTTAATAATTCTATACCTGTGACGCCCTAGATACCTATGTATTTCTATCTATAGTAAATAGTGAAATAGAAAACATAATATAATAATAATAATAATAATTGATAATCTACAGACCTTCAAGGGTCTGTAGATGATCCAATTGCTTTCTATGTAGTAGTAGTGTAGTATTGTCATTATATTTAAAAAAAAAAAAAAAAAAAAGAAAACATAATAATATTATTTTTACCAATCACTCAATATAAATACTGAATTATTTATCGACAGACGATGATTTACTAGTTTTATTATAATTGACTGATTTATAATTACTTATACTTAATAGCTAGATCTAAATATTTATTCAGTAGGTACTTGGAAGTGCACAATGCCTACATTGCACCATCCTATTATCCCACATCTAACAAGACCGCCTTACGAGCAGGCAATGAATAAATTACAATTAATAATCCTATAAACTCGATATCCTCGAGCGCAACAAAAAGCCTACGACAAACACAGTTGCGTCCGCGGCATGCGCACTCGCCCGGTGTTGCCCGCTGCTTTGCCATTTTGCAGAATACAGGGTTATCTCCATCCATCCATCATCCATATGACGTACACTGTTGGACATAGGCCTCCCCTATGTATCTCCAAAAAGTCCGGTTGGTAGTGGCTTCCATCTATCGTGATCCTCCCTCCGTCCACCTTGTGGGTGGACGTCCTACGCTGCGCTTACCGGTAGGTACCTGGTCTTCACACGAAAACTTTTCGACTCCATCGGTTATTAGTCCTCCGCGCTATGTGCCCTGCCATTTTAATTTGCCCATACGCTGGGCTATGTCGATAACTTTGGTTCTTCTACGGACCTCCTCAATCCTGATTCGATCTCGCAGAGAGACTCATAGCATAGCTCCATAGCTCGTTGTACTACTTGGAGCTTATTTAAGGCCCATATGCTTATCTGCTTACCCTATACTAAGCCAAAAAGGGAGATTAAATAATTAAAACCATCGTAATGAATAATTTTTATAATGGGGCCAACACAAAATTCGAGAAAATCATTTGCTGTTCCATACAAAACTGCAACTCAAAATCGACAAAATTATTGGAACAGCTGATTTTTAATTTTCTCTTATTTCGGTTTGGCCTCGTAGTAAAAGTTGTTCTTAATGATGGTCTGAATCAACTCCTTTTAGCTTAGTACTTACACGATTCTGGGTAGCCCTATTTACCAACGCATAATGCAATATTGCAATTTTTTAGAAAAGGTAATTAATTGTATCTAATTTAGGTTTGCGTTGTGTAGTCAGGCAGAATGTAGTCACGTTATGATATGAGGCAGATATTTGGTCTAGGGTGAAGCACGCTTGACTAGCTTACCTAGACTAGAAGCTACCCATTTGCTCGAGGTTTGAAGATAACTAAAATTATTATACCTTAGTGTAAAGACATACTCAGATACTTATTTAAACCTGTCTTTCGGCTGGACTGCAAATTCCATAATCATAGAGGATCTAAATCGGCCCAAAGGTCATATTTTGCGTTAATTTTGGACCGATTGGAGTAGTGCGTTGAGTTGAGATGGGTACCTCAATAATTATAATTTGCCTATTATTAAAAAGATTTACTCAAATAGATGTCACTTATTTATAAATAGATATATTTAAAATTGTAAACCGTGGTAAACACCGAAAGCGGGCAACACTGGCCCTGGTTTGTTTACGTCGCCATGCGAGCGAAAAAAGTACGTAGTACGCTTGCGCGGGAGCCGCGGGGAGCGGGCGGGGGCTACTACGCTACGGCGCGGGCGCGCGTAGGGATGCGACACGGGGAGGCTTCGATATTGAAGTTTTTAGGTACGAGTAAAGTTAGGGCACGGACTAACTACGCACTAAGTAATAACTTTAATGTTACTAAGAAATTTGCTGCCAAGTGTAGAGAACACTGGTGCTTGCATTACCAGCAAATGTCCAAAAGTATGTAGTACGCTTGCGCTTTGGGGGGGTACGCTACAGTGGCGGCGCGGGCGTATGTAGGAACGCGGTACGGGGCGTAGCGCGGATTTATTCGCTTAAAAAAGATGCCTTTGTATTTCTGATTTATCGTTATCAGAGCCGTAGAGAATCCTTTCATGACACTAGACTTCCCTTTAGACATTCAACAGAAACAGTCGAAAGCTAATTGCAACCAGCTCTCCCCTATGGTCTTAATCGTACCAACCTGATGTCTACCTTGTCTGTGCTTGATCGTACTTGGTCGCTATTCGAAAACTTTGTGATCGAATTGGTCTCCAGTTCTGAGTGCATGTGTACTTATATTAAGCTTACTGATACCTACATTACGCATAAAAGTTTTAAACATGTTACTAAATGACAATAGAGCTTTATACCTATAGATTTTTAAATACTGAGCAATTTCTAATGACTAGTGTGTGAGACCATCGGTATAATATTAATAAGCAAGTTAGAAGAAGTAAATGTCTATTAATACAAAATAATGTATAATATTTCACCAGAAACAGTTACAATACGATTATTAAGATAGAAAAGACAGGGACAGAATAGTTAGAGATTATCGCTATACGAAAATAAGAGCAGCAGGATTCAAAACTATCGATACTTTGATCCTTCGACGTTACCCCATCCCTGCGTTTTTTGTCGCATTCGGGTTTCCTTTCGTCTCGATCGGCGAGTTTTTTCGCGCCCGATATGGAGCGGGCCTTATACAGTTAGAGCCGAGGCGCGCTCGAGGCAACCCCGCGCACGCAGGACGCCAGTACTACGCCAGTAGTATTCTATTTCAGGTTCCAAACAAAGGTTGCAGAACTTGCAGACAATTTTTTAGCGCAGTAAAATTTTAAATGATGGCTTGGTCGAGGAAAGTGTTAGGTAGTAGAGAGTACGTCTATTTAGGATTTTTTTGTAAAATTCCTGGTCGAGGAAAGTGGTAGGTTCGTCTGTCTAGGAACATAATTAGCTTTAAAGTGAGGAAAGTATGATTGTGATTACCAAAAGCTAGAAGCTTGATTAAATATTAATCATGTGTGATGATACGGACGGTGCTGTGGTCGGAAATGTCAAACAAATAGACTGACTTCCGTAGATAATCTTACGTAGAGTTTCAATTAGAAAACAGAACAAAAGGGTTGAAAATCACGTAATTTATGGGAGCGCTCCAGGCGTGGCAAAAACAAATATCTATAGAGTCAAAATCGTGCAAAAAGTATTGGAACCAATACATTGCCCAAGCTACGTATTGGGCAAAGTATCCGAACCAATACTTTGCCCAAGCTACGTAGTGGGCAGGATTTTTAGTTAGTCGTAAGGCGACTGTAAGTCGACTACAACGCCGTGCGATGCTAAAGTGCTCGGTTACAAGTACTTATAAGGTGACATAACGTCAAGATTCGAGAAAACAGGTTATTGTGAATTATTTAATATAAATATCTAAGTCGGTATGTATGACGGTGCTCGGTCATTTTTTAACTACTTTCACTTAGGGACTGTGGCTTTGTAGATATATGCTCGAAGGCGTCTGTACATTTATTTTATTCAACAATTTCTCCAAAGGTGACTCATCTGTAGGTAGTAGTAGTATTTTCAACTATTCAGAAAGAAAAGAAGTTCCCCAATTACACCACGGTGAAAAAAACGTATTTTTGAGTGACTCATCTGTACTAGCAGATACGAGTATATTCTCTGAAGAAATTGCGCGTGCGCCGCGCGACAGACGCACCGTCGCGCTATTTATTTTCAGTTCACCTAAATTATTACGATATTCGCAGAAGTGGCCAGTTTAATTTATTCGATTGTCATTGCCGCGGAAAAAGTTTGGAATGTTTTGTTTTTATTGAATTAAGTAGCTGTAATCTTTTATCTTTAGCGACAATGTTTTAACTTTTCTTGTGCTACGTTGTTTGGTTAAGAGCATCGTTTACTGTCTTGAGATACCTATGTTTGTTATATATTTATAATTGGAAACTAAGTTGAATGCTTTCGTAAAATTACTAGTTTATCTACTTTATTTTAGGTCTTATTTGTTATTTGTCTTGTTTGTTAATTAAAATAAATTAATAATAGAATATACTGAATAGAATTCAGTGTACAATTTATTTATTGGGACATCGCAAGCGTAGTTGTTGATTGCATAGCAAGTTGGTAGTTACATGGCAAGATAAAGTGATAGATAGAGAATATCAATGATGAAGTATATAATATATACGTATTAATAGATACGTATATATTATGGTGCTTCTGTTCTGTTCTTCTCTTTCTGTTGTTGCTGCGCCCGACGGGGTCCATATGCCACTTTGTACCATTTATATTTTTTACCATCATGTACTTTATGGAAGCAGAATAAATGAATTATGAATTAGATACTTATATTACCATATTATTAATTAGATACTTATATTACCATATATAGAATACTAGCTGACCCGGCCAAGCATGGCTGTGGCTAAATAAATTAAAATTGCGACTATAATTTGAGATTTAAACTATCCTATCTCTCAAGTTGGATCGAACTGCACATGGTGTGCTATATAATTTTATTATAATCGGTTAAGTGGTTTAGGAGTCCATTGAGGACAAACATTGTGACACGAGATTTATATATATTAAGAAAAGATTACCATATTAAGTAAGTAAGTAATGGTGATATTTATCCGACAACAAAATAAATAACTGTTAATAGTAAATCTATATATTGATAAATTAACCAAACTGACATTCTATGAGCACAAAACAAAGTAGATAAACTTTATAATAATGAAGCAAGCTCTTGGGGAGGCCTTTGCGAATAAGCAAGCGAATAAAATTAGCTTAAGGAACAACATTCTGGTCACGAAATAAAATTATTCTTATTCTTATTCTAAGCAAGACAATCACAATGCCGGTGACACAATCTAAATTTAATTTGTTAAAAAAAAAAATGAATAAAATCTTACAGTCAAGATCAAGAAGGCAGCAAGTAAGGGTGATCGCTCGATAAGGCTACGTTAAAACAAGGTGTTCAAAAAATATTATTCTCTGTGCTCCAAGATATATTCACAGGCTAAATCAATCTACATAATGCAGTTATTAATCTGTTCTGATTCGGCTACCTGACTCAACGACTCAAAGCAATCGAAGCAAACAAAAAAATCCCAAAAATTTTAAACGTTTCAACAAATTTTTGAGAAATAACTTTTGCATGCTCAATTCGAGTATGGAAATGTGCATTCCTCGGTTCCCCAATAATGCAATGATGAAACAATTACCGACTATCAAATTAGTATTGATGGCTCATAAGCGCGTTAAGATTTTTAATATTCGACTAAAATTAAGGGAGAATTTTGTACGAAATGTGAATGAGAATCTGAGATGAAACAAAATAATGAATGATGGTAATTATGAAATGAGATGTAATCCAAGCCTTTGAACGATAGAAGAAGTGGCCTAGAAAACACCAAACCGATCACATTTTTTGTGTGTAATTACTAAATATCATGATTTATGTACCTATATTAACAAATGGTTGAAATATTTTGTTTTAGTTAGAAAATAATCAGTGAAATTATTTTTATCGTGCTTCACACACTAGGTGTGTAGAAACTTTCTTTTTGTGATAAACATTTCAAAAGTTGACGTTGAAAGATTTTTGAAATGTTTATCACAAAAAGAAAGTTTAGAAAATAACCAGGTTTAATGTATCCAGAAAATTCTGGAATCTAGTTTCTCATAAGCTAAATAACAGGATGCCAATGTACAAATTACAGACATAAATAAATAAAAGTTCACCGAGTATCAGTAAAATATTGTTAATAGATAAAGCATGTCCATTGTACTTACACAACACGATTGCTTAGTTGGGAATGTTACTAACTATATTTATATATTCACACTGGATTCACTAGGTTTTTGGGAGATTTTTGGAATGAAAATAGTTCAAAGGTCAGAGAGAAACATAAGCTTTTAATCTCGGAAAAATAAAAAGTTCCTATGGGATAGTACAAAATAATAAAATGTCACGCGGACGAAGCCCCTGGCGAAAACTAGTGAGATTATAATTTAAATCAACTTTCAGATGAAATTTTCTAAAGATCTAAGATAAATATAGAAAAGCTACACTCACACACAGAGTCCTTATTTCATTCCGCAAATTCTGTCTACATATTAATAAAATGTAAGCCCGAGGCTGATCCAATTTAAATACTATTAAATATTTATAGTGCATGCGTGGTAGCGAGTTTTGGCATAATTTTGGTGAAATCCAGTAATTTAATGACTAGATGATCATCGCGTGAGGATCTGAAGGGTGTCTGCGGTTTAAGTTGATTTTGAGACTGGATCACTGTAATTTTCGAATAGAAGTTCATCTTCAGATATGTTTGGTATTTGTATGGAACGAGAACATTCTCAAATTCAGGCAAATGTTTTAAATGAGTTTCTAGATTTAGATTCTTTAATCCGCTCTACATCTTCGTATGTATCGACCGCTATGGAAATCAAACGATTAAGTTTGAAATTAGAAATAACAATAACAATAGCTGATTGGATTGAATCAATTGTTCGTTTGCTTCT
The DNA here is from genome assembly GCA_949316475.1 of Hypomecis punctinalis. Classification (NCBI taxonomy): domain Eukaryota; kingdom Metazoa; phylum Arthropoda; class Insecta; order Lepidoptera; family Geometridae; genus Hypomecis; species Hypomecis punctinalis. Next base: position 25,119,530 of record OX438800.1, on the reverse strand, counting down.
CATGGACAATTTTCTCAGTTCCATATTTGCGTGGAAACCCTATCGGGACATTAACCGTTTTAGGAAACACTGCAAAGGTTCGATGACTTGGCTTAGAGGTCACTCAGGGTTGTCACGCAAAGGATGAAACCAATTCCAAAACAAGGCACCTGGATAAACGAGCTCGCATAGCAACAGAGCTAAAATAATGCTAATATTTTTTCATAGAAATGAAAGTTTTTCGTGAGATATAGATTCAAATTCTAAAATCAAATTATTTATTTTTAGACAGGATGGACGGTATTATAGGTATTTCGTTTATCTCAGGTAAACGTCAATATAATAAAATAACTCTATAGACGTCTCCTTCAAACAACAAGTCAAGAAATATTTGATTTGAATTTTAAACATGAACTTTATTTAAGTTGACTTAAATAGTAGTGCTATTACGTATTAGACATTAAAATCATAAATAACTTTATGACAATGAGTAAGGAAGAATAAATAGGGCGAGGGCGCTTTTTTGAATCCAGAGCGAAGTGAGGGATTCTTTAGTAGAATCCTGAACGTAGCGAGGGATTCAAAGTACGTCGCCCGAGCCAAAAATAAATTTCTATTCTACTATTGCGCCCGAGTGGTACACTCTACTTTTCATCACCTCTATGAGAAAACAAAAGGCTCCTCATAATTTACTATAATATTATTATTTAATAAAACGTAGAGTAACAACTAAATTGAAATTAAATGGTATCTAATAATAAAACAAATGAAAACTTATATTTACATTCTTTTCATTAATTTTCCTGGCGCTGAACACTAACATTACAAATACTTCCAAATTCAAAAAGTGCGCGGCAAAGATAATTCCGTCGCACTTATAAAGTTCCTTGTAGAAAACACCTCCTTTGGGCGCACTTAAAGACGAACCAAGTAGTCCTTTTCGAACAGATGTGAAATCTAAAAGTCTTGTACAAGACTTTAATTATTTCCTCAAAAATGTCCTAACCGACTTCACAGAATTCGTATAGTTCGTAGGAATCGATGTGTAGAAGTAGTAATATAACTTAATAACTATGATATACTAACCAAAAAATAATCATTTAAATCGGTTCAAAATATAACTGGTGGAGTAACGGCGGATCGCGTAACAGTCAAAAGACATTCAATCGAATCGAGAACCTCAAATTTGAAGTCGGTTAAAGAAATACAACACACAATCTATCTATAAACGATTGCAAATACCAGAACGACCGTAACAAAGTCATCATGCCTCACAAAGAATGTGCTATCTCCGCACCAATTGAACAAATACCCAAATTCTTTTCCAAATACCGACCAAAGTCGGCTCACAAATCAAAAAGTACCGAAACATTTGTTATACAAACATTTGACAGTTCTAAAACTGAACAAATACATATTGATACTTCAGCTACTGATGACAACGAGGAAGATGGAAGTATAAATAAACAGAGAGTCGAAACAAGACAAAAGATGAAAGCACTCGAATGTGTACATGATGAAAGTATGAGTAGAATAGTAATAAGATATGACAATGCGATGGCATCCAAAGAAGGCGTACGTACAAGTGGGTTAAAAGGTGAACATAGAATTGCCGTAATTAAAGGTGTTGGCGCATAGCAATGCAAATTGTGACGATTTTGCCTTGGTTGCAGTGTTGCCATTTTAGTTTTAATAATGGGGGCAGTTGAAAAAGCTAAAAAAGGCGAAATCGCGCTAGATGGGGCACACATTAAAAGCACCAAGAAAAGACTTGCTGTATAAAGGCTAAAAAAACACCATTACTGATGATTTCATAAATGTATTTGTTTTTTAGTTCGAATCACAATAAAATTATTATAATACCCGGATCGGCGCGGCGTAGAGATGCGGTATGTTGCCATTAAGGAACAAATGGTATCTACCATAGAATATAAATAAAAATCAACAAATTGCGAAAGTTTGACGCGATCGCGATGTAAGCATGGCGCAAATTTCAGATTTCAATGCAATTTTTAGATAGCCATTTCCGGGCTAAATCATTAAACAACGAGTTCGCCTAAAGTAAAAAGTTCTAGATCTAGCCACAAAAGGGCTAAGATGGCTACACTGCCTGGTTGATGCTGATACGAGCATTTAATTTCGCTGTTACGAGCTTAATGAGATACAATGGCTGTATACGGAATGTTTAGCTGTTACAACTGCTCAAGTCTTTAATGTAACTGTCGCTAATTACGTTAAATGGAACTTTTGGATGGAAATGCCGTGTTTTCATGGAAATCATGATTGTTTTACAACTTTCTCTACAGTATAATTTTTCAATTCTAATTTTTTGTTTGTTTGAGTACGTTTTAATAGATTCATAGTTTTCATAACTTTATAGAAATAATGTGTACCAAATGATATGTAATTATAATTTTTTTTTATCGTATTATAAACTGTAATGTTCTTGTTTTAGACGCTTCTACCATAAACTGTAAATTAATTACAATATATACAAGTAAACAATAAATAAGCAATCCAATATAAAAGATAAAAGAAAACCTTGTATTATTATTAATTACTACATTGCCAATATTACTATAATTAGCAAGTTGAACTGGCAATGGGTTAGGCACATAGATCGTAGAACGAATCGTCAATCGGCTTGTAAAGGTCTCGAATGGTGACCACACACCTGCAAACGCAGCGTAAGACGTCCACGAACAAGATTTATAGATGATATAACCAAGAACGAAGAATCACGCTGGATGCAAACTTCAAATAAAAATCCATAGAGAAGGCAGGCTATGTCCAGCAGGAGACTACTACGGCTGAAAATGATTACCAATATGTTTTCAACATCACCATTAACACGGATTTTTAGTTCCAATTAAAATTATCCTTACAGCAAATGCAAAAGGTGATTCCAACAAGAAGTTTGCCCTCACAGATAGCTTAGCGGCCGTGTCGGCATGTCGATGGTTTAAAATCGTCAATTCGGCTACAATCGGTTCATTACAAAGCGATTTGAGCCGATTATGGCGTTGCTTTTGGTAAAAACAGATGTCCGTTTAGCCATTTACGAAGTTCTAATTAGACCGACTTGGGTTCTCGCTTGTCCAAAGAAATCGGAGCTTTGAATATTTTTGACAGGTTGAAAATACTGTTTACAATGTGTTTGAATTGCGACTTTGGTTTTGACTTTTGTTGGTGGTCGTTTTAGCATGTTGGATAAAAATGTATTGTTGATTTTGTGGATCTTAATTCGCTATACTTTACTTAGGTTTAACCTACTAATATTATAAACGCGAAAGTTTGTGAGGATGGATGGATGGATGTTTGTTACTCTTTCACGCAAAAACTGCTGAACGGATTGAGATGAAACTTTGCGATAATATAGCTTATATACCAGAATAACACATAGGCTATAAATTATAATGATATATTGAGTATGCGGGCGAAGCCGCGGGTAATAACTAGTTAATAAATAGAATACCTACATATCCAGATTTCAGAGATAGAGATTTCAGTTGCTATGAAATATTGTATTTATATAGGTACTCGTGCCTTCTGAAATTTTCAGTAATATAGGTAAGTTTACCTTTGTACTATCGCGCTATAAAACATGAAATACTTTTATAATAAATTTCCTCTTTTCCTCGAAGACACAGGTGATATCTTATTTATTTTCACAGGAAGGAAGTCCAAGAAATAGGGGTATATTTGGCGCATATACTCGTATTATATATATGAAGTCGTTTAAGAAGTATTTTTGAAAACAGTTTGCTTGGCTTGAGATTGCTACGAGTTCTTAAGTTTTATTTATTTATATTTAAAATATTTTAGTAAAAAATATTTTTATATATTATATAATACCCTGATAGAAGACCCGATATAAATTACCCTGGAATTTATATCGGCTTTATCTCAATCTAACGAAGCATTGAAATATTGTAAAAATCTACATTTTGACTATATCATAAATAAAAATCTTCACGTATTTTATGATATCTTGCAATATTTATCCATTTAACCCGAGTTGTAACAACCAGGCTAGCCGCACCATAAAACCGTTGTGTAATGGCGGAAAGTGGACGGACGAACTGACACGATTTTTCATATAAATAACCCATTGAAAATAGGCGCTCTACTTACTGGAGCATGGCGCGGGCTGCGCCCTTGACACCTGTCACTGTGACCCTTGTGTATTGTTTGACAACTCTTTTAGTGGAAAAGAATATAATATAGTTTTCTGTAAATAAGATAATCGACCAAGAACGAGTCAAATCGCGCACAATGAGTTCCGTACTGTATTCCCTTAAATATTTTATTTCTATTATTTATTATTGAATTGAAAACACAACTAAATATTCTGTGAATATTTCAAGCATTATTAATATCGAGCGAAAAACGGCTAAAAATTCAGATTCGTTGTATGGCCTTAAATAAATTTTAGTCTGTTTTTAGTATTTGTTGTAATAGCGGCAACAGAAATACATTATCATGAGATACAACGTGGTGACAGACAGACAGATGGACAGCGGAGTCTTATTAATAGGGTCCCGTTTTTTCCCTTTGGGTACGGAACCCTAAAAAACAAAAAAGATGAAATCTAAGATATAACACTGTAGAGGGCTGTTGGTATCTCTGGCAGTTAAAACGTAAGCGCTATAAATACACTAGATTATAATGAATTCATTTTTTCCGAAAATTAGATCCTGGTGCAAATTCACCATTTTTGGCTTGAGTTCAGGCTTGGCTTCAGTTCGGCTCAAATTCTTAAAAATGTTGAAAATACAGATAATAATAGAAACGTATTTTTATGAAACATTGAGATGTAGTGAAACCAAAACGCCTAAGCAATAATTAGGGCTATATAATTTTCTTATAAGGGTGTCACACTGCATTGTGACATCAAACGTATTTAATGAAAAATGATGAGGCTGAAAATTAAATAATGTAATTAGCTAGGTATTGGATTAGCAGATGTTTTTCAAATAACCCGTTATAACACCAAAACAAAAGAACGTATTTTCGAAATTGCTAAAGCCGGCAGACGAAACTCAAAGTCTCACCCAATAAATCCAAAAAGCCAATGGATTGAGATACTGTTAGCGCAAAAAGTAATCCGTTAGTCCTTGCCGGCGGCGCCTGCGCATCTAAGCCACAGAATATGCCGCAGTGAGTACTGAATTTTACACTTAGACGATTTTGGGGTTTTACCCCATTTGAGTATTTGATATCATACAAATGATACGGTGAGAACTGCCACTGAAACTGTAACTATTTTTCGCATTATTCCGTGTGCAGGATTCGAATAGTTTGCGAGAATCGATGTGACTTCCATCTACATTATTTTTGATTTATCAATCATGGCTCAGCTGATTTCGATAAAATTTAAATGGGACCACTTCGGGAGTATACCCTTTCGAAATAAAAAAAATCTGTTCACAATTAGCGAAAACATCGATGAACATACTCAAAGAAAAATACATACAGACGAACATAGTATCCCCTTCTTTTTGGAAGTTGGTAAAAAGTTAACCGATCTGACAAAAAACAAGATTATTTTTTGCAAAAATTAGCATGACCGACTTCACCCGTGTACAGAATGCGCGAATATTTCCCACGGATCGATGTAGCATTTTGCACATTATTGTTGATTTATCAAAAATAGCTCAGTCGATTTCGATAAAATTTAAATGGGACCAAAGTATACTCATTCCAATAAAAAAATAATTATTGAAATCGAACTACTACGAAAAAAGTTTTGCGTGGTTATACATAAAAAATATATATATATACGCGTCGAATTGTATACCTCCTCCGGTGGTTCGTCGGTCAAAAAGAATTGAACCATAAGTTAGTACGAGGAACCATGACATGACAGAGATGACTTCTCTTCTGCATCCATGCAATGAATAAATTTTGAAAAAGGAAAACGCGATCCTGGCCGCAGTTTCCACCATTGCCCAATAAAGTCATACATTACTCGACGAGCGGCGCGCACAACGACGCAACCCCAAAAACCGAACTTTCGCCTCCCACGTTTTTTACTACGTCTCATTGTTTTTGCTCGGTTGCTGGCATTTTCGGAATTCAGCCATTTACATAAATGCCTCGCAGTCTTTGTTGAGCCGTAAAGGCGCCGCGGAGGGAACGGGTCGGACTTGCGTACTCCAAGACACTACGTAAATGGCGAAGCCCTGTATGTTGGATTTTTTATTTGTTTTTGCCACTCAAAGTTTCAGAAGTTGCGACATTTGTATGTTAATAAATTACAGTTTTGTAAGTTTTGCGGATGGTTTTATGGTTTAATCGGTATGTCTTTTATTTAATTTTTTTCCCTTTTCAAAATTGTCTATTCGATTGAGTTTTCCTATGATAAGGACTAGTTTTTGCCCGCTTGTTATTTTGATTTTTGCTGTCCCTTTGGTCACTCCGGGAGGCCTGCGCCGGCGTAGGCGAGCTGCTGGACTTCCTGGAGGACACCGGGTGGCTGAACTAGCTGCAGCCGGGTGACCCACATAAAACAGGCCCATGGAGAGCTCAATTGTAGAAAAGGCTCGCAACAACAAGTAACAAGTGTCCTTTAAGAACCTTTTATTTTTTTGCGATAAAACCTAGCCTATGTCACTTTCCATCTTTTAAACTATGTCCAAGCCAAAAATCAAGTCAATCCGTTGCTCCGTGAAAGAGAAAAAATCCAATAAACCAACAAATACACTTTCAGATGTATAATATTAGAAAGGATTTTTTTATCGCGCAAAAGTGCAGTTCACTACATCAAAATAGAATACTACTTTATATGCTAAAACTACCTACACTACTACTACATAAAAACAATTGGATCATCCACATACCCTTGCATGTCTAAAGATAATTTAAATGCTCAAGCCCACTGCTAGTTGGCAGCATGCCCAGCATGCTGGCAGCATTGCCACGCTGAATGGCAAAGGATTAAAATGAGTTGATTATTAAGATATAATAACGAAATTCGTAATGAGTTTTCAATATAATCCAGTATCGGCATCGGGAGTCGAACAGCAGGCTATCAATCTTAACAGCCGAGGCGCCGTCATTTCGCTGACCCCAACACCCCATTTTGCTAAAAAAATAATAAAAACTGAACCAACGCTACTATAAAGAATGGATAACAAAAACTTCAATATTCTTTACGATTTTTTTGACCAAAACTGAGCCTAAAGATTAGGTTCTTAAGGGCGCTATTGATAGAAAATTGAGTTCGAAACTTTGGTAATTAGATTCTGACAGTTTGAGATCGGCAAAGAGACCGACTGTCAAAAAGCCGGCGCCAGTTTCAACTCGTTGTAAATAAAGCATCGCGAGCTCAAAATTTACGGTTTCGCGTTTGCTACATTTTGTTGGGAGAAGAGATGGTGCCTTTTTTCAAAGATATACGAGTAAGAAGTGTGTCTAAGCTGCTTTAATGACTGTCTCTTCGTTATTTGATTAAATTATTATCTCTTTTAGTAAAATTGAGCTATCACAATTCATAATCAAACAAACATTACAATCACTTTAAATCATATCGTGTATTTATCCAAAAATTATTTAAACATTTTTGTGTAGTCTATAAATTATGTTATAAATTACGACTAATTTAATTTTAATAATTTGTCTGTTTAACCAAATTATTACCTCTTTTAGTAAAATTGAGCTATAACATTCAAACAAAAATTACATCAAATTAAATCAAATAGTGTATTAATTTAAAATTTAGCCATATATTTTTAGTCATCAAATTATGATGAAAAAAAACCGGACAGGTGCGAGTCAGGCTCGCACATCGAGAGTTCCGAACTAATCTAGAAAATTTCTTAAAATTGGGAAGTATGTAAGTTGTTAAAATCTCTATAGTATAACCATCGACAAATAAGTTTTTTTTTTCACTTTTCTCGTCATACATCGAAAATTACACATTGTTAAAATAATTCAAAACCTGTTTCAGCATGTGCTAATGAAGTTCTTTTACATGATACGATTTACTCACTTTGAATTTTGAATCCATATTTTATGAATTTTGAAGCCCTATTTTTTGTGATTTAAATTAAAATGTACAGTTTTCAGATTTATTCCTATATATTGTGTACTTTAAGATAAGATACAATGCTTCTCGCAAAATTTCACAGTTCCATGTCAACGGGAAGTACCTGCCCTGTAGGTTTTGATTTTTGTGAGTGTCGAAATATGCGGTTTTTACGACATAAACGGCTCTAACTTTTATAAACGATAACTGAGAAGTTTTTCTTTTACACAACTGCAAGAAATATACACACAGACGGACAGACGGACAACAAAGTGATCCTATAAGGGTTCCGTTTTCTTCCGTTTGAGGTACTGTACTGTAATTACGACAAATTTAATTCTACTATTTTTTGTCTAGCTGTTTAATTTTATGTTTTTGGTAATGGCAAAATTTATCAACAAAAATTTTCACTTGTAGTAGATATATTTTTTGCCCCAAAAATACTATCAGCATAGAATTTATTGAAAAAGAAGCTTTTGAGACGCATCTAGCAGAAGCGTGCTTCGAGACAGCATAGTATTTTGGTGCCGGTCACAGAATGGGAGAGAGATGAGTCACTCGATAGGTGTAGGTATAAAAAGTCGCATAAAACTCATTGGCATCGCGCGCGGGAAATTTATAACATCAGCTTTGGCAACGCTTCGGATACAAATTACCCACTTTACGTGGCTTCCGTACGTTATAGAGTAAAATATTATATAAAGACGGACATAATGCTAAATCATGTAGGTTTGTTGACAACGGAATAATAATATAAAGTATACTTAGTAACGTAACCTTACATAACTGGTTGTAATCTTCGAGGGTAGACCCGTGTTCAGCAATAGATACTAAAAAAGACCAGTTAGTACTGCAGTAAAGCCGTGGTGGTCTAATGGTAGTGACACCCGCCTTAGAATCGTGAGGTCTTGGGTTCAAATCCAGGTCCCGTACCAATGAGTTCTTTAGAATTTATGTACGGAATTTAACACCGCTGGCTTTTCGGTGAAGGAAAACATCGTGAGGCAACCTGCATATTTGGAAGAAATTCGATGGCGTATGTGAATCCACCAACCCGCACTGGGCCAGCTTGGTGGTTATGGCCCAACCACCCTTCGAGGGTAGGCCTACGTCCTGCAGTGGACTATTAAAAAGGCTGATACAGTACTGCAGTATGCTATGAGAAATATTTCTTAGATTTATGATAAAAACAATGAACTAATTTGTTGTTTGTTTGTTTATGAGCCTGTATTGTCCCATTATTGTGGGGGCAAAGGCCTCAACATTTTGGATCCAAATTGGCAGGAATAAAAACAAGACCGACAAAACTGGCAATATTTTTTTTAAATCACAAACTTTAGAACTCTATCAAACTACTTATTTATTTTAAGACCATCTCTAACTTTGATATGAAAGACTAGACAGAGAGTAAAAAGCACTTCTTTCGGGAAAAACCGACCATGAATACAACTGAAATATTTTGTGTAAAACTGGGTATAATGACGAAATAAAATATATTTTTCTCAATAACTAGGACCAAATGTACCTGTGCCAGTCTTTTTAATGGTCCACTGTTGTACGTAGGCATACCCAGGTAGGACAAACTAATCAGCAAAAGTAAAATTCTTGGATACTTTATTTTATTTTTTTGTTTAGGGAGCGCCGATGTGCATTCCTTAAAATATTACAATCTAGCCATTGGCTAATGAGTAATATAAAGGATTTGTTTCGTTACCGGTATTAAAATAAATAAAAATTCTAACCTGATCAATGATTGCTGTTTTATAAAGAGCAATCAAAATGTAATTATTATCTAATAAAAACATATTTTTAAAGCCCTGCGATATTTAGAAAATCGATAATAATTATATATTTGGGGTATGTAACGTGAAACGGAACGGATATCTCGTAAAGAAACACGCTAATATGAAAAATCTCAAAGCTAATTAAAAAAAAAGTATAATAAAAATGTCAATGTCAAAAGAAAATGATTGATTAATTTGATTTTCGATCAGTGTTACCACCTTAGCCCTTTTGGAGATAGATTTAGGACTGTTTACTGTTGGTGAACCTTGGTGTGTAATGATTTAGCCCGGAAAGGGCTATCTAGCGCTTATTTGCCCTATTTATTTTCTTAGAAAATATGATTTTGAATTTCCGATATACATTTTTAAAATAACAATTTAAAAAAATGCAGGGCTATATTTTATTTTTTATTACTCCATGGAGCTTTAAAATTTCAGTACATTCCTAGAAAAATTGAATGATCTTGGTTAGAATTTTAATACCGAGTTCCTTGTAAATCAGGTACAACTCCTTTAACTTAAATTGCTAGGTAAGTATCACTCAGACTATCAGATCAGATCTACTCAGAATGTGGATTCTTTATAAAAAAAAAACCAACGGGTTGCACCGGGAGGTCCGGCAGAAGTGAAAACTTCAATACCAATATCACACACGTGCACTCGCGCAAGCGCCCTGTGCCGTCTTACGAATTTTCTATCAGGTCACGTGTCCTGACAAAAAGTGCACAGCGCCGCTAAAGAAGTTTCCACTTCAAAAATAACATTGTTTCATAAATTCTGTAGCTAGTAGCAATCTATCTATAATCTATATTACTAATCTATAATCTTTATAGTAAACAGAGGATACAATTGTAACATTGTTTCACAATCTGTAAAGAGCACCAGACAAAGATTGAAATAAACAGAGGCTATAACAATTTAATCAGAACCAGTGGATCATCGGAGTGAGTAATCGTTAAGCTCTAGCGAGTGATCTGTTCTGGAGAAGTGACTCATCTGCAGATTGTGTTCTTACTCTATGACGTTTATAATGTGGCGTTTGACATGAGGCGAACTTTAATATTAAACTATCGAAATTAGCTTTTTAACCTCCTTAAAAAAGGAAGTTCTCAATTCGACTGTATGTTTTTAATCAATTTCAAAAGAGGAGAGTCCCGATTATGTATGCTCTTTTTTAACCGACTTCCAAAAAGGAGGAGTATCTATGTTCGTCTGTATGTATTTTTTTTCTGTCAGTTAGAGCCGTTTATGTCGTAAAAACCGCATATTTCGCACTCACAAAAATCAAAACATACAGGATAGTTCCCGTTGACATAGGACTATGAAATTTGGCGAGAAGCATTGTCTCAGAGTACACATATAAGAATAAATCTGAAAACTGTACATTTTTATTCAAATCACAAAAAATGGGGCCTCAAAATTCACAAAACATGGGTTCAAAATTCAAAATGAGTAAATCGTATCATGAAAGCTGTTGCAGCTCGTTGGAATGTGTTAGATATAGCACGATTAACTAGACGTGATTTAGATGGTTTACGTGATATAGATAGCGCATACCTCATAGACATGATTTAGTATATAAGCTGTTGTTATTATTTAATATATGAGACATTACACATTGATAGAGAGAGACTCTAGTATCTTATTATCTTCTTAACGCCATCTGGCAAATTGGTGACCCCGAGTGCAGTATCAGTGGGGGCCCCACTGCCATACCGGCAAAGTGGTGACCCCCTACCGAGTGTTGCGCAATGTAGTGAACAAGCAAGAAGATTTGGGGGGGGTTGACGATAAATCCGCTGGATGACGTCAGACCTGCACCCCTACACCATTAACCATCGACACCTGGACAACGAGAAGAAAAACCTATGGAAGTTTTTTTCGAGAGTTTGAAGATGTGGACTCGACTTCGCAACAGAGAAACACAACAAGTACGCATAATTCAGCAAGAAAAGATGTACCTGCAGACAACAGCATAAATCACAGGGTTGACGAGAAGCAGTTTGTCACGCAATTTTTGAAGTTACATATGAGTGAACGTTAAATCCAGGGTTCTGTAGCTGCAATGAAACGCGAATAACCCTTGGTATTTTGTTTACGAGTAAATTGATGGAATTGAATCAGCAGTCGCCAGCAGCCGAATATAGGACCACATGAACTTGAGATGCCAATGCTGCCGCCGAAAATTCAGGTTGGATCTGCAAGTATTTTTTCGAAGTTGGCACCACCGTACGAGGACAAATCGAAGGTGGCGGAAAATTACGTAGTACTGGAGGATTTGCCCAGACTCGTTTCCATTGCCAAACGACTGGTCAGTGATATATGGAGAAAATGGGATAATGGGAAATATGGCTGAAGCTGCGAGCGCAAGAAGATATTTGAAATGTTCAGAGATTACGGAAAAAGTGTGTTGTGACAACATTGTTTTAGTCTATTGTGCAAACTCAGGATAAAATCAGTGAAAACGGTAATATAGGAACGTGAAATTAGATGGAAATTGTGTAATGCCAAAATATCGAAGTCCAAGTCCATAGATAAAGTGATAGTATTTATGTGTGAATTGTGTAAAGTATTTGTTTTTTAACTATAGGCATGTAATTTATATCGTTATATTTAGATTGTTTACAAACTGTATTTTAGTAGGTAATTAGATCACTAGTAGGTAGTATGTATTTGCTTAGTTAGAGCTTTGTCATCACATTTCGAGTAGCGTCATACTGCAAATCGATTTACGTGATCAAAGGAATTCAGGCGATTTGAAGAATAATGTGTAACTATGCGGAATTTTTATAATGTGTTAATAGAGTTATGTCAAGTCATCAGTGAATGTACATACGTGCCTTTCGAGCTGACTAAGCCAGTAGGTTCAGTTTTAGCTGATGCAAGCAAACTATAAACTGCAAATGTAATCAAACAGACGTAAGCAAGGTCGCTGCAACATGATTAATAGGAGTTTTGTTAATTTTGGTTCGACTATTTTTAGGTAATAATTGTTTGTGAATATATATTACATTTTTTTTTCCAAGGGGGAAGTACTGTTGCAGCTCGTTGGAATGTGTTAGATATAGCACGATTAACTAGACGTGATTTAGATGGTTTACGTGATATAGATAGCGCATACCTCATAGACATGATTTAGTATATAAGCTGTTGTTATTCTTTAATAAAGGACTCATTACGCATTGACAGAGAAAGACTATAGTGTCTTATTGTCTTCCTATCACAACCCGGCAAAAAAGCAGCGACCTTCATTGTGTAATAGGGCCTATTCTGTGCATGAAAGGTATCATATAAAAGAACTTCATTAGTAGGTAAATCTTAAAACAGGTTTTTAATTATTTTAACAATGTGTTTGTACGGAACCCTCGATGTGCGAGCCTGACTCGCACTTGTCCGGTTTTTTATTTCTAAATACTCCAACGTGGTCTTATGTAAATTTTATCGAAATCTGCTAAGCCGTTTTTAAAACATTAACAATAATGTACATTAATGAATCAATTATGTTCGGGATTGAAGGGCAATGTTACCAGGTATTTAATTTAAAAAAAATCTGGGAGGTGCGTAACACCTCTCATCAGGCGTACGTAATGTCTCATCACAAAAAAGCACACATATAACCATTGATTTAATCAAAATAGCGGCATATAACGGATGGGCGATGGGACTGTACTTAATGGTGCCTCCACACACTCCGCGAAGAGACTCGAGGGGACGCGAGCACGAGTGTGTGGAATGTGGATAGTGCGCTCGTGTCGCCTCGTCATTCCTAGTGTGGATGGCTATTGGCTAACGCCTCGTGGCGAGCTGGCGAGGGTCTCGCCTCGCCGCCTCCTGGTGTGTGAAGCCACCATAAATTTCTGTTTTTGAATGGAGACCTCGCACCGGCCAGCGTAATGTAGGATGTCCAGAATGAAAATACGAATACAATCAATTAGGTATTGCTTTCACCTAGATGGGGTCAAACGAAAGCAATAATTGGAAACCGCCTCCAATATTTATCTATATTTAATAGAATTAGCCATAAGGATAAAAATTACATAATCTTCAAAATATAAAAATTGCAACTATAAAACCAAAAAATCCAAGATCATTATCCTCAGTCGGCACAGGTATTTGAATTAATTGTTTATAATTACAGGTGTGAATAATAAAGTTTATCTAATTAATGATCATAAACTGCACACCGACAACTTACTTAATAATTAAATAATAAAAATTATATCATTATTTTTCGCAAAAAATTGCAACACCGACTTCCACCGTGTACAGAATTCGACTAGATTGCACGAATCGATTGTCATTGATGTACATTTTTGTTGATTTATCAAAAACGGCTCAATCGTTGTCGATACAATTTAAATGGGACTACCTCGGAAGTGTAATCTTTACAATTAAAAAATAATCTTCTATGGAAGTCGGTAAAAATTGTAATAAAGTTGCATACATATATAAACAAAAACTTTAGACGTTCTCAACTGTTTTACAGGCGTTCTAAGCAATGTCCGATTTCTAGAGCTTAAGCATTTTTCGACCGACGAACCACCGGAGGAGGTATACAATTCGACGCGTATATTTTTTTTATGTTTAACCACGCATAACTTTTTTCATAGTAGTCCGATTTCAATAATTCTTTTTTTATTGGAAAGAGTATTTGAAATTGGTCCCATTAAAATTTTATCGAAATTGGCTGAGCCATTTTTGATAAATCAACACTAATGTGAAAAATGTTACATCGATCCGTGCATAATATTTGCGTTCTAGCAATACGCCCCGGCTTCGCACAGGTGTATTATACATATAAACATTTCTCTTGAATTACTCTATCTATTAAAATAAACTGCATCAAAATCCGTTGCGTAGTTTTAAAGATATAAACATACATGGGGACAGACAGCGGAAAGCGACTTTGTATTATACTATGTAATGATTCTGTACACGGGTGAAGTCGGTCATGCTATTTTTTGCAAAAAATAATTATAAGGTAAGTATATGTACTCATAATGTATAGGTATATGTACATATCAGAACTATATTGTTTGTTATGAAAGTGTTAATTCTAGTTAATATTTAATGTATACACTGTTGGGTTTCTTATGTGAATAAATAAAATACTCCTTTATTTTGTTAAACTTTGTTTAGAAAAAAATATCACCTGTCTCATATAAGATACGTTTTATCGGAAGACAAATGAATATATGTATTGTACTCTGTTATTTATTTTTTATTTGGATTACCTAGTTGATTTTTTCTATTTTGAGGTAGGTCCTATAGTAAAAGTTAGTCATAGTCATAATGAATACATTGATATTCTAGGCCCTGTTAGGATATGTCCGCAATGCTAAATACTTCATAGGCTTCTGTTTTGAATAACGTTATTATAATTTGGCATCTAGAATCGTAAAGCACGTATCAACCTTATCACACTTTACACTTCAAAAGTACAATCACCGCAAAAAACTTATGCAACAAAAACAATAATTCATTCAACTATCCCCGTTGCATATTCATACTCGGAATGCCAGCTCGGTCACAACTCCAGACATTTTAAATTTAGAACGCTCGGTTTTTTTACGTCGCGTCAAAGTATTTTGGTTGCAAAATACCGTTTCAGCGCAATCGTCGGTGGCAAGATGAAAACGAAAGGTAGGACAGCGAATACCTTACTCGTTAAGGGTGGATCAGAGGTATTTCGCAGGTAGCTCCAGACTTCCAGACGTACGAAAATATCCAAGGAATTAGTGAATGGATTTGAATGCGATTTAGACCAACGCTGCTTAATGCGATTGGTTTTCATTAGATTGTCGTCATTTTAGCTGTAGGATATGGGTCTACTGCTGAACCTCGGCCTGCTATATAAATTTCTAATGAATCGTAAGGGGCTGGTCTGCAGCCCTATCTTACGGTCATAATCGTGTCACCTGTCCATCCTGTGAGTGGATCTCCTATGATATGCTTGCTATTGTATCTGTATCTCTGTATCAGCCTTTTTTTAATAGTCCACTGCAGGACGTAGGCCTGGATTGGTTCCACGAAGGGTGGATTGGGCCATATCTACCACGCTGGCCCGGTGCGGGTTGGTGGATTCACATAATTCTACTGACATATGCAGGTTGCCTCACGATGTTTTCCTTCACCGAAAAGCCAGTGGTGTGAAATTCCGTACACAAATTTCAAAGAACTCATTGGTACGGGACCGGGATTTGAACCGACGACCTCACGATTGTAAGGCGGGTGTCACTACCTCTATGCCACCAAGGCTTCCAATTGCTATTGATTATGACATTTATATTCAAGAACTCCGCGACCCCGTTGGCCCCTCTTGTTATGTTTTTCGTCGATGTTCAGAAGCTATAGATTTTAACATTTTTATTGATTATCAAAAACGTCATCATTCTGATTGTTTAAAAAATATCGTTAGCCAATTTACATTAAAACTAACTTCTCACATACCTAGTTGTGGTCTCACTTAATTAAAATACCTAATTTCTTATTTGGAAAAAGATGTTAAACTTATGTACGGAATTTCACAGCAGCGGCTTGTCGTTAAAGGAAACATCGTGAGGCAATCTGCATACGTGTGTAGAAGAAATTTGATGGCGTATGTGAATCTATCTATCCACACTGCGTTATGTGATCGATATGGTCCAATCAACCCTTTTTTTTTTTATTTCGAATAGGTTTGCGTTTGACTACACACTGCCTGATGTTAACCCTAGTGGGTAGGCCTATGTTCAGTTGTGAATCATTGCAAAGGCCGGTAGAGTATGAAGTTAAAGGAATTCATGGTAAATGAAGCACTCTTAGCGTTTGACTAGATGTTCGGTTGCGATCATCGAATAAAGCAACGTTCAGTACAGTCAGTCTTCGAATGGGTGACCGCGGGTAACATTTCCAACTGAGCGCTACCGTGGCTCGGATGACACGTTAAATTGTAGGCGCCGGTTGCTTAACCGCTTAGCCTTGTCAGAGGCTTTCAGGCGGCTTAAACCTCTGACACGGGCTATACTGTACCAGCCTTTTTAGTAGTCCACTGCAGTAGGTAGGCCTACCCACGAAGGTGATTGGGCCATATCCACCACGCTGGCCCAGTACGGGTTGGTGGATTCACATACGCCATCGAATTTCTTCTAAGGACGTATGCAGGTTGCCTCACAATGTTTTCCTTCACCGAAAAGCCAGTGATGTGAAATATATACCAAAAATATGTGCCAGGCCTATATTAACTTGCTTTTACTACGGTAAATGCAAATTAAACTCGGATAATTCCAGCTTATATTATTTTTAATATTATATACTAGGGGATTAATCGCGCACTAAAATCAGTCTACACGGTCGATGCAACTCGGCCGAAACGTCGGGATGATGAGGTATTTATTTATCTCGTAATTTTAGTGCGCGATTAGTCCCGTAGTATATAATAATAATGTGTTCAAATCGCGAAAGTTTAAAAACAACACATGTTATTTTTTCAATGCTCAGCTGATTCCTGGCTTTCAAGACTTTCATCAATTGCATCAAATATTTGTACACATTTTGTTTCTTGCTCATCAATCTTTCGAAACTCTTCAGGTAGCGGCTGAAGATTATTATCTTGATTTGTGATTAACAGGTTGTTCTTACACAACCTAAAATTTAGGAAAAATATTTCTGATAATGTAGCCAAATTTTTCGTTAACTATTGACACGAAATGATAACAGATGAAGTAAAATTGTATTGCAGATTACTATACTAGGAACTTTTTAAATTTTATTTCTGTGTTTTGCCTTTTAATCCACTGCGTTAAAACAGTTACTTTAAACAGTTATTATATTGTATAATAATAACTATGTACACACCAACATCATTATTCATCGAGAAATATTTTCACATCAAGTCACACATTATTTGGTTTTCGCAATTGTTCACTTTTTTTCGAAGTCTGTTTTTGTGTCTTTTCGGACTAGTCTACGCTCATCAATCCATTTAGGTTGTACAATCCTTGCATCCAGTGCATTCTTGGTCTGAATAAGGTCACCAGATGGACGTCCTACGCTACGCATGCTATGCTAGGTGTTGCTTTGTAAAGTGTAGGGTTTAACAGAGGTGTCTTTACTCATCATTATGAATAATTAATGCAGCGGGGTAACCCCAAAATCTCAAATTAAATCAACTGTTCCGTACAAAAAGTTAATGTACATAAAATATATGGAAAGCCTAATTTTCTCGCGATTTCGGGCTTGACCTCGTTTTAATAGTCCAGTGTAGGACGCTCCACCACGCTGGCCCAGTGCGGGTTGGTCGATTGACATACGCCATCGAATTTCTTCTACGGACGTATGCAGGTTGCCTCACGATATTTCCTTTCACCGAAAAGCCAGTGGTGTGAAATTCCGTACATAAATTCCAAGTTTACATAAATTCCATTGGTGCGGGATCGGGATTTGAACCCACGACCTCACGATTGTAAGGCAAGTGTCATTACCACTAGACACCACGGCTTGTAAGCTCTTCATAATGATGAGATTTTTTTCGTACATATTGGAAAGTCCCTTTACAGAGCGACACCCGTATATTCGTATAAATAAAGGTGCGTATGTTACTTAAAAAATGCGCTGTCAGGTGCTTAGAGGTGACAACAGAAGCATCCGCGTGACTTTTCCCGTATTTTCACACACTCACAGTTATTTATTACGCGGAGTGTACCTGTGACCCCGTTTTTTAGAATCACCGCGTATTCGCAGAGTTTCCAGAACTGTGACGTAGAGATATTAATTTGTTGTAATTGTGGACATTAACGGACGACACGGATTTTTGTGTCAGATTTAAATTATTGTTGTAGGAATAAACAAGCTGGAGTTATCGTATGATAAACATTGGTCATGGCTGGTCATGGACCTGATTTTGAAATTAAGAAATTAATTAATTAAGGGTCTGTGGATGATCCATTTGCTTTTTATGTAGTAGTAGTGTATGTCGTTCGCTCCATGACCCTTAGTATGTTAGACCCTTACTACGGTGGCGTGGTGACACCCAGTTTTATCTGGATGAGGCTGGCACAGGACAGGGATAGTTGGCGTAAGGGGGAGAAGGCTTATGCCCTGTAGAGGGCCGAAATAAGCTGATGATGATGATGATGAGTAGTGTATGTAATTTTCGCGTATTAAGTGGTATTGTATTTCGTTGTAATTAATAAAGGCAGTTATGTCATAAAAAAAATATGATAAAAAAAAGAAAAGCATACCAAGTAATATGAAAAATTGTGAAAGAAATTGTGAAGAAACTTTGATTACATCCAATTTAATGGCGTTTGTGAGTCTATCTACCCAATTATTATTGTGTATGCTACACTGAGAAAAAAATCGCCACTAAATATTACAAAAGTGCTTTGTATTTGGCGAAAACACTAAATTTTAGTATAATTTAGCAAAGTTTTGCTGTATTTGCAATTTTTATTATTTTTTACTAACAGTTTTGTTTTTGTAATTGTAATTCCTAAAATACGATTTTAGTAAATGCAGATATTGCAAAAGTTTAATATTTATTACAAATGTATAGTAAATATTGTTAGAGTTTTGTAAATTCCGCAAATTCGATTACTATTTTCAAGAAAAGGTAGTTGTGTTTCTAACAGTTTACCTATTTTGTAATTCTAAGTAATACTTTTAATCAATTTTAAAAAACGTTTGTAATTTTAAGAATTTACTATAGTTGATACAACGAAAATATTTAGTTTTACCTTTTTGTAATTCCAAGCAACACGCTTTATTTATTTCAACACGGGTTTGTAATTTTTAGAAAATATAAAATTATTGATACAAGAAAAGATTTAGTTTTTACCTTTTGTAATTCCAAGCATCTCGTTTTATTAATTTCAACACGCATTAGTAATTGTTAGAAAGCACTTTAATTAGTACAACAAAAATATTTTGTTTTACCCTTTTTGTAATTCCAAGTAACATGTTTTTTAATTTCAACACGCGTTTGTAAATATTAGAAATAACTGTAATTGGTACAACAAAAATATTTAGTTTTCCCATTTTGTAATTCCAAGTAACACGCTTTATTAATTTCAATGCACGTTTGTGATTTTTAGAAAGAACTTTAATTGGTACAACAATAATATTTAGTGTTTCCCTTTTTGTAATTCCTAACAACATGCTTTATTAATTTCAACACCCGTTTGTAAATGTTAGAAATAACTTTAATTGGTACAACAAAAATATCTAATATTTCCCTTTTTGTAATAACAAGCAACACGCTTTATTAATTTCAACACTAGTTTGTAATTATTAGAAATAGCTTTAACTGGTACAACAATAATATTTAGTGTTTCCCTTTTTGTAATTCCTAACAACATGCTTTATTAATTTCAACACCCGTTTGTAAATATTAGAAATAACTTTAATTGGTACAACAAAAATATCTAATATTTCCCTTTTTGTAATAACAAGCCACACGCTTTATTAATTTCAACACTAGTTTGTAATTATTAGAAATAGCTTTAACTGGTAAAACAATAATATTTAGTGTTTCCCTTTTTGTAATTCCTAACAACATACTTTATTAATTTCAACACACGTTTGTGATGTTTAGAAAGAACTTTAATTGGTACAACAAAAATATTTAGTATTTCCGTTTTTGTAATTCCAAGCAACATGCCTTATTAATTTCAACACGCGTTTGTAAATATTAGAAATAACTTTAATTGGTACAACAATAATATTTAGTTTTCCCCTTTTTGTAATTCCAAAGGACATGCTTTATTAATTTTTTACACACGTTTGTGAAATTTATAAAGAACTTTGATTGAGTAAAGCTGAGTAAAGAATATTGATACAACATAATTATTTAGTTTTTCCCGTTTTGCAATTCCAATTAACACGCTTATTTAATTTTAACACACCAATATAATTAATTTATCCCTTTTTGTAATTCCAAGGAACACGCTTTAATTATTATGAGCTTCCAGTGGCTTCGCTCGCGTGGCCTACAGGAATCAAAATATGACGTACTGTTTTTTCAGAAACAAACATTATAAGCGCTCTTACGATAATAATCTCAATTGAAATTACAAGATGACAAAATTCCCAAACAAAGCATTATTGCTTTTCAACAACAAAGTTATAAAATTGACAAAATGAGCCGTAAAACGTAAACTTATCGCCTATAACAATAGCAAATATTAGATCATAAGTAGTAGTAAGTAACAATATTTTTCCCAGAACAAATTATAATAAAATGATTTTACGCTATGGCAAGTCTTGAGTAAAGAGTAAAAAAGATGAAGAATAAGCATAGCTGCTGGATTTTAAACGCTTACAAATAAAAAGCAAATTTTTGGCTTTAAAATTTAATAAGGTATGGTTAAATATATGAAGATAATAAACGGAAATGGAAAAAAGTTTACGTTTACTATCAAAAGTCATGGTAAGGGCACTGAAGTTACTGGAATAATATACGAGATAAGTTTACACTTTAATACTCGAAAAATCTCAAATTAATACTTATGCATTAATTCTAAATGCATTAATTGGCATTAAGATTTTTTCTGATGCCGCGTTTTCTGTTCCCGCCGACGTCGTTGAAATATTCTTATTTGACGGCTTTGGTTTCAGGAATTCAGTACACTGAGTATCATACGAGTACTTCGTAGGGTTTGACATGCTCATAGGCGATTAGTACTATGTACTTACAAAAAAAAAACCACCGCGTTGGTACCTAGATAGGTACTGGTATAGACAAGTATTGGTATCTGATATACCACTGGTTTGGAAGATGAAAAAAAATTGATTTACCTTGTTTTGTACTTACAAGCGTGGGTTTAATAATTTTCAAAACACGATGGTCATTTGTATTGAAAGGAAGAATAATTTCAAACATGAGGCTTTGTTAATTTCAAGACACTATTGTAATTTTACTACAATACTTTAGTTAATGCAACAGAAACATTTAGCTTTTGGTCTATTTTGTAAATCCAGCAATAAGCTAAGTAATTTCAACGAAATGTTTTGTTATTTCCAGTAAAGTGTCCGGATTGTTTTGCTTTATAAATACGATCCCGCCTTTTCAGCAGCCATTTCGTAGTTGCTTGCAGTAGAGTAAACATGGAGAGTGAAGTTCAGTACCAACAAACTGTGTTTTACCAACAGATTTAAACACTGTGAGTGACAATTGACAATCTTACCCAGGAGTCATTGTTATAACAGCTATACAGTTATCTTACTGAGTAATTGGGGTCTCAGTGAATACGATCCCGCCTTTCCAGCAGCCATTTCGTCGTTGCGTGCAGTAGAGTAAACATGGAGAATGAAGCTCAGTGCGTACCAACTAACTGTGTTTAATAGTGTAGTGTCATAAGTACAGATTTAACCAGTGTAAGTGAAAATTGACAATTTTACCCAGAATCTACGGAGTGACTGGGTTTCTCCGTGAATACATTATACTCGCCGGCAATGTAAATTATGTTTTATTGTACATGTGGCTGTTTCGTGTGTTATATTATAAATGTGTAATACTTAATAAATATCTAATATGACTTCACTTGAATCTTTATTTTTATGTTTGCTTACATTTAGATTTTTTAGTTTATAACCTTAGATTCGTTTTGTAAGATATGTAACTCAAGTAGTTTCAATAGCTTAATTTTGTATTATCTAGTTGGTTTTTGTAATGTCTAGTTTAGTTCTGTGATATCTACTTAATAAACCCTTTCCATAAAAAAGTTATAAAACACTTCAAATTGAAATATTTAAAACTGTATACTTATAGGTAATTGTTCTAAGTAGGTATACAGTTTTTAATATTTCAATTTGAAGTGTTTTATAACTTCTTCTTGGATAGGGTTTACTAAATTGATAACATAGAACTAAATTAGACATTACAAAAATCAACTAGATAATACAAAATTAAGCTATTGAAACTACTAGACTTTTACTAGATAATACTGAACTAAACTTTCGAAAGTACTAAGGCTTACTAGATATTACAAAACTAATCTATCAAAATTACTAGGTGTTTACTAGATGATACAGAACTAAACTTTTGAAAGTACTAAGACTTGACTAGATATTACAAAACTATTCTATTAGGATTACTAGATATTACAAAACTAATCTATCAAAATTACTAGGTGTTTACTAGATGATACAGAGCTAAACTTTTGAAAGTACTAAGACTTGACTAGATATTACAAAACTATTCTATTAGGATTACTAGATATTACAAAACTAATCTATCAAAATTACTAGGTGTTTACTAGATGATACAGAACTAAACTTTTGAAAGTACTAAGACTTGACTAGATATTACAAAACTATTCTATTAAAATTACTAGGGGTTTATATATAATACAAAACTAAAATATCGAAATTACTAGGACTTTACTAGATATTACAAAACTAATCTATTGGATCTACTGGGGCCTTACTACATGTAACAAAACAGGTATTAGTAATTCCTACTAAATATCAATACTAAATATCGTACGTCTACCTAGGACAAGTAGTCCAGTTAGGTAGGTCCGACTTCAACAAAGAGGCCAATCGCCGAATCCAACTCGGCTGGGCAGCGTTCGGAAAATTGCGTAGTGTCTTCTCGTCCGACATACCTCAGTGCCTCAAGTCGAAAGTTTTCGACCAATGTGTGTTGCCAGTGATGACTTATGGCACAGAAACGTGGTCTCTCACTATGGGCCTTATTAGTAAGCTCCAAGTAGCCCAACGAGCTATGGAGAGGGCTATGCTCGGAGTCTCTCTGCGAGATCGAATCAGAAATGAGGAGATCCGTAGACGAACCAAAGTTACCGACATAGCCCAACGGATTGGCAAGTTGAAATGGCAATGGGCGGGGCACATAGCGCGGAGGGCTGATGACCGATGGGGTCGAAAAGTTCTCGAGTGGAGACCACGTACCGGCAAGCGCAGCGTAGGACGTCCACCCACAAGGTGGACGGATGACCTCATTAAGACCGCAGGATCGCGCTGGATGCAAGCCGCTTCCAACCGGTCTTATTGGAGATCCATAGAGGAGGCCTATGTCCAGCAGTGGACGTCCTTCGGCTGATGGATGGATGGATGGACTAAATATCAATTTGTATTTTTTACAGGGCATTTGTTGTCCTCGGAATTAGTAAAATCTTTAGTATTCTTTACTAAGATTTTACTTTGACTTTGCTAGCTATAACAAAACAGGTATTAGTAATACCTACTAAACATCGATTTGTATTTTTAACAGGGCATTTGTTGTCTTCGGGATTAGTAACACTTTAGTAAAGAGTACTATGGACTTTACTAGATATTACAAAGCTAATCTATTGAAGCTACTGGGACCTTACTACATATAACAGAACTGATATTGTAATACCTACTAATTGCATTAACAAAAATCGATTTGTATTTATTACAGGTCATTTGTTGTCCTCGGATTTAGTAAAATTTTAGTAAAGATTACTATTTTTTTGTTAGTTTTTCTCTCAGTGTAGATATTATGACCCCATGCTTTCCAAGGTAAAGTATTAAAATACGTATTTTCACCGACTTCCAAAAGGAATTAAAATATTTTTACCGACTTAAAGGAGGAGGTACTATGTTCGTCTGTATGTAGATTTTTGTGTATGTTCATCTATATTTTCGTCAATTGTGAACCGAAATATTTTTTTTTATTTCGGTAGAGTTTACTCCCGAGGTGGTCACATATAAATTTTATCGAAATCGGCTGAGGTATTTTTGATAAATCAACAATAATGTACTTAGACATCGATTTGTGCAAATTATTCGATATTTTCGTCAATTGTGAACAAATTTTAAAAATATTGATGTGGTCACATTTGAATTTTATCGAAATCGATTTAGCTGTATTTGATAAATCAAAAATAATGTACTAATCTCACATCGATTCGTGCAAACTATTCGGATTCTGTACACGGTGGAAGACGGTGGTGCCATTTTTTTGCGAAAAATAATAATTCAAATTCGATGTCCATGACGACATTCGTCAATATGAACGGATGAAAACCTATCCAATCTATCGCCTTGCGAAATCCGTCACGAGACATCCGATCTAAAATTGATGACGCAAATAACGTGTGATGTTTTGAAACTTCGCAAGGCAGAAAAATGGATAAGTTTTACACTCGTTCCAGTGCAGTTTGGTTTTTGATTAGGCAATTTAATATTGGCCTTTTAGTAAGCTCCAAGTAGCCCAACGAGCCATGATGAGGGCTATACTCGGAGTCTCTCTACGAGATCGAATCAGGAATGAGGAGATCCGTAGAAGAACCAAAGTTCTACATAGCCCAGCGGATTGGCAAGTAGGAATGGAAATTGGCAGGGCTCAGAGGACTGATGACCGATGGAGTCGAAAAGTTCTTGAGTGGAGACAACGTACCGGCAAGCGCAGTGTAGGACGTCCACCCACAAGGTGGACGGATGACCTCATTATAACCGCAGGATCGCGCTGGATGCAAGCCGCTACCAACCGGTGTTATTGGAGATCTTTAGGGGAGGCCTATGTCCAGTAGTGGAAGTCCTATGGCTGAAACAATAGCCGACGAATTCAATATTATTTATGTTACTACTGTTTAGTTTTTAGGTCCATTTTGAGGAACAATTTTGTATAGATTTTCTTGATGGAATTTATTTGTATATTATAAACTGATATGAGATTTATAATACATTCATTTTTTTTCTCATTTTTTATGAAGTCAAACCAACCATCAACGTATAACTCGGTGGACATGCCACGTAACAGCCGCTGTTTATGAAAATCCGCACATAGTGTAAGGCGACACCCGCTCGCACTGCTGTAATGTCTCAATCCGAAATGCGTTCTTAGGACGAAAAAGAATGAAAGTTGCGTACCGTCCGCAAATCATTTACGGCAAATAGTTTTTTGAAAGATATTTGGAGAAAAAATAATGTTTTACTCAGAATAAGCAGAAGGATAGCGCGTACAGTTATACGTCTAAACGGGTGAAGTTTGTTTTTTTTAGTAGAAACTTTCCTTTCAAGTAATTCACGACACATTTGACTATAGTGTTACATGACATACTGCGATAGTAGGTGGTAATCAAAAACCTCATCACATATCACCAGAAGGGAGGGGGGAACATCACGTGGATCATCCTTAATCAATTACACTAGTTTTTTTACCTTTTTATAACATTTTATGAAATTATTCATAAAATGTTATAAAAAGGTATAGCGTACATAAATTTATAAACAATTTTAAATTAAAAACTACGTAAATTATTGTAAATGTGAACGAGTAAAAGAACAAATAAACATAAACTTAAAATTATTATTTTAAATTTTAATATTTGTTTTGATAATTTAATTTTATCTTTGCTTAAGTGCTTTACGAAAAGTCGTACTTTCTGCGATGAAGAGATATATTAAATTGTTTTTTTAAGATCAATATTAATATGCGCATGCGCATAATGGAGGTTTTCTTTGCCGTCGCGTTATATCACGATTGATTTGCAAACCGCACGTGCCAATTCAAACTGTTTTTCGTGCGTTTTTCGATTGCGTATTAATGTGAAAATAATACGTGCAGTTTAGGGAAATCCACTAATTTGCGTATACGGCAGTTTTTGCCCCTGTCTCGTTATTCCCGACTGATCTGCGAGCAGTACGCGCCGTCTCGAGCTATTTCCGTCCCTCTCCGCCCGCCCAGCCGAGTTTATTGACACTGCCCACCGCTCCGCCCGGACTATCCGACTACTACGCTGTCAACTCGCCACTTCGCCGTGCACTTCTAGCGCGAATGTGGTAGTATCTTCGACCACCCACGGGTTACCTGATGCTACGTAACTTAGCATTGCACAGCAACGTTTTAACAGTATTGGTTGTAACCGACTGGACCATTCGACTAGTACGGTGTCTACTCGCCAATTAACTGGGCACATGTAGAGTGCATGTGCCTACTGCAACGTAACGCAGTAGTACCTATACATTAACTACTTCTGAAGAATGATCTACCAAACAAAAACCTAGTTATCATAATTATTTTTTTGCAAAAATGGCATGACTGACCTCAACCGTGTACAGAATTCGCGAATGTTTCGCACGGATCGATGTAGCATTTTTTACATTATTATTGATTTATCGAAAATGGCTCAGCCGATTTAGATAAAATTTAAATAGGACCATCTTCAAAGTATACTCTTTCCAATAATAAAAGAATAATCGAAATCATAATCGAAATAATTTATTTATTTCATAAATAAATAAATTACTTACTGAATAAATTACTTACTTACTAAATCGGAGTACTATGTAAAAAGTTAAGCATGGTTATACATAAAAAAACCGTACAAGTGCGAGTCAGGCTCGCACACCGAGGGTTCCGTACAAATCCAGAAAATTTCACAAAATTGGGAAGTAAGTAAGTTGTTAATCTCTATACTATACCATCGACAAAAAAGTTTTTTTTTTCACTTTTCTTGCCATACATGAAAAATTACACATTGTTAAAATAATTAAAAATCTGTTTTAGCATGTGTTAATGAAGCTTTTTTATATGATACCTTACATGATACGATTTACTCACTTTGAATTTTTAACCCATATTTTGTGAATATACGTCTATTATACGAATATTTACGTCGATTTGAGTACATCGTCCGTTTCGTCGGTCAAAAATTGGTTCATAATTGGCGGTATAAACGCGTAACGTACGACATACAAAAAAAACAGACGAATTGAGAACTTCCTATATGATATCGCTTTTGAAGTCAGTTAAAAAGCGATAACATCACCTTTGATGATAGTAATTATAAAGAGCTCCTTCCGACAGAATACCGCTGTTCTGTGATCCTGCCGGGCTAGGCTGCGCACCTCGAAATAATTATTTCGACGTGTCAGAACGAGACAGAATTATGGTGAAGTATAAGTCTGTCACTTTTTCACACGTCGAAAAAACTCTTTTCGTGGTCGTATGCTAAAGTAGCTGTAGTGCAAATTCGCAGTGCAACGGTTGCGCGCGCAGCTGGCGGCGCATCTGCCGCGCGCACGCGACTTGCGCGAAAAAACTGCGCCCGCGCCGCCAACCCCTACTTAGCTTGATAGTTGTACGAGAGCTGTCAGTGTGTGGGTGCTGCAACGTAGGATACGATGCTTTGTTGATTTGATAATATGATTAAGACTTTTATGGTCTAGTTGTATTAAATATATCTGTTTAAAGTTGTTATGTACCTATGTCAGTTTGGGGTTCGATTCTTGGGCGAACATATACCTAAGTATTCTTATCTCGCTTTTGTCCTTCATAGATAAAAAGCTAATAATGTTGAATAATTTTTATTAAGTACCTAGTATAATTGAAGTTTGAGCTAAGTCATACTTACATAAATAAATAAGTACTCGTACCTACGTGAAGGTCGAAGGATACGTTTACTTAGTTACAGTGTTAGAATATTTAAGCTCCTGATGATCCCTGACATGGTTTAAAGGTTACATTTACAACTTGCTGAATTTTTTTCTAGTGAATATATTTAACTTTATTAGGATACTAGCTTTTGCCCGCGGCTCCGCCCGCGTCGTATTCTTACTTTTGTATTATCCCACACAAACCATTTATTTTTTCTGGATAAAAAGTTAGTTTTAAGTCACTTTCTTGCCCTTGAACTATACCCATGCCATAAATCAAGTCAATCCGTTGATCCAGTGCTGCGTGAAAGTGAAACAAACAAACAAACTTTTCAGATTTATACTATTAGTAGGATTCCTATTATTTAAGTCATAATTACTAGCCATAAAGAACTAACTAACTAACTTGCTGAATTATATTAGTCACGGTGTAGAGTTAGTGTGAACTACAATTTTTACATGGGACTTGTACAGTTGACGTTGCCTTCATTTTCATTAAAAAAATGTTGTTATCGCGAACTCTATCAAACGCGTAATAACCAAGACTACTGGACCATCAGCAGGCCAATCGCACTAAAAAATTACAGCTGAACTACAATTGAACTTTAATTGAACTTCGACTTTTTGTCTATTTTCGTATCGCACTAATGATTTTGACTAAAGTTGAAACAACTCGATCAGAATTGGAACGTAACCGGTGTCAAATGAACGGTTGGTGTATGATGTTTAGCGCAATACCTAATTCCTTGAAGCTGAATCGAAACTTAACTACAATCGCAACCGAACTTTAACTGAATTACAGATGGAACGCAGCTGTTTAAAATTAACGCGATTGGCCTGCTGGTTAGTAGTACCGCTAGTATTCATGGACACCTTGTGGAGTTGCTACAGCCGAATCAAACTTTTTGGCGTTTGTGGAGTTCACTTCAAGCTGCGCAAAACAAAGCTCACATAACAGCTACACGAAGATCAAGGGTGGCCTGAAGGCCTCTGACATGGCTAAACGGCTAAAACAACCGGGCTCTACAATTTGACGTGTCATCCGAGCCACGGTAGCGCTCAGTTGCAAATGCCACCCGTTGTTACCCATCCGAAGGCTGACCGTGCTGAACGTTGCTTAACTTCGATGATCGCTAACGAAAACCTAATCAAGCCACGCTATGAGCGGTAGCAGGTTACTAAGTATCATAATTAGCGGTACTCCAGTCGACCGCTTTGTTGCACCATGGTTCCCACGACCTGTCTAGTACGAGTATACTGTAGATTTGTACTTGCATGGATAAGTATTTGAAATGTATCATTCTGTATTTAGTAGGTATGTAGGTACATAGTAGTAAGTTTGTATAAACTGAGAAGCTAGTTCTCACGTAATTATATTTAGACGCCTAAAAGTGTTTGATTGCCTCAGTGGCTCAGTGGTTAATGACCCTGACTTCTAGGTCAAAGAGGCGTGGGTTCGATCCTCACCCAGGGCAAACATTTATGTGATGAACATAAGTGTTGTTATTTAGGTACTATCTATATACTTAAATAAATAAATAAATATTTTGGGGCATCTTACACACGGCCTCTGACCCCAAACTAAGCAAAGCTTGTGATATGGCTGCCAGAGACTGATATACTACATATACTTATTTTTAAATACATACTTATATAGATAGTAACTAAATAACACCCAGACACAGAGCAAACACTTATGTTCATCACACAAGTATTTATTTGCCCTGGTGGGGATCGAACCCACACCTCTTTGATCCAGAAGTTAGGGTCACTAACCACTGAGCCACCGAGGCAGTAAATATGTATGTATTTAAAATATATAGTATATCAGTCTCTGGCAGCCATATCACAAGCGTTGCTTCGTTTGGGGTCAGAGACCGTGTGTAAGATGTCCCCTAATATTTATTTATTTATTGCCATATGAAAGACACCCGGACCCGGGTCCCTTATCGTAATGTCTATGTACATACTCTCATAATCTTATTACTCCTAGCTGCCCGTCCTGGCTTCGCCCGGTAACGGATGAATAATAGATATAAACCTTTCAGAAGAAATAATCTAAAAGATAGTAAAAGCCGCATTGTAATCTGCTGTCTATAGTCTGTTTCATTAGCGCTGAGAACGCACACGCTAGAGTACTTCGAGTCGGAATTGGCCCATGATGTACGATTCAGAGTGTCAAGTGGGAGATTTGCAAATCAAGTCGAATTACTTTTACGTCGCGTTGACCGAGCGCGCCGCGCACACACGCGTGCACATTGACACACACGCTTGAATTAGCCAATCACAGACGTTGCCGCGCTCGTGTTCGATCGGTTTGGCGCTCATTACATTACCTTAAAAATTACTCACACTTAGCTATTCAGTTTTCTGTACGTGACACAAGATGGCGCTGTGCCATATCCATAGAAATCACATCAAACGTTAACGCGATCGAGCTCGAGCGAAAATCTCCCACTTAGCCCTCTGGTCAAAATATGTTCGCTACCCCTGATCCCCTACTAAGGAACGTGGCAACTGTATATTTTCATTATTGATTTTTTAAAAGCGTCTCAGCCGATTTAGATACAATTAAAATGGGACCAACTCTGAAGTATGATCTACCAAATAATAAAAGGATCATCAAAATTGGCTCACCGTGACACCCAAACTGAGAATCTCCTTTTCGAAGTCGGTTAACAACAAGATTTATTTATTTTGGACCAAAGAGGATGGTGTAAATGAAATCGCGAAAACTCACTGAGCTACCGTGGTGGCTCCATCGCTCTTGAATAGGTACAATACACATTTTCAACAGAATTCCAAAAAGTAGGAGGTTTTATGTTAGTCCGTATGTAATTCTTTTTAGGGTTCCGTACCCAAAGGGTAAAAACGGGACCCCGTCCGTCTGTCTGTCACCAGGCTGTATCTCACGAACGGTGATAGCTAGAAGTTGAATGTTCACGGATGACGTATGCTGTTGCAGCTATAACAACAAATATTAAAGGGGGGCTCCCATACAATAAAACTGATTTTTTGCCGTTTTTTGCTCGATATTAGTAACGGCAACAGGTAAATGACATATTAACAGAATATTTAATTACATATATATGCACTTTAAAAATAAATAGTTATTGAAATAAAATAAATATTTAAGGGGGCTCCCAAATCAGTAATGTGATTTTTTTGGTCGATATAACGGCAACAGGTAGATGTTTGAGAAATTCACAGAATATTAAGTTGTATGTTCTTTCAATAATAAATAATTAAATTAAAATCAAAGATATTGAACCCTTAGTGCGCGAGCCCGACTTGCAGTTGGAAGATTATTTTTGTCTATATTCATCGATATTTTCGCCAATTGAGAACTGAATCATTTTTTTTTTGTTCTAAAGGGTCCGTCTCTTCTTCCGAGGTGGTCCCATTTCCCAATTTTATCAAAATCATCTGAGCCGCTTATCCTCCTCCTCAAGTCGTTTGCTCACTGCTGAGCGTCGTGATGTCCCGCCTCTGTATTACCTACGTCATGGCATATGTGTTTCCATCTCTGACGGTCTTCCGCTTGGTGTATGGCCTCAGATTTGGTTATGCCCAGTTCTTTTGTAAAAATCAACAATACGAGTACCTACCTAATTCAAAAAATGTATAAATCAATTTTAGCGAACTATTCGAATTTTGTGCACGATGGAAGTCGGTTTTTCCATTTTTTGCGAATAATAATTATGTATCCAACATTACCTACTACAATTATCAAAAATGCTAGTACAGTACAAAAAATCTCTGAAAAATAACGAAAAATATTCGATCGAGTTATGATTGATTTTTGTGTGTTAAGCCAAGGATTGAAGCACGACCCTTCTCGAAGGTTGTTTGCTAAAGTTTTGCCAATATAGAGTTGGTCCATGAATAATAGTTGGTCATGATGATGACTACAGATGATTTCCTCGAAAATGTTTACTGATCTACCCGTCACCCTGTACGAATAAATATAGACATAAACTACTATTTTATTTTCAATATGTGACTCCGAAATGACCAGACTCTACCAAGAATCGTATCACTCATTATATCAAACGCAAAACGTATACAACTGGACATGTGCGTCCTCAACCTTACGCATTCCAGATTGTTTGTCTTTTTGTCGGCAAACTTAGACATCCTACTCTGAGCTTGCTGGTAAGTAGTACCTATTTGAAAACTTAGTTTGCCATCGTCTACTTAATTCACATAAAACATCAAATCTCTGACGGAATATGAGCTGTAGAAGTGTAAACAGTGAAAATTCTAAAAAAAACGCTCTCCACGAAAATTCACAACAACAGATAAAATCACTTCCGGGACAAACATTGTGATGAAAAAAAAAAGTTAAATCAAATAAATATCAACCAAATAATTTTTCAAAGCTCATCTTATATTTGTAAGTACACCAAAATGGATCAGATTCGTCAATCCTACTTTGTTTACATTTTTTCCCTCTTTTTTAGGGTTCCTTAACTTATAGGATCACTTTGTTGTCCGTCTGTGTGTATGTCAAGAGTCAAGACTCTTTATCTCGGGAACGCGTAAAGATATCGAGTTGAAATTTAAACTGTATACGTATACAGTTATCGTATAAAAAAGTTAGAGCCGTTTACTCGTATGTCGTAAAAAAACTGCATATTTCGACACTCACAATAACCAAAACCTACAGGGTACTTCCCGTTGACATAGAACTATGAAATTTGGCGAGAAGCATTGTCAATCCTATAATTATGTGTACTCTACACTCATAGGAATAAATCTGAAATCTGTACATTTTTATTTAAATCACAAAAAAATAGGGCCTCAAAATTCGCAAAATATGGGTTCCAAATTCAAAGTGAGTAAATCGTATCATGTAAGGTGTCATGTAAAAGAACTTTATTAGCACATGCAAAAACAGGTTATTAATTATTTTAAAAATGTGTAATTTTAGATGTATGACGAGAAAAGAGAAAAAAAAAACTGTCGATAGTTATAGTACAGAGATTTTAACAACTTACTTCCCAATTTTGTGAATTTTCGGTGCGCCAGCCTGACTCGCACTTGTCCGGTTTTTTTTTGCTAATTTATGACAGAATGTTTACAGTTATGACGACTATTGACACAACTTCAATATTGCGGGACATTAAGCAGCAGAGGCGTTACATCAAAGTCGCGCTGAAAGCTTCAGCTACGTACAGCAGTCTATTACAATGTTGTTTACAACCTTCCTACCACCTCACCTACACCTATTCTCAGGTAACTGTTTAAATGGCTGGCTTCCTGGTCAGCAAACATTGGGATAGTAAAATAACTAAGTACTCATGGAGAATAGTTTAGATGTTTTAGATATTTATTACACAAAAAGAAAGAAAAAAAGAGATGCAATAGTCAGATATGATACGCTACGCTACCATTTTTATCATTCATCATCATCCGCAGCCTTCTCTATCCCACTGCTGGGTATAGGCCTCTTAAGGTGCCATTTGTCTAGGTCCTGTGCTAATCGCGAGTTTGTATCATTATTAGAACAAAATAAAAACAAACCATAGAAGACGCAACATCAGATTAGCCAAGGCTTCCATTATACATCATATTGAGTATATATTTAGGCATGATAGAGACTTTCAGGTGCCTTAAAAAGCCTTACACCAGGGCTAGCCCCTGGGCATATAGTTTATACGGACATAATAATATGGATTATTAACTAGCAAAGGCGTTACATCAAATTCGCGCTGAAAGCTCCAAGCTACGTACAGAAGTCTATTACAATGTTGTTTACAACCTTCCTACTACCTCACCTACACCAATTCTCAGATAACTGTTTAATGGATCGCATTATGGTCAGCAATAATTGGGATAGTAAATTACGTGTTCAGTCAAATTGGATCATGTGAAAGTTAACTTATAACAGACAGTGCGTATTTGTGATTGCGAACCACCTTAAATAGGTAGCAGTGCGTGCGACTCATAGGTAAATTTGGATGCGTGACAGTCACATAAATCAGCAAATAGTAGGCATATATTTTCATCTAGCTTTTGGCCACCGCTTTGCCTATTTGAAGCTTACGTCAAGAAAGCCATAGCCAGCTAGCTTATGGCATTATCTTTTAAACTAAATCCATCATATCAATGCAAAACCAAGTCAATCCGTTGCTATGTTGCTGCATGGGTAAGTAGTAAGGATAATCATTGGCGTGGGCGAAGATATTCTATGATTCTAATTTTACACATGAACATCCATGGTCAAGGTCAACAGATGACCAACTAAATACCGAAAGAAACAGTTGTATCTATGTATGTAAATCGTATACAACCGGTCTTATTGAAAATCTCATATAGGGCTCTAAGAAGCTCTAAGAGCTTAGGAAGTAGTGGAGGGTTTCTAAGTACTAAGAGGCTAGGAAAGCCCATTTTCTGGAGTGGACACCCTAATATTAAGGCGATGACTAGGTCTGCTGACCATTTGAACCACGCACAATCACTAGCATCTCTATGGATGTAAGGTAATTACCGTAGTTAGGTCAAGGCCCCGAAGACGGTGCCAACTCGCGGTATTTTTGTTGTATTCTTTTGAATTGAAACGTTTGCGAAATTGGAACGGCTCTCCTTTGGGACTCAATGGACGGCGGAATGAGGTGTAACTCCTGTTTGTTATGTGAGCCTGGTACTTCAGTCTTAAAGTCGTAGGTATTATTGACCGAAGCGAAAGCGAAGGTCTCCGTTTTAAACACAGTGGTTTTGCTTTCGTCTGTTTTGATATTGGCTTTCCTCTACAAGTTGCATTTTTCAACGAATATCGATGAATATAACGACGTGTGTGTTTGTTATATTTGATTGATTTTTTTAGACGTCGGCAATTTTTGATTGTGAGATAATTCCCTCAAAAACTTGCTGTCGAGCAATTATTTACCTGGTTTCGATAATATTTGGCCTTTGAGCAAATACCTATAGAATCACAATCGTGCAAAAAAAGTGTCCGAGACAAAACCCTGCACAAGCTACGTAGTGGGCAGGCTTTTTAGTTAGTCGTAAAGTGATTACAAGCCGACCACAACGCCGCGCGATGCTAAAGTGCTGGATTACAAGCACTAAAGAGGTGACATAACGTCGAGATTCGAAAAAACGGATCATTGTGAATCAAATGTACATATTTAAGTCGGTATGTATGACGGCGCTCGGACATTTTTTTGCTACTTTCACTTAGGGACTGTGGCTCTGTAGATATTTGCTCAAATTATTTGTGCGATCGTTTAGTACCTAAATCTTAATAAGATTAGCGAGTATGGACAAAATCGGTCAAGAGCGAGTCGAGATATAAGGCTTATAAAGAGTCGTGTCGCGAAGTCTACTAGAACTATTTAAATTAAGTAAGTTCGTGTAGGCCCGATATACATATAACCTTGGTGTCACTGTATTTAATACGTACTTGCTTCACTATGGTGATCGGTGAGAAACAAGCTCTAAAATCTGTAAAAAACCCACTCGATATAGGCAGTCTAAACATGTATTACCGTTTATCGCTAAAAGTATAAGCTAACCCTCGAAGAACACTTAGTCATATCCACAACACTGGCTCAATTTCAGGTCGGTGGGTTCCTTTCCACTTTATTTCTCCAACGTAAGTAGACACCTACCTATAGAGAATTCTTCACAATGTTCTTTCAAAGTTAATATCTGTTCCTCTACCTACCTATAGGCCTCGTCACACAAGGTAGCGGAGATGAAGTTAGCTACAAGTTGTGCAATATCCAATCAACGGCTTTATGTGAGCTTCAATCAGGATTGGATTTTGTACTTCAACTTCATATCCGCCAACTTGTGTGACGCGGATAAATATATAAATAATAATAATAAAATATTTTATTACGTATTACAACATGTGGAGGTACTTACAAACAATCTTAAAAATAAGGTGCGGTGGAAAGTCGCAAAAGTACCTTTAAAATATTTGGACCTTACACTAGGTCTCGTAAGAGCCTGTATAGCAGGGAACATTTCTCTGTTGGTCTTTTGACCGCTAAAGTAACCTAATTTGAACACAGATACTTAACACAAATTAAAAAAATAAATAAAAATGATGCCGCCTATACGTATATGCTAAAATTCTAATTTAATTGTTTGGGGATTTTATCCTTACGTTTCTAAGTTAGCTATTATATACACTAGTTTTTACTCGCGGCTTCGCCCGCATGATACCTATTTAGATTTTTGACGCAATATCATTATAATTTATAGCCTTTGTGTTATTCTGATATATAAGCTATATTATTGCAAAGTTTCATCTCAATCCATTCAGCAGTTTTTGCGTGAAAGAGTAACAAACATCCATACATCCATCCATCCATCCATCCTCACAAACTTTCGCGTTTATAATATGTATTAGTAGGATAGGATGTTCAATTAGACTGCGGTGTAAAAGTGTAAAAGTAAGCATACCTACGTTACGTTATTGCGTATCAACGTATGTAGGTATACAGTTATTTTTATACTAGCAATATAATATCAAATGTTATTGTCTAGACAATCATCAGACAGGAAATGTGAGGATGTTATATGACACCGTCAATAAAGGTAGGTAGGTATTCCTATCATATGATAGGTAACCTAAACACAGCCACAGTTTAAAAATATGCAGTAGAGCAAGTGACATAAGTTATGAACCCAAAAAAATGACAAAAAATAAGACTGAATTCAACAGCAACGTCAGTAACATTGCATTTTTTCTTATGGTATAGAAAAATCCTTACAGTTACTTAAGTAAGTTCTCATAACTTGTATGATTCGGTTTATCTAGTTGTAAAATAATAATTATGATACTTCGAAAGCTTCATAACTTTCAAGCACACGATTTTTTTTGCAAATAAGAGAAAAATTAAATCATTTATATTATGCTTTTTCTTCCTCATTCTTTATTCTTCGTTGGTGGTAACGTGCATGCGCTCAGTTGTTAGATAATAGTTTTCTGAGATTGTAATTTAGAAGCCATGGTGGTCTGGTGGTTATGACATTCGCCTTACAATCGTGAGGTCGTGGGTTCAAATCACGGTCCCGTTCCAATGAATTCCTTGGAGTTTCACACCACTCGCTTTTTAGTGAAGGGAAACATTGTGAGGCAACCTGCATACGTCCGTAAAATAAATTAGATAGTGTATGTGTATCCACCAACCCGCCCTGAGCCAGCGTGATGGATATGGCCCAATCACCCTTCGTGGATAGGCCTACGTCCTGCAGTGGACTATAACGTACAGTACAGTTGTAATTTAACTTGTAAGTAGTTAAAAATTTAACAATGGCAGATGCACCGGTTATGGTCACTGTAGGTACACGTTTTATCCATTTGGTGTCAAAATTATTCTTTAAACAATGTAACAACATATTCTATAAACAATGTAACAACATATTCTATAAACAATGTAACAACATAAGAATTGTTAGTGTGAATGCCTAAGTTTGTAAATTTTCCTAATTATCAAGAGTGGATCTTACTATCAATAAAACATTGTTTGATCATTTCATCATCACACATTCAATCATAATGGTGTATGTGGTTTGTTTATTATTATTTTGTTATAAATGGAAGCTTTAAAGGGGTAGATTGAAGCTCGGTTTATAGGCATCATGGATTTTAGATGGGCGTTGAAAGTAAATAATGTTTAAGGTGTAAAGTTATATTGATAAAGTTAGTCTATTATTATTATATACTACGGGACTAATCGCGCACTAAAATTTGAGATAAATAAATACCTTCTCATAATAATGTGTTTAAATCACAATATCAATAAAACGTTTCAAAATATTAAATATTTTTAGGAATTCTCTTTTTTTATCATTACGACTGGTCCTCGCAACACGTGACCAAAATGCTGGCCTCTATTTTGCCCAGAGGATCCGTATTGTCATCTAACGTGGTAATGGGGCCAGCATTTTGGGAACTGTGCCCGCTAGCAGTGGTCTGTTAGATTAGGGTTTTCGTCGTCATCTGTACATTATCATTATAATAGATCATTTTTTTATTATTATTAATTAATTTAGGTTTGTAAATACAGTATAGTAGTGGTCATATACCATATTATCACTACTATACTATATTATGTAATAAGAGATTTACATGCTGACAATAAGAAATTGTCTTTCTGGAGATTTGCAACTGTATCAATTTCAGACCTTGGACCTCCATTCAATTGTTTCAAGACGGTATTCTTATCTTGGGAACTTCCGGAGGTTTTGTCTACGAGACGCATTCTTAAAGTAGATTCAACTCTGCTCACAAAACCGACATTAAAAAAAGATGGGATTTTGCTACACGTTAGTTGATGAATTTTTGCATTAGGTAGTTAAGTTTATATTATTGTTTCCTTCTGGTGGGTACAATAAAGAGTTAGCTTAAGTATTTTTAACCAAATGAGTAGTATATCGCAGAAATTTTTTTTTTTTATTCCGTATAGGTGTGCGTTTGACTACTCACTACCTGATGTTCAGCAAATGTGCGGTCTAGGGAGTAGCACGCTTACCTAGAAGATTCCCATATACGCGGGATTTGAAGACACCCACGTTGTACATAAGCGGGAAGACAGACCCAGGCAAAGCAAAATTCGTATTTTTTAACCGATTTGGAAGTCATAAAAGGTTATGTACATAATAATATAACCATGCTGAAAAATTACGAAACCTCGATACGAGAAGAAAATGATAAAAAAAATTAGATCTTTGTTGCAAAGATCTAATTTTTTTATAATTACTGTAATTTTTGATGTACAATAAAGATAAATTTATTTTATTTATCTATTTATCAACTATTATGTCTAGAACTCTACTTTAAAACTTAGCTCTTACTAGAGCTTACTAATTAGCACTGCTACAACTTTAAACTTAAATTGAAAAATAAATAAATCATAAAGATACAGCAAACAAAGTTGCAGAAGCGTTAACTTAATTTAAACCTTATCGTCCTCATCTATTAACTCATCACAACATTAAAGTGTTCGATAAAATTATTTACATTCAAAGAATCAATTAAAAATCTCAATAAAAACCGAAACATACGTTAAATTAAACAATCATTTTTATATCAACAATAACCCGCACTAATTAGTGGCCATAATTAGCTGAAGTTTTTCGTCAAAGTTCAGCGACCCCACACGCGCTCTCTTTAATGCCTATCGTAAAACAGCCTCGCAGAGGCTGTTATAGCCAAAGCTCTACCAAAGCGGGACGGAACGAGACGGAGATACGCGGAAATGAGCCATGTAGATAATATTCAATTAATAATTATAATATCATCCAATAATAATTGTAATGATTGAATGACTGATGAACTTTGGTCATGCTCTACAATATAACCTGAAGTAGTATTTATCAAACGATAGAAAGTTACTTTTACTATCGCATGCTATGCAATCTCGTTTGCACTAAAATAATATATTATAGTTTTTTAGTTTGCTCCTGATCTTACTCGGTCTCGTTATCCGGTTCAAAAAATAGAGCCCAAGAAAGGCTGGGGTCCGTAGTAGTGTTAATTTAAAATGTATTGCAGGCGCATTTCTATTTATTTATAAACCAAAAGTGTCATTCTACAATGAGTTAACAGTGCATAACTCTCCGTCCAGTTCCGCACTTCACCTCACCGCTTTAGTGGAGTCCACACCCAGAGACATTAGGCGCTTTAACGGCGGGGAGACGACCGATACATATATTTTTGTTTGTTTTACGCCAATTGTGTAAATGTGTAAAGATTTACACGTCGAATAACGACAGGGGTAATGGCAGCCTCCTTTGATGCTTGTTTGTGCGGTAACGGCCTTTCTTTTGGCGGGAATGTGTTGACAAATGGTGATAAATCAGTTTTACTGGGGGGACTGCTTTGGGAATTAAGGATATTGATGCGAGACTTGATGATAGTGATTACTTTGTAACGTCTTGAAATATGTGGGGGTAAGTATGCTGCGTGTTTGGTATGGCAAAATATATTTTTTAATATAAATATTTAATTTGGCGATCATTTCGTTGAGATTCAACTGTATAAGAAGTTAAATATTTTAAGAAAGGACGTTAGTTTCCGATCGAAATAAAAAAAAATAATACTAAATTATTATTATTTTATCAGTGCTACGGAGCCTACGAGAAATAAGCTCAAAATAGTACAGTCGCTACCGTTCTATAACTTAAAAAAATGTAAGTTAAATAATTGTTTTTCGCAAAAAATGGCAAATCCACCCGGCAAAATTAGAATATTTTGCTCGAATTGTTTACATTATTGTTGATTTTTCAAAAACGGCTCAGCCTATTTCTGTAAAATTTTAACTGGACCATCTCGGGATTATACACTTTAGAACTTAAAATATTTTTTCGATTCGGTTCACAAATTGGCGAAGTTATCGATGAACATACAGACAAACACTTTATATATATAAGAACCTCCTTTTTGGAAATCGGTTAAAAATAGAATGAATCGATTAAAAAATCGGTGAAGTGAAGACTTGGTTACATGCAGTGCCGTATATAAATCATATAACTATAGAAGCTTGTCATTTGTGCCTTAAGCATTCTATATATAGGTACATTAGACTGCACTGTACTATATCAGCATTTTTAATAGTTTACTGCGGGACGTAGGCCTACCCATGAAGAGTGATTGGGCCATACCCACCACGCTGGCCCAGTGCTGCCCCCCTACCGTCTAAAGCAATAGCAATCGTAATAGCAATCGTTTATGACTTCATTTTAGTCATTTGGCACCGCCTATGTGACGTTAGCCATCAAAGTTGTTCATTCAACGATTGCTTTCGCAATGCGCGCAAAGCAATTGATGGCTAACGTCACATAGGCGGTGCCAAATTACTAAAATGAAGTCATAAACGATTGCTATTACGATTTGCTATTGCTTAGGCGGTAGGGGGGCAGGTTTCATATACGCCACGGAATTTCTTCCATGGACAAATGCAGGTTGCCTCAAGATGTTTTCCTTCACCGAAAAGCTGGTGTGAAATTCCGTACATAAATTCCAATGAATTCATTGGTATGGGACCGGGTTTGAACCCATGACCTCACGATTATAAGGCGGGCGTCATTACCACAAGACCACCACGGCTACATTGGACTATTCATATCAAAATATACTACATAAACGTTCCTGTTCGTTGATACGAACGCGTTATAAACATTTAATCATCAGTCATAACATTTTTACTTATAAGAAAATATAATAAATGGTGATCGATCAATTTGATGGGGTAACAAATTTTCATAAGGTGTTTATAGGTAATAACACGTTTTATCATTCTGATTTATGGATAAATCTAAGGCATTTTGCTTGGTGTGTAAATTGGCACCGATTTCTTGAACTCTAACTACTGAGTAGGTAGACTTTATGAGCTACCTACAACTGTTATTTACATAAAATAGTTTTGCAGTTCGCTAAAGTTTTATGCTTTCAGTCTCTGTTGAAGTAGTTAACTACTACATTTTTAGCTTTTGTTTTAAATAATTTTATAGATGACATCTGAATACAAAAATATGTTGGTAAATATTTTTGTAAAATTACGCGAAAATCAAGAGACAAGGCCGGTCAGATATTCGTGAATTGTTTAAAAATAATAATATAATTATTTTACGCAAAAAATGAAAGCACCGACTTCTACCTTGTACAGAATTCGAATAGTTTGCACGAATTGTTTTAGAATTTTCCTGTTGTTTGTGTACCAATACTAGCCTACATAACCTAAGTAGGTACTCGTAAGACTTCGGGAAGTACCCTATAGGTTTTGATGATCATCAAATCAGTGAGTCAGTGACGAAATCGGGCGTTTTTAGATAGCAATAAAATATAAAGCATATGAGGCTTCCAGCAAATAATAATATCTATAGAGTCACAATCGTGAAAAAATAGTGTCCGAGCCAAAACCCTGCCCAAACTACGTAGTGGGCAGGCTTTTTAATTAGTCGTAAAGCGATTGCAAGCGGGCTACAAGCACAAAGTGCTCGGTTACAAGCACTAATTAGGTGATATAACGCCGAGATTCAAGAAAACGGATCATTGTGAATTATTTAATGTAAATATCTAAGTCGGTATGTATGACGACGCTCAGACATTTTTTTACTACTTTCACTCAGGGACTGAGGCTCTGTAGATATTTGCTCGAAGATATGAGGTATGTAATTGAAACTTTATAGGTATGTTTAATA
Source organism: Hypomecis punctinalis (assembly GCA_949316475.1). Classification (NCBI taxonomy): domain Eukaryota; kingdom Metazoa; phylum Arthropoda; class Insecta; order Lepidoptera; family Geometridae; genus Hypomecis; species Hypomecis punctinalis. The sequence continues at coordinate 25,077,230 of OX438800.1, read as the reverse complement.
AGTTTGTTCAGGATCTAGGGATCCCAAACTCAAGTTATGAGGGTTTAAAAATCAGTATTTGTGAAAATTGTGAAATACTGATGATGGCAAATAAGGCAAAGTGTAGTTATAGAAATTCTAAATTTCGTTGAGTAGGAAAATCTACTATCCTACTTAAAAAATCACCCTTCGTGGGTAGGCCGGTCGTTCTGCAGGGGACTATAAAAAAAGGATGTTACAGTAATCAAAATCATTTTTATTGGTAATATGTCTTGAATTACAGGTCATACAATATAAAATAAATTACAAACATTTGTAATTACTGACATCACATTACTAGATAGTTTATTTCTTTAAAAAAAATCAGTTCTGCAGTACTTAAATAATAATTTGCAATTGCTAAAGTCGCACTCTCATTTGCTAAATTAGGCATCAAGCTGAGGAAGGCACATCTGTTTTATTATCTTCTCTAAGTGTTAAGTGTTGATCGATTCAGTATTGTTTCGGTACTCGAGTAGCTCGACTCGAGTAGCCACTGACAGATTCGATTGGTATCGATTATTTTCGATGAGTAGTGATGTACTTGAGGGTAATTCGATTGAGCTGTAGCCGATTATTGATATTGCAATAACGATATCGTTTGTATTGAAATTATTGATGCGGAGATGAGTTTGTAAAATTAAATACCAGGCATACTTTTTTGGTTCCTTGGCTGTTTTATTAGAACACGGAGGCCAGTCTTGGTATTCTACATGTAAGTATTTTTCTTAAATTAGTAACAATAATAAGTAGCTTAATCTATTTCATTTTTCATCAGTCATAGAACGTTCTCTGCTAGACATAGTCCTCCTCTATGGATCTCCAGAAAGATTGATTGGATCTGGCTTGCATCCAATGCGATACTGCGGTATTGGTGAAGTCATGGTGGGTGGACGTCCTACGCTGCGCTTATAGGTCTTCACTTAAAATCTTTAGGACCCCATTAGTGCTATTAATGTACCTTGCCTCTTGCCATTTCAACTTTCCACCGTCGGATTATGTCGGTAACTTTGGTTCTTGCACACATCTAAACTTCAAACTCAGCCCAAATAAAAAAATCAAGACAGAATGTTGTGAACAAACAAGTGAGGCCGACCAAAATTACGCCTCGCCGCGTACAGACAATTTACAAACACATCAACGTACAAGGAAACTACGCCTTGGTTTGACAATCGAACTATGGCGGCGCAACACCGACTCACTCACACATGTATAAAAAATCGGCTTCACTTGACTGTTCAACGACATTCTCTCTTGATTTTTTTATTTGCTCTGAGACTTCAAACGGTGAAATTAAGAAATATATCAAAAAGAAACTTGCACTTTTATTTCATCATTTAGATAATAATTTTGAATCTATCAATACGCATTTGAGCAGTTTTGTGAGAATACATTCCTCTAGCAATAAATAGATGCCTACTTGGCTATAAGACTCAGTTTAATACAAAAGCAATAAAGACGAGAAGGAGCTATTATGACAATTAAATAAACAAAAAATATTAAGCAGCAGCCTAAACAAAATGCAACAGTTTACCGTCTCTACTTTGATGTTGTACAGTTTTCCCAAACGTTATTTTTGTAAACGTTTAAAATGACGTGGGGCATTTAAATGCTGGTATTTTTAAAATGAACTTTCGAATAAACATAGACGTGTGTAATGAGACTTTTTATTACTATCACATATTTCAGAAATCATAAACTATTTCCAACAGTAATAGCTTTTAGCAATAACTCATTTCTTAAAAATTCAAAGAATGTCAATTACCGGCCTTGCTCTTGATTTTCGCGTATTGTTTACAAATACTATCGATTTTCAAATTACTATCGACATTCAAAATAGCATCACTACGATGTCGATGATTTATAACGCAAATATCGACAAATCGTGGGAACTGATTTTGTTTTGTTCTAAAAATAGCTGTATTGGCTCAGATACTATGAATTTATAGACACCATTAGCAGTTTTTGTGCGTAAACAACGTCAGTGAGCATTAATTTAAGTTTTCAAACAGACAGACAGTTTTTTGACAACACTCGAGGGTTTGTTGATAAAAAACGGCCGAAATGTATGAGTAAGCGGCGACAGATTTGGGATATGATGTTATGCGAATATCCCAATACGTTTTAATCAGAATTATTTAACTGTTTTTTTTAATTAGTCGTTGACTAAGTAGGTTTTTGTAGACAGGTTTGTTGTTTGACGATTTTGTCACTTTAATTACAACATGGCGTTTATGAGTAATCTTGGTAATCTTGATTTTGTAATAACGTAAGACCCGTGATTTAATTTTTCTTCACAAAGCGATCCATGGATTCTCCGTCTGTCCCGGTTTCTTAAGAGAAATATCTTTGCGTGTTCCTTGGCGCTCGCTACCCCAGACACAGAATTTCTCTAATCCTGGGTTGGCAACAACTGCTAGGACCAACTTAGCCCTTAATTCTCCGGCACAAAGATTATGTCGTACCTATAATGTTTTTAATGCTACTTTAGATGACCTCGATATCTTTAATGATTCTCTCACCGCTTTCAAAAATAAGATACTCAAGTCTCAACTTGAGACGTTCAATGTTTGATTTTCAATAACATAAAAATTTTTTTAACAGGCAATTTATGGAAATTTATTACATAAGCAGATATATGAAACTTTTATGAAAATACCTATAAGGAATAAAAAAAGCTACAATTAGTACAGGTATCTGTGCTATTCTTTACGACTGTAATTTTAACTAAAGTTTTATATACGTTTCCGTAATAATAACCTAACATTCAAATCTAGATATTTAAATTTCTCAAAGCACTAGTTGAAATCAAATTGCTTGCATCAAACTTGTTCTGCCAGTATCATTATTGTTCATCTTACTACATATACAGGGTTATTTCTAAGCAATTAGCATCCTTTCAGAGGCTTGTTCTGTACATCACAACTAACGACTTTGTACAACGACTTTCGTCGAACCTCAAAAAAAATTGGTGTCCATAGAAAAATATCGTTCACCCACGACCAAATGTATCGTATGCGAGTTTTGACAAAAATCGCAGAACAAAAGTTGTCTGTTTTGATGTATAGAATAAGCCCCTAAAAGGATGCTAATTGATTAGAAATAACCCTGTACACCAATAGTTATAAATAAATAATTAGCCTTAGGTAATTGACGAAACATAACAGTGTCAAAAACATAATAATAGACTAAACTAAACCATACCACTATATGTACTAAAACAATTTTTAAAACAACTCCCAATCCCAAAACACCATTACCGAGTAATGACTATCTCAAAATAAGTAATCATTCACTCCCAATCTGTAGGCCAGGTGTCGAGTTACGTCTCGACATATCGTCTACGGCGTCCGTTTTTTATCGATACTTTTTTATCGACACCGGAAACACCGAGCACTCGCCCGTCACTAATTGCCGTAGTGGCGCTAGCAGTTAACCATTACCGCCAGACGAAAAAGTGCCCTTTTATAGTCGACCAGTCTGCGAGCCGCCCACAGAATAGGTAATACTGTCTATGGGCATTAACCTTTCTGTTATTAATTTATAGTTCATCACGAAAACTGAGGAAAAAAAATCATTATTCTAAATTAGTCCGTTAGAGTTTGATCATCAAAAAATATTGGACACGTATTTTTAGGGTTCCGTACCTCAAACGGAAAAAACGGAACCCTTATAGGATCACTTTGTTGTCCGTCTGTCCGTCTGTGTGTATGTCAAGACTCTTTATCTCGGGAACGCGTAAAGATATCGAGTTGAAAGGAGTTGTACCTGATTTACAAGGAACTCCGTATTAAAATTCTAACCAAGATCATTCAATTTTTCTAGGATTGTACTGAAATTTTAAAGCTCCATGGAGTAATAAAAAATAATATATAGCCCTGCATTTTTTTAAAATTGTTATTTTAAAAAAGTATATTGGAAATTCAAAATCATATTTTCTAAGAAAATAAATAGGGCAAATAAGCGCTAGATAGCCCTTTCCGGGCTAAATCATTACACACCAAGGTTCACCTACAGTAAACAGTCCTAGATCTATCTCCAAAAGGGCTAAGGTGGTAACACCGCATAAAAAACCGCAGATTTCAATACTCACTAAAATCAAAACCTACAGGGTACTTCTCGTTGACTTAGAACTATGAAATTTGGCGAGAAGCATTATCTCACAGTACACATATAGGAATAAATCTGAAAACTGAACATTTTTATTCAAATCACAAAAAAGTAGGGCCCTTAACATTTTCAAAATATGGGTTCAAAATTCAAAGTGAGTAAATCGTATCAAGTAAGGTATCATGTAAAAGAACTTCATTAGCATTTGCTAAAACAGGTTTTTAATTATTTTAGCAACGTGTTTGTACGGAACCCTCGATGTGCGAGCCTGACTTGCAATTGTCCGGTTTTTTTTTCTTTTGACAATCAATAAATGACAAAGATAAAGTAGAAGTGACGTTACGCATTTTTGTGTATATACAAATTATTAAAGGTTTTTAAATGTTACTTTTGAGGTGTGGCCATTTAAAGATTAAGGATGCCTAGCATTTGATTGAGTCTGTGTGACAGAGTCTGGTTTGAGTCTTTATTGCCAATGTTCACCAAGCAAATTAAAATTGATCCCACAAAATACAGAAATAAGTTAATCAGTTATTTGTTAATCGGTTGTTTTAACCGTTTAGCCATGTCAGAGGCCTTCAGGCGGCCTAAAAACTCTGACACCAGGGCTAGCCACCCGGCCTATACGAACTTACTTAGTTACTTATCAGTTATTACTACACAAAGAAGGGTTAGTTCAAAGCAAAAATAGACTCTTATTCTTCCATACTACGGGCCTAATAGCGCTAAAATAAAGACATATAAATACTTCATTATTCCGACGTTTCGACCGAATTGCATCGATCGTGGTCACGGCTTTAGTGCGCGATTAGTCCTGTAGTAGATAGGTGTGTAAGAATAATGTGGTCAAATCGCAGAAATTAAAAAATACAACAGACTATGCCATAATTATTCAGTCATTCGAGTTATTCGTTCAGAGTCAAAGAGCATCGTAAGGTCGATTTTTTGTATTCGATCCATCGAATGAGGATGAAATCGATAGCCGATGCGGCGGACCGTGGCGCAGCGCTTTTTGTTACTTCTCTAGACTCAGAGTTAAACAGTGATGGGAAGAGGTAAATTGGAATAAGATATAATGGATATAAATGCTTAATATTTTGGCGAGACTGAAGAGGTAGAGTTCTTGAATAGAAACTTACTCGAGTTTTGAAGACACCTACATTGTACTTTAACGGAAAGACAGACTCAGGCAAAGCGTTCCACATTCTGGCAGTTCGTATGAGGAATGTGGACTCAAAACGCTTGGTTCTAACGCGTGGGATGTCCACCATAAAAGGTTGGCGCTTTGGTTGCGTCCGTCTAGCCGTACGATAGAAGAAAGGGGCAGGTGGGACCAGATTGTGCAACTCCTGGGCGCACTCACCGAAGTGTATCCGATAGTAGGCTGACAGACACGCCACCCTACCTCGATGCTCGAGACTTTGCAGCTTCGATTCAGTCAAGGTTTCGTTGCCTATCATTGATTAGGTGTCTGTCAGCGTTGATCAAAGATAAGCAGCGTTCGGCACGGTCAGTCTTCGGATGGCATTTACACGTGAGCGCTACCGTGGCTCGGATGACACCTCAAATTGTAGGTCCCGGTTGTATTAACAGTTTAGCCATGTTAGAGTCCTTTAGGCGGCTTAAAAACTCCGACACCAGGGCTAGCCACCCGGCCTATACGACCTTACTTAGACTTATACTTAGTGAACTGACGATATACTCAAGACCACAGGAACACTGTTTGCAAACCGTTATGAACTTATATATTTGGAAATCCATAGGAGAAACCTATGTCTAGTAGTGGACGTCCTACGGTTACGACAGAAAAACAAATGTTAAGTAGTGATACAGAAGTACCATTGTCTCTTCACTATCTTGTTTACCAGAAACTGACACCAGGGCTAGCCACTCAGCTTAAAGGAATTTACTTAATCTTTACTTACTACTTTTATAATATATTCATTTTCAAATAAGTTTCTTCTAGGTAAGCGTGTTACATCCTAGACCGCATATCTGCTTTACATCAGGCAGTGTGTAGTTAAACGCAAACTTATTTGAAATAAAATAAAAACCGAATAATTGCGAGTCAGGCTCGCACATCGAGGTTTCCGTACAAATCCAGAAAATTTTACAAAAATAGGAAGTAAGTTGTCAAAACCTCTAAACCTTACATGATACGATTTACTCACTTTGAATTTTGAACCCATATTTTGTGAATTTGGAGGCCCTATGTTTTGTGATTTAAATAAAAATGTACAGTTTTCAGATTTATTCCTATATGTGTACTCTGAGACAATGCTTCTCGCCAAATTTCATAGTTCTATGTCAACGGAAAGTACCCTGTAGCTTTTGATTTTTGTGAGTTTCGAAATATGCTGGTTTTTTTTGGTGTACGTAAACGGCTCTAACTTTTTAAACGACAACTGAGAAGTTTTTCTTTTACACAACTGCAAGATACCATAGATATACGTATAAGTACAGTTTAAATTTCGACTCGGTATCTTTACGCGTTCCTTAGATAAAAGAGTCTTGACATACACACAGACGGACAACAAAGTGATCCTATAAGGGTTCCCTTTTTTTCGTTTAAGGTATGGAACCCTAAAAAAAGGTCTAAATCATAGAACTATACTGCTACCAGATAAATGCCTAACATTAATTTTAGCTACATGAAGTTAAAATAGAGTCTCGTAATCATTGCAGATATTATATTGATGATGACGATGTGTGATTATTATTGTATTAATCTTTATGTTTCTTTAATAACAAACATTTTAAAGCAGTTTGCACTTAGCACATTATCACAGGAAGTTTGTAAGTTATTGCAAGTTTTAACATCATTATTGTTCAGTTTAAATAAGCAAATTGCAGGATATTATGTAGTTTTCAGTAGATGATCATAAAGATAGGGTTTATGAAGGCCTTATATATACATAATGATGATGACATCATCTATAATACAACGTGCTTACGAATAGCCAAGTTATACTAAGTAAGTTCGTATATGCCGGGTGGCTAGCCCCGGAGTCAGAGTTCTTAAGCCACCAGAAGGCCTCTGACATGGTTCTACGGTTTAAACAACCGGGGCCTACTATTTAACATGTCGTCCGAACAGGGTAGCGCTTAGTTGTAAATGCCGCCCGCGTTCACGCATTCGAAGACTGACAATGCCGAACGGTACTTAACTTTTATGATCGCTGAAAAACACCCAGTCAAACTACGCCATGATCGCTACCACAAATTATATACTGATACCACATATCATAATACATAATAGACAACTTTTACTATGGGGTCAATCTGGAAGTCGCGAAAAAATTGGCGGTGTCGTACAAAAAGTTGACTTTCTATAAAATATTATACCTTTGTAGTCAACTTTTGGTATTTGGCTTCTAGTAAAAGTTGAACGACAATGTGGGCTATCTATAATATAATCCATCTATTCAGCCCTCACCTAATGCTGAGTATAGGCCTCCTCTCTTTCTTAGCATTTTTCCCGATAATATGTTTAAGATAATGTATACGTTTTTTTAAATTCCTGCCTGCACTTTGTAAAGTAACATTCAATATTTCAAATGCTGCGTGGCATTCCCAGCACAGGAAATCCTAGTGGAGATCTGTAAGCGTGAATCATTTATTGTTACATAGCCGCGTCTTGCAAAACTGTAATCTAAGCCAATAAATTCGTAGAGAAAAAAATGCACTACACCTACGATGCTCCGTCTCGCGAAACCAAAAAAATGCCAAGACGATGGTCTCGCAGCATTGACACTATAGTTACAATAGTTCGAGTCACTCACTGTCGATGAAGTGCCATCTCCAATCAATCTATCTAATAAAAAAACCGGACAAGTGCGAGTCAAGCTCGCACATCGAGGGTTCCGTACAAACACATTGTTAAAATAATTCAAACCTGTTTTAGCATGTGCTAATGAAGTTCTTTTATACGATACCTTAAATGATACGATTTACTCACTTTGAATTTTGAACCCATATTTTGTGAATTTTGAGGCTCTATTTTTTGTGATTTAAATAAAAATGTACAGTTTTCAGATTTATTCCTATTATTATACTCTGAAACAATGCTTCTCGCCAAATTTCATAGTTCTATGTCAACGGGAAGTACCCTGTAGGTTTTGATTTTTGTGAGTGCCAAATATGCGGTTTTTTACGATATAAACGGCTTTAACTGTTTTAAACGATAACTGAGAAGTTTTTCTTTTACACAACTGCAAGAGATCATAAATATACGTATACATTTTAAATTTCAACTCAATATCTTTACGCGTTCCCGAGATAAAGAGTCTTGACATACACACAGACGGACAGACGGACAACAAAGTGATCCTATAAGGGTTCCATTTTTTCCGTTTGAGGTACGGAACCCTAAAAAATTAGAAGCCAAAGCTTCGGTTGCTTGAAAATTTTAGAAAATTCGCTTAACAAACTTCATGTATTAGCCAAATCACACAACTTGGCGGCTGTGGTGTAAGCTGCGAGATGCTGACAGCCCAATCCTGACTGAAACTCACTTCACAGCTGCGCGAAGGTATCCGCAGCTTGTGGCTAACATCACAGCTGCCAAGTAGTATGATTCGACCTATACTTTGAGTATTATTTCGTGTTGCAGCATTAGTCTCCCCGCATTGACAGTTGCAACAATAGGCGTTACTCACAGCCGATGAGTTGCGCGTAATTTTAGCTCGGCCCAAAGTAGCCGTAGCTATGTGCGCCCGTATTTATAGCTCCTCTGTTTTGTAGGTTCTTATTGATGCTGCTCTAGTATTTGTCAATTCTAGTCTAAGTATTTGTTAATTTAAATAACAGCAAAATTGCAGTACGAAACAAGTCTTTTATAAAAATGCGAGCTTACATCATCTGTACCTTTAAGGTACATAAATTACGTGAGATGATTTAGGGGGGGAGGGGGTCGAGTCAAATCTCATATAATCTCACGTTAGGGAGAGGAAGGGTCTCGACAAATATCACGCAATTTTTGTTCTGATTGAAACAAAAAAAAATTATACTATTTTGGTCCATTCAATCCAAATTGTATGTACATGCTCAAGATTTAATCTTGAGCGTCATCGTAATACGATTAAGATTATTCACTAATTCGTTCGAAAGAAAATAATTTCATTCATACTTCGACGTTATACATCTACTGAATGTCAAACCACCATATTTATTTTATACCAAATAGCTCAATTTTGTTTGAATTTACGGTACAGTGTAGCCCGTCCTTTGTTTTCGCGCCATTATTCCATATTCTTTTCTTTTTATCACAGTAGTCATGATTTAAGTATTCTATTGTTAAATTTTTATTACATTTATAACTCTCAGCAATATTGATTACTAGTCTTAACTAGTCGTAAATAAAAGCACGAAGCAAATTGTTTTTTTTTCTTTCTACAATAACAACCCAACGCGTTTACGTAAGAAACCCGCATTCTGAAAAATCTCACGTGAGATTGGGGGTTGGGGGAGGGGGTTGAACATAATCTCACGACATCTTACCAATGGGTAATTTATGAACGCCCCCTTAGAGAGTCCTTAGAGGAGAGTCAATAAGAAGGATATTTCACGTTAGATAGTATTACGATTGTTTAACTCTGAGGTAGGTTATTATGCGTTGAAATTGAGCATGTTTTGGTCAAAAAATCAAAATTAACATTTGTTTTACTCCTTAGACATACAAATGCGCTTGGAATTGTCAATTCACACAGTATTACTGAATAAAATATTTACTAGGCACATGTTGCACATTAACGAAATCTTAAAAGTTTTAACATAAAATAATTGAAATTGAAGTATTGTATCTGCAATAGCATCGTCAAGACAAGGACCTCATTGAGGCCACAATTGGGTTAGACTACGTTTACTGTGCACTGAAATATCAAGACATTATTTCCCATTTTATGGTAATTATTGCATTAGAGGTCCCGGTAAGAGGAGAACGGACACAATATTTTAGATTAGTACATACTAATATTGCATGTAATACTAAATTATAACATGAATAAAACTCTCCGGTCTCCGGATGGTCTAAAATTCTTATTTCAGGGCCCGTAACTTGGAAAATACGAAGTCGTTATCTCCTTATAGTTGGACCGTCCTATAAGCCAACACGATCCATGACCTACGCCGTGTCGGCAATACCACAGTGTAACAACTTTGCAGCTTTACAGCTTTAAAGCTTTCTTGTTTCCCGATTTCCGAATTGATTTTTTTGAATTGATCAGGCAAAATGTTTACAAATATTTTCACTAGGTTGAATGAATCTAAAAAATTAATAAATGAATTGATACCGATTTTGTACACTTCTTTTGTGTTGTTTTGTTGTGTTACACAAATCTAACAAACAAGAAGTTCTTTGACTCTCAAGAAATAGGTATTTGTTACTTTGTCGCAAATTCCTGATAGGCCCCATAGTAAAATTTGGTCTCTACGTTGGAGACAACAATACTCTAAAGTTTGTCTGTTGTTTTGACCCTACTAAACTAGTCGAAGACGAAGTAGGTACGCTGATTTTAAAGACCAGAACGCCATAATACTGTAAAATACAATCCTTCCATACACATATATTACAACTATTTGACTAATCTAACTACCTATGGCTTAAAACACCCAATAGCCAAATATATTATGTCCTCCTCACGAAGAAACTCCTCTCTCTCGTCTACCCGTGTAGAGATAGAGACATACTTTTCACGATCACCCCGCGATTACCGCGCATGCGTATATTAGCTGTGTAGCACTTTGTACTACTGCTTGAGTTTGTACACTGTGGTAAAACGGTTCAACAAGGGGGTAATTTCATCGTTGTACTACTACAGGTCGCAAGTGGGTGAAGGCTGCGGCGGCGGGAAAGGTCAAAGGCTGGCTGGACACCTGTCGTCGGTGGCTCTTTGTACTTGCTCACCGAGACAATACATTTAACATGGCCTGTTTTTACACATCTGTAGAAGTGTAGATTATATCAATAATGACTGGTACAATAAAAAAAATACAAACATTTTTTTTGCTGTATTAATTAAATAAAATAGCAAAAAAATAGTTTTTATTTCTTTTCTTAAAGCCACGCGAATATGCAATATTATGATAATGTATATTTTTACGAAAGTATGATGAGTATAAAAATCCGACAATATTATAAATAAATACATAATAGAAAAATCCAAAATGTATTCTCTCCCTCCATGCAGGTTTACTTTGAATACAATAGGAAACAAAACAAACTCTTCGAAGATTTCAAACACTTGCCATCCTGTTTTCCATTTCTCCATATCTCTACATTTCCACAGCTCATGCAACAGAGAACCAGGGCAATCTCACTTTAGAGACGGCTTTTCCTCAAAGACAACCTATTTTATCCCAACTTTCAGTAGAGCATCGGCTACACCACGTAGCCACGTGAATCGAGCGTAAACTTCCTCGAGAAGCCCGGTAAGGGGCTCACAACGATGTTTACTGAACACCTTGTTTAGCTATAGGTAGACAGAGACGGCACAAGGCGTAGGCGACGCGAGCCACCCGCCAAAGGCCTAGCTGGCGCCCGTGGTCTCAAATCCTACCGATTATTCGGTATTTCTACCGATTTGCCTGTCCTACCGAGATATTTATAAGCAAATTCTCAACAATTTCTGAGATTGCTAGGAAATCCAAATTTTCTAGCAAATTTCAAGTTTCCAACTAACAAAAGTTGTCTATGGGGAGACATTCTCCCGATTTTCTACCGAATTTGAAGTTGTCAACGATCTGAGACGAAAAAGAGGACAGTAGGTAGGTATACTATAGGATATTTGTCTAGTGATATTTACTATTTTTTACCCGCGGCTTCGACCGCATACGCAATATATCATTATAATTTATAGCCTATGTGTTATTCTGATATATAAGCTATATTATTGCAAAGTTTCATCTCAATCCGTTCAGTAGTTTTTGCGTGAAAGAGTAACAAACATCCATACATCCATCCATCCATCCTCACAAACTTTCGCGTTTATAATATTAGTAGGATAGGATAGTTTTGAACCTGAAAATCCTGTCATACCGGATATTTTATGGCAGTTCTACCGATTTCGCAGGTTTTCGTTCGAGACCTGACGAGACCTGACCTGAACTGAGACTGCTTGGCGCCCTTAGGGGCCACGCACCTCGAAGGCAGGGGATCCCCCAGTGGAACCTATGTTGATTGTTTCGGCAAAATTTAAATCCCAGGAACCACGAACTAGATTTTTTAAAATAAAATAGGGCTTCCCAAAATGTAAATAGCCTACAAGAAATTTTCAGTCTTGCTCCGCTCCTGGATTTAGTCACAGGCTATAGTTATATACAGTATGTTTACTGAATAGAATGTTGGCGCCGGCCTCTCGCTTTCCCGGAATCTACCAAAATATCAGTTCGTAAGTAATTATTACATCTGCATTTTGTATCTGTAATATAATGCGTCATTGATTGGCAAAATATGTTATACCTACTGGCAGCGATTCAATGGAGAGAAGCACTCGTATACTCAAATGAATGATGACAAAGGTTAGAATTTAATTTGAAATTTTTGATTTGAAAATTTTGACTTTCCGATTCTATCATTCTAGGAGACCCTAGAGTTACAAATTAATATGGTTTGATTGAACTGAAAACTGAAAAATAAGGTGGAAATGAGAAAGGTTCAGTTTTTTTTTGTTTTGTTTTTATTTATTTGTCCTGAATATAACATACATAGGTACAATTAAAAGTACTGCCACACAGCGAAGCGGTTCGTAGGCAGGATTGCTCTCACGTTAGGTACATAACTTAGTATATATGTACAAGCGGATAGAAATACTTTCCCGTGTTATTATAGGTAGGTACAGTAGGCAATGTAATGTCATTGTCAGTTATCCATTAACATATTTTGTTAATAATCTAAAGTTTGATACAAATGTTTGCTTTCTAATGTGTTAATCTTCATCAAGTCGATTGGCAAGTTCAAGTGGCAGTAAATGGGGCAAATACTGGCCGACGAAGCTGTTATGTTCTCGAATAGATCAATAAATGGTGGTTTATATGTTCTCCAAGCCGAGGCTAAGGCATAAAAACAGTTTAACATACATGGCTTAACAATAACACACCCAATCAACACAAATTAATAAAAACTCTGTATCATTTAATATCTGTCATAATCATAACTTCATAAGTGTCCAAATGTTTAGGTGATGGAACTGACGAACATGACCTGCATAAAACGCATTTAAAAACAGTCTTGACAATGTAATCGTCTTGAACTGTTTTTTATTTATTTTTATTTATTTTACAAAAATATACATATAATTTTACAGTATTACTGTACAAGCTAAATTAAACTTAGTGGCTAAAAATATTTTTAAATGTTACGAAAAATGTTCTATTTAGGTATATTAAATCTGATATATTCTTTTAATCTGATTAAAACTTAGCATACTTGGCAACACCAAGAATTTGCTGTCTGAATTGCAGTTAAGTAATACCATACCAACAGGACCGACAATAATGACCTTGAAGTAAGTCTCGCATGTTATGTATTAATTGTCTTGATTCTTTGCAACTAATTTTAACGGCTAACTCGATCATTGTCATTGGCAATTTCAGCAATAAGCACAATTCAGACATTAGAATAATTTTGTTTGTTTGTTTAATTAATTTTTTTTTTTTTTTTTTAAGATTGGTAAATACTTTTGTATTGAACCCTAGATTTCGCACTAGGCGGACCTGTGTCGCGAAATCTAGTGTCTTTCGTTTTATATTATATATATATATATATATATATATATATATATATATATATATATATATATATATATATATATATATATATATATATATATATATATTATATTATCCATGTATATATATCATTTATGTACGTATAAAGCTATAACCACTTATTATAGTTATAGTAATACACTTGATTTTTAAAAAACAGTTTACAAAAACGATGTCCTATCTAAAATCATTGCTAATAGTAGATATAAACTACCCTACCAACTTACTGACGTGTGCGCGCGCGTGTCTGCGCGCCTGTTTGTGTGTGTGTGTGCGTGTGTGTGTGCGTGTGTGTGCGTGTGTGTGTGTGTGTGTGTGTGTGTGTGTGTGTGTGTGTGTGTGTGTGTGTGTGTGTGTGTGTGTGTGTGACTAGCACTGCAATACACGAGATCTCATGAGAGTCAAGGTTTGCAGCGCTAGTCGTGTGTGATTGTGTATGAAAGTCCGCGTGTGAGAGAGGATCATTCTAATTTTATTAGTTTCTATACCTATAAATTCAAGCTGCCAAATACTGTATATAGTTTCTATACCTATAAATTCAAGCTGCCAATTACTAGGTTACATAATATAACATTGTATAAAAAGAATAACGAGTATTTGCACGAGATAAACAAAAGTTGCGAGGACAAAACTATTGGAAAAACAAGTTTGTGTCAAAATGGGGGTATAATTAAGTTTTCAGTATCTCTGTAGCCAAGGGTCTTTAAAAAATTATATAGTTTCTTTTTGCAAACATACCGAGAATTATTTAGGATACTCAATTTCTTGTCTAGGATTTGATACAAAAAAGCACCTCTAAACGCAAACGATCGTGAAGCATACTGGGTTTTGACAGTTGGTAGTTTCCAGGTATGACGACGTGATTGCTTTTTTGGATCAAAGATAGTTATTAAGGCAGTTTTGTGAAATCTTAATATTGTAGCCGTGATGTACAAGCCTCTTACATTAATGTGATTTACGTCTTGATATAAAATGTCACTAGGATGCCTATAGGGTTTGCGGTATGCAACTTTGAGGACTGCTCGTTGAGCTCTTTCAAGCTTTAGGAGCAATGTTTTAGCTGCCGAGCCCCAGCATACGATCCCGTAGCTCACTACTGACTGGCAAATTGCTAGATAAGCAATTCTAGTCGTTTTACTGTCTGCAACTGCCCCTAACTTTTTAAAGATATGCAGTAGTTTTCTTATACGACTGCATAGTCTATTTATTTGTTGGGACCAATTGAAATTGTGGTCAACGACTAGTCCTAAATATTTTATATTATCAACTTCTTCAATTTGAGCGCAAGAACATGGTAATACATTGCTTAGATTGCCACATTGGTGCAGTTGTAAGTTGATCTTGGATTTAGGTGCAGATCTTTCAGTGATCCGGAATGCCATACTCTTTGTTTTGTTTGCATTTAGGGTGAGGAGGTTCATTTTTAACCAGGTGGCCACAGTTGAAAGACTTTTTTGTGCGATTTCATTGGCTTCCCTCCAATTCTCACCGTAGAATATCAAAACAGTGTCGTCAGCGAAAGCCAAGACACGGGTCTGGCTCAAATTAAGGTTGCATAAGTCATTAATATACGCCAGAAACAGGGTTGGCCCCAGTACGCTGCCTTGTGGCACACCGAACTCGATACTGGCATATTCACTGTAGTTGTCGCCGATCCGAACTCTCTGTTTGCGATCACTTAGGTATGATCTAAACCAATTTAGTGGCAGTCCACGTATACCTAGCTTTTCGAGTTTTTTGAGTAGGATTGGCCGCGACACAGTGTCGAAAGCCTTGGCCAAATCCAAAAATACAGCAAGGCATTTTTTACCATTATTAGTATCATGCATGACAGAATCCACTAAATTTACCACAGCATCTTCTGTCGATCTGCTGCGCCTAAAACCGTATTGGTTTGGTGATAATAGGTTATTATTTTCTAAGTAATCCAGGAGCCTCATGTTTACAACTTTTTCCAAAACCTTGGAAAGAGTTGGCAGTAGTGAAATGGGTCTATAGTTTGAAGTGGCTGTTTTGTCACCAGCTTTGAAAGTAGGAATAACTACTGCGGTTTTAAGCATTTCTGGGACTATGCCTGATAGAATGCTGAGATTACAAATATGTGCGATTGGTTCGGCGAGTACATGCTTAGCAGCTTTTAGTATTTTATTACTAATGCCATCCCAGCCTGCGGATGAGGTGGATTTTAAGTTAGATAGTATTTTCAGTATCTCATTTCTATTAGTCGGTGAGAGAAAGAAGGAACCAGAAGGAGATATTGTTGGAGATGAGACATTTTCAACAAGCTGTTCTTCAGTTGTGTTGTGTTTGTAACTATCTAACTAAGATAGCACTTCCACCAGGGGCGAAACGTAAAAATAGAAAAAGAAAATGGAAAACCAAAGTTAAACGAGGTTGTGTAGGTAGTACTATGAAACGGTAAAGTATTTTTTTTGCTTGATTTTCCCTCAATCTTATCACACATCTTTGAATTGGACAAGTCTAAGCATTCGTAGCTCTACTATCGACCCCAAACCAAAATCACGCGCTTCCCTAGCCCCGATTCACCTTGATCGTAGAATATGATTAAGAATGGGTTCCCGGAACGGCACAATGCGTTGACCTGTGTGTTTATGTTCCATACGCGTTTTCCCGCCAATTTGAGCAGATACTCGCGGTTATTTAAAACCCGAGCTTTACGCGGATTATGTTTAGACTGGCGCCGTGGTCCAGTTTACAGTGTCGTGCTGATAAAAAGTGTTTTTCTTGAAACGTGAAATAGGTCAGGCTTATTTGTCATCGGGGTGAATATAAAATGATTAAGTGTGACAAAGATAAATAGATAGATGAAATTTTTATTGTTCTTAACAATAATATACTAAAAATAAACGAAATTCGTACAAAACTGTGATTGTGGCTAAATTATAAGTACTTAAATTCAAGCAATCCTGCTGTATTTCTATAAATATATACACATCATATATTCTATATATTATATCACTGTAAGATTTTGAACAGATTTTGCTTATACTTATAACTGTTTTTATTATTTTAGCCGTGATCGTCCCACTGCAGTGCAAAGGCCTCCTTTTCATTTTTCTCGGTCGAGAGCTTTGGTGTAGTATTATTATATCTTCTTTGCTTTGGTGTTCCATCCACTGTAGTGGGAATCAAGCTCGTCTGTCCATCTTATTTTGAAGCCTGCCGCGGGGTCTTGCCCACATTGTACAGGTTTTGGCCCACAGGTATTTCCACATCTGCCGCATGCACAAAGACCTGTGGCCCAATCCTATTTCAGACTACCAGCCTTTTCTCCAACAGGCTGGAATCTTGGTTTTGGAGCTCAGTTCTGAGTGTGTGTGTGTGTGTGTGTGTGAAAGATCACACACACACACACACACACGCACGCACGTACGTACTCACGCACGCACTCACGCACGCACGCACGCACTCACGCACGCACGCACGCACGCACGTACGCAGGCACGCACGCACGCACGCAGGCACGCACGCGCACACACACACACACACACACACACACACACACAGTTCTGAAAACTACTAGTATAGAGATACTACGAGTACCTATGGATGTTTCTATTTTCTATTCCAGCTCTAGTATCTCAATTTTAGATACAAACAACCAAGCGCTGTTGTTTTCAGCTCCCGCAAATACAAATTCTATTATTCGCCTGCTGGATGTACCAAAGGTGCGAATAATGTGGTAAATATTACTTGCGGCGAGGAGCTTTGATCCACCAATCTAATCATTGCTTTCAACATGTTGGCTATTCTAGAGTTCGAGACTATCTGCCTCTTTAGCTGTCTTATTGGAAATGTTGTTAGAGTGAGAGTGACGGAGATAATTATACCTGTATTGGGATTATGCGTCAGTGAGCGATGCGTCAGTGCAAGGACGGATTTGTTGCCCATCGATGGGTTTATTGCTAATTTTAAACTGATAAATTGATCTTTCATTTCTCTTTGGGAGCGATAACATTCGTGGAATGAACTGATGATCAGAATCGCAGAAATAGGTGGAAATGGATTTCTGCATGATGCGGTATAAAGTCACTTGTATGGTGATGAGGACCATGAAATTTGAACTACATAAATAAATTAATTCCAATCTTTATGATATTACATTGCGTGCGTTAATCACTCTAGGGCTAAGGTATTACAAATACAATGATTTGCTGCATTTATACTGTACTGTGCCAGCCTTTCTAATAGTCTACTGCAGGACGTAGGCCTACCCACGAAGGGTGATTGGGCCAATTTCGCTGGGTGGTCCAATGCAGGTTGGTGGATTCACAAACGTCATCGAATTTCTTCTAAAGAAGTATCCAGATTGCCTCGCGATGTTTTCCTTCACTTTTCTTTTCACGTACTTACGTCCGTAGAAGAAATTCGATGGCGTATATGAAGACACCATTCCGCATTGGGCAGCGTAGTAGATATCGCCCAATCTCTCTTAGTGGGTAGATCTACGCCCAGCAGTAGACTATCAAAAAGGCTGGTACAGTACAATACGTATAGGACGAATCAAACAAGTCGGTTGATGTGAAGTTAGCTTCGCTGCGTAATATCCATTCAACGCGCAGCTCTATGTGAACTGCAGTCAGGATTGGATACTGACCAGCTTGTAGCTAACTTCACATCCGCCATCTTGCATGATTAGGACTACACAATGTCTAGATGCCTACATTAGATATTTACGTGTACACGCCTGCCGCAAACCTAATGAATTCCCCGAACGCGGCAGACAGTGTTGCGTGGATGCTTCATTCCGGCTTGTTTGTGCGAATGTTTAGTCTGCTAGTCTACATGTCCGAACCGGAAGGGGTATGTGAAGATAGTGTTCCTTGTGGCGTGAAATGCGAGATATTTTACGAGCTTGGTGTGGTTATGAACGCAAACATGCGTGCATAGCCACATCAAGTGTTAGTTTTTGATTCTTCATTGACAGAGATCTATCCCGCGTTTGAGATCGCCAGTTACATCCTAGGATGGTGGTTGTGCTCTGGAGCCCTTGCGAGATCCCGAAGCTCTCAAAATAGCACAAATCCCACATAAACTGGCTGTACCCTGTAGCAGCTCGATATCTTGCGAATATTTCCCGCTCGTAAAAAAAGATGGTAGGGAGTGGTGGCTACTAAGTTTTCCTAAGGCAATCTACAGTGTTGTGTGGATGCTTCGCATGTCCGAGCCGGAAGGGGAATAAATGAAGATTGGGTTACTTATGGCCTGAGGCCTCCGTTGTAACAGTTTCTAGTTCTAGTTCTTATTAGGTGTGGGGGAGAGTGTGTGTTGTGGGATGTCCCGCATGGGGTGTTTTGTGCATTTCCCCTTCCCACGTCTAACCAAAGCCCGGCCCAGCACGGGTAACATGACAAAGGGACGAATTGTCTTTCGAACATTATATCCCCTCGAAGAAGAAACGAAGTATGGATTGGCAATGACAACCGACATTAAAAGTGAATAAAATGGATTTTTACCTTTGCCATGCTACCCGTGCAGCTCCTTGAAGCAATAGAGTGTGGCTCTAGGTTCTTTGTGAGCTTGATGCGTCTGTCAATGCTATACAGGAAGTCGGAGGCCTACCCTTTAAGGGCCGGGCGACTGAGCAATGTTTACGACACTGGTTCAGTCTCAGGGTGGTAGGTTGTGGTGGCTAACTAAGTTTTCCCAAGGCAAAATACTGTGTGGCTTGGATGCTTC
This sequence comes from Hypomecis punctinalis, assembly GCA_949316475.1. Classification (NCBI taxonomy): domain Eukaryota; kingdom Metazoa; phylum Arthropoda; class Insecta; order Lepidoptera; family Geometridae; genus Hypomecis; species Hypomecis punctinalis. The sequence continues at coordinate 25,057,637 of OX438800.1, read as the reverse complement.
ACTCAGGGTTGTTCGGTTTTTGAGTCTAGATGAGTTATAAGTTGATATACTGTATGTATATAGCTCTCTAATAGTCCGTGGGTGAATGAAGGAATGTAGTGTAGTCTTAAAGTAAGATACTCCATTATCATCATCATCATCATCATTTCGTGTCAATGGCTACTTTTTTTTTCCATTATAAAATGTCGGAATGTGTAAATGCCCATTTTGACCAGGCTCCACTGGGGACGACTAAAACTTGCAATATTGATCTTCAGATTGGCATTTTTTCATCAGTAAGGATCCACTAAGGGGGAAAGGATCATACAAATTCTAAGAAAATATTTAAAAAAAAAATTAAAAATTAATTTAAATCAATCACTAGAATTTTAAGACGAGTATCTAGGCTACCACATAGCTTAGAATAAATACACATATTATTAACCCACTTCAAAATAGGAGATTCCCAATTCGATTGTAGATATGTTTTTTATGTATGTATTTTACACGACTGCTAAATCATGAACCAATTTTGATGATTTTTTTTGGTAGATCATACTTTAGACGTGGTCGTATTTTTTTTTTATTGAAATCGGCCGAGTCGTTTTTAACAACAATAAGCAAAAAATGGTACAAATCGATTCGAGCTATTCAAATTTTGTTCCTACACGATTGAAGTCGATTGTGCCATTTTTGGCGAACAATAATTATGTACTTACTGGTGACATTCGTCAAAGAAATCCAAAGTACATAGATATATCACCACAATGGATTGGTCATTCAGAGCATCTGGCTTCGCACGTCCAAATCGAATCACCTCACACAACACCTCATTTAATGACAAATAATTCTTGCTCCTGTCTCAATTACAAGGCGTTTCGGTTTACGATACAGTTTACAAGTCGATTCCGAGTATCGAGAGCGCCGGAGTTGGCACTCCCTGCGTTGGATCTGCTATATCCAATACTTTGACTCATCCGCGATGCGGACGAGGAAAGGACAGAAGGGAAATTGATGCAATTGATTTTGTTGGAGACCGAGTGATTCTGGGTGTCGCTTCACAAGTTATAAAATAGCAAGATTAATTAAAGAATTTCATCCGATATACCTCAGTGCCTCAAGACGAGAGTTTTCGATAGTTGTGTATTGCCAGTGATGACATATGGAACGGAAACGTGGTCTTTTAATGTGCGCCTCATGAATAAGCTCAAGATAGCCCAACGTGCTATGGAGAGGGCTATGCTCGGTGTCTGTCTGCGGGATCGAATCAGAAATGAGGAGATCCGCAGACGAACCAAAGTTACGGACATAGCCCAGCGGATTAGCAAATTAAAGTGGCAATGGGCAGGACACATTGTTCGAAAAACGGATGGCCGATGAGGCCGGAGAGTTCTCGAATGGAGACCACGGATAAGCAAGCGCAGCGTAGGACGTCCACCGACTAGGTGGACTGACGATATAATAAAAATCGCAGGAACGCGCTGGATGCAGGCCGCTTCCAACCGGCCTTATTGGAAATCCATTGGGGAGGCCTATGTCCAGCAGTGGACATCCTACGGCTGATAGATAGATAGAATTAAAGAATTTCGGGGTGTGGAAGAGGAAAATACAGAAGGTAAATTGATGTTTTTGGAACAGCGGTTCTAGATGACACTTCACAAGTTATCAAATAGCCAATTGGGATATTACGATCATACTGGTTGCAACTTACTTAGGATCGATCTAGGGTAGGATCTTTCTCTATCCATAAGTGGACTTGCTCGAATGAAATAATGATGATGATGAATTGAATGCTAGGTGGAAAAGTTGAATCTCCCACGATTCAAATAAGATTATTAGTTACAAACTGCGATATAAGTAAAACTAAAAGTATTGCATGGAGGTAACCAGGAATGGACGTAAAAATACGAATATTGTATACGTTTTAAAAATACGAAATGTCTTGACTGTATTTACTAAGTATGTGTAATAAAATACTGTACTAAGTATTTTATTTTAATTTGTTATGTTTTAGCTTTAACGGTGAATATCGTATTAAGAAAGCTAGATATCTCATCAGAAAAAACCGGGCAAGTGCGAGTCAGGCTCGCATATCGAGAGTTCCGTACAAACATTGTTAAAATAATTAAAAACCTGTTTTAGCATGTGCTAATGAAGTTATTTTATATGATACCTTAAATGATATGATTTACTCACTTTGAATTTTGAACCCATATTTTGTGAATTTTGAGGCCCTATTTTTATGTGATTTAAATGAAAATGTACAGTTTTCAGATTTATTCCTATATGTGTACTCTGAGACAATGCTCTTCGCCAAATTTTATAGTTCTATGTCAACGGGAAGTACCCTGTAGGTTTTGATTTTTGTGAGCATTGAAATATGCGTTTTTTACGACATAAACGGCTCTAACTTTTTTATACGGTAACTGAGAAGCTTATCTTTTACACAACTGCAAGAGTTTATAGGTTTACGTATACAGTTTAAATTTCAACTCGATATCTTTACGCGTTCCCGAGATAAAGAGTCTTGACATACACATACGGACAGACGGACAACAAAGTGATCTTATAAGGGTTCCGTTTTTTCCTTTTGAGGTACGGAACCCTAAAAAGAATGAAATTTCATTCTTTCTCTCTGCACTTCAGTAATCTGTATCCATAGCCGCAAGGTGATTTTAGCCACAAGACGAATTGATTGAGTGCTACGGAGTCACAATGGTGATTAGGTCATTATCAATGCTAACAAGGCTTTTGTGACTATACGACAACCGTTTATTTAGTTTGTTTTTGTTAGTTCTGGTACATAATTTAAAAAATATTTTTTTATTACAATGACCACCTATTCTCATAGAAACATGCACATAGTAGTTAGCTGCAAATTGCGTGATTTTTATTTTATTTTAAAGAATTGTTTTACATTCCTTGAAAAAGGCCACCGTAACGGTTGGAGCTTGCAAAAAACAGTTTTCGTGTATTTTCACACTATACTCTATAAAATTTAACTTGATCTCTGCGACAGTAGAAGATTTACATTTTTAGAGTTGGGATGCATGATTTCTTAAAGCTTATATAAGTGAGTACTTAGGTATGAATACTTTAATTTACTTATATTACTATAGTCATCGATAGAATTCGGAATGCTGTCTTGTCTACTCTACATCTTAATGGATCAGTCCCCATAAAATACTTGTTTTCAGTTTATTGCTTATATCTAGGCGATACGCACACGAATACAGTAAAGCGGTTCGATGATATTCAGAAACGACATCATACTGCAAATACACTTTCACAAAACATTCATAGACAAATACGAAAAATAAAAAGATAGTCCCTCAAAACGGAGGACAATAGAAACATATTCTAGAGTCGTTTTATTTACTTTAAACCTACTTTCTCAACATAAATCCTACAAAGGCATAGTCAAAGAGCCGCGGTCGGCGCGACAAATGAACTGTTAGTTACCTATGGCGGGATTAATGTGTTAATGTCGGCTCCTAACTCTATAAGTGATAGATTGATTAGAGCGCGCCACTAGACTTGTTAAGGGAAAAGCGCCGAGCGGTTTAATGCTGATATGCTTCGAGCAAATATCTATAGAGTCATAATCAAGCAAAAAAAAGTGTCCGAACCAAAACTCTACCCAAGCTTTGTAGTGGGCAGGCTTTTAGTTAGTCATAAGGCGATTACAAGCCGACTAGAACGCCGCGCGATAGCAAAGTGCTCGGTTACAAATTACAAGCACAAATTAGGTGACAACGTCGAGGACCGAGAAAACGGGTCAGTTTGAATTATTTAATGTAAATGTCTAAGTTGACATTGTATTATTCGCAAAAACGTCAGAAGATCTAAATAGACACACTTATCTCCACCGGACTTTATCTACACCGGACTCCATTCTGAAGGCACTGCTAAAAACTTCAGTGGTTTTTAGCACCTCCATCAGGTCTTGGTATTTCAGTGCAAACAGTTTGAGATCATCCATGTACAGCAAGTGAGAGATAACTTCACCCTGTCTGCTAAGCTGATGGCCTAGCCTTGAATTCCTCAGCAAAGTGCTGAGAGGGTTCAGAGCTAGGCAGAACCACAATGGACTCAGACTGTCACCCTGGAATATTCCCCGCTCAATCCTCATTAAGTCTTGCGAACCAACGGAGCCGTTTCCACCTGGTTGACGAAGGACTGTGGCCCATTGCCCCATACATGACACCAAGAATGATATTAGAGTGATTTATTAATGATTTATAATTACTATTATTATAAATATCTAAGTTGGTATGTATGACGGCGCTCGGCTTTTTTGCTACTTTCACTTGGGGACTGTGGCTCTGTAGATATTTTCTCGATATGTAAAGTAAGTTCGTATCGGCCAGATGGCTAACCTTGTTCTCAAAGTCTTTTAAAGCCGCCTCAAGACCTCTGACTTGACTATACGATCAAAACAACCGGCATCTACAATTTGACGTGTCATTCGAGCAAGGTAGCGCTCAGTTGCTTAACTTCGACGATCGTTAACGAACACCAAGTCAAACTACGCTATTAGCGCTAAGGCCGACTCACACAAATATCAGTTAAGTCACAATCCCGACACAGTTCCGTTAAAGTACCGGTACCGTACCACCATGAAGAATATTCTTTCATACATTCTTGAACGTATCCTCATATGTCAGTGTCCATAATTGCCGGTGACGGCACTGACACGGACACTGACTAGTGGGAAAACGTTCATAGAGGATGTATGAAAGAATATTTTTCACTGTACGGAAAAACCGGCGTTCAGCGGATATTTCATTGCCAAAAATGTAATGGCACGGTGCCTTGACTGATATGTGTGAATCGGATTTTATAAACATCGACAACATTTTGCTGCTCTTGCTTGCTCCTGAAATCTACTGAGCAGAATCGCTGAGGTATTTTTGTTTGTGTATTTCAGGTTGTATTCCAATACTAACTTAACAGTACAGAACTCAAAAGTAAGCTACAGGGACGCCATTTAAAAACCCATTTGTTTAGTTCGATCATTTTGTCTTTTAATATAATGTGGTTGTGTTATAAAATTTCGTTCAAGTTCGTTCAAAGGACAAATTAGGGATTTTAAAATAGAATTCTCCATAACAGATCTATTTCTCTTGTAACTTGTACCACTCGATAAAAGCACGGCCGAGGTCGGTCCCTACATATTAGGCTGCGACCACACTATGTGACCAGCGTGAGGAATTACCACCAGTAGGACGTACTGCCTACCACTACATACTACTAGTCAGTGGTCTTGAACCTACCGATTTATAGGTATTTCTACCAATTTGGCGCCTCTCCTACAGAAATACCGAAATGAAGCAAGTTTAAAAATTTCTGAAATTGTTAGAAGTTTTTGCAATTTTGTACAGAATTGGGATAATTTCTTCCGATTTTTAAGCTAATTTTAAATTTTCAGCATGCTAAGACGAAAATGAAGAATGAAGCTAAGAATTTGGGCTGGTTTGTGTGGCGTGGCGATTACGAATACAATATAAACCAATTTTTTGGGCCTCTCTACCAATTTCGCATTTTTTAGTTCGAAACCACTGCTTCCAACTAGTAAATACTAGTAATACCTACTGATGGTCAATAGGAATGTGTTGCGTTGGTAGAGGACACCGATGGTACGTGAGATTTGAAAAATGTTCGTGTAGTATGACATTTTATAAATGCTATTTTGTTCTGATTAGTAGCTGATCGTCGCACTCGTAGCGTGGTTTGTTTAAGTGTTTCTTAGCGATTACCGAAGTTAAGCAACGTTGGGCACGTCAGTTATCGGATGGGTACCCATCCATGGGCAGGTGGCATTTACGAGTGAACGCTATCGTGGCTCAGATGAAACATACATTAGTAAATCCGTAGGTCCCGGTTGTTTTAGCCGTTTAGCAATGTCAGAGGCTTTCAGGCGGTATAAAACTCTGACACCAGGGCTAGTGACCTGACCTACACTAACTTAATTAACAAATGATTTTGGTTGTATTATTTTCGAAAACAATGTTTCTCTCGCAACAATGTTTTAAACAACTACAACCTCTAATACGAAGAAGGTTTTTCTCCCACCATTCGAAAACTTATTTGAGTTTTTTTTTTTACGTATGAACGGTTTCAAATACATTTTAATTAAGTAAAGCACAGGCCCGCGTGCTAGTGCTCCTTGAGAAAGATGAGAAAGATCGCCAAATACGATTGAAACTATAGTAGCAGTTTTCTACTAAAATATAGCGTGAGTAAGTAACACCTGTGCTATATACTTAGTTAAAATGTGCGAAAACCACGCTAGTTTCTATAGTGGTTTTAACTACCTTAAATATTAAAATATTTACTAAAAAAAAGGTTTAATGTCATTCATTTTGACTTTCTAGAGTTTTTTATTTAATTTAATTATTACACTCCACAGACTCCAGGTTCTGTGCTTTATTAAGATATACATTAAAAAAAAATTAAACAAGAATTCTTAGAATTTCTAGAGTTTGGTTGTTTTAAGTTTAACTTTGCTCTTTGCTAGGATGCAATTAATACTTTGTTTGTCTAAGGTCACATTTATCTTTGTAATATTTTTAGTTTACAAAATAATCGCATTTACTCATAATAAAAACAGTTTATTTGTTTTGATACAAACAAAAATAAAGTACAGAAATTTTTATCACATTCACTCGCAACTTAGTACTTAGCATATTAAATACAAAACTTTGTAAGACTTCCAGCACAGCAAATTATCGAAAGAAAACAGATAGTCTTGCCAGATATCACACTTTCCTCCTTCACTTCGAAAAAGATAATGTAATAATATTTCGAACTTAAGCCATTACTCTATTTTATTATTTGCTTTACATATTTGTTTTGGAAAATGATTTTCCTAATGTTTTATTTAGTTAATATCACAACTTAAAGGAATTCCGTATATTCGGATCTTATTACTTTTTGACATTGCTTTTAAAATATGGCGGCGTGATGGCGGCTTTGGACAAAAATCAAATTAGTAAATACGATATTCCATTTTAATTGTTCAATGAATACCGTTGTTTTTTTTATTCTGTGAATTTTATAGGTAGGTACCATTTTTAAAGCTTTTTTGGGCTACTGTACATAGTCTGAGCCCAATTTGTAAGATATTTTTCTCCAAAATGGAGGTTCTCACATTGACTAATTTATTTTTTACAAAGCTCCAAAGGTAGCTACAGCAATTAATCCTACTAATATTATAAACGCGAAAGTTTGTGAGGATGGATGGATGGATGGATGGATGGATGGATGGATGTATGGATGTTTGTTACTCTTTCACGCAAAAACTACTGAACGGATTGAGATGAAACTTTGCAATAATATAGCTTATATATCAGAATAACACATAGGCTATAAATTATAATGATATATTGCGAATGCGGGCGAAGCCGCGGGTAAAAACTAGTTACTAACATAATTAAGGTATTAGAGGGGACCAGGTTTTTAGCCGTGGTGATCAAGAGGTAGTGACACCCGCCTTACAATCGTGAGGTCCCGTACCAATGAGTTCTTTGGAATTTATGTACGGAATTTCACATTACTGGCTTTTCGGTGAAGGAAAACATCGTGAGGCAACCTGCGTACGTCCTTAGAAGAAATTCGATGGCGTATGTGAATCCACCAACCCGCACTGGGTCAGCGTGGTGGATATGGCCAAACGCCCTTCGTGGGTAGGCCTACGTCCTACAGTGGACTATTAAAAAAGGCTGGTACAGGTTTTTAGAGAAACGTAGTAGGATGGCCCGTCTATGTTTCATTTTTTCATTTCATTTCATTTATTTCTCAACATAGACACAATTGTGTATACTTGTGAATGTCCAACAAATTACATTAAAAATTAAGTACAATTGAAATAAAACTGGAACTACAATTACATTGGAATAAAAATCATAAAAAAGAAATGTAAGTAACTAAGTAGTAACTTAGTAACTTAATCGGCATTCATTGCATTTATTATCCTTTTCTAAAAGTAGGTACGGTTATGGTAATAAAAATCCTTCGATTTAGCATGAATCTAGTTTATGGCCTCCAAATGTCCTCGATTATCCTCCTCCCCAAATTTTCCCTTATTTCAAAATACTCTCCTCATTTTGAGAAATTTTCCTTAGATGTGATGTGGTATTAGTGCACACGGGTGGCATTAACTTTACATAATCGCGTTTATTTTCTAAGAACGTAGGATGAAGTTATTACATGATCCAATATCATTTACGACTTTTCCCGCTGTCGCGCTGAAGTTCCCACATAAATGGGTCCCGTTGCAACCCTATTAGCTGTCATGAGGTAGGGCTTCCACATAAATTATCAAATCACTTTTTAAATATTTTGGTTCTGACTTTGCAAAGTGCTAAGACTTTCAGAAGTATACCTTATCTCATCATTTCATTACCTATAAAGGCGACTTTAGTTGTTACCTACTTGAAGACGAATTAATTTTACTAAGGGAACAACTCTAAAATCGCGAAAAATGTTTCTAAAAGCTGTTCCATAAAAATATTTGAGTTTTGAGTTTGAGTTTCTACGAAACACCTTCATGGAACAGTGGTTTTTGTTTCGAAATTTCATTGGTCCCGTTGTAAAAATCGACCGTATTGATGTACATGGGTAAGAACTAAAGTCGGGTGACTTTAGTTCTTACTGCACTGCTCTAGTGCCCTTACGACTCTTATTTTGTTGTGCTGAAGTTACCGATAACCTGGTTTGCAGCGAAACCAAAGCCTGTCATTCGACGGTAAAAAAAAACTTTTGCTGACCTGATAATGACGAAAACGTCGAGATGTGAACCTTTTTAATTTCAGAAAATGAAAAAAAAAAATACAATAGATGCAAGCGGCTTCCAACCGGTTAGAGACGTCTTTTGTCTACCAATGGACGTTCTGTGCCTGGGATGATGATATAAAAAGATATCTAATGAAAAAAAACATTCTAGTTTAAGTATTTACCTTGTACTGTATTCAATTATTTGTTTATTTTTTATAGAAAATGATTTTTCTATGATAACAATTTCTTACTTGTTAGCTTATGACATTGGTTGTGAAATATGGCGGCGTGATAGCGACCTTTAGAAAATATGAAATTCCATTCAAATTAAGCATTCAATGTGGTTGCTTTACGCTGCGCTTATTTAACAGATTTGAGCGGATTTTTGAGCTATTGTACACAGTTTGATCCCATTTTGTAAGATTTTCTTTAAGTGACCATAGTTTTGCCACAGATTATAAAACATTGGCGTGTGCCACCCCTGGCAGCCCCGCGGTAGGGCTGGCGCAATCTCGACGACATTAGCGGCCACCCGCGCGCGGACACCCCGCGTGTAAATTGACTATTGCGAATCTCTGTCGTATGCGTACGCGGCTACCTGATTATAAATGCCGCGATTAAGTGGGCTTTATCATATATGCAGTTGTAAAAATATTATAAACACTGTCAAAATGTCGATTATAAAATTATAACTTCTGTAAGTGGTGCAATTAAGGAAAGTAAAAAAGCAAACGTTTTGTTTTATGTGCAAAAGCTAAAAGATATTTGACTGATGATTGAAATAAATATTTTACTGCAATGTATTTAAAACTTAATGTCTATAAGCAAGAAAAAGCTGATTTAAGTCCAAATATATTTGACAAATCATTTTCCAATTAATTTTCATGATAAATATTTTTGTTCTTATTTTGGAATAAGAACAAAATTTGGAATATCTTTAGACCTTCAAGGGTCTGTGGATGATCCACTTGCGTGTAATGTAGTAGTAGTGTATGTAGTTTTAGCTGATAAAGTAGTATTATACTTAGTTGTAGTTAAAAAAGCACATTTGCCCGAAAAAAAAAACCGGACAAGTGCAAGTCAGGCTCCCACACCGAGGGATCCGTACAAATCAAGAAAATTTCACAAAATTGGGAAGTACGTTTTTAAAATCTCTATACTCATCATCATCATCGACAAAAGTTTTTTTTTACTTTTCTCGTTACTTATCGAAAATTTTTAAAATAATTAAAAAACGTGTTTTAGCATGTGCTAATGAAGCTCTTTTATATGATACCTTACATACGATTTACGCACTTTGAATTTTAAACCCATATTTTGTGAATTTTGAAGCCCTATTTTTTGTGTTTTAAATAATAATGTTCAGTTTTCAGATTAATTCCTATATGTGTACTCTGAGACAAAGCTTTTCGCCAAATTTCATAGTTCTATGTCAACGAGAAGTACCCTGTAGGTTTTGATTTTTGTGAGTGTCAAAATATGCTGTTTTTTACGACATAAACGGCTCTAACTTCTTTATATGATAACTGAGAAGTTTTTCCTTTACATGACTGTAAGAGATTATATATATATACGTATACAGTTTAAATTTCAACTCGATATCTTTACGGGTTCTGGAGATAATGAGTCTTGACATACACACAGACGGACAGACGGACAACAAAGTGATCCTATAAGGGTTCCGTTTTTTCGTTTTGAGGTACGGAAACCTAAAAGTGGAATAAGAACTGCATTACCTAACGTAAGTACATAATTATATGCTTAAGTGTTAAGCTAGAACCAACTTGACAATATACCATAATTATGTGTCCGAAAGGATCATCTGAAAAAATGCCAAGTCGATGGAAAGGACACAAACGAACACGATTTCACCGAGAAGGGCACGAGAGCGAGCGAGCACGATTGAATTAAAGCGCAGGACGGCGGAGTGATTAATCTCGATAATTACTACAATTTCACTATCGCGCGCGCAAAGATCACCGGCCATTGCGTAAGAGTTGACCGAATGTCGGACATGGGGTGCACCATGAACGGACAGCGGGAACTTTATTGTTTTTTTTAACGAACTTCAAAACATAAGGTTCTTAATTTGAATGCACGTTTTTTTTAATTTCGTATGTATTTTAACGCGATTACTCCGCTAATTACGAGTATTAATAGATTTTGAAGTTTTTTTTTTAGTTTGGTAGATCTTACTTCAGAGGTGGTGCCCTTTAAATTTTATAGAAACGTGCTAAACTGTTAAAAAAAAAAACAGACAAGTGTGAGTCAGGCTCGCACATCGAGGGTTCCGTACAAAAACAATGTTAAAATAATTAAAAACCTGTCTTAGCATGTGCTAATGAAGTTCTTTTATATGACACCTTACATGATACGATTTGCTCACTTTGAATTTTGAGCCCATATTTTGTGAAGTTTGTGGCCCTATTTTTTGTGATGTAAATAAAAATGTACAGTTTTCAGATTTATTCCTATATGTGTACTCTAAGACAATGCTTCTCGCCAAATTTCATAGTTCTATGTCAACGGGAAATACCCTGTAGGTTTTGATTTATGTGAGTGTCGAAATATGCGGTTTTTTACGACATAAACGACTCTAACTTTTTTAAACGACAATTGAGATGTTTGTCTTTTCCACAACAGCAAGAGTTCATCGATATACGTATATAGTTTAAATTTCAACTCGGTATCTTTACGCGTTCTCGACATAAAGAGTCTCGACATACACACACACGGAAAGACGGACAACAAAGTGATCCTATAAGGGTTCCGTTTTTTCCTTTTGAGGTACGGAACCCTAAAAACAATAATAATGTAAAAATTGCTAGGTACATTGAACTGTGCGAATTATTCGAATTCTGTATACGGTTGAAGTCGATTGTTCATTTAAAATAATAATATTTGGCAACCAGCATTCCTTAACTAATTAAAATGTAGCCAAGGGCTAGTAAGTAATAGAAATCTAACTTAAATTTCTAGGTTTGTGTGTTAACTCAGACTGAGTTCATCAACACTTCCTACTGCCTTTATTAAGGCGAAAACACTACTTTATTGCGCAGCACTAGCACTTTAGCACTATGATTACGAGTTTAACACTTAGGTAAGTAATTAAGTTTCACACTAAGTAATTCGAACGGTTTTGTTCTATAGAGTCTCTCTCTCGATCTGTTTGGTCGAGGAGCTGGATTTCCTCCACATTTACAATGTGGTGAATAAGCGTGAAAAAAAAAATGTCAACGGCTTTTAAACTTTACTAAAATATAGGTATCTAGCTTGTTATTTAAGAAATATACTTTGATCATAACCGTAAAAATTACATCGATTATTTACCTACATTATCAATTAAACACAAAAAGCTTATCAAAATCAGCTCGCTTATTATTAGGAAGATAATATGGTTTATAGTAGAGACGAAAAATTAACCATACGCCATGTCTAGTCTCCGTAAAACTAAAGATAAACTGGTAGTCATAAGCGTCTTAAGCCACAGCTTGAGTGTTGACCAGACATGTTAGTTACCGAGTTATAGGAACAGGGTAGGTTAGTAAGTATACACTAATCCGAAAGAGGGTGATTCGCATACGACTCATCTACGAATCTAAATTATGGAAACTCATCATACTAACTAAAAAAATCTTATAGGTTTGTGTTTGACTATACATGCCTGATTTTAAGCAGATACGTGGTCTAGGGTGTAATGTAACACGCTTATTAGTATCTATTTAATCAGGATTTAAAGACACCTACGTTGTATATACTTTAGCGGGAAGACAGACTCAGGCAAAACGTTCCACGTTCTGGCTGTTCATTATTTACTCATATTCTCATTTTTAGGGTTCCGTACCTCAAACGTAAAAAAACGGAACCGTTATAGGATCACTTAGTTGCCCGTCTGTGTGTATGTCAAGACTCTTTATCTCGGGAACGCGTTAAGATATCGAGTTGCAATTTAAAATGTATACGTATATCTATGGTCTCTTGTAGTTGCGTAAAAGAAAAACTTCTCAGTTATCGTATAAAAAAGTTAGAGCCGTTTATGTCGTAAATAACCGCATATTTCACACTTACAAAATCAAAGCCTTCAGGGTAGTTCCCGATGACATAGAACTATGAAATTTGGCGAGAAGCTTTATCTTAGAGTACACATATAGGAATAAATCTGAAAACTGAACATTTTTATTAAGTCTCGAAAAACAAGGCCTTAAAATTCACAAAATATGGGTTCAAAATTCAGAATGAGTAAATAATATCATGTAAGGTATAATTTCAAAGAACTTCATTAGCACATGCTAAAACACGTTTTTAATTATTTTAACAACGTGTTTCTACGGAGCCCTCGATGTGCGACCGTGACTCGCACTTGTCCGGTTTTTATATGTTAGAACCCGCACAAGAAATTCTGATTCCCGGGTGCTAACGTCTTCCAATGTGTTATAAACATTTAAAGTCTCATTGAAAACATTGTCCAAAGTCTCGCTTCAGTTCATGTCTTGGGTCGTCCAAAACCCCAAATTCGTATGACATTTAGAAATAATTGGCGGGCGCGGCGACATGGAAATGTCGAGCGAACAACTGGAAGAAAGTGAAGCACCTGCTTTCTGGGGCGTGGGTTCGCAACCCGACACCAATTAACGCCTTCATTTTAAAAAGCCTACGACACAATGATTATACGAACTTAACCACTTAAACTATGATTCAATTATTATCATCTCATCACCACAACTTAAGAGCAAGGGTCTTATCGGTGGAGCAACTTCTACGTCTCGAGCTCTTCTGCTAGCGTTGCTCTTCGTTTATTTGGTCTAAAAATTATACCCGTGGTCTTCCACTGTCTATTCCCTTTTCTCCCGTTCCGTCTACTTTTTTTCTACTACATGTAATCCAATTATGATATTTAAAGGGTTTTCTTAATTTTGCCATGTTGGCAGAAAACTTATATCTATGGAACAAACCAGAGCAATACACAATAAAGATCTTTTTTAAAAGCTACTCTGAACTTATTATTGTTACTTCACTTTGAACTTATAACTTACTTCACTCGTAGAGATCAATCCTCTAAATGCAAAACAACTACTATTCCATACATTTTGTCGAGAGTTGCGGTAGGCATAGGAATAACTGAATATTTAGTAAATAAATAAAACTGGCACCGTAAGTGTGTACTTAGCAGTGTATATTAGTTAGTTATAATATAAGTAGAGACTGCAGATGATGATGATAAACACAAAATGATTAAAACGCTGAGATCCACATTATAAAAGAGTAATCGGAGCAACTGTAGCGCTGAGATATAAATGCTACCCGCGAACATCCTTTCGAACACTGACTTTGCACTTTGAAACTAAGAAAACACAGACTCTAGCCACTTATACGCATAGAGAAATAATAAACTACACAAGCTAATAAGTAAGTAAGTTAGTACTTAGTATGATCTAAGTGCGTATGTTCTTCCAATGCAAGCGCGTCACAGCCTTTATCTCCGAATCAGAAGTTATCTATATTCAGCACTCATACAGACAGACCCAGTCCACGTACACATAGGGTTACCAGAATGGATATTTAAAAGTCCGCAGAAAAATGCTTGCCTTCCATTGAAAAATCAATAAAATTGAATAATTATATAATAATTAATAAAATTGATTAATTTTTTAGGGTTACCTGGAAGAGATTGCTGTAAGGAATAAGGCCGTTCATAGTGGCATTAGTTTTAAGTTTATTTTCTTCCATTAATTTATTTTTATGTGTATTAGTGTGAACGATACAGAGTTTATTCATTCATTTAGTTAATATCATCGTCATCATTCCGTTACAGGACGGATAGGATAGGCCTATATCCAGAAGCAGATCCTATGACTGTGGGAGGTCCGCTAGAGAAACCTTGATGGTGTAAAACTAGCCAAACCTAGGTACCTACATGCTATCCACCTGAGAACTTTTCCATCTCATTTGATCACCAATCTTACGTACAATGTGCTCCATCCACTACCATTTCAATTTGCAAATCTTCAAAAATAAAATAGTTTATTTTGTTTACTTATTTGATATTTTTTTGTACTATCTATATTTAAGTGAGCGGTTGCCTAATGGAACCTGGACTATGTAAAAGTATATTTAACGCACGGGAGTCTGATGCTCCATCCACTAACCTTTCAGTTTGCAAATATTCAAAAATAATTTATTTTATTTTGTTTCTTTGCTATTTTTTGTACTATCTATATTTAAGTGGGCGGTTGCCTAATGGAAACTGGACTATGTAAACGTATATTTAACGCACAGGAGCCTGATGCTCCTTCCACTACCATTTCAATTTGAAAATCTTCAAAAATAAAATACTTTATTTTGTTTATTTGCTATTTTTTGTACTATCTATATTTAAGTGGGCGGTTGCCCAATGGAACCTGCCCCCCTACCACCTAAGCAATAGCAATCGTTTATGACTTCATTTTAGTCATTTGGCACCGCCTATGTGACGTTAGCCATCAATTGCTTTGCGCGGATTGCGAAAGCAATCGTTGAATGAACAACTTTGATGGCTAACGTCACATATGCGGTGCCAAATGACTAAAATGAAGTCATAAACGATTGCTATTACGATTGTTATTGCTTTAGGCGGTAGGGGGGCTGGACTATGTAAAAGAATATTTAACGCACGGGAGTCTGACCATAGAAGCCCATAATTACTACGCCCCCCTAAAAAAATATCGAGATTTTCTGCGATTTTCAAAACTCAGTCGAAATCTTGAAAAGGGCATTAAATCCCGATATCTCGGGACAAATCCTGCGATATGGTAACCCTAAACCGATCGGCCGATCAGTCCTCGGGCGCCGCTCCATATCAAGAAGTCTACAGTTTTTCTACCGATTCGAAAATTAATCGAAGCTTTTCCTTAAACAGCTGTTGGGCAAATCTTTCTGACTACTACCAATTTAACTGACAACTTGAATGATGTCACCACCTTCGCAGTTCCTAAACAGAAATGATAGAACGTATTAGTTTGTCAACTTTGTTAGTTGCTCCAAGATAAGTTTGTCGATAGCAGTGACTACGCTTAGCATAGGAATATGTCATCTTTGATTGCAGTATGTGAGCAAAAAGTTGACGGATTAAGCAAAGATTTATTGGCGATTTTGTACTGTTATTTAGTCTGTGCAGGGAGATATCTGGCCGCGAATCTTGGATTTTATTCATCTGTGCATTCCTTATGGCGGGGCGGGCTGGCGTAGTACATTTTAGGGCAGATTTTGTAAGGCAAAGAATTTGTGTATTTTTTAGTTAAGGTAAATGTTTAAATACCTTCTTATACTGTCGTTTTTTTAAGCCGTGGTGGTCTAGTGGTAATGACACCCGCCTTACAATCGTGAGGTCGTGGGTTCAAATCCTGGTCCCGTATCAATGAATTCCTTGGAATTTATGTACGGAATTTCTCACCACGGGCTTTTCGGTGAAGTAAAACATCGTGAGGCAACCTGCATGCGTCCGTAGAAGAAATTCGATGGCGTAAGTAAATCTACCAACCCGCACTGGGCCAGCGTGGTGGATATGGCCCAATCACCCTTCGTAGGTAGGCCTACGTCCTGCAGTGGACTATTAAAAAGGCTGGTACATAAAAACATAAAAATTTAAACTTCTATTTTTCTCTGGCTTTTTAATAGTCCACCTCTGCATATAAGCCTGCCCATAGAAAAACGATAGAGCCACATCTGCCACGCTGCCCTAATGCGAAGGCGAATTATCGGAAAAGTAAACAAAAGCCAAATATATCGATTTATTAACTTATGCAATACCTACCTACTTAAGTACTTACAAGTTTAATCTTAATGTTTTGCTAAAGTCGCCAGTAAGTCTCAATTTATCAAAACAAAGTATATTTCCGATAACCTCCTCAAGTTAAAACAAGCATTACACTAATTGACCTAGGTCACGAGAAAAAACCACTTGATAACTTACTAATAGAAGTTATCAAAGTGGATTTTTTCGGATTACTTAACACTTCTTGTTTGGACTTGTTTCTATGTAATTTGCAACTGTGTATATATTTTAACAATTATTTAACTGGTTTTAACAAATGAAGAAGATCTATGTGTTCTGATTTCTTGCAGAGAGCTTAAATAGTATTTTTACATGCTTTTTATTTAACTTGCAATGGATGTACCTATGTATACCTACTAAGTTCGGGTGGAATCTTGCAAGCTAAATTTGAACCAGTTTCCGGTTTCCGATTGAGCTGAAAGTTTGCATGCATATGTATATTGCATCACAATGCAATAATATGGTACCATGGAGCTAATCTGATGATGGAGTCGGAAGGTGGTCATAGGAACTCCTGTACTAAACAAGATAGACCCGTCGTACTTGTTATATACAGAGTTATTATTAGCATCCTTTTAGGGGCTTATTCTGTACATCAAAATTAACAATTTTTGTTCTACAACTTTCGTCAAAACTAAAAAAAAATCAGCTGTTCCACACATTTTGTCACGGGTGAGCGATATTTTTCAACAGAAAAACAATTTTTTTTGAGTTTTGACAAAAGTCGCAGAACAAAAGTTGTTAGTTTTGATGTACAGAATAAGCCACTAAGAGGATGCTAATTGATTAGAAATAACCCTGTATACAAGTTATATTTTATAATAATTTATTGAATAAATAAAATACTTAAGTAACTTGTTTCTACTAACTAAGGCTATTCAATTAATCGAGACTATCAAAGCGTTTACAACATTTTTTTTTAATTCATGTCGGTCTACATTTTGCCACCAACTCGACTTGACTCAACTGATGAAAAGCGAAGCTGTAGCCGAAGATGGAGTATGTAGACATTTTCAATCTTTTTTTTTTTTAAATAGCTTTATAAACTACCTACACTACTATTACATAGAAAGCAATTGGATCATCCACAGACCCTTGAAGGTCTAAAGATAATCCAAATGCTCAAGCTCACTGCCAGTTGGCAGGCTGCCCAGCATGCTGGCAGCATTGCCACCCTGAATGGCAATGCTTATACGTTGAGCCAAATAAACACCAGCATTTTGGTCACGCGTCGCTTATTATTTATTGTTATTGTTTATTCACTCTTGACTTGAAGATATCCAAATTGTACAAGAAGTACAAGATTCGAGTTTTTGGCGGGAACGCGGAAAAGTCATGTCGCCTCATTGTATTATTTTGTTAAACTTGTGTTTCATCAGTAATATTTAGTGAAAAGTTGTGGTATTTCGTTGATTATGAGCTGATTTACGTGCATGAGTGTAGGCAAGTGATATAATGTAACGTATCAGGTCGTTCCGTGTTGTCACCAAAACTCCATAGACGCCTCTAGTAAAGTATCCACTGCTTTACTGAGGTATGACTTGGACTATGTTTGGACTTGACCGCGACTTTATTGGACTATGACGTGACTACGACAGATACTATTTTGATAAAATATCAAAAAAAAACTTAACACTACTTGACACTGGCAAATGCACAACAATGCGACGCCAAACAAAAGAAGAAGAAGAAGTACAAGAAGTGTAAGAGCAAGTTACCAGTCAACATAACATTACTAGAGTCGTTTTTGTCTTGTCTTCGGCTTGTCGTATAAAAATGTGTAGTGATCGGCGCGGGCGCCTCGCGGCCTATTCCCGACGCGGATGTAGACCATGTTTAACGTAGAGACCGCTCGATTCGCGTTAACGTTGCCTTAAAACTTCGTCCTAGCTTTATAATTATACCGCCGGTTACGTAACACGTGAAGTGGTTCGACTGAAATATTATTTTAGGAGTTCACAGACCGTTCGGCCGCGCCCGCCTGCACAAACAGAACCCGACCTTGCTCTCACCTGCTAGAGTTTATTTTGCGATGACGGTGGACGCGACTTTTGCGTCTTTTTGGGGCGCGCGCGGCGTCATGTGTCGCGTATCACTCAACGCGTCGCTTCCCTTTGGACAATAATAAAGAAAAAAGTTGGTTCTGTTCGAATCGAGGCGGTTTAATGCTGAAATTAAAAGGTGAGACATTCTTTGCGTTACAGTTTTCTTTGATTTGGGGCGAGATTGAGTTTCTAGGAAGCTTTGGACGAGCTTTGGCAGTAAATGGTTCGGCAGATGTTTCAGGGCGATTTCGTTCGTGAATAATCGCTTTATTGAAGCTTCTTAAGTTTTATCAGTATCTAAGTACATAGTTATTCATGATAAAAACACAATACGCATTAAAGTCCGCTATTTAAAAGTTATCGCGACATTAATTGCATTCTAAGCTTTTGAAAAGCCAACTGTGTGGCAGTTGCATCAGCTGTTTTATGATTGTTTATATTATTGAGAATATAGAGAAAAGTCATTATTATCTTGGCCATTGGGGAGTTACTAAGGCTGTTTTAAATCTAATCTACACCTTTTTTTAAATAGTTGATAATAATAGCCTGCACTCAGCGTGGTCCAGTTAACCTTATGAAGATAATAGCCTATATTTATGTAGTTATTTGGAGTAATTTAAAGAGCAAAAACATTCTAGATTTATTCTGTACATTAAAACTAACAACTTTTGTTCTGCTACTTAATTTGTCAAAAAAAGGTGTTCCATAGAAAAATATCGTTCACCCGCGACCAAATGTATGGAACAGCTGATTTTTTGAGTTTTGACTAAAGTCCCAGATCAAAAGTTGTTAGTTTTGATGTACAGAATAAGCCCCTGAAATGATGGTAATTGATTTGAAATAACCCTGTATATAAGAACCTATAAAAAAACTCTTTCTAAATACCAAAATAGATAAATAGTAAATACCTATAGCTGTTTCCGAGTTCCCAAATATACAGGGTTATTACTAATCAATTAGTATCTTCTTAGGGGCTTCTTCTGTACATCAAAACTAACAACTTTTACTCAGCGACCTTTGTCAAAACTAAAAAACCGGACAAGTGCGAGTCAGGCTCGCACATCGAGGGTTCCGAACAAATACATTGTTAAAGTAATTAATAACCTGTTTTAGGATGTGCTAATGAAGTTCTTTTATATGATACATTACATGACACGATTTACTCACTTTGAATTTTGAACCCATATTTTGTAAATTTTGAGGCCCTATTTTTTTGTGATATAAATAAAAATGTACAGCTTTCAGATTTATTCCTATATGTGTACTCTGAGACATTGCTTCACGCCAAATTTCATAGTTCTGTGTCAACGGGAAGTACCCTGTAGGTTTTGATTTTTTTGAGTGTCGAAATATGCGGTTTTTACGACATAAATGGCTCTAACTTTTTTATACGACAATTGAGTTTTTCTTTTACGCAACTGCTAGAGACCATAGATATACGTATACAGTCTCAATTTCAACTCGATATCTTAACGCGTTCCCGATATAAATAGTCTTGACATACATACAGACGGACAGACGGACAACAAAGTGATCCTATAAGGGTTCCGTTTTTTTCCGTTTGAGGTACGGATCCCTAAAAATAAAGTTTGTTGTTCCATAGGAAAATATCGTTCACCCGCGACAAAATATATGGAAAAGCTGATTTTTTTTTAGTTTTTTCACAAGTTGCAGAACAAAAGTTGTTAGTTTTGATGTACAGAATAAGCCCCTTACAGGATGCTAATTGATTAGAAAAAACCCTGTATACCAATAAATATACCACATAATAATATTGAAATTACAAAATCGTAAGCCCAATACTTAAAATGGACTTGACCCGATCCCTGCTTATAAAGATACAACTATTCACAATGTCAACAAAACTTAAACTGAAATGATCAATCTCGAACAGATTAATAGCTACTACCACGTACATATGTAGACACATACCCAAATCGAATGCGCATTAATTCGTCATCTTAATTACAACGGGTAATAAAATAAAATCATTTGTAAGCTACGTTCTGATTCCTGGCAATAATCGTTAGTCGAATACGGGCAGGCGGGTTTTTGTCGCCCGTGCTCGGTGTGCCTCTGCCTTACATACCGGGCCGGTCCGTTACTGCACTACGATGCTATATGACTCGGTGTGTCGTGTGCTTTATATTTATTGTTATTTTTATTTGTAAACATCGCGTAATTAATGTTGCAATATGGTAAATACATTTCGTATCGGTCGGGAGGCAAGCCCTTCATATTCTGAGATCCCACCGCAAGAACATCCCGCTCATAGCGTACACGGTTCAAACCAATGTTTTATGTAATTATATGAATAGGAGAATATATTTAAATAGGGATGCCTTGCGAAATTTGGCCGCAAGCATTTTGAAGAAGAAGAAAACAATTTAAAAATGTTTAATTAATTTATAAGAAAACAAATCCTTCATTTGTTGTTTATTTAAATGTATTGAATAGGAGAATACATATAAACCAGATTGCCTTGCAAAATTTGACCGCCAATATTTTTGATTGAAAAAATTTTGATTCTTTTTTGACAAAACATTCACTTGTTTTTAGATACATTACAAAGCTAATAATATATCTTTAAAAAGTTGCCTATACTCTATAAAATTTAACTTGATCTCTGCGACAGTTACATATTCACATATTTAGAGTTGAGATAGTGGTGGAAAAAATCGATTTTCAAACAAAGTTGTAATGAAATCGAATGAGTAGTTGAAGGTGAGAAATTGGATTTTATTTACTTACTATTATTTAAGATCAAGTATGTACACAGGTAAATAATGTTGTGATATTAATTAAATACTCTTAATAATGTAACGATAGTATTTATCGACGTTTTTCACTATTATCGATGCTAATGTAACATATAATTGGGTTTAATTTTATTACACATGTAAAAAATGTTATGATATTAAAATATACAATAAAATTAATGATAAAATAAGTTTTATTTAAAATATCGTCAGTATAAACTATCGATATTTTAATTAAAACTCTATCTAAAATTCTGTGGTCACGATCATTCGTCGCCTGTCACTAATCGGCATGCCCATAAAGTATGACATTGACAGGTACTGTCTGTACTATTAAGAAATTCAGGACTTCATAGGCGTGATTTTTCTGACAGCTGTCGCAGAGATCAAGTTAAATTTTATAGAGTATGGTGAATAGTAACTTCTAATTTTTGTCATTTCCTAACATTGTAATTTCTACATTTCGTTAGGCAACCAGCTAGTCAAGCATGCGACCACGAATAGCCACGAAAAGAACTTATTTCGACGTGTGCAAAAGTGACACGTATATACTTTACCATAACGCTGTCTTGTTCTGACACTACGAACGAAATAATTCGTGGCGCGCATACTAGCCCGGCTTGTGTAGGTATATATATTCTAAACTTCGTGACAGTTATAGGAGAAGACGCTGGTTCCCGTAGTACAGCCCCTGGCTAGTTCGGGAATCAGAGGCTTCAATAATTTTCATGTACCTTATTTATGTCAATAAAACTTTTTGATTGATTGATTGAGTTATGACGAAAACTAAGTTGATGAGATGATATTTATAAGTTATAATATCGGAAATAAAAATATATTTTCAGTTCTCAAATTAAAAAAAATCTGTTTTCAGTATCTTTTATAATAATTCCAGGTTATATAGCTATAATTATTTTTTATGTTTTAATTATTAAAAAAAATAGTTTGTAGCCGAGTAAACACGGGACTAGCAACTAGTAAGTAATTACTAAACCTAAATTATTATTAAAATATTTATACTTTGTACATTGAGAATAATCTATGATTATGTTTGTGGCCTCGTAGCTCGCAAATAAATTACTTAACCAATTTTGATTTAGTCTTCTATTAGAAAGGTGACTTGATTTCATTGAGGTTTCTGATTTGAAAAAAAATTGTTAGGTTAAATTTAATTTTAAGAACAAATATCCAAAAATATATTCCAGATACTTAATACAACTTTCTAATAAATTATTTGTAGTAAATTAAAAAAAGAAATACTAAATTGTTCTGAGCTAAAAATCTTTACGTATCAGAAAGTAGTCATGTCTTACTACAACGTCAATCTTGTAAGATCTTGTGTAACTTATCTATAACTTATTCACTTACAAGCAACCTGCAATGAAAATTAAATGGTCATTTTTGTCAACGTCGAGTATTAAGTTAATAAATTGCGTGGTTGGACCTGTCAATTGGAGCTAATGGGTAAATTGGATCTAAAAGCAGTCCCACGGCAATTGCCTGCTGTTTTACAACTGCAGCACTGAAATGTTTAGTTTATTGTTGGCCGCAACTTCGATATTGCACCAATTAGGTCTAGCTTCATTAAGTCTAGTTTTTTCTGCATTTGATGCGACAGTATTCGTGTAAAAGTCATCAATAACATCATTTAGCCATAGAACTCGCTGGACATGCCTAGGATTCCCCAAAGATTCCCAATAAGATTAATTGGAAGCGGCTTGCTTATAGCGTGTTTCTGTGGTCTTGTATTAAAAAAAAAACTATTTTTATTTTGTGAACAATTTTACCTCTAAATTACAGGATTTTATATATTGGGAATTCCTTTTAAGCAAAGGTACGCCTGTATTAGGATTCCCCGCTCTTCCAGAATATACGAAATCGAAATAATTAAATTAGTGCGCGTATGTAATATATATTATCTTATATTATTTATTGACGTTATACAGGATTATTGCCAGGAATCAGAACGTAGCTCACAAATGATTTTATTTTATTACCCGTTGTAATTAAGATGACGAATTAATGCGCATTCGATTTGGGTATGTGTCTATATGTACGTGGTATTAGCTATTATTATGTTCGAGATTGATCATTTCAGTTTAAGTTATGTTGACATTGTGAATAGTTTTATCTTTATAATCAGGGATCGGGTCAAGTCCATTTTAAGTATTGGGCTTACGATTTTGTAATTTCAATATTATTGTGGTATATTTATTCGTATACAGGGTTATTTCTAATCAATTAGAACAAAAGTTGTTAGTTATGATGTACAGAATAAGCCCCTAGAAGGATGCTAATTGATTAGAAATAACCCTGTATGTCTTGCCCATGCACACGGACGTCTTTTTTCCATGGAAGTAAGAATAAAAGAAGGTACGTTCCTTCTCAAATAGGTGACAATAACGCTGCACTAAACAGTATACACTTCCAAAGGAAAATAAACAAAGATAATGCCAACTAACACCCAGACCTAGGACATATATTTATAATGGAATTTGAATCATCTGCCCTGTCGCGAATGGAATCTACGACCAATGACAGAAGACATCAAAAGCAGACATGATTCAAGTTCTTAAGCTAGTTGGGTAGTAGTCCGGTTAGAAATAATAATATGTAAGAAAATCGTAATGTTTTCAACATTGTGTAATTAAATTCCGAGTTTGCAGAAATACCAATTTTTAACTAAATACTTCGAGAAAATGAGAAAAAATATGGAACTATACATATGCTTCAGGTGCCAAAGAATGCAACATCAGTGCTAAATACAATGCTAGCAAAAGAACAACATCATCCAGTTAAATTACGGTCTAGGTTTGCCTAAATACCAAACTTTAGCTTAATTCTAGAATCATTCGCAAAAACGAGGAAAATCATGAAACTACACAAATGCACCAGTTACCAAATGAAATGAAATTGTTTATTCACCAGACAATGTCCACAATAAATTCCACAGAATAAGTTAAAATTACAATAAAATTAATATATTAAAATGTCCATAAAAATAATAAAATTACATAATAAATAATTAAATGTCAACTAAAAGCTAAAGAATGGGAGCGTGGTACGCTCTCCACGTTTGAGGAGCGGTACAGCGCCGCGCGGGCGCAGGCCGAGCGCGCCCGCAGCAGCGCCTGCCGGCCGGAATATCAAAGAATGCCAGAACAGTGCTAGATACAATGCTAACAAAAACCCAGCATCATCCAGTTAAATAACGGTCTAGGTGTACCTAAATACCAATATTTAGCTGAATTCTAAAATCATTCGCGAAAACGCGAAAAATGCACTAGATACCAAAGAATGCCAGAACAGTGTTAAATACAATTCTAGCAATAAAACCAGCATCATCCAGTTAAATGACCGTCTAGACGATACAGACGTTGTAGACGTTCTGTCGGCCGATCGGGAATCGCAGGAATGCCTAGACGACGTTATGTGACAGCTAATATCCACAATTCGGATATATTGTATGGACACACAGTCTGCGGTGTTACAAAAATGCAGACGGAAATAAACTTTATCGTGCGATAAAGTACGTGAAATGTTGGAGTTTCGAGGGGAGTTGGCGGGTTAGTGACTAGTGCAGAGGCTGGAGAAGAAAGTAAAGAAACAAAATTAACACTGAATTACAGTACAAGAGACTGTGAGAAAGAGAGAATCCAAACATTGCTAGATGATCAGACCGCAGGTACATTCTCATTCGAAGTAAACCGCTTGGTCTATAAAACTAAGAATATTATATCTTGTGTTTGTGTAACATCGCTTGATAGTAGACCGAGGACTAGACTGTCTAGACTGCAAGGATAAATTTGCAGCAAACCAGTCTTATTGGAATCTATTGAAGGGTCTATGGCCATAGTAGAGGAGCCAAACGCATTCGAAGCAAACCGCTCTAAAGTAGTCTAATTGCAAATCTATCGAAAGGTCTATGTTCTTGTCCATAGTAGACGTCTTATGACTGATAATGAAGACTGATGAGTAACCAGAGCTTTTACCAAAATTGAAAGCCGATAGGGCCGAAAAGTTCTCGAATAGAGATCAGGTACAGGTGTGAGGTAAATGCAGTACAGGACATCCTACAGAATAGCCAGATCATAGAATAGTAACGTTATTCTATGAGTCAGATGATCTAATTAGAACCGCAGAAAAAAGTTGGATCCAAATAGTATACAATAGATCCTATTAAAAATAAGCAACGTAGTAGAGTAGATAATATGCTACGTTAACTATCCATAAGATGTTCACGTACAACATAATGTTTATCTAAAAATTAGAAAAATACAAATAGCGGGCGAAATTCTTATTAGAATGATGTAAGCACATCAAAAATGTAGATTAGATTAATAGTTTAAAACAAAAATTTTAAGAATATTTTTACGACGCTGAATATTTTGATTCTAAATGCCATCAGATTTATGCAACTGTGTAACGTAAATGTCAAAATCATGAATCTCAGATATATAATTATAAGTTTTATATTGAAGAAGTTTACTACAAAATTTCACGATGGAACAACAATATTTAGTTTTAAAGCCACGTCAAATGTAGCACAGGACAAGAATAGTTGATGAAAGAGAGAGAAGGCTTGCTTGCGGGAAGAAGTAAAGTAACGATGATTTTATGTTTCAAAAAATTGATTGACTTGCCTACTTTATGAGGCGAAAATTTTTAGGACGAAGATATTTCAGAATATATTTTGACCTATATTCATAACCAACTTTTATAATGGGAAAAACTCTTCAATCTCAAAAAAATATTCGTCATAATATACTAAGTGATGAAACTCTCTGAATTGTCTAATTTTACGCCCACGCCATACAGTACTGTTCTAACTCCCAAAGAAAATCCTTTTATTTGCAAACGTAATTAGTCACGCCAATCCCAATCGATGTAGTTCAGTTGATGGATCTAAGCATCAAAACACATGCTCAATGCGTGATAATAAATACACAGTCCATCATCTAAGTATAACTCCTGCTGAAGAGCTCCCCCTTGGCTATAAGATAAAATGGCCTGTATGGAAGACCCGAACCGACATCGTTCTCAAGAGGGACGAAGTCAGGACAAAATGGCGAAGTAGGGTTGTAGAGAAGACTCAGAAACCGTATGCCTATACTGACTAAATCCGCAGGCAATGTTACACCTGTTGGACTGTGCAGCATGTCCTGATACGTGCACCACAGACGATCTCTTTAAGGCTACGGAAAACGCCATTGGGGTGGCATCATTCTGGTCAAATAAAATATGAATACTTACCAACAATTATAAAAAATAATGTGAAAACATCGACATGGAAAACAAGAAGATCGAAACACTAGGAGCTCCTGGATTTAGAACTAATATGTATTAGAAACCGGCGTAACTCATTAGTTTAACTTTTGTTACCGATAACGCCATGGATGTAATTTATGACCTTCGTTGTAATGACTCCAGTTTGTGTATCTTGGGAAAATTTCCACATATTATCAACTCCAGAGATTGTTGGTATAATTCCTACAAATTGTAGAGACTGTAAAGTATAGTATTTGTGAATGATAATGCAAGTCAAAATTTAAAAAAAAATGTTTGGTATGTTGAAACATAAGAAACAAGAATAATATGCATACAATGAGCCACAGAATTAGTAGATGCAGTAGCAGATATACTTATTAATAAGCTCCAAGTAGCCCAACGAGCTCTGGAGAGGGAGTCTTTCTACGAGATCAATGAGGAGAGAAATGAGGATATTCGTAGAAGAACAAACGTTACCGACATAGCCCAACGGATTGGCAAGTAGAAATGGCAATACAAAAATATACAAAATCAAAAAGTTCTCGAGTGGAGATGACGTCCCAGTACGCACAGCGTAAGACGTCACCACAAGTTGGATGAATGACCTCATTAAAACCGCAGGATCGCGCTGGATGCTTGCCGCTTCCAACCGGTCTTGTTGAAGATTCATATGGGAGGCATATGTCTTGCAGTGGACGTCTTATGGCTGATGGATGGATGAATGGAGTAGTATACACTACGATTCATGACAGAAAAGGAACACTTTAAGAGTTGAATAAAGTTATAACTGTGAATAATATGATCGTAAGCAAGGCAATGTGTAGGAACGCATATGGTATAAATAAGTCATAGAATTCAAATTTGCTAAAGGGTAGTGTTGAAAACTACAGTAATGAAAAAATAAAATTAAAATATAGATTATACAAAA
Organism: Hypomecis punctinalis; assembly: GCA_949316475.1. Taxonomy (NCBI): domain Eukaryota; kingdom Metazoa; phylum Arthropoda; class Insecta; order Lepidoptera; family Geometridae; genus Hypomecis; species Hypomecis punctinalis. The sequence continues at coordinate 25,030,070 of OX438800.1, read as the reverse complement.
TGCGGTTCCAAGCACTAAAACACCAGAACTGTGCAATTACAGATCTTAATGGCCGCGAAGCTTAGTCTTGGCAAATCCGTTCATCGACATAATTAGCTGATAAGACAGCAAGATCAGCAATAACATTAAATACCTACACCATACAGATAAGAGCTACTCAACGTCGCAAGGCACACAATTGTTCCAATCAAGCTTGCAGGGTTAGAGTATTTCAATAATTCAGAGATTCTATTAAAAAGTTTAAGAACGGTATACAAAAATGTATACAAATATTAAGTACGTAGATAAGGAAGTTGGAGACGCCGGGCGACTAGCAGGTGTCATCATATTTCATCATTTCCCTCAAAAAAGAGAGCTATCGGGCTATATCTCAGCCGATTTCGATAATATTTGGCAAGATCGTTCAGTAGCTAACTAAATCGTAAAAAGATTTGCAAGTATGCACCAAATTGGCCAAGCACGAGTCGAGATATAGGAGTTAGTTATAGAAGATTGAGTTAATGAGATATCCCACGAGGTGTTCGGTCCGGAGCACTCTTAGTCAATATTCTGACCAGTTGTTATTTTTTGATAGCTCGGTTTTCATGGCGACTCCGCTTGCTCTGAAAGCGATGATAGTCCCTTTTAAGATTTCGGCCAGTCAACAGTTCTTCGCAAGAGAAAAACAGTTTTGACTAAACAAAAGTTATCGACAGAGCCCTACGGATTGGCAAGTTAACATAGCAAATGGCAGGGCACATAGCGCGGAGAACTGATGACCGATGGAGTCGAAAAGTTCTGGAGTAGAGATGACGGCATGTCGCATTGTTCTGATGGCAGAACAATGCTGCCACAGATTCTCGTCATGTTGTGTCACTTTATCTAGTGCTGATTGCTGACGAAACTACGGCAGATATCCCATAATACATGGCACCTCGCGTGTCCGGTAGCCTTGCAGTAACGCGCGCTTCCGCCGCCCCGCCCTGTCTCGACCCGATGCCTTCATTGTGTACTCATTGACGCTTGCATGCATCATTACAATCAGACTATCAGCTTTGTATTCATTAGAACATTCAAAAAGTTTTAGATACTTTTTACATACCTTTTGATACGAAAATTCAAAATTCGATAGTTATTTATTCATGGAAAGTACATCGTGTTATTGGAGGATCTAGGGACAAAACTAGGTGTTGGAAACCTCGTGTTTTGGAAACTAGTTCCTACTTAGAGAATTAGATAGGTATTATAACTAAAAAAAGATATGTGTTATCGCCGTGATTGTCATATGTAGTAAAGAAAATTATCAGATCTAATATTATGTAATCATTCAAATTGGTGATCTTTAAAAAGCCATGTCATCATAATGATTAGAGTATTGGCTTTGTATTCATTAGAGCATTCAAAATGTTGGTTGTTTCACACATTCATACATGCATACAAGTTGTTACATAAAATCAGCTGTTTCATACAAAATCCTTTCGGGTAATGTAAAAGACACTTTTTAGAGATTTTTCTGACATTTAGGGGTAGGTAGGTGAAGAGAGTTTTGATTTGATTGCTAGCAAAACTTAGTACTTAGTTTATTTTAATATTTTCAATTTAACGCCAAAATTAATTGAATCTCAAGCACCTTTTAGAAATTTTGCGCCATAGATATTTCTTCCCATAGTACTTATACCAAATTAATAAATCGCAATGGATAATTGGATGATCCAATTGCTTTCTATGTAGTAGTAGTGTAGTATTGTCATTAAAAAAAAAAAACGCATGTTGCAGTTATTTTTTTACTCCCTCGATGTTTCTATATGTGTATGCGTGGATGAAACTAGCTCTAATTAGGAAACAATGGCACTAAGGAGAAGAGGCCTACTATGCCCAGCAGTCTGCGACTGCGACAACAAAACTACAATTTCTTGACGAACTTTAAATTGATTTTTATATTTTATTAAATTGATTTAAATCGTTGGTTCAACTATTCCTGGTTACTTGTACGCGTGCCATTTTAAATTGATCTTTAAAAGATCAATTTAAAATGGCACGCGTACAAGTAACCAGGAATAGTTGAACGAAAACAAACATATTTAGGAATCCACCGTTTCATGTGGAACTCTATAAATTTTATCTTTCTGAATTTTATAGCCCTAACGTTTGTAATTGCGTTCAACAATGCGATGAGATGACTTCATGGTACGTTTTTCTATTAATTACTCCGGTTAAATGCACCTCGACTTCAAAGACTGCATGTCTCGAGCTCTAATCAAATAATCTATGATACTGAAACGACGTCGCACAACCTTACACGTAGATATTTTTTCACAATATACTAGGAAAAAACAACTCGTGCAACATGAATAAAAGAAATTCAATATATTAGCATCATGCCATGAGAAATGATTCTAAGCAAAATCATTTCTTTTATTACGCAAATAAATAATCAAGTAAACAATAAGATGGATCATAATATCACATACCTAATATAAATAAAACAGAATACACGTTTACTACTAGTAAATTTTTATGCAAAGTTGTGAAATTATGGTACAGCAATATTGAAGACAGGAAAGCGCTAAAGAAAAATATTCCAACTTCGATGAGTGTTCTGATCAGATTACATCCACCGAAGTTCACCTGAGACCGGTGACTAACATAAGCCTACTCAGTCTCCAAGCTCATTCTAAATCATCAAGAGTGACAGATTCATTTCCACATAAAAAAAACCTGACGATTCGGAATCTCTAGCAACAATAGCACGAAAATACGCGATGCGTCACACACACATGCAAGTCTAGCTCGATCCCGATCTAGAACGTAAAAATCTAAAGATAACGCGATCGTAAAACATAATAATTTCACGTACATATGTTAATATTTAATAGGACAGTAAACCCAGCAGACCGGCACTGCCATAATTGAAGTGACCTGGGGCGGAACCATGCTAAGAGTGCTGTTAAAAAATTAAAAGATCACTTTGGTACTGATAAACATGAGCGTAACAAGCTTGAGAGAAATTAATTAATCAACGTACGAGCAAACAAAGGGAACCAAGGAATTTATAAACGAAATGCAAACATAGTAAACTAGAAAGTTATTTAAAAGTTTTATTTCTCTCGCTCGTATTATCGGGTGAGAAATTGACAAAACCTTGCCAATCCCACTTTAGAGTACGATGACACAGAAGTTGTGCAAACAGTTGTTATTATACAGAAATGTTTGTTAATTTTTTTTCAATAATGCATGAGAATAAAATGTAAAATAGGCACACACGTTTTTGCAAATGTATCTGCTGTTCGTAACTTTTGGAACGACCAAATGAAAATAAACCAAAATCATATACCCAATAGAGTTCATTCATCATTACTATGCACAACATCTCAATGTAATTTGGCTTAAACTAACACTCAAAATGTAGATAAGTCAAGATGATGAACGGAGTACGTGGGAAAATGTTTTTTGCTTCACAATTAATAACAGACCAGCAACTGGCTATGATTTAAAGAACGCTGATAATTTGCACCTACAGCAACATGAAGAGATTACTGAAGCAACAGAGGTGTAACAAAGATATTCAAAAGCGCCGATGAACGTTTTACGATTGGCAAAAATTCTAATAAACAGTATTAATGTATGGGTTCGTATGGGTGTGCACATCAAAACGGTCGAGGCAGATTTACAATGGTGGATGGAGCCGAAACGAAAATTAACAAAGAGAGAACGGGTAGGGTTCCCATACGTCATGGTTTTAACTAAATCATAATGCGAAAGCCGCGCTTCAATGGGTATTGAAACCCATTTATCAAATTAAAAACTCTAAGTGACGGTTGTCATTATACGTCAAAGTAATGGAAAACAAAAATAGATTTATGACGTTTGTAAATCTAAATCTAAGTATAATATTAAAGTAACAGAAGATAATAATATAATAGGTTGGTAATATATTAAAATTATTCATGTCAATACAGTTATAGTCAAATAATTATATACATACATATATAACTAACCAAAACACTATTACATATATTCAAGGGAGTTATCGACCTAAACAACTCTCTAGTCAAACAAGCCTAAACAGTATTAATATAGGTTGGTTGAATTGTTCTCAGTTATGCGAGATGTTGGATTTGGATCTTGTCCCACTTCTGAAGTGTAGTATGGTAACAGTACATGAAGGATGATAGCCAGAAGATAAACATTTTGCTAACAAACCGGGGAGAGTAAACAAGTCAGCGTAGCGCCACACTTTTAAAAGTTCACTATACCTTTCTACTTCGGAGATTTCGAACAGTATCGACAGAGGCGCTTTTGATTTTTTTTGTAATCAGCAAGTACTAAAATTCATATAAATTAACGAGAATATTGCATGACATTTAAAACACTTTTGCACCCTGAAAACTGATTCAAAATTTTGTGCTCTTATAAAATGAAACCATTAAAAAAACTTTTCACGAGTAACGAACAACAGAGCCTAGAAAAGTAGCAAGAATGATATCAATGATTAAGTAATCTTATAACAACGATTTCTCATAGAAATTAATAAATCTAATCTATAAGAAATCATCAGAATCATATAATATACCAGCAATTACATAGGTAAACTTTAAAAAATATATCATCTAATTTATCAATCAGTAGTTAATTTTAATATACGAGTAAAACACGATTTTGGCAGTATCTTGACATATTAAGAAGTGTTTGAAGCACGGCGCGTATTGAACTATGCTGCTAATACTCTGTCCAGTTTCCCAAACATTGTCCAAATTGAAGCAATTACTCCAGATTAAAATATCGGTCATCGATACCTGATAGGTATCATCGAAGTCAATGGGTGACGTCATTTAACGCTCTAGTTCAGACTTGTCTACCGCGGCCGGAACACCGGGCTTTGGGCCTGTTTCTTTTTTTTCGTCGACTATAACTACTGTTTTATCGCTTTTTGGCACTTGACTTGCCCCATCACTTCCGGTGTTTGATTTATTTGCGAGATTGTTAAATCTTGAAATAATATAGTTGAGTCTACGAGTTGTGAAACAGATTTTTTTGGTGCACGTGCTCTAGAATTTGACAAAAATTTAAATAGGACGTTATATAAATCAGAATTAATTGTGGACGTTATGGATCGCTTTGGTGTATGCATTAAAGCAGGTGCTTTGAGTTAATTAGATTGATGTGTCTCCGTTCCAATAAAATCTTCATGATCAGAATTTTGACGGTTTAATCAAAGTTTTTGATGTTTACGCGCAACGCATCTACTCGTATTATAAAATACAACATGTTCATTACTTGCGAGTTAAATAGTAACAGTTTTAATTTCAATTAAAACCAAGAGGTCTCAGTCGGCGCGTCTCGCAGCAAAGCCTTTGTATCTATTTCCTCATCCAATGACCGTTTATGAAGGGTGCATAAATGAGCCTGCGACCGACTCGTACTCGCACGTTAGTATGTTTTGCGTCGGCCACGTTAGTCGCGACCACTATTCACTCCTCGCCCTAAAATGGACTCATAATGGCTACTTGTTCCGAGATACACCTGCTGCTATCGCATATTTGTTACCAGTACAATTTGTTGTATCTTAAATTCTATTTCTGTACGAGCACGGACGATCGCAACGATAAACTCATTACCGTTAATAACGTCTAAATCTACTTTTTGTAGCATGCATTTTAGATCTAGCCACATGGATATGGATCCGAATTATCGCTACCAGGATGAGAGGAATCAGATGATCAGATCAGTCCGGTGGGAAGAACGGGTAGAGAATACCTTCGCTTCGATATCCATGCGGCGGCGTGCAGCGGCGCACAGGCACGAGAATCACAGACACTCACTGTAGCCGGGCTTGTAGACGGCGCGGACCCTCTTGGCCAGGTTGTTGGTCCGCTTGAGCGGCGGGCCGAGCGCGACGGCGGCGTGGCCGCGCCGCTCGGCGAACACGATGTAGTTGCGGCGGTTCTGCAGCGGCAGCTCGAAGCGGCCGAGGCAGGGCAGCGCGTCCTGCGGCAGCTTGAGGCGCAGCACGGCGTCCTCGCGCGGCCAGCGGCCCTGGCTGCGGAACACGCGCTTCACTTGCACGGTGGCGGCGCTGGGCGCCAGCGACTGCACGCGCGCCTCGAAGGCGGCCGGCGCTCGGTAGGCGCGCCACGCGACGTCGGCGCGCTCGCAGTACGCGCGGCGCGGCGCCGCCTCGCCGCCGCAGCTGAGGAGGCAGACCAGAGCCCACCAGAACGCCGCGCGGCCGCGAGTCCTCATCGCTCCATCGCAACAGCGCTCGCTGGTGCGTTGTGCTGCCGCTAGCGACCGCGCGCGACTGCCGCCCGCCGCTGAATCACGCACGCCCACTCGCGCGCGCCGCCCGCCGGCCGCCGGCCGCGCGCTGGCCCGGCCGCTCGCGCCGCTCCGCGACTCCGCACACTACTGCGAAGCTAGCTTTTACCTTATATTTTATTCCAAGACACAAAAAATATTAACGTTTTTGTCACATTTTATATTATTCAGAAGTACAAAAAAAGAAAAAAGGCGTTTTTACAATGTGGAAAGTTATGGAAAATTTAAAATTTAATAATATAAAATGTTTCAATAAATTATTAATTATTTCTTCACAAAAGTAGATGACAATCACAAAAATGCCACCATGAACAAAATAATTCGTACGCTTGAAATACAGTTTTCTGATAGAGTACATGCATACCTACTTCATTCTATAAAATATATATAATTATATACAACAGCTCTTGTTTTTTTCTTGCATTATCTCATTATGTTTTTGCTTTTGTTGCTACAACTAAGTTATACATAACACTAGAATGCACTATAATATTTGACTCTACATTTGTTAGGGATATGTAGGTATTTGGTTTACTATATTTTTGATTGCAGCATTTGTTTTGATTTGAAATAATTGATTAGACTCTGACCGTATTACCACAAAAGTTTTACGCACGCTTTAGACAATGTTTAACAGTACAAATTGCACGGTAAAACAGTGTTTTAGGCGTGTTTAAAACTTTTGTGGTAAGGCTGTGAGTGACTGGAGTGTTTATAAAGTCTAAAACACTCTAAGACAAAAGAGATATCCTTCTGGGTCAGCTTGCTACATTCTAGACCGCACCAATCAAATCCGCATCTATGTTCAGTAAAAATAAAATATTTAGTAGATGATTAATCTTTTATTGTAATTCTTTTTCATTATTATTTTATAAATTATTTTTCATTATATCGATTATTTTTCGATCAAGACTTTCACTTTTTACGAATCACAATCACAAACAAATAACAAGGATTGTGAATTACAACAGTAAGTATGAGACTAAATATTATTTAACTTTTTATTATATGAATTAAATTGTTTATTAGTATTTCCTATTATTTTTTACTTATAAATGACTAGTAAATAGTTAATGTTTTCTTTCTCTAAGGTGGTTTTACAACCGCGCTCTACCCGTCGCGCCGGCTCCGGCACGCGCCGTGATTTATTTCTAGGAGATGATTAATTCTCGCTTGTTATCCGTAATTAGTCGCGGGCTATTTTAATTGGGGTGTCGACAATAAAAAAAATATCATCATCATTTCAGCCGTAGGACGTCCACTGCTCGGCATAAGCCTCCTCCACACAGGATGTTGGTGCAGGGTCTATAAATGTATATTTTCTTCATTATAAACAACTTTAACTATGAGGCCAATTGTAAAATCGCAAAACAATCAGTTGTTAAGTAAAATAAGTTATTGACACTTGAAATTATAGAGCAGATGATTTTTATTCGCAATTTTGGAGTTGGTCACATCATCGTTAAGTGAATGTAAGATTAAATATTTATACATATTTTTTTCGTTATCTAGGTCTAAAGTACCATAATATTTTTAACAACCGCCAAAAACAGACGTGTTATAAGTGTGATGCATATTTCTATGGTATATTATGTCTAGTTGCAAACATTGAAACACCTAATTGAATGGGCTGATTTTGATGTGTGTGTTTGTGTGTGAACGCTGATGTGATGTGTTTTATAGCTGAGTGTGTTTCAAAATATGCAGTCGTGATTTATATTTCAAAATTTGTTCTGTTATAATTTTAAAATAAGTAATTATAAATAAATAATAAATATTTTGGGACATCTTACAAACGGCCTCTGACCCCAAACTAAGCAAAGCTTGTGATATGGCTGCCAGAGACAGATATACTGCATATACTTGTTTTTAACTACATATTTATATTGATAGTAACTAAATAACACCCAGACACAGAGCAAACACTTATGTTCATCACATAAATATTTACCCTGGGTGGGGATCGAACCCACGCCTCTTTGACCCAGCAGAAAGGGTTACTAACCACTGAGCCACCGAGCAGTTAAAAGCGCACAAATATTTCTTTCCAGCTCGCTTTTGTAGTGAATGCGCCGTAAACGTCTTATAACAGTTAAAAAGACACGTTTTTTTAAAATATTTGCTAATTCTAATTTAAAAACAGTATAACAGATTTAGATTAAAACAATTAACAATCATCGAAAGGACCGCGTTAGTTTGAATGCCGTAAATTTAAAAAATAATGTATGTTCGTAGCAAGTTATCTATTAGGTCGTGCACTAGTCGTGATTTTCGTAGCACAGCTTTTCAAAGACTTTCGCTTCGTAGCTGCCTACGACGTAGGACTCTACGTGACCTCCCGTAGACCTTGTGTTAAAAACTTGATCATGAACTAGAAAAACTTAGAACCATAGGCATGATGACAAGGTAAAAAAACCATAATAATAATTAATCCATTAGTTAAGATTATTAAACAATATTCAACACGTAATTTTATTTTGTCAATCAAACAAAAAAGGACAAAAATTAAGCGTATTAAAGTTGGGAGCGGAGGCTCGTGACGTCACTTATGTAAAAAGTGTAATGCGTGATGTCACGTGGAACTTTAACGGGCTATATTTTCATTAGTTTTTCTTAGTTATTACTCTCTTTCACTTCCTCGGTGGCTCAGTGGTTAGTGACCCTAACTTCTGGATCAAAGAGGCGAGCGTTCGATCCCCACCCAGGGCAAATATTTATGGGATGAACATACGTGTTTGATCTGTGTCTGGGTGTTATTTTAGTTACTATCTATATAAGTATGTATTTAAAAATAAGTATATGTAGTATATCAGTTTCTGGCAGCCATATCTATGGATCTCGTGTCTGAAATAAAGTTTTTATTATTATTATTATTATATCACAAGATTTGCTTAGTTTGGGGTCAGAGGCTGTGTGTAAGATGTCCCAAAATATTGATTTATTTATTTTTCACTAATATAAAAAAACACGTGTCTACTATTCATATTTTGTAGTCACCTAGTCTATTGCAAATAGGTCGATGCTGCAAGTTCAAAGGTTTTGAAACTAGAAAAAATAGAGTTGCTGCAATTGGTTTTGACAAGCTCGAGAAGCCAACTTAAAAATATCTTGTTTAATTCTGTTTATAATTTTGCCGTGAAGTTTAGATAGTTTAGATATCAAATGTTGAAATTCTTTCGTGTTTTTTTCACGAAGTGTTGAAATGAAAAGGGTCATGTTGGAAAATTACGACTAGTTATATAGGTAGATGTAGATTTGTTTGTAGTGGTAGTCGTCGACATGAATTTGTTTAATGTGATCTTTAAACATATTTTTATTCAATTATTATTTTTGATTTTTGACATGTAACTATGGAGTTCTCAATAAAATATATGTATTTGTACTAGTCATAGTTCTAGAGTTAATGCTTTGATATAGCTTTCGGACCTCCGTCCAAATAAAACTAGACAATGATTTTAGACTTTAACTAAAAAACTAAAAGTTATTGTCATCTAAGTAAGAACTTGTAAAAATTTACAAAATCGATCCAAAGTTTCTCACAGTGAAATGAATGAGAAGATCCTAACGGTTTCCGACACCAATTTGCTTCACATCCGGTCAAAAAAGGCAAAAAATGTGAATCGTAGGAAAACAACCTTACTGCGGCACCCTTGGAGGGCCAGGTAGCCTCCATTCATACCCCTGTATGAATGATCGCCGGGTTTTAGGGTTCCATGACAGGTACGCAATCAAAAATAAGCCAATAAACAAATACAATCAGTCAAAGTAAATACGAAAAAAATATAATGATATTAACTTGTACTAACTGTTGCATGGCTGACCTCTATAAATTTTATCAATTAAAAGTGTAAATAAAATTTGTCGAATTAAAAATCAAATTAAGCTACTTAATAACCATGACTATTAACTGACGATAATTTGTAATTAGGTACCATGTTCTTTTGTGGGCTGCTAAAAATGTTGCAAATACTTATTACAGTTTGGCAGTCATTTTTATTTTTTTTTATTTTATTTATTTCATGTAATCTACAGCGTTATCTAATATATAAATACAACTATAGTAATTAAAAATAAGGCCAAAACAGATTACAGTTATATAGTAATAAGTATACGAGTGAGTTTACGACTAATAATATGACTTAACAGTATTCATATATTTACATTTTACACGCATATGTGTGTGTGTGTGTGTGTGTGTGTGTGTGTGTGTGTGTGTGTGTGTGTGTGTGTGTGTGTGTGGGGGGGGGGGGGTGTGTGCGTGTGTGTGTGTGTGTGTGTGTGTGTGTGTGTGTGTGTGTGTGTGAGACATTTATGCCTTTTGGTTTCTATTGAGTCATGTAAAAGTCCTACGTATGGTAAATAAGCAATAATAAGTAACGTAGATAACTAATATGGTACTCCATATTAGTTATCTACGTTACCTTTATTTTACGTTAAAATTATAGTTGAGATAATATTGAACTTGTAGCTTTTTACTCATTAAACTACACTGTCAATTACAACATTTATACAACTAGAAGTTAAGTTCAGACTCAGACTGCTTACCTAACGTCTCATTATAATTTTAACTAAATAAACTAAAAATCACTACAATAAGCACATCCATATTCAAACTTAACCTTTTTTGTGTTCATAGTGCCAGTTAAAACATGTCGATTTCCTACGGAACCTACGAGTATCTAACTTAAAACATTAGTCAATGTTTACACAAAAAATGGTCGCGTAGCCCGGAACTTACCTTTTGTCGTGCGTGGGATCTGCTTAGACGCACGCGCGATTCTGTATTGGTCATTCGCAAACTTAAAAAAAAACAGTTTACTTGTTACTTCCTTAATATCTTTTATTTTGCCGCCGAAGAAAGGAAAGTGATGTTTGGGCTAATATATTTTAAGAATGACATTTTTCAATTATTTCATTTTAAATATGTAGTTATACTCGTAATTTAAAAAGTTTTAATATATTTTTCAAACATTTTGCCTCAGTATTGTTAATATATATAGACCGCCCTACAAAATATTTAAACACACTGTTTAACCGTGCAATTTGTACTGTTAAACAGTGTCTAAGGCGTGCGTAAAACTTTTGTGGTAAGACGGGGATAGTCTAAACAGATTAACTATGTTTGGAAGGTAAGGTGCCATTAGATTGTAACATTAATATTAACTATTGATTTGTATTTGTTTATACTTATTTTTACTAAAATTAAAAATTCTAAAAGTATTAGGTAATTAGTTTTTTCTTACAATTTCACGCAGCAAAGGAGAGACGGATGAACTTGATTGGATTAAGTTTGAAGATCCAAGAGAGATCATACGCTACTTTTTATAAAACTAGTTTAAGAACCTTTTGTTACTCATAAAATGTAATTTCCACTCCTAGAGTCATTTTTCAGCAACGAACTTATAAAAAGTTCAGACATAATGAAATCAGGTGAAGAACTCAGTAAGAGAGACGAGTATACACATCAATGGGATAAAGAACGCCGTGGATGATGATGATGATAAAGGACCCGGGATCATACAGATCATTTGTCAGACAAATAAACTCCTAAACAAATAGATACACCACCTGACACCGACATTTGTTTATCTTATCTTATGCCTCCATTATTTGACTTATCTTCCATAAACGACTTTCTAAGCTAAAACACAGGTAATCAGCAAATTGCGAACATCTGTTTGGGATTACACAAAACAATAGTACAATTTAAAGGCATCATGCTTGGCTTTCACGTAGTTATTTGTTGTTAATGTATTTGTTCGGCTTTTTGTTTGCTTATGTTCGTGGTGGTACTGAATGCGAATTTAGTCATAATACTGTTACTGTGTAGTAATATTAATGCTTGTCGCTACGACCAACTTATACAATAAAATCGCTAAAAAGATTGGACGAGTTTCTGTATTAAAACGATGATATTTTTTTGGGTTTGGTCCCAAAGTGAAAGTTTATAAACATGACCAGCACAAATAGGTATATCCTACTAATATTATAAACGCGAAAGTTTGTGAGTATGTGTGGATGTTTGTTACTCTTTCACTCAAGAACTTCTGAAGGGATATAGATGAAACTTTGCAATAATAATGCATATCGATCAGAATAACATGGTGTAATTTATTAAGATACTGCGTGAAAAGAAGTTAGCTAGTTTTAAATATTGCGATTTAATTTGCAATCATCTCAAATACAGATAACATTACTACATCTTCTAAACAAGTCAGCGGACAAAAGAGTTCGCGAAATACCATATAAATTATTATTTGCGTGTCGTATACTTGTACATGTGCTGTATTTGGATAAATTAGACAAATACGGGAACACGTACAGTAATGTAAAGCGCCAGTTAAGATAAAATTGGTATCTCTCTTTAAACCGTGAAAACAAAACTACCCGAAGTTACCTGTGTTGTAACAAAAGTCTGCGATAATAAAGGTGTTTACGGCATTGTTGGAAACACGTGGTAGCAATTAGTGGGCTGTGGGAAGGTTTTTTTTTTGTTGAAATATTTTGGGTTTGTTTTTTGCGAAGTGATTTTGTGAATGAAAGTAGTGGTGGACACAATGTAGAGTAAAGCAAATGCTATTTCATCGGTGTATGGAGAGAAATTTAGAATAAAAGAAGTTGTGAATTATGACAAAACAATAATTAACGCGTTTTAGTTTTAATATTATTATTAATCGTGTATGACCTGTAAGTAGTGTAATAGCAAGAAAGATATATACGTAATAGTTACTTGAAGGGTAGGGATAGAGGACGACCTATAAAAAGATGGAGTAGCGATATTACTGAGGTCGCAGGTGTTACCTGGACCCGTCTAGCGCAAGACCGAATTGTATGGCGAGACATGAAGGAGGCCTTCACCAAGATTTGGGTGCCCTAGTTAAAAAGTAAGTTTAATTTTAAGAATCAATTATTGATAATATTCTGTTTTATGTAACTTTCAAATTATGTAATCCAAATGTTTATAATTATTATGAGGGGCTAATAAAGGCTATATTTTATTTTATTTATTTATTAATAGTTACTTATTTGAAAAGAAAAGCCTATACATGTACAGATATATTCAGAACTGATATACTAAGCCGAAAGGAGGTAATTAAGACCATTTTTAGGAACAACTTTTACCATACCATTAGCATAGGGCCAAACCGAAATTTGAAAAAAAAATGCTGTTCTTTTCCAAAACTGCATTATGAAATCGAGACTACTAGTCGCAGATGCGTTCAAGCAATGAAGATTTAACAATACTAGGTAACTGTTCTGACGAACAAACGTGTACTAATCAGTGAGCGTGTGATTTATCTACCAGGCGGGCAGCTCTAGCGCGTGTAGCGTAGGTACTGCGTGGCCACGCAGGGCTGTAGGTATTTATTTCAAGGACAGGTCCGAGTCGCAATACTGTTAGATACCATTACCGTGGTCGTGATGTGTTCATCTGACGGCGGCGCGGGCGCAACTCATTGTGATGCGAAATGACTAAATAAATTATAATGCGCCGCGCGAACTGCCAACATTTGGAGTTAGCGGCTCCAGTGGGGAGGGTGCTCTACCTTGTATTAGGATAGCAATGATTTTTGGACACTTTTGTGTGTATAGAGTTTTTTAATTGACCATTTAATTTTGATACACAATTTTCAACACTGTACGAACTTTTTTATGAATGGTTTTTTTATCGGCAAATTATACCAAAATTTCATTAATTAATTTTTGTAAGTGTTTTGATATTTATTGACATTTATTACGATTTTAACTATTTTGTCCATTGTATTCCAATTTTTTAACTATGTTTGATTATTTCAAGATTAGTATATATTGAATTCTGTTTTATGGACTTTGTCTGAAATAGAATTCTAAATAAAAAAATAAAATAAATTAAATGGATTAGAGGTTAATATTTTTTAATTTTGAATAAATCCTCATTTGACCGCCATCTTGCTTTGTAGTTCGCGACTATACGAGTATGTTCAAAGAAGCACGTTGACTTCTGATCTTGAAAATACCAAGGTAACTATATTTTTTGAGAATTCAATGAAACCTGTACTACTTTGTAACCTACTTTGTAAATCGGAAGTCATAGATCCTTTGTAAGTGTTTTGTGGTAAAATGGAATAAAGAAAATTAGGTACATATGTACACATGCGCTGCAGATTCTACGAAGTGACTGTTATAAAATATTGCAAATATTTTCAATGTTAGGGCGGTGTTTGCACACCGCCCTTGCACCCGCCCGGCGCACAAGCCTTGCGGCTTTTTGCAATAAATTGATTGTCATCTGTTTTCCAAATCTAGAGCTTCGAGCTGAAGCGCGTGTCACGCGATGGTTATTATAAAGTTATAGATACAGCTTATTTAACAATGGTAGAGCACCTTGCCGGTCGGCAGTGCGGCCACCCTCGGCGTCGCTTGCGGTTTCTCGTTACCGTATAATTGTTTAAATTGTCATAATTTCACCCGCATAATGTTGCCACATAAATATTTATTTATCGATAACGATAATTGCGGGCTGACGGGGCGTTTTCCAAGATTTATAGGGTTTTTAAGACGGGACCCGAAATTTCAGTAATAAATACTTTTTGATCGGAATTTGAACTTTACTGCAATAAATTAAGGATGAAAGGTGATCTCCGATATCAGTGTGATTGATATTTCAATCGCTGATGTAATAAAAGCTTTTTACCGACAGCGGTTTACTTTTTTCTGGAGGAAAGTAATGTATGGTTTTCTGAACAAGAGTTTTATAGCATTGGAAATTATTTATGTCACTTTCACTCTCAAGTTATGTCTAATGAAAAGTAATTACTTATTCTGATAGATAAATATCTACTTAATGTACAAATCATCAAAAACTCAGTCAAAATTATTTATCACAAATAAAAATATGTACATATACAATTATAGTGTTATTTTTAATCAATTAGCATCCTTTCAGGGTCGTACTCTGTACGACTTCTGTTCTGCGACTTATGTCAAAACTTTAATAAAAAATCAGCTGTTCCGTACATATAAATAACCCCGTATACCTAAATGATATACATGCACCTACACTTTTCACGTCAGTACAGTTTCACAGCTTCGTACATAGCCACTAGTTCTCGATCGTAGACGCTATATCTTCGTTGCGTTTCGCTCATCGACTTCGAGAAAAATGCAAGTGGCTTCCAGCTGTTATTTACTTTTTGAAGAGAGGCCGCTCCTAAACATCTGTCACTGGCATCGGAGTACAAACAGAGTGAAGCGTTTGGTACTGGATGTGTCAGCGTAGTCGCGTCGATAATACTTTGGCGGCACTTATCGAACGGCTTCTCAGCTTCTGATGTCCATTGTATCTGTGTCTTGTCATTCTTCTTTGCGTTATGTAGGTATTTATTCAGCTCGTATTGATGTTCAGCCTGATGTGGTAAACAGTCACGGTAGAAGAACCAAACAGTCACCATGCCCAGAAACCTTCTTAGCTCTTGTACTGTCTTAGGTTTTGGATACTTCTTGATAGCTTCGATGCGATCTTCTGTAGGCTTGATACCTTCAGATGTGACTTCGTAGCCGAGGAACTGTATCTTTTCTTTTGCGAATGCGCATTTATCAATATTCAGTGAAATGGCGGATTTGCTTAGGCGCTCGAGGACTTCTACGTGTTTTTTATGTTCTTCTGGATCTCGTGAGTGAATCCACATGTCGTCCATGAAGTAGAAAACGTGGTCATCCAGCCCCCGCAGTACTTCGTGCATGAATTTTTGAAACGTTTGGCCTGAGTTACGTAGTCCAAACGGTATGCAAATGAACTCGAACAGACCAAAGAGCGTGATGATGGTTGTCTTCTCTGCGTCTTCTTCTCTGTTAGGGATCCAGATGTACGCGATGCAGGTCCACGATCAACTTGTGTCCTCTTAGAAAGTCGGCGCCTAGAATAGAGGTCTTCAGGTCGGCGACTAAGAAAATCCATCGGAAACTGCGCCGCAACCCTAGGTTTAGCTCCATTGTTCTTTTGCCGTATGTCCGTATAGGTGTGTTGTTGGCGGCATAAAGTTGGTAGTCTGCAGTAGTTGAAGGTCTCTGCCTTCTGTTTCGTACAGCTAGTACGGAAATGTCAGCGCCGGTGTCAACGAGAAACCGTTCCCTTGTATTTATGTCGACAACACATAGGCGGTGGCTTACGGCTGGGACATTGACGGCCGCCATAGTCGATGTCAGTGTTAGTTTCCCGCTTTCTTCTGCTTGGACATAGTGACTCGCAAATTTTGACATTCATAAGTGTACCAATACTGATGTACCTATATTTGAGAAATAAATGAATTGAATTGAATTGAGTAACGTTTCAAGTCCACATGCTTTAATTTAAGCGAATAGCCAGAATGTGGTAGCTTTGTACTTATGTCCGTCTTTCCGCTAAGGTACAACGTAGGTGGGAATTGCTCGTGGACCAACTGTTTTCGCACAACTAATTGTCCGATCAGGAATATTATTTTAAAATCTTTCCCGAAGGAACAACTATGTAGGTGTCTTAAAATCTCGATCATTATAGGTACCTATTATATTCCGGTAACCGGTATTAGGTAACCGTCTCAGCGGTCAGAGGTAAGCGTAAAGGTATACACTTTATACTGCATATCTGCTTAAGGACGCATATGTATTCAAACGCAAATCTATCCCATATAACCGAAAACATAAAGTATTCTCCGTTTTCGGCTATATAAACTATGGAAACTTGGGCCTTGGGTCCCAAAAATTCTCAAGCACAATTTCGTTATTTTTGCCCAATAATAGCAAATATTATAAATACCTTGTTAGGGATAAGTAGATAAAATGTACGTCACTACACTCCACGTGATGCGGTAGTGTGCGTGTGAGTGGTACTATTATTTTTTAACCAATAGATTTACATATCTGATTTCCGGAGATTGCTGTGTGTTAAACTAGGCAAAAAGTTAAACCATTCTTTTTTATTCTCTGCGATCACACTAATTTATGAAGTTCAAAATTCTTTCTAGAAAACAAAATAATTGAATTGTTTGCAGTTGTACTCAAACTTGGCACGTCTTCATTACAAAAAAAGGCACAACTTACCTAAAAGAGGAATAAATAAAATCAAGCATGTATTGAACCTCAAAAAATTGACTGCAAGGTATGTAATTTTTAGCCCCAGCTAAAAGCATTAACCAATTTTTTTTTTACATATAACTGACAGTAAATTCTTACACTTGAAATTTTTTCGGCGTAAAGCCTTAATAAAAAAAATCTAAATAATTTTTCGCCAAAAATGGCTTTGTAGGTACCTAACATACATAATTCGAATAGTTTGCACGAATCGATGTAGTAATTTTCACATCTGTTGATTTTTTAAAAACGAAAAGCTTATTTCTATAAAATTTAATGGAACCTCCTCAATGTTAAATGGAGTCTCTCTTTATTATCAAACAAAAAAGAATCCTCAAATAATAATTGGTAATGGTTAATCGTAGGCAAAGTACTTTCGTGACATAGTACATACAAAGACATAAATAGTCGATTGAGAACCTCTTTTTTTAAAGTCGGTGAAAAACACCGTTGCTGGTTGAAAAGACTGGCTTGATTAGAATTGACTAAGTTCCGAATTTCACGAGTAGCGCCCTACCCTCGCATCGTCGGAGTTATATTTACTCCGAGGCGCTAATGACACGAACCACTCCGTCCGATGTAGGTGTGCCTGTGTTGCCATGCTTGTGGCACGTAGTAGTTTTGCCGTACGAATGGAAGACATGGTATTACTAGAGTTTGTACGTAAACGTCGCGATAACAATTCTGTAGGGAAGTGGCGAACTGAGCAAAGGGCGTATAGATAAAATTGTCTTTCTATCAGTTTGTCCCCTTGAAGAGCTAAACAAAATATGAATCCACATTGATAACTGTGGTTCAATGGCCATGCCATGGGGTAAGTAAGTTCGTATAGGCCGGGTGGCTAGCCCTGGTGTCAGAGTTTTTAGGCCGCCTGAAGGCCTCTGATATGGCTAAACGGATAAAACAACCGTGGGACGTAAAATTTAAATTTAACGTAAATATTGTATTTCTATTCTATTTTGTCATATTTATCAAGAAGATTTGGTTGCTAAAGCCTAAAATCGACTGCAGATGCTCAGTAAGAACGTGATACGCTATCATTTGCTTGATATGTATTGTATTTTCACTTTACGCACTGGTCCAAGCAGTTTTGGTTGCAGAAGCACTGATGTATTGAAAGACGTGCGTTGCTATAGGATAAGTATTTTCTTTTATTTTTTCGTGCTGGTGGAAGAAGACTTGGTTTATAAGATCTATAATCGGCTCGTAGATGCAGGAGCAGCAGACGCGAGCATTTTCTGATAATGTATTATAATTTTTCGTACTGGTTTACGAAGATTGGTTCATCACAAACGTATTGATGTTCTATTAGAGATGAATTTATTTCTTATATATTTCCTTGTACTGGTTTGAGAAGGATTAGTTCATAAGGTCTATAATCGGCTGCAATGGCCTAGATGGAGCAGTACGCACAATTGTAGATGCGCACAATTGTATTGTATAGTATTTTTTTTATTTAGTCGTATTTGAAAAGGTTTGGTTCGTAAGGACTAAAATAGAAGCATCGATAGCAGAGCTAGCATTTTCTGTAGATTTATTTTCTTTTTGCGCATTGGTCAAGAAGATTTGGTTCGTAAGGTCTAAAATCGGCTGTAGAGGCCCAGACGGAGCGGTAGACGCGCGCATCTGCGCCCGCGCCGGTCGCGTGTCGACCTACCGGTGACTTAATTAGATGCACAGAGGTGCGGTGGAGAGGACACTGTTTATTAATTTATTTTATTTATTCATCGTTTTCAATGAGGCAAAAATAAAATATTATTTGGAAAAAAACCGTCGTAAGTACCTACGAGTACCTACTACTTACCGTTAAAATTTAAAGTAATTCAATTTTAGACCTCAAAAAATAATTTTAAAATTGGTTTATCAATGACTATAGTAAAATAAATAAATAAATATAATTGTTTATTTGGGCATAAGTTTACAATAGTCTGAATAATTGACCCAAAGGCTTCTAAACTAGTTAGAAACTGTATTTCAGGAGCCGATGGACTCTCCAATAGGTACACCATTTATAAAAATTACGCCAGTTACACATATAATCAAATTTAGAGTTGAAAAGATGAAAGCCAAGGTTATTAACATTAAGAAAAAAAAATTTTTACAATCTGTCTGTCTGTCTGTAATTTCTATGGTCTAAGAAAACGAATAAAACAGGTCGGTGATCTTGTTTTGGTGGTAACGGTGGTATAATTCCACCTCTACTATCTCAAAGAACCAATGTTTATTTGAAAAACAAAACCCATAATTTTTCACTTCAAGTCAATATTAACTTATTAAATAAAAAAAACTGTATTGTACTGGATAGTGTTTCGATACTTGGACTTGGACTTTTTACTAAGATGGTAGTAGTGGTAGCTTAGCATATACTACAGATAGAGGTATAGCAAATCCTCAGGAAGCCTTTTTATTTCATAAAAATAAGATTTAAATTTGTCGACGATGATACTTAGGATGTCGTAGTTTAGACTGTTTTCTATTATATTGGATGATTTTTATTATTTTGTTACAAATACGTAATTATTTGTTAATTAATTAAGCTATGCAATTTTTGACATAAGTTTTGGTATTGAAGCATTGTTCAGATTTATGTTGAATGATTATTATGTTGTTTATACAATTTAATATTTGATAACTTATATAACTTTGTTATTTTCTTTTAAGTTTAAGTAATTATTATTTTAAGATAATTGTGCTTTGCTGTAGCAGAGCTGAAATTTTTATCGATTAATATTATTATAACAACAATTGTAATTGACTGTATCTTGCATTTTGATACCAATAAAATAATATGAATATGATGATAAATTATCGAACGTTTCCACACCTCTCATTATTCTCGAACGGTCACCGCACACCTGTACTCGGCACACTGCCGACTCTATCGCACTTGACAGTACATAAGCTTATAATAAAACCTTCACGATTTGAAAGTCTCAGTTACAGTCTGATATCTAATATGGTACCTATGTACTAAGTACCAAAGTATAGCAGTGGTTTACAGGCTTTGTTGCTGTCACGAGCATGGCCAAAGGAGTACCATCATGGCCTCCACCATATTATTATATCATCTTTGCCTCCACCCAGGTTTCAATGTTGGATCCTCTGTGTGATATTGGAGTTCTGATTGTGTACTTTAACATAATCTGAATTGTACTGATGTATTAAGGAGCCTGGCTTCCCGCATTATTTAAATTCTTATTGGCTTGCACTGGGTCTCGACTCGCGACCCACCATATGAGAATCTTTTCGGCTTATCAGACCAACATCAGAAGATGGTCTAAGGATTTAAACACTAGACTGGAGCAAGATATGGATTACCCTAAAGAACATCTTCCCTTCATTCTAGAAGAGGTGGCAGCTGTTTATGGTAAAATGAACCCAAAAAAGGCTCCAGGACAAGATGGGCTCACGTCGGACATCTGTTTTCAATGTTTTAAAGCAAATCCAGATATTCAGCTTGGTATATTTAACAAATGTCTACAGATTGGATGTTTTCCTAAAATCTGGAAGCAAGCGCGCGTAAAGGTCATACCAAAACCAGGAAAAGATAACTACGCCATACCAAAAGCATATCGACCAATTGGACTCCTTCCTGTTTTAGGAAAAGTCCTTGAAAAGATGATGGCTACAAGAATTTCCTGGAAAATGGGTAGCTCGAGACAACTTAGTGGCAGACAGTATGGGTTCACTCCGCAAAGGAGCACGGAGGATGCGCTCTATGACGCTTTACAGTTAATCAAAGATGCAGTAAAAAATAAACAGCTAGTCGCAGTAATATCTTCAGACATTGAAGGCGCATTTGATAACTGTTGGTGGCCAGGTTTGAAGCTAGAGCTCTATAAAAAGCGAGTCGAATTGCAAATGCTTAGACTTGTGTCCAGTTATCTCGAGGGCAGATCAGTCTCACTGTCTTATTTGGATGAAAAAGTACAAAAACAAACAAATAAAGGCTGCGTACAGGGGTCAACTGGTGGTCCTTTGTTCTGGAACATCCAACTTGATCCATTGTTACAGCAAGCAGAACATTTGGAAGCACACATACAAGCATTTGCAGATGATATATTGGTGATAGGCGTAGGAAGCACGGCAAACGAAATAGAGCGTAAAGTAAACAAAGCTCTTGAAGTGGTTGCTGATTGGGGCAAATCGCACAAAATGAGATTTGCTGCACACAAAACGCAGACGATGCTGGTTACCAGGAAGTTAAAATATGATCTACTACAGTTGACATTAAATGGCTTACATCTAGAATATACGAATTCCATTAAGTTCCTGGGTGTGACAATAGACAGATCACTGACCTTTAAGCTTCACCTGGAGAAGGTCACTCGAAAAGCAGTAAATATTTACAATATGTTAACCCGAGCTGTGAAAACTCAATGGGGTCTAAACCCAGAAATAACCAGGCTTATTTATACTGCAGCAGTGGAACCTGTAACTCTGTATGCAGCTAGTGCATGGGCAGATGTGTGCGATAAAAAATACGTCAAGATTAAGCTAGATAGGATCACAAGACTGTTTGCCATCAAGATTGCCAGAGCGCACAGAACCACGTCTCTATTGGCGAGCGCACTCATTGCAAGAATTTTTCCGCTAGATTTACGCCTGAAGGAAAATTCTGAGATTTATGGAATCAAAAGAGGCAAACCATTAGCAGAATTACCAGACCACAAACTTGAAGAAAGGATAAGCCCCTACCAACTGCCGCATCCAGCTAAACAAACCCGTCTAATGTACAGCCGTATCATAAGCCACGAGGAGGTGGAGGCCATTGGAAACGATTGGCTGCAGCTGTACACGGATGGCAGTAAAATTGGGAGCAAGGTAGGAGCAGGAATAACTGTCTGGAAAGATAAACGTGAAATTTATCAAAAGAAAGGCAAGCTTGCTGACTTCTGCAGTGTCTTTCAAGCGGAGCTAGTAGCCATTCTAGGAGCGGTAGCATACTTGAAGGGCATTACCGACGGCAATATTTTAAGTGATTCACGGTCTGCTATAGAATCTATATGCGACCCCCAGACACAAAACCCCATAGCAGCCGAGATCCAAGCGCTAATTGCAGAGAGCACAGCAAATATCCAACTCTACTGGATCAAAGCTCATACTGGAATTCAAGGTAATGAAAGAGCCGATGAATTGGCGAAAGAAGCTGCACTAAAAGTAGTATCAGCACCTATATACAGCAGATTTCTACTGTCCTTCGCAAGGTTAACTATAAGAAATAGAAGTAAACTGAAATGGCAGAAGAGATATATTGAAGAAACGACTGCAGCTGAAACGAAACGATTCTTTCCAGATACTACAAAAGCTTATAAAATATTAAAACAACTGACAATCACAAATATTAGGACACAACTTTTTACGAGCCTTTGGGGAATTAAATCCTATCTGTATAGATTTAAATTATCTGACAGCCCGTGCTGCACTTGCGATGACCAGTCTCCAGAAACTATGACCCACATAATTACGTATGTATTACCCTAAATATGGACTACAGAGACTGGAGTACGAGTGGAGGACGGGCAGTCTTTTAACGGAGATTAATTTTAATGAGCACATCGATGATGACGATCGTCGGCCCAGTTTTTTGGCCTTTGCTGAAAAGTCTCTTTGCGCAGCAGCAAGGGCTAACGGATCAATTGTTAAGCGTTAAAAATAAGTATAAGTTTAATGGCAACTGTACTATTTAAGAATAATAATAAAAGATAACAAACCCTGCATATTCGAAAGTAGGGATAGCTCGCGGGCCCGGCCTATGCGCCACGACAGGAAAAAAAAAAATCTCTTCGCTAGAGTTAAATCCAACAAAAACATTTTCATGTGAAATATAGCCAAGACCACAGTCAATAAGTTGTCAGATCTTATGTAGAGCCAAGCTTCTAACTCTACACGCCTTAACTCTACAAAAATAAATAATTGCACTTTTGGAGTGGTAGACCATTAGGAGAACAAATACCTACATAAGAATAAAATGCTGCAATTAAAGCGATTACTATTTTGTTTTCAAATTAACACATTAGTCCACCATACCTAAAAATCTCAAAAAGCCATCAACCGTTACAGTTATAATGGCCTTCAGGCAGCTTGTCAATACGAACTTACTTTGTTACAATAGATGATTACTTTTAGGGTATGTTCCCAAAGGGTAAAAACGGAACCCTATTACTAAGACTCCGCTGTCCGTCCGTCTGTCAGTAGACCAGGCTGTATCTCATGAACGGTGGTAGCTTTAACGCATCGAGCATATACCAAAGGAGATATTAACGTAAGGCGTACCCTCTTGGCCATTTGCCGCTCCTCGGCCATACACGTTATATAAAACTATTTCACTCGCGACCGCGACCATTAGGTGTCGTTTCGTGTCGCGAAGTAGTGCTCCGTGAAAATGGTGAACTGTGCACTATTTTTGTGTAACAGACGATCAGCGACATCAAACTCACGGGAACACGGTATTTCCTATCACAAGTAAGTGTTATTTTTGTCAATTGTGTATGTAGTTTTTAATAATTGTGATTTAAAAGAACTACCAGTTGCGATAGATTAGCGACAGTTTTACGACGCGACGACGTCTTGGTAGAAGGTGTAGTGAAGGTGTAGGGACAAGAGGTGAGTGAAATTGATTGAATTAATTTTAAATTTTCAAAATGCGATGTCTTAGTTCCTACCTATTGGATTATTTGGCTCTCGTTTACAATATCACCAATCGTTTTCGCGGTTTGTATTTTTTTTTTATAAATAGATGGTATCTAATATATAAACATTGTATTCCAAGTCACAACCTGCTGAAATCAGTAATTTTTGAAATATTATTTTCGGAAATAGCAAAATAACCTAATATTTTGTTAATTTCTGTATTATTATTTTTTTAATAAGTTATTTCATGACCTGGATAGAGGATACGGCGTCCTTTAGTCGGAATCTTAGTAAAAATCAAATTCTTAGTATTTTATACCCACAGTAAAGTAGATGGTAACTTTACTGCAAGTTTCTACGAGATTGCCGCTACGAAAGTCACATTTATCAATGTTGTGTCATTTGCCTACACACGCACGAATGCACGTTTACTAGCACTTTACACTAAACCTATCATAATAAAGGAAGCAATTATCGGAAAAAATACAAAATCATCTTAAGAATGCCCCTCACTATTACGAGTATCATAGTGTGCTTCGAAGCATTGCGTAACTATGCTATATTTTATAATAGTGTGCGTATTATATGATGGTGTGCGGGATTGTTTAGTGTGCGCTTACACAAAAAAAAAATATTTGCGCGTGTGCAATGCGTGTGTTCCCCGTCTCCCGTAAACATTGGCAGACAATTATGTTCGTGGATTTTATCATTAACATCTCCATTGGTATATGCTCGAAGCTTTAACGTTGAAATTTTCATAGATGACGTATTTCTGTAGCCGCTATTACAAAAAATAAGAAAAACAAAAAAATATATATTAAAAAGGGGGTACCAAACAACAAACTTGAATTTTTAGCTGTTTTTCGCTCGATATTAGTAACAATTACGGGTAGAAATATTCACAGAATATTTAGTTGAATATTCACTTCAAAAATAAATACGTAAATTAAAATGGAATAAATATTTAAGGGCTCCCATACAAGAAATGTGTTTTTTGCTCGATATTAATGTCTAACGGCAACAGGAAAATTTGACATATTCACTGGATATTAAGTTGATTAAGTTGTATATTCCCGTCAAAAATAAATAATTATATTAAGAGCTGAGGTGGTCTGTAATTTTCCATACAAACGTATTGCGCTGTTTTCTTTCTGGAAAATTCTTTTAGAGTTACAATTTTTTGCCATAAAATTAAATTTAGCTGTTTAAACTACCCTGTCTTTTCATTTTTTTGATAAATTAATTATCAGGCAAAATATGATCCTTCAAAGTCTCAAAAAAATTCACCATTTTTACCGACGTCTTTAAAGACCCACCAGAATAAACTTATTAATTTCTAACAAAATATGAAATGACATAATCATGAACGCATATTTTTTGTAAATTTTGACATAAAAAAATACTTTATTAATTTAGTTTTTGATGAAGAAAACAGCGTAATACGAAACGTTGTTTTGCCAAGATTTTTGTAGGTATAAATTGCTCTGAGCTGCAATTGTCCCTATCGCACGATGCGGAGGTAGGGTTGAGGTGAGGGAGGTTCAAACCTATACGTACACATGCACTAGAGATGTAGTAATAGACGATATTTTTGTCGATGCTCTAGTGATGTCCATCGATATCGATGTTTATTAAAAATATTAGTTAATTTTTCAAATCTTGTAATTTTACTGATGTATCTTTGTTACTTTGAAGAAAAAGATCTTATGTATGGAATATATGCGTTTAGTTACTGCGATTTATTGCAGCGACTACACAATTCTGTGTAGTAATTATTTAGTTTATATATATCGTGTTGTATCGGCAGACATCTAAATGGTTTAGGTGCAGAATGACCAATTCTCATAATGCCCAACTAATCCAGGAATGCTCAATTCTGCGAATGTTTAATTCTATTTAATTTATATATAGCTTAAAAAATGGCTCGCTGAAAATACCTTATGTAGCATGAAATATTATAATGAATGTACAAATTCTGACTGATAATTATGAGCTCATATGTTACGGTATATAGGTATTTATGTCATAGTTAGTTATGATAATATAATACATATAATATGTTAGTTGCTTCAATAGTAAAACTTGCCTAGAAATTGTGCTTTAATTACCGGTGATTTTTTATAAGAAAATGTGATTTTCCCATTGGAATTTATTTTGTCATTTTGAGAATTGAGCATTTTTAGAATTGGCCATTCATAAAATTGGGCATTCGTAAAATTGAGCATTCTTGGAACTATGTGCCATTATTCTTACTACTTCATTCATTACATTATAATACTGCGTCTAAGCCGAAATAATAGTTCTAATTAGGAAAATCACGTGCTCTCTAAAAATGTATTATAACTGTAACATATAAATCTATCCTTAGTCCACCTAAGCAAAAAACGTTCTATGCTTGCCAGTACGTGAGATCCATTCGAGAAAACAGCCCCATCGGCTATCTGTTTATTGAACTATGAGCCTTGCCATCTGTCATTTTAACTTGCCAATCCGCTGAGTTTTGCTAAAAAGTTCAATTAGAAGTGCTTTCAATGCTTTAATCTAATAATAATTGTGGATGTTCTATCCTGTATTACTATTATATGTGCCCTACCCACTGCTGCTTTAATTAGCTAATTGTTTCAATATTTTAAACGTCTTTAAAGTAGAACCAAGTATGACAAGCTGTTCTCTAAACAGTAAACCTCGCATTTGTTTAAATGAATCCTCATTTATTTTTATACTATGGGACTAATTTCGGAATGCAAATACGGCTATAGGTACCTACAATATAAAAGGCAAGAAGTTTTAGATTAAGGAGACCCTATTACTAAGACTCCTCTGACCGTCTGTCCGTTGGTCACTAGGCTGTATATCACGAACCGTAAAAGCTAAACAGTTACAATTTACACAGATGATGTATTTGTTCCCACTATAACAACAAAACTAAAAATAGAGTAAAATACTCGTAAATATCTACTTCAACCGTGTAGGTACAGAATTCGCGAATAGTGCGCACGGATCGATTATTGTTGATTTATCAAAAATTGCTCAGCCCATTTCAATAAAATTAAATGGGATCAATTTCGAAGTATATTCTTTCCAATGAAAAACATTCTAACAAAGAATTATCAAAATCGGACTACTGTGTAAAAAGTTACGCTTTGGTTATAAATAAAAATATACGCGTCAAATTGAGTACCTCCTCCGTTTCGTCGGTCAAAAAATAGAATGAAATAAATATTTTTTCATGCCATATAACAGATGTGATTTTTTGCACGATTTTTATTAATGTACACATAAGGTAGATGCTTGAAATATTCTCAGAATATTTAGTAATATAATATATCATGTATAAAAATGTATCAATTTAAAAAAAAATTAATTGAATCGAAATAATTGGCTCTCATACGGTATGAAACCTTTCGAGCGCAAGCCCAACTTGCATTTGGGATATTTATTATAGACCGTAGAAGAACGACGTAATGTAAGATATTTCCATAAAAAAATAATTAATTTATACTTAAAAAGAAGTAATTTCAGTAAAAATATATTATGTAAACTGAAGCGCCTACAGATATCAAATATCCAATTGCATATGATGTTAGTTAGGTACATAATATTACGTTTTTGTCAAACAATAATAATTTAAAAGAAAATAAATAAGCATATAAAGAAAAATTAACCCATGTCACAAATAATGTAGCTTCCTAATGGCAGAAAAATAAATAATCTTTAAAATAATTAATCTTTTATCTTTTTGTTTGCTATCGATCGCCTATCTGCCATACCTACTAGGTAACCAGAGCATACGTAGAATACGCGCAAGATAGCTCTACGTACGGCCAAAATCAGGAACCAATTCAATGCTGCCAGGGAATACAGAATACTAGTGATATAACGTACGTGGCGCCACGACTCGTGCGCAGAGTCATCTTGCGCGCACCCTACGTAATATCATATTTTGCTACAATTCAAAATAAAATATCGGTCGGCCAGCGAGTTCGTTGGGGCGCAGGTAGGGTGCGGGGAGAGTTCAACCGCAGTACGCACACAAATACAATTGCATCACCACACACATTGAAGCTCCCTGGTTTGGGCGCATCGCGACGGCAATAGTTTAGTCCAAATACCTATTTCTCAATTTCCTCGTCACTAGTATATCGCCTTAAAATATATTAAGAGGGCTTTCACACAGTACGAGACCGTTCGTGCTTGAGTCCAACTCGCACTTGGCCGAATATTATAATGTGCCTCACTATGCGTAACTGTATCTCAGCTATCATCCCAAGCTCAGGCACTGTTTTCCACGGCACCTGAATGCCAGTCTGGACTCCATATGCCATTATACATACTTTAAGTTTTCATAAAATTCGGGGGCAGCCGCGGGCGACCGCGAACCTTTGATAAAGTGCCTGATTGGACATCTTACGATCATCGCGACGCAGAAGTGTTTATTTTGATATGGCAGCAATTTGCAGAGGAATGCTTTTGGATAACTCTTGCGAAGTTACGTGCTTTTCTCAAAACTCTTTACATATTTTATCAATGGTAAAGGTGAAGCTACAATGTTGTTGACGGGTTTATAGCGAAAGATGATTACGTTTTTATTAGCGGACTAAAAGTTAAGAAACTATTTTCATCGCCTTGACCTTAAGATGACTATCGTTTCTTAAATAAAATATGTCATTTTACTATGGAAATTGACGTGGTTTTCACACATTTTATAGTCGTTACGACTATTCCTACACGTGAGTTTAGTCCCGTTATATATATGTAGTATAAAAAATATGTCATACTGGTGTTACGGTCGTGGTAATCTAGAGATAGTGACACCCGCCTTACAATCGTGAGGTCGTGGGTCAAATCCCCGGTCCCGTACCAAAGAGTCCTTTGGAATTTATGTACGGAATTTCACACCACTGGCTTTTCGGTGAAGGAAAACATCGTGAGGCAACCTGCATACGTCCGTAGAAGAAATTCGAAGGCGTATGTGAATCCACCAACTCGCACTGGGCCAGCGTGGTGGATATGGCCCAAACACCCTTCGTGGGTAGGCCTACGTCCTGCAGTGGACTGCTAAAAAAACAGAGGATTTTATTTATCTAGCCTATCTTTTCCCTATTCATAATTTATCATCAACATGTAAGAAGACCAATACGGAATATAGTCTATTGCATTTCGTTGGGTTCTAGACAGTTACTGAGATATATAATTTTGATCCGACGCGACATCAATTACATATGTGATTTAGCTGGTACCATACAACGGTAAGTATAGCGTAGGACATCTACCTACAAAATAAACAAACGAGATTTTCAACTGGTCCTACTAGGAACCTATCGGACGGTCTATGTCTAGGAATTGTTCTTTAAGCTAAAATTATGACGATTGACTGCCTCGGTGGCTCAGTGGTTAGTGACCCTGACTTCTGGATCAAAGAGGCGTGGGTTCGATCCCCACCAGGGCAAGCATTTTTGTGATGAAAATAGGTGTTTGCTCTGTGTCTGGGTGTTATTTAGGTACCATCTATATAAGTATGTATTTAAAATATGTATATGTAGTATATCAGTCTCTGGCAGCCATATCACAAGCTTTGCTTAGTTTGGGGTCAGAGACCGTGTGTGAGAGGTCCCCCAATATTTATTATTTATTATTATCGTAATAGCCATATAACAGGGCGAATCAGACTTCTTGGCGGCTGTGAAATTAGCTACAAGCTGCGCAAAGCACAATCCTGGCTGAAGCTCACACACTCACTCACAGCTGCGCGAGGCTTCGGTTTCGCGCAGTTTATAGCTTGCAGCAGCCAAGAAATTAGGTTCGGCCTATACGAATTTCGCCTTTACAAGATTTTATAATTTAAATCTTTAAATTTAAACTATAACCGTCTAACCACAAAAGTTTTACGCACTCTTTAGTCAATGTTTAAAAGTGTTTAAAGCGTGTTTAAATCTTTTGTGGTGAAGCGGGAACATTTTTGCAAATTAAGTGGATCAGATAAACAGACGATCGGCCGCTCTATTTAAACATAGTTGCTTTGCAGAATAAAGCCCATCGCGTTGCGGTAGGTCGACTGACCCAAATATCCTAAGCTCAGGGACTGAAGCGGTTAAAGTTTACGGTTACACTACCAGTTTTTATTTATTTTATTTCATTATTCCACATATCAATTGATTTCCTCAAAATTACACAAATTTCAATTTTAATGAAAAAATAATAATAATTTGGAATAAAATTTAGAAATCGCAATACTTATAAAAAATGTAGAATAAAAAACCTAAACCTAGAGTGACTTTTTATTTTATTTATTGTCATTAATATATCACAATAAATAATATTGGCGCCGGAAAAACAGGGTGTTAGGTATAACAGCGTTGTCCTTTTAATGGGTTGTTCAGTATCAATGCTTAAAACGATGTAAAAATAGGCTTAATTTTCTCAGTAATTTTAGAAAAATGTCCCACAAATTTTAAAACAATGGCGCACGCAAAAAATGAAGCACTACGTAGGTAAATAATAATTACCTACGGAATGCTTCCATACCATGTTAGACGCGACGCAATTTATTTCTGTATTTGGATAAAATGAATCTTAGAAAAACTAAGCAAGCTGTTATCGGAATTTTACAAAAACTCTTTAATTAATTCAGAAATTGATTTAATTTTCTACAGTTTTTCTGATGACGCTGTTAGGACTAATACCATGTAATAGCGCATTGGAGCAGGGGATTCGACGTTCACCAAAAAACCTTTTTGATAATATTTAATATAAGGTACTGAAATAATGATGGTACAATAAATAATGTTTCGGTACCGATAGAGTAACTTGTACATAGTTTTTAAACAAAACGGCTTGGCTTCATATCGCTATCCGTATTGTAACGTATACTCGTTTTTTTTTAATATAATTTTCTCAATTTTGTCGTTTTTGTAACTAAAAAAATCTTAGATAGATATTTTTAGTTGCGAAATTGAAATCGAATTTGACGATTATTATTTCAAAGCTGGTGCATTCCAAATGGGTTCCATTTAAATATCAACATCTGGGCAGAATTTTTGATAATACGTATTTTATTGATTCTGACTACATCTCTCATATTTATTCATTACTCTTTGTTGTTTTTAGGGTTCAATACAATACCCAAAGCGTGAAAACGGGACTTTTCAGGAAGTCATAGCTGATATAATATCAAAAATAATTAAAGGTTATTCAGTCCCTGATCCGAATGCAGTAGGTTACCATTATTCAGCATGTGTCCAAATGTCTTAAATACTCGGAGTGTGTTTATTTTCAATGGATATCGAGGATATAGTCTGAGTTGGATGTCTTGATCTGATTGTTCAATTGTACTTAGACCGATGCAAAGAAAATATTACAAACTTGACGTGTATGTGTGCACATGTATGTAGTTGTGTAGTGTACTTAGTTCGAAGGGGTATACCCCAGATCCAGAGGTGGTCTCATTTAAATATTCCAAAAATAGGCTGAGCCGTTTATAAACAACCAACAATAATGTAAGCAATTCGAGCGAACTATTTGAATTTTATTATTATATACTACGGGACTAATCGCGCACTAAAATTACGAGATAAATAATTTTAGTGCGCGATTAGTCCCGTAGTATATAATAATAATGTGTTCAAATCGCGAAAGTTTAAATACAATATTCGAATTTTGTTAACAATGGAATGCGGTTATGCAATTTTTTTTAAATAATTATTTATTATTCCCTATCCAATTATTTTTGGCATCACAGTTCGTCTCATGACGCCACTTCCGTGAAGTTTGGCGGGATTTAGCTACGAAACGCGAAAAATGGAAAAACGTGGGGGAGACCTTTGCCCTTACTTTAGGACAGTACAGATTCCCATTTTAAACTGACTTTAAAAACAGAAGGTTCTAAATTCATCTGGTATGATTTCCGTTGTTTGCGGACCGCGAATCACATAATTATCTTATTATCACTTCTGATACTATCCACACACATAGAAGTGGTACTGATTAATGATACTAGTGACTTAGAGGATATAAATTCTTCGTCGTTGGTACCATAATGAATACCTACCTACATACGTCAGTAGCACCATCAATGGAACTAATCAATGGTACTAGTGACAGAAAACCGATATGTTTTCACAATTTTATAGTTTTACAATTATATTTTTATTTCTACAATATTGATTACCACTCATTTTACAAATCCCCTACACGCCACGAGGTGCATATATGATTCATTAGTTTTGAACCAATTTCAGGAAGTTGATAAAAAATATACCATGTATAAAAATCTAAAAAATGTTAACGACTTGACTTGAGTTTCCGCTAGATAGAGACCACATATTTCATCTCGCGAGAGCTGTGATATAGACAAATCCTGTAAAATTCATTAGTTCCTAATAAGTACCTATCTGAATAAATACTGTGTTTATTTTATCATCACCCACAACCTGTGATTGCTGATATAAGCCTGCTTCTGAACCTACGCTCATTTATTGCATCGAGCTGAGCATTTGATTGTCATTTCTTCATGTACGCCACCTTTTTCGATCCTAACCTTTGAAGAGTTATCCTCCTCACTCCCCGCAAGCTGACAGAATGTAGTGAATGTGAATCGTTGTACATTTCAAGTCCTGAAGATAATAGACCATGATCCTAACCAATCTCGTTCAAAATGGAGCCGCGATTTTTAAAACATCGTTGACTCTATCAAAATAATAAAATTATATAAAAAAAACCGTAACAGAACTGATCTAGTTTAGACTAAGTCTGTGTGCCACTGAACCTCCGGTGGTCAAAAAACGTCATTCGTTAATTAAAAAATATTGGCCCCACATAAATTATATTTTTACTTTTGTTAAATACTCAAAGCGAATTCCCGGCATTTTCTTAGAAAGCTTAATTTATAAACACAGTATTCTAGGTCTTTTCTTGGTGATAAATCTTGGAGTTTTTATTTATTTTTCGGTGGAACATATTTAAGTGTTTAGTGAAACAAGCCTTCTCACGCCTAAAAATGCCAATTATTAACTGACTAGTTTTTACCCGCGGGTTCGCCCGCATACGCAATATTATTATAATTTATAGCCTATGTGTTATTATGATATACATATAAGCTATATTATTGCAAAGTTTCATCTCAATCAGTTCAGTAGTTTTTGCGTGAAAGATTAACAAACATCCATACATCCATCCATCCATCCATCCATCCTCACAAACTTTCACGTTTATAATCTTAGTAGGATAAGGAATTATTTCAATGTACATATTTGTTTTGTTTTTTGTGTACATCGATACTATCGCCAATTTTGAACTAATTAAAAAATCTTTTTTAATTCGATAAAGTATACTTCCCAAGTGACCCCATTTAAATTTCATCGAAATCGGACGACCCGTTTTTGATGAATCATCAATAATGTACCTACATGTATGTCACATCGATTCGTGCAAAATATTCGAATTCTGTACACGAGGAAAGTCGGTGTTGCGATTTTTTGCAAAATACAATTATTTTATGCGTGAGTTTTATTTGTTTTGTGCGTTGTTCGGTGAACTTCGGTGATCGCTAAGAAACATTAGAAGTCAAACTGAGTAGTATTAAGCCGAGATCATATAGAGTCCTATTCCTAGTCCTATAGACATTTTCGTTTCATTCCAGTTTCAATACTCAATCATTTAATGCAACATAATAAAATTATTTTATATTTTGTGATACGGTACCCACGAGTTCAGCTTTGAGCTATCAGTACTGACAGAAAAACAAGAGATGTTCAAGATCCACCACAGTAACGAGATGGGTTAACAGTGGGACAATTATAGATTCAGATATGATACGTCGAAACATTTGAAGCCGTCAATTATTTTCAAGTTGTTCGTTAATTATCCCCCTTCATACATACAAAGTAGATAGGTACCCTTTGTAACTAACATCTCGTACTGTATGAGAGCATACATAGAGTTTGAACGAGGAGGTTTCGCCAAGTGTCCGCACGTCGATTGCTATCGGACGCAGACGCCACGCTTCACGGGAGGGGTAGATTGCGAGATAGCTATTAGAGGGTAGCTTTCTGCTAGGAGTCAATGTTGCTCGATATTACTTACTCCTTTTTTTATATTTAAATTAATGACCCACAGACTCCAGGGTATGTGTTATTTGTTAAGTAAGTTACATTTAAAAGAATGCGTGACGTATATCTTAGTCTAAGCAAAGAAGATATAATAATACTACGATCTAAGTTAGTAGTTTCAGTGCATTGCAATCATTGGCCGATATTTTGAGGTATTTAGGTTAGCCTTGGTGGTCTTGTGGTAGTGACACCCGCGGATCTACCGCCGATTCAATAGCAATCGCAATAGCAATAGTTTATGACGTCATTTTAATCATTTGGCACCGCCTATGTGATGTCAGCTATCAATAGCTTTGCGCGGATTGCGAAAGCAGTCGTTGAATGAACAACTTTACAAAAATGTACTATTGACAGCTCGATTTGGGACCGCCTAATTATTCAAGATGGCGGAATTGCTTTCGTTGACAGCTATCGCTACTCAATGAAAGCAGTCACCACGAACCAACTGTTTTCATAAAGGCTTTGGTATTTTTTGGATTTTAACTTGGCTATTATTAATTTTGTGACGTTATTTATGTAATTCAGTATTCATTAATTCAACAGCACATGTAATAGATTACAGCTTGTGTTTAATTTTTCTGTTTTATGTGAGAAATGGCGCGAATGTTGTTGCTGGTTGAAGCTGAAGAAGAAAGGCTGAGAAAGATGCTGACTCTACGGAGGAGACAGCTGCGAGAAGAAAGCGAGCCCATGCTGCTGCCGGAGAAGACGTTTATCGAGAATTTTCGCCTTACGAAGAACAATTTTCTGCAACTTAGTGATGACGTAATTCCTCTTTTGCATTCTTCACAGAGAACAACGGCTATTAGGCCGGAGATCAAGGTGTTTATGAATTCAGTGCAACTTACATGATGTGTTAAATAGTGATAATAACAAACATTTACCCACTGTACTGTTTTACAGGTATTGGCGGCATTACAATTTTATGCTAGTGGCAGCTACCAAAAATGTGTAGGCAATGACTTCAGCTTAGGATTGTCACAGACATCTATGTCTGATTGTCTTGCGGAAGTAACAGAGGCATTGAATCATCCTCAGATCTGGAGGAAGTATGTCACTTTCCCAAAAACTTCAGCTGAACGTCGTGAAGTTGCAAGAAGGTAAATAATTGTTATAATGTATGTATTAATTACCTCGATTCAGTTTTTCATTTATTTTCTAACAAAAGCTCTGACTTGTTCTAGGTTCAATGACCAATTTGGATTTCCTGGTGTTCTAGGCTGTATTGATGGTACCCATATTTCTATCATTCGGCCTAGTGAACATGAAGAAGGATATTTCAACAGGAAGATGTACCACTCACTGAATGTGCTAATGGTAAGAAAAATACATAATACATTGGCCGAATAGGTCTTTACAGTGACAGAGATAGTAAATTAAATTAATGTATTCAATTTACAGATATGTGATGCTAATTTACGCATCTTACATGTTGATTCATCATATGGTGGATCAAGTCATGACTCCCATGTATGGAATTGTTGTCCGGTGAAATCTGGGATACAAAGACTCCATGAGATGGGCGAAACCTACTGGTTTTTGGGTAAGTGTGGAACCTGACAAATTCAGTATTAATAAACTCATGTTTACTAATATATATACCTAATGTCTATGATATGTTTTGTTATAATTTTATTAGCCGCACCGTACGTAAAACTCAAAGTATTAGAAATGTAAGCGTCCCTGAGTCGGGCCCTGCGATAAAGGTCATCCTAGTGCAGGGTCCACTGGTATTTTGGTATATCTGTAATCTTTTGGTAAATAAAACATTTTGTATTGTATTTTTTTGTATTTTACATACTTATACTAGCTATCACTGGTTACAGACAGGAGTCCTCTAACCTAACAACAACAAGTATTTTAAAAAAGTTAAATTATTACAGGTGATTCTGGTTATGCACAAAGACCGTGACCGCGAACGTCAGCCAGAGCATTCTCTGGCCACAGTCGACCAAAGACGTCCATCCGCAGTGAGGCAACAACTTGTAGACAGGCTATGGAATGCTCACATGCGCAACCATTGAAGTCATAGGTTAGTAAAGTAGAATGTATCTACATTACATTCATAATGTATATCCTAATCCTAATAATATTATAAACGCGAAAGTTTGTGAGGATGGATGGATGGATGTATGGAGGTTTTAAATAAATAAATATTGGGGGACAACTCACACATGGTCACTGACCCCAAACTAAGCAAAGCTTGTGATATGGCTGCCAGAGACTGATATACTACATATACTTATTTTTAAAATACATACTAATATAGATAGTGTCTAAATAACACCCAGACACAGAGCAAACACCTATGTTCATCACAAAAATGCTTGCCCTGGGTGGGGATCGAACCCACGCCTCTTTGATCCAGAAGTCAGGTTCACTAACCACTGAGCCACCGAGGCAGAGTTTGTTACTTTCCAAATTTTCATGCAAAAACTACTGAACGGATTGAGTTGAAACTTTGCAATAATATAGCTTATATATCAGAATAACACATAGGCTTATAAATTATAATGATATATTGCGTATGCGGGCGAAGCCGCGGGTAAAAACTAGTTTGTATATAATAACTATTCTACTAAGTCGCCCTAGTATAGTATAGTTTCATAATTTTATAGGATGGTGATCTATCCAGCCAGTGGAGCCAAAGCCAGGAGCGGAGCCAGGAGCCAGGAGCGGGCCGGGACCCAGGAATAGAGCCGGGAGCCAGGAGCCAGAAGCCGGAAATATATAATTTTTGTTTTATGTTCCATCAGAACAAAACTGTTGATACCGCCACTAACTATGTAAGACCTACTGTAGGGGTGTTAGGGGAGCTTTGGGCACTTTTTTACATAAACGGTGATAAAACTGTTATTTTTTATCAAAATGAAAATTTTATTTCAAATATATTAAGCACACATATTATTTGGTACCTAGTAATTACAGAACAGAATAGTTTTGGTATTGTTATCAGTTGCAAAGTTAGAAAAGATCTTCTGACAAAACCTCCCGACTGCCCAATGCTCAAAACTCCCGTACAGTTTTTACAATATATGATTTTTGATTCAGATGTAAATAAGTTGCCTGAATAATAACTCTGGAAAACCTTTCCATAAGCTGTTTATTTATTTAATCTATAAATTAGTTGAAATTAAAGAATTTATATAAAATCAATGATCTTTGTAACTTTATATAACTAAATTACACTTCCAATACATAGATATTCTAGGTTTTAAGGTATTAATTGTTATTATGCACCTTTCCTATAGCTGCAAGTTCTATAATGTTAAATTCTATATACTTAATAAAAAAATGTTTGATCTGTGTATTAGAGGTATTTGAAATAAAACAAATCCCAAGAGATGTATGTTGTTAGAACAGGAGTATTAGGGTGGTACATGTTTATCCTGGCAATTCCCTCTATGATGACCCAGCTACAGTAGTGATCTCTCTCATGAGGTGAAATCTGAGAAGAGTACCTACTCCAAGCCTAGTAATTTCCTTTATGATAGAGTGGTAGTAGATTAAATGATACTGAGCGACAGTCTACTGATCCCTGTTAGTTTAGAGATTAAATCTATGACTAGAACCCGACGATCGACGGTCTTCTTCTAGCTGCTCTGCATCTAAGGCCAGCCGCCTCTCCTCCAAGTCCAGCGCCCACTGTGGTGGACCTGTAATAGCAATTTGTTTAATGTTAGAATATGATCAAATTCTAATTCATTAGCGCCCACTGTGGTGGACCTGTAATAGCAATTTGTTTAATGTTCGAATATTATCAAATTCAAATTCATTATCTTTCTATCTAAATAATAGAATATATACAACCACTTTCACACTCATAGCTACCGCTATGGCACTGATCATTGCTGAACATAGGTCTCTTCGCTCAGGGTATTAGATAATTATATTTCATGACTGATCACTGCTGGGCGTCTGCCCTGCTATTACTGCTTCTATTCCTTCTATTATGCTCTGGCTGACGTTCGCGGTCAAGGCGCATAGCCTCCTCGTCGATCTCTGCATGCAGCTCGCAAATGAGTTGTGAAGAACCACACATGCATTTACAATGTTCCCTGCCTTCTTAGGGGTATAGTGCACTGTCCGATGTGCCAATAGGCACCGAAAAAGTGACCAGACACCAAAACATCTCTCCACTACATTCGTTGACCACCACCAATCATAAACACCTTGATCTCCGGCCTAATAGCCGTTGTCCTCTGTGAAGAATGCAAAAGAGAAATTACATCATCGCTAAGATGCAAAAAATTGTTCTTCGTACATAAATAAACTTTACTACTTTTAACTACTTTGTAAATAATAAAGAGATTAATTTGACGTCTATGTTTCGAGTCCCTATATTGTACGGCACGTATTTGGTGACACCAAATCGTGCGGGCAGGAAAGCACGGCCCGTATTTCATGTCCCATGCCACCAATTATCAGGCTGTACCATGAAGTTATAGGTAAAAATGGAGCCAACACTCCTAATACCTATTTGAAGCAAGTACCTATTTATCGCCATCTCACTCGTCTGGGGCCCAACTCTCTTTTCAATAGGGTGATATTACTCTACAAAAACCCAGGACAGATTTATTATGTAAGCGATACAAAAATACTAGGTATACGGAGCGTCACACTAATCGACGTATGGGAAGTTATGCGCAGAGAACTGCGCAAAAGCCGAAATATAGGCCAGAATTCCACGACGCCGATAACTTAAATCATGATGGATTCAGATGTAAATCTTTAGGCACAGACTGCAAATGGCACGGATAATGGTGTGAAGTTGCGTGTAGGTATCTGTCTGTGTGCGTAGACTTCCTGTAAACTGTGTATGCCAAGGAGCCATCGGACCTCACCTTGACCTCTAAGAATGGCAAAGTTTTCTCCACTTCCATCTCATAAGTGAACTTAATGTTAGGATGAATAGAGTTGAAATAATCCACAAACTGGTCAACCCCTTCTTTGTCTGCCTTCATTACCCAAAAGTCCTCCACGGATCGACACTATTTTTCAAGAATAGTTCGTGAAGCGGTGGAACTCAAAAAACATAAGAATTTCAACCGGGGGAATGGATTTCAGTTATCGGCGTCGTGGAATCCTGTTTTCAACAAATGCAAATCGCGTAGTGTAGGTAGAAGGACATTGTTAGATACCGTGAGTGTTGTGTCGTAGTGACAATATTTCAAGTTCAAATTGAATTGGCGGTACCAGCTGTTCCACATTCCAGTCTACCCGTGACCACGGTCGATGCAACTCGACCGAAACGTCAGGATGAAGAGGTATTTATTTATCTCGTAATTTTAGTGCGCGATTAGTCCCGTAGTATACAGTAATAATGTGTTCAAATCGCGAAAGTTTAATAACAACATGGAAACTAAATCTTAAATTTATCATTATTCATATTAAAGGTAATTGAATCGGTGATTTCTAAGACCCACATGTTAAACTTTTCTTGAAATTGAGTTAACTCACAATGATTGGTCACAATTGGTGGGACACAAATTATCATGCCATACACTATCAGGCTGTACATTATCATGTCGTGAATTTTGGGTCGTACATTATTGGCTCCCCATGTTTCCCTCCAAATAAAAATCAAAATGTGAAAAATGCAAATGTCAATGCGTTTCATTTATGCGAATATGCCATGGAATTTTAAAAAATCCCATTCGCATGTATACTTTGATTATAAGTTATATTATAGAAGATATTATAGAAGAAATTCATTTGAAATGTTATTTTCTTATCCTTAATATTTTTTTAATCATATTATTGAGTAAATAAGAAATAAACAAACATTCTGCAAATCAATTGTAATTAGCGGAAACTAAACGCAGAATGTGTCAGAGCACAGATTACAAAAACACAGGTTATCTGTGAAAGCTATAAGCAATTCTCACCAAAACTATTACTTCTATGGTAGGCGGTACCGATAAGCTATTACGATTGCTTGCGAATTGCAATAGCAATAGTAATCGCAATAGTGATAGTTTTGAGTAAGGCGGTCGGCCCGCCGGTAGTGAACGGGGGTTCCTAACTTCTTTGCAGTGATCAGATCAAGGGTGTCCTCGTTTTGGCAACGTCTGCGTTACCAATGGAATTCTTGTGGCTGTCTCTGATGACTTTTGGAGCCCTTTATACTAGCAATATCATTAGGTTTTTGTTTTTTTGTGTCAAAATGAATGTCAAGTATTGATTTGATTGATTGTGTGCGACCAGCACTATCGTGCGGTTGATTTAATTATTCTAACTATTTATAAGACTGGAAGTTACAGCCCTTATACAGGTGTCACATTTTATTTTAGAATTGTTGTAATTAGGCCGACCAATCACAAAGCCAGACATCTTTGGTTAATAAATAATAATAATAATAATAAATAAATATTGGGGGATCTTACACACGGTCTCTGACCCCAAACTAAGCAAAGCTTGTAATATGGCTGCCAGAGACTGATATACATACTACATATACATAATATTAAATACATACTTATATAGATAGTACCTAAATAACACCCAGACACAGAGCAAACACTTATGTTCATCACAAAAATTTTTGCTCTGGGTGGGAATCGAACCCACGCCTCTTTGATCCAGAAGTCAGGTTCACTAACCACTGAGCCACCGAGGCAGTCAAGGTTGGTGGATGACTAGGCTGCAGCCGTAGTGGCAGCTGTCTGGAGAACGCTAAATGAGGGTATAGACAGAATTAAACAAGTCTGCGGATGTGAAGTTAGAAGCAGCGCGAAACCCAATCAACACACAGCTTTATGTGAGCTCCAGTCAAGATTGGATATTGCGCAGCTTGGAGCTAACTTCACATCCGCCGATTTGTATGATTCGACCGATAGCTCCCCAAGGTTGCGATGTGGCTAGTTTGGATGATTTGTGGGATTGTGTTGCCATATGCGAACATTCTATTTTCTCTAGAGACAGACTTTAATGATGACGTTTCGCCATGTCTCCGCAAACGACGATGGTATCGCTACCGCAGACGCCACGCTCCACCGGAGGGGTAGATCGGGAGATATGCGAGGGTAGCTCCCCAAGGCTGCGGCGTGGCCAGTGCGGTGAACTGATTTCTGAAGTTTATGGTATAATTGGAGATTCTAGATACACCAGACCTTGCTTATTTTTGTCAGAAATAAAATGTACCGGATGATGTAGTGTATTTTGAGTGTAAATATACATAGGTACATACTTGCTGACGTGTGTTGTGTTGTGCGACACCCCCAATTTACAGATATTAAATCATCTGTGAGATCGAATCGGAAATGAGTTCGGAAGGACGAACGGAGGAAGACAAGGGTCGAAAAGTTCTCGAAAGGATGCCACGTACCTGCCGGAAGCTCAGCGTAAGATGGATGGACTGTAGGATGTCACGGATGCAAGCCGGTCTTTTTTATTTTATTTTTATTTTTTTATTTTATTTTATTTATTTCTTGTAATCAACAGCGTTACAATAATAATAATAATTATATATTATTATTATTATATCGCAGGGGCGGCTTTGTGGCGAGCCGTCGGTGAGTGGCGACACCGCGTACCCTGATTCCCTGGGGCTAAATGAGACCCCTGACTCCTCTCTTGCCTTAACTGGCTGGCTTGGAGTGGAAACCGCAAGAGCTAAGAACCTAAGCTCCAGGGTGGAAGTGTTAAAGGGCATAACGCCGCTAGTAGCGTCTAGTGAAAGCGCAGCACACCTCTCGACACCCTAAGCCGTCCACACCAATGTTGCCCCTCCGGCGCCAAATTACGGTAGCCTTTATGGGGGGCCCATTTAGTGGATGGCAAGTCACCACCCGCCTAAATATTTTGAAATGAGGCATCACTTGGCGGGTGCCGCACCTCATTCCATAGACCAGCTTATATCATGTAATAATTCATTAAAATAGCCTAAGAAGTACCTATTCCCCGCCTTTACAATAGTTTCCATCTTTCTATCACCCAAAAACTGTATTTTTTTACTTAATAATTGTAAAAGGGCCTCTTGGTGTTGGTTTCGGCCCCACCAATGCCCTTCAAAGATCCGGGGCAACCCGTGAGTTGTAAAACAAATAATAATTACTTATATAAAAAATACAAATAAAGCCAAAACCGATTACAATAATTTAGCATAAATATAAATTATAATTTCAGTAACAACATCCCAATGAAATCCCAATAAAAACCCAATCAAAATGCATATGTGTGTGTTTATGTGTGTGTGTGTGGGTGTGTGTGTGTGCGTGTGTGTGTCTTAAGAAAAAAATCTTCACTGTAGGAGAGGCCTAAGACCAGCTGTCTGAAAAGACAAACACTGAAATTATTTTTAAAATTGTAATGTCTAGATGTATCGATCGGATCGTGGGCTGTCAAAAGTGGCGATGACCCCGCGCGGGATCGGTCCGATCGCGTCACGGTCGGCGCTCGCCATCGCGCCGCAATTAGTGCGTCTGCGCACAGAGATCTAGAGAGAGGGTTTCTCTTTAACCAGCATGCGAGAAACTAATACCTATGTAGCAAAAATCAGCCCACAATACTAGGTACGAAACATATCGGTCTGCTAGCTTAGAGTAAATTATGAATCTCGTGAACTCTCTATACATATACACATATACATATCACTGTAAACACGAACCTTGTAGGTATGAGCTAACCTCAGAACAAAGAAAAATGTTAGATGTTCTATGCAAAAAATCTATTAATTTACGACCTTTATGGAACTGCTGTTTATTTGAATGCCTGAATTTGCAATTGTGTTAAATATGTGTATTGCCATTACGAGAGTGATTACATGTAGATTGTAGGTACGCAAAGAGTTTCTTTCGAAATTATATCCCCGCTGGCCCTGGATCTACGCGATATCGTATATCCAAAACACAATTAGAAATCTGTGTTTTGATATTTTTCTTAGTGTATTTCCAGTCTGTTATGACACAAAAATAATAATTCTTGCTAGTAAAAATAAAATACAATAAAAATACAATACCAGGGTTACACCAGGGGAAAAGGTCCCACGAAAAATGTCGGAGACATATCAGGCGAAGCCGGCCGATTTCGCCCGATATATCTGGCGACATCGCGCGACTTTTGTCCATGTAGTTGTTGATGTTGCCAGACATGTCGAAGGAACGGTCTGAAGTATTGTTAATTATTGAACTAGGTATAATATATATGGCTTACAAATATGTACTCTGAATTATGTAGACATGTAAATTAAATTTTTGAAATAAATGAATATGAATATGAACTCCGGCAACGTCGCGACACCTCACCCAACATCGTTGGCGACATGTGTCGCAGGACATTTATCCCCAAGTGTATCCCTGGCTTAATTCAAAAGGGTATATAAAGATGAAAATTTGCAAAGTAATTTCTGATTTCAGTCAGCTATGTACTTAGAGGATTTAGCTACAATCCTCCAAGACTATATCCCATCTCGCGAGGTTTGTGGCTGGCAGCGGTGCGTGGCGGGCGGTGCGTGGCGACACCGGTAGGCACTACACCTACTTATTAGACTACCGCAATGAGCTAGGCGTTCGGCTGGACAGTGTCTTTAACCTTTCGAGGCTTGGAAGTAATATCATTCATCACTAAGTCAGCCGTAGCGTAAGACATCCTCCTGCGACATATACCACCACGATTGATTTCAAAAATCGGCCGATTGGAAGCATCTTGCTTCCAGTACGTCTCTATGGTCATTATTTATTTGCTTTTATACCTAGGTGTTCTCTACGGCTTTTGATAACATGCTTATTGGTAATCGCATGTCGTAATTCTCTAAGAATGCCTTCTCCTAGT
The DNA here is from genome assembly GCA_949316475.1 of Hypomecis punctinalis. Classification (NCBI taxonomy): domain Eukaryota; kingdom Metazoa; phylum Arthropoda; class Insecta; order Lepidoptera; family Geometridae; genus Hypomecis; species Hypomecis punctinalis. The sequence continues at coordinate 24,986,175 of OX438800.1, read as the reverse complement.
ATTGTAAAAGGTCACTGTGTACACTGTACGAACCATTGGCTGTACATACGTAGGTACAGATATATATAGCATGCGATATCCACACATAATAAAATGCAATTGTGTCTGTACATGAAAGCCGTAGTGGTCTAGAGGTAGTAACACCCGCCTTACAATCGTGAGGTCGTGGGTTCAAATCCCGGTCCCGTACCAATGAGTTCTTTGGAATTTATGTACGGAATTTCACACCACTGGCTTTTCGGTGAAGGAAAACATCGTGAGGCAACCTGCATACGTCCATAGAAGAAATTCGATGGTGTACGTGAATCCACCAACACGCACTGGGCCAGCGTGGTGGATATAGCCCAATCACCCTTCGTGGGTAGGCCGATGTCCTGCAGTGGACTATTAAAAAGGCTGGTACAGATACAGAAACAGACATGAGAACCAATAACCAAATAAATTATCGGAAAGGTGAAAAAAAAATTGTCAGGCGATGTAGGTAAGTATACCGAATCGAACTTCTTGGCGCCTGTGACGTTAGGTACAGGCTGCGGGTAACCCGATCCTCGAGCAGCTGTTGTTAAGAGAACTTCAGCATCAGTTTCAGCCGCCAAGAAATTTAATTCTTCCTATGGAAAAATTACGGTCCCTCGGTCAAAAAAGTAACAAGACCTCAGTGATAAGACTGACCGATCGTCAAGCTAAGGGTGGGCGCAGACGTACCGGCAGCCTCTGCGGCGCCCGGTTGCCAGGCAACGCGGCGCCGCCGCCGGCGCGACGCTCTCGTAAACTGCACGCGGAGGTAATACCAACTGGAAGGAACGAACATGACTCATCAGGATTTTTTCGTAGTTAACTTCAATGAACACTGTAAAAGGGCCAATGAGCCGTGATGGCCAAGTAGGAGATCGTGAAGCGTGGGTTCAACATTAGTTCTACTATAACTACTACATATTATATTCTAGTAGAACTAACCGTACAAAACGACGAATCTGCAAACTCACCCTAGGCTAGCGTGGTTGATATGGCCCAATCACCTTTTGTACCAACAGATTACCCAAACCTAGGTTCAGCAGCACAAATTAAGATCCTTAAATAGACTAGGTTTTAGTAAAGTGAGTTACTGACCGTCAGTAAGCTAAAGCTGGGTGCAGACGACCCGGCAGGCTTCGTGGCGCCGCGCGCTTCCGCCAACACGATGACGCTCTCATAAGGCATGTAGTGCACCATCTGCATGAAACAGATATGACTTGTCAAGTTTTTTATGCTTAGCTCTAGAGCTCAACATTTGAATCAATAGAAAAGAATCGAATACTTTGCTGTCCTGTTCGCACTAGCAAAGTTCTTCAATGTTCGCTCCTGCTCTAATTCGTACTCGTAATCATCACAAATAGAGCTCCTGATTTGTCACATGGTGTTGGCCAAGTTTTTTTAAGTGATTACTTCTCTGGCGGCGTTGTGCATTTTTTGGGATGGATAAAAAATGTTGCACTCGTGTCAGGACATACGACCTGAGTGTCAAGTGGTATATTAAATTATTTTTTAATAGGAATTACTTTTACGTCGCGTTGACCGAGCGCGCCGTGCAAACACGCGAGCACATTGACACACACGCTCGAATTAGCCAATCACAGACGTTGCCGCGCTCGTGTTCGATCGGTTTGGCGCTCGTTACATTACCGTAAAAATACTTACACTTAGCTATTCAGTTTTCTGTACGTGACACAAGATGGCGCTGTGCCATTTCCATAGAAACCACATCAAACGTTAACACCATCGAGCTCCAGCGAAAATCTCGCACTTAGCCCTCTGATCGAAAATTTGTCAGGCGGGGGGAGACTAGACCGCCAGCGAGGTGAAGAAGCAGAAGCACCTAATATCCCCTCTTTCTACCGCACGGTGAAAATGTCTGCCTGCTCTTGCTACTCTGTTTAAGTTGCACAAGGCGCTTGCCCGAGTGTGATATTGTATTTTACGTGCCACATCCATTAGCTCATATCGGGCGTGTCCACAAAACTGCGGATTTAACAAGCGAGCTTAAAAGCCTCTAACTCGGAGCGATTCTGTCGTGCTCCGCTTATGAAGTCATTTTATAGACGAGCTAGCTATGTCCCGCGGAATCGTTTGCAAAATTTATCTACCCATGTAATTTTTTACATGGGTAGATAAATTTTTTACATGGGTAGATTAATTGGTAGGAAAAAAACAAACAACTCTATGATAAGTACAAAAATTGTTCTGACCTTCGACAAAACTCATAAAATCCATGTTTTAATCAAGTTAATAAAGTTTTTTTATAAACCAGCAAATTTTTAAGCGGTTGATCCCATTGAAGAAATTGTCAATGATAAGTTTTTTTTTGTTTAGATTGGTTCGTATTTGACCTTTTTTTGTTTAGATTGGTTCGCATTTAACCGTATTTTGAGGAAACAGATGCTAAATAGAGATGCTGTCTAGGATGTAACACGTATACGGATGTACACGTTTACCTAAGAGTGTTCACTCCATTAAGTACCTGGCAACACCTTTATTTTTTTTTGTCGCGAATATGACTGCACTTCTTTACCAACTCATCTGATGGTAGGTCAAAGGCATTGTAGTCGAAGATGAAGCACAACTTGGCAAAACTGCAACTCGAAATCGTCAAAATATATGAAACATTGTTTTTTTTTGTAAAATTCTTGGTTTGCCTTATAATAAAAGTCGTTCGCGATGATGTTCTGAATTACCTCCATTTGGCTTAGTACACCAGTTCTGGATGAGGTTAATATTATCATTCATCTATACATAACAACGTAAACGTAACAATAGCAACGTAAATTTTTTTCTCTTTTACTCATTCTTTACCTAAAGTGAAACAGAAATAGTCTAATTAGCTATTATAATTACGATGACACCTTCATAATTGGGCCTATTGTATCATAGTCTGTAGCATAGAATTAGAACAAAAGTAATAGAAACCGTACTAAAATACCAAGAGGTACATACATCACTTCGTCCAACTTTCGATATGAAATTTTAAAGGTGTGAAGAAATGATGCACAAACAAACTAGCATTGAGCTATCTCGACTGTCCAAATTTAAAAAAGTAGAAGGTAAAATGATCAGAGATTTGAATCATCTTACTAGAACTAGAGGGTTGAAATTTCTGATCATATTGCAAAAGACAAATTAGAACCACTTTTAACCATTTTTGACCGTTGAACCACCGGAGGAGGTGTACAATTCGACGCCTATATATTTTTTCTTATGTATAACCACGCATAACTTTTTTCACAGTAGTCCGATTTCAATCATTCTTATTTTATTGAAAAGAGTATATATACATGGTTTTTATTTGAGCAAAAATTTGCAAGTATTCTATTACTTTAGTTCTAATTCCATGGTCTGTAGCATATACCTACAGATAGGTATGTACTTAGGTGCTTCTGTGTCCCTAGTTCCCACGACCGGTAGCCGCGTAGTAACTGCTGACAACACTGTGGCGAGGTTAAGGAGCTAGCTGTGTCCGACATCATTATGCTAATTACATAAATATTACAAGCTAAGATGCAATAGTTTCTACGTATGAGTTGTGTACACTCTTACGTCATCATTTTCATTATTAATCCTTCACATATTTCTCCATTCAAAGGTTACTTCCAAAGCTGCAAAGATACTCGTATATCTATAAATAAATAACATATTTATAATGCTGTTGTCACTTGAGGCAATTCTCAAGCACAAAAACGCATGGAAAATCTTCCAAGCTGCTGTCAAATCTGTCAAATAAGTATTGAGATTTGACGTTCCTTGTCTAAAAATCCGACAACAACCACCGAATCGAAATATTTTTCATGTCTCTTTCTAACTAGTGCCATACCTACATCTCGTTCAGATTTTCTCGATCGACCACATTATCCTTCTGGTATCTCTGGTTACTTCAAAGAAAGTCCTATTCTATGAGGCCGTGAATTCTGTTTTTTTTTTCGGTAAAAAAGCATATGAATTTATAAGGTCTGTAATTTATAAATCTAACCCAAAGATTTCTGACTAGTCCAAAATTGCCTTATGGAGTTATAGCATGGATCAGTGTTAATCAGTACATTTAATTAGGTATAACGTTATCATAAATTCAATAAAGTGATAAAAAGTGAATTGTGAAAATTGGTCAAGTGCGAGTCAGGCTCGCATACGAAGGGTTCCGTACCACATGGAGCCCTCTTAGTTCCAATGTAAGCGTCTACCAGTAGCCATTATTAATATCGAGCAAACACCGGCAAACATAATGACGTTTGTTGTTTTGGGGAAAATTAAACATTTTTTTTTATTTTCTTTTTAGTATTTGTTGTTAGCAACAGAAATACCATAATCTGCGAAAATTTCAACTCTCTAGCTAACACGAGGAGATACAGCCTGGTGACAGACAGACGGAAGGACGGACTGCGGAGTGCTAGTAATGGGGTCACATTTATTTATTTATTAACTCAAACTTTTTCATCCATTATTATAAACTTACATTAAGTATAAGTACGCTCGGATCAAACAGTAGGTGCTTACGCGCAATTGCGACGTTAAAGAAACGACCATAAAAAATACTCAAGCATTTAAAATATCACCACGACTAGCAAGCCTCCTAATAAAGAAAAATGCATTTATGAATATTTTTTTCTGAACAAAGCCAAAGAAGTAATACAAAGAGATATTCCATCGTTTCCACGGTCCTTTTCCATCGAGTCGCATTGCTATGCTGTCATGAGGTGACGTGCATAGAAGGTATATCTGATAGACTTTAGGTGTGACACTACTCAGTCATGTATTATTATAACTCAAGGGTATTTTATACGCCCACCATCTAACTCGTGCCTTTTCACATTAATATGGGTAAAAACGTAAATTTCCAAAAAAACTAAATGAAACTTTGTTTCCTCATAAAATTGCAAACGTTTTGTTATATTTTCGGTTGATACATATCTAATTATTGATAAAATAATATTTATCATTTCTTTTTAGGGTTCTGTACCTCAAACGGAAAAAACGGAACCCTTATAGGATCATTTTGTTGTCCGTCTGTCCGTCTGTGTGTATGTCAAGACTCTTTATCTCGGGAACGCGTAAAGATATCGAGTTGAAAGGAGTTGGTAAACTTTTTATATGGGAGGCGGTCCTTGAAAACCGGCAGCGATGCGAGCTGTATTAATGTTTAGTGCCATATTTAAGAATATTATTTCACGCAAAAACATATTTTTGTGTATCGCCGTTTTATTATAATATCTCTTTTTTATTTCACTAAGTAGAAAATATTTAGAATGAACTGGTAATACTAAGAGGAGGTCTACGTAGTCTACGTATCAGTTAGGAATCTTCAAACAACCAATAGCGGGCTGGTATTTTAGAGTTTGACATTTATTTATTTTTTAAAACATGGCGACCAGCCCTCTATTGGTTGTTCAATATTGACAACGTCATTTCCTTTTGCTGTTTCATAATGTCACTGTCAGGTTTTTTTTTCAATTTAGGCTTAATGCAGTTATTTGGCGTAGCACATAGTTCATTTTTCTAATGTTTTTAGAACCCATTTGAAAATTAAATGGCGATGAAAAAAATTCTAAAAAATATGTGTTTGAAAAGATAATTATATAAGCTTTCTATTGGTATATATTTTGTTTCTGCAAGATTTCAAAAACCGCATCTTTTCCATATCCTTTAAACTGTATACGTATATATATAATCTCTTGCAGTTGTGTAAAAGAAAAATTTCTCAGCTATCGTTTATTATTTTTTAAGCCATGAAAACTTAGTGTAGACTTGGTATAACTTGGATTTGCAAATTGACGCGTCATCTGAGCCACGGTAGCGCTCAGTTATAAATACGACCCAAAGTCAGCCATTCGAAAATTGTCCGTGCCGAATGCCTAACTTCGATTGCTAAGAAGCACTTAATCAAACTACGTTATGAGAACTACAGTAATCCTACTTCAAGATTACAAGGCCGAAGACATAGGGACGTATTTAGGTTAGTTGACAAGACAAAGTTTTATGATCGAACAAAGTCGGACAAAACGTTTTGAGGCCCGTAAACGCACATAAATCTTATTGAAGCGATAAATATCTGCTTATTTGGAAGAACCAAATTGATTTGCGATTATCTGAGCGATAATAGGGCGCAGACACAGCCGGGGAGGCTGCGCGGGCCGCCGCCATTCGATGCAAATTCTCACAGCGACCGTCGCACGGCGCGTGGTGCAAATGTTTGAGAAACGCGATTTATTGACAGTGTAAGCTTTCTGTATTGTTTTTCGATATGATTTAATCCTGTACATATAAGTTTTCTGCTAGGTACTAAGCAGAAAGGGAGTGGTTAAGAGCATCATTACAAACAACTTTTTCTATTGGGTCAACCCGGAATTAGAAATTTTTTGTCTTGGAATTCCAGCTCCCCGATCGCCTTAGCAATAGCAATCGTAATAGCAATCGTTTATGACTTCATTTTAGTCATTTATTATTATTATTAATGTGACGTTAGCTTTCAACGATTGCTTTCGCAATCCGCGCAAAGCAATTGATGGCTAACGTCACATAGGCGATGCCAAATGACTAAAATGAAGTCATAAACAATTGCTATTACGATTGCTATTGCTTAGGCGGTCGGGCAGGTCAGTAAATCAGCTAATTCATATATTTTGTCGATACTATGTTGCAAATTTGTATGGAACAGCAGTTCTGTATGATTTTTTATTTCGAATTCTAGGTTCGCCCCATTATAAAATTTGTTTATAATTATGGTCTCATTCGCCCCCTTTCGGATAAGTACAGGGCAAACAGATAAATTTAATTCAATCAATTGGAACTATTATACATAATAGTTCCAATTGATTAAATTACATTTATTTGTATTTTTTTATTTGTACTCTCCGTACCAAAAAGAAAACTCGATACCTATTATATTTTGTTTGAGCGACATACAAATTTTGGAAATTAGTGTACTTATACTTATCGGTATTTTTCTATAAGGGACGTCACTCATATGATGATGATAAGGATAATACAGTTGTTTCTATCACAATATAGTTTTTATAAAAATACCTGTACCTGTACCAGCTGTAACGGCTGCTACCTTATAATCACAGGCAGTCCTCGTAAACAACTTTAAACTGTCGCGCGGTTTGACCAATAGCGCGGTCCGCGGCAAATACGCCTACCTAGCCAGCCGGCATGACCTTGCGTGACATTCGACGACGAGGAAGCCACCTCGCGCTATCGTTGAGACTCTTACTTTGTTCGCTGAGAAGTTTTGTAATTTCGTAGAATTGCCACTAAGTATTGTGATTAATTATACCCCAAATTGGGTAAGTGTTTCTAAAAATCTTATCGTGCATTAGCTAGTGATCATGACGTTTCAACATTCAAATAATATGTTCAAAATTCTTAATAACAGCCAATTATTAATTCTTTTAACGTTTTAATCATTATTTTAATTATTCCCTAAAATCAATATATCTTTAACATCTTGATTTCAATCAATTAACTAGTAAAATCACTGCTTAGTTCTTTACTTTACCCACTTGTTCTTTAAAATATTCATCGAACATTATATTTGAATTTACCTAGATAATCTTATTCCATGCTTTTCATTGTATATTTTTCATAATTTAGCTATATAAATATTGTACAAGTTTGACTGCCCTCATCTTAGATACTATTCACTGCATTAGATACCATTGGTACTTGCTTTTGCTTCGCGTGACTTGGATGAATGTGGCAGTCAAACATCGAATCTGGGCAATTTCTAAGACGTCCAAAATTATTAACTTCCAGGGTTCAATCGCACGGCAAGTAAAAACGTCGCTCCCCGCTTGCTCACTGGAACGGACTCTTCAGACGACGTCACTTGCCCCGTGCCCTACTCCCACTCGTATCCCGTTTGTTCATCGTGACGAGGGTGAACTACATCGGTCTCTTCAGACTAGGCCACTTAGTGCCCTGGTATCTCCGAGGCGAAGTTGCCAGCTGCCCTACTAATTGTCAGCTGCCCTACAACTGCGCACTTCGGGGACGACTTGCCACCTACGTATCCGACGCCACCGCTCGCGACGGATTGCGAATTCAAGGCCAGTGTATCTTACCTATATTAGACAACACGTCTCGGTTTATGAATGTGCCTTACCCCGATCCATCTAGCTTCTATTTCTCTTGTGGTTATCATTTAAAATCTCTTTGTCTTCTAAATCAAACTACCCTCTTGTTTAACTTCGCTGATTGTTTTTTTTTAAATATATACCTTTTGTTAACTATCTAGTTGTTCTTATTACCTCCCTATACTCAGGTTTGTAGATTAACCAGAAACGTTACACAGCGTTTTTTAATAGTCCAATGCAGGACGTAGATCTACCCATAAACTCACAAAAGGTAATTTAGCCATATACAGCACGCTGGCTCAGTGCGGATTGGTAGATTCACACACCATCGAATGCCATCGAAACCCTTCCACGGATGTATGGCTGCTTGCCTTCACTTAAAAGTCAATGGTGTGAAATTCATTAGGTGCCTACATTCTAAAGTAACTCATTGGTACGAGATCGGGATTTGACCCCATGACTTCACGATTGTAGGGCGGGTGCTACTACCACTAGTCCACCACGGCTTCTACAATCTATTATATAAAAGGCTTCCCTGAGTGACTGACTGACAGACAGCCTAGAGCCCAAACCGCTTAAGATATGAGCTTGAAATTTGGGATATAGGTACATTGAACGACGTAATGGAGCACTAAGGACGAAAATTTTGAACTTTCGACTTCTAAGGGGGTAAAACGGGCCCTTTTCGTTTGTATGTAACTTTTTATTCCATGTACCGATTGACTTAAAACTTTGTATACATGCTTTTCAAACAAAATAAAAGTTACGTTTTTTCCTGTTTTTCCGAATTTTCCTCATCTAAGGGGTCAAATAAGGTCCCAAAGTTGGTGAAAAAAGCGTCAATTTCATCGAACCAGCTGAACGGTTATGGTTGAAAATTGGTATGAAGGAAGCACTCAGCATGTTTTAATACAGAAACTAATAAAATCCAGGAAAATCTATAAGGTTCCTTAGGGATACGCAAAATTAATAAGTTTAGACTACAGCCCAAACCGCTGAAGATATGAGCTTGAAATTTGGGATATAGGTACATTGAACGACGTAATGGAGCACTAAGGACGAAAATTTTGAACTTTCGACCTCTAAAGGGGTAAAACGGGCCCTTTTCGTTTGTATGTAACTTTTTATTCCCTGTACCGATTGATTTAAAACTTTGTATACATGCTTTTCAAACAAAATAAAAGTTACGTTTTTTTCTGTTTTTCCGAATTTTACTCATCTAAGGGGTCAAATAAGGTCCCAAAGTTGGTGAAAAAAGCGTCAATTACATCGAACCAGCTGAACGGTTATGGTTGAAAATTGGTATGAAGGAAGCACACAGCATGTTTTAATACAGAAACTAATAAAATCCAGGAAAATCTATAAGGTTCCTTAGGGATACGCAAAATTAATAAGTTTAGGCTACAGCCCAAACCTCTGTAGATACGAGCTTGATACGTACATCGTACGACATAATGAAGCACTAAAGATGAAAAACGTACCCAACTCTAACTTACGGGGTAAAACGGGCCCTTTTTGTTTGCATGTAACTTCTTATTCCCTGTACCGATTGACATGAAACTTTGTATAGATGCTTTTGAGACTAAATAAAAAATATGGCTGTACCTGTTTTCTAAATTTTCCTTAAAAAAATCCTTAGGGGTCAGATACGTCCCAAAACTTCAATGCGCTTTTTTAGTATCTAGGATTATGATAATGATAGTTTATCTTTAAATGGGGCAAAATTGGTCCCCAAACGTTTACGATTTTTTTTATTTTGTGAGCCAATAGTCTTAAGCTTAGCGCACATATGGATCAATATAGGTATTTTACTATGGGATCAACCCTGACAAGCGAAAATTACCTACATTTTCCATACATTTTGTCGCGGGTCGATGAAATTTTTGTGTTGAACAGCTGATTTTATTCACGTGCTTTTGGGGTTGGTACCATTGTAAAAGTTAATCAAATTATGAGTATAATAGCATCCTAGAATTACGACTTGTGTGCCATTTTTTCATTTGCCTGGAAAATTAAATTTCTAATGACTTAATGAAACATGTCGAATACCTGTACCGGCCTTAATTAATAGTGCACTACTGAAAATAGGTACTACGAATAGCACTACGGATAATAGAAACAGGTGGGTCTTAAGATGAACATGGACAAGACGAAAGTCATGTGTAATTCCCATGTTTTACCTACCCCGATTTCTGTTGGAAACTCGGTTCTTGAAGTCGTTGACTCGTACGTCTACCTAGGACAAGTGGTCCAGTTAGGTAGGTCCGACTTCAACGAAGAGGCCAATCGACGAATTCAACTCGGCTGGGCAGCGTTCGGAAAAGTGCATAGTGTCTTCTCGTCCGACATACCTCAGTGCCTCAAGTCGAAAGTTTTCGACCAGTGTGTGTTGCCAGTGATGACTTATGGCACAGAAACGTGGTCTCTCACTATGGGCCTTATTAGTAAGCTCCAAGTAGCCCAACGAGCTATGGAGAGGGCTATGCTTGGAGTCTCTCTGCGAGATCTTTAATGAGGAGATCCGTAGAGAAAGTTAAAGTTACCGACATAGCCCAACGGATTGGCAAGTTGAAATGGCAATGGGCAGGGCACATAGCGCGGAGGGCTTATGACTTTTCGAGTGGAGACCAGGTACCGGCAAGCGCAGCGTAGGACGTCCACCCACAAGGTGGACGGATGACCTCATTAAGACCGCAGGATCGCGCTGGATACAAGCCGCTTCCAACTGGTCTTATTGGAGATCCATAGGGAAGGCCTATGTCCAGCAGTGGACGTCCTGCGGCTGATGGATGACTGAAAATAGGCCTATCCGCGAAGGGTAATTGGGCCATATCCATCACGCCGGCCAAGCATGGGTTGCTGAATTCACATACGACATTGATTTTTTCTACGTACGTACAGGTTGCCTCAATGTTTTCCAGCAAAGAAAAGTGAAATTTATTACATAGTTACTCATACAATTATTATTATTGGCTCCCTCGGTGGCTCAGTGGTTGACCCTGACTCCTGGGTCAAAGAGGCGTGGGTTTGATTCCCAGGGCAAATATTTATGTGATGTTCATTTATGTGTTTGCTCTGTGTTTGAGTGTTATTAATGTATTTTTATTTTTTTATTTAACACTTTATTGCACACTATTTGTACACAAGGAGGACTTAACGCTAAACAGCATTATCTGCCAGTCAACCTACATGTATAAATAAATAAATAAATATATCTTTATTGTACACAGAAACACAGTACAGAAACTATACAATATGCTGTACAATGGCGGCCTTATCGCCTTTGGCGATTTCTACCAGGCAACCTTTGGATGGACTGGAATTATTCTAAAAATAGGAGTATGGTCGGTGGTGTATACAATACAGTACATACATTGAAATACATGTATATGTAGTATATCAGTCTCTGCCAGCCAAATCACAAACTTTGCTTAGTTTGGGATCAGAGACCGTGTGTGAGATGTCCTCCAATATTTATTTTATATATTTATTTATTATTGAGTTAATTTCAGAAATTCGGCAATTTATCATCCAAAAATTCACGTATGTACTCTGTAATAAGCTTTAGATACAAGTAAATTAAATAACCAAATACTGAGACAATTCAGGCTAAACCGTAGGCATTATTTTGCAAGTAATACAATAATAGGCTCAGTTATGAAGACGCCATAGTAAATATAATAACAACATAAAAAGTGTTCTCTCTATCGAATGCTTAAAGTTAAAATGAAACAGATATAATTATGATAATTAGCTATTATTATTACGATGGCGCCTTCATAATCGAGCCTAATGCGGGCTTAACCACGAGCTACTATTATTTTAAGTAAGTGCCATGAAAACGCGGGCCTAACTGTGGGTTTTTATCATTTTAAGCAGTTACGAAAATAACGCGGGCCCGACCGTGGGCTATTATCATTACAAGCAATACAAAAACGCAGGCTAACGGCATGCTATTATAATTTTAAGGAGTTATTAAGACAACACGGGCCAGACCGCGAACTATTAGATATTATTATAAGCAAATGCCAAGATAACGCGGGTTGAACCGCGGGCTGTTATTTTAATTAAGTAAGTATTAAAACAACGTGGGCCAAACTGTGGGTTATTATCTTTGTAAGTACCTAATTATTAACACAACGCGAGCTAAACCGCGGGCTTTTATCATTTTGAGCAAGTACTAAGAGAATACGGGCCAGACCATGGGCTATTATCATTGTAAGTAATACGACAATGCAGGCCAAACGGCGAGCTTTTATAATTTTAAGCAAGTATTAAGACATCGCAGTCAATGCTGCGTGCTATAAATAACCATCTTAAGCAAGTACTAACAATACGCGGGCCAAACCGTGATCTATTATCATTATAGGCAAATACTGTTACAATTTTGACCAAACCGTGGGCATTATCCTTGCAAGTAATTTTAAGCAAGTATTAAGACAACGACAAAACAAAATTGCGGACTATTAGATATTATTATAAGCATGTACAAAGGCAACGTAGATCAAACCGCGGGCTCTTTTCATTTTAAGTAAGTACCTATGTACTAAGTCAACGCGGGCGAAGCCGCGGGTTTTAAGCTAGTTATTTATATACTAGTTTTTACCCGCGGCTTCGCCCGCATGTTATTTTGATTTTTGACGCAATATCATTATAATTTATAGCCTATATGTTATTCTGATATACAAGGTGTAACGGAAAGGCTGTATACATAAAACGTGGGTTGATACTATACCTTATATAGATGCTGTATGCGAAATTCCGAGGCAAAATAACAACATTCACTTTTAAAAAAAAATAAAAAAATATGACTGACTAGAAAAATCTTTTGCACGTAAACAAACATGTCACAACAAGGAGGTGTGGTCTGATTTTGATGGGCAAGGTCGTGTTATTGACCTCACAGCTGTTTAGTGTGATAGTGCTGTGCAAATGTGAATTAGTCATAAAAATGACTAGTTTTTCAAAAAAAGATTAAAAATCAGCAAACGAACTTACACGTCTAAACATGCCCCCAACTAGTTTGTTATCGTTATCTGATTTGGTACTTTCAGTATGTATACAGTCTTTCCGTTACACGTTGTATAAGCTATATTATTGCAAAGTTTCATCTCAATCCGTTCAGTAGTTTTTGCGTGAAAGAGTAACAAACATCCATACCATATCCGTCCATCCTCACAAACTTTCGCGTTTATAATATTAGTAGGATGTTGAAAATTGCAATTGTCTCCGCTCGGTTTCCATGACTTGCACCTCCGCCGCCCGGTATGCCTGGAATGCAATATTCACTTCTACGGTGTAAGGGCCGCCTTTAAATAGCTGCGCGAACGCATGAGGGATTATGGGATCGAATCTCGATTGTTTCGCACGCGGGACATACCTACTTTACTACACTCATTACACATGCTGGGAAAAATGTGGGTTTGATCATTTGGGTATTTATTTGCAACCTTGGTACCTACTACATTTATAAAACAAATCAATGCTAAGAGCCACCTTGACTCGACTAAACATTCGATTACGAGTTATATGCGTCACAGACACTCGTTAAACTCTTTACATCCTTTTTTTTTGTAATTGGTGAAAAAGGCTCTAACTACTTTCTACTGGAAGCGGTTTTCATCCAGTAATATCAGTCTTCTTTTCGTCCATAGGTCGACCACTGCTGGAGAGATCTCCACTACCTACACTTGTATCTAGTGTGGCCATTTGTCCGCCGATGGACGTCCTATTATGCGCTTCCCGGTACGTAGTCTCCACTCGAGGACTTATCGATCCCATCGGTCATCAGTCCTCCAAGTATTGCCTATTTATTTCAACGTTCTAATTCGTTGGGCTACATACTGTATTGTACCAGCCTTTATTAAGAGTCCACTGCAGGACGTAGTCCTACCCACGAAAGGTGATTGGGCCACATGCACGACGCTGGACCAGTGCGATTTGGTGAATTCATATATGCCATTGAATTTCTTCTACGGACGTATGCAGGTTGCTTCACGATGTTTTCCTTCACCGAAATGCCAGTGCTGTAAAATTCCGTACATAAATCCCAAAGAACTCATTGGTACGGGACCGGGATTTAAACCCACGCCCTCACGATTGTAAAGCAGGTGTCGGCTCTCTAGGCCATGGCAGTGGTTAGCTGTGCTAAATATCGGTTCAAAAATAGCTTTCCTGATCCAATTTCGCAGAGAGACTACGAGCCTTTACTTAATAGCTCGTTGGTCTACTTGGAGCTAGGTAGATAATAAAGCTAGTAAGAGATCACGTTTCCATGCCGTCAGTCAGTTGTCACCTTTGCTTAAACAGCCTGGATGTCACCTCCGTATCCCACCCTCTACATCAAAGCCCCGCCACCCTACGAGCTAATTAGACAGCTAGGCAGGTATCACACCCCGCAATATATCACTAGCCCCGAACGTGTCTACGCACTGCTGCACCGGCTTAAGCAATAACTTGAAAAAATTGTATGCGATACCGGGAAGGTGACTCTATTCGGAACAGGATAGTACGCAATGTAATAACAGTATGAGCCATGCCTCACGAACAAGTCACGCCTTTTCAACCTTTTGTTACTTTCGTAAGTATGAAATTTACAAAAGGTAAATTATTTGACGACTTTGTACGTACAAGGTCTAAATTGAAAAACAAATACCTACTAAACTTTTTTTTTATGTGGGCGAGTGCAATTAATTGGTTCTGAAATCAAGTGCCCCTGTTTTTACTACAGAGAAAGGAGTTCTAATCAAATTAAGTCTGATGAGTAAACGTGATAGTAACTTTACAATTTAATCCGATTGATGATCGGTAAGTAAATGCTCGTCGGAAATTATTAAGTACTGAAATTTACCTACTGCTCAGTGGCGTAGCGTGCCTTGGCGGAGTCCCGTATAAAAATTTGTTTGAATCCCTTACGAAAGGTACGTATGGATTTCTCACAAAATAAAAAAAATGTTTGGATAAAATTAATTAAATATTTATTCGTCATTAATTCGTAATTATGTTTCTGTAAGTATCATAAGAAAAGAAAGAAAACTGAAAGATGTCGGTCTAGGGGCAACATCGTAACCACGGTGGGACAGGGTGGGGCGCTTGCCCCACCCTGGCCCACCGTGGCTACGCCCATGCACTCCTTGCCTTTTTTCGGCAAACTTAACTATTATAAATCTTCTAATACTACTAATCCAAAAGAACAATTGTTTGTATTGTTAAACAATCTAATGCACAATGATATAAAACTAAAAATTTCTGAAATAAAAAAAACGGGAATTTTTTATTATTTTTTGCTTACGCACGTTTGGGGCTCCTGTGGATCGGGGGCCCCGTGTATTTGATACGGCTGATACGGCAGTAGCTACGCCCCTGCTACTGCTTGAGTGTGGATTATTATTAAATATGTCATTTTGTCGTAGGTACAAAATAAAAAAAAACATTAATTAGCTCGGGTGTCAGCCCGTATATCATAACCTTTAACTGCTACAGCTGTAGTTCCCTTACTGCAATCACAGAAACGCAATCTAGTGTGGGAGCGCAATGGCGTAGTAAATGTGAAAAGGACACGTCCGCGGATCATTCGGCGCGCGATTGTCGGCAGGCACGCATTCTGTGGCCATTGGGGACGGTCCGCGCTTTTGGCGGGGACACGCTGTTTGTTTGTTGGGGGTTTTTTACTACCTAATTATGAGAGAGTAATGTTTTTTTTGGGAAGTGAAATGAGTCACCCGGAAGATACAAAGTTAGTATACTTAGGCCGGGTGGCTAGCTTTGGTACCAGAGTTTTTAACCCGCCTCTGATATGGCTAAACGGTTAAAAACTGTGACCTATAATTTAATGCATTATCTGAGCCATGGTAGCGTTCAGTTGTAAATGACAGCCGCGGTCTCCCTTCCGAAGACTAAGTTCGTATAGGCCGGGTATTTATCCCTGAATCCTGGTGTCTTTTATATTATGTATAAGTAAACCTACTTATTAGAATTTATTAAAATGTATGTTGTTTAAGTAAGTATATTTAACACATTTATGCACACCCTGTCGCCTAAACCTTTTTGACCGACGAACCACCGGAGGAGGTATACAATTCGACGCGTATTTTTTTATGCATAATCACGCATAACTTTTTTCGTAGTAGTCCGATTTCAATAATTCTTTTTTTATTGGAAAGAGTATACTTTGAAATTGGTCCCATTTAAATTTTATCGAAATCGGCTCAGCCATTTTTGATAAATCAACAATAATATCAAAAATGCTACATCGATCCGTGCGAAATATTCGCAAATTCTGTACACAGGTGAAGTCGGTCACGCTAATTTTTGCAAAAAATAATCTTGTTGTTTATCCTTCACATGTAACGGTTGCCTGGAAGAAATTGTTTTTTTTTGGCGATAAGGTCGCCAACACTATAGTTTAAGTTTAAATAAATAAATAATACATTTATTTGACTTTTCTTATGGCTATGTACAGAAAAAGGTACAGTAATACAGTTTTATAGTATACTTATAACTAATTGTTAAAGTTATTATGCAACATACATTGAGACCGTGAACTGTACATACTTGTGGGTGAACCCTAAATCCCACACTAGGAGAATTCCTGTGTCGTGGGATTTAGTGCCTTCCGTATTAATATTGAATGAAGTTAATGGTTACGTGTAGTCTAAATTAACAGTAGGTATAAGTTTCGTAAATTACTTAATATAAGTGTAGAAAACAGCAAAAATAAAATATTAAATTTACATTAAGGGTAGGCAAGATATTTAATATTGTAGTCAATAAAACAATGATCCCAGGCTGAGTCTAATAATAATTGCGAACTATGAATAAAATTACATGTGTGCATAAAACGTACTTATATAGATAATGCAAATGAATAATATAATGAGCTATAGCAATAATATGTATAGTTGTATACTGTTATTATACTTATATACGTTTTCCTAGTTTATTTAAGTTTTGGTATAGCAATAAAGAATTTATCTATCTATCTATGTCAGAGTTTTTTAAGGCCGCCGAAGGCCTCTGATATGGCTAGAGGGTTAAAACAGTCGAGACCCACAATTTCAAGTGATATTCGAGCCACGGTGGCGCTCAGTTGGAAATGCCACCCGCGTCATCCAACCGAAGACTGGGCATTCCGAACGTTGCTTAACTTTGGTGGTGCTACGCTATGAGTTACTAAGAAGATACTAAGTATAGGCCGGGTGGCTAGCCCTGGTGTCAGAGTTTTTAAGCCTCTTAAAGGCATCTGATATGCCTAAATGGTTAAAACAATAGGGCCTACATTTAATATGTCATCCGAGCCATGATAGCGCTACATACAAACACGCTATCCGCGGCTATCCATTCTAAAACTGTCCATAATAAGTCTCGCAGATGCAGCAGCACAATCGCATGGCCGATCTATCAAAGTCCGATCTTCTAAGGTTTAATCTAGTTCTACTAATTTTCCGTGGAACTTCTTTGATGTGAAAGACTTTAGTAAGTAAAGACTCTACCAAAAGGAGTGGTGCTGGGTGAACCCACTACAGATACTATGTAGGAAATATTGATCAGCTTAAGACGCACTTACGAAAGTATGTATTCGCTAAAGTCGCCAAACAATTTACAACAAATATTTTTAAAATACAAGCTTTTGAGATCCTGGATATCATGTAGCAGTAGAGTGCTGGACAACACAAGTAAAACGAGCCCAAACACGACGGATCTATCTTGTTTTGTACAGGAGTTCCTATGGCCACTTTCCGACTTCATCATCAGATCAGCTCTATTCTAAGGTACCATATTATTGCATTGTCACGCGATATAAATATGCGCGCAAAATTTTAGCTCAATCGGAAACCGGGAAGTCGGTCAAATTTGACTTGCAAGATTCCACTCGAACTTACATCCATTGCAAAGTTAATAAAAGATTGTAAAAAAAATCTACAATAGACATACGGTATGCAAATCAACTCTTCGCTCAGCTCCGTTTCGCTGTAGTAGGGTACGGGAGTAGCCAACATTTTATACCTTTAAATAATTAAGCCTTCGATCCTCTGGGTAACGTTACATAAAACACTGTTATTTTTTAACCTTTCCGTTTTAAACACATTATCATTATACTACAGGGGTTTATTACGTGATAATGTCATACTTACCGAAATGTTTTAATGTGTAGTTTCAAAAAAGCTATACATAAGTAATTATTTTTGATACATGATTTCTACTAAGGCTCTTTCAAGATTTTCATCAAATTTAATTGGCTGATTAGACTCTTTAGCTTTTGAGACCATTATCAACGTTTTCATTTGCGGGCTTTTCTATCACTGCTCTTCTCTGCTTTCTGCTTTTTGTTTTTTTTTTCTACTCTACTCTACTCTACCTGAGACTTTGACTCTACTTTGCTTTGTCAAGACAAACCAAATCTTGGTATTTAGACAATGTTTAATGTAATCACTATTGTTTTAAGTTTTTGAATAATTTAAAAAAAAGGCGATTGCTGCTCTATATTTTTAGGGTTCCGTACCTCAAACGGCAAAAACGGAACCCATATAGGATCACTTTGTTGTCCGTCTGTCCGTCTGTGTGTATGTCAAGACTCTTTATCTCGGGAACGCGTAAAGATATCGAGTTGAAATTTAAACTGTGTACGTATATTTATGGTATCTTACTGTTGTGTAAAAGAAAAACTTCTCACTTATCGTTTAAAAAAGTTAGAGCCGTTTATGTCGTAAAATACTGCATATTTCGCACTCACAAAAATCAAAACCTACAGGGTTACTACTTGGCGAGAAGCATTGTCTCAGAGTAAACATATAGGAATAAATCTGAAAACTGTACATTTTTATTTAAATCACAAAAAAAATAGGGCCTTTAAATTCACAAAATGTGTTTTTAAAGGCCCTATTTGTGTTCACATGTGGTTCAAAGTGAGTAAATCGTATCATGTAAGGTATCATATAAAAGAACTTCATTAGGACATGCTAAAACAGGTTTTTAATTATTTTTGTTTGTCGATGTGCGAGCCTGACTCGCACTTGTCCGGTTTTTTTTATTTATATTTCATTTATTACTTGACTTGGGTTTACGTAGTACAGATTGGAATGCCAATATAAATAGTCCGCCATATTCAGCCTTTCGGCACGCAATATCAGTTACAAACATAGTAGGTTTTTACTATACTATTACATTACAATTGAGCCAAAAAGTAGTCATAAGGATGACTTTCATCAACATTTTAGTGGTAATAATGATGAAGATTACCGAAAATATCGTAACAGTTGCTTTGTTTCAAAATACTGTCCTCGCAGTTGCACAGACACGGGACTTTGCAAATTAATCGGAGCCCTTGTAATCTGGCTCGTTAGGTGCAGACCCGCGGTGCGCAGTCTCACAGCAGCGATACGATGCTATACGATTATCGAAGCGATTATTTTGCTCTACTATAGCAAATAAATCTGCGTCTGACCTCCAACATGCCTGATGGTAAGCGACGTTGGGGTTGAAAGTAAAGCATGCAGACTTCTGAAATATATGTATGTACCTACTAGTTTTTACCCGCGGCTTCGCCCGCATGAAATTTTGATTTTTGTCGCAATATCATTATAATTTATAGCCTATGTGTTATTCTGATATATAATCTATATTATCGCAAAGTTTCATCTTAATCCGTTCAGTAGTTTTTGCGTGAAAGAGTAACAAACATCCATCCATCCATCCTCACAAACTCACAAACTTTCGTGTTTATAATATTAATAGGATGTATGTAGCTTTCACTCCGACTATAAAAATGAGTACTTTTGTTGTTATTTATCTACATCCTACATATCTCTGTGTATGCTAATATTAAGTTAATTCTTGAGCCGCTAAGGTTTGCGTCAGCAAGTTGCGTAATTTGTTTGATCTTGATAAACCAAGTAGCACGCGGATCGTCTGCTCTAATTGTTTGAGTCTAAGTATATTGGAATTCTATGGAGACAACGTAGCGTCGATATAGCAAAGCCTATTATGAAGACTGGTGGGACGCTGCGCTAATGTAGTAAGGTCCACCGCGGCACCCACGCGGGCTGCTACAGGACCATAGAAAATCTATTAGGTACCACGATATCAACGAAGCATTCGTATAGCACAGTTAACATGAAGTCTGGTAGGACGTAGATGTAGTGAGGCAGCAGACCATCGGCGCGCGCTACCACTAGAAATCAAGACTATTAAGCCATGAAGCCATGATTCCTAGGTAGAATTCAACGTCAACATCGCATTCGTATAGCACAGCCAACATGAAGCCTGGTAAAAAACAGGTAAAGTGATGTAGCCGACCATCCCACCACACACGCCACCGCCAGCTAGTTAGCCGACAACATAGCATTGGCATAGCTCAACTAACTCAAACCTGGTGAGACGCAAATGTAGAGAAGCAGCAGACTACCCGGAAGCACTACCATCAGCTACTTAGCTAGTATATTAGAAGCCACCATGCCAACGTAGCATTGGTGTAGCCCAGCTAACATGAAACCAGGTAGGGCGCAGGTGTAATAAAGCAGCAGACCACCAGCGCGCGCTACCACAGAACTATCAAATCTATTAAAAACCATGATGACAACGTAGCTTTCGTATAGCACAGCTAAAATCAAGCCTGCTGAAACGCGCTGAGGGTGTAGTGAGGCAACAGAACTATCACACATGCCATCGCCAGCTAGTTACCCGATAACGACAACGTAGCATTGGTATAGTACAGCTAACATCAAGCCTGGTGGGACGCGTCTGTAGTGATGCAACAGAACTATCACATATGCCACCACCAGCTAGTTACCCGATAACGACAACGTAGCATTGGTGTAGTACAGCTAACATCAAGCCTGGTGGGACGCGTGTGTAGTGAGGAAGAGAACTATCACACATGCCACCACCAGCTAGTTACCCGATAACGACAACGTAGCATTGGTGTAGTACAGCTAACATCAGGCCTGGTGGGACGCGTTTGTAGTGAGGAACAGAACTATCACACATGCCACCGCCTGCTAGTTACCCGATAACGACAACGTAGCATTGGTATAGCATAGCTAACATGGACCATGGTGGGACGCGGGTGTAGTGAGGCAGCAGACCACCGGCGCGCGCCGCCGCGGCTCTGTAATCTGAGCGCGCGCAGGGCCTCGCTTGCTGTGCGACACCACTTTACCATTAACCGACTGTCTGAGAAAGGAGAGAATATACTTTTCGGCTGGATGTTCTGAAAATTGAAGAAAGTTACTAATAGCGAATATATCAGAATTTTTGATGCTAATATCTACAGCCTTTGAAACTTTGTAATTAAGTCGTTGGGTAGTGATTTAACTTAATTATACTATTGCATGTCCGCTAGGACAAACTGTTGAGACCAACCATTTGTTTCACCTATGTACACAGTTTGAAGCAATAAAAAATTACTTTACTTTACTTGCAGTTAACAGTTCAGTATGACCACTCGAGCAGCAAAAAAGGAAAAAGAAGTACCTAAAGTTTTTTTGTCAATGAACCGTTCTCTGAAATTTACACCTAGAGCCTCACGCCCTCATTTTAAAAAGTTATTTGAATAAGAGCAATATAATGATCTCAAAATCCCAAGTGTTCTTATTTAAAAACAAAATGGCGAATTTTTGGTGTCAAAATGTTAATAAGTTACCCTTAATTTTTTTAGTGCGTTGCTTATCTCTTGATTATGAGCAGTCGGTTTTTTAAAACTAATTTGAAGTTTTAAAGAAATTAATAGCTCCCTATTAATTTCTTTAAAAGCCAAATTATGCCAAATTATGGGAACAATAATTAATTTGTGGTCGGATGATCAGGTGGGTTATAAGCGGACTCGATTTAAACGAGAGGAGACTTGAGGTAGATACCTCACTATTAATATACCTCAGCTATATTATACTCTATAAAATTTAACTTGATCTTTGCGACAGCTGTCAGAAAAATCATGCCTATGAAGTCCTGAATTTCTTAATAGTACAGACAGTACCTGTCAATGTCATACTCTATGGGCATGCCGATTAGTGATGGGCGACGAATGATCGTGACCAGAGTTTTTGATAGAGTTTTAATTAAAATATCGATAGTTTATGGTGACGATATTTTAAATAAAACGTAATTTATCATTAATTTTATTGTATATTTTAATATCATAACATTTTTACATGTGTAATTAAATTAAGCCCAATTATATGTTACATTAGCATCGATAATAGTGAAATCTTCGATAAATACTTTCGTTACATTATTATGAGTATTTTAATATCATAACATTATTTACATGTGTACATAGGTACTTGATCTTAAATAATAGTAAGTAAATAAAATCCAATTTCTCACCTTCAACTACTCATTCGATTTCATTACAACATTGTTTGAAAATCGATTTTTTCCACCACTATCCCAACTCTAAATATTATGTCAATATGTCACTGTCGCAGAGATCAAGTAAAATTTTATAGAGTATAATAAGTAAATGGCGTAATGTTAATGCAACAATTCCTTCGTGTGCCGTTCCCCGCACAGCAACAAACGCCCCGCTGTAATTTTTTCCCCAAGTTTATTTCCATCGGCGAAGCCTCCAAAATTGAGTTGTTCGCCTTACGAACACTTTTTGTTTTTTCGTCTTTCGCGGGCTTTTTATTTTTATTCTTTTTTGCGACTCACAGGCGGTCCGGTAATCACGTGTATGTTTATTTATTTATTAAAGGGGACGGTCAACTTCGATCGGCAATTAAAAGTATTCGATTGGGTTCTAAGCTTTAGAATGTTTTGTTCGATATTCGAACTATTTTAACTGTTATTTTTATTGATGTATGACTCTATGAACCTTTTTTAACTTAAATATAAGTATGTAACAGTGTGTAAGTGTTTTTCTCACGCGTGGTTTTCATGGCAGACAGCAAGTAACTTACGAGTAGGTGTGTAGTTTACTCTGCAAATCTCAATCGTATTATTAAACCGATATCCCTTTTTCAGGTGTAGCGCAAAAGCTCTACTAAACCATCCATCCTCACAAACTTTCGCGTTTATAATATTAGTAGGATAGGATAGGATTTTTTACGGTTAGTTCTTTCTATAGGGGTATCATTGAAATTGAAAAAAAAGCTATTACATACATTTTGTCGATTGAGTTACGTATTCGATCGGATAAGCTGATTTACCTTCGCGAATTTAATTGTTAATTCAATTATAAAAGTTTATAATAATGATTTAAATGTATCTCTATACATACAAAATACATACATATTAGATATATAGAACTCTTTATTGTGTAAGTCTCTTACACTAACAATAGGTAACAACTTACACTAACAACTTACTAAAAGTAGGTAGGTCTTAATGTAGTCCAATAAGTGGA
Source organism: Hypomecis punctinalis (assembly GCA_949316475.1). Taxonomy (NCBI): domain Eukaryota; kingdom Metazoa; phylum Arthropoda; class Insecta; order Lepidoptera; family Geometridae; genus Hypomecis; species Hypomecis punctinalis. The sequence continues at coordinate 24,962,733 of OX438800.1, read as the reverse complement.
AGTAGTTACTTATTGACCTCTTAAATATGGCGAGGATGCAATACAACAACTTCTTTATATGCATATTGCATATGCATGCAAACAATTAATGCACATTCTTCGCTTAAATCGAGTCCGCTAATAACCCACCTGGCCCACCGACCACCAAATTAATTATTGTTCCCATAATTTGGCCCCCGATTACCGTAACATTCCGCGCGGGGTGAAAGCCCAGTATTTGACAGATGCCCAATAACGGGCCCGCTAAATTACTGCGTAAGATAAAAATTTACGCGGACTTATCACGGCGATGTGGCCCGATGTTGGTGGCACTCGCCGTTTTTTTCACCTTTTTTTTCTTCGAATGGACCTCCCACTCTTTGGGGCTATAAATCATTTGTGTGGTTAATTATTTTGATTAAAATACGCGGAGAAATTGGCGGGCCACAACTGGGGCACATTCTTTGGCCTTTGGCAGCTTTGTCATTTGGGCGGCAGGAGGACTTGACATTTGTCAGTATACCTATCGTCGATGCTTAATCATTTTGGATTATCTATAGATTGGATCTTCTGTGGTCTGTGGATAATCTAGTTACTTTTTTAGTAGGATATACTACATAGCAACTAAAAAGTCAAATTAAGCCCAATTATATAGGCGCCAGCGTAAATTAAATAGCAGAGTAAAAAGCGTTATCTCTATCGAATGCCTAAAGTGATAAAGAAACAGAACTATGCTAATTAGCTAATATAGTTACGCTGGCGCCTCTGTAATCGGACTTATTGTTAAGATAATGGGCCTTATCAAATAAGCTTCAAGCCCTTCAAGCCCAATCTAATCTAATTGTATTCGCATACGTTTGCTCGGCTATGTGGCGGGCAAAGCGGGCTGCAGTAGTCCTCGACACGGGTTTTCCTAGTGAGGGCTGCTTCGCAAAGCTTACTATTTCGCTGTTCATTATGTTTATTGCCAATATTTGTCATGCATACCTACCTTAAGATTACATTTCTAAGTAGCCACATCTTTAAGTTTGTGAATTGTGTATGATATATGTGTTATGTATGATAAATAAATGAAATGGAGAGGGCTATGCTCAGAATCTGTCTGCGAGATCGAATTAGAACTGAAGAGATCCGTAGAAGAACCATAGTTACTGCCATAGCCCAGCGGATTGGTAAGTTAAAATGGCAGTGGGCGGTGCACATAGCACTGATAACTTATGGGGATCGAAACTTTTCGAAGGGAACCACGTACCGGAACGTGGTAAGCGCAGCGTAGGACGTCCCTCAAGGTGGACCGATGGCTTCATTAAGACCGCATTGGATGTAAGCCGCTGATGGATGAATCGATTGTTAAGAAAATAGGTGTACCTATATTGTAATCAAGGAATAAGGTTTATTTGAAACTTAGTAGTGCTAGTTCAAGCTGGGATAAGTTAAGCTATGTTAATTGTAAGCTATTTTTCTAGAGTAGGCAATAAGTAGGTATACAGTTAGTCAGTAGTTTCTAGCTATTTTTATAGCGCTAATGTAAGTAAGAACACTGTCAATAGATTTACCTACCACCTTACACCTATAGTAATAAACTAACTGGAACTAGAATGCCCCAATTCACTAGTTATCTGCTCTCGAGAGGTGAGAATACGAGAATAGATCGAGATCAAGTGGGATTGCCGCTCTCCTCAGCTGCTGTTAGACTAGGTCTTTTGTAGTAAACAGTTCTAGTGCATCTAGGTAGGTACCTAGAAAGCAGTTGGTCCAAGAGGAATTCCTCCTAAGACACCTACTAAGGTTTGCATCAAAAATTGGAAAACTTTTTTAAATGGGTGTGTTTTTACTTACTGTACTGTAATATCTACAAAAGCTTGCTTTAAAAATTGAAAAGCTTTTTAAAATAAGTGATTTTTTACTATACTGTATAATAGGATTTTAAATAGTCCACTGCAGGACGTAAGCCCACCCTCAAAGAGTTATTGGGTACATATCCACCACGCTGGTCCAGTGCGGATTGGTGGTATCACTGGTATCACATACGCCTTCGAATTCTTCTACGTATGTATGCAGGTACCGAAGTAGCGAGTAGTGTGAAAATGTAGGTACATACATGAATCCCAAAGAACTCATTGGTGTGTTTAAGTGATTGTTAAAAGGCTGTTTCTTTAGATTAGACGATGGACACTGTTTTGCAAAATGCAGGGACTTTTAGATGTGTAAAGGCCGGTACCTCTGCTTCAAAATTTTGAACAATTTTAATGTGGAATCAACCCCAAAATTGTAAGAGCCCTTAGTCAAGGTTTTGCGTAGTTTACTCAAACTTTATATATTTTATCTCTGGCTCCATATATTTTGGTTAGTTCTTCCTCGTTTCCGACAGGGACGCTGTACAAAAATGTATAGAGACAAAGATGTAAAATAAAAGTAAAAATGTTAAATGTATAGAGAGGAACCACTGTAGTTTCAATTTACGTGTAAACCTTTTTTTTTACCAGAGGAAATCCTTTATGGATACCACCACACCTCGTGTGCAGACGGGTGGTTATGTGGGAGTCCCGCCACTGGACGGTATACCCATCAAAATACCTGGGTGTTCCACCACTGCGCTTGGTGTCGGGACTACGGGCACGCTTCTGCACTCCTCCCGGCACCCGAAAGCGCTGGCAAATTCGGGCCCCACCACGTAGCTAAGGCTCCCGCTAGAATGACGATGTGTAAAACGACAATCCCTAAGAATACCGGAACTCGTTGGAAGTAAGTAGCTTCCAACCATAAAACAAAAAATATCAAAAGTCGATGTTTCCAATGGGTCTCATGTAAATCTATACCTTTGCGAGGCATATAACCAGTACTGGGCGTCCTACTCCTGAAATGATATTGTGATATATAATCATCATCACATCATTTCAGTGCCTAGAAGTTCAGATTCCAAAAATCTCGGGCTATTTTAAGTTATCTTCGTATAATCGTCATATTTGGATGTTTTACACGCTTAGTACAAAAACGCATCGAACCCAAACAAGTCGTAACGACGTCGAGTCTATAAAGTCGAGCGGCCAATGGCGGGCAGCTTCCGCGTCCCCTCTTTGATCGCGGCCGAAATAGCCGCCCTACTTACCTACACTCACTTCCACTGTCGTGGGCTCACTGGCCGGGCCTGGTGTCGGGGCCCAGTCATAGTTTCAGCCATAAGACAGACATAGACCTATCTAGTTTATCTGTAATAAGCCCTATTCGAAGCAGATTGCATAGGCATATACGCACCTGCAGTCTTGACGAAGCGATCCGACATCCGCGGTAGTTGTCCTACGCTACGATTGTCGGTACGTGGTTTCCACTGGAAACCTTTTTGATCTCATTGGTCATCAGTCCTCTGTGCTATGTACCCTACCCACTGTCATCTCAATTTGCCAACCCACTGAACTGCTATGTCAGTAACTTTAGTTCTTCAACAAATCTCCTCTCTTCTGATTCAATCTCGCAGATAAATTCCGAGGAAAGGCCTCAGGGCCCAGTGTCTTTGGAAATAACCAGACATTGTTGCTATAGCATCTTATTTGAAATGACTTAGACATAGGTAGACAGATGTTTACTGTGACAAAAAAATGTGTAACCATTGACACAAGATTAATAAGATGAATGACTGTGACAATAATTATTTTTTGCAAAAAATACCATGACCGACTTCACCCGTGTACAGAATCATTTCAAAGTATAAAACAAAGTCGCTTTCCGCTGTCTGTCCCCATGTATGCATATATCTTTAAAACTACGCAACGGATTTTGATTTATACATAATATATATATATATACGCGTCGAATTGTATATCTCCTCCGGTGGTTCGTCGGTCAAAAATACAAAGATAGGAGTAAAACACGTAACATACAGTAATCTATAAATTATAAATATTAAAACTGTACTAATATAATTTACTCTGTCACAAACCAACGCTACCTCACCGTATGCTGGTTATGAACCAACCAGCGCTGGTCTTCACCTTGTTGACTTATTGGAAGCGGCTCGTGTCTGCAGCGCGATCCTGCAGTCTTACGTCTATGGATAAGGTCATCCGTCGATCTCATGGATGGACATCCTACCTATGCTTCGATTATCGGTACTTATTTTCCAATTTTCGATCCCATCGGTCATCGGTCTGTAGCAGTGCTGTAAATAGCGCGTTTGTCACCTGTGCCCAGGCACAGGGCGTATACCTTGGGGGGCGCAAGAATGGCCAGACCTAAGGCCTTATTGCGCAAAACAAGGGCGCAGTTATAGAAGCTTGCACAGGGCGCAGAAAAGGCTATTTACGGCACTGGTCAGTAGGCAAGCTGGGTCCAATTCAGTAAACTGTGAACTTATAGGAGGCCCATGACTAGCAGTGAACGTCCTACGTCCTGATAATCATGATGATGTTGGTATTTTACAAGACAGATAAAATAATTATAAATCGAGTATTAGTTTGACTTTTTATTTATTAAAGCGCCATCTGTGAAAAAGTAGCAGAACTAGTAAAAGAAAAAGCCTTCGCTGCCAGTTGATAGCACAGTTCAGCTGAAAGCGTACTGTTACCAAGTTAGACATATCTAGTAGTTTGAGAAAAAATGTATAGATGGCGCTAAGTGTATCGTTAACAAATAAAACTAACAATCATGGAAAACGAAAATAAACCAGGAAAATTGTTGTAGAAGCAAAAATGAGTGTATTTATAGGAAACTTAGTATTAAAACTTGACAAAATATTTTCCTTAAATTTTAAAAAATACTTTCTTAATATGAAATTAAATTAATTTATTTAAAATTCAATTAAAAGTAATTTAATTACCAAATTTGGTATGGTTTGGTAAGTAACATAGACAACCAGGCTACCTATTATTGTAATGTTATAAATACTTAGTTATTTACATAAGACTAGACATTAATTTATTTAAAGAAATTATGTCAATCAGGAAAAAACGGAATATTTGTACATGCGTCGCTTTAAAAACACCAGACAGGCAAGGGCAGATCTTAAAGTTGGTGATAAGATATTCAAGGGCACACACAAATTTAAGTATCTCGGCTGTACTATAACAGATACCAACACCAGAGAGAACGAAATTGAAATACGCATCCAAAATACTCTTCGATGTAGTGCAGCCCTCCATAAAATATTAGTGTCCAGGCTCCTCAGTAGAGCCACAAAAATAAGGATCTACAAAACAGTCATTAGACCGATTCTGATGTACGGCTGTGAAGCCTGGACGCTAACACAAAAGGAAGAAACCAAACTGCTGGTGACGGAACGCAAAATATTCTGAAAAATTCTGGGGCCAACCAGGCGGGAAGATGGAAGTTGGAGGATCCGAAAAAACCGTGAAATTGAAGAGCTGGTGGCGGAGCCCAACATTGTTGGTAAAATTAAATCCCACAGACTCCGCTGGCTTGGACACCTGGAACGGATGGGAGAGGATCGTGCCGTAAAGAAGGCTTATTTGGGCATACCGGAAGGGCGAAGACCTGTTAGGCGTCCCAAATACAGATGGAAAGATAAAGTGGCCGAAGACCTGCTGGAGATTGGAGTGCAAGACTGGCACTTACTCGCGCAGAATAGGGACAGATGGCGGACCTTGGTATCGGAGGCCAAGACCCACTTTGGGTCGCTGTGCCAACAAAGATAGATAGATAGATGGCTGACAAAAGAGCTTCCCTCAGTCATTTTAGGTAGTAAAAATAATAATTAGTAGGCTTATTTGTAAGATACCTTTGAGCGCAACATTTATATACCTAATATACCTACCATGGGGGCGAAAAAATACAACATGGAATGCATGAAATACAATTTTGGAAGTCAGTTTATACTCGTAACTATGTACCTATATTTGAACAGATAATTCATAAAAGCATTTCTATTTAAAGTTCCTCTACTCCACGTCATCTACATTATTTGCGGCATCTTCCAGTAACAATAAACGCATTGCTATTTCTGTGGGCACAGTTTAAATGGTTCGCTATTCAGACAGCCGCTCTACAAACTGCTCTGGTCAGCAACATTTGTAGGTTTGTAGTGTATGAGTATTAGCTACATATTCGATTATCCCTGCGAAGGTTGTTAAAATAATGCTCAAATGATATAATGCAAAATTATTCGGTATACTTTGGCCTTTGGCTTAGGCCATTACCTTGTAAAATATTTATTTATTTGCTTTATTTGTTTTGACATATTATTTCATATTTTCGGTACTTATTATCATTTGACATTGCTTACATTCAGAGCAAATAAAAAAATCAAGAGAGAATGTTGTGCACAAACAAGTGAGGCCGACCAAAACTACCCCTCGCCGTGTAAAGACAATCACACACAAATCGACGTACAAGGAAACTACGCCTTGGCTTGTCACTCGAACTATGGCGGCGCATCAGTGACCCACTCAAACATGTATAAAAAACCGGCTTCACTTGACTGTTCAACGACGTTCGCTCTAGATATTATTATTTGCTCTGAGTGCTTATATCGTCGCTGTAGAGCGAAAAGTCACTAAGTCGAAAAATCATGTTTTGAGATACGAGCGTTTAAAGTTTTAAAAACTAAAAAAAAATATTACTCGGTTTCAGAGTTAGATATTAATGATTTTATCATTTCATATTGTAGGAAATATCTCAAAGTTGAACTTACACCTATTTACTTACTAGAAAAAGCTACTTTTCATGGAAATTTTAAGGAAAACAAAAAATTAGTTAATTTTTACTCTCAGTTTCCTGCTCATAAATGTGTTAGTTATTTTTCTTCCTAAATTAATGATTTCTCGCTTAACTGAAGCTCTTGGATACAGACAATAAGTTGACTTAGTTATATTAATTCTTATTACCTCAAATACTAAACGATACAAATAAAAATTAACTAAGTGATATAACTATCCATTTTGGATTATTTAAGTAGGTAAATTGTAGGACACGTTTTTAAGAAACAATCAGTGGACAAAAATAACTTACCTAACTTTATTAAATAAGTAAGAAAAAAAAACTAGCGATAGGTACCCTACTATTTTTCTTTAATTCAATCTTCATTAGATTCCTCTAAAACGTCTGGCTCGCACAGCGCGTCTTTTACATCTATGCTGATAGGTAGAGAGTGATACCAGTAACGTAACTCTTGTGGAATAATTCGCTTGGTACACAGATTTATCAGATCTCTTTTTTTGGCCTCTGAAATCTGGAGAGGACTTAGGTAAGCCTTTGGAATAGTGTAACTTTTTATTTCTGTATGATGATGGTATTCCAGCTATTGTACTAAGGACTTGTGCGCCTGAGTTGTCGCCTGTGTTGACCCGCCTCTTTCGCCTCTCTCTGAAGACAGGTCAAGTGCCCAAATCTTGGAAGCTTGCTAATGTGCAGCCTGTTCCGAAAAAAGGTAAATCTATACTTTGCAAGAGTATGGAACGTGTTCTTAACAACAGGCTCCTGGCATACCTGGAAGCGAATAACTTACTCGGTGATCATCAGTACGGCTTTCGCCGAAACCGGTCTACTGGGGACCTTCTGGCCTACGCCACACACATCTGGAGTGAGGTCATCGAGAAACACGGAGAGACGCTGGCTATCTCCTTGTCATTTGACAGAGTCTGGCATGAGGGCCTTATTGGCAAGCTTCCTTTTTACGGCCTACCTGCTGATTTCTGCGCTTAGATATCTGATTTCTTGAGGAATCGGTCAATACGAGTAATTGTAGATAGTTTTTCGTCTGACCAAATGGCTATCAATGCCGGTGTTCCTCAGGGGTCAGTGCTCTCTGCGACGCTTTTCCTACTGCATATTAACGACTTGCTAAAGCCTGGTATTTTTGGGTACGCAGACGACAGTACAGTCATGGAGAGCTACACATCCGAAGCAAGAACGAGCGGGCCACAGATCGAGTCACTCAGAGAGGCTATGGTTGAACGGCTCAACTTGAGTCTGGAGGCGGTATCTGAATAGGGTGCTGCTAGCCTGGTCAAGTTTAATGCCTCGAAAACTCAAGGCTGTTTGTTTTCGGCCAAAAAGAGGCCCTTCCAATTGTCTCCTGCTTTCCGTGGTGTGTCCGTTCCGGTAACTAACAGTCTGGAACTATTAGGTGTTACGCTATCATCGACTCTCAACTTTGGCTCTTTTATAGAGTCAAAAGCACAATTAGCCTCAAAAAAACTTGGTATTCTCTCTAAGGTGAGACGGCATTTCACACCTGAGCAACTGATTAGTCTTTATAAAGCGCAAGTCAGGTCTTGCATGGAATACTGCTCTCACCTTTGGGATGGCTCTGCTGAATACCAGTTGGAGGCTTTGGAGTCCATTAAAAGGCGAGCCAGGCGGCTGATAGGCAACGAAACCTTGACTGAGTCGAAGCTGCAAAGTCTCGAGCATCGACGTAGGGTGGCGTGTCTATCAGCCTTCTATCAGATACACTTCGGTGAGTGCGCCAGCGAAGGAGTTGCACAATCTGATCCCACCTGCCCCTTTCTTCTATCGTACGGCTAGACAGATGCGACTAAAGCGCCACCCTTTTATGGTGGACATCTCACGCGTTAGAACCAAGCATTTTGAGTCCACATTCCTCATACGAACTGCCAGAATGTGGAACGCTTTGCCTGAGTCTGTCTTTCCGCTAAAGTACAATGTAGGTGTCTTCAAATCTCGAGTAAATAGGTATCTTCTAGGTAAGCGTGCTGCATCCTAGACCGCATATCTGCTTAACATCAGGCAGAGTGTGTAGTCAAACACAAACCTATTTGAAATAAAAAAAACCATGCCCATCGTATTATTTTAATTTTTAACTCCATTAGTGGATTTGCACTATCGTATCGAGTACATTTAGTGCATAGATCTTTCTTTGGTCAAAAGAATGCGCGCCAAACTTACTTAAACAACATCAATGTACGTTGAAGTTGCCAAAAAGATCAGTAAAAGCTTTTAAAGACCGCTTAAAACTATATTCAATAGCTTATTAAATAAGGAAAAAGGTATTTAAAAGATTTGGGAATTTCATACTTTCGTTAAGTAGTGCTAAGGTCCTTAGGACATCAAACCGAAATTCGCTAAATAGAGTTAGTTAATTTTCGCTCTCATATTTTAAACGAACAGTGTGTTCTAAAATTAAGTAAGTTATTTTAGTGATCTTACGAATGGATACTGGTCCAGACTGAGGCATTGAAAAGCAGTGAAAAAATAATTAAAGCTACTTAGGTATGAAGATGATATACATCTACGTGAACAAAAAATATTTAAATAAATTAGGTAGTTTTTCCTTGTCATGAAATGAGTCAAATGACATATTTAACCAGTTTCAGAATTTTCTAAAACAGGAACTATGGCACTTATAGCTGCAGCGATAAGACTGAAATTTGGAGAAAAATACGACGATTCCAATGACGTTCCTAACTCAATTCGGCCATTTTACGACTTAGTGACTTTTCGCTCTACAGCGACGATATAATAATTATGACGTAAGGGCGGGCGGCCTTGAACAAAAATAAAATTAGAAAATATGTAATAACTAAGCATTAAATAGGGGTATTGTTTTTTTTCTGTGAATTTGTTTTCCATATTTTAACGCTTTTTTGGGTTACTGTACAAAGTCTGGGCCGGCTTTGCATTGTAAGATCTTCTTTCCAAACATGTTTGAGAAAAGTCGCCGATCATTTCATTCGATCCGTTAGGAAGCTGTAACTGGTGTTGGCGCGGATTGTTTTACGAGGGGACAATCAAGCGGCGACGCCGCGGCTAACTGGCGCTCCCGGGGGATGGCCGCGGACCGGCTCTACCGACGGTGGTTTATAGCTAACCGCTAGTTAACAATAACGTACCTTTGATTATGAAAACTAGCGTGCTTTTTGCACATTTTTGACCGTCGAAACTGAGAAGGTACTCAATTCGACGCGTACATTTTTTTTGTATAACGCGTAATGCTTTACGTAGTGGTCCGATTTCGATAATTATTTTTTTTATTGGAAAGAAATTGGTCTCATTTAAATATTATTTAAATGAGATTTCCAATTTCTTCGATGACTTCTGATATTTAAAATATTTTTTAGGACATTATGTTAATAGTAAATTAGGTAATTTACTTTTTTCACAATATGACGAAAATCGATTATTATAATGTAAAGCCAACTTTATAAGGGGCGCACGGATTTCCGAGACACAAGCTTAAAGCTTAGTTCAGCAATCCATAGCTCACGAGTATAGTAGCTAATAAATAAGTTCATTTAAGTTATTAATTATGTTAAATTCTATATATTTTATGTTTATTAGCAAAATTGTAATTTATTTCTGTCAATAAATCATTTACTAATATTAAAAATAAAAACTGCGAAATATTCGCGAATTCTGTACACGGATGAATTCAGTCCGGATTTTTATTGCAAAAAATGATAATTAAAGTATAACACAGGTGTTACTCACGCTTTATTTCACTTTAGATCACCCCGCGTGCTACTAGCACGAAAGCTCCAATCTTGAAAAAGATCGCCAAATGCGATCGAAAATATAGTAGCAGTTATGTCCTAAAATAAAGCGTGAGTAACACCTGTCCTATACCTTAACTAAAATAACATAGCTATTAAGGATGTTGATGAGATTGCCTATATTATCGAGGTATAGGTCGAATCAAACTACTTGGTGTCTGTGGACATAAGGCGAGTGGTTGCGCATTAACATTTTTAGGGTTCCGTACCTCAAAAGGCAAAAACGGAACCCTTATAGGATCACTCTGTTGTCCGTCTGTCTGTCTGTCCGTCTGTGTGTATGTCAAGACTCTTTATCTCAAGAACGCGTAAAGATATCGAGTTGAAATTTAAACTGGATACGTATATCGATGAACTCTTGCTGTTGTGTAAAAGAAAAACTTCTGAGTTATCGTTTCAAAAAGTTAGAGCCGTTTATGTCGTAAAAAAACCGCATATTTCGACACTCTCAAAAATCAAAACCTACAGGGTACTTCCCGTTGACATAGAACTGTGAAATTTGGCGAGAAGCATTGTCTCATAGTACACATATAGGAATAAATCTGAAAACTGTACATTATTATTTAAATCCCAAAAAAATAGGGCCTCAAAATTCACAAAATATGGGTTCAAAATTCATAGTGAGTAAATCGTATCATGTAAGGTATCATATAAAAGAACTTCATTAGCACATGCTAAAACAGATTTTTAATTATTTTAACAATATGTTTGTACGGAACCCTCGATGTACGAGCCTGACTCGCACTTGTCCGGTTTTTTTATGTTAGTGGCGCAAGAAAGATGTGTGTATCTTGTAGCTATATAATTTTACAGTCACCAGGAAAATTGATTCGACCAATAAGCGGATATATCTAAGTTGTTTGCTGAGGCGCGGACGGATAACTTTAATTCAATTATTAACACTTCTTGCTTAATGCACTTAATACCTACCTAATGCACTTCGCTCATTGAAGTCTAATGGGAAATAAAAACCATGGTAAGATGTGGTAGAAACAATGAAAGTGAGCTTATCGACTGGTTCTTTAGAAAATCTTTTTAGAGAAGCCTAGGTATAATGCGTGCCACCAAAGAAGAGACTTGACGAGCGTCAGTGGTGGGGGATCTTTTGCAGGTACAGTCGTGTACAAACTAATTACCCAGAATTTGTATATCTATTAAACGTTTTATTCACGTTTTTAATAGTTTGTATATCTATTACCCAGAATTTGTATATTTATTACAAACCAAAGTGGTTTCTCAAGTCTCATCTTTAGTGGCACGTAGTATACTATTATATTATTTAGTACTTTTTGTTTAATTTAAAATAAATGTTGACAAATGTGACTGAAGACTTTAATAAAATATAGGTAGGTACGAGTACTTAGACATAATATTAACTGATCGCGATAAAATTTATACCCGTATTCCGACGTGTAGTGGTCAACTGACTATAGCGTTGAACAATAGTTGATTTAACACCTAAACTGTGGTTAGTACTCAGTGTAACCGATCCCTTTAAAACTCCGGCGTTCAATATTGGTTAATAAAGCAATAATCATCATCTCCGGCGCCGGAGCCACCATAATGCCGCTTTTCTACAGTGCACTGCCAAATCCGATCTGTGGGTAACTACAATACAGGATTTGGGGAACTAAAGTCGTGTTCAGAATGTCTAAAAACATCTTGAGAAAATAGTCAGAATAGAGTAAATAGGTGAGTATTTTCTACGCCTGCATGCTTCATCTTTATCCACAGCGTCACTTACCATCAGTCGAGTTGGGTCAAGTGCGGATTTATTCCCAATGATACAATTATTTTTGACTGGTACTGTACTGTACCAAGCTTTTTGATAGCCCACTGTAGAATATAGGCCTAACCAAGAAGTCTGACAGCGCTATATTCACCACGATAGCCCAGTGCTTATTAGTAGATTCACATACGCCATCGAATTTCTTCTACGGACGTAGATATGTAGATTGCCTCACGATGCTTTCCTTCACCGAGAAGCCTGTAGTGTGAAATTCCGTACATACATTCTGAAGAAATTATTGTTACTGGACCGGGATTAGAATTAGAACGTCCTTGCGATAGTAAGGCGGGTGTCATTAGGTACCACCTGCCCCTTTCTTCTATCGTACGGCTAGACAGACGCGACCAAAGCGCCACCCTTTTATGGTGGACATCCCACGCGTTAGAACAAAGCGTTTTGAGTCCACATTCCTCATACGAACTGCCAGAATGTGGAACGCGTTGCCTAAGTCTGTCTTTCCGTTAAATTACAATTTAGGTGTCTTCAAATCTCGAGTAAATAGGTATCTTCTAGGTAAGCGTGCTACATCTTAGACCGCAAATCTGCTTTACATCAAGCAGTGTGTAGTCAAACGCAAACCTATATGAAATAAAAAAAAAAGGTACCATCATGGTTCTGTTAGGTATAAGGTACTGTTTTTAATTAAGCCCGGGCAAGTAGATACCAGTTACCTTATAGCGCCTCAGTTTCAACGCACAGCTGTATAGGGACCGTTCAAGTATTACGTAACATAATTTTTGAGATTTCTGAGCCCCCCTTCCCCTGTGTAACGCGCTATAACGTTTGTCTGTACCCCCCCCCCCCTTCTCTAAACGTTTTTTTAAACTCTCTTTGGCAATACAATTAGAAAATACGATGTCTCACATCTGTCAGGTGTCCCGTGCTGGCTCATTCACTTTTTATTACAATAATTGTTTCAAAAAATTATACGTAGTATTTAATTATACGTAGTCCTAACACCCCCCTCCCTGTAACGCATCGTAACGTTTAACAAGACTCCTCATCCCCCCAAATTGCGTTACGTACCTAATACTTGAACGGTCCCATAGGTACTGACTTTGTCATTAAGGAAAAGGTGTACAAGATCATCATCACATAGGCGTAAGATGAATATATTCACTGTTCATTAGGTACTTATCTCCTATACAAATAATTCATGTACTTAGTAACAAAATAGTCGTGCCACATGTTATGAATAAGGGGTAGAGTCTGTGAAGATAGGCCATGTAGAGTTTGGACGTGTAAGCTTGGCTCTTTGTGAAATCTGATGATTTTTTGATAGTGCGAGCTATTGTACCGTCTTGGCAAAATTCAACATTAAAATATTTTTGGTGGTACAATAATTACATGGATACAATGGATAGTTATAATTAAAAAAAAACCGGACAAGTGCGAGTCAGGCTCGCACACCGAGGGATCCGTACAAATCCAGAAAATTTCACAAAATTGGAAAGTAAGTTGTTAAAATCTCTATACTATAACCATCGACAATTTTTTTTTTCTCGTAAATCGAAAATTACACATTGTTAAAATAATTAAAAACCCGTTTTAGCATGTGTTAATGAAGCTCTTTTATATGATACCTTACATGATACGATTTACTCACTTTGAATTTTGAACCCATATTTTGTGAATTTTGAGGCCCTATTTTTTTGCGATCTAAATAAAAATGTACAGTTTTCAGAATTATTCCTATATGCGTACTCTAAGACAATGCTTCTCGTCAAATTTCTTAGTTCTATGTCAACGGGAAGTACCCTGTAGGTTTTGATTTTTGTAAGTGTTGAAATACGCGGTTTTTTACGACATAAACGGCTCTAACTTTTTTAAACGATAACTGAGAAGTTTTTCTTTTACACAACTGCAAGAGATTCTAGATATACGTACTCGTATATAGTTTAAATTTCAACTCGATATCTTTACGCGTTTCCGAGATAAAGAGTTTTGTTATACATACAGACGGACAGACGGACAGCAAAGTGATCCTATAAGGGTTCCGTTTTTCCGTTTGAGGTACGGAACCCTAAAAATATTAATTTTAAATTCAAATCAATGCAGCCACAGCCTTACCCGCCACCAATAAACGGAACCACGGAGTCCATAAACCAAAACAGTAAACCATGAAAAATAAAAACTCTCTTGTTGTTGTTCACTTAATTCGTTCACTTTATTGTTCACACTTATTGTATCGTTTTGTTAACTAGTTTTGTTTTGTTCACTCGTTCCCGAGGGAGTGATTGTAATTATTTTTCGCTACAAACTTGGGGAAATGAAATAATCTTCTGTCGTAGCGAAATTGCGATGGCCGTTTGGAATAAGTTTTGCTTGGATGGCAAACTGTTTGCTTTTTTATGTTGTCGGTAAATAAGTGTAGGAAAATAGACGCCTGTTGTTTTTGACCGACAAACCACCGGAGGAGGTACTCAATTCGACGTGTATATATATATATATATTTTATGTATAACCACGCATAACTAATTTCATAGTAGTCCGATTTCAATATTTTTTTTTATTGGAAAGAGTATACTTCGAAATTGGTCCCATTTAAATTTTATCGAAATCGGCTGAGCCATTTTTGATAAATCAACAATAATGTGAAAAATGCTACATCGATCCATGTGAAATATTTGCGAATTCTGTACACGCGTGAAGTCGCTCATGCTGATTTTTGCAAAAAATAATTATTGTACCAAAAATTTTAGTAGAACAACGCACGCGGATTTACTTAAAAATACTATAAATTATGTACGTTTTTTTGGTTCCGTACCATTACGGTTCCGTATTCAAAGGGTAAAAACGGGACCCTATTACTAAGATTCCGATGTCCGTCTGTCTGTCACCAGGCTGTATCTCATGAGCCGTGATAGCTAGGCAGCTGAAATTTTCACAGATGATACCTATATTTCTGTTGCCGTTCTAACAATAAAAACTAAAAACAGAATATACTAAATATTTATGGGGGGCTTCCATACAAAAAACGTGATTATTAGGAGTTTTTTTTCTTGCTATTAAAAACGGCAAGAGGAATGGGGTTAAGGCTCCAAATGGTACGGAATCCTTCATGGCGAGTCCCACTCGCACTAGGCCGATTTTTTAGCAAGTATTAATTTATCAATCAATAAGGATTGACGATCTGATAATGTCCGTGGGAACTCGCTGGATGCTAGCCGCTTCCAACCGGCCTTATTGCCATCAACAACGACTGATAGTTAAAGACCGCTGGCCAATTCATATTGCCAGTCCATTGGAAAAACCTATTACCAGCACCGGGCTATTGTAGATGAGTATATATTTCGGATATCATGATGATCAACTTAGACGATGTTATTTTTTTTAAAGAAAATATACTACCTATTGTTTCCGACTTTCTGTTTTTTCTACTCGTAAATCTTATAATAGGTATTCGACAAGAGTTTTAACCGTACCCGGCGGCTTGAGGCAAAACGCGAAACGTAATAATTTTATTGATAGATAAGTAAACTAGTTTTCCTAGTCTATATAGGGTTATTATATACATTATACAGGGTTATTCCTAATCAATTAACTTCCTTCTAGGGGCTTATTCTGTACATCAAAACTAACAACTTTTGATCTGCGACTTTTGTCAAAACTAAAAAAAAAACAGCTGTTCCATACATTTTGTCGCGGGTGAACGATATTTTTAACTAAATTTAGAACTATTTTTTTAGTTATGCCAAAAGTCGCAGAACTAAAGTTATTAGTTTTGTTTTGATTTTTTTATTCTATTACAACATTCAAAAACTTACATTGAAAAAACCAAAACGTTTTTGAGCTTAAAATAAATTATCTCTAAACACTTAAACACAATTAATTACAAATATCAGGCAAACAAATAACACAGTTTTTAATTATTTCACTGAGTTTGATGTACAGAATAAGCCCCTAAAAGGATGCTAATGATGCTTGATTGATTGAAATAACCCTGTATATGTATAAAAATGAATGTTTATCTGTATGTCATTTATAAAATCGTAAATTATGCATTTGATCATGTTAAAATTTATATGAACATCGGATACAACTCACGATTATTTGAACGGTCGAGCCGCTATGCGTCTGACCGGTTTCAGAGTAGTTAGTACTCCTTCTTCAGGGACTACGCGCGCCCCCGACAAAAGACGCCCGCGCACACCACACGCTAGTTTTAATGAAGTAATTTGATCATGTGATGATCTTTAGCAAAGTTGTTGTGCATGAGCCAAAGAAGGTTTTAAGTTAGAGCTGGCGCTAACAACGCTCGCAGGTTACAGCTAGTTAGATATAATTATAATGTATGTAGTACGTACATAAATAAATGTAGAAAAGAATTTCAGGTAAGCTATTGAAACAAACAAGACAGAAAATGTACAAAAATATGATCATTTCTTCAGTCTTATATGAAGACTGATATTCATAAGGCCTACTAGGTGGGGTACACTGCAATATTTCATACAATGTTTTCGTCGCATACCTAATAAGGCATAACGTACGCTTTGTTAGCAGAAAGTTTATTTATGCCTCGATGATATGTGGAGGTTGATATTTTCGTAATATTTTGCTGAAAATAAGATTATTTTCGTCATTATTGAGCTATATTTTTATTGAGCTCCTTAGGTTTGTTTATGAAGCTATTTTTCTAGGACGATGAGCCAATATTATTGTGATTAATGTAGAGAAATCGAAGATAAAAGAATCAATTATTTGCGTACTTATAGGTACTCAGTATTTATGATAGAGCGCGTGGTTTATCAGCAAAGCTTTTTATTCATATTTTTATACGAATAGGGGATGCTCTACAAACTCTACATGATTAAATATTTTTCCGTAACGCATTTCGTAGCCTTCAAACCTGGATTACACAGATTTCCTAAGGAGCGTTCTAAATGTATTTTCAAAGAATTTTTTTTTATTGATAGACTACAAATCTAAATGAACATTTTAAAAAACATAAAACACTTACATAAAAATAATAACTAACCAGCACATTCATTCTTCTAGGAGTAGTCCTAACATGGTTAAGTAATAGTTAGCTACAAGTTATAAACAAAGACGAGAAAACAAAACAGATATGTTACTAGTAAGTATACAAGCAGAAACTTAATTTTGATTTGTCTACCTAATCAATCCTATACAATATAAACTTAATAATTAAAAATTAAACTCGAACGCAAAACAAATAACAAGTTAGAAACGCATAAAATACATTAAAAAATACATATATAAAACAGAAAACACACAACTTATCACTCATGAGAACGTAACAAGATAACCCTACATCATTCCATTGCTCTAAATAGGTTCAGTTTTAGAGAGGTCAACGAACCAAACCTGAAAATATCTATGACATCTTTAAACTTATCATAGGAGTTGAACATACGGTATATTGGAGAATGCATAAGGAGATTGGTTCTACACCGTGGTCTAACAAATGTAGGTTTATTAGCAGTTAAATACGTTCCAGAACGAGGAACTTTGAGCGTAACTCTTTCAAGGAGTTCGGGGCAGTCAACAAGGCCATGCAACATCTTATACAACATGACAATATCACTAACCATACGGCATAATAGATTTATCTTATAAGTACAGCATTGCCTACTTACACATCGACACCGATTAGGTAAACAGTTGGTCACTTGCGTTTGACTACAACTTCACTATTCACTGGTGTCATTTAAAGGTTAGATAAGACACCTACCTATTACCTATTTATTGCCTGGAAGAAATCGCTTAAAGCGATAAGGCCGCCAGTTAGAAACCTATAAATTGTATTGTTTTGTCCCTGTAATTTGTTTTTTATGTAGGTAATGTGTTTGTCTAGTAAAGTGTTATTGTTTTTTTGTTATTACCTATATTTTACCTGTTTAATTAACCCAGAGAGCGAAGCGAACTTCTGTTTTGGGCTAGATTTTTTCAATCTGTCTTGATGATAATTTGGAAGTTGCTACCTGCGTAAAGAGTATAAATAAACAAATCTGAACGAAACATTGAACACAGTTATTTTTTTTTTATAAAAGTTTCTAGCGTGGTGGATATGGCCCAATCACCCTTCTTGGGTAGGCCTATGTCCTGCAGTGGATTATTAAAAAGGCTGGTACAGTAGAGTACGGTACCGTAGATAAATTCATATTTGCCTACTTGTATGATTTGGCCTATAGAAATTAGGTGTTTTCAAATTATTAATAACTACTACTTATTAATAATTTAAAAACACCTAATTTGTATAAGCCAAATCATACAAGTAGGCATATAAGTAGTAGTTATTAATAATTTAAAAACACCTAATTTGTATAAGCCAAATCATACAAGTAGGTATATAAGTAGTAGTTATTAATAATTTAAAAACACCTAATTTGTATAAGCCAAATCATACAAGTAGGTATATAAGTAGTAGTTATTAATAATTTAAAAACACCTAATTTGTATAAGCCAAATCATACAAGTAGGTATATAAGTAGTAGTTATTAATAATTTAAAAACACCTAATTTGTATGAGCCAAATCATGCAAGTAGGTATATAAGTAGTAGTTATTAATAATTTAAAAACACCTAATTTGTATAAGTCAAATCATACAAGTAGGTATATAAGTAGTAGTTATTAATAATTTAAAAACACCTAATTTGTATAAGCCAAATCATACAAGTAGGTATATAAGTAGTAGTTATTAATAATTTAAAAACACCTAATTTGTATAAGCCAAATCATACAAGTAGGTATATAAGTAGTAGTTATTAATAATTTAAAAACACCTAATTTGTATGAGCCAAATCATGCAAGTAGGTATATAAGTAGTAGTTATTAATAATTTAAAAATACCTAATTTGTATAAGCCAAATCATACAAGTAGGCATATAAGTAGTAGTTGTTAATAATTTAAAAACACCTAATTTGTATAAGCCAAATCATACAAGTAGGTAAATGTGAAGTTAGCTATAAGCTTCGCGGAACCCAATTAACGCACACATTAGTGTGAGCTTCAGTCAGGGTTGGATATTGCGCAGTTTGTAGCTAGCTTCACTGTGTCACACCCACTGACTAGTACGATTTGGCCTATAGGTATCTACTAAGTGTACTCTATAAAAATCTAAGTAAGTGCGGAAAACAGCTACAAAAACAATCGTCAGAGCCATAACGAGCAAAGGATTCCCATAAAAGCGGAAGTTCACTATTTCCTGCGTCACAACACCATCAATCAACAAGAAATCTCGCTCCCAAGTGTCAGTCTTAGGGCCAGTTCACACGGATAGATATTTGAACATTTTCTTTTTTTATGGAGAACCAGTTGCGCCTTTGGTGTTACCTGCGTTAGCTTGAGATAAAAAGTAACCCATGTGTTAATCCAGGGTCTAAGCTACCTTCATACCGAATTTCATCCAAATCATTTCAGCCGTTTGTGCGTGAATGAGTAACAAACATCCATAAATACTCACAAACTTTCGCGTTTATAGTATTAATAAGATAGATAAAGTTCCTAAGTAAGTTGGTGTAAGAGTAAGTTCGAAAAGGCCTGGTGGCTCACCCTGGTGTCAGATTTATCAAGCA
The DNA here is from genome assembly GCA_949316475.1 of Hypomecis punctinalis. Taxonomy (NCBI): domain Eukaryota; kingdom Metazoa; phylum Arthropoda; class Insecta; order Lepidoptera; family Geometridae; genus Hypomecis; species Hypomecis punctinalis. The sequence goes on along the minus strand of OX438800.1, from coordinate 24,942,962 downwards.
GGTTGAAAGCTTCTGACGTGACTTAAAGTTTAAAAACACTCGCGGTCTACAATTTAACGTGTCATCCGAGCCACGTTAGCGCTAAGTCGGAAAAGCCAACTTTTCCTCTCTTCTTCTATTTTTAGATATGGAAATCTAAAATTATAATAATTACAACTGTCTTTGAGTTCAAACAGAATCCAAAACCACGTAACTTCGAAAATCTGTTATGCCGGATTTTTTTGTGTTTTCGAAGGAAATATTTTATTTCGTTTCAATTTCATCTATATTACATTGTTAGATTTAGGTAAGTACTATTTATTCGGTTGCGGCGCCCCAACGGGTCCAAGTTGTACTTCAATTACAAGAATAGTAGTTTCCTTTTTTTAAAAATTTGGTTGGTACATATATTATTTGTATGTACGCTATGTATTGTCCAGCTAAATAGGTATCTTCATTCATTCAGGATTTAAGAGCAAGGCTCTTGGCGGTGAAGAAACTTCCACGTCTTGTGGTCTTCCGTCAGTGTCTTTACGTCCCTGTACGACATGACCTCTACCTTCTCTTTGATCTGATCTAAAAATCGTGGTCTTCCTCTTTCTCTCTTTCTTTCTACTTTTCCTTCTATTATGGTTTTCATCTTTCTTCTTCTATTTTCTACTGTTGTCAAAATTTATTTTTTTTGTTTCTCTTTCACCATGTCGAGCACCTCTTGGTTCGTTTTCTTTTCGGTCCAGTTGATTTTTTCCATTCTTTTCCAACACCACATCTCGAACGCCTCAAGTTGTTCCCTATCTTGTTGTGTTAATATCCATGTTTCACTGGCTTAAAGTGCAATGCTCCATAATTATATAGGTTTTAAACAGTCTTTTTTAATGTGTTTTGCTATTTTAGATTTGAAGAGGTGCTTTTTGTTGTTAAACGCCTGTTTTGCTATTGATGTTCGAATTTTGATGTAGGTGGTGCATTTCGCTGGTGATGGTGCTAAGTATTTAAAAATAGGTATCTAATGAAATAAAAATGATAAAGACTGTTTGGCCATTATTGACCAAACGTAGATTCGTTTGGTCAATAATGACCAAACCCTTTGTGACTCATTTAATGACACGACGTCCCTCGTGTTTCTTGTTTCTCTAATGATACAGGGTGGTCATAAATCGTGTAGAAGCAGCCTAATATGTTCTCCATAGATTTTATCCATCAATGGGGAGCGAACTATATCTACTGATTGACCATATAAAAAACGGATGATTTATCATTTTTATTGCGAGAAAAACATGTTTATGAGAATCTTAAGAGGGGTGAATACGGAACGGGGAGCCGTATTCTGGGACAGATTAGTGAGTGGAGTTACAATCGAAATAAAATCGACAGGAATATTTTATTTTGCTTCGATATAGATACCTATGTCGTTTATGCGCCATCTAAAATGCTAATCCCGGAAGTCATACTTAATCAAACAATTACCTTTCTTTGTAGATATTGTTTACAACTTCATAAAATGTATAATATCAATAACAATTGCTATGACGAGTTTTATATACGGACGTACCTATACCTATATTTATCTAGTCGAAGATAATACATTATATGTGTATTATCAACGTTGGTATATTTTTACATGTTTGCAATGGATGTATGTATCTGTGGGTGGAAGTTAAATTTGACCAACTTCCCGGTGTCCGATTGAGCTGACATTTTGCACGCATATGTATGTGTATCGCGTGATAATGCGATAATTTATGGTATCATGGAGCTGATCTGATAATGGTTTCGAAATGTGACCAAAGAAAGTACTGACCCGTCGTGTTTAGGCTCGTTTTACTTATCTCGGCTTTCACTCTGCTGCTACATGATATCCAGGATCTCAAAAGATTGTAGGTATTTGAAAAGTTATATTTTTACAATAATAATTTATTGTTACTAAAATCGCTTTAAAAATATAGCTAGGTGTGATACATATTCATACTGCGATATAATAGTTTTTCTTGCACTGAATTAAAAGACTCATCAATCTGAATAACTTTCACAACCGTATATACTCGTATCTGTATAAAATGAACTGCAATATATAAAAAGAAATGAAATGAAATGTAGAGCTATTGTATTCACTGAACCTTAATAAACGTATCGAATAAAGAACAGGTGCTTTGATAAATAATTTGCTGCGACTTTCGGGTGTATACATGTACCATATTTACATGAGTAACTATTTTATGACGTAAATTACTTTTTGAAATTACCTACCTGAATTGTGACTAATTTGGTAAATGTCAATTTCTTCTATTTTTATTTTGTGCTATATTATATAGTGCCCTAATGTAATGTTTACTTATTTATTTATTTATTTAAGCATACATTGCCTTATAATGTCTAGTTACAGTCATAATTATGAAAATGTAACGTTATACACATTATTACCCTGTTTATAGGGTGTCGCAAATTGTACATTACAAGTTTGATATTAAAATATAAATACATAATAATTTTGGAAATAGTTCTTAAATTAGATACAGATACATATTATTAATTAAAGTCTTATATATTTTGTGAGGTTGAAACTTTTTCGTCTAGATATTCGGCAACTGTGTAATAGCATTTTTTTGTTAAGAAATTTTTAAGACTTATTACGACTTAAGACTTATTGACTTGTAACAAATGGTGTTAATAATAAATGACTATATTACTTACTTAGGTAATTAGCATAGCTCAACCGCTGTATAAGTAGTAGGTACTGTACTGTACCAGCCTTTTAGTAGTCCACTGTAGGACGTAGGCCTACCCACGAAGGGTGATTGGGCCATATCCACCACGCTGGCCCAGTGCGAGTTGGTGGATTCACATACGCCATCGAATTTCTTCTACAGACGTATGCAGGTTGCCTCACGATTCTCCTTCACCGAAAAGCCAATGGTGTGAAATTCCGTACATAAGTTCCAAAGAAACTCAGTGGTACGGGATCGGGATTTAAGCCCACGACCTCACGATTGCAGGTAGGGTGTTACTACCACTACCCCACCACGACTTACTGTATAAGTAGTACATAAGATAAATATCCAAATGTAACCTATTTTACAATACCGTGGAACGTTACACTTAGAAATGAAAATCCGGACAAGTGCGAGTCAGGCTCGCACATCGAGGGTTTCGTACAAACACATTGTTAAAATAATTAAAAACCTTTTTTAGCATATTAGCACATCATAAAAAAGGTTTCTTTTATATGATACCTTACATGATACGATTTACTCACTTTGAATTTTGAGCCCATATTTTGTGAATTTTGAGGCCCTTTTTTTGTGATTTAAATAAAAATGTACAGTTTTCAGATTTATTCCTGTATGTGTACTCTAAGACAATGCTTCTCGCCAAATTTCATTGTTCTATGTCAACGGGAAGTACCGTGTAGGTTTTGAATTTTGTGAGCGTTGAAATATGCTTTTATTTACAACATAAACGGTTCTAACTTTTTTATACGGTAATTGAGAAGCTTTTCTTTTACACAACTGCAAGAATTCATGGGTTTACGTATATAGTTTAAATTTCAACTCGATATCTTCACGCGTTCCCGAGATAAAGAGTCTTGACATAGACAAAGACGGACAGACGGACAGACGGGCAACAAAGTGATCCTATAAGGGTTCCGTTTTTTCCTTTTGAGATACGGAACCCTAAAAACTAAGTTACTTTAGGAGAGACACGAATCTATTATCTGTTTATCATTGTTAAATCAGTGCGCTATTTCTCTAAATAAATCCAAATCCGGTTTTGATATCGAAATCTCAAATCTCTTCATAGCTTGACGCTTTCCAGAATAATCCCCCTCGCGAGCACAAAATAATCATTGGCCACTCATAATGTCCCCGAGGGGATTGTTTCCTAACTATAAACGAGATATCCGATACTACCCCAATGGAGAAGTTTGCTCGTTTTTTGCTTAGTATTTTTTCGATGTTTTCGAAGTTTGATTTAAGATTGGGCAGTTAAATTAGGTGGGAGAGTGAGTTATAAATGTTTATTTATTTATTTTATTATCTTATTGTTATTTTATAAAGGAGTACCTATTTATGTTTATACATAGTTGTTTCCTATTGTTTTGTTCTGTAAAGCCTAACCGTCTTACCACAAAAGTTACGCACTGCTTAGACAATATTTAAAAGGAAAAATAACACGGTTAAACAGTGTTTATGAAATGAAATGAAATGAAAATGTTTATTGTCCAGACTTACGTCCATTAAAAACAAATTACAAATTATAAAACATTACTCATCACATCGCAAAATATATAGCACAAAACATTACAAAATTAAAATTTACAATACTAGAATGATATTAAAAATTATACAATAATAATAATTGAAAATAACTGAAAATAATTGAAAATAATCGAAAATAATTAAAATACTTGAATATAAAAATTTAAATGATTTATGAAATTTATGAAAATTTAAATTTAAATGGAGTTAAGGGAGCAGCACAGAGTCGTGCGAGTGGCGGCCGAGCGCGCCCGCGGCGAACATGCCGCTCGCGCTGCACCACCGCGGCAGGCGGAACATGGCGCGCCACGCGTCATTGTACTGAACCCTCATCTCACTCAGCGCCACCTTAGTGTGGTTCGTCCACAACTCCACTGTATACACGCTCGTACAGTAGCTAATAAAGAGCTGTGTTTTTACAGAGTCACTGCATCTGTAGAATCTTCTGGCCAACATGTTCGCTCGCACGGCTATAGCCCGTCTCTGCCTCTCTATGTCGGCGTGATTGGATAAATCAGAGGAGATCATGTGCCCGAGGTATTTGACTTGCTCGACTCTCTCTAGCATGGTGCCGGACAACACGAGAGGAGGTAGCTGTTTAAAGCGTGTTGAAATATTTTGTGTTAAGGCGGTTAATGTTGTAAAAAGTCAATTACTTTATTATTTTAAACAACTCATCTTTTGCAGTTTCAAGATTGGTTCGTATTATCGAAAGTAAATAAATTTATCATCGAACAACTCTTATTCGGCGGTTCTAAATTCGTTTTATGATAGTAATCGTTCATAATTTGAAAATGTGCTTACTCAAAAGCACCTAATTAGTTACCTAAATAGTAGTTAATAGGCATGACGATGACTGAGTGAATAAATATGCCGATGACGTAGATGACGCTATCGGCCGCTTCGTGCGACGGGCAACGGCTGCGGCACCAAAAGACATCCTAGATTATAACTTTAAAATGGCCATAAAAGATAGGAACGCGGCGGTTGCGGAGGTCTTGAGGCGTATGGACGATAGTTAATAGTAGATTAAGTTAGCATAAGGATTGCGTATATGCCCGGAGCACTCAGGCTAGCCTAGGCGCCTCTTCTTGCGGCGGCGATGCGTGGCGGCGACCCCTCTGCCCAAAAATGTGGTCGAAAAGGACGACGGCTGGCACGTGCGTCAACTCGTGAACGGGTGCTGCTTGCGGGGGCAGGACTGCTCGGTGCATATATGTAACGTAGTTTAGTAAAATATATTGTCTTCTTAGGAAAAAGTCGAATCATTGTTAATAAAAGGTACAGGCCCCGAGTCTGTAGAGTATAAAATACAAATAAGAAAAAAAAAAGAGTGAATAAATATTACGTGTAATAAAATAGGTTTCGGAAATTCAATGTCATTGTATTAAATCCCAATATGAAAGAGTAAACCTGGTGATTTTCTGACTAAAGACATTTTCTGTTTAATGAAGACATTTTAGAAATCAAACCCATCGATACCTATGCACTTGTACCTACACAAACTTGCAAAGTGCGCGTGGAACAACTCTGCTGTAACCAAGTGGAACAAATGTGGCTGTTAATTTATTCGTCGCTATTCTCCAAATAGTAGATACACTTCGCGGGACATCTTTTATAACTGAATCTTCATATGCCTATATATCTCGACTTGCTCTTGACTTGCTAGATTTGGTCCATACTCCGTACCTACTAAAATATGTTGTTAAGATATAGATATATTTAACGATCTAGCCAAAGATTGTCGAAATTGGCTAATGATAAGCGCGACAGTAATATCTCCCTTTTGAGGGAACTATCAAAAATCAATCAAACCCAATAAAAAATCGTCGAGAACATAGGTAAAAAAATCATTAATAAGTATTTAGAACCTGTGTACTAAGTTTCATCGAGATTCATTGATAATGCCATCTGTAAAAAAAATAAGCCGTGGTGGTCTAGTGGTAATGACACCCGCCTTACAATCGTGAGGTCGTGGGCTCAAACCCGGTCCCATACCATTGAATTCCTTAGAATTTATGTACTGTACCTACTTACGGAATTTCACACCACTGAATTTTCGGTGAAGAAAAACATCGTGAGGCAACCTGCGTATGTCCAAGGAAGAAATTACATGGCGTATGTAAATCCACCAACCCGCACTGGGCCAATCACTTCATGGGTAGGCCAATGATCTGCAGTGGACTATTTGAAAAGCTGGTACAGTACAGAAATAAACCAACATTCGGAGCCAGGAAAGCAAAATTGTTAAAAAAAAGACCTCCCTCACTTTGTTAGCTCGGTCAAAAAGGCAAAAAGTGAATTGTAAATTACCCACATTTACCCTTTATCAAAGTAAAGTTCCGCCACTTTTGAATCAATGTTCGTTCCCCCCACCCCCGCGATAACCGCGAATCCGCGACTCTGTTCCGCGCAATTAATTTATATAAAACGATAAGGTTTAGAACTCGGAATATGCAAGTCGCGAGCTGGGACGTGATCTGATAGCGGCGCGGGCGAGCTGCTTGACGAGTAGGGCTGCTAGGGCTCTGGGGCTTCATTTAATTTCACTTCATGCATAGACTGAATCGGAATACATACGTGAGTAGTACCAATCAATGGTACTACTGACAGAAAACCAAGCAAGTCGAAAGTTTTCGACCAGTGTGTGTTGTCATTGATGACTTATGGCACAGAAACGTGGTCTCTCACTATGGGCCTTATTAGTAAGCTCCAAGTAGCTATGGAGAGGGCTATGCTCGGAGGCTCTCTGCGAGATCGAATCAGGAATGAGGAGATCCGTAGAACCAAAGTTACCGACATAGCCCAACGGATAGGCAAGTTGAAATGGCAATGGGCACGGCACATAGCGCGGAGGAATGATGACCGACGGGGTCGAAAAGTTTTCGAGTGGGGACCACGTACCGGCAAGCGCAGTGTAGGACGTCCACCCGCAAGGTGGACGGATGACCTCAAGACCGCAGGATCGCGCTTGATGCAAGCCGCTTCCAACCGGTCCTATTGAAGATCCATAGGAGATTTAGATCCATAGGGGAGGCCTATGTCCGGCAGTGGACTTCTTATGATTTTGGAGGCTGTGACATTCGCTACAAACTAGGTACGCGAAATCAGCATCAAAAGTATAGTAGGTAAGTCATTATATCAGTACATATTTATTCCATTTTCGTATTATTCGTATTTCTATAACAACACACACTAAAATAGAAAAAAAAAATTAAAGGGGCTCCCATGCAACACACCTAAACTTTTAGCCGTTTTTCGCTCGATTAGGTATAGATGCTTGCAATCTTCACAGAATATTTTTATTAAATATTCGTATTAGAAATTAGAAGTTTGCTAACTCGTGTTGACAGCATAAGTGCTAGTTACGGCCTTAACATAAATCTTAAAAAGACAAAAGTCATGATAGTAGGCAAGTCACAACATCTTACAGCAAAGTCAAAAGTCAAAAGTCAAAATCTCTTTATTTCGTAGACACATTACATGTACTTGAAATCGTCCGATAACATTCAAAAATAACATTAGTAATAGTTATGCATAAATAATTTGTCTTAATAAATAAAAGTACGTAATTTACAAAATTTTAAATATCAAAATAATATGTCATAACATAAATTTTAAATTATTAGGCAGAGATTAGTCCACAGGACTAATCAGATTAATTAACAAAAAGTGAAATGTCAGTGTCATTCAAAGTAACAATTTCCGATATAATGGTCATTAAGAAAAGAGAGTACAGATAAAAAATAAGTAACCTGTAGTATAAACGAGTAACAGTTATGTTATTATATATAGCAGCTGATATAGTCGTCAGAAATCAAATTGTGCAAAGGGTTCACTCGTACAAATATCTTGGGTGTATAGTAAATGACCAATGTGACCACAGCATTGAAATTAAGTGCCGAATAGAGCAAGCGCGGCACGCATTCTTTAAATTAAGTCATCTGCTCTGCAATCGCTCTCTCAAAATAGCTACAAGAGTACGTTTGGCACGGTGTTATGTTTTTTCGGTTCTTTTGTACGGTGTCGAGTCATGGACCTTAACCCAGAATATGAGTAAGTGCTTGGAAGCTTTTAAAATGTGGGTGTACAGAAGAATTATGAAAATATCATGGACAGACAGAGTATCCAATGAGAGAGTTTTGCAGATGGTCAACAAGAAGGTGGAAATTTTGAATACAATTAAAAAGCGCAAACTGCAGTACCTTGGACACATCATGCGTAATGGCAAATATGACCTGCTCCAGTTAATCATGCAAGGAAAGATCCAGGGAAAACGACCTCCCGGAAGAAGGCGAACTTCGTGGCTCAAAAATCTTCGTTCGTGGTTCAATCTGAGCACAAGATCACTATTCCGTGCAGCTGTTTCCAAAGTCCGCATAGCCCTAATGATAGCCGACCTCCGGTAGGAGCTGGCACCTCAAGAAGAAGATTAGAAATTAAAATAAAATAAATATTTAAGTGGGGCTCCCATACAAGACACGTGATATTTTTTTGCTCGGTATTAGGTAATAACGGCAACAGAAAGATGCTCGAAATATTCACAGAATATTAAGTTGTATAATCTCCCTTCAAAAATAAATTAAAATAAAATGTATATGAAGCGGGGCTTCCATACGGTACGGAACCCTTCGTGCGCGAGTCAGACTCGCACATAGCTGATTATTATTGTATCATCATCATCATCATTTCAGCCATAGGACGTCCACTGCTGGACATAGGCCTCCCCCAATGATTTCCAATAAGACCGGTTGATAGCGGTTTGCATCCAGCGCGATCCTGCGGTCCTAATAAGGTCATCCGTCCACCTTGTGGGTGGACGTCCTACGCTGCGCTTGCCGGTACGTGGTCTCCACTCGAGAACTTTTCGACACCATCGGTCATCAGTTCTTCGCGCTATGTGCCCTGCCCATTGCCACTTCAACTTGCCAATCCGCTGGGCTATGTCGGTAACCTTGGTTCTTCTACGGATCTCCTCATTCCTGATTCGATCTCGCTGAGAAACTCCGAGCATACCCCTCTCCATGGCTCGTTGGGATTATTATTGTATGTACCTAGTGAATTCTATAGACCAGTTTATCATGACCACCTATTTGCCTGACGCGACGTAGGTTTACATATGAGTACGTTGTGGTCGTTGTTTTCACACCACTGGCTTTTCGGTGAAGGAAAACATCGTGAGGCAACCTGCATACGTCCGTAGAAGAAATTAGATGGCGTATGTGAATCCTCCAACCCGCACTGGGCCAGCGTGGTGGATATGGCCCAAACACCCTTCGTGGGTAGGCCTACGTCCTGCAGTGGACTATTAAAAAGGCTGGTACAGTACAGTACGTTGTGGTCGAAGTCGGAGGTGAAACACGCAGACTTACACCCGGACTTGAAAATCGTCAGATTACCTAGGTACCTTTTTTTGACCCAGGAAAATCCTTTATGGATACCACCAGTGCAAGCCGTGGTGGCTTAGAGGTAGTGGCACCCGCCTTACAATCGTGAGGTCGTGGGTTCGAATCCCGGTCCCGTACCAATGAGTTCTTTACATAAATTATGTACGGAATTTCACACTACTGGCTTTTCGGTGAAGTAAAACATCGTGAGGCAACCTGCATATGTTTGTAGAAGAAATTCGATAGCGTATGTGAATCCACCAACCCGCACCGGGCCAGCGTGGTGGATATGGTCCAATCACCCTTCGTAGGTAGGCTTACGTCCTGCAGTAGACTATTAAAAACAGGCTGATACAGTACAGTACAGTATACCACCAGGCCTGGTGAGGCTTATGTGGGAGACTCCACTAGTCGGTGGCATACTCACAAAAAATCTGGGGTGTTTCCGCCACTGCGCTGTGTGTCGGGGCTACGGGCAGTACGGGCACACTGCCGCACTCCTCCGCGGCACTTAGTTACTTATCTACCTATGTATATCTGTCAGGAAACAGAAAAGCCACAGTTTGTACGGATTCTCAAAATTTCTAAGATAAAGTAGAGCCAGCCCTACCCAGTTTCGCGGCAACACTAATAAAATATTAACCACCGCTTAAACATCTATATTGTCTGGAGTAATGAGCAAGAACACCTTCTGAATACCGAGTGGCGATAACAGTTAGTGCCGTCGCGGCGTTACTCTTCCACACTGATAAGGGAATGACGGAGATATACCCACTTGGAAGTAAAAATACCTAAATACAAGGTTGCGCGGAGGTTAGAGGTTAAAATATTAAAAATAGATTTTATTTTTCAGCCACAGGACGTCCACTGCTGGACATAGGCCTCCTCTATTCAATAAGATCGGATAGAAAATGTCTTAATGAGGCGGTAATTGGGTAATTTACTAGTATTGAATTAGTTAATAGTATTGAGATATAAGAAATAAGCTTGTAAAGATTTTGGTAGGGATTAAGAGGGGATGCTTTGTCCATTTCCCACAAAGCATAATATAGTATGGCGAATATATGACACTTACGGACCGTGACGTCATATTCTTCATAGGAGCATATTAACCAGTGGAGAGAGTTCGCGGGGCGGCCTCTCTCACTATCGATAGGCGCTTTATTTGACAACCGACTAGGGATGCTCGATCCAGGTGCTTTGTATCGATACTTTGGATTGCAATGGATCGCATCGCAGTGTATCGATCCGCTTGTTTCGATACGATATTTTGGATCTATCCGGTATCGTATTCAAAGTTTATTGTTAGGTACCTAGGTACTTACATAAACAATACTTATTTATTTACGTCGGCCAAATTGTAAGTGGCAAAGTACACAGAAATAATACTTTCTAAAGCCGCTCTTTGTTGAGACGACACGATTGTGTGGTTTCGATACGATATTTGATCCAGTATCGTGTCAATAGTTAAAAAGATGTGTTGTTGCGATACGATATTTTATTCAAAGTAGAACCAAGTCAAAAATATCGATATCGATATTTTGCTAGTAACATTTTTGGCACCACTACAAGAACTGTTGTCATTGCGTCATTTTGGCGTCAGCCAATTACAGCCAGGCGTGCTTACCTCTCCCTCTGCTTAAAATCGGTGACCTGTTGTTTCAACAAAAACGGGGCCCACGCGCTCTCCAGTCTCCTCCATGTATTCTTCCATAGTGCGCTCTTTGTCTAGCAAAAAAATAAAATGCTTGTAACTTCTTTATTTCTAAGTTGGTTTTAGGTATTTTTGTTTTCGTTAATCGGCTCTGTTTATGGTTAGCTTTTACAAAAGGACATCATAAAAATTGTCAATTAGCTTTTCCTCGATACATAAGTACTTACCTACCAAGGTTTCTGACTGAAGTAGTAGTGTGCAAATATTATTCATTATCACTATTATCAGCCGTAAGACGTTCACTGCTGGACATAGGGCTCCCATATGGATTTAAAATAAGCCCAGTTGGAAGCGGCCTGCATCCATCGCGTTCTTGCGGTCTTAATTAGGTATGTCGTCGGTTCACCTAGTTACGGGTGACTAAATGTTCTACGCTGTGCACGTTCCATTCGAGAATTTTACTGCCGATGGGGCAGTTAAGTTCTCGAATAGAGACCGGCCATCCAAAGGAGGATTTATGTTTCGTGATCATCGATTTCTATGAAAAACTATATTCATTAATTTTTTTGGCAAATTTTAATTATGACCATGCTTCTTCTTGCTTAATGTAATAGATTTTATTTTTCCACAACTAGGTCAGGAAAAAATTCTCCCTTTTTGTACAATAAACAAATTCTATACAAGACGTAAACGGAAGCAACGAGGGAGAAAATATATTTACCCGTAATACCTACCCGTACCCACCCTTCGGAGGTAAGAAAAACACGGAAACTCTAAACCCTTGTAATACTATACCTATACTTTTAATAAGCGCTTTTCATACTACGCTATATTTTGATAAAAACATAAATTAAGGCGTTAAAGAAACAATCGTATTAGGTTTATTTAGTAGGTATCTACTAAACTCGTTCGTTTAAGCCGCTTGAAAGCCTCTGACATGGTTTAAATAACCCTACAATTTAAAGTAATCTGAGCCATGGTAAGGGCACAATTGGAAAAACCGTCCGCGGTCACAGATTAATAAATAGTAAGTGACCCATCCGAAGACTGACCTTACCAAACGATGCTTAACTTTGGTCGCTGACAAACTCCTAGTCAAACTACGTTATAAGAGCTACGCTATATATTTATTTATTTCGGTATACACTTGCCTTATTAATATGTCTAAGTAGTTACAATTACACTTATATAATAGTAACACAGTACACATTATACCCTGTCGTTAGGGTGTCGCAAATGGTATAATAAACAAAGTAGGTATAACGTACATGTCAAAATTTAGCGTTATTTTGTAATGTTTTGTGAGCTTGAAACTTTTTCGTTCAGGTATTCTTCAATGGTATAATAGCATTTTTTTGTTAACAGTTTTTTGAATTTATTTTGGAATTTTTTGGGGTTAGTTTCTTTTTGTAGGTCTTTAGGTAGGTGGTTGTATGTTCTTATTATCATATACTCCGGTCCTCGTCTAACTATTTCTAATATTGGCTCCGTCTAACTATTTATAATATATGTAATTATAAGGTTAAATATAATACTGAAACGATTTTTTAAGGTAGATAATAATAATAATAAATAATAAGTAATTCTTTATTTCAAATTTTCTAGAACATTTCAGTAATAAATAACATTTCTATTAGCTAATTAGCTAGAATATGATAAAATTAATTGATATATCTATTGCCGAACTAGGCCAGTGGCACGTAGCTACGTAGTATTATTATATATTCTTTGCCAGTGGCCTGTGTTTCGGCTTACAGCGCCCTCCCTTATTGCATTTACTTCTAGCATAAAAAATAATTTTGAATTTAGATTACAAATAAAATATAGATCGTGCTTTTATAAATTAATTCAAGATATAACAAATGTCCTTGCAATTTTTCTGGAGAAGCTTTGCAGGCTGCAGGCGAAATAGAATGCCTTATGGCTAATGGCCCACAAGATGACGGAATAATCGTAAAACATAACTCGATTGTATGTTTAAGTTTTTTCAGACAAATAACTTCAACATACAGTCGAAATGAGCACTTTATCTTTCTATGAATGAATCAGATGAATTCTTAAGTGTACACTGATGTAGCTACCTATATTTGAGAAATAAATGAGTTGAATTGAATTCTAAGTTGAAATTGAATGCAACTGGCTTAGCCCCGCCCTTGCCCGAACACATAATCCTACTAAGACCCAACCACTTAGAGTTGGTCCATGTGTAAGTCAGAGCAAATGTTCCCGTTTTCTAGAGTTACAGTAACTTTATAATTGGGACGGAAATATCTCGAGACAGACATATCCTGGAATATCTACCTATCAGTGTGCTGATTTAGGCTCCTCTCAATGACAACTTTTCCTTGGAACTAATTTTGAAATTTTGAAAAAATCCATACCTTATATTATTAGCGACCCGCCCCGGTTTCGCACAGGCTTATAATGCATATAAACCTTCCTCTTGAATCACTCTTACCTTATAAAAAAACCGCATCAAAATCCGTTGCGTGGTTTTAAAGATATAAGCATAGATGGGGACAGACAGCGGGAAGAGATTTTGTTTTATACTATGTAGTAATGAGGACTGTGAGTCGACCGCTGTTTTCGCATTTTCTTCTAATTTTAGGTAAAAAGAGTTGTAATTTTAACATAACATTTGGCTACAATTTAAATTGTAGGTAACTAAATGTTATGTTTTTGGTATCAATCACTTGAGTAAGAAATATTGCACGGTCGTACCTAAGGAAGTATACCTATCATATTTTTTCGACCGCTGTTTTCGCGTTTTCTTCTAATTTTAGGTAAAAAGAGTTGTCATTTTTAATATTACATTTGGCTACAATTTAAATTGTAGGTAACTAAATGTTATGTTTTTGGTGTCAATCACTTGAGTAAGAAATATTACACGGTCGTACCTAAGTAAGTATACCTATATTTTTTCAGAAAAGTTTTTAGGTTATTCATACTTTTCAGACAAGTTTTTGTGTAAAATATGACTTTTTAGAAGCTTACAACTTTAAGGTCATTTAAAAAAACTGCACCTAAAAGCTAAGGCGTTTAACCCTAGTGATTGAAATGCTGATTAGGTAGGTACTTAAATGAAAAAGTTATTCAAATCGGATATTTATATACCTACAGCTACGTGTACCTAGCTTATATTTACTTACCTATTACATATTAAATAGATAACAGCTTATTACGGAAACGGGAATTCACGAAAAAAGTAAGAAATTTCAACTAAGGTTTTGTAGCGAAAAAAATGGGAGCCGCTGGTAGATGAATCCGGAAGCTCCGTCTGAAGAGTCCCAATACTACAATACTTACATTGTAGTGATACGAACAAATCGTTCGGATAGAAGGCGGCATCAGATTCGCCGTGTCGCGCCGTATCTGCCAACTTGGACGATAAATACCACGAATCTGCATAACTCGAGCCGGAGCCGAGTTATGGCTAGTGGGGAGATGTCGCGGAAATGTACACGCATGTACACATGTGAGGGTTGGATGTGGCATAAATATTTACCTACCTACCCTTCGTGTTTGTGATGATTGAGTGGTGTGCTAGCATTGCTAGCAAACTACTCCAGCACTCGATCGTTATCGTTCAAACTAGCCTTGTTTTAGTAGATTCTTACTTGATGAACCACAGCCCGGACACTCAGCGTTTCTTCATACAAAATCTGCTGTCTTACGCACACAACACTATATTTATTCACAGACACTACACATACGCACGAACGCTACACGGGTATTTACAGCGGCCTGTGCAGCCCGCGCGCAGAGTAGTAAATCGTGTCTTGACGCGGGGTGGAAGTGAGGAAGACTCAAACGGGTGGGGGGTAACGAGTGGCCGTTCTATACGTAGTATTATTATATCTTCTTTGCTTGAACTAAACATAAATTACCTACATAAATAAATATTAGGGGACATCACGGTCTCTGACCCCAAACGTAGTAATAAACATTCTTCTTTTTCTTTGCCCAAACTAAGCAAAGCTTGTGATATGGCTGCCAGAAACTGATATACTACCTACATATAGATATAGGTACATATATTTTTTAAATTCATACTTATGAAGATAGTAAGCCCGATTACAGATTACATAAATTAAATAGCAGCGTAAAAAGCGTTCTCTCTATCGAATGCCTAAAGTGAAAAAGAAACAGAACTATGCTATTTAGCGAATATAGTTACGCTGGCGCATCTGTAATCGGGCTTAGTAGGTAACTAAATAACACCCAGACACATAGCAAACACCTATGTTCATCATAAATGCTTGCCCTGGGTGGGAATCGCACCCACGCCTATTTGACCCAGAAGTCAGGGTTACTAACCACTGAGCCACATTCAATGTAGTACTAATGTCAGCATGTTTTTTTATTTCTTATAGGTTTGCGTTTGACTACACTCTGCCTGATGTTAAGTAGATATACGGTCTAGGATGTAACACGCTTGAATAATATATCTACAATGATGGTGGTTTCTTGAAAAACCCCAACAACCTCGCAGTACTAGATAGTTACAATCTAAAACAACATTGTTCTACGAGTTTTGATAAAAAATAATTTAGAAAATAGTTTTCTAAATTTTTATTGTTCTGTCGCGACATTTGTAGGAAGCTCTATGTTTAGGAGACTAGCGCCACGCGCCGCCCCCCGCTCCGAACTCCGCGAGTCGCATGCGCGGCGCGCGTAGAATTGCCTAAGAATATTGAGACGGCTTAAATAAATATGTAGGTACCTAATTATTTATGTTTGAAAGTAAAATCAAACAAATTTCAAGTCAAATTGTTGTTATTATTATATACTACGGGATTAATCGCGCACTAAAATTGCGAGATAAATAAATACCTCCTCATCCCGACGTTTCGGCCAAGTTGCATCGACCGTAGCACTGCGAGACTGCGTAGCAGTCTACCCGTGACCACGGTCGATGCAACTTGGCCGAATCGTCGGGATGAGGAGATATTTATTTATCTCGCAATTTTAGTGCGCGATTAGTCCCGTAGTATATAATAATAATGTGTTCAATCGCGAAAGCTTAATAACAACAAATTGTTGTTTATTATGTTTGCTGTTTAATTGCGAGGTTGCAGGTGTTTTACAAGTGACAAGGACATCACGTGAATTTTCATAGGGGAGCGTTCAAGTATTACGTAACGCAATTTTTGAAGATTTTTGACCCCCCCCTCCCCCCACTGTAAAACTCCGTAACGTTTTCTGTCCCCCCTCTCTCTAAACGTTACGTAACACTCAAGTGATCATTTTTCGATTTCGAACATGCGAGAACAAATTAATAATGACGACCAGACTAATACAATCGAGGGATCCCCGTAAAACGTAAACGAAAAGGGTTGCCAATTTGGGAGTTTTAATTCCCTAATTTTTTAAATAAAAAAAAGAAATAATGTTACGTAACGTGTTGTAAGAAAGACCCCCTCCCGCCCCTGTAACGCATCCTAACGTTTTACGAGACACCCCCGCCCCCCAAATTGCGTTACGTAATACTTGAACGCTCCCTAGGTAGATATAAAAAAATCACGGCGCACACGTGTGGCGGCCACTCGCTACAATAGTATCCGCGAATTCCACGATACCACGACCGTGGCGATACATAGGTATCTACAGATGTAGCTGTAGCGCGTGGCCGCCATGTTTAAAACCGTGTAATTAAACTTTTTCAAAGTAACGCCATGTATTCATTGAGCAACATTTGTTTATAAACTCTGTACCAGAAACAAAATATCCGTGTTTCCAAAACAACACATCACTTCCATGTGGAACACGGAAACAAATCAGTTCCTTGAAACATCTACGTGATGTTTCAGAAACTGTGTTTTATTTATGTATTAGGATATAGGTACTAAATGTATTCGAATTTTAGCTCGTTATGTAAGTATTTATTATTTGTAATGAGCATTTTTTTGTCTACTTTCTTTTTCTACTCACTCCGCATTTTCTATTTTTTTGCATTAATCCCTCTCCAGAAGAAAGGGTTGCCTGGAAGAGATTGCTATAAGCAATAAGGCCGCCCTTTGTTGCACTATTTCATGTCGCTTGTTTTTTTTTCCTTTCTGTGTATTTTTTCTGAATTGTATTTTTGTGTTAACAATAAAGTGTTTATCTATCTGTGTAGGTAGCCAAAACATTGACAGACAGACAGACAGACAGACAAAACTCTTTATTTACAACCACAGTTTGAAAAATAAACACTATTTACATAAATACGACAAAAAAATATGATTATAAAGTGGCGGCCTTATCACCCATGGCGATTTCTTCCAGGCAACCTTGCACGAATATGAACAGACAAGAACAAGAAATAGTGGCCTTAAATAGATATTAACAAAGAAAACACCTATAAATAATAAACTAAATATACTTAATTCAATCTAAGTTTTAAATATACTTACATATATACGATATAATATATAAATATAATTATACATATACCTACAGATATACATACCTACATACGTTATAAAATAGTAGCGAAAGGAACAAGTAGCATTATGATTTCAGATAGTGAGCTTTCACAAGTTGTTTGAAAACGTTCAATGAAGGTGAACGCTTAATTTCTAAAGGTAAGTCATTCCAAAGTCTGACTGCCTCCACAGAGAAAGAAGAATCATAGAAAGATGTTTTGTGACGAGGGAAGCTAAGAGTGAAGTTATCTGAAGATTTTAGGTAACGGCTCAATAGAGAGTGCCGAAAACGAAAACGCTCTCGGAGATAGGGTGGGGACGAAGGAATAAACAGAGTGCTATACAAAAGGGAAAGAATATGAGCATCCCGGCGACGACGAATAGGGAGCCACTTGAGCTTATCGCGAAACTCTGAAACGTGGTCATATTTGCGCAAGCCAAATATGAACCTGATACAAACATTCTGGAGGCGCTCAAGTTTATCCAGCAGGACTTGCGTGAGATCTAGGTAACATACGTCGGCATAATCAAGGATTGGAAGTAAAAGAGATTGTGCGAGCGCAATTTTAGTGGCAGTCAGTAAAAAGTTACGCAATCTACGCAAGGAACCGCTAGACGCAAACATTTTGCGGCTAGTCTCGGCAATTTGCGGACCCCAGGACAAACAACGATCGAAGACAATGCCGAGGTTCTTAACCGTGTCACTGTAAGGAATGGTGACATCATCAAAAATCACTCGCGGTAGTGTGTCCCAATCTATTTGACATATCATGCGAGAGCTGCCTATTACAATAACTTGCGTTTTCGATGGATTCACTTTGAGCCCAAAAGATTTGCTCCAGTGTAAAATGCTGCGCAAGTCATTATTGATTGCTTCCACGGCTTCTGATAGCCAACCCATAGGGGCTTGGCAATACAGCTGCAGATCATCAGCGTAAAGATGGTAGGACGTAGAAAGAGAATGTGAAATAGAATTTATGAAAATGGCAAAAAGAAGGGGTGATAAGACGCCACCCTGAGGTACGCCGGCCGTAGTATTACACCACGAAGAGTAAGATTCTTCAAAATGAATCCTCTGCCGACGCCCATATAGGTAATTATGAAACCAGTCAACCACCGTTGGAGATATGTTCAAAGAGCGAAGTATAGCCAGAAGGATATCAAAATCTACAGAGTTAAAAGCATTGCTGAAGTCCAGAAGCGCTAACACAGTTAAATCACCATTGTCCATTGCTAGGCGTATATCATCCGTGATTTTAACAAGTGCAGTAACCGTGCTATGCCCCGGACGAAAGCCAGACTGAAAAGGATTAAGAAGGTTATTACTGATTAGGAAGGAGTTTAGCTGGTTATGGACTAGACGTTCAAGAACTTTGGATAGGAAGGGAAGAATAGATATGGGACGATATTCAGAAAAAGATATAGGATTAGCTTTTTTTAGGTAAAGGAATTATCTGAGCTTCTTTCCATAAATATGGGAAGACCCCATTTGACGCTGAAAAATTCAAAATGTGGCACAGGACTGGGAGTAAGTGGTCTAAAATAGGGATAATCATATTGCGGCTTATAGAATCAAGCCCTACAGCGTTTGAAGAGATTGAAAGGATGCTCTTTCTAACATCACAAGCAGTGAATTGGCTAAAAACAAACGGAGGTAGGTCAGGAGTGGTTTTATCAGAAAGACGTTTTAGTGTACTAGCTTTATAAGCAGTGTCCATAACAGGAGATGCCGAAAAATGTTGATTTAATGCATTGATGTCAAAAATTTTAGGAACACTATCTTGACGGGATTTACCAACTCCTAAGGACCTGAGAAATTTCCACACTTTGGCTGGATCCTTATCCTCCACAGAGTCAAATATATGGCGTCGTTGAGCGTCTCTACACACCCTATTGCACCGGTTTCGCAGTTCTGTGTAGCGTGCCTTGTTAACGTCATTGGGATGAATCTTGAACTTAGTTCTGGCCACCGCTTTTTTGTGCTTAAGCAATTTAATCAGCATTGTTGCTCAGTGAATACATGGCTTTATAATAGTACATTGACAGCAATTACTGTAATATTCATAAGGAAAGCAGAATTATGTAGGTAGAGCAGGAGAATAATTATTAACAAAATCCTTGCCATATCCACAAGTTTCACGCATCCTCAGCAAGCCCGCTCGGTTGAACATAAGACAGCGTGTCCCTGAGTTACTCGCGCTAGAACAACTGTTTGTTTGCCTTCGGGAACTCATGTACCTAATATTATGCATATTTGTTCCTGAAACAATATCCAAACTTTAGCCATTTGTGGGCGAAGTCGACTTGTGTGTGGATTTCAATTCGTTTCACTGATGATTGTTCAGATTTATGTTGGCAATCTACTTTAGCACGTTAGGAAGCTAAGTAACAATAGGGAGGCTAAGTAATATAAAATATATATATATATTTTTATTTCGAATAGGTTCGTTGACTACACACTACCTGATGTTAAGCAGATGTGCGGTATAGGGTGTAGCACGCTTACCTAGAAGATACCTACGATTTAAAGACACCCACGTTGTACTTTAACGGGAAGACAGACCCAGGCAAAGCGTTCCACATTCTGGCTGTTCGTATGAGGAATGAGGATTCGAAACGCTTGGTTCTATCGCGCGGAATGTCCACCATAAAAGGGTAGCGCTTTTGTCGCGTCCGTCTAGCCGTACGATAAAAGAAAGTGCAGGGGGGACCAGCCCCCCTACCGCCTAAGCAATAGCAATCGTAATAGCAATCGTTTGTGACTTTATTTTGGTCATTTGGCACCGCCTATGTGACGTTAGCCATCAATTGCTTTGCGCGGATTGCGAAAGCAATCGTTGAATGAACAACTTTGATGGCTAACGTCACATAGGCGGTGCCAAATGACTAACATGAAGTCATAAACGATTGCTATTGCTTTAGGCGGTAGGGGGGCAGATAGTGCAACTCCTGGGCACACTCTCCGAAGTGTATCCAGTGTAAAAGGCTGACAAACACGCTACCTTGCGACGAAATAATATCCTTTTCCTTTCCTTGCTAATATAATAAATCCGAAACTGTGTTTTTTTGGTTGATTGGTTTGTTCCTCTTACCCGCAGCAGCGGAGAAACAACGGATTGACTTGATTTTTGGAATGGACATAGTTTGAAAATGAAAATGACATAGGCTACTTTTAATCTCAGAAAAATAAAATGTTTTCATGGGATGGCACAAAAATTAAAATACCAAGCAGGGAAGATCGGGCAAATGCTAATATTTTTTTTCTGATATCATGAATATAATATTTTTTTTGCACAAAAATAGCATGACCTACTTCACCCGTGTACAGAATTCGCGAATATTTCGCACGGATCGATGTAGCATATTTCACATTAATGTTGATTTATCAAAAAATGGGTAAGCCGATTTCGATAAAATTTAAATGGGACCAATTTCGAAGTATACTCTTTCCAATAAAAAAAGAATTATTGAAATCGAACTACTACGAAAAAGTTATGCGTGGTTACACAAAAAAAATATATACTTACGCGTCGAATTGAGTACCTCCTCTGATTCGTCGGACAAAAATTCATACCTACCTATTTCATAGTAGGTACTTAGTACCTACCTATATTTTTTTGCTTATACATACCTACCTAGGATGTAGGCCTACTCACGAAGGGCGATTGGGCCATATCCACCACGCTGGCCCAGTGCGGGTTGGTGGACAGGTACACATCGCCCTTCGTGAGTAGGCCTACGTCCTGCAGTGGACTATTAAAAGGCTGATACAGTACAGTACTTACCTAGGGGTAAAGTAGGTACGTATTTCAACACAGGTGGAAGTGTCAAAAGTGTGGAAGAGAAAAATATAACCAGTTTCCCTTTTGGCTAAATGAACCTACATCCTACTTAATATTATAAACGTGAAAGTTTGTGAGGATGGATGGATGGATGTTTGTTACTCTTTCACGCAAAAACTACTGAACGGATTGAGATGAAACTTTGCAATAATATAGCTTATATATCAGAATAACACATAGGCTATAAATTATAATGATATATTGCATATGCGGGCGAAGCCGCGGGTAAAAACTAGTACCTTATAAGGCTGAATCACACTTCTTGAAGTTAGCTAAAAGGTGCGCGGACCCCAATCCTCGCAAGTTTTGCGTAGCTTGTAGCTTACATCGCAGCCGCCAAGATGTTTGATTCGACCTATAGGTACCTATCTACTACTGTTGATTTTATTTTCGATTTCAATCCTAGTCCATCCTCTAGTACAAGTTGGCGTAAGAGGAAGGCGACTCCCAAAAAGAATTCATTTTTGGGAAATAGTGAAATAAGCATAGACCTACGAGCAAATATTTACAGAGCCACAGTTCCTAAGTGAAAGTAGTAAAAAAAAGTCCTTCCAAGCGCCGTCATACATATTTATATTAAATAATAATAATTAGTGGATGGCAAGTCACCACCCGTCTAAATATTTTGAAAAGAGGCATTTTTGGAGGGTGCCGCACCTCATTCCATAGACCAGCTTATAATCCCTAAATAATTCATTAAAATAGCCCAAGAAGTACCTATTCCCCGTCTTTACAATAGTTTCCCTCTTCCTGTCACCAAAAACTGTATTTCTTACTTAATATGATTGTAAAAGGGCCTCTTGGTGTTGGTTTCGGCCCCATCAATGCCCTTCCAAGATTCGGGGCAAACCGTGAGTTGTAAAACAAATAAATATGTAGGTGTCTTCAAATCTGGAGTAAATAGGTATCTTCTAGGTGCCGCGGAGGAGTGCGGAAGCGTGCCCGTAGCCCCGACATAATGGCGCAGTGGCGGAAACACCCCAGGTTTTTAGTGGGTATGCCACCGACTAGCAGTGGAGACATAACCACCGGCCTCCCCAGGTTTGGTGGTATCCATAAAGGATTTTCCTGGGTCAAAAAAAAAAAAAAAAAAGGTATCTTCTAGGTAAGCGTGCTACATCCTAGACCGCATATCTGCTTAACATCAGGCAGTGTGTAACCTATTTGAAAAAAAAAAAAATATTCACAATGACCCGTTATCTCGAAACTCGACGTTATGTCACCTAATTAGTTTTTGTAACAACTTTGGCATCGCGCGGCGTTGTAGTCGGCTTGCAATCGCCTTAAGACTAATTAAAAAGCCTGCCCACTAAGTAGCTTGGGGAGAGTTTTGGCTCGGACACTGTTTTGCACGATTATGACTCTATAGATATTTGCTCGAAGGCATCGACGTACGAATTCTATTTAAAGATAAACAAAAAAACCGGACAAGTGCGAGTCAGGTTCGCACATCGAGGGTTCCGTACAAACACGTTGATAAATAATTATAAACCTGTTTTTTTAGCATGACGTGCAAATGAAGTTCTTTTAAATGATATTTCACTCACTTTGAATTCGTTCGAATTAGGAAATGGATTTTGCAATCAACAACATCTCGGGAACGCATAGACACCTCGTACATCGACGGAGAAAGTTAATACCGCGGGCTAACTTGACGCCAACGCCATCTAGTTTCGATATGAGTAAATACTGAGATTTAAATTGTTGCTTTAAGAATTGATTTTATAACTTATTATGATAGTAGTATATAATACTAGATTTGATTGCTATTAAGTTTGATGTTTTTTATATTTATACAATTAAACATTTACATATACATTTATATTTGAACATATTTTTAGTTTAGACAGAATTTTGAACCAATTTTTTGTGAATTTTGAGGCCCTATTTTTTGTGATGTAAATAAAAATGTACAGTTTTCAGATTTATTCCTATATGTGTACTCTGAGACAATGCTTCTTGGCAAATTTCATAGTTCTATGTCAACGGGAAGTACCCTGTAGGTTTTGAATTTTGTGAGTGCAAAATATGCGGTTTTTACGACAAAACGGCTCTAACTTTTTTATACGGCAACTGAGAAGCTTTTTTTTTACACAACTGCAAGAATTTATAGGTTTACGTACATAGTTTAAATTTCAACTCGATATCTTTACGCGTTCCCGAGATAAAGAGTCTTGACATACACACAGACGGACAACAAAGTGATCCTATAAGGGTTCCGTTTTTTTCCGTTTGAGGTACGGAACCCTAAAAATCACGACAAAACGTATCGACATCGGAATCTTATCGCTGTATATCTATATGATCGTTTACCTACTAGGTAAGTACTAGAATATTGCATTAAGTTTGATATTGATACCATGGAATGATAGCAGTTAAGTGCAATGATACTTAGTAGATAGCAGCAATCTATATTTGAATTTTCTCGTTTGTTCATATTCAACCATTATTAAATTTATAGTCTTTATTGTGTACTAATTTTGACTGTCCATTTTTATGTTACAGAAACTTATAAACATTTCGTTTTGGTATACGAATGGATTCTTTTTTCAACAAAAAAAAATTATAACAAATACAAATAACTTTATTTGCCTTAAAACACTTTTAACCATATTCACTTGCCAATGACTCTGAACTAGTTAATAACTGTATCTCAGAGCCAATGGCTTCTCCCTTTATGTTAACTAGCAACAAAAAGTTATACTAAACAGAAGTAAAATTAAATTTAGAAAACAATTTACTACTATTTATCGAAACAAGAGAAAAAAAAAATATAGAGCATAAATTACATCGCATCATACTTATAACGAACCACACAATTCCACAACTCCTAAAAAAACTTAAAACATTCATTTTTGTCAACAAACATGTACATGTGTGTGTGTAACACAGCAATACTCGAGATCTCATGAGAGTCAACACGACATATTGCTTTTTATTTCAATCCTTTTATACAAGGTTATTCAGAACTGGTGTATCTACTAAGCCGAAAGAGGGTGATTAAGGCCATAATTTAAAGTTTTACTATGAAGCCAACCCGGAATTCGAGAAACAAAATAGCTGATTCAAACTTTTTTTCGACTTCGAGTTGCCGTTTTGTATGGTCCATCTGATTTTTAACACGCTTTTGTTAGTTAGTTTCACCTGTATGTTTGCTTGCTTGTAACCAACCCCTTTGAGCTCGATTTTGACCTACTTTGAGCGATCAGATTTTCTTTAAACTTACACCTATCAAAGACCGATGACAATGCATTAAAAAAACGCTCCTAAGCGTGTTTTGTCGTTTTTTTAAACTATATTATTATTTCTCCTCAAATTTTGGGTTCGCAGTACAGGGGGTAAGGACCTCACCGGTCATCACTCTTCAGTGCTATGTGCCCTGCCTATTGCCATTAAACGTTTCAAATTCAAAATTTCATATTTTCAACTTCGGTCCTTTTACGAATCCCCTCGATTCTGATTTGATCTCGCAGGAGACTCATTTTATTATTAGAGCGAAATTCGAAACTCAAAAACCATTACAGAAATCCATCCATCCATCAGTCATAGGACGTCCACTGCTGGACATAGGCCTCCCCTATATATCTCCAATAAGACCGGTAGGTAGCGGCTTGCATCCAGCGCGATCCTGCGGTCTTGAGGTCATCTGTCCACCTTGTGGGTGGACGTCCTACGCTGCGCTTGCCGGTGCGTGGCCTCCACTCGACAGATTACAGAAATGGGTAAGTAAACAGAAATATAGGTATACATACCTACTTAATACTTTATCAATTTATCACCCATTGTGGACTATTGAAAAGGCTGGTACGATAGTTAGTAGGTAGTAGTACGGCAGGTTGTACTACGGTAGATAGTAGTACGGTAGGTAGTAGTAGTAGTACGGTAGGGAGTAGTAGTAGTTAGTAGTACGTTAGTTTGATAATATGACCGACGCAACGAATCGGTAAAATAAATAAATAGTTGGTAGTTAGGTAATATGTATTTATTTAATTCTAACGGGATTATACCAATTAGAATATACAATTACAAACACAATATATCTAAATTAAAACAAAAGAACAATAAGCCAATTAGGATAAGCCATATTTTGTTGTTTTTCATTACATTATTTAATTGGCATTTGGCGCAATTAACGAAACAAAATAATCAAGAGCTTATATTATAATACCTAGGTAGGTACAGGATCATAACAGAACTAATGTTCTAAAGTATATAATAATATTGTATCAAAACAATAAATAAAAAATGTATTTAAAAATATATTTGTAAGTTAAATATATTTTTGTTCAATATTTTCTAGTCTAACTAGATCTGTATAGAGAAATAACATTTATGTATTTAATAATTAATTACACATGAAAATAAAATAAAAACTGAAATAAAAACATGATTTAACTTGATGAATATATGTATCTGGGATAACCTATAGGTAATCTGACTAGTCATGGGTAAAGAATTTGATTCAAGTTTCTGTAGGTAAGTACTGGATTAATATTAAGTCTAAGTAAATAATATAATAGAACTAAAAAAGTAAGTACATAGTAAAAACAATTTCAATCCTACGTTATTAAAACATTTAAAATGTACGTATAAAACGAAAATTATGTATTTTCGAATAAGAAGATTGTTTTGCTAAACATTTAATTTTTAATTTATAAGACGTTCTTTATGTACTTTAGTTGACTTTAGGAGACAAAATATCAACAAACAAAGTGACAAAGAGTCATCAAATCTTTAGATACGAAATCAATCTATAAAATACGAGTACTTAAGAATCATAGATTGTTTTAAAATTAAGTACAAATGAAACCACGACAGTAGTTTGAACGCTGCGGAAAAATCAAAATTTTTCGATCAATCTAAATAATATGAACCTGTGTTTCAAAACTGTGAATAACAACTTACTCGAATTGTTCCATATAACTAAAAGCAGTTATATCGAGTATAAAAGTTGGGACATTCACCTCAAACAACCTTAGAATCCTGAACATTAGCGAGGGAATCAAAATAGCGCAAGGTGAAAAACTCGTCTTGGCAACATTTTACTCGTACATGTAAACGCTTTTTTTGTGGGATTTCCTACTTTTCAATACATTTTTTTTTGGCTGGTACGTATCAACCTACACTGTCTTGGTACATTATAGTGAACAGCCGCACACTATAATAGGCTTGTTTATTAAAAAAATATAATTAGTCCGTCATAGATTGTCAAAAAATACATATACATATAGTAAAACACGTATTTTTTTTGTCAATTTAATAAAAAAATATGAATACACAGGATTATTTCTAATCAATTAGCATCCTTCTAGGGGCTTATTCTGTACATCAAAACTAACAACTTTTGTTCTACGACTTTCGTCAAAACTAAAAAAAAAAACTTGTTCCACAGAAAAATATAGTTCCCCCGCGACAAAATGTATGGAACAGCTGATTTTTTTTTCGAGTTTTGACAAAAGTCGTAGAACAAAAGTTGTTAGTTTTGATGTACAGAATATGCCCCTAGAAGGATACTAATTGATTAGAAATAACCCTGTATAGCCCATTAAAGTTCCGCGTGACGTCACTAACCGCTATCTAATGTATCGGCTAGTGACGTCACGAGCCCCCATTCTCAAACTTTGACAAGGTTTATCTTTGTCACTGATTGTTTAATTGACAAAAGAAAATATAAGTGTACGGTACAATACGAGTATTTTTTAATAATCTAACTGTCGGACTAATTACAATAATTATTTTTACCCAGTAAACATCCCTATTATTGTACCGATATAATAATTAGTAACAAACGTTATATTTATCAAACATACACTATTAAAAGTTAGGTATAATAGGTAAATACTATAAAATAGTTATCTTAAGTAACAGTATTATAATAATATCACATAGTGATTGTATTATGCCGGTATTATTATGATTTATTATTATGAAAAATAGCTAAATAAGGTAATACAATAAATATAATCGTTTCATATTTAAATCTTTTCTTCATAAGAAATGTTAAATTAAGTCACAGGTACGTTATATTACTATGTACGTACATATATATAAAATCTAATCGATATTTTGATCATTATAAACTGATTCTCACTATAATTAGAGGGGTGTATCTCTAGGCCACAGACATTAATTATTAATAAATAATTGGAACACTTTGTTGTCCGTTTCTACGATTCTTCTTTCTCTGTGGAGGCAGTCAGACTTTGGAATGACTTACCTTTAGAAATTAAGCGTTTACCTTCCTTGAACATTTTCAAACAACTTGTGAAAGCTCACTATCTGAAATCATAATGCTACTTGTTCCTTTCTCTACTATTTTATAACGTATGTAGTATTGAAATAAGACCTAATTAATGTCGCTCGCACTTCACTATTCATAGAAAATAAAATAGATGACAAGTAGTTGTCAAGTGTATGGAAAAATGTATGTCGGCCGTTTTATTAAATAAAATAAATTATACTCTATAAAATTTAACTTGATCTCTGCGACAGTAGAAGATTGACATTTTTAGAGTTGGGATAGTGGTGGAAAAAATCGATTTTTAAACAATGTTGTAATGAAATCGAATGAATAGTTGAAGGTGAGAAATTGGATTTCATTTACTTACTATTATTTAAGATCAAGTATGTACACATGTAAATAATGTTATGATATTCATTATATACTCATAATAATGTAACTATAGTATTTATCGACGTTTTTCACTATTATCGATGCTAATGTAACATATAATTGGGTTTACTTTAATTACACGTGTAAAAATGTTATGTTATTAAAATATGCAATAAAATTAATGATAAATCAAGTTTTATTTAAAATATCGACAGTATAAACAATCGATATTTTAATTAAAACTCTATCTAAAACTCTGTGGTCACGATCATTCGTCGCCCATCACTAATTGGCATGCCCACAAAGTTATGACATTGACAGGTACTGTCTGTACTTTTAAGAAATTCAGGACTTCATAGGCGTGATTTTTCTGACAGCTGTCGCAGAGATCAAGTTAAATTTTATAGAGTATAGTTTCCCTAAATATAGTGTTATATCACAATATGTAGGTATGTATATATGTAGGTATATTTATAATTATATTTATATAATAATATTATAACGTATATAAGTAAGTATATTTAAAACTTAGATTGAATTAAGTATATTTAGATTATTATTTATAGGTGTTTTCTTTGTTAATATCTATTTACGGCCACTATTTCTTTTTGTCGGTTCATATTCGTGCAAGGTTACCTGGAAGAAATTGCCATGGGTGATAAGGCCGCCACTTTATAATCATATTTTTTGTCGTAGGTATATGTGTAAATAGTGTTTATTTTTCAAATTGCGGTTGTAAATAAAGAGTTTTGTCTGTCTGTCTGTCTGTCCGTCTGTTTGTATGTCAAGACTCTTTATCGCGGGAACACGTCAAGATATCGAGTTGGAATTTAAACTGTTTACGTATATCCATGGTCTCTTGCAGTTGTGTAAAAGAAAAATTTCTCAGTTATCGTTTAAAAAAGTTAGAGCCGTTTATGTCGTAAAAAACCCCATATTTCGACACTCACAAAAATCAAAACCTACAGGGTACTTCCCGTTGACATAGAACTATGAAATTTGGCAAGAAGCATTGTCTCAGAGTACACATATAGAAATAAATCTGAAAACTGTAAATTTTTATTTAAATCACAAAAAATAGGGTCTCAAAATTCACAAAATATGGGTTCAAAATTCAAAGTGAGTAAATCGTATCATGTAAGGTATCATATAAAAACCGGTTTAGCACGTGCTAACAATGCAATGTGTAATTTTCGATGTAAGACGAGAAAAGTAAAAAAAAAAAATTATAAATACTTATCGACAAAAAAGTTTTTTAACAACTTTATTCCCAATTTTGTAAAATTTTCTGGATTTGTACGGAACCCTCGATGTGCGAGCCTGACTCGCACTTGTCTGGTTTTTTTACACACAAAACGATCATCGCGAAGGTGTTGATTTGCAAAGTATGCAGAGATTTCCCGGTTTTCATGGAGATTTAATAGTTGGTTTATATTTGATTTTCATCTGTTACCAATGGCCTTATGTACAGGGTTACTGGTACTGTTTGGCTGTCAATTAACAAAAATTGATGAAGATATAGCCCGCTAAAGATTACACTGTCTAGCACCATTAGTATAATATTATGCCACATCCTATCAAACAGGGTATACATGTATAGAATTAGAATAAGTTTCTATGTACATGTGTTTCGCATTAATAAATAAATGAAATAAAGTTTTGCGTGACGTCACGAGTTTTTTCAGAAATGTGACGTCACGACCCGGAATCCAAAACTTTGACAATATTTATCTTTGTCATTTGTTGTTTGATTGATAAATGATAAAATACGTGTCCAATGTTTTTTGATAATTTTAACTCACATACTAATTATAATAATGATTTTTACCCAGTCATCATGCCTATTGCGCGTGGTGATTGGGTAGAAAAAAAACCAGACAAGTCCGAGTCAGGCTCGCACACCGAGGGTTCTGTACAAATCCATAAAATTTCACAAAATTGGGAAGTAGGTTAGTTGTTAAAATCTATAATTTATATTATTATCATCGCCAAAAAAGTTGTTTTTTTCACTTTTCTCGTCATACATCGAAATTACACATTGTTAAAATAATTAAAAACCTGTTTTAGCATGTGCTAATGAAGTTCTTTTATATGATACCTTACATGATACGATTTACTCACTTTGAATTTTAAACCCATATTTTGTGAATTTTGAGGCCCTATTTTTTGTGATACAAAAAAAAATGTTCGGTTTTTAGATTTATTCCTATATGTGTACTCTGAGACAATGCTTCTCGCCAAATTTCACAGTTATATGTCAACGGGAAGTACCCTGTAGGTTATGGTTTTTGTGAGTCGACACTCACAAAAACCAAAACCTACAGTATGCGGTTTTTTTTCATTAACCGCCCTTACTTTTTTAAACGATAACTGAGAAGTTTTACTTTTACACAACTGCAAGAGACCATAGATATACGTATACAGTTTAAATTTCAACTCGAAATCTTTACGCGTTCAGAGTTTTGACATACACACAGACGGACAGACGGACAACAAAGTGATCCTATAAGGGTTCCGTTTTTTTCCTTTTGAGGTAAAAATAATAATATAAAAAAATATGGTTGTATAGATGTGTATAATTATTTTACGCAAAAAATGGCATGACCGACTTCAACCGTGTACATAATACGCGAAAATTTTGCACGGATCGATGTAGCATTTTTACATTATTGTTGATTTACCGAAAATGGCTTAGCCGCTTTCAATAAGAAAAAAATAGGACCAATTGTAAAGTATACTCTTTCCAATAAAAAATAAAAAAAACCGGACATGTGCAAGTCAGGCTCGCACACCGAGGGTTCCGTACAAATCCAGAAAATTTCACAAAATTGGGAAGCAAGTTGTTAAAATCTCTATACTCATCATCATCATCATCGACAAAAGTTTTTTTTTTTTTACTTTTCTCGTCATTCATCGAAAATTGTTAAAATAATTAAAAACCTGTTTTAGCATGTGCTAGTGAAGCTCTTTTATATGATACCTTACATGATACGATTTACGCACTTTGAATTTTAAACCCATATTTTGTGAATTTTGGAGCCCTATTTTTTGTGATTTAAATAAAAATGTACAGTTTTCAGATTTATTCCTATATGTGTACTCTGAGACAATGCTTCTTGCCAAATTTCATAGTTCTATGTCAACGGGAAGTACCCTGTAGGTTTTGATTTTTGTGAGTGTCGAAATAAGCGGTTTTTTACGACATAAACGGCTCTAACTTCTTTATATGATAACTGAGAAGTTTTTCCTTTACACAACTGTAAGAGATCATAGATATACGTATACAGTTTAAATTTCAACTCGATATCTTTACGCGTTCCCGAGATAAAGAGTCTTGACATACACACAGACGGACAGACGGACAACAAAGTGATCCTATAAGGGTTCCGTTTTTTCCTTTTAGGGTACGGAATCCTAAAAACAAATATACGCGTTGAATTGAGTACCTCCTCTGTTTCGTCGGTCAAAAAGGATATAATTCACATTCGTTATGATTTTAAATTAACTAATTAAATGTTACATTTTGTTCTCTGAACACTAAAATGTCCAACAGAAAATATATAGTTAAATTACTAAAATAGAAAATCACACAAACTGTGAATAAATATTTGTATTTAAGTTATAGTAAAGTACCGTTTTTCATAAGTAGGTACATAATCATTTTGTTCTGTCTAATTTTTTTGCAAGACTCAAAGTCTCGCAGGACTAGGAACCATAAGAATTTTTTTAGTTACTAATACTAACTAGACTACTATGTAGTTATACTAAACTTATACTAAGAAAGTTGGAGTTTTGTTTAAACAAATATATTCCATGAATAGAAAAATGAGATATAGTTACATACAGGATTGTTCAGAAAGGGTATACTAAGCTAAAAGGGGGGTGAACCTGAAATTCGAGGAATAAAAAGCAGCTGGCGCATACAAAATCGCTGTTAAGAGTTGGCAAAATGTATGAATCAACGTATTTCTTTCTTATTTCGGGTTAGGGCTATGATACAATAACATAGTTCATAATGATGGTATGAATCATCCCAGCTCATGAATTGGCTTAGTATAACTGAATAACCCTGTATAGTAATGATAATATTCATTCAAAAACATTTAAAATTCAATTTCAAAAAATGCAAAGCATCACTTTCAATTCATGACGGCGAAACAAAACTCTTAAATTAATATATAGAACATAAAAAGTTTAACTTTTCAAAAGTAAGAGGTTCAAAGTTTTTGGCGTAAGAAGTTGTTAATCACTCAGATTACGTTAACGTAAACTACAAAACAAATAGTAGGTGGTAAAAAGTTGTAAAAAAATTGCCACGTAGTAAGTAAATTCCCTAAAAAAAGTTTAAAAAAAATCTTAGCCATTGCATTTAGTTTTCGTTTAGTTTACAAATTGTTTGGATTGTTAGTTACGTTTAACCAAATAATTATTTTAGCAAAAAATAGCATGACCGACTTTACCAGTGTACAGAATTCGCGAATATTTCGCACGGATCGATGTAACTTTTCTCAGATTATTCTTGATTTATAAAAATGGCTCAGCCGATTTTGTTAAAAATTAAATGGGACCTATTTTGAAGTACTCTTCCCAATAAAAAAAAAAATTAAAATCGGACTACTATGAAAAAAGTTATGCGTGGTTAATTGGTTATACATAAAAAAAAATACGCGTCGAATTGAGTCCTTCCTTCGTCGGTCAAAAAATATTTCTGTAACAGTCATCACTTAATTTTACACTCAGTGCTATTATAGTTAGGATTCCACCATTTCCTAAACTGTTCATACTCGGGTTTAGTTTTTTGGTTTCTATGCATCGCGGCACAAACATCACACACGCTTTCCTTCCTAGTGATATCGATGTACGTATATAAGCTTTTCCACCTGAAATACTGCTTGTAGAGATCGGGATTCTTCATGAGGCGATCCATGGTGGCTGCTAGCTGGTCGATGTCAAACTTCTTTGAATCTAGGTAAGATTCGGGCGGTAAGAATCTGTGAACAAGTGAATATAAATATCAATATTTTGGGACATCTTACACACGGCCTCAGACCCCAAACTAAGCAAAGCTTGTGATGTGGCTGCGAGAGACTGATATACTACATATACTTATTTTTAAATACATAGGTACTAATATAGATAGTAACTAAATAACACCCAGACACAGAGCAAACACTTATGTTCATCACATACATATTTGCCCTGGGCGGGGATCGAACCCACGCCTCTCTGATCCAGGAGTTAGGGTCACTAACCACCGAGCCACCGAGGCTGTCCGAACTTAAACAATACTTGTCAATCAATCCATCAGCTATAAGTTGTCCACTGCTAGATATAGGCCTCCCCTATGGATCTCCGATAAGACTAGTTGGTAGCAGCCAGCACGATCCTGCACTGCTGCTGTCCTGATTTAGTCATCTATCCAACATCACCATGTGGGTGAAAGTCCTCGGTCCTACGCTGCGCATACTGCTACGCTGTGCTGTACGTGGTTTCCACTCGAGAACTTTTCGACCCAATCCGTCATAAATCCTCCGTGCTGTGCCTTACCACCGCCACTTCAACTTGCCAACCGGCCCGGCTTTGTCGTTAATGGTTTTTCTACGGATTTCCTCATTTCTGATTCGATCTCGCAGAGTGACTCCCAGTACAGCCCTTTCCATACAATACTGATATACTATTACTATTGTGTAAAAACCAAGATTTGGTTTATCTTGACAATAGGTTCTCATCACTTTATACCTACTTGTAGTTTTATTTTAATATATTATCAATGAGAATAGAATGGATAAAGCTTAGAATAACGATTAGTAATAAAATTAATTGGTTTCGCTGTATTGGACCAGCGAGACCAATTAATTTTATCAATCTAAGGGATAAAGGTTATCCCTGAGCAAAGGACATGTCCACAAAATGTATGGAGCCTGGTATAATAATAATCAAAAATTCTAACCACTACACTCGTTACATTTCGAGAAAGTTCATATTATTTTTCTGAGTCTATTACAACAGTTAAAAACAAAAAAGAGACCTCCGATTTTTTAAAAATTAATTTTGAATTTATTAGGATAAATAAATATGTTTGGCTCAATAGGTAGTTTATCTCTAGCAACCCTGATTAATTAACGTCCAAATTGTTAAATAAAAGCATTTTTGCACATAAGACACACTTCTAAATAAAGTGTTTTTTGTCACGTTGTACCTACTAACACACACTGGAAGGTTTTTTATGGTGGTTGGAAGATTTTTAATTTTAGCAAATTAAGTGATAAATGTAGTAGAATCGGCTACGAATGCAAGTAAAATAACGATAGAAGCACTTTATCATCGCTAAACTAGAAAAAGTAATAACCTGTATTGTTATTTTTCATACAATTTATTTTTCACATTTAAAAAATAATGGAGGGGTGATAAAATCTAAATTAAATATTTTTGGGAAGCCCATAAAACAAGCTTTTAAATGATGTATCATCTTGGTTAGATTTTTCTCTGAATAATACATTACTTGTGGACGTCACCTTTATAATTCAGGATTTTTAAACTCTATAGGTACTTAATTATTGATAGGGAAAATTGTTTTATTCCATATTATGTTGAGTACATTATAAATATTTTGATAAGCAGGAAAAATGTATGAAAAATTCCTTAATAATATATGCCCTTAAAAATCCCCTTTTCCACGATAACGTTTTAAAAAGGGGAATTTGAAACAGTAAAAAAATAAGTACCTATGCTTGCAAACTGCAAAATATTTTAAATTTTATGTTACACTAGTTAGCCCGCGTTAGCCCGCGGCTTCACCCGCGTGATACTGTACTGTACTGTACCAGCCTTTTTAATAGTCCACTGCAGGACGTTGGCCTACCCATGAAGGGTGATTGGGCCATATCCACCACGCTGGCCCAGTGCGGGTTGGTGGATTCACATACGCCATTGAATTTCTTCTCCGGACATATGCAGGTTGCCTCACGATGTTTTCCTTCACCGAAAAGCCAGTGGTGTGAAATTCCGTACATAAATCCCAAAGAACTCATTGGTACGGGACCGGGATTTGAACCCACGACCTCACGATTGCAGGTCGGGTGTTACTACCACTAGACCACCACGGCTTATATACCGAGTGATACATATTTCGATTTTTATGCTGTCCCATATTCGATGAACCTTTTATTTTTCCGGGATAAAAAGTAGGCTATGCCCCTTTCCAACCTTTGAACTATTATTATGTCAAAAATCTAGTCTATTTGTTGTTCTGTTGTTGCGTGAAAGAGTAACAAACCAACAAACACATTTTCGTCTCTTATGCCTCTCGGTCGGCATGTCTGTTGTTCGCAGTCTCAACTTTTACAACTGCAACATCGTAAAAGAAATCAGTCATTTGATGCATTTTAATCGAACATCAAAGATTGACCGTTTTACCACAAAAGCTTTAAGCACGTTTTAGACAATGTTTAACAGTACAAATTGCACCGTCAAACAGTGTTTAAATCTTTTGTGTTAAGGCGGTGAGAGTCAATGAACTTTTTGTATGAAACAGCTATATTTATTCATGATTTTACAGTTGCTTCCGTAGTAAAAGTTAACGAGGAGCATATACAGGGTTATTTGTAATCAATAAGCATACTTTTAGGGGCTTATTCTGTACATCAAAACAAACAACTTATGTTCTGCGACTTTAGTCAAAACTCAAATAAAAATGTCGTTTACCCGTGACAAAATGTATGGAACAGCAGATTTTTTACTGAGTCGCAGACATAAAGTTGTTGGTTTTGAAGTTTAGAATAAGCCCCTAAAAGGATGCTAATTGATTAACAGTAACCCCGTATACACCTCTGAATATCTCTGTACTTTGCATATATGATCAAAGAACGTTGACTAGCAATAATTCTTTTACTACTGGTTTGATTTGAATAAAATGTGACGTCCACAAGTGGTATATTATTCAGAGAAAAATCGAACCAAGATGATATATACATCATTTGAAAGCTTGATTTGTAGGCTTCTCAAAAATATTTTGTTTTTTTTATCCCTCCATTTTTTTTTAAATGTGAAAAATAAATTGTATGAAAAATAATAATACAGCTTTGTATTTTTTCTAGTCTAGCAATAATGAAGTGCTTATATCGTTATTTTACTTGCATTCGTAGCTGATTCTTCCACATTCTGTAGGTACAATGTGACAAAAAAAACACTTAAAACTGTGTCTAATTGGTAAAAATGCTTCTATTTAACAATAATGGAGGTTACTTAACTAGGGTTGCTAGAGATAAACTACCTATGGAGCCAAATATATATATTTATCCTAATAGATTCAAAATTAATTAAAAAAAACGGAGGGCTCTTTTTTTGTTTTAACTGATGTAATAGACTTAAAAAAATATGGTCTTTCTTGAAATGTAACGAGTGTTGTGGTTAAAATTTTCGATTATTATTATACCAGCCTCCATACATTTTGTGGACATCTCCTTTGGAAATACACCTAACTACATGATATTTACTTGGTTATGAAAAATTCAGACGTCAAGTTATAGGGGGTTTTAAGTGGCCTGAATGGCTTCAAGAAAAGTATGGACGGCGTTGCTGCCCGTCTTGGCGGAGGCAATGAATGATATATATAAATTCGAAGGAGTATTTTTTGGTTTGTTCCTCTTTTACGCAGCAACGGAGCAACCGATTGACTTGTTTTTTTTTGGCTTGGATATAGATTGAAAGACGGAAAGTGACATAGGCTACTTTTTATCCCCAAAAAATAAATAATTCCTCTGGGATAGCACAAAAATCAAAATTTCTCGAGGGCGAAGCCACGGGCACAAGCTAGTGAATTATATTACTTATCAATATAAGTACATTGAATTATTATTTTTGCCAAAAATGGCACAACTGACTTCAGTTAAACACAAAATTCGAATAGTTTCGAATAGTTTAACATCAGGCAGTGTGTAGTCAAACGCAAACCTATTTGAAATAAAAAAAAAAAGTTTGTTCGTATCGTAGTACCTATGCCTGTCGCTACTTCGCTAGTTTTATAATGGTACTAGCGAAGTATACATACCAGAGGAGTACCATCAACACTAAACTTTGACACCAGGGCTAGCCACCTGGCTTATACGAACTTACTTTTAATACCGTCACGATATCTGTGAGAAACATCAATGGAACTAATCAATAGTCTTGAGAGAGAAAACCATTTTTATTACAATGTTTTCAAAAACCACACAACCGATTTCGATAAAATTTAAATGAGACCACCTCTGAAGTATGATGTACACAGCAAAAAATCGCCAAAGTCGGTTCATAATTAAAATAAAAATTAAGAAATTGTTGAATTAAAAACTTCCTTCCTGAAGTAGGTTGAAAAGAAGGACTAATTTAAAGATTTATAAAATAATGTGTAATGCACTTACAAATAGATATCTAACTATATTCAACTGAATATAGTTACAATTTAATTTACAAATTACAATTTTAATACTTTACTTTATTGACATGGACATTACAAAAAGGAAAAAGAAATAACAGACGAAAAAACCGGACAAGTGCGAGTCAGTCATCGAGGGTTCCATACAAAAATATTGTTAAAATAATTAAAAACCTGTTTTAGCATGTGCTAATGAAGTTATTTTATATGATACCTTACATGATACGATTTACTCACTTTGAATTTTGAACCCATATTTTGTGAATTTTGAGGCCCTATTTAAGTGTGATTTAAATAAAAATGTACAGTTTCCAGATTTATTCCTATATGTATACTCTGACACAATGCTCTTCGCCAAATTTCATAGTTCTATGTCAATGGGAAGTACCCTGTAGGTTTTGATTTTTGTGAGCGTTGAAATATGCGTTTTTTTACGACATAAACGGCTCTAACTTCTTTATAGGGTAACTGAGAAGCTTTTCTGCTACACAACTGCAAGAATTCATAGGTTTACGTATATAGTTTAAATTTCAACTCGATATCTTTACGCGTTCCCGAGATAAAGAGTCTTGACATACACACAGACGGAGAGTTAGATATCTATTTGTTTATTTTATTTTGTGTTTTTTTAGTTTAAGTTTTAAATTACTTTTTTCTTTAGGTTTGAAAGTGTTAAGTATTTTTTGTTTTTCTGTGTAAATACTAGTACCTATATAAAATATACTTTGCAATGATGTATTTAACATTATGTAGGTGTAATTTGAGATACAAATTGAATCGGGCCAGCTGAAACAGGAACTTGAGATAACACCAAAATGATATGTTTTCCTTGATAAGCTAATTTGTAATGGAACAATTGTATTTATAGACTTATGGAGTTATTATCCTCATCATTATCAGCCACAGGATGTCCACTGTTGGACATAGGTCTTCCCAATGGATTTACCAATAAGATTGGTTAGAACTTAATCTAACTTGCAACACTTGCCATTTTGATAAGATCATTGGTTATCCTTGTTTTTTTAACTTAAGGATTAAGCAAATTAAATTAAGCAACGTTCCGCACGGTCAGTATTTGGATGGGTGACCGCGGGTGGCATTTTCCAACTGAGCGCTACTGTGGCTCGGATGACACGTTAAATTGTAGGTCCCGGTTGTTTTAACCGTTTAGCCATGTCAGAGGCCTTCAGGCGGCCTAAAAACTCTGACACCAGGGCTAGCCACCCGGCCTATACGAACTTACTTACTTTTACTTAAGGATTTTTTTCTTATTGCTTATAATATAATATTATACATTAGGGGACATCTTACACACGGCCTCTGACCCCAAACTAAGCAAAGCTTGTGATAAGGCTGCCAGAGACTGATATACTACATATGGGCCATTATCTACTAACAGGAAAATCATGGTCCAAGCATTTTTATTAACTTTTTGGCTATATTAATGCATTTTTGTTTATTAAAACACAATATATAACCTGTTATTTAAGGAGCCAAGCTTATTTAATATTTAGAATCATAATCATTTCATAAATTCGGTCTAAAAGCCACTAAAAACAGTCTACAGTATGTATTTAAAACTATGTATATATACATATTTTTAAATACATACTTACATATATAACTAAATAAGATCCATACATAGAGCAAACACCTATGTTCTTCTCATAACTATTTGCCTTGGGTGGGAATCGAACCCACACCTCCTTGACCCAGGAGTCAGGTTCACTACTGAACTGAGCCATCAGTCAATGAATAATGATTACTGGTTACTATATTTTGTGGGCCAAATTCATATCAGCGTCAGCTCTCTACCGTGTATAAAAAGTATAAAATAGATATAGGAAAATTAAAAAAAATTTAAAAGTGTAACTAGCTTACCTAGAGTAGTCTGCGCCTCCATATACAATAGGCAATGTATCATACTGCAGCGGTGTGAGCAACTTCTCTGTAATATAATCTTCAGCAAAACTGTTCTCCAGCGACATATAAAAGAAATAATCTTCCCCGAGCTGTTTGTTACACTTTTTCGTTTCATTTCTTGGACACTGCAACGTCCCACATTTGCCATAAATGTCAACAGTCTGGTTATACTTCTTTAAAGCAACCTGCAACTTTTTAACCAACTGGTCTCGACCACTCAAACTATTACAGTGTGAGACAAACCATGCGGCAGCCTTAGTTTTATTTGCTAATTTTGCAGCCAACTCTTCATCTACTTCAGGGAACTTATCTGGCCATTGCATGTCTTTTTTAGGGCCAATAATATCTCCATTTGTGTTTTTAATTGCAACATATGGGAATGGAATATCGGAGTCAAGCCTATAAGTGGCGGTCAAGTTGAAAAACCCATCAAACTTTTTATCACACACAGGAAAGTTAACTGATGATTCCATATTGAAAAAAATATACTTTTGTTGTAAAGATCGCTTTTTAGGAAGATCATTAACAGACATGGTACGTCCGTTGAAGCCTATTCCATCAAACTTTGTTATATCGTTAAAGAAAGTTCTATTTGTAGTGATGTAACAATTTTGTTCTGAGCAGTTATGTTTGATAAACGTCTTTTGCCCTTCTAGAAAGAAATAGAACGGAGCATGATTATACTGTGTCCAGAACAATATATATTTCATGTCTTTCTTAACATGATCTGTTTGGTTCTTTAATGTAGGTTTAGTTGTAGATTTCTTGGTTGTGGATTTCTGAATTAAATTTGCACTTTTTTTGCTGTGATAATCTTTAGGTAGGCCATCTTTTGGGTTGTGGGAACTTTTACTTGTTAATTTTTTTAAATTTTTCAACTCGTCTTCTTCATAGAATATTTCTGATGTATCCGGGTTTGGATAGTTTTGTTCTTCATCGAATAAGGTTTCTTTCAAATCGTCAGTGAGCATTTTTTCATCCAGGTCACCATTTTCATTCAGCTCATAATTATTTAGGTGTGGGTCGTCTTTGGTAATGGTATTTGGTATTTTTTTGTTCAAGTCAACATTTAAGATGGTGAAATCTTTTTTAGCAATATTTGAAACTTCTTGTGTCAAAACACTTCTCTCTGTGACTGGTCTGTACGAGTATGTCAGTTGCAGCCAGCATAAGAAAATCCCGAAAATAATTACGGAGGTAAAAAATAATCGTGATCTGTATATCGGACCACGGTGCCGTGTTGAGTTTAAAGTATTGTAGTGAGGTAAATGCATTTCTTTCACATGAATGGAGATTTCTTGTAATCTAAAATTTTATTTTTGGGCCATCTTGGACTAAAGTATTATTTAGTACATCAAGTCTTATATATGAGTCAGGAGTAGGTGCAGATAAACATAAATATGGCACCAATAATCTGAAAAAAAAAATATATATCATGCTTTTCAGGCGCACTATGTCGTACCTAGTTAGGTATTATTATAGTTAGTGTATTGAACACTTACCATAAATAGTTTAATCAACTGCATTCAATTAACTTCTCTCCACAATGTTTGACTTTCGCTAGATCCAATCGTAGATGTCTAGATGCACGTACCTATGTGAGGCTCTTTCAGTCTTATGATATTTTTGCCGAGGCTGCAAAACTTTACTTCGTGAAAGAGCTTTTCTTCAAAATTTAGTTTGATGTTTTACACCTGTTACAAGAAATTCTCTTTGAGCATGTTTCCAAACCACAATTTTCACTTTGTCACGATATCACATTGTTATAAAAGTATAATAAAATATTTAATAAAAACAAAATTACAAAAAACCAGCAGTCTGCACAGAAAAGTCAGAAAATCTGGTTTGTTTACTTTTTTTTTTTTTTTTTTAATTAAACCTACTCATGACCATGGATACAGAGTCCTTCAGTCGAAGTCTTAAATAATGCTTTTTTTCAACTTCTTCTCAGTAAAGCAGTGGAGACTTTACTAGAGGCGTCTATGGAGTTTTGGTAACAACACGGAAGAACATGATACGTCACATTATATCACTTGCCTACACTCATGCACGTAAATCAGCTCATAATCAACGAAATACCACCAGTCCACTAGTCCGTCCAGTCCATTTTACACTAATTATCACTGATAAAAACACAAGTTTAACAAAATAATACAATGAGGCGACATGATTTTTCCGCAATCCCGCCAAAACTCCGTTTACTTTTGTTTTTTTTTTTTAATTATACCTATTCATGACCATGGATACAGAGTCCTTCAGTCGAAGTCTTAAATAATGCTTTTTTCAACTTCTTCTTCTCAGTAAAGCAGTGGAGACTTTACTAGAGGCGTCTATGGAGTTTTGGTAACAACACGGAAGAACATGATACGTCACATTATATCACTTGCCTACACTCATGCACGTAAATCAGCTCATAATCAACGAAATACCACCATTTTACACTAATTATCACTGATAAAAACACAAGTTTAACAAAATAATACAATGAGGCGACATGATTTTTCCGCGTTCCCGCCAAAACTCCGTTTACTTTTGTTCTTTGTCAGTGTTGCCACCTTAGTTTTAGTAATTGGGGCTATTGAAGAAACTAATAAGGGCTAGATAGAACGAAAAAAGGGCTACATGGAGCACAGACTTACCAAGAAATGACTTGCGGTAAAAAAGGCAAAAAATACAACTTTGCTAATGATTTCAATATGTATTTATTTTTTGTATTTGAATTACAATAACATTTTTCAAAATTGAACTGAATGTTATGACAATTGGCACATCAACTAATGAAATAACAGTTTTGATACACTAAACTTACTCGGTTCATAAGAAAAACATTAATCACATAAATAGAAATAAGTGAATAGTCTATGACACTAATTGCGAAAGTTCGATGTTATCGCAATGTTAGTAAAGCACACATTTCCGTTTCTGATGCAATATTTCTAAGTAAATTAATAGGGCAGAAAAGGGCAAGATAGCCTCTCCTTGCTAACTCATTAAACAATGAGTTCACCTACAGTAAAAAAATCTAGATCTAGCCCCAAAAGGGCTAAGGTGGCAACACTGTCTTTTCCTTTGAAACCGTCAATGTCAAATTGACTTTGAAAGAAGTGCAATTTGCAAATGACCGTTAACTTTTTTTGGTAACATATTATTTTACACAACTGGATACTAAGCAGTTTTAGCTGTCTATCGCCATGAGATGCGGTCACATCGCGTCGCGGCCGAGTATTGACGAGTACTGATGCGGCCTAAAATATCTCTTTTGTCGTCATAAAAATCGATAAACGCCGGGTGCACGCACGAAAAAGTGTTATGTTCCACCTGAGCCTAACGTGCAACCGAGAGCGCGGAACAAGCTATGGAGTTGGAGAGGCACAAATCGGCACGATCGGTCTAGTCGTTTGGCTTGCTTCAGTTGTTCATTCAACAATGTTTTCTTGTGAAGTGATTACGTAAAATTATAGTCCGTATTTCGACTTTA
This sequence comes from Hypomecis punctinalis, assembly GCA_949316475.1. Classification (NCBI taxonomy): domain Eukaryota; kingdom Metazoa; phylum Arthropoda; class Insecta; order Lepidoptera; family Geometridae; genus Hypomecis; species Hypomecis punctinalis. The sequence continues at coordinate 24,900,008 of OX438800.1, read as the reverse complement.
CAGACAACCATTTTTTTTGTACATTTCATAGCTCTATAGGCCGAATCGAACTTCTTGGCAGCTTTCAACACGAGGCGAATGGTTGTGTAGGAGCAATTTACTCGTATGTTAGCGCCGCGGGTGCAAGAGTAGGGATGTGCGAGGTTTATAGCTAACCTCCCAGACCGCAAGTTTTATATACCCTATACAAATAAGTGTAGGTGTTGGGGTTAGGGTTGGAGTGTGTTTAGTCGAACACTAGGCCGCAGCTTTAGGGTGCAAAAGTCTACGGGACGATTAGAACCCTGCACTTTGCATTGGTTGCAGTTTTGGCGGGATTGCAATATTGCGAAAAAATAATTTATTTGATTTGACCACATATTTTTGCGCTAATAACTATTATGATTTAAATGAATATTAAGATTACAATAAGAAAACAATAATTAAAAACAAAACATGATTCTCAAGTCGACTATAGTAATATTATATTTATATTTTATGGTATGTATTTATACAGAAACTAGGCAAAATGTTCTCATTTAAAAATAAAATTTATGAAACTTATTTTATCCTATATATATTTCTGTTTATTTTCTTATTGAAAAAATGAGAGAATGCAGTGCCGGCATGAAATCAATGCAAAATGCAACACCTAAAAAAATACTTACGCTAAGTTATGTCCAGCTACACCAAAGATTAGCACCTTCCGTTCACAGCGTAGCGTAGACGATTCCTTCCTCAATGCTGTGAACCAATTTTGCAAAAAAATACCTAAGTACAACAAATATTTTACGATAACCAGTTTTGTTACTGAATTGTTACATTTAAATAACTTATAAAAAAAAAAACAACGATTTGCACTCCGGGAGTGCCGGCAGAAGTGAAAACTTGAACATTAACATTGTGCATTTTTGAATGGTTCCATTTTTGGAATGGTTCGGGAATATTTTGGCACGAATTGCTTTATTTATCGGTACAAAAATACTATTATTTATGTCGTAAAATACAAATCACATACGCACACTCGCGCAAGCAAGTTTTCACTTCACCGTTTTTCAAATTTTTGATGGAACCATTGGTTTTGAAATGGAATGGTTCGGGAATATTTTGGCACGAATTGCTTTATTTATCGGTACAAAAATACTATCATTTATGTCGTAAAATACAAATCACATACGCACACTCGCGCAAGCAAGTTTTCACTTCACCGTTTTACAATTTTTCGATCAGAGCTTACGAATAGGGATGTTAAGTTTTCGGATTAGCTGTCATTTTGAAGATTGACTCTATTTAACCTTAAAAATATTAGATTTTAAAAATGTTAGTAGGTATTTTGATGAGAAAATATACAAAAATAGAGTTAGTATAATTTTTTTCGCTAAAACAACAACAGTCTGATGCTTGTTTTGTGGTTGTAATAAGCCAATATCGGTGTTTGAACTCACGCCACGTGACAACAGATTACAAATATTATAGCATTTAAAATCATATTAAGTTATAAAAATGTGATATTCGATCTTCTAATATTACAATTATCACAAAAATAAACACTAAGCATTAGTTTGTGATTAGTGTTAACATCTTTGAGCAAATATCTACAGAGCCACAGTCTCTAAGTGATAGTAGTAAAAAATTGTCCGAGCACCGCTATACATACCGACTTCGATATTTATATTAAATAATTCACAAAGACCCGTTTTCTCGGATCTCGACGTTGTGTTACCCAATAGGTGCTTGTAACCGAGCACTTTGGCATCGCGCGACGTTATAGTCGGCTTGCAATCGCCATACGACTAACTAAAAAGCCTGCCCACTTCGTAGATTGGGCAGGGTTTTGGCTCGGACATTTTTTAGCACGATTGTATCTCTATAGATATTTGCACGAAGGTTAACATCCATATTGTCCTGACGCGAGTTCATTTTTATCCAACCATTATCCAACCCAAAGAGTGCACAACAGCGCTTAAGAAGTTTTCACTTCAAAAATATTTAGGCATACCTATCTACAGTGTGACAATTATTATGATAGGTACCTACTACAAAAATCTTCAGAATCATATCTATTTTAAAATCTAATCAATGTGTACCTATGTATATTTTAATGGATATTAGAATACTGGATTATATTTGAGATCGTGGACTGATTAATTAATTATCTATCTGATTATCTGTAATTCAATTTGTTTTGACAATAAGTATCTAAGTACCTATCAATCAAGTATGTCTCTAATGTGAAATTAATGCATTTTTTATTGTAATTAATTATTGTAATAATTATTGGGTACCTAGTTTTTAGTTACAGTCATCGTCTAATGATACCCACATCAATTTACATTGTTTTTGGATATTTGGATTATCTTTAGACCTTCAAGGGTCTGTAGATGATCCAATTGCAAACTAACTGAATGTGATATAATGTTTGACAATTGGAAGATTGTATTATCGTCTTTTTTGACATATTGTGAAAATTTGACCGATCAATGGGACAGATGCAGTGAAGTTGATCGCACAATTAAAATTGAAGAAATTGTTTGACATAGGTAATATTGTATTGACATTTTTAATTGGACATTTTTAATTTTGACATATTTATCATTTTTTAAGGACATTGTATTGTAATAGTAATAATCGTATTCTTTTTAATTTAATTTAATTCTTAAATACTATTTCTTTATTTTGTGAGGTGTATGTAAATGGTATTATTCGTTTATATCTCAATAAATAATTAAACAATTAATTGCATGTTATGTAAGTATTATTCTCTATAAAATATAGCTTGATCTCTGCGACATCTGTCAGAAAAATCACGCCTATGAAGTCCTGAATTTCTTAATAGTACAGACAGTACCTGTCAATGTTATACTTTATGGGCATGCCGATTAGTGATGGGCGACGAACTAAGCAGTTGCTTAGGTATGAAATACCGTCTCACTTTAGAGAGAACACCAAGTTTTTTGTACGCTAATACTACTATTAACATTAACCAATATAAAACAGAACTTTATTTAATAATCCCAATTATGAAGACGCCATCGTACTAGGCTATTTGACAAAATTGAAAATATATTATTTATTGTGGCAATCCTTAAATATAAAAAGACATACCTATTTCACTTTATTTAAACTAGAATATGTCTAATTTTCGCAAATCGCACGAAATAAAATACGATATTTTTTTGATATTTTATCTGTAACGTGAACGCTCTAAGAAGGGCGGCAACTCTGGTGACATCACATTATAGTAAACAAGAATTTCTCGATTGGCAGTTGTTTGTGTAATTTGTGTTTTGTGATCTCTGAGTAATATTATATCTGAAGTTACTTTTAAAGTATTTTTTGTGAATTTTTAGATGTGGACTAGTGTATTTACTAATATTAACTAACGTTATTTACTAGTGTGTGACGTCAAAGACCAGCGCCATTACAGAATGTCGTTTTTGGCGGGATCTTAAATATCTGTTCTGTACACTGATTTTCATTGTTAATACAGTAGATCTCTCGGAAATATAAATGTAGTGAGCTTATTATGTACTAACGAATAATTTAAAATGATTTCCAAAAACTAGTCAAATACTAGGTATAGTAGATATTTCGACTATTTTTGTTTCTTTTTCACTGTAGGCATTCGATAGAGAGAACACTTTTTACGTTGCTATTAAAGGACATGTCCACGAAATGTATGGAGGCTGGTATAATAATAATCAAAAATTCTAACCACAACACTCGTTACATTTCGTGAAAGATCATATTTTTCTGAGTCTATTACAACAGTTAAAAACAAAAAAGAGCAATCCGATTTTTTTAAAATTAATTCTGAATTTATTAGAATAAATAAATATATTTGGCTCAACAAGTAGTTTATCTCTATCAACCCTGATTAAGTAACCTCTGAATTGTTAAATAAAAGCATTTTTACCTATTAGACATACTTTAAAGTGTTTGTTTGTCACATTGTACCTACTAACTGGTCACACTGGTAGGTTATAATTTTTAATTTTAGCAAATTAAGCAATGAATGTGGAAGAATCATCTACGAATGCAAGTAAAATAACGATAGAAGCACTTTATCATTGCTAAACTGGAAAAAGTAATAAGCTGTATTGTTATTTTTCATACAATTTATTTTTCGCATTTAAAAAAAAATGGAGGGATGAGAAAATCTAAAATAAATATTTTTGGGAAGCCCATAAAACAAGCTTTCAAATGATGTATATATCGTCTTGGTTCGATTTTTCTCTGAATAATATACCACTTGTGGACATCACCTTTACGATGGCGCCTTCATATTTGGGCCTAATAATTATCTACATAGATACTGATAAATGCAATTCAAATCACGCGAGTCATATATTTCGCTTATTTCGCTTATCGGATATACACGTATCTAATGTGATATTTTTGAGTACTTTATTTCCTGACATGGGGATGTAAGTGCATCCCATATGTACCCCCTTGTACCAGTCAAATAACGTTATGTCCGCTGTGAACTGAAAACGTCTATTTCATTGTAGGTACAATAGAATATACATCAATTTAGGTCGAATCATGCAAGTCGGCGGATGTGAAGTTAGCTACACTACAACGCTAGAAGCTGCGCAATATCCAATCAACGCGCAGCTTTATATGAGCTACATTCAGGATTAGTTATTGCGCAGATTGTATCTGACTTCACATCCGTCGACTTGTATGATTTGGCCTATACTATGTATACCATCATAGCTACTGACGAGAACGAGCTATATTCGCACTACAGTTTGTCGCACTAGAGTGATGTCGAGCTTCAGTTTGTCTCCCATGCGTGCGAGCGAACTATGGTGAGTCGCAGTTCAGTTTTGTCGAACTAGCGTTATTCGCACTAGCGAATGTCGATGTCAAGTAGTGCACTCCTTTCTGAGTTGCGGATCTGTTTACTCATGGTTCACTCTAAAGGTAGTTCTTTATTGCCAGTTATTCGTACACTACATCTTACAGTCCGTACGATCGAAGTTAGGATTCCACCACCTTCTAAAGTGATCGTACTCAGGCTTGGTCTTATCATTCCTGTGCATGGCAGCACAGACATCGCAGACGTTCTCCTTCCTAGTGGGGTCCACGTATGTGTACAGGCTTTTCCACCTGAAGAACCGCTTGTACATCTCTGGAGTTCTGATGAGACGGTCCATGTATGCTGCTAACTGCTCTATGTCGAATCGTTCTGAGTCTATGTAGGATCCAGGTGGAAGAAATCTGTAAATAAATAAGTATAATTGTTAAGCAGTACTGTACTGGCAACCTAGTATCGGTTAGCGCATCTATTCTATCTGCAAGGTGGATAGATGACCTCATCAAAATCGCAGGATCGTGCTGGATGCAAGCTAATTCATCATATGTTCAGCATTTGACGTTCTATGGTTGGTGAATGGATTTAAAGTTTCACGAAACTATTTTTACAGCTATATTTTAATTAACTTCTCAACTAAGTAGATGAATAATCTTCTCTCCTGTTTATAGGTCTTATAAGGACTTTTGAATTGGGTGTCTTATAATCTAAAATCAATAAAGTTCTACTTTGTAGCCATAACAGAACTCATAGCCGAAAGTAGTCAGCTAGACGAATGTCTATCGTGGCGTCAATCCTTTCTTTACTATTAAAACCAGCTTACCTTGAATAGTCTGCTCCTCCATATACAATGGGTACAGTATCATGTTGTAGTGCTGTCAGCAATTTTTCTGTCACGTAGTCATCAGCGAAACTGTTCTCCAGCGACATATAGAAGTAATAATCCCGTTCCAGCAAAAAGTTGCACTTTTTCGTTTCATTTCGGGGGCACTGCAATGACCCACATCGCCCATAAACGTCGATAGTATGTCCATATGGATTTAAAGCCTCCTGCAATTTTTTAACCAACTGGTCCCGACCACTTTTGCTATTGCAGTGCGAAACAAACCATGCAGCTGCTTTAGATTTATTTGCCAGTGTTGCTGCTAATTCATCTTCTACTCTGGGATATCTTCGAGGCCATCTCATGTTCTCTTTAGGACCGATAATGTCTCCATCTATGTTCTTGATGGCAATGTAGGGAAACGGAATATCAGAGTCCAGTTTGTAAGTCGCAGTCAGGTTGAAAAATCCATCGAACTTCTCATCGCAAACAGGGAAGTTAACAGCAGATTCCATATTGAAGAATATGTATCTCTGATGCGGAGCTCGCACCTCTGGGAGACTATTGACTGACATGGTTCGTCCGTTAAATGCTATAGCGTCAAACTTTGTTATATCATCCCCAAAGTATGTTCTATTTTTGGTAAAGTAGCAATTGATTTCTGAGCAGTTGTGTTTGATAAAAGTTTTTTGTCCTTCTTCGAAGAAATAAAACGGAGCATGCTCATACTGAGTCCAGAGCAAAACGTATTTCATATTATCGTAAATTTCATCTTCGTAATCGTCTATTTTTGGCAAGTAACCTTCTTTAGTGGAAGTTTCTACAGTTGCCTGAATTAAACTAATTTTTGGCGTAGTAGATAGTATATATTCTGTATCTTCTGGAAGTTTATTACTATTATTCGTGTCTTCCTCTACGTCGTCAGAATCATCTTCAGAATCTTCTTCGGAATCTGGAATAACATCTTCTTTTTCTATGGCGAGCAAAATGTGTTTTGTATCTTCGACTTCGTCTACTTTTGGGTTATCAATATCTTCGTTAACAATTTCGGGCAAATCTGGATTTAAATTATCATTTCGTTCTCCAGAGAACACAATGCGTCTCAAAACTTCGGAATATGCAACATTATTGTTATTGTTAAGTTTTTGGTAGTCAAATTTGTCCACGGGTTTTTCTGGAAGATTCGGAGCTAAATCATTTGCATCAACAGGGTACAAAATATGTTTTAAATCTTCAGGGGGGATATTGTTTTCCACATTGTCTTCTTTAGATTCTTCCGCGTTGTCTAAATCTTTGATAGACATATCTGGAAGATTCGGAACCATATCATTTCTTTCCGCGGGGTACAAAATGTGTTTCAAGTCTTCAGAGAGCGTATTTTTGTTATTATCAATCTTCGAGTTCTCAATATCTTCATCAGAAACTTCTGCCGAATCTGGAATCGCATCATTTCTGTCTCTTTCAAAAAGAAGCTGTTGTAAATCGTCGGGGACTAAATTTCTATTTATGTCGTCATTTGGCAATCCAAAATCAATGTCTTTGGTGGTGATATCTGGGTCATTATCGATCAAATCATTCCTTTCTGTGGCAACGAATGGTCTGTATAGGAATATTAGTTGCATCCAGAAGAAGAAAACAGCTATGATTGTGCAAATGGCCAGAAATATGATTCGAGACCTGTATATATGACTCCGGGGTCTGACTACGGTGACAGTAGTAGGGATCACGGATTTCTTCGTCATGATTAGAAAAAAAAGCTCTCAATTTATCTAGAGTACATTAGTCCTTTTCAATTAGGTAATGGATATTATATTGCTGTTTCAATCAAATCAGTGCAGGATAAAGCTGAAAAAATAAAATAGGTACCTATTTATTAATTAGGCTTGATTGCAGGTACAGTATAATACATTAAATCGATTTTTGTTTATTTTATTTATATGGAGTTAGTGTTCTTAAGAAATACTTAATAAGAAAAAAATCAATAACTATATAAATACTCACAGTTAATTTCGTTATACCTAATTCATTTCAGTTTCATATGTGGATAGCAATAATATCTTAAGAACTTTTTTTCCTTTGACAACTTTCTAGTATATTATTATTATTTATTTCAAAATAATATTTTTAGTGTCAACTGCTTGCACAAAAAAGCGTACCTACTACGCTCAACTCGAGTACATTTTAAACTCTAAAATCAGCAAAACAAATACATAATTCAATTATCTGCCAAGGAAATGCGTTATCTACAACTACACAATAGTTTTAGATCAATTAACGCATACAAATGAATACAAAGAATTCAATCTGAATCATGATGTTAACATGATACTGGTTTTAAATGTAAGTTTTAGATAGGTACAGTTAGATTACAGAAAAAAACAAAGTGGAAATGTAAATTAGTTTACAAATGGAGCAGATCACCATTATCAGCGATGATAGGACGTCCACTGTTCGACATAGTCCTCCCTTGATTATTAATTTGGTAACGCGTGAAAATTTTGAAATTAATTTAATTTGGTCACGCGTCGCGTGCCTATTTTTTGCGGTCTTTTTGTTGTCTTTTAATAGTTCATTGCGATTTGGTTAATTCCATCACCCTGCTCCAGTGCGGATTCAATAAGCCATCGAATTTGTTCTGCGGACGGTAGGTTTTTTTTTTTACAGATTTCTGGTATGGCTTAAACCTTGTCTCGTAGCTCATAGGTGACTGACACGGGAAACTCGAAGAACTCGAAGTCTTATCTACAATTAGACAATAGTTTTAGATCAATTAACGCATACAAATGTATACGAAGAATTAAATCTGTATCATGATGTTAACATGATACTGGTTTTCAATGTAAGTTTTAGATAGGTACAGTTAGATTATAGAACATTTAAAACGGACCTGTGACTTTTCACTTTAGGCTTTCCCTTTTGAGAAGATTGGTTCCAAATAAAATGGTACCTTTTTCTCTTCTGATCTTGATGCGCCCAACGGGGTCCGTATTTAACTCGGTTTTCTGTCAGTAGTACCATTGATTAGTTCCATTGATGGTTCTACTCACGTATATACGGGATTATTTCTAATCAATTAGCATCCTTCTAGGGGCTTATGCTGTACATCAAAACTAATAACTTTTGTTCTACGACTTTCGTCAAAACTCTAAAAAAAATCAGCGTTTCTATACATTTTGTCGCGGGTGAACTATATTTTTCTATGGAACACAAAATTTTTTTTTAGTTTTGATAAAAGTCGTAGTAAAAAGTTGTTAGTTTTGATGCACAGAATAAGCCCCTAAAAGGGTGCTAATTTATTAGAAATAACCCTGTATACTTCGCTAGTAGGTACCATTATCAATATTGTATTTACCTACCACAAAGTATGGAATGCAGAATGAATGAATTATAAATTAGAACCAATCGGAATCGTTCAGCCGCTTTCAAAACTGTAATTTTCCCATCTAGCCTGGTCGTCATAACATTTGAGCAAAAATATTTTAAGTATATTTTTTTTCCAACAATAACCTGGAGATGTTATTGGGAAAGGCCTCGACGCCATTACCTCGGAGGCGAGCGGCCGTCCCTCAATATGCCGGCCGGCCGACCTGCCAATATGGATATTGCATATTTTATACCGGACCTAATATTTTTTATGTCGCGCACCGGTTCTGACAAGGATTATGGTTTGTCTGGAAAAGCCATGTAATAACCATCAGATAGGCAATACCATCGCTGCTGCGGAGGAGCTGTGGTTTCGAACCTACCGATTTTTCGGTACATCTACGGATTGTATCCTTATAGCATTTTTATGAATAAAAAAAAACCGGACAAGTGCGAGTCAGGCTCGCTCACCGAGGGTTCTGTACAAATCCTGAAAATCGGGAACTAAGTTTAGTTGGAACCTTAGGGCGAAGCTGGTCATCGATTGTTAACGCGAAAGTATACTACATGGCGTTAGTCCTTTAAAACGCACCAAAAGGTCAAAATTAATGATTATTTTTACAATATTCATTATAAATGGAAAGTCAGATGTAGTAAAAAGAATTAAAACTTGTTTTATTCTCGTGCTAATAAAGTTCTTTCATATGATGAGTACATGATACTTACGATTAACTCCCTTTAAAACTTGGACCCTTTATTATTACTTTGTAGGTTTTGATTCCCTTGTGATTGTCGAAATATTCGGCTTTTATGACTTCAATGGCTCTAACTTTTTTCATGATAACCGAGAAGTTCGATATTTCACAACTGTAAGAAACCATAGATTTGCGTATATAGGTTTAATTTCAACTCAATATATTTACGCGTTCTCAGATGGAAGGTGACACACAGAAGGACGGACAGACAGACAAACCAGTGTTTCTATCGAGAGAACATATTGAAATATTGTATAGATTTATTATCAGTTTAATAAAGTTCACTATTGAGTATGGAGCCACACAATTTTTGCGCTATAGCTACCCTTACCCCGCTGTACGGTCTGTGGGAGCACTATTTTGTACCTTATAAAAATACACACATGACAGGTGTATTCCTTAATTATGATCTGGGTATAGGCCGAATCAAACTTAATGGCGTCAGTGAACACGAAGAGAGTAGCTAATTCATAAGTCAGCGATGATGACAAGTGGGGATTGGCGCAGCTTGTCATTCACTTTACAGACGTAGCATCGGTTTTATTTTGCGATTTAGTAGTTGGTTGCCACAGTATACTAAGCGCCACACATATCGTCGGATGAGAAGTTAGCCGCAGATGACACTTCACCGTGATTAGCTAATTATTGCGCATGTGTGCACAATGCCTATACAAACGGCAAGTAGTGAGCTCGGGCGTAAGCAGCGCGCGGGATGCATGATGTTGGCGGGAGGGTGTGCTCGCGCTAACCTATATTTCGGCTAATGCGCAGAACGCTGCGCATAACTTCCCATCCGCCGATTTGTGTGGCGCTTAGTATAAAAGTTGTTCATTATTAGTTCATCATCATAGAACAAAAGTTGTTAGTTTTGATGTACAGAATAAGTCCCTAAAAGGATGCTAATTACTTAGAAATAACCCTATATCCATCTGAAAATTTCTGCACTTTTCAAAGAAACATCTTAATTTATGATGTTACATTATAAAATTAATGCATCCAGTTCTAAGCCCTGTTAAATAGATATATTGTATATCTAGTTTCAAAATTCGATATAATATATTATGTAAGTAGTTTCGATACGATATTTTGATATAGGTATGTATATGTCGCTCGTTTAAAACTACAACGTGTCACAGTGGCGTAACTCGGTTTTGTGTTAGTACCACCATTTTATTCACCGTACCCGAATCTATTTAGTGCAAAAACGTGGTATAATTTAAGCCAATACTGACAAAAGTATGAGGAAAAGAGAGGGCATGTCACGATGTAGCGATGTCCCGTTCGGCAGCTAAGCTTAATACCACACCGCTCCAACTCAGTGTGACAGTGCTGCGCGCGAGAGTATTTGCTCGCGGTTTAAAACAACAACGTGTCACGACCGGCATGACACCCTATTGGAGTAAAGGTAAGTTGTTTTATTACTTATTTATTTTATTCTATAATGTATCACACTTATTATGTAGAATTTTAGTATTAAAAAATTAATTGATCGTACTTGCTCATCACTTTAATAACACGTTGTTCCTTTGAAAATTACGAAAATAAAATGGCTTGTGTTAGCATGTCACGTTGTATGCAATAAACTTTTATACTTATTTAAATTTACGCTTCGTTTACAACAGAATGTCGCGGTACATCTTTGAAATATTGTTATTAAATTAAGAAGTTCATCGTTTTGTCACATTGTTTATAATAATATTTTACTAATAAAGCTTTTTTTTTCTTTCAAGATGGGGTCACTTTCAAGAAGAATGATAGAAATGGCGAATGAAAATTATCATCCAGCAAAGCGTCGGCGTAGTAATTCTTCTAGCTCCAGCTCATCTAGAAGCTCAGGTGAGGAATCCTTCATCGAAGATAGCGACGATTCCGTTAGAGACCCGAATTTCACCGTCAACAAAGTAATTGAAGAAAGTTCAGAATATGATGAAGAAGCTTACACCTGACTACAGTACCTTTAAACGAATTGCAGGGATAGAAAATTGTGTTTCCAGCACTATAGACCAATTCAATGCTACATCTGAAGATCCTATTGTTGCGGATTTAATATGCGATCAGTAAGAAAATGCAAACACACCACGGGATGAGGCTCGTGAAGATGTCGTGGCAAAGAATACTGAAAATAAAACAAATGAAATTACTCCGACAAAGAGGGGGAAGAAGAAACAAAGATGAGAAGAAAAGTGGAAGAAAAATATCGCGTAAGAACTAAGAAACACCGGAAAATCCTACACTTCCATCAGGACTACGAAAGTTGTGCCAGAACGACAAATGAAGGAGCCTTGCAAAGATAACTGTTTATTTAAATGTCAAACTAATTTTACCGTAGAACAGCGAAAACAATTACATGAAGATTACTGAAATTTGGGTAGTATTGAAAAACAATAGACGTTTGTTGCCAACTCTACCGAAGTTATCGTTCCCAAAGTTCGATACGTGAAAATAGACTCCGAGGGAAACCAGATTCATTCCAAGCGTGAACATGTCAATGCATACTATTTTATGTCATCAGGTAAAATAAATAAAGTGTGTAAGTTATTTTTTAAAAATACATTGGCCATCAACAACCGTCCCATAGAGACAGCTCTGAAGAAAAAAAATAACAACACGAACATTGCTAAAATGAAGGAAAGCGTGGATCACATGGGAAGCAACCAAAAATTAATGACGATTTCAAGGCTGGCGTATTATACCGTCCTATTATAGAGCATTTTTCGAATCCCTTTAATTTTTTCATTTTTTAATCCCTTTTATAATTTAATTAAATTGTTTTTTGGAGTTTGAGATTTATATAATGTTTATGATACCTAAGTACTTTCTAAAATAGAAATTCATGCATGACAAAATCATGCATATTTTTAAAATAAGATGACCTACCTACTTCTCAAGTTAATTTTGAGACTGATACTGTAATTAAGGGAAGTGAGATTAATATTAGTACCTAGTTCTATTTCTCAAAAAAGATTGATTGTGATATTTCCTAGATCTTTTATAGGTTTGCAAATAGTCAATATACCTAAGTCATTATGGTTATTGTAAAAGAAGTACCTGTCTAATTATAAGTTTAAACTATGTACAGAAGCTGCCTTTATAAACAACATGTTTTATGATTAAATAAGTATTATAAAAATAGTTAACGTTACCTAAGTACCTTGTGGTACTTTAGCAGTACTTTTCCATTTTAACTTTTCTTTTGCTACAAATTTTGCCATATACGACACTATAATTAATCTTTCTATAATTCATGACACCAGTTTAAGTTATTATTTATAGACGTAGGATTGTTTAGACTGATAATTAAACTTTCAATTGAGTATAAAAGACGCTACTTACTTATTTTTGTATTATTTGTTTGTTTGATACTGATTATAAAACTTGTAAGTTACACTTTAACTAGTTGTTTTTTTCAATAAATACTCTTATTATAATTTCAACACAGTGTTACTATTCTGTACTACATTCTAAAATATCTTCATTTTATTACCTATAACGTGATATAACCCTATGTCAGTCAGTAAGTTCATTATTTTTAGAGAAAGAATGTGACATGTAGAGACTTTTTTTTTATAAAACTACAATTTCACAAAAAAATATGCATAAATCAATGACATTTTCACTGAAATTGATAGTTTATTAGTGAAATTTAAAACGTGCATAAAAATCTTTTTTGTAGCTATCTTACTTTAAAAGTTATAAGAATAAAAAAGTTTCAAAGTCGTTTTCCCAAAATTCCAGTTTTTCGTTGTGCCACGTTGTAGTTTTAAATGAGCGATGTAATTATTTTTCGCTAAAAATAGCACCACCGACTTCCACCGTGTACAAAATTCAAACAGTTTGCACAAATCGTTGTGTCGTCCGTGTAGGTTGATTTATCAGAAACGGCTCAGCCGATTTCGATAAAATGATAAAATTTAAATGAGATCACCTAGGGAGTATACCTACCCTTTTGAAATAAAAAAGGTTTTTTAAATCGGTTAAATAATATATACACATGAACATAGTACCTTCTCTTTTTTGGAAGTCGGTAAAAAGCGATATCACCAATTGCCCGCTCCTACTAGGTTAGCATACGACCACTAAAAAGAGTTTTATTGAAGTGTGAAACTTATTCTGACACGTCGATAGAATTATGTCGTGGTCCGTATGCTAGTGATGCTACAATAACACACATACACGCTAAGCCTGTGCTCGTCTCGCTCACCACATGTATAAAAAACCGGCCTCACTTGAGTCACACATTCTGTCTTGTTTTTTATTTGGACTGAGATGGTAGCCCGGCCACTCTGCCTTATACTGACACGTCGATAGAATTATTTTGTGGTCCGTATGCTAGCCGGGTAAGTAAGTATGACCACTACGACAGCGCCTGCCTACTGCCACATACCATTTCCCAATGTGGGCGTCTCGAGTCGAGACGACGACTGCGCGCAGCCGCAGCTCGACCGAGACTGAGTGCAGTGCTTTTTTTTCTTGTTTTTTTTGAATGACTTATTGCTGTTGGCCTCTGAGGCCTCTACAGCTTACCGGAAATGAGAGCTTACCGGACATGTGAGTGCAGCGCCGGGACTGGCAGCTTATATACGAATGCGTCGTATCATGAGATGTACTCGTGACTGTGTGGAGCGTCGTGCGCCGTACTTTAATTATATTTTTACATTTCTCGTCATTGATCGAAAATTAAACATCGTAAAAAGAAGTGAAAATCTGTTTTAGCTTGTGCTTTAAAAGATCTTTCATATGATACCCCACATGATACAATTAATTCACTTTTAAATTATAGCCCACTTTTTTGCATTGAGGTTTGAGGCCCTATTATATGATTAAATTAAAAATGTACAATTTTCAGATTTATTCCTATATGTGTACTCTAAGACAATGCTCCTTGCCAAATTTTATAGTTCTAGGTCAACGGGAAGTACCCTGTAGGTTTTGATTTTTGTGAGTGTCGAAATATGCGGTTTTTTACGACATAAACGGCTCTAACTTTTTTCTAAGTTAACTGAGGAGTATAGTTTTTTCACAACTGCAAGATACCGTGGATATACGTATACAGTTTAAATTTCAACTCGTTAACTTTACGCGTTCTCGAGATAAAAGGTATTGACAGACACACAGACGGACAGACGGACAACAAAGTGATCCTATAAGGGTTCCGTTTTTTCCTTTTGAGGTACGGAACCCTAAAAAATAAAAAAAAAACCTTACTTTAATTTCTTTTCTTCAATACAATACAATACAATACAAAAACACTTTATTGACACCACAAGTAGTAAAACATTACAGATAAAGAAATAACGACAGAAGAATGGTACAAAAGGCGGTCTTCCTGCTTTCTTGTGTGGTTTTCTCCGTACTAATTCTCATATCGAGGTCCATTTTATTGTACACATAAAGTACTATAATTTATGGTGTGTATGTACTCGCGCAAGCGCCATGCGCCGCAGCAGGAGCAGGAATACATTTTCGCCGCGCGGTAGAATGAGGAAAGGGGGATATTTTTCCTCGCCTACGCTGCGTTGGTGGTCTACACTCCCTCCGTCTTATGACTTTTCAATCAGGTCACGTGTCCTGAAAGAAAACTGCACAGCAGTGCATCCAAACTGCCCAAACAACGAGCAAAAAATCAGAGCAGTACGTAGATACTTGTTTCGAAGTTGTTCAGGTAATTTTTATTAGGCACCTGCCTACTACCTAAGTTTTCACTTAATCGGTACCATGCTATCCCATGTTTTTTATGTCCCCGCGAAAACTGTAAACTGTTTATTATTAAATAAAATAATTATTTTTTGCAAAAAATAGCATGACCGACTTCACCCGTGTACATAATCATTAAAACAATCAATAAAACAAAGTCGCTTTCGGCTGTCTGTCCCCATGTATGCTTATATCTTTAAAACTACGCAACGGATTTTGATGCAGTTTGTTTTGATAGATAGAGTAATTTAATAGAAATGTTTATATGTATAACACACCTGTGCGAAGCCGGGGCGCATCGCTAGAACGCAAATATTATGCACGGACCGATGTAACATTTTTCACATTATTGTTGATTTATCAAAAATGGCTTAGCCAATTTCAACAAAATTTAAACGGGACAAATGAAATGAAAAATAAAACCAATTTCACTTCCGATTTGAGTATAAATCCGAAAATATTGATCGTGGAGTAAAAAAAGTGCGAGAACCAAAGTTGAAGAAAATAAAATTCCACGCATTACGATTTTTTTGATAAACTTGATAGCATAACTCTGCAAATATTGATCCTAGCGTAAAAATGACGATGACCAAACTTGTGAGAAATTAAATTTCCAATAACTTTGGCTACCACAATTTTTGCTCTAAAGTTGAAAATTAACGAGTTATTTTAGAAAAACGAAAAAAATTACTTTAAAACCAGATGGCGGCGAACCCTCTACCGGGATTAGTTCGAAAATCGCGATTTATACTTCCAACCACCCCCCCTGACGTGAAAGAAAAAAAATCGCTCCCCGGAATTTTTTCTATTTCAGGCTAGTTTTATGTCTGCCCCGACTGGACTACTTTGGTCACAGCACCTCTAGCATAGCAAACAGACAAATTGTGTTTCCGCCAATTTATCCCCTCGAGGTGGAATAACAGTATGAATTGACATTGACTACCTACTGACATTAAAAGTGGATAAAATAGTTTTATCCCTTTACAATGCTAGGGGTGCAGTACCTAATGCCATCTCCAGTCTATCTATCTCCAGGTAAAGTTTGTTTCCCCGTAGCCTCAGGGCGTAAGGTAATAGAGAGGCGTGGTCGGGTGTAAAGCTATACTACCGCTACACTACGGACGTCTCGTTCCTTACTCCGCTATGCTAATAACATATTTCATGGCCTTTATTGTAACAATGTTTGCTCCGCGTGGGTTGTTTCTTGTAGGTTACATGGCGCGTTCAGATTTTAATAGTTGGATGTTATTAAAATTGTGCGCACAAAGCGGTCTTATAAAAAAATAAACCGGACTAGTGCGAGTCAGGCTCGCACATCGAGGTTTCCGTACAATCACGTTGTTAACATAATTATAAACTTGTTTTAGCATGGCAAATGAAGTCCAATATAATGATACTTCACTCACTTTGAATTTGATCGATGATTTGTATGTTTGCAATATAACAAAATCTTCGGAACACCTCGTACATCGACGGAGAAAGTTAATACCGCGGGCTAACTTGACGCCAACGCCATCTAGTTTCGATATGAGTAAATACTGAGATTTATCTGTTGATTTAAGAATTGATTTTATAACTTATTTGATTTGATTGCTATTAAGTTTGATGTTTTTTATATTTATACAATTATACATATAAATTTATATTTGAACATATTTTTAGTTTAGACAGAATTTTGAACCAATTTTTTGTGAATTTTGAGGCCCTATTTTTTGTGATGTAAATAAAAATGTACTGTTTTCAGATTTATTCCTATATGTGTACTCTGAGACAATGCTTCTCGCCAAATTTCATAGTTCTATGTCAACGGGAAGTACCCTGTAGGTTTTGATTTTTGTGAGTGCAAAATATGCGGTTTTTTACGACATAAACGGCTCTAACTTTTTTATACGGCATCTGAGAAGCTTTTCTTTTACACAACTGCAAGAATTCATAGGTTTACGTACCTATATAGTTTAAATTTCAACTCGATATCTTTACGCGTTCCCGAGATAAAGAGTCTTGACATACACACAGACGGACAGACGGACAGACGGACAGACGGATAGACGGACAACAAAGTGATCCTATAAGGGTTCCGTTTTTTCCGTTTGAGGTACGGAAAAAAAGACCCTAAAAGACAAGTCAATGGGGCCTTAATAAATAAGCTCATAGTTGTCCAACGTGCTATGGAGAGGGATATAATTATTTTCTCAAAGTCTCTCTACGTAATCGAATCAGGATTGGGGATATTTAGAACCACAGGTACCGACATAGCTCAGCGGATTAGCAAGTTGAAGTGGCAGTGGGAAGTTTGTAGGTAGAACCGATATGCGGCCGAATGAGGATGGGTATGTGGGTAAATATCACACTCATCTATTTAGTACTTTATCTACGATTATATAATTATTTACCTATTATAGTAGGTACATAAATTCCAAAGAATTCATTGGTACGGGACCGGGGATTCGAACCCACGACCTCACGATTGTAAGGCGGGTGTCACTACCTCTTGACCACCACGGCTTTTTTTTTCACACTTTCGGAATTTCACACCACAGGCTTTTCGGTGAAGGAAAACATCGTGAGGCAACCTGCATATGTCCGTAGAAGAAATTCGATGGCGTATGTGAATCCACCAACCCGCACTGGGCCCGCGTGGTAGATATGGCCCAATCACCCTTCGTGGGTAGGCCTACGTCCTGCAGTGGACTACTAAAAAGGCTGGTACAGTACAGTACAGTAGGTACCATTTAACACAAAACCTACCAATGAATCTGACGTAACCACGCTCTCATAAAAGTACACAACGCAACCCTAGTAGTAGTACGCTACCTATTCTGGCTTAAACCGACTATAAATGCATTGTATTTATAAACCGGAAGAGATATCTTAGAAAATACTGAAAATCGCATTGAAATCTGTTGTGTAGTTTAGAAGATGCAGATTAAAAGACAAACACATCTAAAAGAGTCTTTGCTTTGTTGTAATATGTAGCGATAAGTTACAAGTGACTAATCGTGAGGTACCTATGAAGCTGGCGTAACCCACCATCGTCAAAGTATGCTACCCTAGTACCCCTACCTGTCGAAGCGAGTTCCGGGCGCCGCCCTGGCTTCCGGCGCGGGGCGGGCGGGATCCGCGCCCGTATGTAAATACGCCGCATCAAACTTGTTTATATGATTTCCTCCATCCGCAGCGACTTCTTGGATACTACTTTATTATTGCTTTAACTTTGACTTGTCGAAACTAACTTACTCATATCTTACTCTTAATTTATTCTATGAAATTATTATGAAAATGGAAACTAGCGTAGCTTTCGCATATTTTTCATTGAAAATAACCTACTGGAACTATTTTGTGAAGACTATAAAGTCGGAAAGAGTGTAGAATATTATGTTATTTATTAATAGGGTAAGTGCCTTTATTAACTACCACTAAATACAAGATGTACATAATCTAAAACTACATAAACTACTACTACGAAACAAGCAATTGGATCATCCACAAATCTTGCAGGTCTGAATGCTCAAGCCCATTGCCAGTTGGCAGCGTGCCCAGCATGCTGGCAGCATTGGCATTGCCACGCTGAATGGCAATGCTTATGCGTTGAACCAAATAAACACCAGCAAAATTATTAATTTAACATTTGATTTTTTTGGATTTGGATATGTAAAATGCAGGGACTTAAAGTAGTGTACATACTATTAATAATAATTATTAACGACATGTACCTACTACAGTAAGTAAGTGCCAGAAAAATAGAATATTTTTTTATCTGGAACAATGAGAGTATAATACACTTTTCTTTAAACTGTGGCTATTACAACTTTTATAACGAAATCGCAGAGTTATGTGTGACACCTGTATGATTTAAAATTTCAAGATTTCAGATGTACACGCAGGGTTTTGTAAGGAGCCTAAATAGAATGCAGATTACTAGGGCGCGGCGAAATTACAACATATCGCAAGATTTATCTTAATGTTTCAGAGTGACAAGCTCAATGCCACGCAGAGTTTTGAACTGGTATAGTTTACTAATACAAAACATATATCTATAATAAATTAATAAAATGAAAAGCGAAATTATATTTCCAGTTACACAATTAAAAATTTATATAATTAGTTTTTTTTAATTCCGTATAGGTTTGCGTTTGACTACATACTGCCTGATGTTGAGCAGATATGCGGTCTAGGGTGTGGCACGCTTACCTAGAAGATACCTATTTACTCGGGATTTGAAGACACCCGTTGTACTTAAGCGGGAAGACAGAGGCAAAGCGTTCCACATTCTGGCTGTTCGTATGAGGAATGAGGATTCGAAACGCTTGGTTCTTTGTAAGATCTCAGTTGTACCCATATGCGCAAGAAGTAATGATTTATGGTTCTAACGCGGAATATCCACCATAAAAAGGTGGCGCTTTGGTCGCGTCTGTCTAGCCGTACGATAGAAGAAAGGGGCAGGTGGGACCAGATTGTGCAACTCCTGAGCGCACTCTCCGAAGTGCATCCGATAAAAGGCCGACAAACACGCTACCTTTCGTCGATGCTCGAGACTTTGCTTTTTTAGAAAAATAATGTGGGTCGTATAACTCAGGAACCCCTTTCAGATGAAGGCCTCCTTCAAAGATTGCCATAATCTTCTATTTTGGACTATTTCGTGCCATTTTGAGCCCACGATTTTTTTAACATCATCTTCCCAACTTGTGTACCTTTTGTAACACTTACCTGGTGGTCCTTTCCATTACGTACTTAACAGTTATGGTCCATCTGTGGTCTGCCAGGCGCGCTACATTACCGGTCCATTTCCATTTTAATTTTTGTACTTGGGATTGGGACAGAGATTGTTTTGATCTTGGATCATATTTTTTGATGTTTAGCATGCTGCGCTCCGTTCGTCTTTGGCAAGTAGTTAGTACAAAACTAAACCTATATAATACACGAAATAGCTATTTCAGTACGGTACCCAAACCTAAACCCATTCTCCACATCCGCCCCATAAAATAATTCTATAAATTACCATACATTTTCACACATATTCCCATAGTGTATGTTTCAATTACCGAAATGGTATTTAAAGTACTGCTGGTATCTCGCAAGGCTGTTTTTATGAATACACGACCGGCCAGCGTATGGAGGCTTTTAGATGAGATTGAATGCGCATATTGTTGCAAAAACGACGATGAAGACAGAACTTATGGAAAATATATATAAGCAGTAGGTATTCTTATATTACGGTACTATTCTAATCGCACACTAAGCCCGATTACAGAGGCGCCATCGTAATTATATTAGCTAAATAGCATAGCTCTGTTTCTTTTTCACTTTAGGTATTCGATAGAGATAACGCTTTTTACGTTGCTGTTAAACTTACGCTGGCGCCTCTGTAATCGGGCTTACTGTACAAGGTAAATGAATACCTACTTCATCATCCTAACGTTTGATGAATCTCGTAATAAAAGAATCATGTGCTCAAGTTCCGAAAGTTTAAGAATGACAAACAAATGTATAATAACTACAATGTATATTAATTTTACTAAATTTGTACAGCCTTTCAATTAAAAACTACTTATCAAAACTGCCTCGGTGGCTCAGTGGTTAGTTACCCTAACTTCTGGATCAAAGAGGCGTGGGTTCGATCCCCACCCAGGGCAAATATTTATGTGATAAACATAAGTGTTTGCTCTATGTCTGGGTGTTATTTAGTAGATAAGTATGTACTTAAAAATAAGTATATGTCAGTCTCTGGCAGCCATATCACAAGCTTTGCTTAGTTTGGGGTCAGAGGCCGTGTGTAAGATGTTTATCCCAAATTATTTATTTATTTAAAATCGAACTACATTGTAAAAAGTTACGTACTTGTGTGTGCGTATTCATACATAAAAATAAATATGGATAATCGACGACTTAATTACCTCCTCCGTATCGTCGGTTAAAAATAAACCTAAATAAAAATAAATTGAAAAGATATGAATAAATTGTAATAAGTCTTCTCCGCTACTTTCTTAGCTCTATCACCAGTCGTATTGTCGCCTATAAGTACCTGTATAAATATACTGTCGCCCGCACTTTATAGCAGAACGGTTAAAGTTATTGTCGCGTCGCTGCTCGGTTTAGTTTCGCAGCAAACTGTTTCACATTATGTGTACTCTTCATACACAATTCAATGTAAAACGACCACGAGTTGGAAAAGCGTGGACATAAGTATGAGCCAATTTTTCAACAAAATGTCTTTTGGTTGACAACAGAATAGCATCACTATAATAATTAATAATAATGTCGGAGAAAATATTTTTGATTCTATAAAAATATAGAATCCATTATACTTGTATAGGGACATCTTACACACGGTACCCGCTACACTCTGACACCAAATTAAGCAAATCTTGTCATAAATGGCTGCCAGAGAATGATGCACTCCAGCAATGATGCATAGTGGCACTATGCATCATTGCTGTGATATGTGTGTGTATCATCATCATTGCACTATGATAGTGCAATGATGATAGGTAATGTTGAATGTAATAAAGCAACCAATAAAACAAGCATTTTTATAAGTACTTTATTTTGTATTCAATTGGATATTTTTCTCTTTTATTTGCAGAAATAGTCTACTCTTATAGTAGGTACTTGAAATATTGATTGAAAAAAACCTAAACTTTTCATCTATCCACATCAAATAATATTAATTAAACTTTCATTGATTTAACTTGATCATGCTTAATTATGAAAGTGCTGTCTCAAGTGCTTTTATAAGTTAATCGAAAGTTCCCACCAGTTCAGTATTATTGTTAAACTTATGGGAATTTTAAAGTGCATATCGATCTGCACTCACAAGTGTTATCCTGCTGTGGACCACTCATGTTAATAGAGGGTAGGTACTCGTAAGTAAAGTAGTGTAGGCCGGGTAGTTAGCCCTAGTGTCAGAGTTTTAAAACTGCCTCAAAACTTCTGACATACTTACCAGTAGCTAAACGGTAAAATCAACTAGGATCTACAATTTAAAGTGTCATCCGTCTAACCCATGGTAAATGCTACCCGCGGTCACCCATTCGAAGACTGACCGTGCCGAATGTTGATTTACTTCGGTGATCGCTAACAAACACCTAGTTAAAATACGCCAGGACCGCTACATTATTCTACTTACACTGCCCCAAAGAACGCCTCAAAAGCGCTCATACCCGTAGCGTTCAGTTAAATGCTAAGTGGTCTTTCTATAAACCTGTGACATTCCCCTCTATGTGCAAAGTTGTTCATGTGTGCGGGTGTTAGTTTGTTTATTCGAGTTGTGTGGTTGTTTTATGGCGATTTCTATATGTTGCCGTGAAGGATGTTCCGAGGAGTTCCGTGTTGAAGGCTAAAGCTGTTTGTGTTATTGGATTACAAAAAGTTGACTTTTGTGCGAAATAGTTTCGCCTGTACAAAATTCTGATTGATGTTAAGGAGAGAATGTAGATGCGGTCTGAGATATAGCACGCTTGCCTAGGTGATACATGTGACGTAGAGGTTTCTTATTCTTCTTGAGGTGCCATCTTCTATACGGGGTTGGCTATGAATTTGAGTAATTCGGACTTTGGAAACTTCTGCGAATAGAAATCTTGTGCTCAAAATGAACCATGTCCGAAGATTTTTGAATAAATAAATAAATAAATGCTTTATTGAACCAAAGGATTACAAACTGTACAATAATTTGATTTACAATATTATGACGCATTTAAAATAAGATACAAGTTAGGTACAAATTCTTGTTTTTATAAATGACTGGCTGGCGTCATTTAACGAAACTGTGTTACAGACGCCAGAGCCCTCCATTGTGATCTTAAATATTTAGGTCGTACTCATTATACTCTGGAATTTAGCATTTCAAACAATAATAATATACAACAATTACATTTCTTATAGCTTTAGCATAAGAAACATATATTAATAATAATATCTAACAATATTTTATTTTTACAGTTATAATAATATTAGAATAATCAGTGTTAAATAAATAGGTAGGTACCCGAAAAATAATAACGGCTATTAAATATTCGTACATATGATAATAATCGCAAGCATATATATTTATCAAGTACCCACTTAAAGTTTGTAATAAAAATGTTGTCGTGATTTGACATAGATTATCATTCATAGATATCGTATTTAAATTAAATTCAAATTCTTCGTTTCTTCGTGTATGCCGTAAAGCGTGTGTGTGTGTGTGCATGTGTGGGTGCATGTGTGTGTGTGTGTGTGTGTGTGCGTGTGTGTGTGTGTGTGTGTGTGTGTGTATGTAACACTACAATACACGAGATCTCATAAGAGTCAAGGTTTGCAGTGTTACACGTGTGTGTGTGTGTGTGTGTGTTTGTGTGTGTGTGTGTATGTGTGTGAGTGAGTGAGTGTCTGTTAGCTTATAATACTAAGTAACTTTTCGGTATCATGATATGTTAAGGTTTTAAGCCATCCTTCAACAGAAGATTTGACTTTTCTTAAAGTGAGAGGGAAGATGTTAAGATTTTTATTTATTAAATTATACAGATGAGTGGAAAGATGGTTGAAGTGTCTGCTAGCGGATCTGGTTCTGTGAGGTAAGATGGGACAGACATTTTTTTGTCTTCTACTGACCTTGTCTGGGTCATATGGCAACTGTTTATGTTTTCGCATAACGATATGAAAAATTATTAACTGCCTAACAGTCAATACATTGGCGTCCTTGAACAGAGTGCTTGTAGGATATCTAATGGGTTTTTTCATCATAACTTTCAGAATGGCTCTTTGAGCTCTCTCTAGCCTTATGAGTGTTTCTGCACAGGCACCTCCCCAAACAGTATCACAGTATGTCAGAATGGATTGAGCCAGCGAGAAGTAGACTAGTTTAAGAGTACTGAGATCCACAGAAGATCTAAGCTTCTTGACAACGTATATGAGGCGTCTAGCTCGTGACGATAGGTTTTCTATTTGGGGTTGCCAATTGAGGAGACAGTCTATTTGTACTCCGAGATATTTGATATTATCTGTTTTAGTTAAAGCAACACAAGCACAGCTCGCTTGGGGTAAATCTTCACATGTGTGGGCGGTGATTAAAAATGAGTCTGGGCTTGGTTGAAGATTTGATCTGAGAGAGAAGGTGATATAATTGGTCTTAGGAATGTTCAATGTAAGAAGGTTCGAAGAGAGCCAATTCATGACCGTTCTCAAAGCGTTTTCAGCATTAATTTTTGCATCATTCCAAGTTTTGCCTCTGATAATCAAAGCAGTATCATCTGCGTATGTGAAAATATTACAATTTGGAATATTAAGGCGACAAAGGTCGTTTACATAGATAAGAAATAAGATAGGCCCTAAAATACTGCCTTGTGGAATTCCAAAATTTAAAAACATATCATCACTTAAGTGACCGTCGACCTTTACGCATTGGGAGCGATCTGTCAGATAGTTCCCAAAAATGTTCAGTGCAAGACCTCGAATCCCTAGCCTTTCCAATCTCAATAAGAGCTTCGGGACAGAAACAGTGTCAAAAGCTTTGGATAAATCGAGAAAAATTCCAATTGATTTGTGCTTAGTATCGAGATAATGAACAATTGTATGTGTGAGGTCTAATACTGCATCCTCAGTAGACTTTCCACTGCGGAAACCATACTGGTTATTAGCTAAGATATTATGTTTATCCAAGTATTTAGTGAGTCTTATGTTTAACAATTTCTCGAGAATTTTAGAAATAGAACTTAAGATGGAAATTGGCCTATAATTGTTGACACTGTCTCTGTCTCCACCCTTAAAAACTGGTAAAACCAGTGCTTTTTTTAATGACCTGGGAAAAGTCCCCGTTGAGAGACAAAGGTTGAATATATGGGTTAGTGGGGAAACCAAAACATCACAAGCATCAATGATAAGGCCGGCAGGAATACCATCCCACCCGATTGCACAGTTTCTTTTTAGTCCACGTATGATACGTGCTACCTCCGCACGATCGGTTTCAAAAAGCGCCATAGTTTGAGGGCATTGGCTATTAATATAACCAACTGCTTGAACATTGGATGTATTCGGGAACTTACTAGCCAAACTAGAGCCTATACCTACGAAAAAATCATTAACCTTATTAAGGCCTACTTTGGGGTCACTGAATTTGTCAATTAAAGAAGAAGCTGATGAATGCGATTGGGAAATATTAGCAATTTTTTTATTGTTTTCCAGGTTTCCTTTGGATTACCCTTGGCCATCCTTAGCTCATTAGTTTCGTATTCACACTTTAAATTTTTAAGTAAATTATTGCAAAAATTACGGTATCTGTAATAGGTAATCTTATTGACATAATTTTTTTGGTCGGCTTTATATTGCAGATGCAATTTATCACGATTACGAATGCATCTAAGAAGACCAGGGGTAATCCATGGCTTTATAATATTTTTGCGTCCCGGTGTTTTTAGTGTTCTTGTATTAGAAGTTATTATATTTGAGATGGTCTGAATCAAAGTGTCCATCGAAATGTTTGGATTTTGGATCTCATAGATATGTCTAAAATCAGTAGTGTTCAGCTCAGCAATGACGGCTGAGTAGTCAACTTTCGAGGTTTGTTTTCGTTTAGTTTTTATATTTTTATGATTACAGCATAATAAAGTTGCAGCATGATCGGTTACTGTATTTTCTATGACGAACGTACAAGCTTGAGTATGAGTACGCAGGATCACGTGATCCAAACAAGCCGAATCGCGCGTTGGATACGTATGAGCGGGTAGCATACCGTAGGAGGACAGCATAGATAAGTAGAAATCAGAAAATTTGTTTTTATTATTGGATAAAATATTTAAATTTAAATCTCCTAAAATCGCAATCGAATGACGTTTCTTCTGAATTTTCCTTGCATGATTAACTAAAGCAGGTCATAATTTTGCAATTACGCATTATGTACCCAAGGCACGCATAAGTTCTAAAAGAGATTATGCAAAAAGATATCGAACTTAGGTTATTACTTTGTACAGTAAATAAATAAATAACAGTATTCAATTATTTGCTAAAGTTGTTTTAGAAAATGATTTTCCTATTATTTTCTTTCTTCATTTAAAAGGATTTTCATATTTTCGGATCTTATTACCTTTTGACATTGCTTGTAAAATATGGCGGCGTGATGGAGGCCTTGAACAAAAATCAATTTAGAAAATAAGAGATTCCATTGTAATTAAGCATTGAATACCGTTGTTTTTTTCTGTGAATATGTTTTCTATATTTAAAGCGTTTTTTAGGCTATTGTACAAGGTCTGAGCCCACTTTGCAAGATCTTCCTTAATTCTCATATTTGAAACACAGACGCGTTACATATTTTTAAAATATTTTTTTTTTGGTAGTCGTACAAAAATCAAATGTTTTTAAACTTTCGCGATTTGAACACATAATTATTATATACTACGGGACTAAAACCGCCAGATACAGAAGTCTGCTATAGCTGAGCTATATATATTTGCTTGACGGAGGTACTGGTCATTGGATCGAGCTCCACGACCCATAAGTCCTCTCCACGGATCGACACTATTTTTCAAGAATAGTTCGTGAAGCGGTCGAAATCAAAAAACATAAGAATTTCAACCGGGAGGATGGGTTTAAGTTATCGGCGTCGTGGAATCCTGTTGTCAACAAATGCAAATCGAGTAGTGTAGGTAGAAGGATATTGTTAGATACCGTCAGTGTTGTGTGTCGTAGTGACAATTTTTCAAGTTCAAATTGATTTGGCGGTACCAGCTGTTCTACATTCCAGTCTACCCGTGACGGCCGAAACGTCGGGATGAGGAGGTATTTATTTATCTCGTAATTTTAGTGCGCGATTAGTCCCGTAGTATATAACAAAAATCAAATGTTTTATAATATTTATACTTAAGTACCTAAAAATGAAATGACATTGATTCATAATTTACTAGCGATTTAATTTGCTAGCGTAAATAGCGGTTGAAGGCTTCTTGCATCCGGCGTAAGTAATCTCGCGATCTTACTGATATCGTCTACAACTCTATCTTGATGGATTTCATTCGGTGGGCCACGGTTACGTTGTCTTTACTTAAGGTGACGCATTGATAAACTATTAATTCAAATCGAGTACCGCGCCCCTTCACTCGGACAAATTTTTCGCGGTCGCGCTCGACAGGAGTTTTTTTTATTAATTATTCATAATGTACCTACACATTAAAAAAATACTTTTTGGTCTGTGAAATAGAAAAGTGATCAGGCTATTTTATTCATAAAAAATGGGCGTTGTCTTGTCGCTGATAATTCTGAGCATTCGAATTATTAAACTTTTTTTTTGGTGAGAAATTTGTAAGTTTTTTTTTAAAAGCCTGTAACTTTTCAAAATTTTGTTCGGTACATAACATTTTTCAAGATTTTTATGATATTTTTAAATTTGAATCAATATCATTCGTCCTCTCACATCGCGCATTTAAACGTACTCGTTAAAATGATCACCGAAATTAAGCACTGGCTCGGATGACACGTTCAATTGTAGGTCCCGGTTGTTTTAACCGTTTAGCCATGTCAGAGGCCTTCAGGCGGCCTAAAAACTCTGACACCAGGGCTAGCCACCCGGCCTATACGAACTTACTTACTTACTTACGTACTCGTTTTCGTGTTTCTCGGCCCGATGCCTCATCTTAAAAACTTTTCGTCCCCATCGGTCATCAGTAGTACAAATTAACACAATCAAACACGTTTAAATCATATAGGTACCTACTCAGGCTTTAAAAAATAAATCGTGTTCAAGTCTTCAAGCGTCCCGTTGGCCGGTATAACATTTATCCCAGCGAGCGAGTCCAATATTTCTTAGTAAAAAGCTAATCGTATAGCGCTGATATACAGGGGGTTAATATTTTAAAGTGTCGTGTCGTGTAGTCTCTGGTCGGCTCCGGCCACGTATTTCATCCGCCCGTCGCCGCTCGTGTGGATCCTTATTCTGGATTCGGTATAGTCCTAGTTACGCTTCCCGAATTAAAAAAAAACTGTACTGGGGACTCATTTTTGAACTTCGAAAGCTTCGGAACGTAAACGGAACTTTGACAGATTGTATATAACCACTTTTGTCTATGGAAGTTACGAGTGCTCCTTAAAAGTTCCGTATACGACCAAGGCGTGCTAAGTTCAAATAACCAGACAAGTGCGAGGGTTCCGAGGGCACATCGAGGGTTCCGTAAAAACACGTTGTTAAAATAATTAAAAACCTGTTTTAGCATGTGCTAATGAAATTCTTTTATATGATACCTTACATGATACGATTTACTCACATTAAATTTTGAACCCATGTTTTGTGAATTTTGAGACCGTATTTTTTGTGATTTAAATAAAAATGTACAGTTTTTAGATTTAATCCTATATGTGTACTCTGAGATGCTTCTCGCCAAATTTCATAGTTCTATGTCAACGGGAAGTACCCTGTAGGTTTTGATTTTTGTGAGTGCAAAATATGCTGTTTTTTACGACATGAACGGTTCTATCTTTCTTTTACGTAACTGCAAGAGACCATATATATACAAATACAATTTAAATTTCAACTCGATATCATTACGCGTTCCCGAGCTAAAGAGTCTTGACATACACACAGACTGACAACAAAGTGATCCTATAAGGGTTCCGTTTTTTTCGTTTGAGGTACGGAATTCTAAAAAGGAGTCCCCTGGGACCTAATAAGGAAAACTTAAGTGTCATAAGCTACTTTCTATCCCAAAAAAAGGTTCTATGGAATAACACAAAAATAAAAATAAATCACGCGGGCAAAGCCGCGGTCAAAAACTAGTGGTCCTATAATTGACAAAATCGCTACTTACGCTCGCTGTTTTCAGCTTTTTTGTATTGGTTTCCATTTAACTACATACCTACTGTCTGATGTTAAGCAGATATGCGGTCTAGGGTGTACACGCTTGCACGCTTACCTAGAAGATACCTATTTACTCGGGATTTGACAACTTACTTACGACGACATACTTTAGCGGGCTTCAAGTCGATTTTATGTAGTCGTTTTTAATAGTATCTTTACCTACATGGCGTATGTACTGTACTGTACCAACCTTTTTAATAGTCTACTGCTGGACGTAGGCCTATCCACGAAGGGTGATTGGGCCATTACCACCACGCTGACACAGTGCGGGTTGGTGGTTTCACATACGCCATCGAATTTCTTCTACGAACGTATGCAGGTTGCCTCACGATGTTTTCCTTCAGCGAAAAGCCAGTGGTGTCAAATTCCGTACATAAATTCCAAGGAACTCATTGGTACGGGATAAGGATTTGAACCCACGACCACACGATGGTAAGGCGGGTGTCACTACCCCTAAACTATCACGGCTTCGGCTATGGCATGGCGTATGATTATGAGATAAATACAGTTTCGATCCCCTCCAGAATACTCCCTCTGTCCGGCCACCATCATTTTGATTGAAATTTACTGCTATATTGTGTACAGAGGGCCGTAACTACGTTACTGCAATAAGGCACTTTGGTGATTAAACGACATTGTGCTCCTGTTGACGTGAGAAATATTATCATGATTTATTCACATAGAAGAGATTTAGTGCGAGACGAATAGCATAAATATAGAAATGAGACCTGAAAAAGCTAGGTACCTAAGTAAGTAACGCCTGCTGATAAACTAACAGCAAATGTTAGATAAAATACCGGTTTAAACTCACGTATGATACACGGCCGGGCCGCTGTGAAACCCGACCGGTTTCGGAGTAAATTAGTACTCCTTCTTCATCAGGGAATACGCGCACTCCCGTCGCCTGGCGCACGCGCACCGCACTCCCATCGCCTGGCGCACGCGCACTGACACGTGCGCGTGCGCCAGGCGACGGGAGTGCGCGTATTCCCTGATGAAGAAGGAGTACTAATTTACTCCGAAACCGGTCGGGTTTCACAGCGGCCCGGCCGTATATCATACGTGAGTTTAAACCGGTATTTTATCTAATATAATGTATTCTCACGCGAGTTTTAATGAAGTAACAGCAAATGGTTTAAAATTTCAATTAATTATTATAACAGGAAATTGTATTTTTTGTAATACTAAAACATCTGACGAGGCGGAAACAGATCTTCTTGAGAGAAGTTAGTTGTATTTTGTTATTGAGTAAGCAAATATGACATTTTAACAGTGGATTCATTGACTAAGTTGGTACAACGCTTTGCTCATTTACGCACATCCTCGCTCCACTTTGGTGGAAACTGGGTCATACAGTCTGTTGTCAGCATTGTCATGTAACACATTAGAATTACAACGTTAGGTGTGTTGATTGGTTGCTGACCACTGTGAATATTTAAAAGTTACCATTGACACTCTGGAATCATTAAATAAAAGCTATGAAAAAAACCACATCGTCTCTCCGTTGCTGCATGAAAGAGTTACAAATAATTTGATTATCGATTGAGAGGCGAGTCAGGAGGCTAATAGATAACGACACCTTGACTAAGTCGCAGCTGCAAAGTCTCGAGCATCGATGTAAGATGGCGTGTCTATCCTTCTACCGGATACACTTCGGAGAGTGCGCCCAGGAGTTGCACAATCTGGTCATGCCTGCCGCTTTCTTCTATCGTACGGCTAGGCAGACGGGATAAAAGCACCACCCTTTTATGGTGGACATTCCACGCGTTACAACAAAGCGTTTCGAATCCTCATTCCTCATACAAACAGCCAGAATGTGGAACGCTATGCCTGGGTCTGTCTTCCTGTTAAAGTACAACGTGAGTGTCTTGAAATCCCGAATAAATTGGTATCTTCTAGGTAAGCGTGCTACACCCTAGACCGCACATCTGCTTAACATCTAGCAGCACGTACGCAAACTTATACAGAATATAAAAAACACAATTATATTCGCGGATTTATAACATTATATATATAGATACAATAGGCTTCCTCTAATATCATCGTAATCCAATATAAAAATACAAAATACCGTTATCAACATTATTTTTTAACATAAACTTTCTTTGTAATATATATTAAAATTTTGTACCATGAATACAATTTGTAGACACGCAATCTCATAAAGTATCTGTCGTCAGTAGGAAATGCATGGAAATATTAAAATTGCTGAAAACTTGGCAAAAATAATTAAATTGGACAACGCTACGCAGTGGCACTGTC
The DNA here is from genome assembly GCA_949316475.1 of Hypomecis punctinalis. Lineage (NCBI taxonomy): Eukaryota > Metazoa > Arthropoda > Insecta > Lepidoptera > Geometridae > Hypomecis > Hypomecis punctinalis. The sequence goes on along the minus strand of OX438800.1, from coordinate 24,868,497 downwards.
AAGCTACGCGACGAGTGCCACGGAGCTACGAAACTGTGGAAATAAACACTAATATTTTTGACCAAAAATGGCACTACCGACTACAATCATTGCAAACTACGTCCTAAATTCAAATTGAATAATCATTTTTCAATAACTACTCAGCTGATTTCGATAAAATTTGAATAGGACTAGCTTTGACCGAACAAAAAATAATTACCAAACTTTCTTTTTTGAAGATGGTTTAATAAAATTTCGATTTCAAAACAACTTTATTTAGCAAAAAGTAACAATATTTTACTATGGAAATTAACGTGGTTTTCACACATTTTATACTTACTACATATAACGGGACTGAACTCACGTGTGGGAATAGTCGCAACGACTATAGTTTCGGTTTTTTAGTGCATTGCGAGACGGCTCCGCGTCTAGCACTCGCCAACTTGATAAAGGTCGCCGAATGCGACCGAAACTATAGTCGTTACGACTATCCCCACACGTGAGTTCAGTCCCGTTATATATAGTATAAAAAGTAATAATATTTATTTACATAACTTAAAAAACATAGAAATTCAATTCTTAACTACCTAAGTATATAAATATATCCTACCTATATACAAAAAAAGGCTAAAAATCGAAACAAATACTGTGTCCGTGTGGTAGGGTGCCAAGAACGCTGGCTGCATTCCCACGCTGAATGGTTAAAGAGATTCTCTGTGCGAGGAATGAGCCAGCTCTCTTGTCACCAGCAGCGTCAACAAGCTTTGGCGAAATTATTAGCAAATAATTTTCAACAAAAATGAGAGAAGAAGGGGATATTACTTTCTAACTTTCTTTTTTGAAGTTGGTTTAATAAAATTTCGATTTCAAAACAACTTTATTTAGCAAATAATTTTCAACAAAAATGAGAGCCGGATATTATTTCCTTTCCTACGCCGCGCCGGCGGTCTAATTCCCTCCGTCTTACGAATTTTCGATCAGGTCACGTGTCCTGACGAGAGTTTAACATTTTTTACCCATCCCAAAAAGTGCACATAGCACAACGTTGCTAGTAAGTTTTCAATTCGAAAATGAATCATGATCTGTGTTGTGTTTTTCAGCATCAGTTTTGTTTTTCAGCGTGATCACTTACTCAAGCTAAGTAGAGTTAGCTTGAGTAAGCTCTACTGAGAAAGTAGAGTTATGTGATCACTTAAGCGTGACTACTCTACTACTTTATTATAGGAATAGAAAAGATTTTCCTACCTCCTTGTGAGCATTAAGTGGATTGAAGTCAGCTGTCTCCCGCGAACAGACTGGCCAGTGTCGGGGGTCGCCGGCCAATCTGCGTGTGGACAAATATCGGGACACTGACGGATACTGGTACCAATATTGTGGTTTGTTTTTAGTAATAATATAAAGAACAAAATGATATAATATTATCATTTGGCTGTGCACTTATCTCTGCGGTATTTTAATTTTATCTTTTAGTGGAGATGTTAAATGTATGTTAACCTAGTTAGGTTTTTAAAGCATTTTGGAAGTATTTGTAAAGTGGGTTTGTAATGTAGATACCTACATTTAAAGGTCATTAGATTTTCTTTTTAAATCATTGCCACTTTCAGATCGGACGATAAGTACTGTAAATTTAAGATCCTACAGGATGCGTATGTTATTCTATTTTTAATAAAGTCCACTGCTGAATATACAAGCAGCATTCGGCACGTTGAAATTAGAAATCTTAACGCCTGAAGGAAATCGTAACGTATTCGAATGAGTGACCGAGGGTGGCATTTAAATTGAGCACTATCGTGGCTCAGATGACATGATGAATTCGGTGCCAGTTTGTTTGTAACTATGTCACGGCTTTCCGGCGGCTCTAAAATTCTGACACCAGCAGGGGTAGGGTACGCACCACCCGCACATACTTTCGATGTGTCAGAATGACACAGACTTATTGTGAGGTATATATCTGTCACTTTTTAAATGTCGAAACAACCGTTTATCCCGCGTATCCCGGTTTGACTATACCTGTAGCGCGAAGAGAAATTTTACCACTCGTTTCGTGGTCGTATGCTAAGTTAACGAGGCTAGCTATCAGGCCTGTACGAACTACTTACTAATATGTATAGCGTCAATGTTGCAATGTAGAGCGTTTTGATGCCGCAATCTGCGCCGAGTGGTGGTAATGAATTGGCTGGACTATGATCGATGCGGTTCCAGGCGTCATCCGCTAATGGCGCGCACGCACTGGGCTGGAGAAACGCGGCGTTATACCTATAAGGACATCTTAGATTACCAGTAGATACATTGCAAATGAGCGATATGACGCGAATGTATTTGAATGCCATTGCAAGTCAGTTCCATCTAAAAATTTTAAGCATTTTACCTTAGATTAATGATTGGTCTCGCTACGCTCGCTTGACTAGATACCGCATTATTTGAAAACAACACAGAGATACCAAAGCGATAATATGGTCGATAGAGAAAAGAAAGAAAGAAATACAATGATTTATTATCTGAGAAAGATTTTCCATACATTTTTGTTGTTTAAAATTATCTCAAGTGACCACAGCGCCATCTCTCTCATTGAAGAGGAAACCAACATCTCCGTGAATGCATCAACTCTTTGTTGAATAATAATAATTGTGTATTTGAAGTCCTTGTGACAGCTGTCAATTTAACTGGCCTGGTAAGCCAAATCTGACAGTTTTGACACACTGTAAATTGTGGTATTTTCCAAAAATAACCGGCCCTATCTAGTCAAGCGTACCGAGACCAATCATTAATCTAAGCATTTTAGAATCTTGCGCATAACATGGTACTAATACAATTGATCATTTTAGAGGGTCATAATTGCAGTTCCGGAATCTTAACGTATTGTATGTAGTAAGACGGCTAATGTTTGCTTTCATTAGCCGTCTTACTACAAAAATTTTACGCACGCTTTAGACAATGTATAACAGTACAAATTGTACGGTTAAACAGTGTTTAATTTTTTTGTGGTAAGGTAGTCTGTTTTTACGCTACAACTGCTACATAAGTCCCAATAACAACCTCTTCACCCGTAGGGATCTACTTACACACCGTTAACGCGGAATTAGAACTAAAACCTCACTATTTTATCTACAAGTATCCACCCACTACCATGGCGAAAAACGTCGTGAAAATCGCCCCCAGTGGGTGAGTAGAGTCCCAACGCATTTCATTACATAACGAAATATGATTCAGCAGCGGGCAGCGAGCTGGAAAAGACGTTAGTTTAAACATGGAGTGGAGAGATTAATGGTCCGGTTGTTCAATAAACGAATTCGTTTTGTCAAATTAAATTTATATCAAGATATTTTGTATAGGTTTTTAATAGTATACAACAAAATAAAATAATCCAAAGTAGGCTTACTACGGAATTTCATACCACTTGCTTTTCGCTGAAGGAAAATATCGCGAGGCAACCTGCATACTATGTCAGAAGAAGAAGTTCGATGGCGTATGTGAATCCACCAATGCGCGCTGAGCCAGATTTGTGGCAATGACCCAATCACCCTTCGTGGGTAGGTCTACGGCTTGCAGTGGTCTATTAAAAAGCTGGTACAGACTTACTACCTTTGAAAGACGAGGGCCAAATTATAAATAACGGGATAAAAAATACATGTCTGCACCAGGGTCTTTGATACATTTTTGTTGATCGCGAATAAGACCTCGCTTGACCACCTCTTCGCCTGATGGTAAGAGACGTTCTGGTCGAAGATGAAGCACGCAAACATAGAAGATTCCTATTCGCTCTTACTTTGAAAGTATGATATGGGTTTTATTTGAGACTTTGTAGATTTACATGCGCCATGGAGTTTATTTTGGTGACGATCTTTCACTATGGGTACCGAAAAGCCAGTGGTATGAGAATTAAAATGAGTGCGATCGTAAATTTTTTAGTTCTAGATTGACGATTTTTTGTGAAGATTGTAATGAGTACCTACACTAACGTGGATAATATTTAAATCAAGTACCTACGAATGATATCAGAATAATGATAATGTATTTAGGACATGTGTAAGACCTGTAACAAAATGTTATCAATAAATTGATCATGATTTGATTATAAAAGTACATTAATTTAAGTAATTCAAAAACTCATTTGTCTTCATTTTATTAATAACTAGCGACCCTCCTCGGCTTCGCACAGGTGTATTACACATATAAACCTTTCTCTTGAATCTAAAAAAAAACGCGTCGAAATCCGTTGCGTAGTTTTAAAGATATAAGCAGACATGGGGACAGACAATGATGTTTAATGGGGACAGACAGCAGGAAGCGAATTGTAAATAGAGCTGGATCTGTTTGGTTGCGACTCGCGTCACGTCATGGTCAGGGTGCGTCACTGTCAGTTTTCAGCTAATGTCAGTTGACGCGTCGTATCGGGTTTTGGAGTGGCGCGAACATCATATTTTCCAAATTGGATATTATGTTTTATTTTTAATTATGTTTGTACGCTGTTGCTCCAAAAATAGCATCATTATTTTTTTTAAATATTAGTATGAGACGTCACCTACCGGTCCTGCCGGAAGACCAGCGCTGGTTGGTCCACAACCAGCATATGCTGAGGTGGGACCGGGTTGTGACAAAAATAAAATTAAGTAGGATAGCATTGTAAAATAATTATGAGTAATTGTTTATGAGGTTTAATTTTATTTTTGTCTTAATAAAGAATTGTCTATTGACTTTGTTTTAATACTATGTAGTGATGTAGTGATAAAACATAACATATTCATTCCGACTAGGTAGATAAGTGTAAACTACGAGTAATTTAGTCTACACAATGCTAGCAACATAAAACCGACAATATTAATAAAGATTAACCTTTCAGTACTTGTCGCCGCCCCACAGATGAGCCCGCCATTAAACAAAACTGTCGATAAACGTGCCGACATCCATTCCGCATTTTCATGCAAATTCTTCCCGCCATTATTGTGGGAAGCGATGTGAATCTGCTTAATTGCGTAACCCTTCCCGGCCATGGAGCGCCAATCGCCGCCCACCGGGCCGCGCTGGGCGGGCGGGACGAGCACGGCCTGAAAGAATAGCAGTAGATTATTGATCTAAATAAAATAATTATTTATCATAAATTTAACTAATGATTTATTTATTTTTGACACTTATGTAAATACTAGTATTTGCCCATGGCTTCGCCCGCGTGTAATTCTGACTTATGTGCTATCCTCTAGGAATCTTTTATGTTTTCGGGATAAAAAGTAGCCTATGTCACTTTCCGACCTTTGAGCTATGTCCATGAGAAAAATCATAGGTATACTATTAGTAAGGATACCTAAAGTATCAAATGATACATAGACTCCCGAACTAGTCTAATACTACATGTTGTGTAAAGTGTAAAAATAAAAATTCAAACCGCTGTTTCGCCTTAAAAAAATACATATGCATTATTTTGAATAATTTTTACTATGAACCAAATCACAAGAGCCAAACAATTACCTATTTTATACCTTAATATCGCCTAACTCTTTAAATTGCTTGACTTGTGATTTTAGTTCTACCAAAACGTTATATTTTCAGGGTTCTATCTTTCCAATTTTAAAATAACATCGCATTTTGAAAAAGAATTTCCTTATTATCTTACTGGTAGGCACAACATTTATCAACGTTTTAAACAATAACAAATGATACCAAGACCTTCAGAAGGTTTCTCCCACACCGTCAATTACCTATCCGCTTCCAAACAATATTTTTACCTACTTTAGTGTTTACCAAGGATGTAAGAAAGATAGGCGATGTGTTACTCTTACATTTTTTACATGAAAAATTGTTTTTTTTCATACTACTAAGTGGCAAATAATAAAGCTCAAACTCAATCATTTATTGCAACATGAAATTAATATCCGGTCATTAATTAACATGTTCTGTAGTTATACATATTACGATCCTATAAGGGTATGGCAATTTTATTATTTATATTGCAACGATTTATTTTTAGGTTTTCTAGATTATCGTTAAAATATCTTCTACTGTGTCATAGCATTTCGATAATAGGATAATTTTTAGTTTTAGGTTTCTCTTTCGATATCTTTTAGATTATTTGGCAATTTACTGAATATTTTTATAGCCATAGAATTTGGGCCAGCACTGCGCCTTGCTTAATTGCAAGCTTAAAGACTACTTGATGCTAATATTTCACTGTCTTCGAAGTTCTGCAACGACATACGCGATGCTTATACTTTGCTTGAGAAAGATTCTGTTAACATTATTTATAACATGTCCCACATTGTATCATCTCTGAGAGAAACTTTTCAGTGGATTGGATAAAGTATACCATGTTTCGCATGTGGCGCAGTTTTCTCACTCTCGCATTCGATATTATAAGTAAAATATTTATACCGTTATTTTATTATATTCTTTTATGTGCTTGTGTGAATTTCAAATCGCGCTTCACTTCGGAGAGTGCGCCCAGGGGTTGCACAATCTGGCCCCCCCTGCCCCATTCTTCTATCGTACGGCTAGACAGACGCGACCAAAGCGCCACCATTTTATGGTAGACATTCCTCGCGTTAGAACCAAGCGTTTCGAATCCTCATTCCTAATACGAACAGCCGAAATGTGGAACGCTTTGCCTGGGTCTGTCTTCCCGTTAAAGTACAACGTGGGTGTCTTCAAATCCCGAGTAAATAGGTATCTTCTAGGTAAGCGTGCTACACCCTAGACCGCACATCTGCTTAACATCAGGCAGTGTGTAGTCAAACGCAAACCTATTCGAAAAAAAAAAAAGACGATTTTAACATAACGTTTTCTTGTGATTCTTAACAAAAACACCCATATAACGCCCACTATGTTGTTATCAAAGATGAATACTGATATACTAATATGAAACAATCAAAACAAAAATGGCAATTGGTTTCTAAACTGTCAAAGTTCCGTATACGTTCCTAAGACGTCCGAAGTTCAAAAAACGCATCCCTGTCCTCTTGTCACATCCATGGAGCGTACCTACTACAGCCCGCGCCCAGTTTCGCCTGCGGCGGTCTGAGATTGGAATATGCAAATACCAGATCCTATTTTAACTTTGACAACTGCTGTGAGGGTATTTAGCCTGTAGGTGAAAACAATGTTATGGGTTTTATGAAGTTTGTAAAAATACTTACTTATGTTTATTTTTTCCGACTTCCAAAACGGAGGACGTACAAAGTTTGCCTGTGTGTATTTTTTGTGTAAGTTCATATTTATTTTCGTCAATTGTGAACCGACTAAAAACATTACAAACTTATTTTATTTGGAAAGGGTATACTCCCGACAAGGTCCTATAAATTTCATCGAAATCGGTAGAGCCGTAGTTGATAAATTAATAATAATGTATATGGAATAACATCGATTCGTGTAATGTAAGCTATTCGAATTCTGTAGTTACACGGTGGAAATCGGTGGTGCCATTTTTTGCAAAAAAATAAATTTTAAAAATAAAAATTATTAGTATCAACTAGACAGTTATGCGAAGTGTTTATAAATAAGCTATTTTTAGTGCCAGTAAGCCCGAGTACAGAAGCGCCAGCGTAATTATATTAGCTAAATAGTATAGTTCTGTTTCTTTTTCACTTTATGCATTCGATAGGGAGAACGCTTTTTACGTTGCAATTAAATTTACGTTGGCGCCTCTGTAATCGGGCTCCTGCTCATGCGCAATATTCACCATGTAAAAAAGAAAAAGTACTTTTCACGCAGATAGGCTCTTTCAATTTTTTTTAATTTATTGAATTGTGAAATTGCTGAAAATGGACCGTTAAAGTATTAGGTAAGCAGATTTATTACAATTATTTACCCCCCCTCCCCCTCGCCTATTGTCAGAAAAACTATGCAAAGCTTACTGTATGCATTCTTGCGTTTCTTTTTTATTGAGATGAGCAGCATTTAATTTTAGAAATTAGAAAATAGATTTAGGATAGAGGACTTTATCGCACACATGCGTTCAGATATAAACAACTATTGCTGACGTAACCACCATTTAGACCCCCCCCACCCCCCATGTCATCAGAAATAAGCAAAGGATAAACCCCTCCGCTTCCCTATAGTGTGTAATACTTGAACGCCCCTCATACTAAAATGAATATATCACAAAGTTAGTGTTAGTTTCGCTTATTATAGAGAAAAAACAATATTTTTGTAATTCTTACTCTCCAAAGAACATTTCACATCGGCGTGAGTAAATCAGTTAGGAGATTGTTCGAGAAGATGACTCTGTAACGCGGTTTGCGCGGGTACGCTCCTGTTTAGCGCCCGCTTTACCATAGGGCTGCCACGGCCTTTTATTTGAACCGACTTCTGAAAAAGAGGTACTCGACTGTGTTTTTTTTCGTATGTATGTTACGCGATTACTCCGCCAATTCTGAACATATTTTAATTTTTTTTGTGTTTGGTAGATCATAGTTCAGATACAATAAAGTTTTTCGCCAAAAATGGTAAAATCGAATGGTTCCCACGAATCGACTTGTCATCCATGTAGTCGTTTTAAAATTATTGTTGATTTATCAAAAACGGCTCAGCCGATATCGATAAAATTTCAATGGGAGAACCTTGCGAGTATACCCTTTTGAAATAAAAAATAATTTTTGAAATCGGTTCGCAATTTCTGAAACTATCGATGAACATACACAAAAAAAACATACAGACTAACATATTACCTCCTCTTTTTTGGAAGTCGTTAAAAATAAATAATACTATAAACAAAAGTTTCGTTATAAATCTGTTATTGATACCTTTTTATGAAATTTAATTGCTAAATCTTTTGTTTTGTTATTTATACCTGAGATAAGTCAGTTAAATTACAACAAATTAAGTTAGATAAAATCAAGCTTAATAATTGGACTTTGTTATTGTTCATGTTATTTGTGCACTAATTTCGCAAGTATATTTTGTAATCATACGACAATTTTTAGGTTACTAAAAAATGGTTACCATTTATGGTGGCTAGCTTTGGTGTTATTTTTAATACCTGATTAAGATTAATTATCATAGGTAGATCACAAAGAGTTATCTTTGTGATAAGCATTTCAAAAATCTGAAGCGAACGCAGGACTTGAACCTGCCCCTTCGGATCACTAGCCCGACGCTCTAACCAACTGAGCCAGCTCGCCTCCTACGCAAGCTTCAAATTTCTGAAGTGCTTACATTTCCCAACTTATAGCGTTGGTGGCGCCACCTGTGATACCCGTATTAGACAGGTTATCACTCAACTAGAAGTTATTAGAACTTCTAAAGATTGACGAGAGATGACGCACTGCTAAATCAATGTTATGATTTTTATAAGAAGACTCTTATCACAAAGATAACTCTTTGAGATAAAAATCTAGTATGTGGAAAGCACTTAAAATAAAAATCATAACATAGGTAGATTAGTTAAAAAACAGGAGGCCATTGAACGCTGTCATCCACGGCAAGATATCACTTACTTATAAATGCCGCCTCAGGTCACCAATTCAAAGATCGATGACTGACGACCCCTGTTTATTAGAACTACGGTTTTAAAACTCTATACCTATCATCTAAAATGTACATTGCAAACAAAATTTGCAAATTACAAACGCGCATTGAAATAATTATTTTTCGCAAATAATGGAACCAACGCCATCCACTGTATACAGAATTCGAATAGTTTGCACTAATAGATGCTACATCCATGTACATTATTGATGATATATTAAAAATGGCTCAGCCGATTTCGAAAAAATAAAACTGAGACCGCCTTGGGAGTATACCCAATTGAATTAGTTTTTTAAATCGGTGAATTGGGAGTATACCCTTTTTAATTTGTTTTTTGTTGGTGATAATTTTGATGAACATACACTAAAAATACATACAGAAGAACATAGTACCTCCTCCTTTTGGAAGTCAGTATAAAATGCCAAAGTCAAACTCCCCCGAATTTGAATTTTCACTTTCGCAATTCAATTTAATTCCACAGAGTAGCAACCCTACGCTTCCCGGACTGTTGCCTAAAGGGTTTCGCTCCCCGTTCCATCGGCGAGTCGTTTAAAAACAACGTTATTAAACAAACCGCACGCTGATGCGTTTTGCGACCTCATAAATATTAAGCAGACACCGTTTAACGTTAGGAGGGTCCCTTTCAAAATGAGCTAGCAAGCTTAGATGCTGTGTTTCTGTGCTCTTGGCACATTTATATTTGTGGTATTTGAGGTACGTTTTGGTCTCGAGTGGAGGATGATGATGTATCTGGTGTTCAGACACATCGTCATTGTAGCGGAGTGGAGCGCAAGTGCCGAGGTGGAGCCCGACTAGGCCTGCCCCCCTACCGCCTAAGCAATAGCAATCGTAATAGCAATCGTTTATGATTTAATTTTAGTCATTTGGCACCGCCTATGTGACGTTAGCCATCAATTGCTTTGCGCGGATTGCGAAAGCAATCGTTGAATGAACAACTTTGATGGCTAACGTCACATAGGCGGTGCCAAATGACTAAAATGAAGTCATAAACGATTGCTATTACGATTGCTATTGCTTTAGGCGGTAGGGGGGCTGGTGCTGTCAGGGCCGCGGTAGCGTGCCCGTAGCCTCTTCACCAAACGCTGTAATTGAACACTTCAGAGTTTTTAGTGGGTATACTGACTAGTGGGCGGGATTCCCACATAATCACCTAGTGGGCAACCATTGGATCCATTCGATTGGTCCTGAGGCGCAGTGGTGTTCACAAAAGATTTTCCCTAGCCAAAAAAAAAGCATAGCACACGACAATGAGTAGATATTAGATACATATCTTTGATGAACAGGTGCTTGAGGGTTCCAAGTTTGGGAAATAGCGCTTAATGATATGTAATATGTACTGATTTTTGCAGCAATAAATGATTTTGATATTTTTGTTCTCGATGCCGAAGGTCTGAGTAAGCCCCAGTAGAGTTCTAAACATATTTGAAAATCACTTTGACTTTCAATATCTATAAGAGTCATTGTCTCGTGATTAATGTGGTACATAATATTGATCAACAATGATATGGCAAATATGTGTTTTATAATAATATCCTTCAAATAATTAGTTGAGGCATGTTTTTAACACAGAGTTACCAGAAGGATAATGTGGTTGATCGAAAAAAGAAACAAAAAAGATATGCAATTATATTAATACGGCATGAGGTAGAAAGAGACATGAAAAACATATTAAATGGCTAGTTGCGGTGTTTTTCTCTTAGTAGTGCCAAATTACAATTCATATTTGACAGTTTTGACAGCTATGCACAAGATTTTTAATTTAATTTTGTAGTTGAGGTTAGCCGCAACAGCGCTTTTCTCTAGTTGTAATAGCTTTGTGTTATTTCACATAAATTAAGTAAGGTCAAGAATCACGAAAATAACGTCTCTAGAAGTGTTTGAGTAGAGTTTCAATATGAAGTCGATTCTAAATATTGTGCCAGCTGCAATCACAAATTGCAAATATACAACCCAACCTTGGATCTCAGATAAGTACTTCATTTGCGTAATAGGTAACTGAGAGTAATAAAATTATATAATTTAATTTATACCTGATTATTTTTTAAGCGATAACGTTATTTTCCCACGCAAGTTTGGTATTTTTTAAAATACCTACCAGTAACATTATGCAATCTTTGTTTCGAAAATTTGACTAATTTTGCCATACTAGATATTTTTAATTATAACAATTCTAATCTTGGTCTAAATCAGATGATCTCTAATTTTGCTTCAAAACAAACTTGGGAAACCAGAATCATGCGTCCATTGTGAGAACTTAAACATTTTTTTCATATTATACTTATTTTGTCTCATTCAATACTTCAAAAGATTTGCAAGTGTCTTTTGTTGCTAAAGATTTCAGTTAATTTAATTTATAATCGCGAAATTAAATGCCACGATGTGCAAACACATTTTTCTTATATTGATATTTTGCATAAAAGTGTTCTCAAGTGACGCTGCCAGAATATTGGCATTCATGGCAACAGCGTCTATAAGTCACCAAGTTGTAATACGACCTTTAACCCAGGAGCTGGCAAAACGAGGACATGAAGTAGTCGTGATAACAGCAAATCCTGCATTCGATAAAGGACGTGCTCCAGAAAACCTCACAGAGATCGATGTGCATAATGTTGCCTATGCCACAATGACTAAAGGCTTCGCTGGAACAGTAACAGGAAACAGCAACGACATCTACAACCAAATAATGGCATTTGCTAGAATAATACAATCCACTTTCGAAGCTGAAATAAACACCAAAGAAGTACAAGCTCTAATTAAGAAGAAAGAACATTTTGATCTGTTAATATTAGAAGCTTGTGTTAAGCCGGTGTTGGCATTTTCTCACATTTTCAAAGCCCCAGTCATTTTGTTCAGTTCGATACCAACATTTGAAGGGATTAATGAATATACCGGAACGGATTCACATCCTCTTCTCTTTCCATCGTATATCCATCAAAGGATTAACAACCTCACGATGTGGGAGAAGTTTAAGGAAGTATACAAACATTACTACTTTGAAAGGGTCGTAGCAGGCGAAGTGACGGATATGGGAGATAGATTGTTGAAGCGGAATTTTGGAGATGATTTTCCTTCTCTAAGAGTTCTTAGCAAAAATGTAGATATGGTATTCTTGGCGGAGCATCACATTTGGGATAGCAATCGCCCCGTACCGCCGAGTGTAGTATATGTGGGAGGAATATATCCACCAGAAAACGCTTCACCTGCATTAACAGAAGTAAGTTAATATCGGTCTATTGTTGACATATTGTTGTGTACGTCTGACCCTTATACAATATTTCCATCCATCAGCCGTAGGATGACTATTAACTGGACATAGGTCTCCCCCATAGATCTCCAATAAAACCGGTTGATAGCGGTTTGCATCCAGCGCGATCCTGCATTAATGGGGTCGTTATTAAATTAGTTTTAAAAGTACAATAAATGGTAGTCTTTGAACATATCCGGTTCTACAGTGTATTTTCTTTTCTTAGCATATTATTCAAGTCTTTAAATAATATTAAAAACTCTAAAATCTTATCCTATCCTACACATAATATTTTTATTTATACTTAAAGTTTTCGCTTGTACGTTTGATTGTTTACTAATCATCTTCATTTATGTTATTTCAGTATTTAAAAACATATTTAGATTCTTCAGTACACGGTGTCGTCTACATGAGTCTAGGAACGAACATCAAACCTTCATTGCTGCCTCAAGACGTAGTTAAGACATTTACCAAAGTGTTCTCAAAACTGCCCTACAATGTTCTACTACGATGGGATGTCGAAACATTATCCATTGAAGTTACTAAAAATGTAAAAATAGTGAAGTGGGTGCCGCAGACTGCTCTTCTTAGTAAGTGGATCTTCTTTTTGCAATTAATATATTTCAGCAGAGTTAGAGGAATAAATTCCTCGTTATTTCTAAAACAAATTCTTTCATAGAAATGCATTTTGCGGTGTAATTGTTTGATTTTAAATTTCATGTAGCCTTTTGCGCAGGGTAAAGAGAAGGCTTTGATTTAGATTGTTTAGATTTTTTTGGTTCTGCGGGATTTTATCATGTTCATGTAACTTAAATAAACACGTAGTTTTATGCATATTATTTGAATTTAGGTACCTAATTCAGAATAATTTGTAACCAAAGAATGAAGGAAGAACATTTATTACATCACACTAACTGCTTGCTGTCAAAACAACTCGATACCCAGAAGTTGAATCTGACGCAATTCAAATTACGTGTTCAGATTTCCGACAATTTTTCTTACAAAATTTAACCAAAACAACTTTATACCTATTTTAATCTACCTAAATAAACACGTTTGGCTACAAATTCACTAGATGTGTGATGAAAGATGGGCAATGTTGTGACTGTAGATGGGACATTTAGACCAAGACAATACGTCATAATTTAACTTTCTTCTTCTTCTTCTTAATCGTGCACTCTTGTCAGAGTGGTCGTGGTTGCGTGGATGGTTCACGGAGGCTCCTCGCCGTTGTCATCTCTTCCCAGGGCAGCTGCACGTCTCGCGATGTTCCTCTATCTGTGCCGATCAGTCGCATCACGAGCACACTGCACCACGGTAGACTTTGTGGTTTTTTAATTAGATCGGTCCAGCGAGTTGGTGACCGACCTGGACTTCGCTTGCCTTCCACTTGGTCCAAATCTCTCCATCGAGTTCTCATTCCTGGAGATATGGTTCTCCTTCCACTTGGTTCAAGTCTCTCCATCGAGTTCTCATTCCTGGAGATATGTCCAAAGAATTTCAGTATTCGCAACTGCACAATCGACGATAACCTATCTTGTAAGTGAAGTTCTTTGAGAATGGAACTGTTAGTGCGATTCGCTGTCCATGGTATTTTCAACAGTCGTCTCCATCCCCACATCTCCAGCGCATCGATTTTTCGGCGATCCTGCCGCTTTAGTGACCATGTTTCAGCTCCGTAAAGAAAGATCGGAAAGACTAGGCACTTCATAAGCCGAACCTTGGTCTTCTTGGTTATACGCCTGTCTTTTCATATTTTTCCTAGTCGCTCAACTGCCGATCTGGTGATAGCGCATCGTCGTTTGATCTCATCTTCGCATCCTCCAGAGTTCGAAATGGTATTAATTAATTTAACTTTAGCCTTTTAAAAAAATCACCAAAGTAAAGTAATACAAAAAAAAAGAATAATGCCTATACGAAAATGAACAAAAAACAGGAAAGTTACTTGAGCTATTATTTATGTACTCGTAAAATGTATTAATTTAATAAACATGTTTTCATCAGTAGATTTGCGTCTACTAAGTAATCTGTATCTTGGCAGCTGATTGATAATGGTCGTATTTCACCGTAACTCCACGATGGTTCTCTTTTTGGACAATCTCTAGCTGCATTGTCACGCTGAATGGCAATCCTTGTACGTTTAGCTAAATACCAGCATTTTGGTCCCACGTCCACTACACGCTCAACTACGATATCGATGAGCGTAAAGTTTAAATTTAAAGTATTTTCACAGAACATCCGAAAATCAAACTGTTTATAAACCAAGGAGGGCTGCAATCTATAGAAGATGCAATACTCGCTGGAGTGCCAGTGATAGGCATGCCTATGCTAGCTGATCAATGGTTTAACGTTGAGCAATGTGTTCGACTGAAAGTTGGGCTGAGACTGGATATAGAGTCAGTTACAGAAGAAACTATGCTTGACGCTGTTAAAACTGCGATAGAAGATTCTAGGTAAGGAAACAGACCGAATGATCAATGTGTATTGAAAATTACCTCAATACCATAGCAAAATGGTATTATTTTATAGTGTTTGGATTGTAATACCTACTCATTATTCATAAATCGAAAAAAAGAAATTCAATCACCTACACATAGCAAAAGAATAATTATGTTGGATCACAGTTATGAATGAATTTTAGAATCGTATTCAACCAATATCTCACTAAAATATTTACCCGTACCCAAAGGTAAAAAACGGGACCCTATCACTAAAACTCCGCTGTCAGTCCGTCTGTCAGTCTGTCACCAGGATGTAACCCAAGCACGGTGATAGCTCGATCGTCGAAATGTTTACAGATGATGTTTTTCTGTTACTGTTATAACAACAAATACTAAAAACTGAAAAAGATATATAAGAGATTTTCTTTCATATTTTTCATTTAACAAACCTGAATTTGTTGCCGTTTTTTGCTCGTATTGATAACGCTAACAGAAATAT
The DNA here is from genome assembly GCA_949316475.1 of Hypomecis punctinalis. Classification (NCBI taxonomy): domain Eukaryota; kingdom Metazoa; phylum Arthropoda; class Insecta; order Lepidoptera; family Geometridae; genus Hypomecis; species Hypomecis punctinalis. The sequence goes on along the minus strand of OX438800.1, from coordinate 24,852,860 downwards.
GCTTGAAATATTCATATTCCTTTCAAAAATAAATAAAATAAAATTCAAATTAAATATATTAAGGCATAGCCGTGGTGGTCAAGAGGTAGTGACACCCGCCTTACAATCGTGAGGTCGTGGGTTCAAATCCCCGGTCCCGTACCAATGAGTTCTTTGGAATTTATGTACGGAATTTCACACCACTGGCTTTTCGGTGAAGGAAAACATCGTGAGGCAACCTGCATACGTCCGTAGAAGAAATTCGATGGCGTATGTGAATCCACCAACCCGCACTGGGCCAGCGTGGTGGATATGGCCCAAACACCCTTCGTGGGTAGGCCTACGTCCTGCAGTGGACTATTAAAAAGGCTGGTACAGTACAGTACATATTAAGGAGGTTCCATAAGTTCCATATGGTACGGAACCTTTCGTGCGCTAGTCTGACTCGGCCAATTATTAAACCAACTAAGTCCTCATTAATTCTTCCTTCTCATTTTGGTTGGGTGAGGGTGAGTGGCGTGTAAGTTCTATATAGAACCTTTATTGGCTGTAGATTTTGCCTAAATGTACTAGAAATGTCCAATTCAAAAAATTTAAAAAAAAACTACCACACTAAAAACTTTTTTCCCACCCCAGAAAAGTTAAAAGTCAATAATACATTCAATTTTTTTAGCCAGTTCCCCGTGAAAGAAGATTTCTAGCAACTCTAATGAAAACAATATCAGTCTGTGGGGATATGTTATATCTCCCATATCGTAATAAAAAAAACTATGTTAATATTGTATAATGCAACATTTCTTTTTTGTTCTAGCTACCGCAACAACATGGTATCCCTACGAAGCATCGTGCACGATCATCCACAAACTCCTTTGGAACGCGCGGTCTGGTGGACCGAATACGTTATACGACATAAAGGAGCACCGCTGTTACGGGCCCCGACTGCCCTCATCTCGAATTGGGAATATTACGAAGGAAAACTCATTTCAACCATCATCTTATGTATAACTTTAGTAATATCAACCTTATTGTGTCTGTTATACGGCATAACTTTGTACTTATCAAAACTTAGGGAAAAGATAAAAAGAAATTAGATAATTTATAATTGTCGTCTCATCTGTTAATTTATGTAATATATTTTTAAGTGATGCATATAATATATATTATATTTATGGGGTCAAGGTTTTATATTAATTTAGTTCATGAAAGGTTCGTTCGTTTCAGCCATAGGACGTCCACTGCTGGACATAGGCCTCCCCTAAAGATCTTCAATAAGACCGGCTGGTAGCGACTTGCATCCAGCGCGATCCTGCTGTCTTAATGAGCTCACCCGTCCACCTTGTGGGTGGGCGTCCTACGCTGTGCTTGTCGGTACGTGGTTTACTTGAGAACTTTTCGAACCCATCGGTCATCAGTCCTCCGAGCTATGTGCTCTGCCCATTGCCATTTCTACTTGCCAATCCGCTGGGCTATGTCGGTAATTTTGGTTTCTCTGCGGATCTCCTCATTCCTGATTCGATCCCGCAGAGAGCCTCCGAGCATAGCCCTCTCCAAAGCTCGGGCTACTTGGAGCTAATAAATAATAATAATAAAAAAAAACTTTATTTCAGACACAAGATCTATAATATGGAAAAATTAAATAACAATTTAAAAATTACTCAAAATATGTCTATGCCACAGTAAGTAATTAATTCATTACTTATATAATTAGTGGGTAATTCTTACCCAACGTCTATATGTTTCAGTCTGCATCAGTCGATCTGCCAAACTTCTTATGATGGAGTTCTTACAGCTGTCAACTCTGGACATGAACGACGCTATCCTCTTTCGTTGAATTGCGTTGAACGAATCGACCCTTGTTTCCGTGTACATTACCGAAGCACTGCAATACCACTTCAGGCCCATCAGGTGCCTGAAGATGTTATTGTAGGCCACGCGTATAGCATCATGAGATTTTTTCGTATATCTTGTCCACAGCTGACAGGTGTAAAAACTCTGACAGAATATTTAATACATGAAAGGTTAAAATATACCATTATTTTATGTTTTTGCATTGTTACTGCCTATATCATCATCGTGTCTTAATACCTGTTAGGTATGTCAGTATTCATTTTAATTTTTGATATCGAATATATGAAAAATCCTTCTACAATAAAATATACCTATATATGTGTAAAATAATTTTGTACGTTTAAGTTATTTGTTCTCAGTTTAATTTTTAACATAATTATTTATTAAATATTTGAAAATTAAAATACTTGTTTATTATTTTAAAATATAAAGTACCTTACATCACCAAGTTTTACAAACATGAATAGGTAGTGTTAACGAAGTACACAAAAAAATCGAAATAGGGGCAGTTTATTTGTTCATCAACCAATAATTAAAGTGAAAATCAATTGAAACATACATTGCGAAACTAGTTTTTTTAAACTCATGATGAGTATGTGTAAACCCAGCTGTACTAACGACAAACAAAAAGGAATATCTTGCAGAATTTTAATTTTTTTATCATCATCATCATAGCCACTGTTGTGTATAGGCCTTCTCTCCCTTGTGCTAGTTTTCCCTATATTGGGCTGGTCTTATCCACGCATGTCCCGCGATGGGTTGTCGTCGACCTATCGGGCCGGTGGTCTGCCTACGGAACGCCTGTCTGCTATTTTAAGTCTTTTTCATAATAAGCATTATATACAATTTTCATGGCCGTAGGTTTTGAGCCTGTATAACTACATCGCAGAAAAAGTTTACCGTCTTTCCGATTCAGAAATTAAGATTTGTCATACTTGACAAAAACGGCAAATTAGATTTATTTCTTACTAAACAGAAAACTATTGTCAGTCAGTCGTACACGTTTTGGTTTCAGATTTTATTACCTTAAACTTACTTAAATTTAGATTTGCTCATAGATATTTTTTCTTTTAAAATTATTTCTCATGATTTTATTTTTAGCTCTCTAACAATAGCTGAGAAAATTAATATTATATTTTTATTTCAAACATTTCTACAGACATGTAGTTTTGTAACCAATCTTACCTACTTGTAATTCAGTTAATAAATTACGGCACAATAATAATTGACTATAATACTTATAAATACCAAGTATACTGTATACTTGGTATTAAAAGAGTAGATCGCGTCGTCCGAAACACCACACTGCGTTCTATGACAGGCGTAAGCGACGTTGGACTAAAATCTGCAAAGCTCAAATGGGAGTGGGCGGGACACGTGAGTTGTATGCACCCAGACAGATGGGCAAAGGTCTCAACGGAGTGGGTTCCTCTGTCCAGTTGACCCCGAGGCCGTTCTCCAACACGATGGCGCGACGAAATTGAGAGGTTTAAAAAGGATTGGACGGAGGTAGCACATAACAGAAAGGAATGGAAGGAATTGGGGGAGACCCTTTGCCCAGCAGTGGGACAGTACAGGAGAAATAAAAAGAAATATACTAATAAATATAATTTATAAATGCGGGTTCTCACACTCTGTTTTTTAAAATTGTAAGAATTTAATTCAATTCATAAAATGTGAGAAAAACAACCACGTCATTGTAAATTTTTAAAAGTAGGTATGCATTAATTCCTGCCATTAAACAGTACCTACTCACAATTCATTCAAAAGTCGCAATATTATCAGCTTTGTGCACATTATTTACAGAAAATTTGAGCCGGTAGGCTCAAATTTTTGTAGTGCTAAAAAAGTAAAAGAAAAAAAAATAAGATGAGTCGAAAAGTGTTGTGTTTCAGTTTAATATTATTTACAAATGTGTTACAAATTTATGCAGCTAGAATATTATTTTTTATACCAACGGCTTCTGTGAGTCATCAAATAGTATGGAAAGGATTTTATCAAGAACTGGCCAAGCGTGGTCATGAAGTGGTTGCAATAACAACGAGTCCATTGTTCACGAAAGCTAACATGCCGGGAAATCTTACAGAAATTGACGTCCAGAAAGCTGGCTACGATGCGAAGCAGTTAAATTTTGCTGGTACAGTTCACGGACAAAACGATGACGTGCTGCCGCAAGTGATGAGCTTCTTTCAAACTGCTTTCACTGAGATGTTCGATGCAGAAGTAAAAACAGATCAAGTTCAAGCAATAATTAACGATAAAAGTCAAAAGTTTGATTTGTTAATTTTAGAAGCCTGCACTAAAGTATCTTTGGTATTTTCTCACATCTTCAAAGCTCCTGTGATACTTCTCAGCAGTTTTGGAACTATAGAGATGTTTACTGATTATACTGGAGCCGCGACACATCCAATTTTATACCCGACTGTAATTCATCAGAAATTATATAATTTAAATTTTGTCGATAAATTTTACGAGATGTACAAACATTACGTGTTCGAAAACGAATTGAGATCTTTAGAAGCGGAACAAGATAAGATGTTGAAGAGAAGCTTTGGTCCTAATACACCTCCCTTGAGTGAGCTGAAAAAGAATATCGCGATGGTTTTTGTAGCGGAGCATCATTTGTGGGACCACAACCGCCCTGTACCGCCGAACATGCTGCACTTGGGAGGAATTTATCCACAGAGAACTTACAAACCTTTACCCTTGGTAAGAAATCTGATTATTATAGTCAATATGTTTGATTTAGTAAATCGTCAATATCCTTACTAATATTAATTATGAATCTGAAACTGTATTTGTTAGTTAGTTTGTTACTCATTTAATGCAACATAATCGACATATTTTTGTGCATAAATGAGTGTTACACTATTTATTAACGAGAAAAAGGATCCTATGGAATAGGTCATGAACGAAAACATCACGCAAGCAAAGCGGCGGCTAAAAGTTAATATAATTCTAATTACTCTAGTACTTGTATTTGTCAACAGTAATATGTATAATAATCAGTAATAACTATTTAAGATAATAAAATAACCAGAATTTAACCTTTACAGGATATTGAAAATTACTTAAATTCATCAGTGAACGGAGTGGTTTTTGTCAGTTTTGGCACCACAGTCTTCCCATCATTGCTGCCTGAACACACAATAGAGGCTATTGTCAGAGCTCTTTCGAAACTACCCTATGACGTCCTCCTAAAATGGGACACTGACAAGTTACCCGGAATTTCGAAAAACGTAAAATTAGTCCAATGGGTACCACAGTCAGAACTTCTACGTAAGTAAACACAATGTTAAATAATTCTGAGGCATTTGCAATAGACACATTGGCAAATTTCGAAGGCGCCATCATCAAAATAGCAACTTAAAATATTGTTCTCTCTTTCGAATGCATTTAGTGAAAAGGAAACAGCAATATTTAAGTTGCTATTAAATTTACCCTGGCGCCTTCAAAAGTGGCCACAGAAAAGGTCTATAAAAAACTTTGCCACTTGAGCAACAAAGCACTGTTATAAGTTAGAAGATTTGAATAAAAAATATAATTGTAAGTTTTAAAAAGTTACTTGTCTCTGCTTTTATTTTAATACACAACATATATTTTTACAGACCACCCAAATATCAAATTATTCGTAACTCAAGGAGGCTTGCAGTCATCTGACGATGCTATTGCTGCTAGAGTTCCTTTAGTTGGAATGCCTTTGCTTGGAGACCAATGGTACAACGTGGAGCAATATATTAAGTACAAAATCGGAGAAAAAGTTGACATCGAAACAGCTACTGAAGAAAAAATAGTAAATGCTATCAATACGGTTATAAATGATGACAGGTAAGGATACAAAGAGTAACTTTGTAATATTCAGGACACGGTGTTAAAGGGTTAAAAAAATTATAAAAACTCCCAAAGATATGTGTGAATAGTGTTTATTTTTTATATTGTGGTTATAAATAAAGAGTTTTGTCTGTCTGTCTGTCTGTCTGTCAAAGATGTATGTAAAGGAGTACCTATCGGGCCTTTTGGGTATTCAAGGTACTAGTCGTTGAAAATTGACTGATTCAAATCATTTATCAGAATTCATATAGACGCATTGTTTTATTAATTTGACATTTTTAATCGCAAATAAATTTGCTCTCGTCTACCAAACGACGACGTTGTATTTGAAGAAGAAGTACGTGGACTTAGAAGATTCAACTTTGAAACGCCTCCGGACTTAATCTATCAGAGAACAAAAAAGCCGGCAGTTTGTTCCATTCAATGGCCGTACGGATCAGAAATGTTGAGTAGAACCGCGCCATACTTACGTATCAAAAGAAAATATATATTGTCGGGATGCAAGTCAGGCGTTTTTCAAGATATGTTTTTGTACCTATTAAGAGAATTATTCTGTTTTCCTTCTAGTTACCGACAAAACATCATAGCTCTTCGCGCGAGTTTGAACGACCAGCCCCAAACCCCGCTGGAACGTGCAGTCTGGTGGTCAGAGTACGTCATTCGACATAAAGGAGCAGGACATCTGCGGGCCCCTACCGCGTTCATGTCTAACTGGGACTACTATGAAGTAGACTTTTTGTTGGTTCTAGCTTTCATGGCGTTGGCAGCGGTTGCGGCGGCGATTTTAGTGGCATACTGCTTAGTTTTCTTCTATTGTGGTGTTTATAAGAAATCGAAAGTAGATTAAGTCGTTTTTAATAGATGCTTAATGCGTCTCTGTTTGTCACATTGTTCAATTAGTTTAAAGTGTACACAGCACTTTAAACTAATTGAATAATGTGACATATAAATTAACAAATATTTATTTTAGAATACTTAGCTACAGCTTTGAAATATAATAGTTTTCAAACGAAACGATCCAAATTTATTTAATTTTTTTCATTATTAAAAATTCACCTAGCTTAAAACCTGTGCTTTTGAATCTTACAATTATTATAATTGAGAATATGTTTGTACGCGCAAATTGCAATCATAGACCAATCCGGAACTCGACAAAAAATCTGTAGTCCGTACAAACTTGCAACTCGAAATCGACAAAATGTATGAAATAAGTATTTTTTTCCAATAATTATGATGACTGGGTAAAAATGGCACCATGAAAATAAATAAAATCACCATTATTATTACTAGTCCCTGTGTTAGATTAGAAAAAAATTAGACATTTTTTTGTCAATAATTAAATGATGTTGATATACTTACTTTGTCAAAATTTGGGAGTATGCATCGTGACGTTACTTTTCTGACAGAAGTCTATAGGTACATTTATATGCGACTTGTGACGTCACGCGGAAACTTAACAGGCTATATCTTCATCAATTTTCGTTTTATTGACAAAAAAAAATACCTGTATAATATATTTGACTGACGAACCACCGGAGGAGGTATACAATTGGACACGTATATTTTTTTTGTTTTTTTTTTTTTTATGTATAACCACGCATAACTTTTTTCGTAGTAGTCCAATTTCAATAATTCTTTTTTTATTGGAAAGAGTTTACTTCGAAATTGGTCTCATTTAAATTTTATCGAAATCAGCTGAGCCATTTTTGATAAATCAACAATAATGTGAAAAATGCTACATCGATCCGTGCGAAATATTCGCGAATTCTGTACACGGTTGTAGTCAGTCATGCTAATTTTTGCAAAAAATAATCTTGTTTGATAATCTATCTGACAAATTAATTATATGTTTGAAGTCATCATGTCTATTCTGGATGATTTCATGTCGCATGGTGCGTACCTACGTGGCCTAAATTTGAGGAACCATAACGCGGACATTACGATTTTCAAAGAGATGTTTTAGTCGTCCCAGTGAAAACATTCGACTAATCGTTTCAATCCTTCCTTCCATGCCATTTGGTTCGTTTTCGCCGACATTAGTAGGTATCAGCCATCACGCATCGACTCACACGGGGATGTGAATGTGGCTGTCGTAAGACATTAGCCAGGTGATAATGTGGACTGGATTTCATTTTCAGATTTAATGTAATGTTGTTTTGTATGCATTTTCAACGACTTTTTAGTCGATTACGCGTCGCAAAGGAGGATAATGTATTTACCAGTCTATTTATGTATGATCGGTCTGATCGACCAATCAGTGTGCTTAGGTTGTAATGACCAACGAATATTTCCGCAATATTACTAAGGCGATTGACGTTTTTATCAAAACTCTACCTTTTTCAGCGAGATTGAGAAATGTCATAGCCATCCTACTTCCTACTAATCCTACTAATATCATAAACGTGAAAGTTTGTGAGGATGGATGGATGGATGTATGGATGTTTGTTACTCTTTCACGCAAAAACTACTGAACGGATTGAGATGAAACTTTGCAATAATATAGCTTATATATCAGAATAACACATAGGCTATAAATTAAAATTATCTATTGCGTATGCGGGCGAAGCCGCGGGTAAAAACTAGTAGGTATTATAAAAGCGAAAGTTTGTGAGGATGGATGGATGGATGTTTGTTACTTTTTCACGCAAAAACTACTGAATAGATTGAGATGAAACTTTACAATAATATAGCTTACATATAAGAATAACAGTGGCAACACCGGATCGTGACGGAGCGGTTGCGCTTATAATTTTTGAAATTTAAAATAATATTTATATTGACCAAATCATGGCTGTCAATTTAAATTTAGTTGAAGACATGGTCAAAAAGTGTCTCACTACGTCTGACGAAAAGATTGAGTGGATAATCGCGACATTGAAGCGTCTGGAGATGAAAGTGGATACGATACATGGATCTTCCGGTTGCAGTGGCGATGAGACCTCTCATCCTCAAGGTACCAAACAAGACACTTTTTCATCGCTTCCTATCATAACGCCGCCGGCTACAGTCAATAAGTCTACGGTTTCCACGTCAGACCCCAAGCCTGCAGCAAAAAAGCTAGGCACCACCGTTCGAGCTGAACGAGCGGCCGCTCGTCAAATCCGACAGAACACTATCGACAAAGCTAGTACAAGTAACTCCGCGAGTTCCACGACACAGTCGTCTGCTGCACCAGCTCCGCAGCAGCGCCGACTAAGCGTCCCAGCCCCCAACACTGCTCGTATCACCGATGCTTCCACCAAACCGACACACACGCATCAAGCGAAACCAATACCTAACTCACTTCCCACACCAACAGCTTTCAAAAGTTCTGAAGAAGCTGCTACGCCGGAGAAGACCGAGTGGCAAGTAGTTAAACCAAAAAAACGGTCACACCGCAAAGTTATAGTAGGAGCTGGCGTAGAGGATGACAACATACAGTCGGTCGAGCGAATAAAAAAACTTCACGCTTGCTTCTTTCGACCCGAAACTACCAAAGACATGATAAAAACATTCTTGATGAAAAAAACCGCATCACAACACTACACCGTCCATAAACTAGATTTGAAGCACAAATATTATGCTTCTTTCGCAATCTCAGTCCCGGCAAGTAAATTCGCGTTCTTCATGAAACCAGAAATATGGCCAACAGGCACCGAAATCAGCCCCTGGAACTTTCACGCAGGAGCGCGGCGGCGTGCATCCCAGCTGCCGCGCAACCACGGTACTAGCGACCCGAGCGGAGCCGCCAGCGCAGCCCCCGTCGCCGCGCCCCAACCACCCGCTATTGCCACAACCGGTTCTCGGCGCGATTGCGCCGGCTAGCAGCGCGAATTAGTCACCTAGTCTAGCTGACGACTTTTTTGTATGTCATCAAAATGTACAATGTTTAAATAATAAGACTGTTAACCGAATAGGAGTTTTGCTCAGAGACGAATTTAAGTGTTGTTCACTAGTACTCACTGAGCACTGGTTAACTGCAGACCAACTAAAATGCATACAGTTCGATAACTATCTTTTATCATCTTACTATTGTCGACCCAATATAAAGCACGGGGGAAGCTGCATTTTTGTGCAGACTGGTTTAAAATCTACGCCTAAAGACGACTATCGCGAGATGGCGCGTGAGCAGGTATTTGATATCTGCGCCTCGTTGATAAGCGACAACAATACACTAATTGTAGGTATATATCGTTCAAATCTGACAAGTGTAAACGAATTCCTGGACTTGTTCGACGCACTATTGACAAAAATCAACAATGACCGCTACAACGCCGTGATTGTTGGTGATACGAATATTGATTATAGTGTAGACTCCTTATCACGTAGGAAACTAAATGATATACTTACGTCACATCATTTTACTCAACATATACATTCGCCAACCCGTGTATCAGGCACAAGTTCGACTATACTTGATCATGTATTCACGAATATACCCGCGAGCCGCGTGAGTGCGGGCACGATAGCCACGAACGTAAGCGACCATTATGGACTTCGCGCTTGTATCACTGACTTCCAGGCACCTCGCAAGCCAAAGCACGTTCAGCGCCGGGTCATAACTCGCTCACGTATTCATGACTTTACTTTGGCGATAAGTAATATAGACTGGATTAATATCCTTAAAACAAATTACGACTGCAATTTACTTGCTGAAAAAATTATTAATAATATAATAGGGCATTTTGAAATATTTTTCCCAATAAAGTTTATGCCTGTACGAAAATCCGATTCCCATTGGGTTACGGACGATTTAATTGACTTAAAATATTTAATTGGTGACATTAATAAATTAAAAATACAATTTCCATTCAATAATGACATTAAAATATTTCATGATAAAATTAATATGACATATAGCAATAAAATTATTTCGACCAAAAAACAATTTTATGAGCATCAAATAAACCACAGCACGAACAAATGTAGGACCATGTGGTCTATTGTTAATAAAGAGTCTGGCCGTGCTGTATACGACAGGATGGACTTTACAGAATTGGTGCGACGAGATGACGGAGAATCTTTCGCAAACAAAAGTGAAGTTGCAAATTTTTTAAATAATATCTTTCTGACAGCTGGAGCACAAGCGGGCGCCCCCGCTGTATCGATGACTACGAGTATGGCAGCGCTATCTAGTGCTATAGAATATAACAATCGATCTTTATATCTCAAACCTTTTTCCTATGAGGAAATATTAAAAATTATAAATGTATATATATCGCCCAAAAAAACGGCTGACATATATGGCCTATCCATGCCTCTCATTCGCCAAGTGTCGCATGTGTTGGCTTTTCCATTAGTTGAACTTTTTAACCGATGTCTAAAGAGTGGCTGCTACCCACGGGCACTTAAAAAAGTAAAAATCATACCTATTTATAAAGGCAAAGGTGACAAAGCGCAGGCAAAAAACTATCGTCCTATCTCTATCATCCCTGTCGTGGCAAAAATATTCGAGGTGGGTATAAATAAAAGACTTATCCAGTTTTTGGATGAGTCCTATATTTTATCTGATCGCCAGTATGCTTATCGTGCTGGTAGATCTACGACTGGATTACTTCGCGAGTTCGTTAGAACGGTTCTACAGGCGCGCGAAAAGAAACATCAGGTTGCGGCGATTTGCTGTGACTTATCACGTGCATTTGATACAGCTGACCGCAACTTGATGAGAGCAAAATTCCAGCACTATGGTGCTAGAGGGCCTGCCGAAAACTTGATGACGGATTTCGTCACAGAAAGATGCCAGACAGTTGACGGAGACTCAGATAAAGCTAGATCTCAACCTGGAGTCCCAGATTTGGGTGTCCCCAAAGGATCCTGCTTATCAAACACCGCATTTGCACTCCTAATGAATGACTTACCTGGATCGGTGGAAGACGCTGAGGTGTACATGTATGCTGACGATGTCGCAGCTCTAGTCACGGCTCCCAGTCTGTCTGCACTGATCCAGAAAGTCACAAGAGTCACACACAAGTTACAGGACTGGTTCGCAGCAAATGGTTTTGCACTCAATATGGAAAAAACCTCTTGTATCCACTTTAACCTCGCGAATAGACCACAACAAGCCCTAGCAGTATCTGTTCGAGATGTTGCTTTGAAGCAAGTGTCGTCCGTAAAGTTGCTCGGGTTCCATGTGGATCGCGCTTTAAAGTGGGACACTCATATCGAGGCAGTGTGCGCGCGCCTGAGCCAAGCCTGTTTCGCGCTCGGAAGAGTGGCCGCAACAGCTCCGAGGCGAGCCGTACTCAGTTGCTACTTTGCCACGGTTCATTCCCTACTTACGAGTACGTACGGAACTGAGCTGTGGGGTAGTGCAGCGGAGTCGGAGCGACCGCTCATTCTCCAAAAGCGAGCTATTCGCGCGATTGCCGGAGTCAAATGGGACGTATCCGCCAAGCCGCACTTTATAAAACTGAATATACTAACAGTCCCGTCGATATTCATTTACCAAGTTTGCGTGTTTGTACGACTAAATCTCAACATATTTGAGGAATTCGGAGCCACGCGCGATCCTGATACGAGATTCAAAGGGAGATTAAAAACGCCAGCTCACTCGCTCGCAAAATCAGACAAGTCGGTGTATGTGCGCGGCCCGCAAATATACAACCGTCTGCCGGAATGCGTCAGAAATGCAGCTTCCAATAATATATTTAAATCTAAATTAAAACTGTTGCTACTGAGCAAAGCATACTATTCTATTAACGAATTCGTAAACGACAAATTGTAGACAGATATGATTTTTATTATGTACAATAATTGTACCCATTATTATTAATTATTATTGTTTTGACTTGTAAATATTTTCTTTTACCAATAAACTATCTGTATCTGTATCTGTAACACATAGGCTATAAATTATAATGATATATTGCGTATGCGGGCGAAGCCGCGGGTAAAAACTAGTTATTAATAAAACTATCTGTTCAGTGTTACTACCAATCTTACTACCAGTAGTAAGAACGGTAAATGAGTTACCGTTGTTACTACTACAGTTGAAAGTTGTTAAAACAGCAATAATAACTGTGTTTCTGCGATATTCCTAAAGCTTTTGTAATAAGTTGTCAAGTGCGTGTCTCACATGAGTATGATAGGCTTCTGTAGATTATTATTATTATTATTATTTTGAGCCTGTATTGTCCCACTGCTGGGCAAAGGCCTCCCTTCCCTCCTTCCAGACTGCGCGATTCACTGCGTTGGTGGTCCAGTGTTTGTCGTGCGAGCTCAGTTCGTCGCGCCACCTGCATCTGGGTCGGCCCAAAGGTCGTTTGGAGTTTGGAATCCAGTTGGTGGTGACCTTTGCCCAGTGGTCGTCCGGCATGCGACAGACGTGTCCCGCCCAATCCCATTTCAATTGTCCGGCTTTTTGACAAGCGTCGGCGATTTTGGTTTTTGAGCGCAGCATAGTGTTCCTAATTCGATCGGTTAATTTGACTCCTAGTATGCTTCGCTCCATTGCTCGTTGGCAAACCCCGAGCGCAGTCTTTTGATCTTTAGTCAATGACCAAGTCTGGGCGCCGTATGTGAGAACGGGTAGAATGCACACATCCATGAGTTTACGTTTTAGACATAGCGGTAATTCGCCTTTCATAAGATGTTTCATGGCCCAATAGCTCTTCCAGGCGTTTTCGATGCGACGAGCTACTTCTTTATCTTGTCGCGCTTGGAAAGAGACTATTTGGCCAAGATATACGTATTCATGGACGTATGCAATCTCCTCGCCCTCAACGGCGATGCGGTGTGCAGTGCGGTTGGTCATGATCTTGGTCTTTGACATATTCATTCTCAAGCCCGCCTCGAGGCTAGCTGTGCTTAGGTCTTCTAGCATTTCTGTAAGTTCTGCAGCTGAAGAAGAAAACAGAACTATGTCGTCAGCGAAACGAAGGTTAGTGAGCTTCCTTCCACCAACATCAATTCCCATTTGTTCCCATCTGGCCGGCAGTTTTTTGAAAATTTCTTCCAGTGTAGCTGTAAAAAGTTTTGGGGAAAGTGGATCGCCTTGCTTTACTCCTTTGGTAATACGAAACGATGGTCCGGTGCTATTTACTTTAACTGCTGCTGTGCTGATGCTATATATTCTCTGAAAAAGTTTAATGTAAGTTGGGTCTATACCTTGTCTGGTTAGTGCATGAAAAAGTGAAGCGTGGCTTATACTATCGAAGGCTTTTGAGTAATCGATAAATGCTATGTACAAAGGTACATTATATTCGTGGTGTTTTTCGATGATTTGGTTTAGGGAATGAAGATGGTCTGTAGTGGAAAAGCCAGATCTGAGGCTTCTGTAGATGGTGACGATTATTATAATAACCATTTTTATGATGTTTTTAGGCGTATGACAACTAAAGAAAGGTAATTGGGTATAAAATATGTTCCTAAAGTTAATGGCCTCTAAGCTGTATACAAAATTAAGAATTTAAATTTATAATCCCAGAGTGCTCAAAGTAATTTTGAGAGAAAGTTTTTAGTTTGGTCAATAAAACTATCTTTTTTCAATAGTTACCTTGTGGCACACCTTTCGAGCAAATATGTATAGTCACAATCGTGAAAAAAGGGTCCGAGCCAAAACCCTGCCCAATCTACGTAGTGGGCAGGCTTTTTAGTTAGTCGTAAGGCGATTGCAAGCCGACTACAACGCCGCGCGATGCCAAAGTGCTCGGTTACAAGCACTAATTTAAGGTGACATAATAGCGAGATTCGAGAATACTTGTCATTGTGAATTATTTAATGTAAATCCTACTATCCTACTAATATTATTAACGCGAAAGTTTGTGAGGATGGATGTATGGATGGATGGATGGATGAATGGATGGATGGATGGATGGATGGATGTATGGATTGATGTATGGATGTTTGTCCTGCTAATATTATAAACGCGAAAGTTTGTGAGGATGGATGGATGGATGGATGAATGGATGGATGGATGGATGGATGGATGGATGGATGGATGGATGTATGTATGGATGGATGTATGGATGTTTGTTACTCTTTCACGCAAAAACTAATGAACGGATTGAGATGAAGCTTTGCAATAATATAGCTTATATATCAGAATAACACATAGGCTATAAATTATAATGATATTGCGTCAAAAATCAAAATATCATGCGGGCGAAGCCGCAGGTAAAAACTAGTACATAATAAAGTCGGTATGTATGATGGCGCTTGGACATTTTATTATTATATACTACGGGACTAATCGCGCACTAAAATCCCTAGTCCCTTAGTATATAATAATAATGTGTTCAAATCGAGAAAGTTTAAAAACAACGCTTGGACATTTTTTTACTTCTTTCACTTAGGGACTGTGGTTCTGTAGATATTTGTTCGAAGGGCACACCACATGCCGAACGTTGCGTGCTTTCGGTGAAAAACCTAATGAAACTATGTGAAATTACGTTGAGAGTTCCTATCTGTGAGTCATATAAAACTTAATTAATATTGTCGGTGAAAATGCTCACTTTCAGTTCAGAACCGGCAGATCTAACAAAGTTTTGAGCATTGGAAACGTTCGAGTCCGTAACTCGGTGCTCAGTGGTTCGACGAGCGGCGATAAGGTGCCAGAATAAATGGATCCAAAATTTGGTTCCCGAGTTTTACTGCGATTATAATCACGTTTAATTTTCAACGGATTCCAAAATGGAGAACGTTAATAACTAGTCTGTTCGTTCATAGTTCTATTTTTTTAATACTCAATATTCCATGTATTGAGTACTATTAATAATTAATATTACTATTAGTTTTCCTAACAGTGAACAGTCCTCTCAACACTGATCTCTTTAACTGAATCGTACTAATATTATAAACGTAAAAGCTTGTGAATATGTATGGATGTTTGTTACTCTTTCTCGCAAAAACTACTGAACGGATTGAGATGAAACTGTACAAAAATATTGCTTATAGGTACATCAGAATAACACATAAGCTATTATTTATAAAGATATTGCGTGAAACGAAGTTCGCCGGGTCAGCTAGTCTTCCATAAACGGTAATAAACGGTTCAAATTCGAAAATCTTTTTATGATTTAGACACACAATATTGTTAAATTTTATCGAAATCGTCTGATAAATAGCGCCACAGAAATTTCCCCTTCTTTGAGGAAAATACCCTCTCAATTCCATTAATAACAACCACCAAACAGAAAAATCCATGAGTAAATAGTTTAAAACCTGTGTAGGTACTAAGTTTAGTCGAGATTCTTACGTGCTTTCTTCTGTCGTACGGCTAGGCAGACGCGACCAAAGCGCCACCCTTTTATGGTGGACATTCCGCACGCTAGAACCAAGCGTTTCGAATCCTCATTCCTCATACGAACAGCCAGAATGTGGAACGCTTTGCCTGGGTCTGTCTTCCCGCTAAAGTGCAGCGTGGGTGTCTTCAAATCCCGCGTGAATAGATTTCTTCTAGGTAAGTGTGCTACACCCTAGACCTAAACGGAATAAAAAATAAAACCGGACAAGTACTTACGAGTCAGGCTCGCACATCGATACCGGTTCATATACATGGTTCCGTACAAATCCAGAAAATTTCACAAAATTGGGAAGTAAGTTGTTAAAATCTCCATACTACACCATCGACAAAAAAGTTTTTTTTTTTTCACTTTTCTCGTCATACATCGAAAATTACACAATTTTAAAATAATTAAAAACCTGTTTTAGCATGTGCTAATGAAGTTATTTTATATGATACCTTACATGATACGATTTACTCACTTTGAATTTTGAACCCATATTTTGTGAATTTTGAGGCCCTATTTTTATGTGATTTAAATAAAAATGTAGAGTTTTCAAATGTACTCTGAGACAATGCTCTTCGGCAAATTTCATAGTTCTATGTCAACGGAAAGTACCCGGTAGGTTTTGATTTTTGTGAGCGTTGAAATATGCTTTTTTTTACGACATAAACGGCTCTAACTTTTTTATACGGTAACTGAGAAGCTTTTCTCTTACACAACTGCAAGAATTCATAGGTTTACGAATATATAGGTAGTTTAAATTTCAACTCGATATCTTTACGCGTTCCCGAGATAAAGAGTCTTGACATACACACGGACGGACAGACGGACAACAAAGTGATCCTATAAGGGTTCCGTTTTTTCCTTTTGAGGTACGGAACCCTAAAAAATCGTTGAAAAATGCGACCTGTAGTCAAATGTAGACAAATCGACATCCGGACAGACGTACCCAAAATCTTTATGTTGAAGCAAAGACCTTCGCTTCGCTTCGGTCAATAACATAGGTAGCCATTCACGGGCACTCCATTTGTAGCCATTCACGGGCACTCCATTTGGATTGGCGCCACACCAAAACGCCAAAATTATACAAAAAGTCATCGTGAATGCTGAAAACGACGTGGATTTGATGGCATCGCTCCATGCGTTGGATTTCCAAACGTTCCAAAATCCAATGCGGCGCCGCTCCAATGGCCGCAGTCCACATTCTCGTGAATGCGAAATCCAACCGCCGCGTGGCGCCACTCCGCGCGTACTCGCCCGTGAGTGGCCAAACTGGACTCCAATTTGCAGCCATTTTGCTTTGCGCTGCGGTAACGAACGGGTGTTTCTCTGTTTTGTTGTGTACTTGTATTATTATGTCGGGAAGAGAGTTTGTTTTAGAGGTGATTGAAATGTATAAAGAATTACCATGCCTCTGGCAATCAACACATAGTGATTATCACGATAAATATAAAAAGAATTCTGCTTCGGAACAGCTATTACAAATAAATGGAGTGGAGCCGCGCAAAATGGTGATCGTGAATGTGGTTAGAATTTGGATGTCGTCCATCCATATGGAGCGCTTCCAAATGGAGTGCCCGTGAATGGCGACAAATGGAGTGCCCGTGAATGGCTATAATAATAGGCCGCATACTTACACCTCCTAATGTCAGCATGCACGTTGCATAGCTACGAGTAGTACAGTTCAATTAAGAATTTATCTACATATTTTTAAATCCAAATTGGTTGAAATATTTGACATTCATTCATTTAGATCACTAGGTAGTATAACTGTACACGGAGGTACTAATGAAACTATTTGGCCAATGGTAATACGTATATATTTCGTATCCACCCGAAGACTACAAAAACTTCCAAACCTTAACCAATACTTAGATGCTAGGTGAAAAACGCTTGTGCGTTTTAAGCATGTACAACGCCATCTACACTTTTGGTACCGAAACTTTACACATTATGGTAGAAGCAACGCTTGCGCATTTTAAGAACGCACAGCGCCATCTACAATTTTGGTCCCGAACTATATACTTAAACAATAACTTATTTATCTATAGTGTATAGGTAATTAAACTATACTATCTGTCTCATTTGTTAGATCCTAAACTAGAGTTAGTAGGAAAATTAAAGAAGCTATGGTGGTCTAAGAGGTAGTAACACTCGCCTTACAATCTTGAGGTCGTGGGTTCGAATCCCCGGTCCCGTACCAATGAGTTCTTTGGAATTTATGTATGGAATTTCAAACCACTGGCTTTTCGGTGAAGGTAAACATCGTGAGGCAACTTGCTTACGTCCGTAGAAGAAATTCGATGGCGTATGTGAATCCACCAACCCGCACTGGGCCAGCGTGGTGGATATGGCCCAATCACCCTTCGTGGGTAGGCCTACGTCCTGCAGTGGACTATTAAAAAAGGCTGGTACAGTATAGGTAATTTAACTATACTACTATACTAGTCTACTATACTAGTCTCATTTGCTAGATCCTAAACTAGAATTAGTAGGAAAATTAAAGAAGCTATGGTGGTCTAGGAGGTAGTAACACTCGCCTTACAATCGTGAGTTCGTGGGTTCAAATCCCCGGTCCCGTACCAATGAGTTCTTTGGAATTTAGGTACGGAATTTCACACCACTGGCTTTTCGGTGAAGGAAAACATCGTGAGGCAACCTGCATGCGTCCGTGGAAGAAATTCGATGGCGTATGTGAATCAACCAAACCGCACTGGGCCAGCGTGGTGGATATGGCCCAATCGCCCTTTGTAGGTAGGCCTACGTCCTGCAGTGGACTATTAAAAAAGGCTAGTACAGTACAGGATAATTCAAATTCCCAAAATCTCTACAATTACGCGCCTCGAATTGGAGCTCCTACAACCTAACCGCCACAAGTGACACCTAAGCACGTAAATCAATTTCTAACAATAATTAGAGTTTGAAAACCGGCGCGCCGAGCCGGTTCCGGGCCGGCCGCGCCGCGTCCGGTCCGGGCTCTAATGATCCGGGGACGGCGCGGCCTATTCCGGATTAGGTAGCTTTACTTCAACAAAATAGTATGTGCGACCGAGATTTGTTCCGATTTTCAGGGAAAACTTACGCGTGCCCGCATCGACTGGTGCCCGTGCAATGAAGTCCGAAATAAAATTAGTCCGTAAGATGAATTGAGTCTAGCGCTCATAGCGTAGTATGGCTAGGTGTCTGTCAACGATCATCAAATTTAAGCGGTGTTCGGCAGCGGTCAGTCTTCGGATGGGTGGCCGCGCCTTTCTAACTGAGCGCTACTGCAGCTCGGATAACACTTCACACCCGGTTGTTCAGTTCCTTCTAGTGGCTACCATAGTTCCTTCTAGTGGCGACCATAGCGGTCAGAATTTTGAGCCACCTCTAAATTCTGACCCTAGCTAACCACCTGCCTGGCTTAGCCCTGATTTTATGTTGGATTTAGTTAGATTACAAAAAATATTCGTTTTTTTTTAATTGGCAACTGCCTTTTTTATCTACTACAAAATATGACCACTACTATCTATGCTAAAACTACATATATAAACTACTACTACATTTCTTTTCTTTTGCAAATTCAATAAAATTATGAGGGTGTAGCCAGGCGATGTTCCGCATGACGTCTGGCATGAAGTCTAGTAACACTTTTATATAGAAGTGAAATCACTCCAGCCCCCCGACCGCCTAAGCAATAGCAATCGTAATAGCAATCGTTTATGACTTCATTTCAGTCATTTGGCACCGCCTTTGTGACGTTAGCCATCATTATTGCTTTGCGCGGATTGCGAAAGCAATCGTTGAATGAACAACTTTGATGGCTAACGTCACATAGGCGGTGCCAAATGACTAAAATGAAGTCATAAACGATTGCTATTACGATTGCTATTGCTTATGCGGTCGGGGGCAGAATTTTGATCCAGTGACAAGTCGATTATTGGTTTCTTGTACCAATGCAATGACAAAAATGTCCAAAACGTGTTCAATTTAGATTATATAAGCCAATCTAAGGGATTAATTAAAATATTATTTTTTCCCAGATTACCAATATATTTTTAGAGGGAACACACACAGTTCTACATTAGTTTAAAATTAAATTAATGTTCTCAGCTCTTTGGAGGGAATCGAACCCGTGTCCTCAGACCACTTAACCCCTGAACCCCAAGGTCCGCAGGTGGGCGCTGAACGAACTGCGGTTATACCGTTGTCCATTGTTCTACTGAAATATTGCAATAGCCAGGGGTACACAACATTTCTCGAAAAGGGTAGGTAGAAAATCGATCTGTTTTCATTCAAGTAACCTATTAGAGAAAGCTAATAAGTATATAACATTATTTATATTTATGCGTCGCTGACGGTCTGCAGGCCAATCGCACTAAAAAATTACAGCTGAACCACAATTGAACTTTAACCGAACTTCAACTTTTTGTCTATTTTCGTATCGCGCTAATGGTTTTGACAAAAGTTTAAACGCAGCTCCAATCAGAATTGGATTGTAACCGCTGTCAAACGAACGATTGGTGTATGAAGTTTATCGCAATACCGAATTCTTTAAAGCTGAATTGAAACTTAACTACAATAATAATTGCAACCGAACTTTAACTCGATTACAGACGGAACGCAGCTGTTTAAAATTAACGCGATTGGCCTGCTGCTGCCTGATAAATCTACTTTTAGTTCAACTTAGTAAGTATCTTTACACACAGGTACATTTTCGCTGCAGTTTCAACAGACTATTTCATTCGTTTGAAATTGTTCATCACTATTATTATCGTCAACAACATTATCAGCCGTAGGATATCCGGAAAACAACAAAATTTCCCTTATGTCGAAAATACCGTATAAACAGATAAACTTACTACAAATATTTTTAATAAACATTTAAATCATAATCTTTAGACCCGTTTCTAAAACCCAAATGTTATACATATATAGGTATATACTTACAGAAAACTATACAAGAATTGGTCGTGTACATACGTAAAATTAAAGGACTTTCTATAATAATATATATTTCTGATCCAGCGTTCGTGCACCCCTGGATTCCATCCTCGTTGTCATTAATTCCGCGGGATCGAGTATTGTTTCCTGTGGGGCCGACATTTAACCACACATTCAATTTTCACTTCAACCCCCCGGAGTACTCGTCTCTGTCTCACGCTGTACGGTGGAGCGAGAGGAGTGTAGTGGGCTTGTGATGGTTTCATGCTGCGTTTAGATGGTTTTAATAAATTCGTAATTATTTAATTTTGTATGTTTATCTGTAATATCAATTATGTTTTTTTAACTATACATATTCGTTATTTTTTAGTTTAACTCCCTTATCGATATCATGGCTTTATATGCCAAATTTTGTGTTATGGTATATATGGTATTGGAATATTTAACTATGATGTACTATGAATTATTATAAATACCTACAGAGTGTCACGACGGACATATAATTATTTCGCGATATCATCATGCTCGATATTTATTACCCAAAATGGTGAAAGAAAGCAGCTGTTTACTACACATCTTCGAAAATAATTTGACAGATGTCAGATAGATACTGTACAAATCCATCTGTACATAGCTGTCCACATGTAGCTACATTTAATTGTTAAAATTTAATATTTTGAGGAACTCAACTAGAGTTATGGAAAATAGCTTCACAGGTGCTAGAAAAATGTAGGTATTAGATGTGACATATGATAAATTTTACCTTTATTGATGTATTACCACAATGATAAGAAAATTCACATGCTTTGGTAATGATGGGACGGGCCCTGGACGTCGGATGAACAGGAGGCGAGTCACAGAGAACAAGAAACGATGGAACCTTTCTTTTCTACGCCGAATCCAGGCTGGAATAGATTAAATTAGGAATAAGTTTCTTAATTTTAGTATCTTAAGAAAATCAGGAAGAGATATTAGGATGAAGAGATGTCAGGAAGTTTATGCACGTTTCAAAGGCAACTTGCACAATATGTATGGTATTTTAAAGTCTGACGAGTTGCTGGCTGAGAATTGCTAGCGTTTATTAGCAAGAAATCAGCATTTGGTGGACTTAGTTATGTACGGTACAAGTCCAGTTATCTTTATTGAGAAGAACTGTAAAGAGTAGTAACGTGCCTTGCTATTTTGTTATAAAGATGACAATACCTAATATAATTTTAGCCAATTTTAAGGAGTTTTGCCGCTGTCGCCAGGTTAGAAGCTGTCCTGCAAGCTCTGGGATCTTTTATATGGAGCTGAAGACTTTTCGGAGGCTGGGAGAATGTCAAAAATTGGAAAGAGTATCCTGAAACGAACATCAAATAATTAGATTGGAATGTTTAGGTTACATGCGCAAAGAATCGTAGTCCAATTGCAATACTTTACTTACCATTCAACTTTAAATACTGCATATTGTTATTCGTTTAGCAGTAATCTTGGATTAATATTTATAGGTATTTCGTGCTATTTTATCCGATTCTTTTACTAGGTTTTAATATTTACACTTCACAATAACAATCATCGTAAAGCCGGGCCAAAAATCACTATTGCTAGCGCGTGATTTTAAAAAAGTTCTGTTAACCGTTGTCGTTACTGAGGTGACACGCTCTTGAACCTGTCTCGTTTCACCGCCGTCGAAAAAACGAACGAGATACGACCGATGACGTAAAAACGTGTGACGTTACTGAACTGGAACGTATGTAAACCTCGTTCGTTTCTCAGGCGTTTCTTCGCCACTGGAAAACTGTCATAAACTGGACGAGCTTCGATCGATAGCGAAAAAACGTGTGACGTTACTGAACTGGAACGTATGTGAACCTCGTACGTTTCTCATGCGTTTCGTCGCCGCTGAAAACTGTAATAAAATGGACAAGCTTCGACCGATGACGCAAAAACGTGTGACGTTACTGAACTGGAACGTATGTGAACCTCGTACGTTTCTCATGCGTTTCGTCGCCGCTGAAAACTGTAATAAAATGGACAAGCTTCGACCGATGACGCAAAAACGTGTGACGTTACTGAACTGGAACGTATGTGAACCTCGTTCGTTTCTCATGCGTTTCTTCGCCGCTGAAAAACTTTCAAATAACTAACAAGCTTCGACCGATGACGTAAAAACGTGTGACGTTACTGAGTTGAAACGTACGTGAAGCTCATTCGTTTCTCAGGCGTTTCTTTGCGGTTGAAAAGCTGTCACAACGTCTATGCGTTGACTTATGACGTAAAAACTTGTGACGTCACCGAGTTAAAACGTATATGAAGCTCATACGTTCCTACAGGTTCCTACTACTACCACACAATTGATGACGTCTAAGGCGTGTAACGTTGTCAAACGATGTCATAGAGCTTATAGATACAAAGAGGCGCTCACGACTTTTTGTATCTATTGAATTTGTCGTTATTTTACACTTATGTTTTTCCTTTTTTCCACTTGTTTTGGAGCAAATACAACCGTTGCTGTGAAATTCTATAGTCATAACGTGGCTTTTTCTTTTCTTGATACTTTTCCTACGCTAGTAACGGTACACACATTGATCTCTTAGCACTTAATGAGCTCATGTGAGTCCTAATTTCTAGGTACTTGTCCATATATATATACTCATATTATGTTAATGATTGATGCCTAAAACTCATTGTTACCAAATGAGGTCATCTGAATGACATGTTTTGAGAGCCACGGGCAATGATGTTTAATGTCTACTTCAATGGCCACGGGCACAGGCCACGGGGGATAAACGTTTGTTGCGTGATTTTAACATTGGATTTTAACTTCAAAGAAAATGACTACGACCGTTACATTTATCTCACGTAGCTCTACAGCTTGGCTTAACTAGTGAAGAGAAAGAGTGAAGGGAAATTTTACTTTCCCGTGACACTACTGGTAGTGCTACGGGTAAAAGTACATTTCCCATGACAAAATAATAAACAACACAATATTTTTTACAAATATTTATATTTTTCTTAGGAATTAGTGTCGCTTGATCCGTTTGTTGACTGTGCCGTGGTCCTACTAGATGTACTACTGGTAGGACCACGGGCACGAAATTTTTCCCGTAGTCCTCAGTGCCGGATAAAGCTAGCGCGGGGCCTGTAGAAAATTCTGTCAAGGGGCCCCTGGATTACTTTAGATTCTCAAATGTAAGGTTAAGTTTAGGGTAAAACTTTTACAAATCTAGGGGCACGGTAATGTGGCCAACAGGGCCGGACTGTGAGTTTAAGAGGCCCTGGGCTAATACTAATTAGGGGCCCACCTAATTACTCTATTTATAGGATAGCAAGAAAGAAATAGACAAAGTCTAAGAGGGAAATATCTGAGCACGACCAAGATCGAATGTGTAATGGCAATGACTGCCGAACATTTCAATTGTCAGTCAAGCGCGGATCGAGCCATTGATACAGGGAATCATCAAATTGTAGGTACGGAAATTGCGTGACACTACCGAACATTATTTTACATTTTGTTGAAAATTGTTTTGATCCGAGACTTTAAAGAGACAAACAATACCGAGAGAGCGCGAGCGGAGCGAGCGCGAAAATTTGTTATAGTTTTTTCAGAAATTTCAAAAGTAGTACGAGTAAACAGGACTATTCCACCGCTATTTTGCACGAGCGCGAAGATTTTATTTAGTTATTTTAGTAATTTTAAAATACAGATGAGAAAAACAGACCAATTTATTGCCATGCGCGAGCGAAGCGAGCACGACAATTTTTCCTTTATTAGTAATTTTAAATGAGATATGCGCAAAGCAGAGAACTAGTCTGCAAATATCTGCGCGAGCGCACCGATCTCGACAATTTGGCACGTTTTCAGTGATTTCAAAAGGAGTATGAATAAAGCAGCTATTAATCGCTAGCTCAGCGAGCGCAAACAAATTTTAGTTGATTTTTTTCAGCAACTTCAAAACGAATAATAGAGCAAAAGAGAACCAATCTACTGCTATAAATGCGTGTGTATACAGAGCGCAAAAAATTACAGTTTAACAATAATTTTAAAAGATGCATGAGAAAAGCTGTTCACTGTAGTGTTATAAAGCGTAAGTGCAACGAGTAGGAAAATATTCGGTTTGTCTTTTCAGTAACTTCAAAATGGAGTAAAAACAGGAGAGCACTCTACTGCTATAATGCGTGTATATGTATTGTACTGTAAGGGGCCCCCCCCTCAATGGGCTCCCTCCACTTGAATCCACAGTTCGGCTCCACTTGTGGATCCGCGGATACCTTTGGATCCGCGCCTGCTGTCAGTTGGAAGTGCTAACATCTGAACGTGGACTTCAATTAAATGGGTGCGATCAATTGCAGGATCGAGAGGGCTGCAAACCTTACGATCTATTTAATTTTGTAAAATTATCCATTTTTTTTCGCATTATTGTCTAATTTTCACTTTTACTTGACTTAGACTGGGAGGCCCTTGAATCCTTGGGCAAGGGCCCTTGAAGGCTTGGGAAAGGATTCAAGGGGAAGCCCAAAAGACTATATGGTAGATCCGGCCAGGGTGGCCAAGACGAGCCAAGCGATGCAAAGCGCAAGGTCAAACTTTGAATTGCATGACTCCTATATTTTTTTTTTTTTTATTAATATCAAAAAAAACATTGCTCATTATTTCTCTGTTATAAAAATATTTCTTGTAGTAAAGAAACAACTAAGCCACATATTATATTGACTAAGGAGTTTGTGGAGTAAGGGCTTGCAGAGTTAGGCCGTGTAGAGTTAGAAGCTTGGCTCTACGCCGTTGGAGCGCGGGGCCCCCCCAAGGCGCGGGGCCTGTAGGATTTGCTACTCTTGCTACGTGGCTAATCCGGCAATAGTAGTCCTACTAGAGTGCTTGGTAGTAGGTCCACCGGAAAATAATCTTTGCCCATGGTACTATTAATACTGCATTGTATTATTTTCCGGGTTTAAGCCCCAATTTGCCCATAAACAAATAATATTGACGTAATAATATGTACAATTATTTGTTAAAAGAATCAGACAATTGAAGAGGATTAATTAAATCTTGCCTAAGTTATTAGTCATAAACTCATAACACCATTTGTTACAAGTCAAGAAGTAAACATTCACAAAATAAAACACAAAATATAAATAGAGATCTTGACAATTACAAAATTAATCATTGAATCTTAATTCACTTCAGGTAATTTTAAAAAGTCATTTACATCATAAAATTGTTGCTCATGTAGCAAATATTTTAATTTATTCCTAAACGACCCAGCGGAAGGTGCATCCCGAACTTCTAGGGGTATTCGGTTGTATATAGCGTGCCCACCAATATATACTCCACCAGACTTCTCCGATTTCACCAGCCTATGAGGAGTCACCAGTTGGTTTTTCCTAGCATTGCATTTAAATTTAATCTTGAATTGGTACCTTTCCTCTCAAATAATTCTAAATGGTTGGTGCAAAGAAACACGCGTGGATTTTTCTCGTACGTCCTACGGTTTTCAGTTCATCATCGTTCGTTCCACTTCCCTTTATTATGGTTCTCCTAGGTTGTTCGGGTTTCTAAACTCTGCGATTACAAACCGTAACCCAGCTATTATCACAAGGGTTATTCATGGTTACAGCTTGATTGAACGTACTACAGTCACTAGTACAGGCGTCCGCGGGTGAGGCAGACGTCTACGCCATCGGCCGCAACGACATTCGGGACAATATTATAAACGGTTTTCAAGCATTGCATGATTGCCAGGAGCAGACCGACGACCCGTTCATTGATGACCATCAACGTACAGTGTGGCGTTCGTTCCATAAACGTTCCACCAGGTGAGCTTGATAGTTATGCCCGATCTCCAGATTACGAGTATTATTGGCATGACGACGTAGCGTCGTAGTTTGAGATAAAATCATCTCTGGATGTCGCTGCATAACATTTGCCTGGCTCATGTCCGTATCTTTCAGGGCAATATTATGTAGCACACAACAGGCATTAACTATATTCGCTGCTACCTGCGGTACGTAATGTAGTTTTCGGTCGATCAAAAGGCACCTGTAAAAAATATTGTTTAGTGACAAACCTATAATATTCCTGGGCCTGGGGAAATATATATCTAGTTTTACATTGATTGCCTCTATTATTTTTTTATAGTCTGTTTACTATTTACCTTGCCCGTGCTATAAGAATATATACTTCATTAATCCGAAATTAAAAATAGCATGTTAACCCAGAGTATAGGCGAGCTATGTATTAAGTTAAATTCATCAATAATAATAACTTGCCAAGCGTGGAGAGGAAACAAACACACAAAAACGCTCAGACTTTCGTATGTAAGGTTTTGAGACATGTGATGTGATGCCTTGCTTGAGAATAGGTACTGTATTTTTCGGAATAATAATTTTTGTATCAATTGTTAGCATCTTTTATACTTACCAAATTAATTTGATTAAAATATATTCAGCCGTTTGAGTGTGAACAAGTAACAAACAAACATACAATCACACTCACAAGATTTCGCTTTTATAATATTAAATATTACTCTATAATATTAAATATTGTTTTTATAATATTCATTTGCTTATTAATGATTATGAAATGATGTGTTCCCAGCGCATCCCACGGATACACCAAGTATAGTTTATCGTAATATATGGTATTTTAATCCAGATTGTCAACTATTGTTATGGATGGAGGCCACGTATCGACAATGCCACGTAGGACGTTCACCAACTAGGTAAAGTAAGTTCTTTAGGCCGGTGGCTAGCTACTAACTAGATGAACAGAAGACTATATCTTCTGATTAAGGCCGTAGAAACGCGCTGGATATAAGCTACTTCTAACCCGAAAATCCATAAATGAGGCCTAATGTCCAGCCGTGGACGTCAACGGCTGATGGGTGGAATAAATCTGGTTTGTTCACTTAGTCTGTCCACAATATTACCTACTACTAAAACACTTAGGTACACACAAAGCTTACACAATTTCAGTCAGGACACCCAAGAAAAAAAGAATTACAAGTAAAATTCTTCTGAGCGAAATCCTTTTGAATGTGAAAGAAAATCTAATTTGGGAAAAAAATGCATGACATTGTCAAAAAAAATGCGACGTGAATATTACTTCCTCAATGGAATATTATAATACAATTATGTCCTCCTGTGTATTCCTCAAAAAGTTTTAGTATTGAGTTTATTATTTATAGTCAAAATCTTTGCTTTTTAGGGTTACATACCCAAAAGGTGAAAAAGGGATCCTATTACTACGTAACACTTTGCTGTCCGTCCGTCTGTCTATCTGTCTACCACAAGGCTGTATAAATCATGAATCGTGATAACAAGACCGTTTTCAATTCAATTTTCAGTTCGATTTTCACAAATGATGTATTTCTGTTGCTGCTATAAGAAAAAATACTAAAACAGTATAAAAAATATATTTGAGGCCTCCCATGAAAAAAGCGTGATGCGTGAATGTTTGACATCTGTCATCTGAAACATTGATTTTGTTGAATTCTCTCACTTTTGCAGAGACAGCAAAAGTCTCAAATCGACAGTTTCGGGACTATACCATTTTTTAAGTTAGACAGCTGTCACTTTGACGTTGTCATGCAACTCTATTATGAATTCCAGGAAAAAAAAAACAAAATGACAGCTGTCACTTTGATATCTGTCATAAGCCACAAACAAGAATTGAATTGATATCTGTCATATTTGACATGAACCCCATGCTTGAACCTGAAAAATAAACAAATTTTAGTTTGACAGCACATCGGACTGATGACCGATGGGGTCGAAAAGTCCTCGAGTGGAGACCACGTACCGGCAAGCGCAGCGTAGGACGTCCACCCACAAGGTGGACGGAAAACTTCATTAAGACCGCAGGATCGCGCTGACTGCAACCCGCTGCAAACCGGTTTTATCGGAGATCTTTAGAGGAGGCCTATGTCCAGCAATGGACGTCCTATAGCTAAAACAAACGATGTAACTGAATTTCGACTTTAACTATCAACTATCGAACTAACGCCTATTGCAACAACGCTAGTCTAAATGGAGGAAAATTCTAAGTTACGAAAGCCAAACGTAAATGAACTCTTTATAAAAAATAAACTCTGTAAGCAAAACCTTATTCGTTGCAATCAAACATCAATTTCAAAAAAAAAAAGCAGTAACGCACACATATTAATAAATGTTGGTTTTGACTAAGTCAGATATGTCAGATTTTTATGGATTTACTTATTTATCTTTATTATTTTAAATAATTAACTGCTTTGTCACTGATTTTAGGTATAACATTATAAAAAAATAATTATGGCTGGATAAGAAAAATTGCAAGGCGAGCAAATAAAGATGCTCTTCTTCAGTGAAAGTCTTCGTTTCGGTTTGTCTTCATAATTGTTAATGACATAAGCGACATAAGTGTATATATGATATGTTCATATGTGTAGGTGATGTGATACTATAACGTTTCTGGATCGTTGCTGCTTCGTTACTGATTCGTTTTTCACCACAGAGCATTCAGACTATGCTACAATTTTAGATCGTATCCCATAAACATACTGGAAATTCTTTCTTGTGCAAGAGATATAACAAATTGTATTTATCAGTTGAATTAATACATTATTTTATTGTAGACAAAATTGCTCTTGTAAGTATAAATAAAATTACTGAAAATGAATTGGTTGTTTGTTTCTTTTTTATTGTTACAATCATGGGCGTAGATCAATAGGTACGAGTGGAGGGAGTTTATGCCTATCCTATTAAAGGAAATTTTATAAACATTATTGAATAAGAAAATGTCCTTTGTGTTAAAATTGGGTAGCTATGAGGAGGAGTTCCTCGTGGACCAACTGCTTTCGCACGACTAGTTGGACATCCAAAATACGTTTCCTAATGGCACAACTAAGTCTAACTAAGCACAACTATGTAGGTACAGTTATTTTTTTTAGCTATTCCTTGTGACACAACTACAATCAAAATAGATACCTAGTATTCTTTTTAAAAACCTCTTTTGATGTTGGTAATGATACTAACCACATTTTTAAAAATTCAAATGCCTCTACCAAACGTTATCGATACAATTATCGACACAAAATAAATATAGGCCGAATCAAATTTAATGGCAAACTTTTAGTTTAAAAAATGACAGATGTCAAAGTGACAGCTGTCATATTCTAGAATAATACTAGATTTGCATGACAGGTGTCATACTTTAAATGACCTATCTCCATAACTATCGATTATAAACCATTGTTGTCGTCACAAAAGTGATAGAATCCAATGAGATCTACATTTTGGATGACAGCTGTCAAGTTTAAAAGTGATTTATCTCCATGACTATCGATTATAAACCATTGTTTTTTTCATAAAAGGGATAGAACTTAACGTGATCTATATTTCAGATGACAGCTGACAAATTTTACGGAGATAATCCAATTTTAAGTTTGAAAACTCTCTTCCGAAATGTAGATTTTGTTGAGCTCTATCACTTTTGTGAAAACAATAATATTCTAGCTGCGACAGCTACGGAGATAATATACTTTTAAGTTTGACAGCTGTCACTTTGTCATCTGTCATGCATCTCTAGTATTATTCTAGAATGACACCTGTCATTTTTAAAACTAGACTATTATTCTAGAAGATGACAGCTGTCACTTTGACACCTGTCATTTTTAAAACTTTTCCAGATAAAAAATATGTTCTAAGAAGATCCTGCACAAATTACTACGGGCAACAAACGAGTGAAACACCATTTGTAGTGGAGTAGGTCGTCATTTGGAGTCTTGCACACACTAAACAACTAAGCTTAATTAAGTACACTTAGTTGTGCTATCGGGAATTAAAATTAATGACATTTATTTAGTTGTGCAATCGGGAAAGATTTTAAAATAACATTCCTGATCGCACAACTAGTTGTGAAAGAAGTTCACGAAGAATTCCTCGCCATGAGATATCTCCAAAGTAACCGAACCGTTATTGAGAAGTTTTACGTTAAAGTAAGTTTTGGAAGTTAAACAGAGCCTTAGTGTGGTCAAGCATCAATGTTTTTATAGCAACTAAATGTATGTTTAACGATTGTTTTAAATAATTTGAATTTTAGTTACTACATTCGACATATGGACTACTAGAAATAATGTTAGTGAATTCGTCTTTTTTATATAATCGGTTAGGAAATAATATAGCGTAGTCTGAACGCACCGAGCCAACCTTCAATTTCTCCAAACATTTAGTCTGACATAAAATGAATATGAACATTGTCACTTGTCAATGCCTTACAATGACATTATGTTACCTTAGAATGATGAAAGAGGGTTGAAATGTCCCAAAGCAAAACTTTCTAGGACATGATCACAGTGAAATGATCTTGAAAACGAATAAAAACAGCTGTTTGCAATGCGTTCAATGTGGAAGGCTAATATTGGCAAATTTAAATAAATTGGGTATTAAAATAGCAAATAAGTATATTTGGTAGCGGTCAATTAAACAAGGAGAACAATACTTTATATTTTTTTAATATCTAGCAAGGGTAAATGCCATTGTAGTAGCAGTTTACCTAGTTTTAGCCTAAATTAGTAGTGTTGTATTTTGTGGATAAATGCACTTAAAAATATTTTTAGTCATATCAAAAAGCCTTTAAAATCGCGCTGATCGATGACTTAAAAAGATGGGCTTTTGAAATGAAGTACGGCACCCGCCAATTAATGCCTCATTTCAAATTTTCATTTCAGTCGGGTGGTGAGTTGCCTTCCACTATATGGGCCCCCGATAATAGCTACCGTATATTGACGCCGGAGGGGCAACATTGGTGTGGACGGCTTAGGGTGTCGAGAGGTGTACTGCGCGTTCACTAAGACCTACTAGCGGCGTTATGCCCTTTAACACTTCCACCCTGGAGCTTTGGTTCTTAGCTCTTGCGATTTCCACTCCAAGCCGGCCAGTTAAGGCAAGAGAGGAGTCAGGGGTCTCATTTAGCCCCAGGGAATCAGGGTTCGCGGTGTCGCCACTCACCGACGGCTCGCCACAAAGCCGCCCCTGCGCTTATTATTATTATTAATCACACAATATAAATCTATAGCTACTTGTCAATCGTGCCATAACGGAAGAGGAGGAGGGAGATACATTTCTTTCAGTCTCTGTCTTACATCTAGGGATGATGTAACCACTTAACTATTAATCGACTAAAGTCACAGACTAAAGTGATATTCCAACATGTGTGTGTACAACAGCTGCTCTATGCTGTTCTTATGCCAGTAGCCTGAAAGTAAAATATAAGCTCGGCCTTGGACGATTTTGAAATTCCTCCGCCATACTGCTGCTGCGGCGCCATTGTCATATTTGATCCGTAGTTCAAGAGTCCTTTATGTCGTTGATTATATAATACTCTTAGCAGTTTCTATGTAGTTTTGACACACATCTTGCTGTGACCGTGACTTACGGATTTTTGCTCTATGGCATTTCTGCCACTTTTCATTATTCTAAGCACAATACTAGTATTAATAGATTTGTAACAGATATTTGTGTAATATTATGTGCAAATGCAAATTATATTATACTAGAGAGAGTCGAGGAAGTCAAGTACCTACTTCGGGCACATGATCTCCTCCGACCTATCGGATCACGCCGACATAAAGAGGCAGAGGCGAGCCATCGCCGTGCGCGCCAACATGCTGGCTAGAAGGTTCCACAGATGTAGCGACTCCGTAAAAACTCAGCTTTTTGTGAGTTTTAGCATGAGCGTAAAACTTTAAATGAGCGTAATACCGGTCTGCGGACTGGAGCAGAGTGTTTATACTGCAGAAGCGCGCCGTCCGAACATCGCTAGAGTGACACAGGATGAATCCGCACGACCACATTTTAGGAGGCTTGGCATCCTGACATTGCCAGCACTTGTTATATTTCAGGTGGCGGTTTATGTTAGGATTAACCAGACCTCCTACCGGACCCTGGCCAGTGCCCGCCTCAAGGGCAGGCTAGCTGAAGTCCCGCGCACGCTGGAGAAGTCGGCCAGGACGACTCACATTATGGGCCCAGCAGTGTATAATAAGCTGCCAAATAGTATCACATCGGCGCTTTCTATGGGCAGCTTCAAGTCCAGGCTCAAACGCTGGCTGATTGAGCAAACGTTCCACAGCTATGATGAATTTATTAAATCGAAATTATAAATAATTACCTACATTGACATAATTATAATATTACTCATTTAAAATATATAATAATTAATGTTGCTTATTTATGTTACTGTAATTATGTTACTATGTGTAACTGTAATTGTATATTTATTAACTTGGAATACAAATTATTTTTAATTTATAATTACTCTATATTCATATTGTAATTATAGCATCTATGTTTGCTTAAAATATTTTTCTGTAAAATGATCTCTGACCTCTTATCGTTCAAGGATAATTCTGTAAGACGCTTGGAGCTCATGAAGCGCTCACAGCGTAGTTTACCTAGGTGTTTGCCAGCAATCACTAAAGTTAAACATCGTTCGGTACCGTTTGACAACTGAGCGATGTGGCTCGGATGGCATGTTATTAAAGTTCCCGGTTGTTATAACCGTTAAGCACAGACGCATTCAGGCAGCTTAGAAATTTCGACACTAGGTCTAGCCGCACGGCCTAAACGACCTTAGGTACTTCCATCCATCCATCCATCAGCCATAAGAAGTCTACTACTGGACACAGGCCTCCCCAATGGATCTCCAATAAGGTCTGTTGGATGCGGCTTGCTTATATACTTATTTTATTATACCAACTTCAGAATCAAGGAATACATGAAATCAAAATAAAAGGCATCTCAATAACATGTATCAATGAGCACAAGATATTAAAACAATACATACTCGTAGGTAAGCTTGGTTTCACCGTCAACTGAGAAGACACAGAAAATTGCCGAGTTGCGATCGTTTTTGCACCGGTTTCTATTTCGGTATTCTTCGACTTTACTTCGGGTGTACATCGGCTACATTTAGTAGGTAGGTCGCAGAGGTAGGTACATTGTTACTCACTATAGAGTATAGAGATATAAAGAGACGACCACAGCTTTTTAAATCTATGGAATTTGTCGTTTGGTAACTCACTTCTTCTTCATTATTTGATCCATTGTTCCTGAACAAAGAAGAAATGCTTTTGAACTAACTCCCTTCCCTCGCCCTCTAGGATCGTGATGTTCTTGAGTTTGATTTTCATGAGCAGACTCCAGTGGGTAAGCACGGGGTCACCATCTGGGTCACCAGAAGTCCACCACATAAGTTTTTCGACATGTAAAATTAATAATATTGTTACGGTACATCTATGAAAAGTTTGTCTCCAAAAAAGGCACATTTATTTGATTCATTGATATCGACGGTATTGATACTTTTGTATCCTTTGTCTGTAGGTGTAGGTCATACTTTATAGGTGCTTCTAGTCTATATACTTTAAGTCAATAATTGTCACCTTTGATCTGTGCCTTTGATACACTAAAATTATGTCATCGTAAATAAAAAAAGCGTGACAGCTTTTCTATGGGGAGAATTGGGTAATACCGGCACATGATCATTCTGATATAATTTTGAAGAAACCATTTTAGTTTGTGGGATATATAATATAAGCTAAATTTTAAAAAGGTACCACATTTTTTTTTAAAGTAAATGTAAATGTATTATAATATTATTAATGTAGTGCTAAGTACTTAAACCTTTTCAAATTGAATGTGTCAGAAAAAACATCTAAATTCATTAATTATGAATAGGTATAACACGAACATTTTTGATTTACTATGTACCTTAACTTCATGTGATTTAACTGTTAGTTAAGAGTGGAAAAAGAAACCGTAAAGTGTATGGTGGAGTACATTATCTACATACATTTTTTTGAAGACAATAAACATATTGGTTTGCAGCATGAGCTGTAGTAGCATAGTTTTAGATGTTTCTCCTTGTTTATACAATGAAATTCACGTCTGGTGTGAGATAAAAACACCTGGTAGTTGAGACACATCAGTACCAGATAGCATTTACCTACGACATGCAAATAACATAAATAAATGATTATGATTACCTTATTTATATTCGTTTTCAAAATTTTCACCATACTTTTATTTCATTTGAAAATTTGTAGCGTTGTTTCCGTGAGACGCACGGATGATTAGTGTTTACTAATGCAATAAGCGCACTCATACGTCCGTCCACTCCCGCATTGGGCTAGCACCGATTATTTACTTGTAAATAATCAAAGTAAAAAACATAGTTTTAGGCACATTTAAAAGTTGCAATTTAATGGCGAGGATGAGAGTGTGATCAATGTTTATATTATATATCTAGTTATAAGTTTGCGTTTGACAACATTAAAATTAAATGTGGTATTTACTTATCTCACTTTCCTCGCTTGTTTACCTACCTACATCAAACGTTTGTCAAATTAATCAGAGTCGTAGTAAGGAAAAATTGCAAACGAGTCATTTTGCTCCGTTGCAGCCTCCTAAATAATGCAAAATTGACCATATGCCTACCTACGTAGGTCGATTAGACCCTACTAAAACTAAAGCGAGGCGAAGGGGGATTGGAATTAGGTTAAGACTATTAAATATAAAATGTGCGAATCAAACTCTTGATGATTTTCTTCATTGAAAAGCCAGTGGTGTACGGGCAATATTCAGCCCCCCACATATCTCTGTGTGTATTGCCTGTATCCTGTGGGCCCTACATAGCCCCCAAATGAATGAATAAATTTTGATGTTAATATTTTATTGTATAAAAGCTGTGACCAATAAGGTTTCCACTAACTTCAGTAAAATTAAAACCAAAAAAATAAGACTTTCATTTTTTCAAAATTTTGTACATTAATTTTCTTACAAGTGATTCGTATTACTGCATAAAGCTTTGATTTGCTTTGATATCACAATATGATGAAGATGAACTTAAACCGCCTTACCATAAGACCACCTCATAAGATTTAAACACGCATTAAACACGCATTAGTCTCCTTGCATTTGTGTTAAACGCTGTCTAAAACGAGAGTAAAACTTTTGTGGTAGGTACGTTACGAAAAGTGTTTTGAGTTAAATCTAATCTGAGGACATCCCACAACATTGCCCTTAGTACGTACAAAACCTATTATTTGAGTGACGTCATTTGATTTCAACATCGATTGTTAGGTTTTACAATGTCACACGCCTTTGACGTCATCAATTGGAACTTGAACTTTTGTCTGCTTACGAATGAAAGTGGTAGGAACGGATGAGCTTCACGTACGTTTCAACTCAGTAACGTCACACGTTTTTACGTCATCGGTCGAAGCTTGTCCGTTTTATGACAGTTTATCAGTGGCGAAGAAACGCATAAGAAACGTACGAGGTTCACATACGTTCCAGCTCAGTAACGTCACACGTTTTTGCGTCATCGGTCGAAGCTTGTCCATTTTATGACAGTTTTCAGCGGCGACAAAACGCATGAGAAACGTACGAGGTTCACATACGTTCCAGTTCAGTAACGTCACACGTTTTTTCGCTATCGATCGATGCTCGTCCGGTTTATGACAGTTTTCCAGTGGCGAAGAAACGCCTGAGAAACGAACGAGGTTTACATACGTTCCAGTTCAGTAACGTCACACGTTTTTACGTCATCGATCGTAGCTCGTTCGTTTTTTCGACGGCGGTGAAACGAGACAGGTTCAAGAGCGTGTCACCTCAGTAACGACAACGGTTAACAGAATCGCCCTGCAGTAGTGTAATATTATTGTACAGTAATATTTGTTCAAGGAGAAAAGCGTTAAAACAATGGCATAAGATTGATATGTATTGTCATCGGATTAGATGACTATTATTCTAGCTACATTGTGTAAAGAAAATAGTTTAAATCGTATTTGTAGAGATAACAGGGAATCTGTAAAAGTAACGGAATATTTAATTTTATGGGTGGCAACATTGTAATAAACTACCAGTGACGTCACTGACATTAAGCGAATATGCTCCATAATGCAAGAATTGCAAGTATTTGCTTTATTAACGTTAAGATCCAAATTGAAGGTATGCTGGTTTTCAACGTTAGTTGCCTTATGCGTTCTTTTACGGGGATTGCATTTTATTGCGTTGTTGGGCTTCTGTTCCGAATGGGTGTTTTAAGCTTTAATGGCATTATGTGCTCTGTGGTGATTATTTGCAATATTGGCCTTTTTAGCAGGAACCGTGTTATTGCATATTGTTGTGTTAGTGCACCGTTAAAGCAATCGTATGAAAACTAGTTTAGTATAAAAGGGCGCGGGGACCAGCTCCGGGGTTGTTAACGTCGGGATTTTGAGGAGGCCGTACCTCTGATGGATATAATGCACAGTTTAATTCGGAGGCCATTTCTTTGATGGATTATCGGAAGTTTTATTTCGCGTTGCCAAATCTCTGTTGGAATTATCGGAAAAGTGAAAATTAGTGACATCGGCTTTGTGATAGTGTAATTCAGTGCGGATCGTTTTATATACGAGTAAGATAAATTATAATGAAGTGTAGTGCAAATTGAAGGAGAAACTTGCGGATTGATTTTATTCGATTTGCATAAACGTTTGGTAAGCCAGATTGGCACAGCTAAGTGCAACCTGAAGACGGTTCGATACAGCGCTGGATTTCGAAGCTAAGGAACGGACATATATCCAGCGTGCCGCCGAACTTCTTTGGAAGGGAAAGCTAGCCGACTAGGAGGACGAGAGCCATAGGATGGATCATTTGGTGAGACAATTCCGATTTATTTGTGGGAGATTGATTTGTAAAAGTATACGACTTTTAAACATTTACAAAATACCTACATTATTCATTTTAAGTCTGGCGTGTACCCTTAGTTGGACTTATTATGGTTTCGTTATTATTAACTGAAGTAGGTAAAATAGTTATTATGAAGTTAGTTTGTGGGGAAAAGAAGTGGCAGCAAAATAGATCATGGAATTCTAACAATTTATCAATTCACTGTAGGTATTTCATGTTTCTTTTTAATGTTTAATGATTGTAATGTTTAATGTTTAATGATTTTAATGTTTCTTTTTAATTGAATTGACCCAATTTAACTTGATGTACCTGCAAGTTTTGCTAAGATAAATTTCGTTATTGTTAGCTTTTGCTTGCTGCATTGTGTTGAAATATATTGACTTCTGTGTTATCCCGTATGTATTTAAATTTTAGCTTATATCACCTTCTAACTTTTGAATCATATCTTTGCCAAAAACCAACAGGCCATTCGCATTAATTTTAAGCAGCTGCGTTCCGTCAGTAGTTCGGTTAAAGTTCGGCTGCAATTGTAGTTAAGCTTCGATTCAGTTTTGAAGAATTCGGCATTGCGCTAAACTTCATACACCAACCGTTCGTGTAACAGCGGTTACGTTCCAACTCTGAGTTGCGTTTCAACTTTTGCCAAAATCATTAACGCGATACGAATATAGACAAAGTTGAAGTTCGGTTAAAGCTCAATTGTGGTTCGGCTGTAATTTTCTAGTGCGATTGGCTTTCAGGTCAATTCGAAACTGTTGCTGACCAGAGTTGACAAACTAACCAATACACTTTTAGCTTTATGATATAAAGATATTATCGTTAAGTTATGTATCTATAATGTGGTTTAATTTTTGCTGAATTTTCTGACTGGACTTGACACGTACGCCAAATTTGTCTTCTAAAAATTAGATCAGCTAAGAGAGCAGTTTATTGTAAATGTCATGTTTTACTTTAAATCCATAACTGTGCAATTTTAACGCTTATTTCAGGTTATTTAGTAAGTCTTGCCTTTTGTGGATTTGGATTTTGTAGTTTGTTAGCAAAGTCAATTTTGTTCTTTTATTCCATTAGATCTGGGTTTTGTTACTCTAAAATTGATGTTGATATTACTAGATAATTAACTGGGTAGGTGCTTTAAATATTTTTAGTTAAGTAAAAGCAGTTGTACAAAACCTTTTTACTGCTCAGTTGTAGGTATTTAAATTTGGATAATGGTGTGTCCTATAATCATATTGTAAGTAATATATTGTAAATTTATACCTATGTAATGAATTAAATTAAATAAACAAGCTGTAATAATAATGTCTTTCCTTTTTAAACGTTACATTTTTATCGTTTAGTTTAAGCTTTTACTCTTAGCTTTTACTTTTACGTTGTAGGTACTTTTTAATTTAAACATTCAATTTATAAATTTTATTTTTACGTCAAATTTTTACGTATTTTACATTCAACCTTTACATTCAATTTTTACTTTCAATTTTTTCATTTAACTAGTAAAATCAATTTATAGAAAGTCTTAGTTTAATTTCTTGATTTCATTTCTTATTACTTTCATGTCTTACTTATTTTCAATTCCTGCTTACCCTCATTTCTTACTCTCATTTCTTACTTCCATATTCCTTACTCTTATTACTTACTTAAGTTTTACCTTTTTACTTTTGTTTTGACAATTCCTTTTGCAGATAACGTTTACGATTACTTTTTCTTTTCACATTTTACGGTTAGTTTATGTTTAATTTTATTTTTTCTCTTTTTGTTTTTCTGCCTTACTACTTTATTACTTTTCTACGTTATTCTTATGTTTTGTAAGCTTATAACTTTTATATGAACTTAAATAAATGAACCTGTGATTAATCAAAACTTTGCTTTACTTTCATAAAACTCTTAACTTTTACTTCCAATTTTACTTTCATTTTACATTCAATTTTCATACTCATTTTTACATTCAATTATTTTGTATAATTATTACGTTCATATCTTACTTTCAATTCTTACGTTCAATTTTACATTCAATTATTCAGTACAAATTATAATTTCAACTTTTAACTTTTACATGCAACTTTTGCATTTAATTTTAAAATTCATTTTACATTTATGTCTTAGTTTAGTTTCTTTATTTCATTTCATACTTTCATTTCTTACTTACTTCCTTAACTTTGGTTCTTTTTACATTTATTTCTTCCTTTCGTTTCTTACTTACAGCTTGCATTTCTTCCTTTCGTTTCGTTTTTGAGACGCTGAACATTGCTATAAGTATTTAAAATCTACCCAATATGGAATGTTTTTTTTTCATGTTATTATTTTTTAATATTTTGTCAAATATTCCTTTCTACAATTTTTGTCCAACCTTTTTTTTCAGTTCTAAAATTTTCAGTTTTATCATTTATTCGAGTTGTCAAAACAAGTAGTTGAATTAAAAAAAAATGTCTACCAAACTCAGAAAATCTCGTAACACAAGATTCTTTGACACGTCTGACATAGCCAAATTGTAACTCGCCAATGACTTGCACGTCTACTGTCCCGTGTAAACGCTACTTTAGATTTGCGCTCCCACACCGGTTCCCGGCGGTTCGCGTCCGGTGGAATCTGAAAAAAGATTTCAGCTCATTGTGCCGCGATGGATGGAGCCTGTATTGGTTTGACCGCTCTTTTTGTTTATGGGATGCTGAATATTGTTATTTCTGAATGGGCTCCATTTTTATGAACTTTTTTGCGATTTGATGTAGTAAGCTGATTTTTAGTACCTCGTGCGTTTTTTCAAAGTTGTTGTCATAACTTACAACTTCCATACTTAACTGCTTACGATAAATTGAGCATAGACGCCCTTTGAGTGCCCTACTTCTCTAATTCATAATTATATTATTGTTTATATTTTTTTAAATTCAGCGTGGCAATGCTGCCAGCATGCTGGGCACGCTGCCAACTGGCAGTGGGCTTGAGCACTTGGATTATCTTTAGACCTTCAAGGGTCTGTGGATGATCCAATTGCTTTCTATGTAGTAGTAGTGTAGTATTGTCATTATATTTAAAAAAAAA
The DNA here is from genome assembly GCA_949316475.1 of Hypomecis punctinalis. Taxonomy (NCBI): domain Eukaryota; kingdom Metazoa; phylum Arthropoda; class Insecta; order Lepidoptera; family Geometridae; genus Hypomecis; species Hypomecis punctinalis. Next base: position 24,812,349 of record OX438800.1, on the reverse strand, counting down.
AAAAAAAAAAATATAAAAAAAAAAGTTGTAAGTTATATCAGTATCATACTGATGAGTACAAGAAATCTTAGCTTATATTGTTTTTCTTAAGATACAACCCGTGTACTACATGCACTACAGGTGTGGGGACAATTTCAATGTTTTCATTTGACAGATAAAATCTTATTCAAAATTCATTTATTCCGTTGACATAATTATCACATGTACTTAGAAACGTTATTACAAAATAAATATAATTGCAAAATTAGAAAATAATTGAACACATAAAAGTATTGAATAAAACAAAATGATAGGTAATAAAAAATATAAGCAATAGCATCGTCAAAACAATATTACCAATTAAAATTACAAATAAATAAATTATAAGTTCAACAAAATTATTTTCTGCAAAAATTAGCATGACCGACTTCACCCGTGTACAGAATATTTCTCACGGATCGATGTAGCATTTTTCACATTATTGTTGATTTATCAAAAACTGCTCAGCCGATTTCGATAAAATTTAAATGGGACCAATTTCGAAGCAGTGAGCAGTGCATTGCGAGACGGCTCCGCGTGCTAGCACTCGCCAACTTGAGAAAGGTCGCCGAATACGACCGAAACTATAGTCGTTACGACTATCCCTACACGTGAGTTTAGTCCCGTTATATATAGTATAAAATGTGTGAAAACCACGTAAATTTTCATAGTAAAATTCTGGCAGTTTATCATAAAATTCGATCCTAAAACAATACAAACTATTTGTTGTCTTACTTAATCGACGTCGGTGCCTTATTAAAAACTAGCTGACGCGGCCACGCGTTGCTGTGGCTAAATAAATAAAAATTGCGACTATAATTTGAGATTTAAACTATCCTATCTCTCAAGTTGGATCGAACTGCACATGATGTGCGAATTTTATTATAATCGGTTAAGTGGTTTAGGAGTCCATTGAGGACAAACATTGTGACACGAGATTTATATATATTAAGATGTAGCTTACTTTCTTTCTTTGCGATTAAACAAAGAGAGCAACACTTTTAAGTAACGTTAAGATTCAAAAAGCCTACAGAATTGAGCCTTATTTATACATAAAGCAAAACCAAGTCCTTTATCGCGACTCCGCATATTTCAGGCGCTATCTCAACAATATTTGCAAAACAAATTGTCAATATTTTATTGTTGCTATCGAACGGAAGACATTTGGGGCGCAAATACAGCGGGAGACAATATTTCGCGTTGAATATGCGAAACTGTGGAGTTATGGGTTACGGAAGCGTGGCTTGCTTGTTTTATGGATTTTATCTCTGTTGAGCTTTTGTGAGCCACATTTTTTATGTTTAATGCTGTTATCCGTAAGTTGTATGGATACTGTTCGAAAACGTGGGCTTTTTAAACTATATACGTATATCTATGGTCTCTTGCAGTTGTGTAAAAGAAATACTGTTCAGTTGTCGTTTAAAAAAGTTAGAGCCGTTTATGTCGTAAAGAACCGCATATTTTGACACTCACAAAAATCAAAACCTACAGGGTACTTCCCGTTGACATAGAACTATGAAATTTGGCAAGAAGCATTGTCTCAGAGTACACATATAGGAATGAATCTGAAAACTTTACATTTTTATTTAAATCACAAAAAAATAGGGCCTCGAAATTCACAAAATATGGGTTCAAAATTCAAAGTGAGTAAACCGTATCATGTCAGGTGTCATATAAAAGAACTTCATTAGCAAATACTAAAACAGGTTTTTAATTATTTTAACACTGTGCAATTATCGATGTATGACGAGAAAAGTAAAAAAAAAAAAACTTTTTTGTCGATGGTTATAGTATTGAGATTTTAACAAATTACTTCCCAATTTTGTGAAATTTTCTGGATTTGTACGGAACCCTCGATGTGCGAGCCTAACTCGCACTTGTCAGGTTTATTGATTTAGTAGAAAAGATTGAAAAAAGAAATGATTTGAATAAGTGTTCTCAATTTAATCCGCCAGAATAAGAAATTAAACAAAACAATTATAAAACACGTGCAATAAAAATGCTACATTTAGTTTTTGAACGTTCACAGTCGTGTTGTATTTTTTTTAATCTTTATTAACATAGAAATCACGAGCGCTGCGCGCCGCGGCTCGCAGTGCTATGCGAGACGCGCCCGCGTGCTAGTACTCTTACCTTGAGAAAGATCGCCAAATACGATTGAAACTATAGTAGGAGTTATCTACTAAAATATAGCGTGAGTAACACCTGTGCTTTACTTAATTAATTAAAATGTGCGAAAACCACGCTAGTTTCCATAGTGAAACATAAAAATACCCAGGAGGTATTTTTGTAATATGCTGTTGTTTTGTGGTATGCTTATAATATTTCAATGTTTTAGTCCAATACGGTGAACGTTTTCAAAACACACATTCAAGTATTTGATTACTTAAACACATCTCATGATAAAAGGCAATAATGAATGTTTCATAAACTGTAACACAAGTAATGACAATAAAAAGGCTAATAATAATTAAATTCTTTATTCTGAAACTACACTTAGGTAGCTGTGTGTAAAAATAAATATATGAAAAACATACATTAAGATTTGGATGATCCTATTGCTTTTTATTTCGTGCCCGTTGCCGTGGAGACCATGGGTAGCTGGGGCGCTGAGGCCAAATTGTTAATATCCGAAATAGGGCGCAGGATTCGGGAAAGAGGAGGTGACTCCCGTCCTACCTCGTTTCTGGTGCAAAGAATGTCCATCGCCATCGAACGCGGCAATGCAGCAAGCGTTATGGGCACCTTTGCACCAGGAACGATGAGGGGTGGGTTATTTGATTAATTTTCTAAGTAGATGTATATATTTTATTTTCTGTTATTGTTATTATTCATATTTAACAAACTTTAGTCTCTAAGCCTTGTATATATATATGTAAATAAATAGTTGTATAAAACAAGTTCAATTTTATTCAATATATTTTATTTGTTACTTTTTATGTAGTAGTAGTTTATGTAGTTTTAGCATATGTAGATAGTGTTGTATTTTGTTATGATTAATAAAAGCACTTGCCATTTAAAAAAATATATAATTATGCTTAAGTAATACATATTATATATTATTAGTGTTTTAATTAGGCTGTTGATTAAAAGCAGTACACTTATTAAATCCCAGCAAAATAAAACTACACTTTGTATATACATCTCGATACTTAGATATTTCTAGTATTTAAATACAAGGCTTTACAAAAAGCAGAAAATATCAGCAGAGATGTTATGATGATGATTAATCAGGGACAATAACGGTATACATACGTACCTACCTACTTCAGTATGTAACTTCAAGTTTTATTCTGCTATAAAATCTTCAAACCCGACTACGATCCATCTCTCTCCCGCTTCATAAACCATCTCCAAAACGGATGTGATTGAACTCTTATAAATCTTAAAGACCAATAACTTTTAAGAGCATAGAACGTTCGGGTGGGAAGAGGCTCTACATCAAATAGACAATCAAGTAGAGCACATTCTCGATTAGACATAAATCAGCGTTCGGGATCCTGTCAGCTCAATCATATTTTACTTAAGGCGGTGGTGAAGATTACAAGTAGGTTTATAAGGATACTGTAAAGATTAGGGAGACTATAAGGTCTTTTTAATAGTATACAGGTGAACATAGGTCTACCCAAGAATAGCAATTGGTCAATAATGGCAATATCTGTTATGTTTACCTAATCTGAGTGGGTGTATTCACATATATAGCGTCGAATTAATTCCAAGGATTTGTGGTGTTAAACATTGTATAACAATAACAGGTATGGGACTGAATTTGAACCCATGTCTAATAATTGTAATGCAGCCTTTCTTCTTGGCTATTACGCTGTTCATCGTTCTACATTATTTTTTATCCCCCTATATACCTAAGACTAATAGCTCTTACGAGTACTTCTAATTTCCATAGCTGTGCAACGATTATTATGCCTCTACAGCGCTTTGCAACGTTTTTCCACTCTGCTTTTACCTCAATTTGTTGCAATTTGTTTATCAATTGAGCGTAAACAATTTTATTTTAAATGTAAGCTATGACACCTGTATTTAAGAACATTGTTCTCGGAAAGGAACAAAAATAATTTTTTATTTTTTTTATTTTACTAAGTAAGTAAATAACTTTGTAGGTATAGGCTAGGTTCTCTCTGGCTGTCAGAGTTTTTAGGCCGCCTGAAGGACTCTGACATAGACGGTTAAAACAACCGGGATCTACAATCTAAAGTGTCGTACGAGCCACGGTAGCGCTCAGTTGGTAAATGCACCCGCGGTCACCCATCCAAATACCGACCGTGCGTAACGTTACTTAATTTCGGTGATCGTTGACGAACCTAGTCAAACTACGCTACGAGCGCTACACTACTAAATGGGGAATATCTCCACCTTAAAGCAAGACTAATCTCTTCCCGCGGCGTCACTCCATGCATCACGCTAATGTTAGTTCAATTTATGGGCGCAGGTCGAACTTTATTGGATCATGTGCCGTTTTACAGACAAAACGCTACTTAGGTTCAATTTCTAGATGAGTAATGTTACTATCGAAGTCAAAGCTCTGTGGCAATATTACTAAAGCGATTATTTGGTTAGCAATTTAGTGAGCTCTGAAGACAAAAAAATTATACTATTTTACTTAAACGGTATAACCGACTTCAATGAAACAATGATTTATTTGTCTGTAAAACTAGGTAAAATTATACAACGATCTTAAATTTAGTATGATGTTCTCTAGTTTCTACCTTAAATAGGCGTACAGACGTTTACACTCGACTTCGCGCTTCCGAATTTTTCCGAATCACATTGTTGCTCAAAATCAACTTAAATTATTTCTATTAAATTTTGACGGTGTAGCAGTATTTTCATTTTTTAGAAGCTTAGTAAATATACCTATATTATAGTAAATAAACATTTTATTTATTATAATTTAACCGTAGGACATAGGCCTCTTTAATGAATTTCCAATAAGATCTGTTACAGAAAGCACTGAGCACAATGCAGTATGAAATAATTTGAATGAATCGCGCGCGTTCCTGCTGTCGTCGGTCCACCTATACTCTATAAAATTTAACTTGATCTCTGCGACAGCTGTCAGAAAAATCACGCCTATGAAGTCCTGAATTTCTTAAAAGTACAGACAGTACCTGTCAATGTCATACTTTGTGGGCATGCCGATTAGTGATGGGCGACGAATGAACGTGACCACAGAGTTTTAGATAGAGTTTTTACTGAAGATATTTTAAATAAAACTTGATTTATCATTAATTTTATTATATATTGTAATATTATAACATTTTTTACATGTGTAATTAAAGTAAACCCAATTATATGTTACATTAGCATCGATAATAGTGAAAAACGTCGATAAATACTTTCGTTACATTATCATGAGTATATAATTAATATCATACCATTATTTACATGTGTACATACTTGATCTTAAATAATAGTAAGTAAATGAAATCCAATTTCTCACCTTCAACTACTCATTCGATTTCATTACAACATAGTTTGAAAATCGATTTTTTTCCACCACTATCCCAACTCTAAAAATGTCAATCTTCTACTGTCGCAGAGATCAAGTTAAATTTTATAGAGTATAGTCAACAGACGCCTTACAATGCCATTACCTTCGAGTACTTAACGGACCCATAGGACTTTATTTGAAAGGACAAAAGGCTATTCACATAACCCAGAAACTAACGCACTTCCGCCACCATCCGGTGTGACGCACAAACTTACAATGTTTCTCTACAATGGAGACAAATATTTAGAACCCTTCCGCGGAGTTTTGTTTATTAGTTTATGAACAAAAGGTGCTCAGGATATTTTACTAAAGTAATTACTTATTTTGTACATTAATTTTGTCCTTTAAATTGTAACGCAGGTATTTTATAGTTTCTTTCATAAAGAAGAAAGAAGGTGCGGAAGTAAATTTTGTTTAAAAACTAGCTGTCCATTCCAGCTTTGCCCGGCTACGGAGAAATAATGTATCTAAACCTTTCGGATAAAATAATCTTTTTAAACTTAATCTATTTTAGTTGAATCAAACTTCTGTAAAGTTACTAGCTCTATTATTAGCTACAAGTTCTATTTTTACATCTTGTATACTCATTATACCTAATAATAAAAAAAATCGATGGAACTAACTCTAATAATGTAAAAATCATTGCAAAAATGTCATGACCTACTTCAACCGTGTACAGAATTTGCGAATATTTCACACGGATCGATGTGACATTTTTCACATTGTTGTAGATTTATCGAAAATGGCTCAGCTGATTACGATAAGATTTAAATAAGGTCTATTCCAAAGTATGTTTTTCCATTTAAAAAAGAATTATTGAAATCGGACTACTACGTAAAAAGTTATGCGTTATAAAAAAATATATACGCGTCGAATTGAGTACCTCCTCCGATACGTCTGTCAAAAACAAAAAGTTAAATTATCACGTCAAAATGACTAAACAGCTGATTTTTTTCCTTCTTCGCTTTTGGATCTACAGTAAAGTAAAATATACCTAATAATGAGTTTAATGGTATTCAAGAATATATCTGTCGTCTAGAGAAACATCCTGTGCAGGTATAAAGTAACTGAGTTTGCTATTTTATAAAGTAGACTCTGTTTTCACTGAATTAGCAGATGGCCGCGGCAAAGACAGATTTATGTGTTATTTATTTAAATAAGTAACGGAATATTACGAAGGAACGAATAGAGAAAGCTGGTATTTTCATTTGGATAGACATATTTGTATTGCTTCAATAATTTTACCTGACATAAAGATGTCTTGTACTTACTCTATTTACTTAAGAGTTTCATTAATTTAAATTTTAGGACTCGTCAATCACCAAACTCAGAATAAGCGAATTAAATACCATTATTATTATCATAAGACGATACCTAACTATTGAATAGAATGTCTTTCAGCGTTGCTCAAAAAACCAACATAATTTGGAACCACTGAAAGCGTCCTGCATACAGCTGCGGCCTGCAGAGTGCGGAGGCGGCCGGCTGGGTCATGAACCAATCACCAATTCCGTCCCAGTGATTGGTCGAACACTAGATCGCTGCCGCAGATCGCAAATGTCTACTGGACGCTTTAGCTTTACTAAAAGAGCGGCCTAGCAGTGGTGCTAGGCCGCTCTTTTAGTAAAAGAGAGCCATCTACCTTAGGCCTGTGCCAATCGTGTCAGTTCGACCCACATTTTGGCTTGCCGACCAACGCTTCACCCTCTATTCCCACTAGTTCAGTTGTCCAGTTCAGTTAACTGAACTAGTGAGATTTTTTTTCTCGTTTGTTCAGTCAACTGGACTAGTGAGATTTCTTTTCTCGTTTGTTCAGTTCAGAAATAGAAAAAAATAATTAAGTAGGTACCTAGGTTACCTACATTTACTCAAACAAACATTTTAATTCTTTTTTATTTACTGTACACTGGTAGTGACGATCTTATGTATGTTAACTCTTTACTTCTCACCAATAGAGTGCTGGCCACTTAAAATCGACGTGTAAAGCTCGGTGTATTCGGGAGGCGCCACAGAACTAATAATTATGGAGAAGCTTGGCATCATGCGATCAACGGCATGTTTTAAACAAGACCAGCAACAATTGTTCAATTTTTTAATAATATAAAACAAGATGCAGCGTATTTTGCAGTACTCACTTACAAAAAAAAAAATACAAAGAAGAGGACAGAAATTCAAATCGAAGACGACGAATTCATCCGTCATGTACAAATGCAGTTACTAAATGGCGAAATTATTGTAGCTGTTTACCTTTTTGGAAATTTTTTGTGTAAATTAAATTAATAATAATAAATGTAACAAGGTGCAAAAGGTAGTCTTATTTTCAATTGAACAAACGAGAAAAAAAGTCTCACTAGTTCAGTCAACTGAACTGGACAACTGAACTAGTGGGAATAGACGCGCTTCACATACTTTGCCTTTATCACCCTTTAATGTCTGCCTTACACACTGCCTTACTCCACCATTCACCTAGCTAGGCGTCGATCAACTTGAGATAGAAAGTCTTATGTCCACGAATTAAATTTATTTTTGCCTGTCTTTGAGTTTATTTGGTGGATTTTACTTTATTGGATATTTTTTCAAGCAAAAAATCTAAACATGCCTAGCTAGCCGTCAATCAATTTAAGATAGAAAATCTCATGGCCACAAAGGACATGTCCACAAAATGTATGGAGGCTGGTATAATAATAATCAAAAATTCTAACCACAACACTCGTTACATTTTAAGAAAGTTCATATTTTTTTGAGTCTATTACAACTGTTAAAAACAAAAAAGAGCCTTCCGATTTTTTAAAAATTAATTTCGAATTTTTTAGGATAAATGATATTTGGCTCAATCGGTAGTTTATCTCCAGCAACCCTGATTAAATAACCTCCAAATAGTTAAATAAAAGCATTTTTACCCATTAGACACACATTTTAAGTGTTTTTTTGTCACATTGTTCCTACTAACTGGTCACACTGGTAGGTTATAATGTTTAATTTTAGCAAATTAAGAGATGAATGTGGTAGAATGCACCAATGCAAGTAAAATAACGATAGAAGCACTTTATTATTACTAAAATAGAAAAAATAATAAGCTGTATTGTTATTTTTCATACAATTTAGTTTTCGCATTTGCATTTCGCAAAAAAATGGAGGGGTGAAAAAATCTAAATTAAATATTTTTGGAAAGCCCATATAACAAGTTTTTAAAAGATGTATATGTATATCATATTGGTTCGATTTTTCTCTGAATAATATACCACTTGTGGACATCACCTTTAATTTATTTTTGCGTGTTTATTTGGTGGATTATACTTACAAGGTATTCTTTCAAGCATAAAAATTCAAAAGTGATTTATCAAAACTATCATAAGTTTACTGAAAATAACGAAATTCCTCTCAAATAGTCGACAAAGCCTCTATTTAGCATATGAATTAAACGCGGTGAAATATGGTTAAAATTAATATGGATATATGCTACCGAGCGCAGAACCAAAGACAGTGTTCCAATTGGGTTTTGACTGAATAAAAAACTGATGGCGGAGAATTGATATACGATGAGGTCGAAAAGTTGTCGAGTGGAGACCACGTACCAGCAAGCGCAGCGTAGGATGGAAAGATGACCTTATTATGATCGCAGGATCGCGCTTGATGCAAGTCGCTTCCAACCCGTCTTATTAAAGATCCATAGGGGAGGCCTATGTCCAGCAGTGGACGTCCTATGGCTTATGGATGGATGGATGATGAAAAACTTGACAGGAAAGTACTTAGGTACGTCATTACAACTATAATGATAACTGCATTCGGCTTCTCAAGCCATTAAGTTAGTAAAATGGCGAGCAGGCATGTATTTGATATGTACTTTTTTCTGTCTTAAGAGAATCTAGTAGAACCACAAGGAATAAATCCCTTCCATCGGCTGATACTCAAAGTATTGTACCTATATTTCGATTGATATACCTGTGTACACTTGCGGATTCTGTTAGACACCCAAGGTGCACCTGGAAGCCTAACAGTAGGTACATTATTAACTAATAAAATTTGCTTACACAACTTACTGATTGCTGTAAAACTAGGCTTTCTCAAACTTCGGCATTGTTGAACTTCAGCGTTATGAGGCAAACAGGCCTCATAACGCTGAAGTTCAACAATGATCAAGTCGAGCCGTTCAATGCTAAATAGCAAAAAAAATCGGAAACCACATACTTTGTCAATCCGTGCGCCGTTCGAAGAAAACTGCCGTCAAAAATAACCAATTAGAGATCCAAACAGAACCCACTTCGAAGTAAGTCGAAAATAATAAGCGGCCTCCGCAATATTCAGTGAATACATTACGTTCTTACGCCGCCCGCTCGAGCGGCCTGCCACAGTTCACTAACAGTAAGGCATCTTCATGGAAATAGGCCGGTGTCGGTTTGAATGTGTGCGTATGGAGCGGGCGCATCGTATACGTAAATACGTACTGCCACGCACACGTTAGCATAAAGGATGATTAGTTGAAATAGGGTCAGTTCCCGACTTTAAATTCAAAGCAAGTCAGTGCAGACTCGTTCTTGACGAGTAAATATAATCGACAGTGTACTGGCTGTAAATCATACTGTATAAATCATCCTTAATCCTGGAATGACTGAGGTGGTTGCAGTCGTAAGTGTCATTCACACCTACGCACGCACGCACGATCGCATTAGCTTGCTCTAAATAAAAATTTAGTGCTGCTCACAGTACGCAAATACATTTTTTTTTAATTTAATCTATACCTACTGTTTATTATTAGGTATGTACTACGGGACTAATCACGCACTAAAATTAAGAGATAAATAAATATCTCACCATCCCAACGTTTCGACCGCGTTGGATCGACCGTGGTCACGGGTAGACTGGGATAATGAGGTATTTATTTATCTCGTAATTTTAGTGCGCGATATGTCCCGTAGCACATAATAATAATGTGTTATAATCGCGAATGTTTAAAAACAACATATGCCTACTGTCTGCAAAGATCTCGCTTAATTTTTTCCACTCCTTTTTCTCCTGTGATGTTATTTAGCTAACTTGAAAGTGACAATCCTAGCGCTAACGCAAGAGTAGGCTATCAGCGCACGAGCGGGCCGGGATGAACTACTGTTCTAACTACACTGTGGTCTCTCCTAGAGTTCCCGAGAATTATTCACAACTCTCCAAGAAAACATCTCATATGGGAGAAGAAACTTTAGAAAGAGTATTTATGGACTGTGTAATGAGTTTATGAATAACAAGTAGCCGGTTTCTGAAGTATCCCTGAACTTTAATTCTATTCTGGGAGATTGCTTAGAATATTGATACCAAGTTGAACTCAAGAAGATTTTTTTTATCTACAAGATATTAAGTATAGCGACTCTCAGAGGTGTACAGTGTTATTTGTTTGCCCTGTCCTGAGCAGCAAGAGGGTGATAAAGACCATCATCATGAACCACTTTTTCTATGAGGTCAACCCGAAAAATAATGTAATCAACAATCCGCCCACAAGGTAGACTGACCACCCCATAAAATTGAATTGAACAAAGCCCACTTCCAACCCATTTTATTGGAGAACTATATATAATAGAGGAGATCTATGTCTATAATTGGAAGTCCTTTGAATAAAGCAAACTTATTCTTACTTTAAAATACGAACTGCCAGGAACTGGAATGCTTTCCCTCCGTCATTGTTTCTTGATAATCACGATCTGGAAATCTTTAAGACAAGAGTGAAAATGTATATTTTAGGTCTACAACTCTACATACTCAATCATCGGCAACAAAATCGTTTTCCTTTATGGTTTTTGGGTTGAAAAAAATATAAAATTTACGTAATCCTAGGGCTGCAACAACTACGGCTATTTGTACCTATGTTTGCTACTACCTTAGGCCGCCTCAAAATTTTATTGATAACGCTATCTGGTGGACAAATGTAGCCCTGTTTAGTATGTATTATCTCTGACCGTAATTATAAAAAGTAGCAGCGTCTACAAGCTTTATAATGAATGCGACAACAGGCCAGGCAGCGAGTGTGACCGACGCCTTCCGTCTGTTCTTCCCATCCTTATGTCTCGAGAGGAAGCCCGACCGTCCTGCGCGTTGTTTACAACGCTGCTTTGTTTGTGATGTAGCTGAATTATTGTTTTATTAGCTTTAAGCCGTAGCTTCAACTACATTATGGTAGTAGTTTATAACACCCTACGACCTTTGACTATCTCCATACAAAAAAAATCATTTCGATCCTTCCCTCTATTGCCCCGTAAATACCGACTTGACATTTTTCTGTTTTCCCGTGAATTAAGAACTAAATCTTTTTTGAAAAAAGAACGAACGCAACAAATTTAAGATTAGCGTTCACCAGCGGTTTTATCCGCGTAATGTAATTAGCCTATAACACAAACACTATCCAATTTTTGCTTACAATTTAATATTCCTTGCAAACATTTAAGTCCGTCGCTCCAGTGCTGCCTTAAAGAGTATAAGATCTAACCCTAGCATGGTGCTCTATATTGTACTATCTCTTAATGGTAGATCCTATGTTGCCATTGAAAGACAATTGAGATAAATCTACTACGCTGGTCAAGTGACATAAGCTATGGAATATCTGCTTTAGACATACCTAATTTATTGGTTATTTCGCGACGTGGTCCTTCACCAAAAACCGGCGGAGTGAAAATCCGAACATAAACCAAAACTCATCGGCACTGGATCAATATAATGAGCCCACGAGTTCACAATTCCAAGGCAATCATTCTCCTCATAGGTCTCTACGAAATACTACTAGTAAGGCCTAGTTTGAGTAATGAATTGATAAGAAAAAGCCATGCGTTGCTTATCACCAAAAAGAAGCGTCAACTTTTACGACAGCCAATAAGACGCGATCCACCCCAAAAGCAATTCCAATTCAAAACTTATCTTCAAGCACAACAGTGTCGCTAAATAGTCACTAAACGTCACTTAATTCAATAACAGAGATCCCTATCAACCACGCCCGGTTATCTCCCCACCCCACGCCGCAATTTACATACAAATACATACAAATCGGGTACGGAACCCGAATCGGTTCCGGATCACGTGTCAGCGAAGAGAATCGGTTAAAGAGACCATTCGTTCACGCTTAATAAAGTCACAAGCTTCTCACAATACTACCGCGTGCCACTATGACTGAGCGCTCAGGAAAAAAAATACGAGGGTAGAACAGATTCCAAATTTGAATTTGATTATCGAAGTGTGCCGACTATTTATCATTTGTAATGACGCCTCGGCGGAAGGAGGACGTGCGCTCGCTAATATTGTAATCTTGTAAATGCGTTCCGTAAAATACATATTTATTGTATTTCGTATTCTGTAGAGCTATTTGAGTGGAAAATATTGTGCTTTTGGTATTGATTGTGCGTGACTGTCGAACGGTTTCGGCTTTGATATTTTATTTATTTAATTTGAGCTGACTATTTGCTAGTGTCTGATCTCTGCTGGCGTTTCTATAATTTGATTATTCCCTTTCGTATTTTTCGTATGTTCATGCAAGTTTAGGATAGTGTCATAACTTTTGACAATAATAAAATTCACACAAATGTACAAGGTTTTGATTTGCAAAGTGTAGACATTTAGAGGTAGGTAGGTAGATAAATAATATATTATGTTCATCGTTTTAAACAACTTTTGCTATGGGAGAAACTACAAAGGCCTCTGACATGGATAAAAGGCTAACACAACCGGGACCTACAATTTGACGTGTCATCCGAGCTACAAGAGCGCCCAGTTGTAAATGCAATCTCAATTTTTTCATAATCGATTCAGTAGGTCCGGAGATTATCCTCTACTCTACAACCGCACACATTACCAATTGTACCTTGTTATTAAATTAGCATAGAAGTATAGATTAGTATAGATAAATTAGTAACGGAGTTCAAAGAACCCGTCCAATACTTCGTGAGAAGAAAGAGAGTTATGAGAAGCACCGTATTTCGTACCAGAGAATGGGGTAGGTATAAGCAACGTATTTCAAGCCACCGAGCTGTAGTATTCAAATGTAGCTTGTGCCGTATTACTGTCCACATTTGTCATGAGACTGTGCATAGTGTTTATGTACAGGGTGCTGAGGGAACGTCTTGGACTTTGTGTCTTGTGACTTTGGATCATTACAGCATCAGTGAAAATTTTCTAGAGAAGATAAGCTCTTAATAAAAAACTTTTTGATTACGTTAATTAGTCTGGTTTTGAATTAGCATATAACACAGAAGCTTTGTTGTGTGTTTTGACTGTACTGTTTCCGTAACTATCGATATAACGGATCGATGTTTAATTTTTTTAAAGCTTTTATTTAACTTGCAATGTATGTATGTATAGAAAAGCTGTTATTTCTCAGTTATGGGTTAACTCTATAGTAAAAGTGTAACTCTATAGTGTTCAAAAAGATGGTTTGAATCACCTCTTTTCTAAATAATTCTGTACGTCACGTTGAAAATCTATAGCAAATGCCTATGTATTGATGATGATGAATTTACAATCATCTAGACATTAACCGCCCTTTACCACAAAAGATTTAAACACGTCTTAAACACTGTTTTACTGTTAAACATTGTCTAAAGCGTGCGTAAAACTTTTGTAGTAACACAGTTAGCAAGCAACACTGACTGTTAGTTTATAAAACCGCCATTCATCCTACGAAAAAATATTTTAATCTCAAAAATATTAATGATTTGAACAAATGTCATCTAGCCAAAATAAAAAAATGAAGTGGCCGACATCAGTCAAGTTGTAAACGTTTTAAAACCCAACCCATTAAATCCGAGCACAATAAGCGGCCTGTATAACGGCGAGCAAGGGCGCCGAGCTCTGTCCCCAATATGAATATTTTCTATTGAATTACTCACGGTTCGGTGAACTAGCAAAAATATTGTTCTCCTCGCACTTTACGAACACCCTGTGAAGTTTCCACACTCGCAATCTTGGGTGCGTGCTTTAATTTATTGTATGTGTGGGTACAATGTGGACTTCACAAGATATGTGTTTGTACTTACAATAAAATTCATATCATTAAATCGTGCTGTATGCAAGCCGCTTCTAACCAGTGTTATTGGCGATCTATAGGGTAGAACTATGTCTACCAGTAGCTGACTGACGGAACAGATATATGGACAGACTTCAGAGCGAACCCATTCAACTTTGCTACATTTTTAGGGTTTGTATTGTATTGTATTGTATTGTATTTATTAATTTGCATAGTATACATAGCATTCTTACACTAAGTACATACCCTGCCTAATAGGGCATAGCAAACATTGAAATATTAAAAATTACTTACTAAACCTATGTTATTTTAAATATATACTAATAACATAATACCTAGTACACATTTTACTTACAAAACATCATCAGGCCGTATTACAAGTTACTATTTTTACTATTAAATGTTACTATAATTTAATTTTATCAGTGAGGTACTCGTCTAAACTGTAATAACATTTGTTTATTAATAATTTTTTGAGATTTTTATGGAAAGTTTTTTCATCATGTTCGTCTTTTAAGTGGGTAGGTAGAGCATTGTATATTTTTATAAGCATGTATTCTGGACCCCTTTTCATAATTTCAAGCTTTGGTTCTGGTGCTATTAGCTGATTTTGTCTTCGGGTATTTGTGTTAAAAGTGAAAAGATTTAGGTGTTTTTTTACAAACATTGCTGCTTCTAAAATGTAAATACAAGGCAGTGGTAAAATTCTTTGCTCATTAAAATGGGGTTTACAGCTGTTACGTCGGCGAATATTTACCAAGATACGGATGCATTTTTTCTGCATGATAAAAAGGTCCATGGCATTTGTACTGTTGCCCCATATAATAATACTGTATTTTAACCAGGCATTTGCGTAAGCGTAGTATGCACTGGTCGCTGTTTTTAAATTAGTGTTTGCTTTAAGGATAGATAGGGCGTAAACAAATTGAGATAACTTTGTTTTGATTTTTTTAATATGGCTTTTTAAGTTCAAATGTGAGTCTATGTCCACTCCCAAAAGTGTGAAATTATTAGTTATATCAATATTTAAGGATTTTGATACGGTTTTTAAGTTTAGAGGATTTTTTTGATAGGGGTGAAATTGTATTAGTTTAGACTTTTTTGTATTCAATTCTAGGTTATTTAATTCCATCCAGGATTGGACTTGTCTATAGGTATCTTTTATTTGATTTAATGAGTCAGTTTCGGATGTGCACTTGAAAATCAGTGACATGTCATCGGCAAATAAGATGCAGGGAACGTTTAATGTTTTTGGCAGGTCGTTTATATATACCAAGAACAATACACAGCCAAGCACGCTACCCTGTGGAAGGGACCAGTTTAGTGTGAGTAGTTCTGACTTAATGTTATCTTTCAGTGAATTATTTTTGTGAAAAAATGGTATTTCTACCAGTTGTTGTCTGTTTGATAGATATGATTTTAACCAATTTAGGGCTTTTCCTCTTATGCCAGTATCATGCAATTTTGACAGTAATATTTTATGTGATACTTTATCATAGGCTTTTTTCAAATCTAGTAGAAGTCCAACTGCGTAATGTTTTTCTTTTATATAGTTTAAAATTTTTTGTATGTATTTGTAGAGAGCAAGGGTGGTAGAAGATTTTTTCCGGAAGCCATATTGATTATTATCAAGTAGTTGGAATTTATCTAGAAATGAATATATGCGGTTAGACACTATGGTTTCAAATACCTTTGACATTGCTGGTAATAACGCTATTGGTCTGTAGTTGCTCACATCATCAGGTTTTCCGGATTTTTTTAGTACAGGTCTCACTTTAGCTATTTTAAGTTTTTCAGGGAAGCATTCTTGTTCTATTGATTGATTTATAAGTATTGTTAAGGGAAGAGTTAATTCTTTTATGCACGTTTTAATTAGGGAAGGAGGTATATCATCTATTCCTGCACTATGCTTATTTGGAAGTTTTCGGATAGTCTTAAATACTTCTTTTTCTGTGACTGGTGCCAAATACATGGAATTTGACACTGAACTTTGAATGTCTTTGTTGTCATCTATATTTTTAGGGTGCACTGGTTTTCCTATTGAAGTAAAATAATTATTAAATTCATTAGCTATTGAAACAGGGCAAGTTATAGTGCTGCAGTTAGTTTTTAACTCGATATTTGCGTTTTTCTGAACAGGTTTCTTGTTTGTAGTCTCTTTGATTATGTTCCACATTGTTTTTATTTTGTTTGTTGATTTGTCCATTCTTTTTATATTGTTTAATTTTTTTGAACTTTTTACACATTTTTTTAGTATTTTCTGGTACTTGTCGTGGTATTGTTTCAGAATATTATTTTTTGTACCATTTATTATTGTTTTCAGAGCTCTTTTATGTTGACAAGACTTTTTTATACCTTTTGTGAGCCAGATATTTTTAACGGTGTTCTTTAAGGCTACCTTTTTACATGGTATGTGGGTGTTTAGTAAGTTGTTCAGTGTATTATCGAATTTATTGTAATTTTCATTGACGTCGAAATCTTCGTGTATTATTTTATTCCAGTTTATTTGAGAGAGTGCATTTTTGAAACTTTTGATATTTGATTCACTGAAGAATCTTTTATTTATAAATACTTTACTTGGGTATTGATTTTTATTAGTGGTTGATTTAAATTTATAGTGGAGAGCTTTATGATCGGAGATGCCATAATCTAAAACATCTGTAGTGCAATTTTGCCCATGGTTTGTGAAGAGTAGGTCTATACACGTGGAAGTCTTGGATGTCTCTCTTGTGGGGAGAGTTATTTTTTGGTGTAAGTTATTTTCGAGCATTATATCTATTAATTTTGAGTAATAGTTAGGTTTTTTTTCTTTATCTATGTTGAAATCTCCGCCTATTACTATATGCTTCTTAGTTTCTAGTTTAGTTTTTGCTAAGAGTTTGTCTAAAATCTCAAAAAATGTTTCTATCTTACGGTCGTTGCGATATATAGTTATTAATAGTAAGTTTTCTTTAGGTATTTCGACAGCACATATTTCTACATGAAATTCAAGTGACAGTTTCATAAAGTCTATTCTCTCTTTGTACTCAATATCTTCACGTAACAGAATGGCTACACCGCCTTGTCGGTGTAATTTCCTGTAAAAAGCTGCAGCAAAAACAAATCCTTGTATTTGAATCAAATCTTTTTGTTGATCAGTGATCCAAGTTTCGGATAAACCTACGACTTGTAAATCTTTATTTTCTTGAAGCGTGTTTTCGAGAAGATGTGTTTTGTTTTTTATGCACTGTGCATTTTGAAATATTATTTCAAAATCCACGAAAGGGCGTCTTTTTCTTATATGCCTGTCTTTTGGGAGCTGGCTTCTTAGTTTTAGGTTGCAGGTCTTCGCAGTCTTGGCTTACTATACTATCCGTATTTGTAGTTTTGTTTGGGCTTTGGTAGTGTAATATATCATGGGGGGGAGTAATGCTTTTCTCTGGTGTTTGTGTCATATTTTCAAGCAGTGAAATCTTATCAAGATCTGATTCTTCGGGGTTAAGGTTTTTTTGTCTGTATATGTATTTTTCTCCATTTACATATAGTATGTTATTCCTTATAACAGCATAATTTCCTTTTTTTCTTTCTTCAATCAATATTTCTGTAAGTTGTTTCCTTTCTTGTATTTCTGTTTCAGTCAGGAATTCTGAGATCGCTAATCCTGAGTTCTTGAAGTATTGGCTATTATTTAAAATATATCTGGTCATCCTCTTACTTAAAAGTTCGATTATTAGCGGCCTTTTGTGTCCTCTTTTGCCGATGCGGTTTAGGTCTTCTATATAGCCGGTAAGGTCTACTCTTAATAGGTCTCGAAAGATATTGGTAACACGTCCATAGAGGCTAGATTCTTCTTCCTCATATTCTTTCAATCCGTATAAGACGAGTTTTTTGCTAACGTTATCGTCATTTTTTATTATCTTGTTGTATGTGCCTGATTTTAGATCGGCCAAGTTCTGTTTCAATTGTGTGTTTTCTTTTTCAAGGGCTAATATTTTATTTTGGATTTGGGTTATTTCTGTTTCAATTTTTTGTTGTTGTGAACTGGTGTTTTTTTTATGTGCAGCAATATCTTGCTCTAATTTATATACTGCTGCGCCAATTTCCTTATGGATCGAGGATTTTATCTCTGTCATTTTGGTTAATATGTGCTTGGTGTGGCTTTCTAACTTCTGGTCAAGGAGAGCACTTATTTGCTCTAGTGTTACGTTGGTTTTTGAGCTGGGACCGGGAACTGGTGATTCAGGCCTTTGTGTATCGCCTGGGATCGAAATGTTGTCTTGTAGATATTCGTCAATTTCTGACTTTTCAGTGCTATTACATGTTCGTTTAGATCGAACCGGAGTATCGTCGTTATTTTTTGCACAACGCTTAGCGATGCAACATTCGGGACATATCCAGGTGCGTTCTAAGTCGTCCAACTTTGCTACGTAAAATTCCTTATGAATGTTGACACATGAGAAATGGTACTGTTTTTGGCATTCTGTACAGTATAAAATCTCTTTCAGTATTACGTGGTTACAGCACGCTGCGCATTCCCTCATTTTTATAAAATAGAGAACAATCTTAATTTGGCTGTGAATAAATTGCTCCTGTGCGTATCAATCGAGTGAGTAGAGTAGCAGGAATTCTCCGAACTTGCAAGGTCAAGGACCGTAACCTAGGAGACGGGCTGGCGATGTCACGCGCACGCGACGAATGCACACTTTTGTTAACTATAATAATAATAACCAATTTCTAATGCGCTGGTATTTTGGATTGGTAAATCACTGGGTAAATCAATATAAAATGTCGTAATCGTATTTTTGCAGTTCTAGGGACACTTTAAATATTGTTAGTTCTTCAGTATTGTACCTACTGTGTGGTATGGATGTAGTTTTAATAACTAATCACTTGCAATAAGCAGGTATAGGGAGTTCATAGTCACTCACTTTATAAAAATGGTTTTCTTGTTTCATTTTGGATAGTTCGAGTTTGATAACACTGGTACTTACACCTTTTTTGTAACACTTTAATGGCACTTGTTGTATTTTTATTACGTAAAACACAGTTTTTGAATTTTAATCGAATTTTAAACGGGAGATGTTTCGCGCGGTGACGCGACGCTGATGTTTTTTATCATGATGTCATAGCCTTGTGAAATGTACTCTCGTTAGTTCTTGTTTTTAAGTGTGTACTTAATACGAATTGATTTAACTCCGGGTTCCGTACCTCAAAAGGAAAAATCGGAACCCTTATAGGATCACTTTGTTGTCTGTCCGTCTATGTGTATGTCAAGACTATTTATCTCGAGAACGCGTATATCGAGTTGAAATTTAAACTGTATACGTATATCAATGAATTCTTGCTATTGTGTAAAAGAAAAACTTCTCAGTTGTCGTTTATAAAAGTTTAAAAGAGTCGTTTATGTCGTAAAAAACCGCATAATTCGACACACAAGAATCAAAACCTACAAGGTACTTACCGTTGACATAGAACTATGAAATTTCGCGAGAAGCATTGTCTCATAGTACACATATAGGAATAAATCTGAAAACTGTACATTTTTATTTACATCACAAAAAAATAGGGCCTCAAAATTCACAAAATATGGGCTCAAAATTCAAAGTGAGTAAATCGTATCATGAAAGGAGTCATATAAAAGAACTTCATTAGCACATGCTAAAACAGGTTTTTAATTATTTTAAAAAGGGTCGTGTACCGAACCCTCGATGTGTGAGCCTGACTCGCACTTGTCCGGTTTTTTTATTTATTTATTTCTTGTTATCACCATAGCCCCGCACATTTGTAAGTAGTACTAATTTTTAGCACGCTATTTACTTTAAGTATTTCTCTATTCCGCGGACGTATTCTAGAATATAATTGATCAACTTTTACTCTTACCTTGAAGTAGCAAAAAATCAGCTGTTCTATACTAAGAATTATCTAGCTGTTCTATATTGATAAAATATATAGAGTAGCCGATTTTAGGAGATTTCAGGGTTGGTCCTTAAAATTGGATATAATGATAAAGTTCTAGAATATGTCTGTCAGCATCGCGTTGTCTAGAAATACGTGAGAAAGTGTTGACATAATTATATTGACCTCAAAAGGGATGATTTACACCATCGGCATCGTTATAAAAACTCTCGAAGACGGAATTCAATGACAACAAATCATTTGTTTCATTAATATATTTTGTCGACTCTGAATTGCCATTATTTATACATTTTAAGGTTCGAAAAAACGAGACCCTATTACTAAGACTCCGCTGTCCGTCTGTCTGTCTGTCACCATCCTGGATCTCATGAACTGTAATAGCTAGAACGATGAAATTTTCACTGGTAACGTATTTCTCTTGCCGTTTTAACAACTCATACTAAAAATAGAAAAATAAATATTTAAGGATACGGATAAGGATTCCCCATACAACAAACCTGACTTTTAGACGTTTTTCACTCGATTTTAATAACGGTAACAGGTAGATAGATGCTTGATATATTAAGTGGTATATTTCTTTCAAAAATATTTAACAATATAAAAAAATATATATTTAGGGGGGCTTCCATACGGTGCTTTAAGGTGAACTTCCGAAAAAAACGCCTGTTCAATCAATTATCTTAGGATTGACAGTCACTAAGATGAAGATGCCATCCATCCATCAGCCAAAGGACGTCCACTGCTGGACATAGGCCTCCCCTATGGATCTCCAATAAGACCGGTTGACAGCGGCTTGCATTCAGCGAGATCCTGCGGTCTTAATGAGGTCATTTGTCCACCTTGTGGGTGGACGTCCTACGCTGCGCTTGCCGGTACCTGGTCTCCACTCGAGAACTTTCCGACTCCACCGGTCATCAGTCCTCCGCGCTATGTGCCCTGCCCATTGCCATTTCAACTTGCTAATTCGTTGGGCTATGTCTGTAACTTTGGTTCTTCGACGGATCTCCTCATTCCTGATTCGATCCCGCAGAGAGACTCCGAGCATAGCCCTCTCCATAGCTCGTTGGGCTACTTGGAGCTTACTAATAAGGCATACTAATAAGATGAAGATGCACCCCGCTGAAAATAATTCTCGCGGCGCTCATGTAGCCTATAAATTATTGTAGCACGCTTAGGTAGTCTCGAGGTAGTCCTAGGTAGGTAGGTACTATGGCTACGATGATATGTTGTAATGTTGCTGTTATGTTACTTTAAGGTACCATAAAAATCTGATACCAGTGAAACCAAAAATGGCAGTAAGCTTGTCTAGGACTCTAAACCGTCCTAGACAAACTTACTGCAATTTTTATGAACTAAGTAAGTAACCACATTCTGCCGGATATTAGCCAGAAATTTAGTTTAAGATGTAACGTACTTAGCCCTGAAGGTTTATCAGTACAAGTTTCACGTCTTACATAGTCCAGTTCGTATTTATTTTTATTTTATTTATTCATTCACAAAATAAATCACAAACGTTACGAAAGTTTAACTTAAAAATATAAAATTATGATCTGGATTGTAATTGAAATGCATGTGTACACTGAACACAGAAAAAGTAATTGAATGAGAAGACATAGGCTGTTGGTTTCGTTAGAAAATGTTAATTGCAAATAGGTATATAGAAAAAAAAAGTGAAAACAGGATATAAAGGAAGAATAACTAACAAATTGGAGTACGCACTCAGCAAGCGGATTCCGATGTGCGAACTCTATGCTATCAGACGTGTTTTTAGTAGCCAGGCTTCGAGCAAATATCTATAGAGTCATAATTGTGCAAAAAAGTGTCCGAGCCGAAACCCTGCCCAACCTACGTAGTGGGCAGGGTTTTTAGTTAGTCGTAGAGCGATTGCAAGCCAATGACAACGCCGCGCGATGACAAAGTGGTCGGTTATAAGCTCTAATTAGGTGACATAACGGCCAGATTTGAGAAAACGGGTCATTGTGAAACATGAAGTCGGTATGTATGGCGGCGCTCGGACATTTTGTTACTAGTTTCACTTAGGGACTGTGATATTTGACTCTGTAGATATTTGCTCAAAGTAGCCAGGCAAAAAAACACTTGCTTAATGTAAAGTGTAAATTTTGAAAAAATAATATAATATTGAGCCAAATCAATATATAAGAACCATCAAAGTTTTTTGGCGGGAACGCGGAAAAATCATGTCGCCTCATTGTATTATTTTGTTAAACTTGTGTTTTTATCAGTGATAATTAGTGAAAAATGGTGGTATTTCGTTGATTATGAGCTGATTTACGTTCATGAGTGTAGGCAAGTGATATAATGTGACGTATCATGATGTTCCGTGTTGTTACCAAAACTCCATAGACGCCTTTAGTAAAGTCTCCACTGCTTTACTGAGGTATGACTTGGACTTGACAGCGACTTTATTGGACTATGACGAGACTACGACAGTGACTATTATAACTATTACTACTAGTGATAAAATACTATCAAAAATTATTAAAACTTAATACTTGACACTGGCAAATGCACAATAATGCGACGCCAAAACTAAGAAGAAGAAGAAGCACATACGAACTGCAATAAATAAATTTACAATTTGATTATGGAGCAGTTAGTATTGAAAACAATCTGTGATTCCCATAGTACAATTCGCCACGGCACACGACCCAGTGGTCCAGCGCGGTCCACACGCCGCGCTAATTCGGGCGCTAACATGAGAACAGCGTGGTTCGCAGGCGTTTAGCCACGCCGTTTAGCCACGCAGTTTAGCCACGGCCGCTTAGCCACGCTGCGTTGATGGCTGTAATGTAGTAATAATGTTATCATCAGTCATTTAGCATGAATTGTAATTTTTGATCGTAGTAAATTCTCATTTTAAATAAAAAAAAATCGCAAATATAGCATGACCGACTTCACCCGCGTACAGAATTCGCGAATATTTCGCACGGATCGATTTAGCATTTTTCACATTATTGTTGATTTATCAAAAATGGCTCAGCTGATTTCGATAACAATTAAATGAGACCAACTTCGAAGTATATTCTTTCCAGTAAAAAAAGAATTATCGAAATCAGACTACTACGTAAAAAGTTATGCGTGGTTATATACTCATAAAAAAATATATGCGTGTATATATTTTCAAATTGAGTACCTCCTCCAGTCCGGTTCGTCGGTCAATTAACTAAAACTAAAAATAACTTGGAATATGGTATACTTATTTTTATTCACTTAGGCTCTGGTATGAGCGAAGGCATTTCTAGTGGTTAACGTTCTATAAGTAGGTACATGAATTAAAAAAAAAATTTTGAATAGGTAGGTACATAATTATTTTTTGCAAAAAATAGCATAAATGAACTCACCGGTGTACAGAATCATTACATAGTATAAAACAAAGTCGCTTTCTGCTGTCTGTCCCAATGTATGCTTATATATTTAAAACTACGCAACGATTTTAATGTAGTTTGTTTTAATAGATAGAGTAATTCAAGAGAAATGTTTACATGTATAATACAACTGTGCGAAGCCGGGGCGCATCGCTAGAACGCAAATATTATGCACGGATCGATATTATGCTCGGATCGATTTTCATATTATTATTGATTTATCAAAAATAGCTCAGCCAATTACGATAAAATTTAAATGAGAACAATTTCGAAGTATACTCTTTCCAATAAAAAATAGTTATTGAAATTGGACAACTATGAAAAAAGTAAGGCGTGGCTATACACAAAAAAAAAATATGCGTCGAATTATACCTCCTCTGGTGGTTCGTCGGTCAAAAATTGAGAAGGATTTTGTTCCCGAAATTACAATATATAATATTATTAGACATGTATGAAGTAAAGTATTTGATTTGAGGAATTAAGTACTTCTTTATAAATCCAAATAGAAAATGTGTACGATCAGTAATGTACTGTTAGATCCGTACCATTCTCATAACTGTACTTACCTAATTGGTGTATTATTGATTAGGTACAAAGACTTAGATTAGAGAATAATTGGTTAAGATTTTACGAGTATGGTTTACGGATTCATCCGATTCTATAAGTATTTCTTTTATATTTTCTGCCAAATTTCACTACGTAGAAACTAGAACAATTCCCCTAATACAACTTCGCTCACTAGCCTTATACCCGCGGTTTCTCCCTAGCTTTGTTGTCTTTGACCCTCACCGACCTATAAACCATATCCATGGTGAAATCAATTCGATCCGTCGCTTTTTTGCTGCGTGAAAGAGTAGGTAACAAACAAACCAAAAAAGACTTTCGGATTCATAATATAGTAGCATTATATATCTAGTAATAATACTTCCACAGGATGAATGGCTCATAAATATCTCAGAATCGCGCTGGATACAAGTCGCTTTCAACCGGTCTTACTAGAAATTTATAAGGGAAGCCCATGTCCATCAGTGGTCGTTTTATATTGAGAGTCGTTTTATATTGCTAAGATGACGAGGATGAATACTGGTATAGGTTCGCAGGCGCTTAGCCACGGGTACTTAGTCAAGTTAAGGGTCACTGCTTAGTTACGTTCAGTTGATAGCTGTGGTGATAAATTACTTTTATTTACATATATACAAGGCTTAGAGAGTAAAGTTTGTTAAATATGAATAATAACAATAACAGAAAATAAAATATATACACCTACTTAAAAAATTAATCAAATAACCCGCCCCTTATCGTTCCTGGTGTAAAAGTGCCCATAACGCTTGCTGCATTGCCGCCTTGGATGGCGATGGACATTCTTTGCACCAGAAACAAGGTACAACGGGAATCACCTCCTCTTTCCCGAATCCTGTGCCCTATTTCACAAGTTAACATTTTGGCCTCAGCGCCCCAGCTACCCATGGTCTCCACGGCAACGGGCACGAAAAAATAGCTGGGCACCATCGCCGCGTACTTCAACACCTTTTTATTGGCGGCGTCCTCAGCCGCTGCCGCTGGAGTACGGATGGTGAGACAAAATAACATCATCATACTTAGGATTATGTTATTTACCTACCAGCTAGCATTAAATTAATAATAAATATGTAAATAGGTATATTCTTTGGTAAAGTGGGACGTAAACCCAAACTGCGATATGGTTATGCACGTTGGTTCAAATCCCTAGTGCTGGGGTCACGACGAACTTTTTAAATAAAATCGATTGCTCTGAGTATTTTATAAATAACAAGAGATAATAGACGATTTAAAAATAATCAAGTTTTGATATTGGTGTAGAGAAAAAAATGAGAGTTGATAATAATTTGTGTAAACTTATGCTTTAATAGGCAAGATGACTGGGTATAAAAAATCAATAATATAATAAATCCGTACGTTAGATTATCAAAAAATAATGGACACGTATTTTTTATTTTGTCAATAAAACAACAAGTGACAAAGATAAACCTTGTCAAAGTTTGGGAGTGGGGGGTCGTGACGTCATTTCTGTTATAGTTTGTATGGCACTTGTGACATTTTTTGAAAGTCTATCTGACGAACTAATTATATTTATTTTAGTCACTATGCCTATTGTATTGGTCAATAATAATCCGCAGGTAGGTACATACATATCCCTTCTTATACTGCTTTTGTAGAACGAAATTTACCTACTTAGGAATATTTAGGCTTCCTTTTAGAATATTTACGAGTATTAATAGCCGTATCTTCATTTAACAACCAAACTTTAGCCTGTATTAATATAATTTATCGAATCTGCCAAGTAAATAAGTTTAAAGTTTAAAACCATATTAGAGTATACTTTTCAGAAATCTAAATAATTTAATAACGCAAAGATGTCAAAAGTTTAACTTAAACACTAGAAATATAGAAAAATCTATTATTTACACATTAATTTCAATTAAACATTATCTTTTATCGCAAGTAAGTCCGCGTTTGACCACCAACCGCCTGACGATAAGCAACCTAACATAACAAATTAATATTTATTTACTTTTGCTGTGTTAAATTTGAAAATGAAAACAGAAAGTTATCATATTAAATCATGACATTAAATTATAATAATAGATTCTTTATCAATACAGCGGAGATAAATTATAGGAGGGTTGTGATATCTTTATTTCTACCCTCTCTACCGCGCCGCGATTTGCTGCGCTACGGCGTGTTATAGATTCATTGTAGAGCTGGGAAACTAGGAGCTAAATTATGACTATAAGAATACAACAGGCATGTCTGTTGGGTATAAAAATCATTAGGTATTACAATTACTGCGTTAGTTCAATTTAAAAAAAAATTGAACGCGTATTTTTTCTTTTGTCAATCAAACAATAGTTTGAAAGACAACAAAGATGACAAGGATGAACCAAAAAAATTATGAGTGGTGAGCTCGTGACGTCACTAGTGTGGAACATTTGTTAGTAGACTAGTGACGTCATACGGAACTTTAACGGGCTAAATTCTCACAATAATACGTTTGTAATATTTTTTGATAACCTATTTGACGGACTAGACGTATTTTTAGATAATTATTGATATGGACACCTACTCTATAATCGATTTTTATGAATAAAAATATCACCGTGTTCTTTAGTTTACTGGTATAAGTAAGTAAATATATTTCCTAACCAAAAAATTGTAAACTTATTTTGAAAACATTGACTAATAACGAATATTTTAAGTCATTTTATTATTATGCGACTAATAAAATTAAACAAATAGTTCGAGATTCTTAGATATTTTATTTTTTGTCTACTAGAATTGTGATATTACATTATTTACAAAATAAATACTAAGCTAATATTGCACATAGAGGATATAATTAATTAACAATAACGATCTTAACTAACAATAAACAATTTAAAACAATTGTGATAAGTGGAGCTTCAAAATCTATCGGTGGAGTGCCTAAAGTTAAAACACTGATCTATTAAACACTTACATTTAAAATGCCGTGCGAATTTACATAAATACTTCATTTATGGACGAGGGAGCTGGCGTTGTGGGGAAAGAATTGTTTACCCTTCTTGTAGCCCTGCGAGGGCGACACGTCATCCATGTCCCCTTCTTTGTCTTGATGAGCTGTCATATGTCTGGTCAAATGGTGTCTTTCTCTAAAACTCTCATTGCAAACAGGGCATTTTAGCTTTTCCTCTCTCTTTCTCCTATTTGGATCAGTCGTCGTCTCGCTCTTGTGGTGAGTCCGCATGTGATACACCAAGTCAGATGTCATCCGAAAACTGATACTGCATTTAGCGCAAACGTTCTGAGCCGGCAACGAAAATGCAGCCAATGTTGGAGGTAGCAAGGTGCTCAATATAGCAGCAGCGGGGTTGGCAATCAACGGACTGACTGGCTCTCGAGGCGGTCCAGAGAATTTCATAAAATCTGAACTTGGCTGCTGAAAATTCTGCACTCCAAATGGATATGACGACCCTGCTTGAAGATATGGAATGTCTGGTCGAAATGGCAGAAAATTTATCTTGTTTGGTGATATTTGAATATTTTTTGCTTCTGTTTTTGAGGGGTATTCCATATTTTTGTTAAACGTCGCAGGTCGTTGCACCCCTTGCTCTGGGTAATTAGGCGACGACGAAGGGACACTTTGCCCTTTGAAGAAATTTCCACTATTTAGCAAATGAGCTGGAGTTAGTAAATTATTGAAGCCGGGTGATTTGTTATAGGAACTAGTCGGTGGAGTCGCATTCAAAGGAGGACTGACTGAATTCTGGTACAAAAGGTTGTCAGGACTCACCGATGGGTTTGGCGATCGCATGTTATAGTTGGACACTTTTGTAAAAGCACTTTTCGGAGACATGTCAGTTTTATCCATGAATCTGTTTTCAAATCTAGCCCGAGACTGCATACTTATTAAAGTCGGGTCGTCGAAAATTTTGTTTTTATATTCGGGTAAAAACTTTGGAGTCCGTGCTGCACTCTCGTTTGAATTGGGACGGCTCCGTGAGCGGTCGGAATTTTCGGAGTCACTACAGTAGGTGGACTTGCCTGGATACTCGTCCGTTCCGACGTCGATATTGATGTCAGAGCTGAAGCTTGGTGATATGTTGTTGTTGCCTCGAAGCCTTTCTTCTTCCTGCTCTTTAGGTTCAGAACTTGTATCATTCGAATACTCGTGGTGTTTGTAAATATCTGGAATCCTCTTCGGAGACTGCTCCCATTCTTCGTTTTGAAACAATTGTTTAGAAACTCTCAACTGCCTTTCTGGTGGCTTTTGACGCGACTTGTCATCTGGCATCATCAAAAAAGCAACGTCAAAAGATCTCTTCGAAGCTTTTGCTGGATTCAAAACCGTCGACTGCATATCGGATTTATTAATATGTGATATATTAGCACTTTCGATACTCAAATTAGTTTCTTTAGAATCGGGTGAAGCTTCTTTATAACTTTGATAATTATTATGAACGTCCATTGTCATTGTTCAAACATTTAATTTCTCGCACTAGCAACGAAACTTTTTACACTTATATCGCGATACGTTGTGGGATAGACGCGTGCGTACTACCCGCCGGCTGTCGTACAAATGCGAGGGAAACATAAGGGTGAAAATATATAAGTGGGGTATAAAGTACTGGAAGCAGAGGCTTCGAAGTTAGGAAGGCGTGGCGGGATCAGCCAATGAGCTGCGAGCGAGAGGCGTGTGAAGAACCGGTCGGCCAATGAGAGAGGTTCGTCCCGATGGAGAGCAGGAGAGCTCAATCACCAGGTCAAGATAATAATAACTGCCGAGAATTGAGAGCGCATTGAGTTTGGTAGGGTCAGCCGCGCAATCGCGGGAAATTGTCAAAAAGTTTAGCTCAATTTTTGACGTGTATGGTTGGCAAAATATGAAGTTCAACTTTTGAAATTTGATATTAATGTCTCAACAAAAACACGTTTACCAAACATTTTTTTAACAAATTATCAACTTTGTCTAAATTTTACTAGGTAAGTACAATAGAAAATTAGCGTATTACGAGTATAGTTAATTATTACTTATTATTAAATAAGCGATCAATTTGCAATAAAAATAAAACAATTTCACGACTTTGTACTCATATCAAACAATGAGAAATAAAACTGATAACGTCCAATAAAATAAAAATAAGTTAATCGATAAAAAAGTTTCCCGCCGTTATATTCTATTTATCTCGTCCAAACATGGCGCTCGAGAAACTCAAACGATTATGATTGCAATAAATATGTTTTATATGTCGCATAAAAAATGATACTTCGTCCATAGAAGGCCTAACCCCCGAGTGTATGGATGAGATTGCGTATAATGCTATTAACACAGACGCTTCTCCTCAAATTGATATCCTACTAGGAAACTTTCCACTTGAAATTGAACTTTCTGATTCAAAACATAAAGCTGATAACCCCATGCTAGATGATGAAGCTAATACAAAAATTGGTGTCAAAGAAAAAACAACTCTAATTTTAGCTTTCGAAGGCTTAAAATTTACTGCAGTTTAAAATATAGAGAAGCTAAAAGAAGACCCAAATGAGTTCTGTTCGGTAGTGGGTAACGATAATAAGATGGGTGCAGACGTTAAAGGAAAGCCATTTGTCAGATTTTAGCCATTTTTTTCGCCATTCGTTCGCTCTCAATGAAAATCTGTTCCATTTATTTTGCGGCAGGCGTTAATGAGATTTTTAGAGAAATATTTTTGGGGAGCTTTAGATTTGGCGATAGGAGTTACTTGAAAAATATTTCTTTTTAGGTTAAGAACGTTTCAATATGAATTTAATATAGGTTGAATCAAGAATAAGTCTACCATTGATGACTTTTTTATGATGCAGAGTAAGAAGTTTAAATATAAAATTGATTTAACTATCGATGGCTCATTAGTGTATTCTGCTTATTCTGTACAAAGTTACAATAATGTAATAGTATTTACGAGTACTTATATAATTTATTAGCTGTGCCCGACTCATATACCTACTCATTTACTTTTTATTCATGACAGATAATTGTTACAAACGTCAATTCAATTAATCATACAGTACAGTTCATAATCAGGTATATCAAGTAAAAAATTAAACAAAATGAAAAAAATATTATAAAGTAGTCTACGATTTTGACTTAGGTAACTATTCTTTATAGTTTTCTTTTTTAAACTTTAAGTATCTAGTTTCCAAGAATATCAATAAATTTAGACCATACTGGTCTAATTGTTTACATAGATATCTGTGATGTTTATATATTTGTTTTTTTTTTTTTACAATTGAGTGACGTATTGCCCTATACAGTGGCAGTACAGCGACGACGTGTCAAATCAAGACAAAGTTATGACGAGGAATATATCACTTCACATGTAGACAAAAAATATGTTGTGGTGCGTATGCTAGCTGGTACAGCTATTCTGAGATAATAATAATAATAAATATTAGGGAAATCTTACACACGGTCTCTGACCCCAAACTAAGCAAAGCTTGTGATATGGCCAGAGACTGGTATACTACATACATGTACTTATTTTAAATACATACTTATATAGATAGTATCTAAATATATGTGGTAAACATAGATGTTTGCTCTGTGTCTGGGTACACAGAGCAAACATCTATGTTTACCACATAAATGCTTGCCCTGGGTGGGAATCGAACCCACGCCTCTTTGATCCAGAAGTCAGATTCACTAACAACTGAGCCACCGAGGCAGTCTTGATCAGATATGGAGACAGACAGACAAAACTCTTTATTTACAACCACAATTGAAAAATAAACACTATTTACACATATACGATAATAAATATGATTATAAAGTGGCGGCCTTATCACCCATGGCGATTTATTCCAGGCAACCTTACGATCTGAAATCAGGTTACCTCATTTTCGATGGAAACATTCTCCGTCTGTCTGTCTATTTGAGACAGTTATCTAATAAACGTGTGGGGTTACTTTACTAACATGAAATTAATTAATATTGATTACTCATACTCAAGTATGAAATTTCTTGAAACTGGGACGTAATCAGCAAGGAAACCTGATCCAAATATACCTACCTATGATTATAGCTCTTTATACCAAACTTTTCTTATGTATAAAGTTTAAAGGTTATGTACTCGTAACCTAAATACTTCCACTGACCTGCCCCCCGACCACCCAAGCAATAGCAATCGTTTATGACTTCATTTTAGTCATTTGGCACCGCCTATGTGACGTTAGCCATCAAAGTTGTTCATTCAACGATTGCTTTCGCAATCCGCGCAAAGCAATTGATGGCTAACGTCACATAGGCGGTGCTAAATTACTAAAATGAAGTCATAAACGATTGCTATTCCGATTGCTATTGCTTAGGCGGTCGGGGGGCTGGAGTCATTAAAAAATAAATAAAAAATCTATTTAGTTATACATACTAGTTACTAGATTATAAGTACATCCTACTTCCTACTAATACTATAAACGCGAAAGTTTGTGAGTACATGGCTGATGTTGTTACTTCATGTCACTCCTTGTTTTGTGCGTGCAACAAACGGCTGAACCGATTTAGGTGAAATTCGGTATGAAGGTAGCTTAGACCTTGGACTAACACATAGGCTACTATCTTGGGATCTCGGGATATCGCGGGTAACACCGCGGGGCGCAGCTAGTTTTCTACAACTGTAATTTCTTTGTGCGTCACGGAGTTTTGTCAAAATTTCCCTAGATGGCGTTAGTAGTTGAAAAATTTGCCGGTGGTGTCATATTTATTTCGGTAGAAACGTAGGATACGTTGCGCTTTCCGATACGTAGTTTTCATTCGTGATCTTTTCCGCCCTATCAGCTATTAGTTCTAAGAGCTATGTGCCTTGCCCATTGCTATTTCTATTTGCTAGTCAGCTGGGCTCTGTCGGTAACTACAGTTCTGAAAATATTATCATTGCAAAAAGATATAATATAATAGGATAATAATAATATTATCTATATTATATTACCTATTAATATATTATATTCCTATACTCGCAAAGAGTCCATAGCACGTTGGGCTATTATTTACATACAACACATCCTTTATGACGATGCTATTGCTGATAATAGTTTTATTTTTTTTAGATTATTTTTGTTAGGATTCAGTAGGGGACATTTATACATACAATAAATGTTTTACTATGGTACCCTAAAGTGTCACGTTCTCGAGATACTTAGAACTTTGCGATCTTTACAACCAAATATCTCAAGAATGTGACACTTTAAGCCACTTTATCACCCTTCGTGAGTAGGCCTACGTCCTGCAGTGGACTATTAAATGGCTGATACAGTACAAGCCACTTTAGGGTATCATAACACTGCACATCTATTGTTTGTATAAGTGTACCCCTACCCATATAATTATATTAGTTTCATTGTGCGCGGAAACTTATAAAAAAAACATAATGGCGGTGAGTGGATATATACCAGCTTCCATAAAAATATGTCCAAACCCCTGTTGATGTTTTTATTTATTTTATACTGCTCTATTTGCCTAGAGATATTTTAATCTCTATATTATTTGCATTATTAGAATTTCTTTATTTGAATTCCTATATTGCTTCGATTATTAGAATTTCTTTTCTATATTAGTAGTCCTATATTTCTCAGACTGAAACTCCTATTGTTTAGACCAAAGTTCCTATATTGATTAGACTAAATTTCTCTATTTGAGTCAGACTAAATTTCCTATATTGTTTGGACTAGATTTCTTAAGCTTTCTATACTTACTGTTAAGATTATTAGAATTTAAATTACAATTCCTATACTGCTTAGATTATAAGTAACGATAATATAAGTTACGTAATGGCAATAACTCTAATGTAAACTCTAACATAAACTCGTAGAACCAAAGTCTAACTTAGCAATGCACAGTTCTAGCTCAAATTCTATGGCTATAAAAATATTTAATAAATTGCCAAATAATCTAAAACATATCGAAAGAGAAAACTGTTTCAGACAACAACTAAAAATAATCCTTTTATCGAAATGCTGTTACACATTAGACGAATTTATTTACCGATAATCTAGAAAGCATAATAATAAATCGTTCCAATACAAATAATAAAATTGCCATACCCTCATAGGGTCATATGTATCACTATACAAAACATGCTAAGAACTGCATGTAAATTTCATATGTTGCAATATATGATTTGACTTTAATGTTATTTTGTCTGTAAGCAAATAAATAAACAAATAAGTAGCGTAGGTTGATAAGGTGCTCGTTAGCGATCATCGAAGTTAAGCAACATTCAGTACGGTCAGTCTTCGGATGGGTGACCGCGGGTGGCATTTACAACTGAGCGCTACCGTGGCTCGGATGACATACGTTATATAACAGTTTCCGGCTATTTTAACCGTTTAGTTATGTCAGAAGCATTCAGGCGGCTTTACTCTGACACCAGGGCTATACAGGGTTATTTCTAATCAATTAGCATCCTTTTAGGGACTTACTGTGTACATCAAAACTAACAACTTTTGTTCTGCGACTTTTAACAAAACTCAAAAAAATCTGCTTTTCTATACATTTTGTCGTGTGTGAACGATATTTTTCTATGTAAAAAAAAAAACATTTTTTTGAGTTTTGAAAAACTGGAGTCGATTGAGAGGCGAGCCAGGAGGCTGATTGACAACGACACCTTGACTAAGACGCAGCTGCAAAGTCTTGAGCATCGTCGCAAGGTAGCGTGTTTGTCGGCCTTTTACCAGATACACTTCGAAGAGTGCACCCAGGAGTATCGTACGGCTAAACGGACGCGACCAAAGCGCCACCCTTTTATGGTGGACATTCCGCGCGTTAGAACCAAGCGTTTCGAATCCTCATTCCTCATTCGAACAGCCGGAATGTGGAACGCTTTGTCTGAGTCTGTCTTCCCGTTAAAGTACAACGTGAGTGTCTTCAAATCCCGAGTAAATAGGTATCTTCTAGGTAAGCGTGCTACACCCTAGACCGCACATCTGCTTAACATCAGGCAGTGTGTAGTCAAACACGAACCTATTCAAAATAAAATAAAAAGTCTTAGAACGAAAGTTGTTAGTTTTGATGCACAGAATAAGCCCCTAAAAGGATGCTAATTGACTATAAATAACCCTGTATAACTAAAACTAACTTTATTCTTGTTTTGTTTTCGTGTAATAAATGAATGTCCATTGACTTCATTGTCTATTACTGCCAATCGTCTAGTTTTCACATGCTACCAGAACAAATTGGATTGCCTCCAGTCACCATCCATCAATCGCCGACAGCGCCGCCTGACGGCCAATAATGGAATCGCTGATCGGGACAGGACAAGTGGACATGTTGCCTTGATAAATGATTCCTTTATAATCGAGAAATAAGTAAGTTCATATAGACCGCCGTTGAGGTCTATACGAACTTACGAGGCTAGAGCCGTTGTGGTCTAGTGATAATGACACTCGCCTTACAATCGTGAGGTTGTGGGTTCGAATCCCGGTACCGTACCAACGAATGCCTTGTAATTTATGTATGGAAATTCATCTGAATGTTTTTGACATGGATTAGAGTTACGTATTCGCAACACGGAGACGATTGGCAAAGGACCGAGGCAGATGACACTATAAGAGAGAGGCCTATACCCAGCAGTGGGATAAAGAAGGCTGTGGATAGTGATGATGATGATGAATAAAAACCGCCCTATCTTAAAAACTTTTTTACGTTTATGGCTTCAGATGTTGTCAATAGGCCCCCGAGATCCTGCAATGTCCTTCTTCTCAGCACCCCGAGGCACTGTACGTCATTTGTGCACGACTCTTTCCGCGTTGAAGCCGTGCGCCTTGGGAACAAGCTTCCATCCACAGTTCGTCAAGCGCCTTCGAAGGCTGTCTTTAAGCGCCTTGTGCGGGAGCATTACTTGAAGTTGTCCAAAATCTCGAACACATAGGATAAGCTATTTTTAAAGTTATTTAGATATTTTTTTTATTTATTTACAAAAATATACATTATAATTTTTACAGTATTACAGTACAAGCTAAATCAAACTTAGTGGCTAAAATATTTTTAAATGTTACGAAAAATTTTCAGTTTAGGTATATTAAATCTAATATCGAAAACTTAGCATACTTGGGAACACCAAGAACTTGCTGTCTGAATTGCAGTTAAGTAATACCAACAGGACCGACAATAATGACCTTGAAGTAGATCTCGCATGTTGTGTATTAATTGTCTAGATTCTTAGCTACTAATTTTAACGGCTAACTCGATCATTGTCATTGGCAATTTCAGCAATAAGAGAAATTATCTTTTACTAGTTATCATCTTATTATCCTATCCTACTAATATTATAAACGGGAAAGTTTGTGAGGATGGATGGATGGATGGATGGATGGATGGATGGATGGATGGATGTATGGATGTTTGTTATTCTTTCACGCAAAATCTACTGAACGGATTGAGATGAAACTTTGCAATAATATAGTTTATATATCAGAATAACACATAGGCTACAAATTATAATGATATTGCGTCAAAAATCAAAATATCATGCGGGCGAAGCCGCGGGTCAAAACTAGTGTATTATAATAGTTTATGTAAGTTTATGTATTTTATTTATTTTGAAATTGTATTATTATTTAGTACATATTATTTTTTAGTTTTGATTTGTGTTGATTCTAGTTAATTTATCTCTTTGTCTATTTATTCATGCCTACTTCCCAATGTCTTCTACCTGTAGGTTGACTGGCAGATAATGCTATTTAGCGTTAAGTCCTCCTTTTGTACAAATGGTGTGCAATAAAGTGTTAAATAAATAAATAAACATAATTGTCATACGATATAATTAAGGCTGCAACGCTAAGCGGCGCTGAGCGCTACTGTGGCTAGGATTACACGTTAATTTATAGGTTTAGCCATGCCAGAGGCGCGGCCTTAAAACTCTGACACCAGGGCTAGCCACCAAGCCTATACGAACTTACTTATGCTGCAGGAAAGCACTAAACGCAGGCTCTTTCAGACAAGCAGATATTTTGGAGAAAAAGCGAATTTAGAATTTACTTTGTAAACTTTGCGAGCAAAACGTCGTTCTCTTGCGTTGATAAATTACATAAAAATAAGACTATGGAAAAGTGCTCGTAAATATAATGTACTAATAACTTTCAAATATTTTCTTACTCGGATTATGTGACTGGACTATACGATGACCACGTATTTGATGGCGTTTTTATTGAATACTTAAGATAACTAGTCTATTTGATGTTTTCTTTCTAATCTTACTTCAAGAAATACGTAAGTAGGTAGGTACCAAGTAATTTATATCCACTTTCTAATTATTGTACCTTGTTATTTGTGGGAGACTGTATTTTTTTTTATTTGCTTCATATTACTTGTTATAGCCGTGGTGGTCAAGAGGTAGTAACACTCACCTTACTAACGTGAGGTCGTGGGTTCAAGTCTCCGGTCCCCGTACCAATGAGTTCTTTGGAATTTATGAATTTCACACTACTTGCTTTTCGGTGAAGGAAAACATCGCGAGACAACCTGCATAGGTACGTCCGTAGGAGAAATTCGATGGCGTATGTGAATCCACCAACTCGCACTGGGTCAGCGTGGTGGATTTGGCCCAATCACCCTTCGTGGGTAGGCCTTCGTACTGCATTGGACTATTAAAAAAGGCTGGTACAGTACAGTACAGTAAAAGAGAGCGATAAATGTTTGCCGAATTGTTATCAGCATTAAAGGCAATAACAGCTCGTAAATAATAGCTTTTCAATTGATCATCCGGCGTGGCTGTGATAAGTAATTGACGACACGTGTGTGGGATCACGCTACACGTGACTGTAGGGTGTTATTGTATGCGCCTGGGTTGATCTATTAGGGGCATGATCCAGTGGTCTCAAATCGACCGATACTCGGCATTTCTACAGATATTGCGCCTGCTCTACCAAAATAACGGCTACAAAGAGTATAGATAGATAGATAGATAAACTTTTTATTGATTCACATTCACACACACATAAAACAGAAAATAGAGGTAAAATAGATGCTAAAACATGTGAAGCAACCGGCGGCCTTATCACTGAAAGTGATTTCTTCCAGGCAACCTTAGGATGGAGAGGGATAGGTACAAAAGAAAATACGACGAGGTGTGCTAATTTAGAGGACACTTATATATAGTATAGTATAGTTTTAGACCTGA
Organism: Hypomecis punctinalis; assembly: GCA_949316475.1. Taxonomy (NCBI): domain Eukaryota; kingdom Metazoa; phylum Arthropoda; class Insecta; order Lepidoptera; family Geometridae; genus Hypomecis; species Hypomecis punctinalis. The sequence goes on along the minus strand of OX438800.1, from coordinate 24,774,894 downwards.
ACATTCTTACATATCTATTTTTCTTGGCAGTTCTACCGATTTTGCATTTCATTTGTGTTTCGAGGACGTAGGCTTGTTGCAGATGTGATATAAAGTAAGTTTATAACTTCCTAGGGTTGGAATTTTAAACCGCTTGTAGGCTTCTGAGCCGTGGTGGTCTAGTGGTAGTGACAACCGCCTTACAATCGTGAGGTCGTGGGTTCAAATTCCGGTCCCGCACCAATGAATTCCTTGGAATTTATGTACGGAATTTCACACCACGGACTTTTCGGTGAAGGAAAACATCGTGAGGCAACCTGCATACGTCCGTAGAAGAAATTCGATGGCGTATGTGAATCCACCAACCCGCACTGGGCCAGCGTGGTGGATATGTCCCAATCACCCTTCGTGGGTAGGCCTACGTCCTGCAGTGGACTATTAAAAAGGCTGGTATAGTACAGTACAGTACAGACTTCTGAGAATAGCTAATCATAATCTGACGTGTCATCCGAGCCATGGCAGTACTGGGTTGTAAATGCCACCTGTGGTCACTCATGCGAAGACTGACCATGCCAAACATTGCTTAACTTCAGTAATCGCTAAGAAACAACTACTTAAACTAGGCGATAGAAATATTTAAAACGCACAAAATTTTAGAATCCTTTTTTGGGGCAAGTAACGCGCGTGGTTACATGGACAGTCTTGCTGCTTACAAGTTAAATTGCCGCCCGCCCCGAGGTGCCCAGTTGCGCAGATTATTTCGTCCGTCCAGAACATTGATAGTTCCCGTAGTCCCGGAGGAACGGCTTTGATTGCGATTGATCTGACAAAGATTTATTGTTCTTAGGCGATTTGTAAGTAATAACTTAGAAAGATAAATAGTTTTATTTATTTGGTAAAACTGTTTGTGCATGCTTGTTTAAAACATGCTTGTTTAAAACATGCTTGTTTAAAACATGCTTGTTTAAAACATGCTTGTTTAAAACATGCTTGTTTAAAACATGCTTGTTTAAAACATGTTTGTTTAAAACAAGCGTGCACAAACAGTTAATATTTTTTTTATTCCGTATAGGTTTGTGTTTGACTACATTCTGCCTGATGTTGAGCAGATATGCGGTCTAGGCTGTAGCACACTTACCTAGAAGATACCAATTTACTCGGGATTATACGTTGTACTTTACCGGGAAGACAGACCCAGACAATGCGTTCCATATTCTGGCTGTCAAACGTACAATAGATTTAATATACTTACATCGATTTTTTTGATGGATTGACTGCCTCGATGGCTCAGTGGTTAGTGACCCGGACTTTTGGATCAAAGAGGCGTGGGTTCGATTCCCAACCAGAGCAAACATTTATGTGATGATCACAGTAATATTTAAGTATGTATTTAAAAATATCTATGTAATATATCAGTCTCTGGCAGCCATATCACAAGCTTTGCTTAGTTTGGGGTCAGAGACGTTTGTAAGATGTACCCAAAATGTTATTTTTTTATTTATTATGATTATCTGCAACCTTGTCTGTCTTACTGCTGGATAGGCCTCTCTCTTACGGTGCCATATTTGTCTCGGTCCTGTGCTAATCGTGTCCAGCTAGTCCAGCACGCGATCACGAAAAGCTACGAAGAGAACTCTTTCCGACGTGTGAAAAAGTGACAGATATTATATTCTTAGCCGTAATGCTGTCTCGTTCTGACATATCGAAAGATAATTGCGATAGAAAGATATTGCGATTTGCGCCTCCACATCCTAGCGGCAGGTTCGACCCGCGAGTTTCGCGATATCGTCCACAGTTCCTTTCTACATTAAATTCTTTTTTAACCGATTACAGAGAGGAAGGTTCACAATTTGACTGTATGTTTTTTTGTATGGAGTAATCGTTTTACCCAGTGTTAAGCGATTACTTCGCCAATGCTGTAATCAATAATGTTTATTCTGGTCTTATAGAAAGAAAGAAAGAAATATATTTATTTCGTAGCAAACAAAAACAAGTACAGTGTACATTATAAATTATTACATAACTACACTAATTATATACAAAGCGTAAGCGTGCGTTTTAGTTGACGCCTCTAAAAGGTGCGTTTTAGCACCCAAAAGTTTGCCACGAAACCGGTCCCACCAGCGTTGAAAACTGGTTGTAAACAACCAGCGCTGGTATTCGGTTATTGAAATCAGCTGATTTTTATTGCAAAAAACTACTTTAATATCTAATTATTTTAATTTCGTACAATTAAAGTAAACCGGTGAATTTTCAAAATAATCTAAGACTTATATATTTTTAGGGTTCCGTACCTCAAAAGGAAAAAACGGAACCCTTATAGGATCACTTTGTTGTCCGTCTGTCCGTCTGTCCGTCTGTGTGTATGTCAAGACTATTTATCTCGGGAACGCGTAAAGATATAGAGTTGAAATTTAAACTGTATACGTATATCTATGGTCTCTTGCAGTTGTGTACAAGAAAAACTTCTCAGTTGTCGTTTAAAAAAGTTAGAGCTGTTTATGTCGTAAAAAATGCATATTTTAATGCTCACAAAAATCAAAACCTACAGGGTACTTCCCGTTGACATAGAACTATGAAATTTGGCGAAAAGCATTGTCTCAGAGTACACATATAGGAATAAATCTGAAAACTGTACAATTTTATTTACATCACAAAAAAATAGGGCCTCAAAATTCACAAAATATGGGTTAAAAATTCAAAGTGAGTAAATCGTATCATGTAAAGTATCATATAAAATAACTTCATTAGCACATGCTAAAACAGGTTTTTAATTATTTTGACAATGTGTTTGTACGGAACCCTCGATATGCGAGCCTGACGCGCACTTATCCGGTTTTTTTTTCAAAAAACTACCATAATAACTGTTCTAATTTCGTACAATTAAGACTTTATCACAATTATATTTTTGCTTTGATACAAGTCACCAGCTCCAATGGCTAATCACCTGAACCCGTTATTAAAATATGTTTACGATAATCCACCATTATGAATGGAATACTAATACCAACATGCCATATGGTAGCCGATTTCCAACAATACCGAACATTGGGTCGACTGGCAATCATCCCTTACGCATTCAATACTCTTTTCTTTTGGATCATTCACCCTATTAATTGTCAAAATTTCTTTTGCAGCCCTTTTAATATCATTCCAAACCCTATTGTTTCCTTACTTAGATTCAAAACTGTCTGCACTATTATTTTGATTTACCAGCTCGTTTACAGAAGTTCTAACGCTTTTAACTTCCACTGGTCATACTTTAGCGTTTATAGTTTTCCTTTTATTATCAAATTTATATTCTACTTCCTTGTTATTAGGGTTTGTATTTCGTTGTTTGTTGATTGAAGTAAAATTTATGATGTTTTGTAATCTATTTTGTTCTTTATTGTCATTCAATTAGAGTTCATGTTGGATGGTTTTAGATGTAGAGCTAATTCAAACGAATAATGGCCAGGCATTAAAGTGGGATTCAGCAAGCACTTGTTTATGAATTTTTGAACCATATGGTGTAAAAGCCGCTGTGGACAATGCGCCCTCATACTCCTCTGGTCCTAATACCATATGGGACGCGTTAAATGCGTTTTGAAGAGAAACGTATTATTCGGTTAGCGGCATTTCATCTAGCCACAGCTGTCTCACTCACACGTTTGCTAGTTTGATTATGGGAATCAAACTTCTAAAAAACCATAAAGTATTTATCAATTATAATACGTAGACAGGTATACAATAATCATAACGTTTTGAAGAAATGTTTATTTATTTATTTATTTACAGGCCAACAGCACAAAAAATACATTAAACTTAATTATACAGATAAGTATATATAGCCAATAACAGGCCTATTCCTAAAATAAGATACATAAAGGAAGGAAAAAACAAGCCGGTTCAACCACTAAATACGTACTTAAAGTTTACAAATATGTATGTAGGTATATAATAACAGCAATCTAAATTTTATAAATAACACTAAACAACTTAAATCGGCTTCGAGAATTAATATTAATATAAACAGAGTACAAAAAAAAGAAGAATGCATATGAGAAAAAAAAATATACATAGATGAAAATATGTGTACCTACTGGATATAAAAATCAGTTAAAAAATAATTATAGTACTTAAAAATAATCTATCAGTATGTTGTACCCTTTTACAATACCTAGTTCATGACTATAAAAAACTTTAACTATAAGGTCAATCTAGAATTCAAGAACAAAAACCACTGTTTCAAACAGTTTGTCCTAAGTTGGAATTTTGGAAGAGATAGCCGTTTTATTATCAATTTTTGTGTAAAAGTTGCATTGTTGGACATAGGTTTCCCTCATAGATTTCCGCAGCAGCAGTGGTTAGAAGCGAGTTGTATCCTAGTATTTCCTGCATATGTACTTTATTCGATTATTATCGGCCCACTACGTGGTCTACAGTGGAGAATTTTACGACCCCATCTGTTATACGAACTATTTGGCTTGCCCACTGCCTCGGTTACGGTTCACTTTGGTTCGTTTACGAATCATCTCATTCCTCACCTGATTCGATCTCGTAGAAAAACTGTAAGCATAGCCTTCTCTATAGCAGATTTTGCTACTTTGAGCTTGCTTATACATTTTCACAGCGAAATACATACTACATTGCACTTACATCATAGAAACCTTTTTTTATTTAGTTCCAATATTCAAAGATATCATTTTACCGAAGCACAGCAAAAACATCACTAATCCATTAATCTGACATCCACTTGTCGGTTTGTAATGTTTTCGCTGCGCAAGCGCAAGTAAACATTTTGCACAATGCCATTCAATAACTCGCATTGTATGAGGGGACAATGGTGTTATAGTTTGGCGTAGCTAACTTGGTACTTATATGTAGACTGTCATACTATCAAGTTTGTCTGTAATTCTTTAAAGTATATTATTTAAAACTGTAATAAACGTAACTATTATTTAGGGAATGCACTATCAAAAAGTTATTAGATCTAACTCACATTCAAGCTTCTAACTCTACAGGACTTATAACTCTAGAAGCTTATTATTCACAAACTTTAAACCTTAGTCAATATAATTATGTGGCTTGGCCGTTTCATTACTATATGAGCTATTTGTGTAACAGAGGAGTAAAGAAGGGTAAATAAATTTTCTGTAAATAAAAGTAGCGAAACAGCCAAGCTGCATATTTTTACTAGGGTGTAGAGTTCGTGAAATAAAAACTTGTAGAGTTAAGTCTTGTAGAGTTAGAAGCTTGGTTCTACATGAGATCTGATAAATTTTTAATATTGAGAACTATCGTCTCGCCCCATTTTACATGAAAATGTTTTTGTTGGATATTATTTTCGATTTTTATTATTTAAAATATTTATCAATATTATGAATCTTATACTTGACCTTATCAGCAGGTTCAAAGAAACCCAACGAACTATTGAAATGTTGCCAAATTGAAATGGCAATGAGCAAGGCACGTGACTGATTACTGATGGAATGGAACACGCTGGATGCAAGCCAACAATTCTACAGAGGAGGCCTACGCCCGGTAGTGGACGTCCTAAGAATGGTGGATGAATAGATGGGATAATGCAATGATACGTTATAAATGTAAACTGTAACTTTTTTTCGTTAATTGAAATTATTGACGTCCTAGGAACGACCGAACAAACAGAACTAAAATATTTCATTTTGTAAACTAGATCAAGTATCTAAACTACTTGTAGGTTGGCAGAACAATCACACAACATATGGGTCCGTGCACCACCATCTGATACGCACAATGGCGGCAGATCAACCCCTATCTGAGTAATCAGAACGGTTTGCTTTGAAGCTATAATTACAAAAACCGTCATGACCTAGTGAGAGAACGCTCCCGTTGCGAGCGCTCCGAGCCATGATGTCGTACGTTCAAATCTTGGTGTCATAAAAATGAAATGCATTCACAAAATTTCACTTTTCAGTGAAATAACTCATTGTGACTCATTTTTTAAGGTTCCGTACCTCAAACGGAAAAAACGGAACCCTTATAGGATCACTTTGTTGTCCGTCTGTCCGTCTGTGTGTATGTCAAGACTCTTTATCTCGAGAACGCGTAAAGATATCGAGTTGAAATTTAAACTGTATACGTATATCTATGGTCTCTTGCAGTTGTGTAAAAGAAAAACTTCTCAAATATCGTTTAAAAAAGTTAGAGCCGTTTATGTCGTAAAAAACAGCATATTTCGACGCTCACAAAAATCAAAATCTACAGGGTACTTTCCGTTGATATAGAACTATGAAATTTTGCGAGAAGCATCGTCTTAGAGTACACATATAGGAATAAATCTGAAAACTGTAAAATACCTATTTTTTAACTTCACAAAATATGGGTTCAAAATTCAAAGTGAGTAAATTGTATCATGTAAGATATCATATTAAAGAACTTGATTAGCACATGCTAAATTAGGTTATGATTATTTTAACAATGTTATATTTTCAATTTATGACGATAAAAGTTAAAAAAAAAGTTTTTTCAGATATATAGAGATTTTAACAACTTGCTTCCCAATTTAGTGATTTTTTCTGAATTCGTACGGAACCCTCGATATGCGAGCCTGACTTGTCTTGTCCGTTTTTTATAGATAGATATGATTTCATACAATATGTAATTGTACCTTCATTGTCACACCAAGTTTAAATCTAAAAATACAGATTAAAACTTTAAGAATATGTAGTATCACATTTGGCGGCTTTACGGCTACTCTTCTAAGCATTTGGATGGAAAAGATTCAGTAATTTAAATTGCCAATACAACATTGACAACATTGTTTGCTTTCCTTATACAAATAGGTATAAATACCTGAAGTTCGTTAAGTATTTTAACTTGCAAATGGCTGGATAATAGAGCAGATAACCCGTAGGTATATTGTACTGTACTGTAGGTTCTGTATTAGCTTTTTTTAATAGTCCACTGCAGGACGTAGGCTACGCTTACTCACGAAAGATGATTAGGCCATTACCTCCACGCTGGCGCAGTGCGGGGTGGTGGATCCACATACGCCATCGTATTTTCTTATTGACGTATTGCAGGTTGCCTCACGATGTCTTCCTTTACCAATAAACCAGTGGTGTAAAATTCCATACCTAATGGTAAATTCATTGGTAAAGAAGTCATTGGTACGCGATCGGAATTTGAACCCACAACCCCACAATTATAAGGCGACTACTAAACTACCACAGCTTTAAAGGCCGCTACAGTATAATCGCTTTATTTCCCTCCAAATCTAACCACATGTTAAACATTGCAAACCGACATTTTAAACCATCATTGCAAGCAAGGCAATACGACGGGCATTTACACGCCATATGCACCGCAGGGCTTGACACTTGCCCTAGGGAATAAGCCCTTTGAAATGGAACACTTGGGAATATCTGCAGTTCTCAAATCAATGGATAATTTAGAACCAACTTCCAAAAAGAGGAGGTTCTCGATTTGTCTCTGTTTCTTTGTACCAATGTTACATGAGGAATCAAAGGACACGTCGACAAAATGTACGAAGGCTGGTATACTTAATCATAAAATATTTAACCACAACACTCGTTACATTTCGAGAAAGTTCATAAATTTTTCTTACTTTATTACAGCTTGTTTTTAACAAGCCCTCCGAATTTTATTAAATGTTTAATTTATTAGGATAAATAAATATATTTGACTTAATAGGTAGTTTATCTCTAGCAATCCATTATTAAATAACTTCCAAATTGTCAAGTAAAAGCATTTTTACCAATTAGACACACTTTTAAAGTATTTTTTATCACATTGTACCTACTAACTAAATAAATATATATTAGGGGACATCTTACACACTATCTTTGACCCCAAACTAAGCAAAGCTTGTGTTATGGCTGCCAGAGACTGATATAAGTACAACATATACATATTTTTAAATACATACTTATATAGATAGTACCTAAATAACACCCAGACACAGAGCAAATACCTATGTTCATCACATAAAAATTTGCCCTGGGTGGGGATTGAACCCAGTCCTCTGTGATCCAGAAGTCAGGGTCACTAACCACTGAGCCACCGAGGCAGTCACTTTAACTGGTCACTTTGGTAGGTTATGATTTATAACTTTAGCAAATTAAGAGATTAATGTGGAAGAATCAGCTACAAATGCAAGTAAAATATCGATAGAAGCACTTTATAATTTTTAAACCAGAAAAAAATAAAAAATGGAAAATGTTGTTGTTGGATATTATTTTCGATTTTTATTATTTAAAATATTTATCAATATTATTAATCTTATACTTGACCTTGTGAGCAGGTTCAAAGAAACCCAACGAACTATTGAAATGTTGCTAAATTGAAATGGCAATGAGCAGGGCACGTGACTGATTACTGAAGGAATGGAAGACGCTGGATGCAAGCCAACAATTCTACAGAGGAAGCCTACGCCCGGTAGTGGACGTCCTAAGAATGGTGGATGAATAGATGGGATAATGCAATGATACGTTATAAATGTAAACTGTAACTTAAGAGTAAAAAAAAAGTTAAAATTAAGAGATTAATGTGGAAGAATCAGCTACAAATGCAAGTAAAATATCGATAGAAGCACTTTATAATTTTTAAACCAGAAAAAAATAAAAAATGGAAAATGGAGGGATTAAAAATCGAAACTAAATATTCTCAACTCGCCTCGTGTTTACAGACATCATTAGTAGGCTTTGTAAGCACACAAGGTTCAAGTATTTCTAAACAACCGGACTTATTGAAAAACCTTAGGTAATGGCAATGTCCTGCTGTGGACGTTCTCTGGCTAATAATCATGATGATTTCCCTTTTTGAATAACATTGTAATGTGAGGTGACCGGAGACCTGAGCGAAATTATACACCAATATGACAATTGCGTTAACTTTATTCTTCATTCTTCAACTACAATATTTCTTCCATTTTCAGTATTCTACAGCTTGGCGCAGGTACAATTACTTGTTCTCAGCTTGACGTCTGGTTCCAGAATAATTCTAAAAATCCCTCGTGAAGCCGACCATGAGCTCATTTTTATTTTTCTCCATATCCCCCGCAATAGCCAACCACAGCTCGTTTCCGGTAGCATTTATTCTTTTAAAAGTCTGTAGTTGACTACCGCTTTCGTTAACTTGTGAAACTATCGTATCCGTTCAAAAACGGCACATTATTTAATATATGCAGTTTTTGTCTCAAACCCAATAGTAACTACCTACCTATACCCAACCTGCCTAATAAGCCTTGGTGATCCAGTGGTAGTAACACAGTTGCTTTATAACTATGAGTTCGTGGGTTTACTTCCCGGTCCTGTGGCAATTACTTCTTGGAACTTACATAACATTATGTAGAGTTTGTGCAAAACGAGATGCGTCGTAGGTGAGGTCGCCCGTGTGCCATTTTGCTAATTTTTAGGGTTTCTCAAAAGGAAAAAACGGAACCCTTATAGGATCACTTTGTTGTCCGTCTGTCCGCCTGTGTGAAGACTCTTTATCTCGGGAACGCGTAAAGATATCGATCTGAAATTTAAACTGTATACGTATATCTATGATCTCTTACAGATGTGTAAAGGAATTTGTTATCATATAAAGAATTTAAAGCCGTTTATATCGTAAAAAACCACATATTTCAATACTCACAATAATCAAAACCTACAGGGTACTTCCCGTTGACATAGAACTATGAAATTTGGCGAAAAGCATTGTCTCAGAGTACACATATAGGAATAAATCTGAAAACTAAATATTTTTATTTAAATCACAAAAAAATAGGGTATCAAAATTCACAAAATATGGGTTTAAAATTCAAAGTGCGTAAATCGTATCACGTAAGGTATCATATAAAAGAGCTTCATTAGCACATGCTAAAACAGGTTTTTAATTATTTTAACAATTTTCGATGAATGACGAGAAAAGTAAAATAAAAAACTTTTGTCGATGATGATGATAAGTATTGAGATTTTAACAACGTACTTCCCAATTTTGTGAAATTTTCTGGATTTGTACGGAACCCTTGGTGTGCGAGCCTGACTTGCACTTGTCCGGTTTTTTATTTTACGTTGACAACACAGCTCTGTCATTGCTAGTACCACTAAAAGCGTTTGATACTTGGAAGACACTAATTCGGTTTTCATCAGTACTCGCGTCTACCAAGTATAGTCGGTACCTTGGCTGCTGATTAAAATCTTATTCTTAGTTCACCGTAACGCCACGACGTTTCTCGTTTTGTACTTACTATACGAAATTTCGAACCACTGGCTTTTCGGTGAAAGAAAACATCGAGAGAAAACCTGCATTTGTCTGTAGAAGAAATTCGGTGACGTATGTAAATCCACTAACGGGGCCAGCGTGGTTGATATTGCCGAATCACACTTCGCGGGTAAGCTTACGTCCTGCAGTGGATTACTAAAAAGGGTGGTACAGTACAGTATATGCAGTGACTGCCTCGGTGGCTCAGTGGTTAGTGACCCTGACTTCTGGATCAAGGAGGAGTGGGGTCAATCTCCACCAGGGCAAGCATTGTTATGATGAACATAGGTGTTTGCTCTGTGTCTGGGTGTTATTTAGGTACTATCTATATAAGTATGTATTTAAAATATGTATATGTAGTATATCAGTCTCTGGCAGCCATATCACAAGCTTTGCTTAGTTTGGGGTCAGAGACCGTGTGTGAGATGTCCCCCAATATTTATTTTTTTAGTGATAATTCGCATTCCAAATCCTCACCGTCGTATTACCGAAGCGTGTTGTGACTATGTGTAAACCCTCTTTAACAAGAGAAGCTAACAATTATTTACACAAAACACCAAATATTCCTAAAGTAAGTGACTTCAAAAACGTCTACAAATATTCGAACAGTCGTCACCTCAAAAAACCACACACCCTCGTGAGTCGAACGCATCGCCATATGTCGTGAAAAATTCTGCAGTAATTGCATTAAGTAACCCCCGTCCTGAGTACCCCTACTTTTAATTACGGGACCCACTTAGACATATGTGGTGCAAATGGGGTCTAGTGATGAATATTGTATTGCTGGCAACGGTTTTATAGTTCATCATCATCAGCCATCCACCGCTGGACATAGGCCTCCCAATGGGTTTCTAATAAACGCGCTTAGAAGTGATTCGTATCCAGCGTGTTGTAATATAATCGGTCCATCTAGATTCTAGTCGGTGGACGTATTTCGCCGCGTTTGCTCTTACGTGGTCTCCATACAAAAACTTTACTTATGGACCCATGGGTCGGTCGCCCAGAAAACATAAACTGACTTTTGGTTCCATAATATTTTATTTGATCACACTTTTTACAGTATCTAGTATAAATGTTGCTGTTGCTCATGAAGTTGTATTTTTACAATAATATATGTAGCTAGCGATGTACACAACACGTAGTCTGCCACAGCGCCTACGTGTTGTGTGCATTTTGCTATAGAATTGTAGATAGGTACCTACCTACTTACTTATAGCGTACCCACAATGTAATAGGTCAGTGACATCCAAGATTTATAACTTCATTATGTACTTACTTCCCAGGACAAACCATATTTTTTTTTTTATTTATTTTACAAAAATATACATAAACATTATAATTTTTACAGTATTACAGTACAAGCTAAATTAAACTTAGTGGCTAAAAATATTTTTAAATGTTACGAAAAATGTTCTATTTAGGTATATAATATATACCTTTTACGAAGTATATTTAATATCTAATTTTTTTATTAAACTGTTTTACACTATCGATTTACATATTATCCAAGTTTACACCTTATTATATTCGATCGTTTTAGTTTTTGGTTGTTGCACACACACAGCAGATCCTTGTCGACACTATCTATTCATGGTAGCAACACTAGTTTTCAAACTAAACTCATGATGTATTTTTCAAGCAAGCAGTAGTTCAGAAGTATGTTACAACTAAAGGGGAAATAATTATATTTCGCAAATAGTGGTATAACCGCCTTCCGTCGTCTTCCTTCAAAATTTGAATATTTGGCTCGAATTGTTTACATTTTTGTTGACTTTACAAAAACGGCTCACCCGTTTTCTGTCAAATTTAAATAGAACCACCTCTAGGAGTCCTAGGAGTACTCCCTCCTTTTTGAACTAAAAAAGGTTCGGTTCAAAATTGGCGAAATGATCGATGAACATACACAAAAAGAAATACTTTAGACTTAGAAATATATCCTAAATAGAATTAGATATATATCCTAAATTGTTCTTCGATTGTAAGATGTGTATCAGCAAGTGGGTAACTCCACTTAGCTATAGTGAAGTAGAAAGGCTTTTGCAGATCCAATAAATGAGCACACGCATGAACAAACACGCTTAACACGCACACACACGTACACATACACACATACGCACACACACACACATACACACATATATATATAGATATAATACACACATATATATATATATATAGATATATATACATATATATATATATACACTCACACACGCATACATGCACTAAATTAATTATTTCGATGTTCTATATTTTGGAAGAGCGGGGATTTCTGATACAGGCAAACCTTTGCCTAAAAGGAATTCTCATTATACTGTAATTTAAAAGTTTATTGTGAACCGAAATAAAAAATTGTTTAATTGTTTAAATTGTTTAATACACACAGACGAACATAGAACCTCCTCTTTTTCGAAGTTGGTTAAACAGGGAAAAATTTGTATTTCGCCTCTTGTCTCGAAAAATTTCTTCTAAAAGTTAAAAAAAGACAATATTCGAAATAAAGTCAAAAGCAAACAAGAAACGAAGAAAAGAAATTGAATAAAATTAAATTAGCTCAGCTCACAACAAGGGCAATAAACAGCTAGAGAAGCGACACTAGATGCAAATCGCGAACAATATGAACATGAAATATGGGTTCAAGAAATCCTGAGCAGAGGTGAACAAAAAAAAAGGAAAAGCGAAAACAAATGAACAGAAAAAGTTCACAAAAGTACATTGTAGCAGAACACAGGGCAGGAAACGTCGCGTGAATAAGTAGGTGTCCTTTGTTGAAAGGAAACGACGATATTTTTCTTTATTTTATTGTTGTTGGTGAAAATTTTAATAATACAAGTTGGGCTTGGAACGACAATTAGGCAGATATTTATTGGAGTGTTTTACGTTGGAATGAATGTAGATAGGTTTAGTTTTGTTTATAGACTTCTTAACAATAAGACTGTATTCTCTTTTATAATAAGTTTTTCTTTATGACCTTTTTCGCAAAATAAGATGGTATTTTCTCTTTGTAATAAGCTCGGTGTCAGTAAATTATTGGGTAAACAGAAAGTTTTAATTTGATCTCTGTTTGTTTGGCATAAATTGTAAGTTTGAATTGAGTTGATTCGCGCCATTTTTTCTGAACTATACTCAGTAAAAAGTAAGTTCGTGTTCGTAAGGCTAGCCTTGGTGTCAGTGGTGATTAAGCCACCTGGATGCCTCATGGCTAAGCGGTTAGAACAACTGGGACCTACAATCTAACGTGCCATCCGAATCTCGGTAGCGCTCAATTGTAAGAGCCACCCGCGGTCACCCATCCGAATACTGACTGTGCTGAACGCAGCTGAACTTCGATGATCGCTAACAAACTACATACTATAATATACTATGTACTTAGCTAGAATACCTGAAAACTTTCAGGCATTCATATTATGGACCTTATCAATAGGCTCCAAGTAGCCCAAGGTATTCTGTAGAAGATCGGAGTCTCCCTGAAAAAAACCGGACAAGTGCGAATCAGGCTCGCACACCGAAAGTTCCGTACAAATCCTGGAAATTTCACATATTTGCAATGTAAATAAAAATGTAATGTAGAAAATTTAGTATGTCTCTGTAGCATAAATAAATAAATAAATATTTTGGGACATCTTACACACGGCCTCTGACCCCAAACTAAGTAAAGCTTGTGATATGGCCACCAGAGACAGATATACTACATAATTATACTTATTTTTAAATACCTATATAGATAGTAACTAAATAACACCCAGACACAGAGCAAACACTTATGTTTATCACATAAATATTTGCCCTGGGTGGGGATAAAACCTACACATCTTTCACCCAGAAGTTAGGGTCACTAACCACTGAACCACCGAGGCAATCATCATAATAATCATCGAACCATTTTTTAAAAATATTCTCATCATACATCAACAATTGCACACTGTAAACTTGTTTTAGCACGTGCTAATGAAGTTCTTTCATATGATACCCCACATGATACGTTAATCACTTTGGATTTTGGGCCTATATTTTTTATTTAGTTAAAAATGTACATTTTTCATATTTATTCAATATGTGTACTCTAAAACAATGCTTTTTGCCAAATTTCATAGTTGTAGGTCTAGTTGACCTAGACCTACAACTGAAAGTACCTTGTAGGGTTTGATTGCCTTGTGAGTGTTAAAATATGCTGTTTTTTACGACATCAACGGCTCTAACTATTTTTTTTGGCAATTGAGAAGTTTGATGTTTTTCACAACTGTAAGAGAATATAGATTTACGTATAATTATGGTCTCAATTTCAACTCATTATCTTTAGGCGTTCGTGAAATAAAAGATCTTGACATACGGACAGACGGACAACAAAGTGATCCTATAAGGGTTCCGTTTTTAGGGTTCCGTACCTCAAAAGGAAAAAACGAAACCCTTATAGAATCACTTTGTTGTCCGTATGTCCGTCTGTGTGTATGTCAAGACTCTTTATTTCGAGAACGGGTACAGATATCGAGTTGAAATTTAAATTGTATACGTATATTGATAAATTCTTGCTGCTGTATAAAAGAAAAACTTCTCGCTTGTCGTTTAAAAAAGTTAGAGTCGTTTATGTCGTAAAAAATCGCATATTTCGACACTTACAAAAATCAAAACCTACAGGGTACTTCCCGTTGACATAGAACTATGAAATTTGGCGAGGTGCATTGTCTTAGAGTATACATATAGGAATGAATCTGATAACTGTACATTTTTATTGACATCACAAAAAACTAGAGCCTCAAAATTCACAAAATATGGGTTCAAAATTGAGTAAATCGTATCATGTAAGGTGTCATATAAAAAAACTTCATTAGCACATGCTAAAATAGGTTTTTAATTATTTTAACAATGTGTGTGTACGGAACCCTCGATGTGCGAGCCTGATTCGCACTTGGCCAGTTTTTTTCTTTTAGGTACGGAACCCTGAAAAGGAATCGGAAATGATGAGGCCCGAACATCAATTATGTAAAGAAGAACTAAAGTTACTGGTTTAGCAGACTGACGCCAAATTTCAATTTGATTAATAAAATATGGAATTTATAAAATTTTATAAAATCGAAACAGATGGACAGTCATGTAGACAGACGGCCGGACACAATTATCTTGCAACAAACCTGAAAATATTTTAAATAAATGGACTTGTTTCCATAAAAGCCGTGGTGGTCTAGTGGAAAAGCCGTGGTGGTTTAGTATTAATGACACCTGCTTTACAATCTTGAGGTTCAGGGTTCAAATTCCGGTCCCGCACCAATGACTTCTTTGGAATTTACGTATGGATTTTAACACCACTGACTTTTCGATGAAGAAAATACGTGGTGAGGAAACATGCATATGTCCTTAGAAGAAATTCGATGGCCTATGTGAATCCACCAACCTGCACTGGATCAGCGTGGTGGATATAACCCAATCACCTTTCGTGGGTAGGCCTATGTCCTGCAGTGGACTATGAAAAAGGCTGGTGCAGGACTTGTTCCCAATCTTTTCTTAATGCTACTGATCCACCTGCAGCTTACCGCGTAAATTTGCGCGCTAACTAAGCCGTTACATAGATGTTTTTATTTACTCAACCTTTTAACGCGGTAATACATAAGACTGGCAGCGTTAAGACGAGCAGCATCATCAGAATTCAGAATATTTTATGAGCAAGCAAATACCTATTACAAAATTACGCAAGAGAAAATCCATACGAAACGAAACGATAAAAAAGCGAAGTAACCCTCAAATGAATGGGCTCATTACATATTCCGGATCCGCTGGGTCGGTCCGTCTGGCCCGCGATGATTTATGATTTACTAGCTTTCGCCCTCGGCTTCGTCCTCGTGGTATTTTGATTTTTTTGCTAAGTGTCCCACATAGGAACCTTTTGTTTTACCAGGACAAGTAAATAAAGTAGCCTATGTCATTTTCCAACGGTTGAACTATTTCCATACCAAAAATAAAGTCAATTTGCTTCCGCGTTGCTGCGTGAAAGTGTAACAAACCAACAAATACATATCTGGATTTATAATATTAGGATGGTAAGGACTAGCTGCGTCCCGCGGACTTGCCCGTCGTTTAATGCTTTAGGCGGAATCAAACTTAAACATTTTCATAATCAGCCTGTGTCAACCGGGTCGTTCCTGTAAGTTCCACTATTAGCTCCACTAGTAGAACAAAATCAACTCACTGCTGGGTATAGACCTCCTCTTTCATTTTCCATTGTTTCTTGTCTTGGGCTAATCAAAATGGCGTCTTATGGAAGTCATTTCGAAGTAGCAATTCATTAAGTTAGATGGCATTAAGTCTGATTCAAGTCTGTACTGTACTTTACCAGCTTTCTGCAGGACGTAGGCATACCCACGAAGGGTGATTGGGCCATATCCACCACGCTGGCCCAGTGCGGGTTGGTGGATTCACATACGCTATCGAATTTCTTCTACGGACGCATGCAGGTTGCCTCACGATATTTTCCTTCACCGAAAAGCCAGTGGTGTTGAATTCCGTTCATATTCCAAAGAACTCATTGGTACGGGACCGGGATTTGAACCCACGACCTCTCGTTTGTGAGGCAGGTGTCATTCGGCTCCTCTAGACCACCACGGTTTCATTCGATTCGTGTCTACCTAATTCATATTTTCTGAGATTTAATGATTTATATAATGATTTAATATTTGTATAACTGATCTTAGTGTATACTAAAAAATACAAGTCACCTTACAATCTAAAATGAGAAGTGCAATCTAAACATTAAAAATAGAGGTACATAGGAGTATATAAATCTTGGGTACCTAATATGGTAGGTACTTCGTTCGAAAAATCAGTCCAGTAGTCCCCTGCGCGCCGAACCAAATGTACCCAAAATACTCGCCGCGTTGCCCCGCTGAATGGCCAAGGAAATGCGCTGGACCAAATACCAGCCAGCCCGAGCATCGTTCCCCTTGATGACAATAAAATACAATAAAATGATTTAATTAAAACCTGTTTTCGTTGTTTATACGTTGCAACGCACTCATATACAAAGTTACTTATTCGCCCTATACTAAGCCAAAAGAGGGTGATTAAACCATTACTATAATCAGTTTTTACCATGGGGCCTACCTGGACTTCGAGAAAAAAATCAGCTGTTCCATACAAAATTGCAAATTGAATCGACTAAAGTATGAAACAGCTGATTTCTTCCGAATTCAAGGTTGTCCCCATAGCGAAAGTAAAGTTGTTCATAATGATGATCTAAATCACCTATTTTCAGCTTACTACACCAGTTCTAGATAACCCTGTATGCTTGGACAAACAACCCGTCTCTAAAATTGCAAATTCTGGGAGTTTTTACTGATTTTTGTCCGCAATCAGACGCTCGCCAAGAATCTTATAGTCCGATGCCAAGATTTCTGTACGGTAGACCATATTGATAGAAATAGGTTAATTAAATTATATTTTTGGCGGAATATGGCACTTTTACAGATAATTAAGTTGTCTGGTAAATAAAAAACCGGACAAGTGCAAGTCAGGCTCGCACACCGAGGGTTCCGTACAAATCCAGAAAATTTCACAAAATTGGGAAGTACGTTGTTAAAATCTCTATTCTCATCATCATCATCGAAAGGTTTTTTTTACTTTTCTCGTCATTCATCGAAAATTGTTGAAATAATGAAAAACCTGTTTTAGCATGTGCTAATAAAGCTCTTTTATATGACACCTTACATGAAACGATTCACGCACTTTGAATTTTAAACCCATATTTTGTGAATTTTGAAGCCCTATTTTTTTGTGATTTAAATAAAAATGTACAGTTTTCAGATTTATTCCTATATGTGTACTCTGAAACGATGCTTCTCGCCAAATTTCATAGTTCTATGTCAACGGGAAGTACCCTGTAGGTTTTGATTTTTGTAAGTACGAAATATGTGGTTTTTTACGATATAAACGACTCTAACTTTTTTAAACGATAACTGAGAAGCTTTTCTGTTACACAAATGCAAGAATTCATAGGTTTACGTATATAGTTTAAATTTCAGCTCGATATCTTTACGCGTTCCCGAGATAAAGAGTCTTGACAGACAGACAGACGGACAGACGGACAACAAAGTGATCCTTTAAGGGTTCCGTTTTTTCCTTTTGAGGTACGGAACCCTAAAGACATTACTGGTTTTGAGTTTTTTTTATTTATTCTTGCGAGCGACCTCGAAGAGTCAACACGTCCTGAAGATGCCTCGTTGAGAGGCGAAACACGCGTCGAACAGAGTGAAGTGCAGTGAGAATAAGGGTGTTATTTATTAGTGAAGTGTTTTCAATATTTCGTCATATTATTTTTAATATTTTTTTTATAATATTTATTTGTTGTTAACAAATTATTATTAATATATTATTAAAAATATATATAATAGAGTGTAGTGAAAATAATTGATATTTATTATTATTTTATCTATTTTGTAAAAATGTATAATTATTGTAATATTAATAATAGGGTATTATTTTTATTTTTTTAATGCCCTTACACTTATTTGCCTACAACAAGATAGCGGAAACATTAAATATTTTATCAAAACAAAGATTTGAACATGAATTTCCGCAAAGTAACGCCTGATTCAATCAATTTTTCAATATAGTTTTGCGTTTGACCACATTCAGCCTGATGTTAAGTAGGTATGCGGCCTAGGATGTAGCACGCTTAGCTAGAATGCCTTAATTGTGTTTAAAATTATATATTGTTGTTTACCGGGCTTCTTAATAAATAGTCTATTGCTAAAAATACGCATTTCCAAATATAGGCATACGATTTATTTACTATTCATGACTTCTCTGTTACATCTATCCATATTTGTGAAGTTAGGGTGCGTAAAGAAGAAGAAGAAGAAGAAGAAGTTAGAAGCTTGGCTCTACATGGGATCTGATAGTCCCTTCTAAGCAATATTTTACATGAGTTTTTTTCGATCGATAGTTTATTTGGAAATTATAATTTCTTTTAATTATAAATATTTGTTTTGAATAAATATTTAGTGTATTTCCGATATTTTCTTGCAGGCAAATAAGTATAAGGGCATTAAAAATACACAATTATTAATATTAATATTATTAATTATACATTTAAAAACTTTATATTACAAAATAGATAAAATAATAATAAATATCACTAATTTTCACTACACTCTATTATATATATTTTTTTAAATAATATATTAATAATCCATTAACAACAATAAATATTATAAAAAATTCTTTACAAAAATAATATGACAAAATATTGAAAACACTTCACTAGTAAATAACGCCCTTATTCTCACTGCACTATCTGTTCGACACGTGCTTCGCCTTTCAACGAGGCATCTGGACGTGTTGACTCTTCGAGGTCGCTCGCAAGAATTTTTAATTTGGAATCACATATACGGAAAAGAAATTCTATACTCCATCTCGTTCAATGAGTCGAGATACAGGATTATCAAGATTCAGTTAAACATATGCGAGAATAGAGAACTAGTATTAAGATAATACTTTCAAATATTACAAATAGCACTCAAAATCGGCCGTTTCCGCATTTAATCCACATTATCCTCGGTGTCACTGCCAGCCATTAACACAAAGCGTTCAATGCTAAATGTCTCAATTCTTCGTCACGGTTGTGGCACCCTCTGTGGGCTTTACGACCATAAATAAACAGTATGGTAAGTTTATTTAAACAATAATTATTTTTCGCCTAAAATGGCATGATTTATTTTAATCGTGTACAAAATTCGAACTGCTCGCTCGAATTGATGGTAACATTAGATATTCAAAAACAGCTCAGCCGATTTTAATAAAATTTAAATAAGACCACCTCCTAAGTCTAACGTATGGTTCATATTTTATGGACAAAAAAGTTGTTCAATATTTTTAGCCAATTTTAAAAAAGAGGTTATCAATTTGTTTGTACTGTCTTTTTCTATTTTTTTTATATTACGCTATTACTCTGCCAGCTATGACCCGATTTCTTTGTATTTTTTGTGTTTTGTAGATAATAATTGTATTCCGGAGGTATAATAGTTATATTCCGGATTAATAGTTGTATTCCGGAGGATAATTGTATTCCATTTAAATTTTATTAAAATCAGCCGATTTGTTGTTTTTAGGGTTCTGCACCTCAAAGGGAAAAAAACGGAACCCTTATAGGATTACTTTGTTGTCCGTCTGTTCGTCTGTCCGCCTGTCCGTCTGTCCGTCTGTCCGTCTGTGTGTATGTCAAGGCTCCTTATCTCAGGAACGCGTAAAGATATCGAGTTGAAATTTAAACTGTATTCGTATATCTATGATTTTTTGCTTGTTGTGTAAAAGGAAAACTTCTCAATTGCCACATAAAAAAGTTAGAGCCGTTTATGTCGTAAAAAACAGCATATTTCGACACTTACAAAAATCAAAACCTACAGGGTACTTCCCGTCGACATAGAACTATGAAGTTTGGTGAGAAGCATTGCCTCAAAGTTCACATATAGGAATAAATCTGAGAACCGTACATTTTCATTTAAATCACAAAAAAATAGACCCTAGATTCACAATATATGGGTTGAAAATTCAATGTGAGTAAATTTTATCATGTAAGGTATCATAATATAAAAGAGCTTCATTAGCACATGCTAAAACAGATTTTTAATTCTTTTAACAATGTGTAATTTTTAAAGTATGACGAGAAAAGTGAAACAAATAATATTTTTTGTCGATGATAGGTATACGAGTAGGTAGCATAGAGATTTTAACAACTTACTTTCTAATTTTGTGAAATTTTCTGGATTTGTACTGAACTCTCGGTGTACGAGTCTGACTCGCACTTGTCCGGTTTTTTATTCGAAATCGAATTTTGGTCGGTTGCGTCATGTGTGTTTAAAATTTGTGTTTGGAGAAAAAAAAGTTATAGATATACCTACCTAATTTAACTGATTAAATAAATTAAAATAATGTTTTTTTTACCTAGTTATTATCCATTGGCTGGTAGAGTAAAATTTGGCTTTGAGATAATAATTAAAAATTGACGAGAATCCCATACTGTCAATTCAGCGTACGGCAGCCACACTAAGTGTCGAAGGGTTAATTCGATGGAAAGACTCGACCACGCTTTTAACCCGACAATATTAGCTGGTTTGTAATGTGGCCTTATGGTTCATGTTGGATTGTCAACTCTGTGGTCGAAATTATTTTTATCTTGAGTTACCATCAATTTTTATTTCATGACTAGCTTAAAACCCGCGGCTTCGCCCGCGTTGTCTTAGTACATAGGTACTTACTTAAAATGAAAAGAGCCCGCGGTTTGATCTACGTTGTCTTTGTACATGCTTATAATAATATCTAATAGTGCGCAATTTGGCCCGCGTTGTCTTAATACTTGCTTAAAATTACTTGCAAGGATAATGACCACGGTTTGGTCAAAATTGTTACAGTATTTGCCTATAATGATAATAGATCACGGTTTGGCCCGCGTATTGTTAGTACTTGCTTAAGATGGTTATTTATAGCACGCAGCATGGACTGCGATGTCTTAATACTTGCTTAAAATTATAAAAGCTCGCCATTTGGCCTGCATTGTCGTATTACTAACAATGATAATAGCCCATGGTCTGGCCCGTATTGTCTTAGTACTTGCTCAAAATGATAAGAGCCCGCGGTTTAACTCGCGTTGTGTTAATAATTAGGTTCTTACAAAGATAATAACCCAAAGTTTGGCCCACGTTGTTTTAATACTTACTTAATTAAAATAACAGCCCGCGGTTCAACCCGCGTTATCTTGGCATTTGCTTATAATAATATCTAATAGTTCGCGGTCTGGCCCGTGTTGTCTTAATAAATCCTTAAAATTATAATAGCATGCCGTTAGCCTGCGTTTTTGTATTGCTTGTAATGATAATAGCCCACGGTCTGGCCTGCATTATTTTCGTAACTGCTTAAAATGATAAAAACCCACAGTTAAGCCCGCGTTTTCTTGGCACTTACTTAAAATAATAGTAGCTCGTGGTTAAGCCCGCATTAGGCTCGATTATGAAGGCACCATCGTAATTATAATAGCTAATTATCATAATTATATCTGTTTCTTTTTCACTTTAAGCATTCGATAGAGAGAACACTTTTTATGTTGTTATTATATTTACCATGGCGTCTTCATAACTGAGCCTATTATCGTATTACTTGCAAAATAATGCCCACGGTTTAGCCTGAATTGTCTCAGTATTTGGTTATTTAAATTACTTGTATCTAAAGCTTTTTACGGAGTACGTGAATTTTTGGATGATAAATTGCCGAATTTCTGAAATTAACTCAATAGTAAATAAATATGTAAAATAAATATTTAGGGACATCTCACACACGGTCTCTGATCCCAAACTAAGCAAAGTTTGTGATTTGGCTGCCAGAGACTGATATACTACATATACATGTATTTCAATGTATGTACTGTATTGTATACACCACCGACCATACTCCTATTTTTAGAATAATTCCAGTCCATCCAAAGTCTGCCTGGTAGAAATTGCCAAAGGCGATAAGGCCGCCATTGTACAGCATATTGTATAGTTTCTGTACTGTGTTTCTGTGTACAATAAAGATATATTTATTTATTTATACATGTAGGTTGACTGGCAGATAATGCTGTTTAGCGTTAAGTCCTCCTTTTGTACAAATAGTGTGCAATAAAGTGTTAAATAAATAAATAAAAATACATTAATAACACTCAGACACCGAGCAAACACATATGAACATCACATAAATATTTGCCCTAGGAATCAAACCCACGCCTCTTTGACCCAGGAGTCAGGGTCAACCACTGAGCCACCGAGGGAGCCAATAACAATAATTGTATGCGTAACTATGTAAGAAATTTCACTTTTCTTTGCTGGAAAACATTGAGGCAACCTGTACGTACGTAGAAAAAATCAATGTCGTATGTGAATTCAGCAACCCATGCTCGGCCGGCGTGATGGATATGGCCCAATTACCCTTCGCGGATAGGCCTATTTTCAGTCATCCATCAGCCGCAGGACGTCCACTGCTGGACATAGGCCTTCCCTATGGATCTCCAATAAGACCGGTTGGAAGCGGCTTGTATCCAGCGCGATCCTGCGGTCTTAATGAGGTCATCCGTCCACCTTGTGGGTGGACGTCCTACGCTGCGCTTGCCGGTATATGGTCTCCACTCGAGAACTTTTCGACCCCAAGCCATCGGTCATCAGCCCTCCGCGCTATGTGCCCTGCCCATTGCCATTTCAACTTGCCAAGCCGTTGGGCTATGTCCCAGTGCACGGCCGGTACAGGTATTCGACATGTTTCATTAAGTTATTAGAAATTTAATTTTCCAGGCAAATGAAATAATGGCACACAAGTCGTAATTCTAGTCAGGCATATTCTAGGATGCTATTATACTCATAATTTGATTAACTTTTACAATGGTACCAATCCCAAAAGCACGTGAATAAAATCAGCTGTTCAACACAAAAAGTTCATCGACCCGCGACAAAATGTATGGAAAATGGAGGTAATTTTCGCTTGTCAGGGTTGATCCCATAGTAAAATACCTATATTGATCCATATGTCCGCTAAGCTTAAGACTATTGGCTCACAAAATAAAAAAAAATCGTAAACTTTTGGGGACCCATTTTGCCCCATTTAAAGATAAACTATCATTATTATAATCCTAGATACTACATTATTTAAAAAGCGCATTAAAGTTTTGGGACGTATCTGACCCCTTAGGATTTTTTAAGGAAAATTTAGAAAACAGGTACAGCCATATTTTTTATTTAGTCTCAAAAGCATCTATACAAAGTTTCATGTCAATCGGTACAGGGAATAAGAAGTTACATGCAAACAAAAAGGGCCCGTTTTACCCCGTAAGTTAGAGTTGGGTACGTTTTTCATCCTTAGTGCTTCATTATGTCGTACGATGTACGTACATTCCAAATTTCAAGCTCGTATCTACAGCGGTTTGGGCTGTAGCCTAAACTTATTAATTTTGCGTATCCCTAAGGAACCTAATAGATTTTCCTGGATTTTATTAGTTTCTGTATTTTTGGATACTTGAACCGATTTTATTTCAAAAATAAAACATCGAATTACTTCTGACAATTATAATTCAACAAAAATAATCAAAAGTTAAACAATCGGACAGCGATTCGACACAATTTAACGAAAGAGAAATGAAATGTCGGACGATGTTTCCACGACGGTGGCTCGAGGCAAAGTGACGGCGCGGCGTTTGCGCACCGCCTTTTAAATCATTCGCCGGCTGGTTCTCGTCTACCTTCCAACACGGCCTTTCTTGATAAATGAGACCGTCCTCGGTCTCCCTTAGCTCTGCAGGCCAGTCTCAAGCATTGGCATCGAAGCTTAGATGGTGCTCAGGCTCGGAGGGTTCATATTCCACGCTTGAGTAGAAGTCTCTTGGTAGTTCTATGCAACCCAGACGTGCAGACCCAGACGGAACCTGTTCATTTTCTTTTCACAGCCCTGGTACCGGAAACAGCTTGACTTCAATTTGTGGCTGTAGCTCAGCCGCAGCCGAAGTAGTTTCTTCCTTTTCTAGGTCAGCATCTGTACAGAACGTGAAAACGATTTGCATATGTACGAAATCATAGAAAAGGCTTGAAGGCAAGCCAAAAACTATCCAGACATGAAGTTTTTCTTGCTCAAAAAGATTCAATCATTAAACATGAAACTGAACCGAAAAAAAAATTGAAGTCTACAAGTATCGCCTTGCAAAGTCTGTCAAGAAACATTTCTTGTAATGGTCACGGATAAATCTCAGTTCAGATTCGTCAAATCTTATTAAAATTCACTCTTTGAGTATCCGGGTGATCAGGGCAGCAAAACAAAATTTCATCAAAGGCACTTTGTAACCATGACTATGATTACGACTAAATAACCAAGAAAGAAATACGTTTGAAGTGTATCCTGTGCTATGACTAAAAAAGAAACAAACAATCGTTACTTAGCCAAAAACAGCAAAAATGTCAAGAGGCGTATACTTAACTAGTGAGCTACGGCGCGGCGGCGTGAAATCTATCTATCCCGAGCAAGTAAGCAGCACGATTGGATGCTTTACTCGCTCACAGAGACAGATGCTTGCGCAGAGCATGTCCCGAGCAAGCAAGAAGCAAGACTTCATGCTTTACTTGCTCCCAAGGACAGAAGCACGGTGTGAAGTCTGTCTCGACCAAGCAAGAAGCACGACTTGATGCTTTACTCGCTCTCAGGGGCAGAAACACGGAGTGAAGCAGTATCTGAGTAAGAAGCACGACGTGAGACAATACTCGTTTCCCAGGGACAGAGGCACTACGTGAAACAGTAAGAGGCACGACGTGAGGCATTACTCGTTTCCCAGGGACAGAGGCACTACGTGAAACAGTAAGAGGCACGACGTGAGGCATTACTCGTTTCCCAGGGACAGAGGCACTACGTGAAGCAGTATCCCGCACAGAGTAAGAGGCACGGCGTGAGGCATTACTCGTTTCCCAGGGACAGAGGCACTGCGTGAAGCCGTATCCCGATCGATCTGAGACAAACCAGAGAAAACACAATTAGAACTATGAAACGTAAAACATCACCACTGAGCCGCTGCTAGGGTCATAAAACGTGTCAATAACAAGGTCTCTCAATAATCATCTAACTCAGAAACAATTGCAAAGCTTTTACGTTAATCGTTCGGGGGCACATTTCCCTTCAAATAGATGAACATCACCCTTAAATCAACCTTCGTGGGTATGCCCGTCATCCTGTAGTGGACCGTCAAAAGGCTAACACAGTTCAGATGAAAATAATAAGGATCAGATGTATCTTTTTACAAAAAGTAAACATTTCACATAGCAACACATTGTTAAACGTAGGTACTTCTATAGACAGACAGAGACGTAACAAAACACTTGGCAGGTTACGTTCATACTCTTCAATTGATCGGGCACAAACTTGATCATTATTTGATCATTACAAGTTTATCAGTGTACAGTACTCCCTACAAATTGTACCAGTAAATGAATATTGCACGAACAGTAGATCATATTAAAATTAGAAATCTTTATTTGCATCTGTAAGTTATCGCTTATCGGGTGTTAGCGGTGGGCGACTGGGCGTTACGTATCGTAGCAACTTTATAAAACTGTTTCTAGCTACATAGCCGAAAAATTGCTCTTTGCAATGTCGAAAAACTGCTACACATAATAACCTAGCTACGCCGTGTCGCGCTCGTGTCGTGGCTTTTCTGGTTACTAAAAACCAAACTGCTTCGTTGCAACCCACGTGACACCGACGGCTACGCGGCGACGGTCCAGAACTAATCACGGCTACATACACAGTTAGTGAAGAATCAACTTTAGTTTTCTTTAGAGAAGGTTAAATTTAGCTTGCTCTAAGAAAACCAGTTTTTTCTCTGTTTATGGCGCCATGATAATTAAATTTCACCGTTATTTCGACTAGTTAAGATTTATTTTTGCCTAGCCAGAAGAATGTAACCGGTTATTTTGAAAAACTAGTGTTGCGATCAGGTTTTCAAAACTCAGAAATCTAGCTACTACCCATGTCTATCGGGTGTAGTCCTGACAAGTTATCAACAACACCACTTGTCACCAAAACTTTCACGACTGCCGGGCGATGGTGTAAAACGTTCAAGTCTACGACTTATTATAGTCGACAGGTCACCAAACATTTTACCTTTTCCAGCGCAAAATCAAACATTTAAGCACTCACAACTGGGCCACCACATTCCATCACATTCAGTGACCTCGATGAGACGTACTCCCGCGTTTTATCGGAAACGCTGCAGCGTCACAACTACAAACAGAGAAGAAGCGTTTAAAAAGAGTTGAGCTTACTCTCTCTTTCTTCTTTCTTCTTTGTCACGGCAACTACATAGATAACACTTTTGATAAAAACAACCCTAAGTACATACTTTCAAATAAAACCAATCAGAGCGCACAAACTGCCGGCTTTAATGATTGCCTTAGTTGCCTGCTACTTTTGTCTTCGACTACATGTGAAAAATTACATAAGTAGAACTTAGATCTTATCAGAGCTCGGTCACACCCGACCTTGACTTTTATTTTAAAAGGCTCAGTTTCTTTCACTAGAAAATAATCATTCCGAAATCACACAAAGTAGAATTTACAGTTCCCCAACAAACATCTGACGGGACTAACCCCGTACCTATCTCAAGTCATATTCAAAATCTAAAAACAATCTATCGAAACCAGCTTTTTCTTTAAGTACTAAAACAATTCACAAGTTTTCTTATTTCACAAGACTACGAAATTCCAATACCACTTCAAGGCATTGCGACGCTGATCATATTGCGCCGAAATTCAACGTTGCTTATGCTACGCGTTATCTTTTTTCACCAAAACAATTTTTACATTAGAATCCCGGCTATAAGCACGTTTAGGATTTAAATGAGTGTCAAATAATGTCAGTTGACTTTCGCGGAAAGGCGGACAAATTCACCACGAAAAAACAATGCCTGTCTTATGAGTTGAACTTCACAGCATCTATTTAAAGGCACATACTTGGCTACATTATTATTTTTCACAAAATGTTTAATGCGTAACCTACACAGCAAAAAAAATGACAAGTAGGGTAGTTTTGTTCGAGTCGTGTTCCTGACTCTGAACAAAAAAATCGCGATGTCTAGCTACAGATAAAATAGCTCGTGTTCGCAATAAAATAACCCCATGTACGATCACTCACCCGTCATAAATGTTTACACAAGGGCCTGAATCATAATTTAAACAAAACCCGATTCGTAAAAAGTCGGTAGTCTAGTACTTAGCACGGTCTATTTTGCCATTGGTAAACATGGGCATAAACGTAAAATGTAAAAGTAATGGATAGCTCTCACCAACATTCTGAAGAAGTGTACTGCATCAACAATGCAATCTGGTACCGTGAACTTGTACCTGACCGTTGTCTGCCACAAACAGTTCACCAGCCTCTCTTGGTGCTTAGTGCCGCTGAGCGCGATGAGGCTTGCTGATGACGGTGATTCCCGCTGAGTAGCCGACATCGCAAAGGTGGCACCGGTCAGGCGGCGAGGCCTGCGGGTTGCGGGAATTCGACGCACCCTATGAGCTATCAAGCACTGCTCCAACACTTCACTTCACTATTAACTCGCGCCTAGTTTCGCTCTTAGGCAACTACCTTCATTTAGATTTTGTGCAAACTACTATTTCGATGGCCATCACATCCGACATTTCTTTGCAGCAAAATGTGGGCAGAGTAGTGAGATAGAACAACGTGTGAAACGTAGATTCTATCCTTCTGATTTTGGATACTTGAACCGATTTTATTTCAAAAATAAAACATCGAATTACTTCTGACAATTATAATTCAACAAAAATAATCAAAAGTTAAACAATCGGACAGCGATTCGACACAATTTAACGAAAGAGAAATGAAATGTCGGACGATGTTTCCACGACGGTGGCTCGAGGCAAAGTGACGGCGCGGCGTTTGCGCACCGCCTTTTAAATCATTCGCCGGCTGGTTCTCGTCTACCTTCCAACAGTATTAAAACATGCTGTGTGCTTCCTTCATACCAATTTTCAACCATAACCGTTCAGCTGGTTCGATGTAATTGACGCTTTTTTCACCAACTTTGGGACCTTATTTGACCCCTTAGATGAAGAACATTCGGAAAAACAGGAAAATACCTGACTTTTATTTTGTTTGGAAAGCATATATACAAAGTTTCAAGTCAATCGGTACAGGGAATAAAAAGTTACATACAAACAAAAAGGGCCCATTTTACCCCCTTAGAGGTCGAAAGTTCAAAATTTTCGTTCTTAGTGCTCCATTACGTCTTTCAATGTACCTATATCCCAAATTTCAAGCTCATATCTTCAGCGGTTTGGGCTGTAGCCTAAACTTATTAATTTTGCGTATCCCTAAGGAACCTTATAGATTTTCCTGGATTTTATTAGTTTATATATTAAAACATGCTGTGTGCTTCCTTCATACCAATTTTCAACCATAACCGTTCAGCTAGTTCGATGTAATTGACACTTTTTTCACCAACTTTGGGACCTTATTTGACCCCTTAGATGAAGAAAATTCGGAAAAACAGGAAAAAACGTAACTTTTATTTTGTTTGAAAAGCATGTATACAAAGTTTTAAGTCAATCGGTACAGGGAATAAAAAGTTACATACAAACGAAAAGGGCCCGTTTTACCCCCTTAGAGGTCGAAAGTTCAAAATTTTCGTCCTTAGTGCTCCATTACGTCGTTCAATGTACCTATATTCCAAATTTCAAGCTCATATCTTAAGCGGTTTGGGCTGTAGGCTGTCTGTCAGTCAGTCACTCAGGGAAGCCTTTTATATAATAGATTATTGTAAATATATTATTTACTAATGAATAATAAATCCGAAGGTGTGTTTATTTTGTGTAAACAAAAAAAAATCAATAAAATAAATACCATAAA